>OX465296.1:154684871-155968156 GCA_949987735.1 Leucophora obtusa
AATAAATAAAATAAATAAAATAAATAAAATAAATAAAATAAATAAAATAAATAAAATAAATAAAATAAATAAAATAAATAAAATAAATAAAATAAATAAAATAAATAAAATAAATAAAATAAATAAAATACATAAAATAAATAAAATAAAATAAATAAAAAAATAAAATAAATAAATTAAATAAAAATAAATAAAATAAATAAATAATGAATAAAAACCCTGAGATTCTGAACACATAAAATAAAAACTGTTAGATTCTACTAAGGGGATAGAAAAAGAGTTGAAGGGTGGTGAAAGATGAAGGGCTTTAAATATGGCAACACTGTAATTGCGCGCGATGTTGAATCTTAGAATAATTGTTACACGTCATCCTGTTTAATTCATAGCCGTCTTATATAATTTTACTTCGGTGGAGTTAAATGCTATGGGAACACCAAAGAAGGACGCTATATGAAGGATAGAAAAATCATACATATTACTTTTTCATACTGATGATGCGGTCGCTGGGAAACGAACCTGCAACTTTAACAGTTCAACGTGCTAACCATTGCACTACTTTTAATAGCTTGTTAATCAAAATATTTTCGAACAGAATTCTTGAATTCTTGTTCAAAATCTGTATAGATTTTTAAGTTTTTCGATTTTAAAAAGTGTTTTCTCAACCAATTAATTCAGCCAAATAGAACGCTACTCGGACGAATAGCAAAACCATTAATAGTTACAAAATATTTGTAACATCTCTAAACATTTTCCCAATTTTTATTTTTATGACAACTTAAATCCCAAAATTACTCATATCATGAGGAAATAGATTTAAAAATTCTTTATTTATATTTTTGAAAAAATCTAATCTCATTAAATATCACATTTAGGTTAATTAAAAAAAAATTGCATTCTAAGCGCAAAACGTGTATTATTTTCTATGGTTTTTATAATGAATACTAAAATAACAAATTGGTACAATGATATGCACTGACGCCGATATTTTTGTTTATTTGAAAATAGACGCCCATATTTAAATATGCACTGCAGTGCAGGGATTCTTAAAGTTTTGTGAAAAAATAATTTTTAAAAAATATAATTTCAATTTATTTTCATAATTAAATTTAAAACATACCCAGCTTACTTTAGAAATTCGAGCATAGGCAATTGGGGGGGGGGGGGGGGGGAGGGGGGTGAATATTATTAGCTGTGATTTAAACTCCTCTAAAGATATATCCAACAACAATTAATTTTCAATTACTTACAAGCCCATTTATTCCCTTAATTACTTTTCTTCGCGATGTCTCCAAAGTAATGGGTAGCCATTAGTTTGTGTTTTTTTTTTTTTTTTGTAAGTTAAAAAGTATTGAGTACACATTACTTTGTGTTTTGTGTAAGTAATCCAAAATTATTTGAGTAAATAAGTTGATAAGTAGTATTTTCTGGATTTTATACGCACTCAACCTTTCCTTTTTTTATTTGTTCTTGAAGTCGGGCAAAGCAAATGAAAACACTTTTTACATATTTTTTAATAATATTTCAACACATTTATTAAATATTCAGTATTTTGACAAACAAAAAATATTAAATTTTATTGGAAAATAACACAACAAAAAAAATAAATGTTAGCGTTGATAGCAAAATGTTGTTGCAATGAAATTTTTTCTATGTAAAAAAATGTTTTCCCGAGCTAATAACAAAAAACTGTGAATACTGTAGTTTCTCTAGTAGGTTTGTACTCTCTGGTTAAATGCATACGAAAGAGGCAAAAATCAAAATCATATAACTTGTTCAATGTATTGTTGAGCGCTACGGTAACGTTTGGCTAATCCCGGCTTAACTTAAAACTTACCAGAAATTTCTGAGGTTTGTTTCATTCCGATTTCGATAAAATTTAAATATATGATAGAGGGAACAGAAAAATAAGAGCTTTAAAAATAAAATATTCTCTCAATAAAATTTTATAGTTTTGAATTTTTAAAAAGTTATTGTTATTATTATTGTTCCTTTTTTAAACAAAATGATTTAAGATAAAAAAAATAATGTTAATACGAAGGAAAGTTTTTTACAATCGGTTACCAACCACATCCATTCTGTAACAAAAAATCATTGGTGTTAGAATTGACAGTAGAAAGGGTTGTAAAGGAAAAGTAGCTATTATGGGTATAACAAAATTTTATTCAATTAATCGAAAAATTTTAAAATTTTATTCGATTAACCGGTTGAGAAAAAACCCGAATTATAATTTGCACGATTAATCGTGATTTTTTGATAATTTGATTAATTGAATAACCTAGTTCTTAAGTTTTTTAAGATTTGAATTATTACACAAAAAAAAAATCAGTATATCCAGTTAAAAATGTTGCTGTGTTAGCAAATTTGGCTAAACTGCAGTTTATGGGGTTTCGTCAAAAAAATATAAAAAAATATGACCCCCTCTGGAATTAAAAAAGAAAAAAACCGAAATTAATTTTGGGTGGGGCTCGGCACCGGGAGGCCCGTGGGGGGCAAAAAACGGGAGGACATAGCAACATGTAAGTGTGGGTACTCAACTTAAAGCAAATTGTCTTACGATTCTACCAATTGGCTATTAGAATAGCATGAAATGTAAACGAAAATTAAAAAAATAAATTTATAGTCTACTCCCAAGCAGACTAGATTTGTGAAGTAATTGCTTAAAAACCCTGTATTTCCCCCTATTAATAATATCTATTTTTTATTCACATGAGCCATTTGTCGACATAATTTAATTAAAAATCTAAAATTAAATAGAAATAATTATAATAAAAATATTTGGTTAATAAAGAACTCGCAAATTCGATTACCAGAAAATTGTGGGAAAATTTCTAAAATTCTAGATTGAAAGAAGTTTAAATGTTTCGATGAGAAATTGCCTCATAATCGGAGAAATAAAAAGTACCAGAAAATTGCAGAAAAATTAAAAACAAATTGTAATAAAATTGGATCTAAAAAATTAAGTTTTTTTTTAGAGCGAAAATAGGTGCTACGAAATAACCCTCAATGAAATAAAGGAATTTCAAATTGGGTTTTGATCGTGTTTCGCAGAGCCATTTCATCTGAAATATAAATTTCTCTGTTCAAATCCATAATATTCGCGTTTTATTCATTACTATGATGATAAAAACCGCACGATTTATTTTAACCCGTTGTCGACCGACGGTACTTAAAAGTACAATTACAGTTACGAGCTCATAAAATCTTAAAAAAAAAGTTGTTGTATACCTTTGGGCCATAGGTATGTTAGAGTACACTATAATTTTTCTAATAATATCTTTTTTCGACTATTGGCGACCCCGTCTTCTCAGAATAACGGTAATTCGAAATGTATTTCAGCTGTTTGGTTAAAATATGGTGGCACTAATTTCGATTAATGAAAAATACTTATGTTATAATGATAAATAAATTGTTTTTCTTAATACCATCGAATCAATTAATTAACAAATGCTTTAATACTAATTTATTAAAAGTACAAAAAACCCAATGTTTCTTTCTTACTTTTTAATTCATACTGACCCAACGGTACTTAGGAGTGCCAGTCATAACTAATATCCTTGCATGTCCTTGACAAATTTTAAACTTTGTATATAAATTTAATTAGGCATATTAATTAAGATTTAGTCAAAAAAATACAAAGTTTCCAACGCTTTCGAGTCTTGGTCCACAAGGGGTTAACAAAATCAAATTTTTGCCCGAAGCACATTTTTCAACTAGTTTCTTATGTACATAAATACCTAATGGCGCCCAATAATTTAACTTTTTTTATAACCCCCTAAAAAAATGAAAAGGCAATAATGTTCAAACTGTTTTAGTTTTATTTCATTGGGGATTTTTTCATAATGAAATAATCTCAATATTTAAAGATTAAATAGACCATCAAAAATTAAATTACCGTCAAACATTTTAACGTCATTTCTTGGATGTTATTTAATTTTTCCCTTTGGGGTTATTTCATGGGGATTATCCATAGCGCTGATAAATACATATGTACAGGGTCCGCCATCTAACGTTTTTTTTTTCAACTAGTGCTTATTTCGTGAATGGTAACACTTAGCTCATGTCTGATTTGACAGATAATTAGTTTTATCCTTCCGCTGAACGAATATGGTTGTGTATACGCTTGAACAACGCTGGGAAATATTGCGACATTACTTTGAAAATGAGCAAGGAGTGGCCGTTACAGTCAATGGCGATCGTTATCGGGCCATGTTGAACGAATTTTTGTTCACAAAAATTGAAGAGGAGGATATTGGCAACATTTGGTTTCAACAGGACGGCGCTACGTGCCACACAGCCGAAGCTACACTCGATGTTTTGCGCCCTGTTTTTGAAGATGGCATTATCAGCCGCAGAGCTGATGTCGTTTGGTCACCTCGGAGCTGCGATTTGACACCGTTGGACTATTAATTGTGGGGTGCCGTCAAAGATAAGTGTTACGCCGACAAGCCAGAGACAATTGCCGCTTTAAAGGACAATATTTGTGAACCCATTGGTGAAATACAGCTGCACACAATCGATAATGTGCTTAAAAATTGGGCCGATCGTGTAGGCTACTGCATGGCCAGCCGAGGCAGCCATATGAATGAAATTATTTTCCATTATTAACCGGAAGGATTGTACTTTCAAATAAAAAAAGAAATTTGAGAAAATATTCAGTAGTTTTTTTTTTTATAGCATTTTCAAAAAAAAAAGTTATTTGGCGGACACTGTCCAAAAAAACCGAAACACACCCAAAATGGTAAGTGCGATGGCTCAAATTAAAGGAAAATTTCTCCCGATTTCAATAATACATTTGGTTTTATGATGCGTAAAGTGTGGCTCCCTCTAGATCCATTTAAGACCCCCCGAGAGCCTAAAATAGCAACTTAATGTACTAAAAATTATAAAGTATGGGTACTCAAATAAACGGAAATTTTCTTAAGAATTCAAACATGACCACAACGTACCTGCGGCGCTTGTCCCGCAAACATAAAAAACCCCCAAAATTCATTAAATTTTAATTTTTTCCAAAAAAAAAAACACCAAGTTTTACCAAAATAAAGCTATTCACAACAGATATTCGTTGTGTATTTACGTTGCTCTATATTGAATGCATAAGAATGAAACAAAAAACACAACACATCTTCTGTTCTTATTTAACTTATTAATTCAGCTATTCAGAGATACGTTTACGTTTACGTCTGGCTGATCCAGGCTTTAGTCTCCTAAGATAATTTTAAATAATTTATGTTTGTGATTTCTACACAATTTGTAGTGTTTATTCGAAAACTTGGATTAGAAACGGAATTGGATTTTGTAAAGGGACTTCTAAAAATTAGCCGAATGCCTTTAAGTTTAATCACTTAAAAATTACTTACTTAAAAATTAATGTTAAAATTAATTAATTTAATGAGAACGATTTTAATCAGATTAGAAAATTCCTCATCAAATCCGTAAAGAGGATTTATAGCAGTGGTCGGCAAAAAGAGAGAATGTGAATGTATTGTGTTTCTTCACTGTGAGAAATTAGTTTATCATTTTTTTAAATTTATATTTGTATATTAAGAACATGAATTAATGAAGAAATGTAATAATGAATGCATGAATGAATTAAAGAAATAAAAAAAAATAATTTATAGTAATTTAATTTTTTTAAATAATTTATAATAAATTTTATTATACACATTATTTAAAAAATATGTATTTTTTTGTATATAAATTATTTATTCTTAAAAAGTATTCCATTAGTTAGTAAATTTTAATGAACTAAAGAAATAAAAATAATTCATAATAAATTTCCTGTTCTTGTAACATTTTAAGAGTGTAATCAACGAGCATAGAAACTCAAGAGGATGCATGTGTCTCTTTCAATGTTAACTGGCTCTGGCCGACATTTGAAGAAATTTTATTAGAAGGTGATAGATTAAGTTTTATTGTCAAATTTTAATAAATATTTAAAATTGTTTCAATAAATATGCATAACATGAAAAAATTTAATAAAAAAACTAAACCCGTTAGCTGCAATTTAACTTCTTGAAATCTCAGCCAGAGCCAGTGAAAGAGCGGTTAACAGTACGTGAGCATTTTGCATAGAGCCTGGTGTAATATTTTTCTAAAATTTCTTAAACAAAGCGACGTCAACCTGCTTTGTTGAAAGCTACCATGCTACTAAATAAATTTTACGCTCTTAGTTGATAGTTTTGTTGCCATTCGTGTTGTGTACGTGTGAAAAGCCGATTATGATCGGCCACTGGTGGCTATGGTTGCCGACCACTGATTTATAGCCAGTGTTGCCATTTCAGTGCTTTTCGGGTATTTTTTGGTGCTTTTTTTCTTCCCGTACCCGGTGATTTTTTACAAATACCCGTTTAAAAAAAGCGGGTATTTAGGGTGCTTTTTCATATTTCAAGCAGTGCTTTTAGTGCTTTTTGTACAGTTTATATTTTGGTATTTGTTCTCGTTTTTTAAAATTTTTCTTGAATTTTGAATTTAAAAAATAAAACGAACTTTACAAGAAATACATTATTTCACAATGTTTGTAGTACAATTTTAAATAGTAACTTCGTTACATTTAAATTTCAAAATTTTGAAATATTAGTTTGGTGCTTTTTTACCCCTTTTTTGGTTATTTTTGAGCCATTTTTACACGGTTTTTCAAAGTTAAAATTTGTTTTTAAATTCTTGATTTAAATTTTTCAAAAAATTGATATCGTGCTTTTTTACCCCCTTTTCGCTAAAATTTTACCCTTTTTACCCGTTTTCATAATATTCCCGGTGGTTTCCTGCCTTCAAGAGTTGGCAACACTGTTTATAGCATCCAATATCGGAAATTTCCGTTTAAAACTTTTCGTACAAAAGAAATTAATAAGGAAATTTTCTACATTTTGCTGACGGAAATTTCCGATTGTTGAATCCAATTAATCCACTCTAAGGACTTGACGAGGAAATTTCCTATCAAACTAAAATATTTTTCTTAAAATTACAAATTTTGACAGCCAATTTTTAGAGTTATTTATTTGTTATATCCCAGCAAAAAAATAGACATGATTTTAGAAGCACTGCAGCACCAGAAGCATGTTTTTTTTTAGCGCTTCTCTCCCTTTCAAAAATACAATAAAAGAAGGCAAAGTTTGTGATGTTGTAGTGCTTTTGTTGCCATGCCATCCGCAATAAAAGACGCTGCTTCCAAAAATGCAGTAAAAAGTAGGACTTGGTCCTACTTCGCCCTACGACATGGCGACATTTTGAATTCCATAGGCGACAACATTTAAGAACCCCTGCCGTATCCAACTTAATTATTTAGTTATTTTTTTTTTAAGGGGAAAAAGTGAAAAATTACCGTGGATTGTCTAAAGGAAAAAGTGACATAATATTACAGCGAAATTTATGTTAGTTTCTAGTATTTAGCACTTTCAATATGTTTTTCCTTGTGGCTTTGTTGGCTGTTTTTGTCGTCTCCGTCTATGGTTCGTTGTGTCATTTGGTGGCGTTCATTTACACGTCTGTTGCACTTTTTTTGTTCTGTTTTTATTTTTATGCAATTGCAGGCATGTGCATGTTATTTTTTTGAATATTTTTAGATACACTTAGCATTTGGTTTCATCAGTTTGTAAAAATGTGCATATTTTTATATATTTTTTATGTGTTTATTTTAATTTTATTTATTTTTTTTGTACTTTTTTCTGTAAATTACGCAAATTAATCGTTGTTTATTGTCTAGACAGTTATTCTCATGAATAAATGACTCGAAATTATGCAATTTTTTGTTTATTATTTTGATTTCAATAAGAACAAAAAAATACAGTTTTGCTAAGAATAAGGCTGTTCTATAAAGAAAAAAGGTCATAGTTGTTTACATGCAGTGTATTCGTGTACTCGAATTTTTTACTACTTTTACTACAATTGAAAAGTTTTGTTTACCTTTTGTATTGAATTTATACAGCTGTAGTAAAAGTAGCAAATTTAAGTAGGTCAGCGAACAAGCTTGATAACACACCGGGGGAATCTATTATAATAGATTATTAGAACAAGTTGATGAACTTCCAAAAAGGAATGTATTCCAAGCTAAGCTCCCCGATACTTTTCAAGATTCTCCCAAAGAAAAAAGTAAATTAAATAGTTCTGCTTGGGATATCTTTCTTGCTAAAAAGTCCAAATTAAAGCTCTTGCACTCAAAAAAAAATGTAAGAACTAAAGATAATTTTACACTTTACTAAAACAATGTATATGAGCTTTTACTAAAAATAAATAAAATTTTTTTGAAATAATGCAAATTTTATTTGATTTTAGTTTATTCAACATTCTTTAATCAAGCGTTGTCCTTTATTTTATTTTCTTGAATTAGGTTAACATTTTTTGAAACTGTTGAAAAATATATTTGTTTTTATTTAAAAATCTTAAATGTTAAGAATCTGTGTAGACCAGGGTTGGCAGGCAATACCGCTAAAATACCGTTATTGATTCAAAATCCTTTCAACTGAATACCGTTACCCCTAAAATAGGGTAGAGGGGGGATCCTTCGCCACTTTTTTTTCAAAGCTCTGTCATTTCTTAACCCCTATTTATTTTTCAAAAATTTCTTTCAAATTGAAGATCTACATATCTCGGCTTTAATTTCTATGATTTTTATTCTAATTATTTGCATATTTTCTATTACTTTTTTAATTATTTTCAAAGTAACCCAAATCGGCGTAACTGCCCCAAACCTAACAAAAAACAGAGTTGTTAAAGTTTTTATTTGAGTTTAACAACGATTTTCAATTGGGTTTTTTATCTGTTAGCACACTCAAATATAGGACTCTAAGCATACGTGAAAATGTTGTATCGTGCTATTCTCAAATGTTGTATTTTTTCAATTTAATTTTTAACAACTCTGTTTTTTGTTAGGACGATACAACGATACAACAAATAGCACACCCCTTATGAACAACCTTAATGATTCTTCAAAATTACAAAAAACTAAATAATTAATATAAATTTAATAATGAACACGATTGTACTAATTTACTATTAAACATATTTTAAACATAAAGAAAAGTCTTATAGAGCATTTTAGGCAGGGATGCACCAACTCTTCGTAGCTCCAGGGGGCCATCTGGTAATTGTGCCCCAGAGACAGGCACTAACATAAAATTAATATTTTTTCACACTTTTCAAGTATTTATTAAAATCAAATTGTTATTTTCTGAAAGCTTAGGATCATAGGTCTAACATAATGTAAAATTATTTTTTTATTAGACGATTTGAGGAAGTTATTGCAAAATGTAGTTGCTTTCAATTATTTTTTTGGCACCCCAAAAAACACAAAAATACTTCTATCTGCTACCACATGTGATGTAAATTCATCAAAGTAGATGTCAAGGAAAGATAATTGAAAAGTGCACAAAATATATTTTTTCCAATTTTTTATCTCCTTTAACATCGGAGAAAAATGGGATTAGTGTATGTGCCCCACTGGCGAAGGATCCCCCTCTACCCTACAGTTACCGAAATAAAGTTAACCTTAAAATACCGTTACCGATGTAATCAAAAAACCCTTATCGTTTAAATACCGAAATTAACTAAAAAACCGTTATCCTTAAAATACCGATACCGAAATAATCTGAAATGGCGTCACACAGTGGTTCCAAACCAAACAAAAATGGTAATAATTATGGATCTTCTAAACTACTGATCCAATCGAAAAAATATGTTCACAGGAACTGAATAGAAAGATCCAGGCTTTTAGAAAATTAGTATCGTATCCACCCTATTTTATCACAGGGTGTGCTACAGAGTTTCAAAGTTGACCATCTCGGGTATACAAAAGCTATATTGTTGTACAACTTTTACAAATGTGAACCGATTTCGCTGATTTTAGACTTTTTGTAATCTAGGTTATAAGATAAATAAAGGATATGCTTCAAGTACCAAGTACTAAAAGTTTAAAAAATATTTAACTTTGAATTTAAAAATTTTCATTTTTCACCTTGACTTTTTTGGTTTTTTCCCAATAAGTTTTTCATTATTAGAACAATATATTCAAAATTTTATTGTGTCATTGTTATGACCTTTCTAAATTTCAGAATGAAAACTATTTTCAATTATCTCGAGCCGTTTAGCAGTCATAGTTTTTCAAAATCAAAACTTTTAAGCGTGTCCTGAAAATGGCATTTTTCATTCACTTTTAAAACCCATAAATTTCCCGCCGACCGCTCAAGATAGGGGAGCAAATTTTGTGGAATTTGATTTTTTTTTATTAAATGGTAAACAATTGTCATACACTAAAAAAATCGTTTCGTTACTGTTAATAGTTATTTTTACATAGAAAATTAAATTTCTATGTAATATTTTGAAATAAAATGGATTGTAATTTTTTTTTTTTTTGGTTTGTTACCGGGGTGTTTAATATTTGAAATAGTTTTTAATATTTGTTTATATATTAACAAATAAGACTAATTTACCTATTCAACGATATATAAAATGTTTATATAATTTATTCCATCGAGTCAAACTAATGCACTCAATAGAGACATCTCAGGTCAAAATTTATTATTCGATCATTTTTTCATGCTTAGTAGACTGGCCTTTAACGTTGTTCCGAATCCCGCTCCCCGAGGCTTATTTTGTGAGGTTACTATAAAAACTAATCCAGAAAAAATTTCAGCTTAATCGAAGGATTTTTAAGCTATCCCTGGCCCTTCAAAGTTTTGAATGCGATTTACAAGGGGGAAAATAGCTTTTTTGGCTTATTTTGAAAATACTGGCTCTTAAATAACTGTATTTCTAGCTCTAACATAATTTCTTTAAATTTTTTACTAACTCAGTTAAAGGATATTGTTTTCTGAAAATTTTGTGAAACCTAGACAACGTTAACCCTTTCTATACCAAGTTCAATTTTCAAAAATTTGAAAATTTCACTTTTGACCTTGATATAGAAAGGGTTAACATTGTCCAAGTTTCACAAAATTTTCGGAAAACAATAACCTTTAACTGAATTAGTAAAAAATTTAAAGAGATTATGTTAGAGCTAGCTAAAAAAAACAAAAATTAATGATATTACCCAAATTATTAAATCTATATGCCATTTTAAGCCTACAATGGTCTGGGCGAATTACAATTACTTCAATATTTTCCAACCGATTTTGGATTTGTATGCCTTTTAAGAAAAATAATTCAGTTTAGATTACGATTCTATTAAAATTTTCACTCAAACTTTAAAAGCTTAAATAGTAATTTAAATTCCGAAAATGAGAATGCGTTTATGTAATTAGAAAGCAACAATCATATTAAACACAAAATGTCACTTTTTCACAAGAAAAATAATAATCTTTTATATTAAATTTGCGTGAAAACAAAGTCTACAGAATTTTCACGTGAAACTCATTGTCGTGAAAAATTAGTTTTTTTATATGGAGTATAACAGTTTTTTTCACGAGAAACTCAAACAACTTACGGTGCTTAACATCCAATTGTATAAAAAACGAGTAAAAAGGATAAAGTCAGGCATGCCGACTATACAATACACTACACCAGTCTGGTTAAAAGCCAACTAATGTTTGGATCCGAAATTCGAATGGGTTAAAATGGGACTTGTGTAAAAATTTTCTATAATGTGAGTCAGCGAACCAAATTTCATTAAAATATTTTCATATTTGCGACCTGCAGTTTGTAACCAAGCCAATTTTGGGGGGACCCTTATATGGGCACTAGTTCTAAACATGGACCGATGTTCACCAAAATCAATAGGCTTCGTCCTTGGGCCAACATAGGTCTGTGCACCAAATTTCATCAAAATATCTTAATATTTGCGACCTGCAGCGTATAAACAATATAATTTTGGGGGGACCCTTATATGGGCACTAGGTCTAAACATGGACCGATTTTAGCCAAAATCAATAGGCTTCGTCCTTGGGTCGACATAAGTCGATGTACCAAGTTACATCAAAATATCTTGATATTTGCGACCTGTAGAGTGCGCACAAGAATGCGTGGACAGACAGACGGACGGAGGGACGCACTGTGGGAAAAATGACAAATCTAGTTTATAAAAAATATATTTTTTTTTTTACAAATTTATAAACCTATAGCATATAATAATTCAATGATAGTTGATACTTAAAACTGCATTCAACATTTTTCGATTTATATGTTAGTTATGAAAATACAGGGCTGTAAATGTATGCAATGGATAAGTAGCACGTTCATGAGTGATTTTGGTTTCACGTTTCCCCCAATGTATTACGAAAAGTTTTATTGCGCTATTGAACCTATATTTTTTTTTTTTGATAAAACAAGTCCTAAAGAGTACGTGGACACGATGTATTGTATAGAAAATGATTTTAGTAATACCCCTTGCGAGTAAGTACATAAAAGTATATTTTTGTCAAAATTTCTTAATGTGTAAAGAGATTAGAAAAAAGGACCGCTAAGTACCGCCAAACTAATTTTTGAATTTGAAACTAGACCTAATGAGGTAAGTCTGGAGAAAAATTTGGGTGCCACAAACCACCACAAAGTAGAGGTTTAAGGGCTTGTTTAAACAAATATTACTTGTGGGCGATATTCAAGTGCTTTCACATAAATGCATTTTTCCATTTTATACAATTGCAATATACGGCAAAGGAAATATCGGAAATTTAATCAATATTTGCGTTTCACTAAGCTTAAAGCTACAGTTTTTTTGAAAATGCAAATTACTTATAAGGAATGTTTTGAAGATTGGCGAAATGCCAATTTAAGTTCACAAAAGATGATTTTTGTGATTAGTCACGTTTTTTCGAAGCTTTGACTAGTCAATGATAAAGGAAGTGAAAAGTGTAAAAACTTGAAAAAACCTTAAAATTGTTGTGTAGCAGATTCACCAAAAAATGGAGCGAATGCAAACGAACAACACAAGTTTTTGAAAGAAATCACAAGGAATGGTTAAACACAAACATTGATTTGTCTTGTCTTGAAAATGACGATATACCGGGTCCTTCACAATACCGAGGACGTCCATCTAAAGCCTTCACAGAATCAAGCGACGTATCTAAAAAACTGAAGGTGGCTGATCTTGTAAAAACTACAAGTAAAGAGGAATTGATTTTCGCTACCAGTGTAAGTCTTTACAAATCTGGTAAACGGGATGCTGCAGGTTTAATAAAAGATATACAAAAATCTCCAGGAAGGGCATCCAAAATTAAAAGAGCCCTCTCCATTCCTGATAAAACTTGCATACCATATACACCTGACGAAGACTTAGCGCTATATATAGACGGAGACTATGCTAAAAGTTCGTATATGCTAACGCAATCAGGAGCTAAAAGTCGTAATGCAAACATTTATCTACCATACAATGTAATTCGTGAGGCAACAAAAAAATGTTATCCCAAAGATAACAAACTTTTCTGCAGAAGTCAGTCTTCAAGCTCTAGTGGACCACACAGCTAGCAGAATCGTAGAATACCAAAAAGACGTAATTATGAAATCGAGAAATATGTCATCGTCAAAAAATATTACAATGATATACAAATGGGGTTGTGATGGAAGTAGTGTACACTCCACATATAAGCAAAAATGTCCAGAAGGTAAGTCTGATGAGAATTTATTTATTTATTATAATATTTTGTGGCAAAATCCTCGACCGTCATCAACCCGATTCTGTCGGATCGGCCGATTAAATTAACATTTGAAAAAGAAACAATTGACCTTATAAAAAATGAAGTAAATAAAATAAAACATCAAATTGAAAGTATAATAGAAACAAAAGTTACAGACTTAGATCTGAACGTGGATCATAAATTCTGTCTTACCATGATTGATGGTAAGGCATTTAGTGCAATCGCAGAAACATCAACACAATCATGTGGAATATGCGGAGCTACTCCAAAAATCATGAATGATTTAAATAAGATTAAAGATTTAAAGCCAAATGAATCCTTGTAAGCCTATGGACTTTCCACACTGCATGCATGGATAAGGTGTTTTGAGTGTATTTTGCACATAGCCTATAGGCTTGACACAAAAAAATGGCAAATAAGAGGCGATGACGATAAATTAGCCGTTGCACAAAGAAAAAAAAATTATTGATGATTTAAAAAAATATATGAACCTACTTGTAGATATACCGAAGCCAGGGTTTGGAACAACCAATGACGGCAATACGGCTAGGATGTTCTTCAAAAACCCTGGCTTGGCATCATCAATTACAGATGTCGACGAAAAATTTATAAGTAATTTGGGTGTTATATTAAAAACAATGGCATGTGGTTACGCAATAAATACAGATTCCTTTAAAAAAAATTACTGAAAGTACATCCAAATTGTACGTGGATTTATACCCCTGGTATAACATGCCATCCAGCGTACATAAAATTTTAATGCATGGGGCTGTTGTTATCAAATACGCGTGTTTGCCAATTGGAATGCTTTCGGAAGAAGCAATGGAATGCAGAAATAAAAATTTACGTAATTACCGGGAATTCCACACTCGAAAAATGACGCGTGAGAAAACTATGCAAGATTTACTCAATACACTGCTTTATTCATCGGATCCTTATATTTCATCAATATCAAAAAAGTCATCCATCAAATATCGAGCCTTGGAGCCTCTTTCCAGCGAAGTTCGTGAGCTGCTTTGTGACCCAATGATTCCCGATCAATGCGAAGAAGCCCAGGACTCAGGCTCTGAAAGCGAGTAATTTGCAATATTTTTTTTTCATGGAACAATTATTTTAAGTATTATTTTTTTAAGTTTTATTTATTGTTGAATGTAATTTATTTAGTTTAAAAAATAAAAATTAAATAAATATAAGTTTGAATTTGGTTTTATGCAATATTTTTTTTTTTCTTAATTTGTATTATATATATTTTGATAATATTAGCAAATTTTTTTGTTGATCTTTAAATAAATAAAAATAATAATGAATGAATTAAAACTTAGTATATTAGTTTCATTTATAATGTCAACTTAAATGTTGTTTTCTCTAATTTTAAAAAAAGAAGGTTTGATCCTTTTTTTTGTTACGAATAAATAAAATTGTATATATTTATTTATTAAAAATACGAAAAGTTTATTTTTTAAAGTTTAACTCATATCCATATTTGATGACAGTAATTTTTGATATAAATATATATTGCAAAATACTATTTCTGTGATTTAATGTACATATAAAAAGGTTTTTAATTGTGTTTTGTTTAACAAAAAATTTTAATTTATTTTGTATAACTAAATACATTGCTCTTCGGAGCTACATCGTATTTGAAATGTTACTAAATATATTAACAGCAATCCCTATCGGTGAATGATTAAATCTATCAAATTACATAAATGCAACATAGGGCAATACTTTCGGAAAATTTTCATACCAATTTTAAAGAGATACTAAATTTCAGTGTAATTTCCACTAAAACCTTCCTTTTGGTGCACCCTGCAATTAAACAGGGTGTCTACAAATACAATATATTTAAAGAAGACTCTATTCGCTACAATCGCTCCATACATTTCTAACTTCTCAGATCAATAGTTTAAGAGATACGATTTTTTATAAGCTAGATTGGTGATTTTTCCCACTGTGGGATGGAGGGACGGACGGACAGACAGACATCGTTAAATCGAAATAAAAAAAAATTCTGAGCCGATCGGTAATATATATATAAGGTGGGTCTAGGACCAATATTTTTTGGTGTTACAAACATCAGCACAAACTTATAATACCCTGACCACGTAGTGGTGTAGGGTATAATTAATATTTAATACAGTTTCCTACCTTTTCTGGTCTCCTGTAAAATTTTGGCAATGATTTATTTCCTTGTGACTTTAATTTGCATCCCATTAAAACTTTGGTAATGGGTGCGATATAGTTACGCATTACCTTGTAATAATAATCCCTTACCTTCTGCATTATTTTAAAGCAAAAAGTAATGACTTACCGATCACTGACTACGTATTGTATAATTTATGAACGCAAAGTAGTGATTAAAATATTTTGAAAAAACTACATTTAGACACATTACTTTGTGTTTCTTTCTAAGCATGGGGTTAAGGTGTGTAATTTTCGAAAGCATGAAAGCAATCAAATGGCATATGTGTCAATACCGCAGGGGGTAGAGTTCTCGGCTAACAAGCAGGGATCCCAGGTTCGAATCCCAGCTCCCAGGTGTCGAATACAGCAACGTTTATATATTTAATAAAAAAAATATTTGTAATAAATTTTTTTTTAAAACAAAATATTTTGTTATGGAAATTTATTTTTAGACACATTACTTTTTTCCATTACCGGAGCCACATAAGTAACCACTTACTTTATCACCTCCTCCCCAAACATAACTTTGGGGCTCGTCGCCTGTAAAATTCATCGGTGATGTAAGGTGTAAAGTAATGCATCGGCCCCTATGGCTACACATTACTTTATACATTATTTGGTAATGTGTGGTTATGCTGTGATGTTTATGTATTTTATAAATTATGCAATACCACTTGAATTATACAGAACCAATTTCAGTATTTAAATGTATCTGGTTCAAAAACTATTTTTCACCAGGCGGGTCAAAATTCAATTAAACTTTACAATGAAATAAGATACCCAGGAAAATTTTGGTAATGGGTGCGACAAACTCATGCATTACCTTGTAATGTGTACTCCTTACAAGTACAATTATTGTTCAACATAAAGTAATTAGTTACCGATAATTGGATACATGATGCATTAGTTTGTAATGAACACTCCATACCTTCAGCATTATTTTGAAGCATAAAGTAAATAGTTACCGAAAATTGATTGCATAATGCATCGCCTTGTATTGTGTGCTCTTAACCTTCAGCATTATTTAGAACCACAGAATAATGAGTTACCGATAGTTGATTACATAATGCATTACTTGGTAATGTACGCTCCTTACATTTATCACTATTTTAAAACATAAAATAATGCATTACCGAATGTTGATAACATAAGGTATTATACTTAAATATAAAGTAATGACTATTACAAAATTAATTACTTCGATAATTTTTTTATTTAAAATTTTCACTGAAAATCATGAAATGAATGCTTCACTTGCCAAATCGATTAACTCCATAAAAAAATGTTTTTCAAATTCTTGTTAAATCATAAATTTTGTCATTTAGTAGTGTTAGTATTTATTATCAGAGAAACTTGTTTTGATTATTATTATTATACAGTTAGGAGTCAATAAAGTATTTTGAAATCAAAGTTTTATAAAATTCAAAAAGTGGAGTTAATCGATTTGGCAACTGAAGCATCCATATATGTTTTTGCTATTGTTTAACAACGTATTTTTCATTTCGTTTTTTTAATAAAATTTTATTTGTTGATATTTGTTATTTGGTTGTTACTCTTAAAAACGGAAAAATTTATTCAAATCCCATGTAGGATAAAAGCAAATAATTACTTTTTCATTCCCTATCTGTAACTAAGTAACCCATTACTTTTCATCTTTTTGTAAGTAACAATGCACACATTACTTTGAGGCTCATCGCCTGTAAAATTCATCAGTGAAGTAAGGTGTAAAGTAATCAGTGCAACCCTATGGCGATACATTACTTTACCCATTATTTGATAATGTGTGGTTTTGCTGGGTATGTTTATAAAATGTTTAATTAAACTCGATTTAATTTATATCTGTATACTTATTTACAATATCAGCGCAATTCCATTCAGATAAATATTTTAAAATATACAATAATATTAACAATTTTGTTGTTTGTACTGCAGTTACCAAAAATCAAAATTGTCTCTTTAATTATAATTTTGAAAAATTACTTTAGTGCTTAATTACGCTTTATTATCTAAAATTAACGAAAATTTCTGAGAATTGTTATTGTTTACGAGTTTATTTTTATATCATTGATAACAAGTACGTTACTATTTGTAATTCCCCGTTTCTTTTTTTTTTTTAATGAATCAGAAAAATGTATAAAATTACAAAATATTGTATTCAAAAGAAGCGACAAATGTAAAGACAAACAATTATTAATTGCAAAGATGTTTACCAATTTATAAATTCTCAGTATACATATTTTTCAGATACAATAAGTTTGTCATTTTACACGTAACCGAACAAAATATCGTATGGTTGTAAGGTATCCTATATAATAAGTTGAAGCACCATTTGAACAACATTTCCAGCAAATTGAATTTTCTTTTCACCCTCCTGTCCCTCCAAGTAAAATAAGCTTATTTTAATAGCACACAGTTTTCAGCCTCCACAATATGTTACTTTCAAAATTCGACTTTTCGTTGGAAAACATATCCCGTGGCCATTAAAACAAAATTATCTATTCGAAATGTATGCATTCTTCCTGTCAACAAGAGAGTATTATCATCGAAAAAATTTTAATTTCAAAAACTTTTGAAAGGGTATTAAAAAATTCACGTAAAGACGTAGATGATAATAAACTTTGCTAACAGATTTCTTTGGAAAAAATAAGTGATATCAGTATTTTAATGTTGTTTTATTTATCAATTGAGAATTCTTAGAAATATTGCTAAAATATTTTTAATAAAATATTGCAATAATTTATCATGCTAAGAACTCAAAATAAAAAACATTTATTATTTGACAAGAAACTTGATTTGAATCTATATACTACAGTTAATTAACACACGCAGAGAAAATATATGGTTGCAATATGATCACAGCTACAAAACTATGTGTCCTACTGCCATACCTGGTTGTTGCAAACATAGGGAATTGGGACTTTCATCAGAGGTGCACGTAGTGCGGAAAGTTTCTGACTGTCATTCACTTGGGAGTGACCAGAAATGATTCCTTTGTATGACTGTTCAAGTAGCTCACTACTTCCGGTCCTAGACCAAGTATTTCCGGGCAAGGGCTTTCCAGCACCCGCTGAAAGCTAGCTAGAGTGAGAAGGCGCAACGTCATGTAACCTAAATGGCCACGGACAACTTGGCGTCTCAGGAAAGTAGGTAAATGATGAATGAACGTTTGCTGAAGTATGACTGCAACGTGGGATTGGACACAAGGATACCAGCCCTATCACCAATCTAAGAAAGGAGGGCTAGCAATCCACTTTTCTGAACTTTCCCTGCTAACGAATCGCTAGGCGCCCTATGCTTCAGTGGGAGTCAGAGGTATATATATATACTACAGTTAATTAACACACGCAGAGAAAATATATGGTTGCAATATGATCACAGCTACAAAACTAGGTGCCCTACTGCCATACCTGTTTGTTGCAATCATATTATTAATGTATTAATCAAACTATGGAAATGATATGGTAGTTTATAATCATTTTATAGTTAAAATCTCTCTTTTTTCGGTTATCATATTTTCTCTCGTCTGCAATCACATATAACTTATCTGGACAAACATCCCAGCAGAAATTACTGCTTGCTTGGAAGCAGTTTTGTCAGGTAAAGTTGAGCAGTGAAGCGATTGCATTATTGATGATATCATGCCTGATTTTTGTTCGAGATAGCTCGCGTGAAAGCACTTGTTTCGAGATCCGAAAAGGCATGAATTCACCCGTTTTTCTTTTAAAATGTCGATAATTCATGTCTTTTCGGAAGTGCATATTATAAAGCTCTTCAACTATTTAAAATCATGCCTTCTGAAAAGCACAATATTCCTGCATATTTTTTCGTGAAGAGAAAATGCCTCTTATTTTCAGTAAAACTTCTTATTTTGATTAAAATAATTTTTTTTACGCATTTTAAAAAATTTTGATAAAAGAAACGCAAAAATATTTAAGCAATCAAAATGTATTGCTCATTTCATGCCTTTTTGAAAACCGCAGCAAAAAGCGATGTAAACAATTAATCAACTTAGGCCTTTCATTTGTGCTGTTTACGAAGCTATACATTTTTAGAAGCGGTAAAAATAGCAGTAAGGAAGCAGTAAACGTTTTTACTGCTTCCACATTTTTGCTGGGATATTCCTCTCTTCAAATTACAATCATATTATTATTTGCAATGAGAATTATCATGTTCACAATCATTGGTATGATTTCGACAACTATAAGACTGTATTTTTTTATGAGCGTCATCGATCAATTAGCGTCATTGTTGTTTGAGATTTTGTGAAAAGAATTTGTAAGAAGCAATCAAGGCAAATGAACATATTAAAAAAAACATAAAAAATAGAACAAAAACTTATTGGTGTTCATTTTCCAACTGGTTCCACTGCAACCGATTCCATGGAACTATATGGAAAGTGTGGTTGATGTAGAATCAGTTCCAGAACTAGTTCTAGAACTGATTCTAGAGCAACCGGTTCACTTTGGAGCTATAGAAGGGGTTGCTTTTGGGACAATTTCAAACAAAAAGTATCGGTGTTAGAATCGACAGTAGAAGGGGTTGTGAATGAAAAGTAGCTATTCTACAACGGATTCTTTGGAACAGAAAATTTTCTTGGGTAATAACATTGTTTGTGGAACAAAGAATTCGATCTAAACAGGAACCTTAAAATTAGATTGTACTTTAAAGTGCGTAGCGTAAAAAGTGATAAAAAAGTGATTTATTTTTTAATTTTTGTACTCACACAGAAAAATTGTTGTTGAAGACCGTCCATAATAGGGAGTGCTAAAGCTTTTCGTTTTGTACGAAAAGCAAGTTGAAAAAATGTACAAAATTGAAGAAAATTTAAAGAGTGCACGAAATAATCATAATATGTTCCTAGTGATCATAATAAGATCCTAGGTGATCACAAAATTGTCGACATTCAGGAAATTCTTCCTATTAATTAACATGTTGCTTCCTTTGGAAAGGGGATAGAGAAGAAATGAAAGGTGGTGAAAGATGAAGGGCTTCAAAAATGGCAACACTGTAATTGAGCGAGATGTTGAATTTTAGAACAGTTATTGCGCGCCATTTGATGGTGAGTTGGCGAACTTTGTTGAAGCTTGTTAGTTCATAGCCCTATTATATTATTTTACTTCGGTGGGGTTAAGTGCCATGGGAACACCGAAGGAGGATGCTGCGATATGTATGAGGGATAGAAAAAATTCATACATATTACTATTTTTCATAAATTGATGTTGCCTTGGTTGGGGCTCGAACCCGCAACCTCACGTGTAACAGTCAAACGCGCTAACCATTACACCACAGCTGTCACATAACAATAATATGATCATTGGAAATATATTATGATCTTCAAGAATATATTATGATCACAAAGAACATATTATGATGGTTTTTGGATGTATTATTAAATATTATTCTGCGTTTTATAGCTTCCATAATTTATTTTTATCTCTATATAGAAGTTATTACTGAAGCTAATTTATTTATTTATTTAAAGGATTTACTAGCATAATTAATTATGAAAATAAATATACTTGACTACGGCACTAACGACATTGGTTTTTGAAGCTAATTTAATTATGACTTTACTTAAAGGTGTAAATTAGTCATTGAATAAATAGATGTACTGTTATCAATTAAAACATGCATAGCTTTTCAATCCAGCTTCAGCACAATTTTGGGAGAATGCTATAGGGATAATGGAACAATAATATGATAATATGTAGGACTATAATATGCTAATATTGGGAGCATTTTGCCTTCATAGTGAGGTAATTTATTGACCATATTATGACAAAAAAGAGGTAAGAGTATGATTGTCACAACTATATAATAACATGATTGTCACAATCATAAACCCAAAACGAGTAAAAAGCTAAAGTCGGGCATGCCGACTATAAAATACCCGAATTTCGAATGGGTTAAAATGGGACTTGTGTCAAAATTTTCTATAAAATAATAAAAGAAGAGAAAATCGTAAATAAAGCCCATATAGACGGCTTTGTTCTCGGGACCATGTAAGTCAGCGAACCAAATTTCATAAAAATATCTTAATACTTGCGACCTGTAGAGTGCGCACAAGAATGCATGGTCAGACAGACAGGCGGACAGACGGACAGACGGACATCGTTAAATCGAAATAAAACGTGATTCTGAGTCGATCGGTATACTATAAGGTGGGTCTAGGTCCAATATGTTTTGGTGTTACAAACATCAGCACAAACTTATTATACCCTGACCACGTAGTGGTGTAGGGTATAAATATATGATGCTCTTCGAATATGGTCATCCCAACCATATTTTTTCTTTGCGTGCAGTCATAAAAAGTATATTGTTTTCGAACGAATGATTTTAAAAACATTGTATATGTCTTATTAAGGGCGGGTAACTTGTGTGAAAAATAACTAAAAGTTAAGCGCTTACTAATATTTCTGTTAAATTTATATACAATTAACAACTAATTTCTAGATAAGTTACCTGTCCTGAAGTAGCATACATACTCGTATTTTGTCATATTTCAAAATAAAACGTATTAAAATAAATACGTACAACAACGAAAAACAATCCATTAATCTTAGCGCTTGAAGTTAAGTGAGGTTTAATATTAATTTACTACTAATAGCATTCAAAAGTTGTGTCAATGACTGAATGAATATTTTTCTTTTTTTGTTTATTTGTGTTACTTTATTTTATAAATTCTCTAGGACTAGCACTATGGCGCAGAACTTTAAAATATTGTGAGAAATTTGGAGAAAAAAATTCTATAAAAAATTTTGTGAAAACTACTAAAAATTATTGTAGTTAACAATTACCTTGCAATTTTAACAATTTTTGCTAAATATTAGTAAGATAAGAACAGCAAAAATAAAACTGTTAAATAAACAGAATTTTAAATATATATTAGAGATAAATTTTTGTTAATGGAAAATAACAACATTTTTTTAATGCAAATAAAAATCGAGCCTTTTAAAAACAGGAGATTAAAATTTTTTTAACAAATATTTCTGCAAATTTTAGCAGGATAGACTGCTATTTGCATTCAACTTAGTTTTGCTTAAAAATAACAAAGATTTTTTTAAATACAACAGTTTGTTTTTGCTATTTTTAGTCTACTAATATTTAGCAAAATTCTCTGCAAGTTTTATAGTAAAACTTATTATTTTTAAATAACTAAAAGTTAACATAAATATAACTAAAATTATGTAAATTCAACAGTTCTTATTTTACTAGTATTTGGAAAAAAAAAAATTTGCTAATTTCAGCAATTTTTTCTGCAAGCTCATTTTTAACTAATTTTTAGTTGGTTTTTCTTCAATTTTTACAGAATTATTTTCTATGAGTGTACTTTGAATTTAAAAAAAAAAACTCAGATTTCACAAATTCCCGAAATCGACCTTTGACCAAAATACGGTTTGCCTGGCCCTGCGTGCAACAGTGATAAACTAGCATGAAATTCGTTTCAACACTGCGTGTATATACAATGGAATTTAGAAATAAATTTTCATTTATTCATTAATAAATACAATTTTTATTTGCAGTAGGAAGTTTTCGAATAAATACTTAAATATTGTTGAGATACAATTGCTTTGTCGGTACTCTTTGTACCCTTTCTGGCGTAATAATAGTTTTTAAAACAACATAATGAATTAATGTTTGTTCTTCCCAATTTTGTGTTTAGTGGAACCGTTAATGATTCTATATTGATTTAAGGTGTTACGTTTAAATACCGATTAATATTTTTTTAAAAGAAATGTTTATTTTTGTTAAGACCAACAAAATATAAAACATCATTAACAATATAAATATATAATTAATGGACAAAATAGTGATCAATTTTTATTTTGAAGTTTAACATTAAAATGTTATATTTTTCCATGGTCATAGGATGTCAGTTAATAATTGACTTTTTTATTTGTAAGCCAAACATCATCTAGGGAACCGGAATTTGGGTTTTGTGTAACAATCAATACAACTTGCTGATTTTAGTTTGAATACTTGATCGTGAATACCGTTAAATATTTATTTATTTTCTTAATTTTCGATTGAAATTATATGAAATTGCTCGTGTGTATGGAACGCTTACCCTGGGTTTTATACTGACAGTTTATGAGTTAACTATTAGTTGTTTTGTATATAATTTTTTGATATTCTCTTTTGTTTAGTAGTTAAAGTTAACCCAACCGTTAATTTAGAATTATTTTTAAAATCTAAATTTTAAACTTTTTCAATAATAGACGCTTTTTCTAGTCACTTGGATTTAATAAATCCAAAAAGTAGTTCTAAAAGTGCTCAACAGATGGGGTTAGATTCTCCCTATTTTAAAAAGAATTTTCTGTCCGACACTTCTTTCACCCTAATTTTTAATACCGAATCCGATGATGAAGGATTTTACTTTAACTTTTAATTTTTAATTATTTCCCAGCAAAAAAAATTGCAAGTAATGCTTTACAAACTACTTCTTTCAATGCTTCACAAGTAACCGTTAGTGTATTTTTACTGCTTTTTTAGAAGTTATTCTGAACACCTTCAAAAAATCACTTCTTTCATTGCTTCCAAAGTATCCGTTATTACATTTTTACAGATTTTTTAGAATGACTTCTGAACCACATCCAAAAAATCACATAACTACCCAGTGTAGAAAATCATCACCAGATATGTGGTTATGTAACTACATACTTGGTAATGGTAACTAGTTACTTTTGTTATTACATTTCTTATTATCTTTATATGGCGATGTCGCGAAAAATAATGAGTTATGGTAACACACCAGCATACGAAAAACCAAAAAATATATCGTTACCCATGTGCTTACCAGTACTGACAAAAATAATGAGTCTAAAAATAGATTTTCAAAAAACTAAATTATATAAAAAAAAATATTTTTTATTGTAGTTTTTTTTTTTTAAATAAAATTTGCTGGTGCGGGAATCGAACCTGGGTCTACAGATTGCCAGTCAATAGCTCTACCATCTGAGCTATATCGACTGTAATATTTAATAAATAAAAACATAATTGACCTGCTGCACACAAGTAAGCTTACTCGTCAACATACAAAAAATCAAAAAATATGTGGTTACATATATCCTTACCAGTGTTTAAAAAATATTGAGTCTAAAAATAGATTTCAAAAAATGTTCAAAAAAATCTAGAAAATTATTTTCTATTTGAAATAATGATAAAAATAAGTCATTATCAGTAACTCATTATAGTATGTTTTAAAATAATGCAGAAGGTAAGTGGGTGTCATTACTGGTAGTCCAAAAAATAATGATATGTTATTACCGTTTCTACACTGGGTATTGCTTCTAAAGAGTAATTGCTCTAAAAGTGATCGTAGAAAGTGATTTTGGTATCATTTGGCATTTCCAAACAGAGGGTTTCGGGTTCGTTTCCCGGCTGGACCAATATTTTTTTATTTTTAAAATTTTTTTTTATTCTATTAATTTTTTTTTTATATTTATAATTAATTTGTTTAAATTCAATATCTCACATTAACAAAGTGGAGTTTTTATGCCAGTCAACTTTCATATCAAAGAATAGCTCAGCGGTAGAGCGCTGGACTATCAATAGTGAGGTCGCAAGTTCGTTACCCGGTGGCGGCAATAAAAAAACTTTTGAAAAATAAAAAAAATATAATTTTTTTTTGTAAAGAATTTTTTTTAACTTTCAATTGCATTCGTTCAAAAAGTACTGAAAAAAGGTTGAAGTGGGAGTACTCCTCTCCTATAACAACTCAATGTCAAAATCATTAGTGTTTATGTTAAAAAAGAAGTACATCTAGATCATCAATTGTAGTGCTTTTTCTACTGCTTCGGCATCTCTTTTTTTGCTGGGATTTTATATAAAACAGCGAAACACAGTCTCCCTTTTAAGTTTTATCACTTCAGTTTATATTTTTACACAATTGCAATATTTAATATTCACTAATTGGATTTAATTAAATTACTTACAGTAGAGTAAAAAATTGTCATTTCTATTTCAGCTATTTCTCCATATCCAAGAAGGAAAATATGTATTTGGTGAGATGTAGTTTTTTTTTCTAAACATATTTAAAATTTTATTCAAAACCTTTTATTTGTTAGATTTTAAATTTTTTTGTGTCTTTTTTAATTTTTATTCGTATTTTATTCTGACATTAAATTAATAGGCTGTTTCATATATTTGTGCTTTTATTGTTATACTTGTACTTTTATTGTTATATGTAAACCCAGATAAATAAATCCAGCTTTTTTTTTTTTTTTTGATTTAATATGTTAAATCCACTTTTTGTATGAAAAATTCTAAATCCATGTGATTTAAAAAAAACGCTTAATATTTTAAAATTTTGTTCATAATTTATAACTTTTTCTTATAAATTTTTTACTTTTAATTTTTTCTCGTAGCAGAGCTGTATTTTAAAGGCGAATTCACAATGCTGGAGAACTCCACTATGTAGAGTGGATTTTGTTCCTTTCTTTTTCACACTTACATAAAGGGTGTTTCAGTAAGAACACACTTTTTCATTTTAAAATCAAAACATGTATTTTTTGAGATCGTTGTGATTTTTTTTATTGGTTTGTAAAGAAGACGTGTTCCCATTAAGTATGCAATAAAATGTCCGTCAAATGGTCCCATGGCTCTGATGACAGGCCATTAATCTTTTCATGAAATTTTCCAAGAGTTTTTCACAGAGATGTGGCTGTATTTCACCGATGACGCGTTGGATCTCGGATTTGAGCTCAGGAATTGTTTCTGGTTTATTCGCATAAACCCGAGATTTCACAAAACTCCAAAGACTATAATACCCAATTCATAGAACAAAGTTCTGTGATTAATTGAAAAAAGAAATCGCGAAAAAAGTCGCGGAAAAAAAATTTACAAAAAGGAAAATTCTTACATCAGTATGTTTGTTTGCAGAATAAAAATCGCTGATTTAGTTTTTTAATTCAACTTTTGTACCATAAAGTCTTTTTTCGCGTTCCGCGGTTATTTTGCATTTTTTAAGTGTGGTTTTTTAAAATTTATAATCTAGGGACTATAATACCCAATTCATAGAACAAAGTTCTGTGATTAATTAAAAAAAGAAATAGCGAAAAAAGTCGCGGAAAAAAATTTACAAAAAGGAAAATTCTTACATCAGTATGTTTGTTTGCAGGATAAAAATCGCTGATTTAGTTTTTTAATTCAACTTTTGTACTTTAGAGTCTTTTTTCGCGTTCCGCCATTATTTTGCAATTTTTTAAGTGTGGTTTTTGTAAAATTAGAATCTGGATACTATAATACCCGTAACTCATACCAAAGACTGGTGGTTAGTTTAAAAAAAAAGTTTGCGAAAATAATTTTGCAAAAATAAAAATTCTTGCATCAATATATTCCTTTGCACAATGTAAATCGCTGATTAAGTATTTTAATTAATTTTTTATACTACAAAACCCTTTTCGCATTCCGCATTTGCAAGCTCAGAAATGAATTTGAAATCTATAAAATGACGTTTATAAATGCCAATTTTTTCTTATAATTGAGGCATTAGTAATCGTAATGAATTTACTATACAATTGGCATTAGTAATGAAATCGATGTATTTCAAAGCATTAGCATTAGTTCAAGTAATAATAATGCCAAAAATTTCATTAGCATTAGTTTCAATTTAATGGTAATGAAATCACCAATTAATTTGTCCAAATAATTAATTAGTCTCATGTATGTTTCAGCATAACTTTCCAAATTTTTGTAATAACCCGAGTAAAAAAAATTGATCTCGCGCAATATCTAATTATATCCAATTTGATATTGTTTAAGATCTGCTGTAATATCTAGCTGATCCAATTAGATCTCAAAATTGGGTGTATCCAATCATATCGTATTAGATCCCATTGTATATATGGGGATAAACTAAGATCAAGTTATATCTCAAAATTGGGAGGTCCAGTGATATCTTTGGGGATAAACCTAGATCTATTTTGATCCGAAAATTGGCGGATCCAGCTATATATTTGCGGATATTTTTAGATCTAATTTGATCCGAAAAATGGCGGATCCAATTAGATCCAGCTATATATTTGGGGATAAACTTAGATCTAATTTGATCTCAATTTTGGCAGATCAAATTAGATCCGGCAATATATTTGTGGATAAACGTATATCTAATTTGATCCGAAAAAGTGGCAGATCGAATTAGATCTAGCTATATATTTGGGGATAAACTTAGATCTAATTTGATCTGAAAAATGGCACATCGAATTAGATCCAGCAATATATTTGTGGATAAACTTAGATATAAATTGATCTGAAAAATGGCAGATCAAATTAGATCCAGCAATATATTTGGGGATAAACTTGGATCTAAATTTATCAGAAAAATGGCAGATCGAATTAGATCCAGCAATTTATTTCGGTATTAAAATGGCAGATCGAATTAGAAACAGCAATATATTTGGGGATTGACATCTAAAAGTATCCATAAAAATGACAGATAAAATTAGATGCCGCATTATATTTGGGTACTATGTAAGAATCCCATTTATTTGGGATTAAATAAGATCCCAGACATATATTGCCAACTGTTCAAAAAATAATAGACTGGCAGAGCACTGATTGTATAAAAATTACAATATTTTGTTAAAACAAGGTTTAAACTCAGAAGGTAACGAGTTCAATATGCATTTCTTTTACAAAATGAATTTCTTTTTATAAAATTTAAATTTTTTTTTCTATAAATTTTTTTATAAAATTATATATTTAATTTTTTATTAAATTGAAATCTTTGATTAATTTAATTTTATTTGCATCTTTTTGACGCTCTACACCATTTCCAATTGTATTAATTGTTTTAAGATTTATCAATTGTATTTCAGAAATAATCAATTGAATTTCAGTTTTATCAATTGTGTTTCAGAACTCATCAATTATTTTTCACATTTATGAATTGTATTTCAGAACTAGTCAATTGAAGTTCAGTTTTATCAATTGTGTTTCAGAAATTATTAATTGTATTTCCGAAATTCACAACTGTATTTCAGAAATTATCAAACTGTATTTCAGAAATTATCAATCGTATTTCCGAAATTATGAAAATCTATTAGCTATGAAATTCTGAAATAGATTTCATTATTTCTGGACACAACTAAATAAATAAATAATTAAATTTGCGTAATATTGTAGTTTCTGAAGTGCAAATAATATTTTGTGATATACAATTAAAATTTTCTAAAATACATTTAATAATTTCTGGAATACCTTTTTTCGATGCTTATAGGTTAGCTCGAAATGCTTTTATCATTCATTTAATTTGTAGCTATCACACATCTATAACAAGTCTCGTTAGATTAGAGTGTAGAGGTCTTGGCTGACAATCTGGTGGACTGGGTTAAATTTCATGTTTTTAAAAGCAAATATTAAAAAAGTTTTCTCAATTTTTTGAAAAATGTTTTTTGAAATCTATTTTTTTGCCAAGATAGTTAATGCAACGTTCTGCCAACGCATAACCGACCATCGCCAACGGTTTGCCAGCATTGTGCCGATTATATTTTTCTGTCTGGGATGTTAAACTTAAACCTATTGTATATTAACATTAATTAACACTATATTTTTATTTTTAGGAAATACATTTTTATTTTATTATAAGTTAACATTAAATTAAATTTTAGATAATGGCACCAATTTGTAGTTGTAATTATTATATATTAAATCGTATATTCATAAACATTCTATACAGTTAGACGAGGTTTATGGAACTATTTAACTTTATAAAGTGTTTATAAATTATAACTTAAATGTACAAATATATATGTTAAATGTACGTGAACAAATTGTTGATATGGACCCACAAATTGTATCTCAACTGATATTGGAATTATTGTACCATTACCATACATCAATATATATTGAATGATATACATATATTACAATATATGACACTGTATTATAAATATTGTTAATGAAGTAACATATCTGATAATATTTTTTATAGCGCCATACAGTTTTACATTATTCAAATTAAACCATATATGGAATTGTATTCAAAATGTTGATGTGGTACCAAATTTGACCATATATATTGTGCCATATATGATAATATATTGTTTAAATGATACCATATATGTCTATATATTAATATTGTTTAAATGACACCATATATCAATATATATGGGACTATATATGGTAGCATATATTATCATATCTGCATCTGTATTAAAAATGTCGTTCATCAGGTACCATATATGAGCATATATTGTTGAAATGGCACCATATATAACAATGTATGGTTTAAATGGCACCATATATGGTAATATATTGCTTAAATAACACCATATATAAATATATATGGCACTATATATGGTAGCATATATTATCATATGTGGAACTGTATTAAAAATATTGTTCATGAGGTACCATATATGGGCATATATTGTTGAAATTGCACCATATATGATAATATATGGTTTAAATGGTACCATATATGATAATATATGGTTTGAATGGCACCATATATGATAATATATGGTTTGAATGGCACCATATATGATAATATATAGCTTAAATAACACCATATATATGGTGTTATTTACCATATATATGGTGTTAGCTTAAATAACACCATATATATGGTGTTATTTAAGCCCGCAACCTTCCATGTAACACTCCAACGCGCTAACCACTACACCACAACGTCCCCACCTTTTTTACCTACATTTCAAATATTTCAAATAAATGTTATTATGGGCAATATTAGGATCACAATTTTGTTTTTCGAGTATTTTAACGCGGTGTGTCTTATTTTCTTCTCCTCTATCACGTCTCCGAATTATATAGCATCGGGGGGAGTTCATTTATACACGGTGTAAAATTTTTCTCATTTTCATAGTATAAATTAATTAGATAGAGAACTCGAAATTTTTCTTGGATATTCTTGAACAAATATGCAATATTCCTACAAAATTTTCATTGAAGTAGAGAATCATGATGTGCAAAATTTAGGTAAACTAAATTTTGGCACACTGATAAATACATAGCTCATTTTAATTTAATTAGATAAGAATTTTGTACCTTTTTATACGTTTATAAGTGCCTTTTTATAGTCACGGAGCAGAGCTTTGAAGAATTAATTCAGTTTTGAATGAATTCACTACCAATCGAATTATATTTTCTTTAGAATTGCATGAATTCCTTTTCTTAAGTAATTCACTCAATTCATTCAATTGAACGCGTTCAACAAATCAGATTTCAAGTAGCATAAACACCTTCTCTCATATGACAAGCCAATGTTAAAAAAAATGCGTTTGTCACCTCAATCAGTATAGATGCTTTTACGGATCTTGGTCTGGGATTTTTTTGCTGGAAAGTAAAGTAAAGTTTTAAATTAATGGCATTTTGGAAGTCATTTAAAATACGTTTATTAGAAGCAAGAAATCTGCATATATAGCTACTTTATATGCAGTGAAAAAGGCATTCTTGTAGAATGCATTCGATTTTTTTTGCTGGGTAATAAAGTTTTCTTCACAAGGTAAATGAAAAATATTCTTAAACTAGATGAAAAAGCTTCATATAATTTATGAATCCAGTTTTAATGAAACTTTTTCATTAAGTGTATGAAACTTTTAATAAATAAAATGAATATTTTCACATTTTATGAAAATTTCCATTAATTTAATAAAAAGTTTCAGTGGCCGAGGCCCAGTAAAAATTCATTGGTTTTATACAAAAATTTATTAATATCATTCAGATAATTCTCTCAGTTAATTAATTGGTTGTTTTCTTACACTACATATTCATAACCCCCTTTTATCGACTCTAGGAAAAATTTTGTTTTCGAATTTTTTTATATTTTATTTGGATAGAGCATACTGAAGGGCTCATGTCAATAAATAATTTGAAGAAATAAGATTTCCACATGTTTTTTTGTAAAATATATTTTAGTCACAAAGTAATATTCTATGCATTAAATTTGTACACAAAATTTTTGGGAGCGTTTTTTACCATTGTCTTTATTATAAATCTTATTTCGTATAATACAGCATAACAAAAAGAAAAAAAACTACATAAGATGCAAGAATTGCACGCAGTCTTTAAAGAAAATCCAATGACGATTCCTCGAAGGTGGGCGAAGGTAAGTTATATGAGGCAGGTACTAATGGCTTTTTATAAGCCATAAAAGTAATCAATATTAATTAATATATAAAATATTCTGTATCCGATTCTTCCCAAATTTGGTGCACATGTAGAAAACAGCGAGATATTCATTTCTTTCATACTCGGTTTTTTGAAAATTTGCTGTTTTCTTAGGGTAAAATTAATTTTCAATTTTAAACGCATTTTCCCACAACCCTGAGTTCAAAATCGGCTGCCACTGTACAGCCAAGACGGGTTAACCGATCTTGGTCCCGGTTTTTTTCTTTCGTAGGCAACAAAAAACTGTAGTCCTTATCGTGGCTCTTTTTTGAATTTTGGTCAAATGAATTTTATATCTCCGAGCAAATATGTTTTTTCTTGCCTTTTTTGGAATTTTCGAGTTTGTGTGGCAACTTTGTTAAAAAAAAATTTTAAAATAAAAATCGGGCCACGACAAGGACTAGATAATTAATGAAGGCTGCACAGTGGCAGCCGATTTTGCCTTTTTTAAAAAAGGCCAGTAATGAAGTGGCAACTCTGGCGAATATGGCTGGGGAAATATAAAACTGATATTTTTTGAAAATACTATAATAAGATGGTTTTTAAATAAAAAAATAAAACATTAAAAATATTGACAATTGAATTTTTGACAACCTTTCAAATATGCCCCCCATAAGACAAACAAAATTTAATGCAGTTGAATAAGACCAAAACTCCGATAAAATTGGATGAAATTAAATATATCAATTTAAATATCTTTTTTATTGGTTTATATACAATTTTATTAATCCATTTTCCGGATGAAATTTTATATAATTTAGTATGATGCCAAATAAAAAAAGATATGCTACCGAATAATTTTTTTTTTCACGGGTAGTTTAAGAAGGTTATTATTGCGTTAATGAGTAAATAATGTGAGTGAGTTAATGTTGTGGCATTTTACTGACACACTTTATAAAATTGCTAAGAATATATGAACCTTTTAGTAAAAATAACTTTAAAAATCACATATCAGTGTAAGAACAAGTGTGCTTCTATATTTAGCCATCATAAACCACATGGGGTTTTATCTTTTGACACATGATTTTTTTTATTGGAACTAGAAAAAAACTAAAAATAGTTCGACAGCAATGTCTAATATTCACTGTGTAGTATTAGATGAAGAAATAACTAATATCTCATTTATTTTAAATTTATTCTCAATAAAAAAGTACCTTTTGGTAAAAAAGTAACTTTCATTAAAAAAGTAGCTTTTTTAAAAAAGAAGCTTTTATTAAAAAAATACCTTTTTTAAAAAAAGTACCTTTTATTAAAAAAGTACCTTTTATTAAAAAAGTACCTTTTATTAAACAAGTACCTTTTATTAAAAAAGTATCATTCAATAAAAAAGGAACTTTTATTAAAATAGTACCTTTTATTAAAATAGTACCTTTTATTAAAAAAGTACCTTTTATTAAAAAAGTACCTTTTATTAAACAAGTACCTTTTATTAAAAAAGTATCATTCAATAAAAAAGGAACTTTTATTAAAATAGTACCTTTTATTAAAAAAAAAAGTACCTTTTATTACAAAGAGTATCTTTTAATTTTATTAAAAAAGTAACTTTTATTAAAAAATTATCTTTTATTAAAAAAACGGTGGTCTATAAAAAAAAAACCAGTGGCAAAGAATGGGCCTAGAGTTAGTGTCCAAAAAACCAGCCATTTCAGAAAACCTTTTTTCGGTTTTTTCGAAAATTACTATTTTAAAAAATCGGTTTCGGTTACGGTTCTCTTGAAAAAGCCGGTTAAAACCGTTTTCGGTTTTTTGTTTGTTATGAACATAAATCTGTATAAAAAGCAAAAAAGCTAATAAAAATTAGTCTAAACCGCCCTTCAGAAACAACTACTGAAATCAGGGGTCGAATTACGGCATTCGTGATCGAAATTTTTCGTTCGAAATTAATTTTTTATTTCGGAAAATTAAGCATTTGGATGAAATTTTTTGAGCCAGGGATTCTACAATTCGGCCCTAGATTGGATATAAATTAAAATAGGGTGTTATCATTGTTAGTTTTTACGTACTTACACAATGAAAAAACGGATTTCGAACAATTTCGCTCGTTCACGAATGCCGTAATTCGGCCCCAGATGAATCTGTTTGCTAAACCGGGATTTAAGTTGTCTGATTTTACATCTGATAAATCAAACAAAAAATCCTGTTAGATGATGTGATTGTCAAATTTATGTTTACGTCATCAGATGCAGTGATGCCAACTTTTAAAAACAAAACTCACGGACCAAACAAACGCCAACAAGCGCTTAATTATAAATGTGATCAAAATAGGTACTTTTCAACTAATTTATGTGACCAAACATTTAAAAAGCGCTAAAAATTATTATTATGGTAAAATATAATTTAATATCACATTATTATCAAAATAATAACAAGACACTTAAATTAGATAAAATTATAGAAAAATAAAAAATAGAAAAACCTCAAACTAGTGACTTTTTTATAAAAAGCACTAACCGAAAATAATACGAGTTTTGGGTGATACAAAAGCGCAAAAACAGTAAGATAATATGCAATTAGACAACAATTTTAATTTTAGTTAATTACAAAGTACATTTTACGCTGCTGAAATCAGCAAAAAAAATTGCTGAATATTAGTAAATTAATAACATCACAGTTACATTTCCAAAACTTAATTTATATATTGTATTTTTTAAATGGAAAGACAATTTACTCTTCTGAAAACAGTAGAAAAACTTACTATTTATTTTCGCTATTTTAAGTCTACTAATATTCAGCGAAAACGTCTACTGATTTTAGCAGGATAGAATGTTATTTGCATTCAACTAAAATTTATGTTAATATAACTAACATTTTTGTGGATTTAACAGTTCTTGTTTCACCATCTCAATCGTACACTTTTCTTAAATGGAACCGATTAATTACAAAAAAAAAGTTATTACGTTTTTTGTACCAACATTCATCAGTCACCCCGTATTCAAAAAAATATTTCAAACGATTACAAAGGATTTTCCTATCTTATTTATTTGAATACATGTGAAAAGATATTATTTTGTATATAAAAGAAAACAAAACTACAGTTTCGTTAATTAACAATAATGTTAATAATTTTAAAATAATACTTTAGAAATAAAATGCAGTCGAAATACAGAATTTTCGCACAATTAGCGCTTAAAAATAGTTTTGATGAAAATATGTTAACTGATAAATAATAACCGATTTTCGGTTTATTCGAATTTAGAAATTATTCGAAACTGGTCGGTTTCCGGAAAATAATAAAACCGGTTACGGTTTTGGACACTCTACCTTTGCCAAGGTTTGCAACCAGTGGTTATTCAGTGCTGCATAGTCAGAAATTGCCAGCGGTACAAAAGTCAATTCATTGGTAGAACAATGACTGTATAAAAATGCTGACGCTTCGTTAAAAAATGTTTGTAGACAGAAGGTGCCGAGTTCAAATCCGGTTGCAAGCAGAAAACTTTTTTTCTGATTTTTTTAATTTAAAAATTGGTTTGTTTTATAAAATCAATTGCTTTGTTTGTGGAAAAGCTCCATTAACACCCTAATGCTCTTTCTTCTGATTGCGAAAATATTTAAACTACCCAGTCCCAGTGTAGAAACGGTAATGACGTATCATTATTTTTTGGACTACTCGTAATGACACCCACTTACCTTCTGCATTATTTTAAAACATATAATAATGAGTGACTGATAATGACTTATTTTTATCATTATTTTAAATAGAAAGTAATTTTCTAGATTTTTTTGAAAATTTTTTTAAATCTATTTTTAGACTCAATATTTTTTCAACACTGGTAAGGATATATGTTACCACATATTTTTTGATTTTTTGTATGTTGGCGAGTAAGGTAACTTGTGTGCAGCAGGTCAATTACGTTTTATCTATCAAACATTACATGTCGATATAGCTCAGATGGTAGAGCTATTGACTGGTGGCAACCTGGAGTCCCAGGTTGGATTCCCGCACTAGAAAATTTTATTAAAAAAATTATTTTTTTTATAAAACTTGTTTTTTTTTTTGAAAATCTATTTTTAGACTCATTCTTTTTGTCAGTACTGGTAAGCATATAGGTAATGACATATTTTTAGATTTTTCGTATGCTGGTGTGTAAGCATAACTCATTATTTTTCGCGACATCGCCATACAAACGTAATAAGAAATGTAATAAGAAAAGTAACTAGTTACCATTACCAAGTATGTAGTTACATAACCACATATCGGGTAATAATTTTCTACACTGCTTTTCTACACTGGGGTGTAGAAAATTATTACCAGATATGTGGTTATGTAACGACATACCTGGTAATGGTAACTACTTACTTTTATCATTACATTTCTTATTAATAATAATTTTCTACACTGCTTTTCTACACTGGGGTGTAGAAAATTATTACCAGATATGTGGTTATGTAACGACATACCTGGTAATGGTAACTACTTACTTTTATCATTACATTTCTTATTACCTTTATATGGCGATGTCGCGAAAAATAATGAGTTACATACGAAAAATCAAAAAATATGTCGTTACCTATGTGCTTTCCAGTATTGACAAAAATAATGATTCTAAAAATAGATTTTGAAAAAAATAAGTTCTATTAAAAAAAAGATATTTTTTTATTGTAAAAAATTTTTTTTAATAAAATTTTCTCGTGCGGGACTATAACCTGGGACTCCAGATTGCCAGTTTATAGCTCTACTATCTGAGCTATCTCGACATGTTATACTTGATAGATAAAACCATAATTGACCTGCCGTGGACAAGTCAGCTTACTCGCCAACATACAAAAAATCAAAAAATATGTGGTTACATATATCCTTACCAATGTTGAAAAAATATTGAGTCTAAAAATAGATTTCAAAAAATTTTACGAAAAATTCTCGAACATTACTTTATGTTTGAAATAATGATAAAAATAAATCATTATTGTTAATGCATTATTTTTTATTTTGAACTTGTGGAAACAGTAACTAGTTATTGGTAGCTCATTATTATATCTTTCAAAATAATCCAGAAAGTAAGACGGTGTCATTACTGGTAGTCCAAAAAATAATGATATGTCAAATAACTTCGGTTTTCACTATAAATAACACTATTAGTAAAATAAAATTACATACCAAAAATTGTTGATCTGGTGTTCTTTTTTCAGAAGTTATGGCGATTTTCACTTTTTGAAAATTACGTAGTTTGGCGAATTTGGCACTAAATATCGATAAATTAATGAAATTAGTTTTGCATACTACTAGCTCTCAGTATATAATCTGTGTTTAATGTCAGCTAGTTTTTCAGTTAGAGAGATATTCCTAAAACATATCTTGACGTTATCCTGTGAGTCCTGGGGAAGAAATTGTAACTCATTTTGTAATAGAGACTCTAAACTAGCTTTGTTATCATCAATAATATATGCCAGATCGTAAATGTATTTTTGATGATCTTTCAAATAATGTTTTCTGTTTTAAAAAATCAAATTTTTCAAATTTGCGAAATTTTCAATACACATTCTTCTCGCCTGAAAACCGTTCGTTGTACAACAAATGTTTGAAGGCAAAAAAGGTAGTAAATTGTGTTTTGTGTCGACATAATTCAATTGCTTTTATAAAAAAAATTTTATTTAGCCAAAAACTACTTAAGATCTGAAGACCGTTTTTTAGTGGCCTTGGGCATTAGAGGGTTAAAAATATTTTTTTTTCTTTTTACTTTTCCAACGCTGGCATATTTGTTCCAAAAAAGTCTATGCCAGTGCCAGTATTTTAGCACAGCCAGTAGTTGTCCAGCTATTATCACTCATTTATGTATTTAGCCATATGTCTCTCTGCCAATCTGACGGCCTGGGTTCAAATCACGGTGGGAAAAAAATTTAAAATTGAAAATTTTATTTCCCAGTGCTTTCCAGGCGCTTTTTGAACATCCGGTCCTTTTGTCTAATGATGTTATCATTTTGGAAATGGGAAAGCACTTTTTGCCAGCACTTGTAGCACCTGTTAAGGTGCCTTGCCATTGTTTTCCCGTTTGTATTTTTCTGACTGGGTAGTCTTGATTTTTCAATTAAGAGATTTGCAAAAAAATTTGCTCATTGAGTTTGTAATTCAACCAATCAAACATTTCTAGAAATTCTTCGATCTCTAACGATTTGCTTAGGTTAGAATTAAATCGATGTAGGGACAAGTCTACAAAAATTATTCTTTACAATTCGATAAATAAGTTTTGAGATTTTGTCACATTTAATTTCTTTCAAGCGAACTTACTTTTTCCTTAAACGAACATTTTCGCACAGAGTTTAACCAAATGTTGAAGAGTGATGAAAGCAATTGTATAAATTACGTCGTTTAGTTAAAAACATTCATATTAACATCCCAGTATAGAAACGGTAATGGGATGTCATTATATTTGGCACTAACAATACGTTCTAACCTTCTATATTACTTTTGTAGAGAAGAATATTTTTATCAAACAAATATTTCATGTCAAGATAATTCAGATGTTGTAGCTGTTGCCTGGCAATCTGGAAGCCCAGGTTCGATGCCTGGTACTAGCACGTTTTATTAAAGAAAATGTTAACAATAAAAAATTAAATTTTTTACATTAATTTGTTTTTGTTTACAACCCTATTTTTAGGCTCATTATTTTCTCAATACTGGTAAGCACGTAGTTATAAACCCATTACTTTGCGTGACATCCCGATAAGCCGATATACATATAACCCATTAATTGGTAATGTTTTTTATATACTGGGATGATACTATTTACCATTAACAAAAGAACAAAAACTATTACTATTTGCTATTAAGTGTTATGGCCATAATTAAGTATTGGTATTACATCACGTAGAATATTTTGTAGTTTTTTTTTTTTTGTTTATTAAATGTCTGTTTTACATTAAATCAAATAAATATCAGTTTTGTACTTTGGAATAATAGTTTAATTTATAACAAATATTTATTTACACATTTAGCAACATATACTTAGGGGTGTCAGACACATATGTATGTATATTAGGGTAGCACTTGAGTATTAATATCGAAATTTTGCCACATACCTGAAAAGTGTGATTGAAGTAATTTTCATTATTTAGATATAGCAACTACACCCTCAAATTCGTTTTACGGAAAATGCGAAATTGAGCGGAAACGTAACTTAACTTCAATATTTATTGTTCAAACTAAAAAGCTTTGCTATCACTACTATACTCTTTCTGCCAAATTTCATTAATAACCGCCTACTCTAATAGGTTTGAGATTAAGAAGAAGAATAAACATTTTCTTCAAAAGTTATAAACACATTAAATTTGCAAATCAGACTAGATCCAGTTTATGGACAGGCTTCATCAGTAATTTTCCATTAAATTGTATTATTGTTTATATTTTTATTGTCAGATTACTCGTTTTCAAGCTAATACGATGTATTCTGACAGAACACTGTATGTCCTTTGACCAAAGTAAGGACTTATTATTTGACCAAAGTAAGGACTTATTAAAATAATAATTTTTTAAATTTTAGGAATTTTAATTTAGACACTTTCTCGCTTCCAAACCGCACACTGCACATTAAAGCGTACCACCTTACAGGCAAAAAAAAAAGTGCGCAGTAACCCTCCAATATAAAGTATTTTTGCAAGGAGGTTCCAAAAAAAATTTTTTTTGCCGAACGTAGGGGTCGCCATTTTACATTTTTCGTTATATCTTTGGCATTTACAGTCGGATCTTAAAGTAGAAGCTACAGAGAAAAAACGAAAAACGAGTTTTAATTACGAAAATGATTATATTAATTAAAATTTTAATTGATTTTGCACCTATCACTCAAATAATTCTATCAATTACTAAAAATTGTATACGATTTATTCAAACAATTAAACTTTTAATTGATTCAATTAAATATTTGATTAAAAACAGTTGCTCAATAAAGATACAAAAACACTTTTGTTTTATATTTAGTTTCACAATGGGTTTTATTTAGCCCTTTCTCTAATTTTTAAAACTTGATTTAAATTTATTACGTTCTCCTGGTGGTAGTCCGACTTGGACTTCTCTTTGCTGCTCCTTCAGGTTGCGAAGTGTGAAACCCCTAACACTTCTGTCTCTTTCTACTGATTTTTTATATTCGGATGGCATCCGATGCTTAGATGGAAATCTAACTGTGGGGGATGGTAATCCGTCCCTAAACCTGCGTCGGATGAATATAAAAACCCTTCGCCCTGGTTGTAAAATCGGGAGCCTTTTCGCTAGACCCTGCCTTTATACTCCTTAACTCTTAGCTGGATGTAAATCCGGCGATTGACAGATCGCAGTGTAGAAAATCATTACCAAATATGTGGTTATGTAACTGGTAATGGTAACTAGTTACTTTTCTTATTACATTTCTTATTACTTTTGTATGGAGATGTCGAGCAAAATAATGAGTTATGATTACCCATCAGCATACGAAAAAGCAAAAAATATGTCGTTACATATTTGCTTACACGTATTGACAAAAACAATGAGTCTAAAAATAGATATTCAAAAAAATAAGTTTTATAAACAACAAATATTTTTTTATTATAAATTTTTTTTTAATAAAATTTTCTAGTGCGAGAATCGAACCTGGGACTTTAGGTTGTCAGTCAAACATTCATGCACGAGCAAATTTTATTAAAATAAAATTTTATAATAAAAAATATTTTTTTATAACACTTATTTATTTGAAAATCTATTTTTAGAATCATTATTTTTGTCAATACTGGTAAGCATATTTTTTGATTTTTCGTATACTGGTATGTAACCATAACTCATTAGTTTTCGCGACATCGCCATACAAAGGTAATAAGAAATGTAATAATAAAAGTAACTAGTTACCATTACCAGGTATGTAGTTACATAACCACATATCTGGTAATGATTTTCTACACTGGGAAATGTGGAGTCTAAAAATAGATTTCAAAAAAATTTACAAAAAAAAATCTAGAACAATATTTTGTGTTTGAAATAATAATAACACTGTGAGACAAATGGTAGGGGTCAGTGATCGGGAAGGGTTCAAACTACCGGGGAAAGTTATATCGGTAAAAAAGAAGTTATACATGTCCCGGCGTTTCGCTGGGTCACCCCTAGGAATCGAGATATATCGATTTGACCTTTGGTGGTCTTTTTTTGACATAACTCGAGAACCACTAGTCCGATTTTGCTCAAACAATTTTAAAAAAATTAAAAACTACATTTCCTTTGATCTGTTCATATAACGTTTTTCTACATACTCAACAGTTTTGCCGGTAAAAATAAATGTATGAAGAAAAAAATATTTTTTGCCTTAAATATTAAAAAAAAAGTAATAAACAAAAGGTTATTGATTTTTATGGTAGCGGTAACAAACATTTATTTTTACCGGCAAAACTGTTGAGTATATAGAAAAACGTTATATGAACAGAAAAAAAATTCCTAGACAATTGACAATTAATGCATTTTCAAGTGCTACCAAGCACTGTCATCAGATTGTCTTTATGGTTATAATGTAGATTTTAGTTTTTGTACTTATGTTAATTGCAAAGTGAAAAACATTTAGAGAAGTAAACTCAAACATTTTTACTTATTTATTTCGTATTACAACGAAAATATTTATCATATTTGAGCTTAATACAAAAATAGCATTTATTTTATATTTTAATGGTATTTTTTTTTTCGTGAATTTTCAATTTTAGCGATTTTTTTCAATATTGTCGTTTTTTCTTCTAAATTATTTTTTTTTAATTTGAGCACTTTTTTCAATTCTAGTTGTTAATTTTTGTGATTTTTTCAGTTTTAGAAAATTTTTATAATTCCAGCTTTTTACAATTTAAGCGATGAATAAATTTTTGGCGAGTTTTAAAATTTTGCAATTTTTTCTACTCTGGCGATTTATTTACAAATTGACGCTTTTTTCATTTGGGCGATTTTTTTTTAAATATTAGTATTTTTTCTATTTTTACATTTTTTTGCCTATTTTTTTATAAAATTTTTTTCCATCTCATATTTTTTGTTTTTATTAAAAAACTTAGTAAAATTAGTTTAAATAAAAATCAAATTTTGTATTTTATTTTTAAATGTTTATTTTTTCTCAATATTTCGAACAAGCATCGTTCAGGAGAATATTTAATTATCTGATTATTAAACAAGTAAACAAATAAAGACGCTTTCAACTCCGCGTTTAATAATCAGATAATTAAATATTATCGACCACAACTTTGTAATAATTCCTGCTGATGTCCTAACTGACTTAGAACAAATATTTGAATATAGAAAAAATGTGGACAATTCTTAATAATTATTCAAGTTACTAGAGTAATTTCAAATTATGCTCGAAGTATATTAAATACCCCCTCGCTATCTACCACCCTTATGTATATTATTTTTTTAGAAATTCATGGTGTTAAAGACATTTAATTGTAATTATTACCTAAAATTAATGAAAAGAAAAGTTAAATTCGCGTTTTACTACGTGTGAAATATGTATGTGCGCATCAAATTGAGTTTTTTTTTTTTACTACCGCAGTGTAAATCCTGTCTATCCATCCAGACAGGGCATACAAATAATGGAGGCAGACAACAATTAATGTTAACATATAATGATTGTAGCAAACATTTATAGATACGTATTTACTATTTATTTTCATGATAAGACAATATTTTACTAATATTAGCAGATTGTCATGTTTTTGACTTGCTGATTTTAGAAATGTAATACGCAGTTTTTTTTCAGTCTATTCATTCCAAAATAAAAACAGATAAAAAACAATAGTATTTTAGAACAGATAATGAAAAATTAAATGTTGATTATTGTATTAAAGCATTGTAATAATGCCTCTTGAAGTCAATGAACTTAAAGAAATATACGTACCATGGTGAAACCCTGCAATAATAAGACACATATATTTGACTCATATTTTTGTAGATCCCAAATCAACATATTTTAGAATAAAATTAACTTCACACACAGAAAAATTTACAAAAAAATAAATTTCTAATAATTTTATACACCCTAAATAAATATGAATGAAAAATTTCTTAACATTAACGAAAAGCTTAATAATTTTAATGAATCTTACTTTTTATTCGATACCTTATCATTTAATTTAAAACAACAATAAGAAATTCATAAAATTTTATGAAAAATTTGATATTTACTCGTAAATGAAAAGTTTAATTGGCTGAACTCAAGCTTCATCGATATCGTAAAACAATTTAATAACATCATGTATTTACAGAGAAAATGTGGAAAAATGTGATAGAATATGATTGGGGATATGAAATTATCATAGTATGATTCTAATGATCATAAGCATGATTCTAACTAATCATATTTATTATAGTCACTGAGGACGATTTAATTGTGTAAGGAGTGTAATTGATTGCGACAACCATATAATTCGGTTGCTGCAATAAAACTATGCTGTTGGACAGAAATTCAGTTGTCACAATGAACAGGTTGAACTCGGTATACCGTTGCTGTCCACAATTTGGAGGCTTCACTTTACATACTTTTATATATCTGTACAGTAGACGCTCGCAAATTAGAACCGTTTTGTTTTTGAGGCAATTCTAATTTCTGAATTATTCTAATTTCTGGACGTTTTTTTTCGTTTTGTTTCCAATGATAAAGTGTTTTTTTTACGTTTATTTAACATTTTAAATGATACGCTTTCACTATTTAATAGAGACTGACAAATAATATGTTCACGCGTATCAAATTTCACAAATAAACTAGCCAAAAATGTACATAAATGCGACAAAAAAAACAAATAGGGAAAAAAATATATAATTTGGTGATTCCCCTTTTTAGTTTTACTTTGTTCAAACAGAATAAAAATAAATTGGGGATTTCCTGTGTATTCAAATAACCAAAAAAAAAAAAAAACGCTCAGAAATTAGAATTTTAAATTCGAATTTCAGAGCGTTTAATGTATTGCAAACATTGATTCTAATTTCTGGACGTTCGAATTAATGAAAGCTCTAATTTGCGAGCGTCTACTGTATATGATTTTTTGAGAAAAAGTACAACTGGAATGGGGAATGGCAATGGAACACTAAAATTGGGAAACGAAATGGAAAGGAACGGGCGACGTGTGGAATTGAAAGAAATGGAATGAAACGGGGAAAGATTGACATTGACACGCTGGAAAATGGGAACGAACTGGAATGAAACCAGGAACGATTGGATTTGGAACACGAAAATTTGGAAACGAAATGGAATAGAACGGGGTGCGAGTGGAATTGCAACCCTAGATCATCAAATGGAACGTGGACGTAATGAAATGGAGAGGACAACAAGTGGAATTTAAACTCTAAAATAAGGAACGAAATGCAATAGAGCGAACCTGGATTTTAATTATATCTATCGATTTAAAAATATTGTTACGAAATTGGATTAGCCAAATATAGAAAAGTCTGGAATTTTAAAAAGAAAAATATCCCAAAAATGTGATTTACTAAACCCGACAATCTGGTAGCACTAAATTTAATAAATTTAAATATAATGTTAAGTGCTTGGAGGCTCTGTTATGATAAAATAAGTATTATGATTTTAGTACCCCGGAATTTTCCAGCTGGATCTACAACCACGGTAGTAAACTATAAAAAGGTTGCCACTTGACGTTTAATTAGTTAGTAGCGTTTTTAAAGTTCAGTTGCAGTTCAGTTTGTAAGTTCAGTTCGCGCAAAGTAAATGAAAACATGTTGGTAATAATTAAAACTTTTAATTCATCTCTTTTTTCATAATTTTTAACAATATTTCAACACAGTTTTTTAAATATTCAGTATTTTAACGAACGAATCATTAAAATAAAGTAAAATATATTAAATTTTAATAGAAAATAACACAATAAAAGCAAACTAAAATTTCGTGTTAGTAGCAAAAATCTTTAATTAACATGTTGCAATGAATTTTGTTCTTTGAGTTTTTATTACTTTTAGTGACCAATTTTCTTTTGTTTATTGTTTGTAAGGAATTTCCTTTGGGCTGATTCGGTCAATTAATGATAATTAAATAAAATGAAAAACAATTTATTTCATCTTTTTTACTCGACGTTTCTTTGGCTTTTTTCCAAATTCTTCAGGAGTTTTTTTTATTGATTAAATTCTGTCAAAAACAAAATACAAAATTTTTTTTTTTGTTATGAACAGGGTGGCCCAAAATTACCGACGGGGTTTGAGGTCAATATAATTTTTTATTTAAGACATAATTATTAATTTTTTTTGTTTTAATACAGTATATTAATGGAGACAATTTTTAGTTTAATTATGAAAAATTATATCTCGCAAGTCTGTCTGCTTCGCATATTCGTGCCCTTTCCAAAACATTTTCCATAACCTTTCGCAAAACAGGTGTTATGTTGTTGACTTCGTTCGTTCACCAAAGATGTCGCGTAAAAGAGCTATTGTGTCCCTCGCAGTGTGCGCTGTGGCTGAATTTTGTATGGAAACATTCTTATTGTATGCAAAATTCTCTGCAGCGGCCCAGTTGTATTCAACGTCTCCAGGTTGATGTTTCTCCATCTTCCCGAATTCTTCCCCGTTCAACATTGTCAACCGTGTGCACCGTTCGTCGTCTGCCGGCACCAGGAAGGTTCCTTACTGCCCATTGTTATCGAAAATTTGCAACCAGGTGGTTTATTGTTGACTCTGAGGGTCCAACCCAGAGATACAAGCCGGTCCATTCTCTCGGCTGGCGGCGGCTAATGGCTAAAATGATCGGCGGCGATTGATTTTTAGAGTTGAGCCGCAAACGCATCGGTGGCGGCTGGCTAAAAAAAATATTGTCGACTGGCCGCGGCTAACGTCGGCTAAAAGGTAAATTTTCAAAGAATTTCAACAGATACATACACGCAAAAAAGCAACTGCAAAAATATCGAAGTCAACTTTGTAATTTTTTTAGGTACACTTAAAATAATACGTCAGTAGAAACATCTGTCAAACCGGTTTCAAATCGATTTGACTAATTTTTAACAAATTTTTAGTTGAAACACTGATTTAAGCAAAGATTTTAGTTATCTTCATTTAACGCTATACTAAAAATCCGCAGTACTTTAATTTTGAGTGTTAATTTTCGCCAATGTATCCGAAGTTTTAAAGATGGCGCCATTTCTTTCGCTCCCGATTTTTTAAAATGGCCCATATCTCGAAAACTAAGGAGATAGAGCAAAGCGGACAAAATGTTTGCTCCTTTGGAGTGCCCTTATATGCCCTCACATGATATGGATTAGGCCCGGGGAGGGTCCCGAGACCCTAAAGTTGAATAAATTCTACGACTCAGTTTACAAATTTTTTACTTAAATTGATTTGTTAAATTTAACAAAAAAAGTGTTAAAATCAACAAATTTTATTTTAAGCCATAAACAGGAATAAATTTTGTTAAAGTAACAAATTTTTGGTTTCAGCCAACAGACTTATTATTTTAAGTGTAGTTTTCCGAATTTATAAAAATTGAGTTTATATTTCACAATGTCTATAAAATTATACATACATTTGTTAAATTTTACACAATTTATTGTTAAAATATAAGATTTTCAACTCTCTGCCATCACCTATTAGATGGCCCCATCAGTATATCCGATGTTTTAAAGATATCCCTATTTATTTCCCTCCCGGTTTTTTAAAATGGTACATATCTACTAAACTAAGAGAAGTAGACCAAAATGGAAATGAAATTCGACTATTCCTAGCTTTACCTCACTCAGAGTTTTGAAGAATTAATTCTTTAATTCAGTATCTGAATTCTGAATTAAAAATTCAATGAATTAATTCACAAAAGACTATTTATTGAATGAAATTAATTCATATTTGTTTTCGTTCGATTTCTTTTGTTACCAATTAATTAATAGATCTTTGAAGAGTTAATTCATTAATTCTGGGCTTCGTTAAAAGAGAAACTAAGGTAACAAAAAAAGTCGCCAACGATGTCGAAGGTTTCCGCGGAAAGTGGTATTTTGCAGCTCAAAAAGTATTTAATAATACCATAAAAACGTTGATAGAAAGGCATCAGAAAATATAAAAAATTTTGTAAAATAAAAATAAAAAAAATTTGTATTACCCAATCAGAAATCGCCAGTGGTACAAAAAATCAAGCACTGGCATACAACTGGGCAACCATGGTGTTGAAAATAAATAGCTGAGAGAACACTCATTTGAGACGCTTTGCCAGCGCTTTCCAAAAGCGTTTTTCCAGCATTTGTTTTACAAAAATTTCGGTGGTTTATAAAAAAGCCGCTGGCAAAGAATGGTCTAAGAACGATATGCCAAGATTTGCAACCAGTGCTACCTAGCCAATGCTACCAGTGGTACAAAAACCAATGATCTTAAAAAAATGCTGACGCTTCGTTAAAAAACGTTTGTAGTCAGGAGGTTCCGAGTTCAAATCCGGCAGCAAGCAAAAAAAAAATTTTCGATTTATTTTAATTTAAAATTTTTTTTTTATATTTCCGGACCACCTATTTTTAGTAGTTTTGCCAGCGTTTTGCCAACGTTCAAAAATTCTGTTTCTCTAGTGCTTTTTCGGCGTTTTTTGAACAGCCGGTCCTTTTGTCTAATGATGTTCTCATTTTGGGAATGGGAAAGCACTTTTTGCCAGTACTTGTACCACCTGTTAAAGTGCTTTGCCACCGCTTTCCCGTTTGTATTTTTCTGACTGGGTAGTTTTATAATAATCTTAATCTTAAAAAATACGGTTATAAAATAGCTTTTGTTTTTATAATTGAATCACTGTTTCATCAGTTTTTTTTTTTTGGATTTTGTGATGGACATTTTTTTCAAACGCTGTCCTTTTAAGCGGAAACCTGTAGAATTTTAGTATCAACAAAACCGCCTGGTTGTGCTACTGCCAGTTTGATGCAAAACATTTTAAAAATCAACGATATCTCAAAACAAGAAAATTTTACTTTTCAAATAATTATGTTTATTAAACAAATTTCATAAATTTTTAAAAAAATTTATATTTTTGCATTTTTCTATCGGCTTTAGCCGAAAATTGGCTAAGCCGAATATTGTCGGCGGCTGAATCGGCTTGGCAAAGGTGTCGGCTGACGGCGGCTCATCGGCTAAAGTCGGCTGGCTTGTATCTCTGGTCCAACCTGCATACAATGTTGCCAGTTTTGATGATTTATCGTCATTTTGACGATTTTTACTATCGAAAATAGCCAAATTACGATTTGACGATTTTCCTCTTCAAAATGACGATTTTTTCAATAGGAAATATAGCAACAATTATTTAAAAATACGTTATTTTTCCATTATCCAAATCAATAAATCTGAAAATTTGTTCAGTTAATTTATAAATATTTATCATAAAATTTTTATTTAAGATAGTCATTTTAGAATTTGATGGTTTTTTGTTGGAAAACTAACACAGAATCTGGTAATTATTTTTATTTTCCTAAATCTCTAATAAATGTAACATGTTTTTCGAAGGGATGTATATCTCATATCGGACTCTTTTGTCATGTAAATTCTTTATATTTATTATCTGTGAAATATCTCTAGACTAAGTACATTAAAATCTAAAGTTTTTTCGTTACGAAATTTTTTTAAAGTGAACTCTTTCTTTCGAACAATTAATTTCAGTATATGGTAAATTTTCAATACATACATAAAATTGTTTGAAATTTGGAGATACGAGTTTTGAAGGATTATTTTCTAAAGCACTTCGGTGAAGTGTTGCTTTATTTCTATAGAAATTCTTTTTGTTACAAAATCAATTTACCTACATTGAAAGTTTCCTTCACTTCAACCAATCAAATAAAAAACTAGTTTTATAATTTTTCTTAAATTACGACTGACACCAAAAACCGGTTAAATTTTATATTACGATTTTAGGGTTATAATAATAAAAATATTTGATTATTAAAGTTTTGACGATTTTTAACAATATTTTGACGATATTTCAAAACGCAATGACGATTTTGACGATTTTTTCAAAAATTTTGACGATTTTGTGCGCAATTAACCACGCTAAGTCAAAACAATGGACCGTTGATTTGAGAAATACAGTTCAATTATTTGAGCACGTTATTCAATTGTGTACCGTTCCATTTTAAATTCCCCAAGACTTCTTTACAAAATACTGAAAAAAAATTATAATAAAAAAGTTATAAGGAATTCTTTTTCTCAGGAATGTGGGAAAACTGGGGGTTCGACAATTCACTGAAGAAAATTTGTTTAGAATTTCGAATAGTAACTTGCCAAAGACGGGGAAACATTTTAACGAGAAAAATCATTTGAAAACAGTACAATTTTCTTCTAAATGCATTCCAATATTTAAAACCACCGGTAACGAAATATCGGGCTCTTAAGCTAGTTATGCAAATCACTCAATTACTGTTAACCGCTTTCTCACTGGCTGTGTCTGTTATTTCAAGAAGTTTAATTGCAGTTAATGGGTTCAGTTTTAAATTATGGATTTTCCTATTTTGTGTATTTCTTGAAACATTTTTTTTTTTAATATTGAATAAAATTGGACCACAAAACTTAACCCATCCACCACCACTAAATAAAACTTCTTGAAATGTCGACCACAGCCAATTAACAGAGAATGAGATGCATGCACACTAGACCGTACCTCAAAAAAAAAGTTTGCCGTACACCGTACAATATGATGTATTTTTGGAAGGCGATTTCAAAAAAAAAATTTTTTTTTGCCGACCGTAGGGGTCGTCTTTTTTAATTTTTTGTTATAGCTTTGGCATTTAAAATCGGATTTTAAAGTGTGATATATCGATTTTTTTGCCTCGAGGAGACCAGTGTTTTGCTATATAGTAAAAATCCAATTAAAAAATTTAAAAAGGCGACCCCTACGTTCGGCAACCAATATATAAAAAAAATTTCTACTGGGTTTAGCGAAAAACATCCTTAGCAAAAGTTTAATGATTTTTTGCGAGCTTTAATTTTCTGACATTAGGGTGGTAGCAACTGAGATCTGGTGGGTAACTACTAGAACGGGATACTTGAGGTCAAAATGTCCTTAGAGCAAACCACTGGTCTCCTCGAGAGAAAAACATCGATGTATCATACTTTAAGATACGACTGTAAATGCCAAAGATATAACGAAAAATGTAAAATGGCGACCCCTACGTTCGGCAAAAAAAATAAAAAAAATTTTTTTGAAACCTCCTTGCAAAAATACTTCATATTGGAGGGTGTACGGCGCACTTTTTTTTTTTTGCCTGTAAGGTGGTACGCTCTAATGCTCAGTCTTGAGATTCTATGCTCGTTAGTTGTACATAAAACAGTGTCGATTAGAAACACAATTTTACTATTAAACAAATATGTATATACACAAAAAAATATTTTTATATAAAAATAGTTTTCGACAAAATTCTAGTGATTTTAAACAAAACAAAAAAAAAATAATTCTCATAAAAAATCTATAAATTTGTCGTTAAATAAACGACGAAAAACATTTGTTTATTTAAATAAAATCATAAATTCTAATTTTTATTTGCCTACAATTTAGTTACATTTATTTAATAGCTTAAAATATTACGAAAATTTTTATTTTTATTCTTTTTGTTTGTTATCTAAACTGCACTACTGGAATACATCCCAGCAAAGATATATCGCTTACGAAATAATAAGTTTAATAGTAAAGGGTTTTTCAACAGGGACGCTACAAAAGTAGAAAGACAGGGACAGCAAACGACGCCATATTTCTTGCCGCTCTTTTGACATTTCTCTTCAGTAAGGTTTGCCATTTCATGATGGAACAACGAGCCAACAACGAGTCGAAATTAAAATTTACTACCGAAATTCGGAGTCAGTGGCCTCAACGTTAAGAGCGCTACGTCCAATTTATGGTCGTCATAATCGTCCTAGCAGATCAACAATTGAGCGTCTAGTGGAAAAATTTGAATACACAGGCACAGTACGAAATGTTCCCGTGCCATTGAGACAAAGAAGTGCCCGTAGTGTCGAGAATATTGCTGCCGCTGAGGCTTCAGTTGAAGAAAACCCAAATGTGTCTCTCACACGTCGTTCTTAAGCGTTGGGCATCTCTGTGACGTCGTTGTGGCGAATTTTGCGAAAAGATCTTGGCCAACATCCTTACAAGATCAAATTGACGCAAGAACTGAAGCCGCTTGACCACCAGAAGCGTCGTATGTTCGTGAATTGGGCTGAGCAACAACTTGAAAATGATTCGGATTTTCATCGAAAAATCATCTTCAGCGATGAGGCTCATTCTGGCTGAATGGCTTCGTCAATAAACAAAATATGCGTTATTGGTCAGACAGCAATCCACACGTACTCCATGAGTCATCATTGCATCCCGAAAAAATTACGGTTTGGTGCGGTTTATGGGCCGGCGGCGTCATTGGGCCGCACTTCTTCCGTGATGATCAAGACCGGCACGTTACTGTGAATGGGAATCGCTACCGTTCAATGATAACCGAATATTTTTGGCCCCAATTGGATGATATGGACTTGGAGGACATGTGGTTCCAACAGGACGGCGCCACAAGCCACACAGCGAATGTCAAAATCAATTTATTGCAAATCAAGTTTGGAGAACGTGTTATCTCACGAAATGGTCCAGTCGATTGGCCGCCTCGGTCGTGCGATTTGACGCCGTTGGACTATTTCCTGTGGGGCTACGTCAAATCTATGGTCTATGCCAACAAGCCAACGACGATTGATGAACTTCGTACGAATATCGAACGTGAAATTGCAGCAGTATCGGCCGATTTGTTCTTGAAAACCGTCGAAAATTGGGTTCAGCGTCTGGACTTCCGCAAGCGTGCCCGTGGTGGCCATGCAAAAGAGATCGATTTCCATACATAATGGCATCGAACGTGCTTTCACAGAAATAAAGAATTTCATTGATATCCAAAACCGTTTTTGTTTTATTTAAAAAAACTTTTGTAGCGCTCTTATTGAAAAACCCTATATAAACTCAAGGGTTGAATATAATACCCCTTTTGCGAAGGGGTAACAATAATCACAATAATAATTTTGATTGAAAGACACTTATTTTAGAAAACAAACTATTTTTAACAAACACAGAGAGAATTTTGCTGGACGAGTTTTAATGAAATTTTTCAGTCAACTGATGACGATTTCTTCACAAAGTAAATGAAAAATTTCTTAAATTTGATAAAAAAGATTCATATATTTTATGAATTTAGTTTTAATGAAATTTTTTACATTGAGTGGACGAGTTCCAGTGAAAATTCATTGGTTTTATAACAAAAATTCATTAATCATGCAGATAATTCTTTTACCTCAGTACACTTTGTCCAATGTTTATGCAATTTTCATATTCCTTCCAAATAATATTTCTCTCCTGGACTTAGGCATTTGTTTCATCAATGATATCATCGTTGGAGCTAAGTCTCTTTCCGCAGGTATATTTGTTTAGGTTAGAAAATATAAAATATTCACTGGGGTTGAATTCATAAAATTGGCGGCAGACATCTTGCGTTCTGCTTTTTCAAACGCAACTGATCATTTAAAATCGAAATTATCAATATTCGTTATTGTTCGCCTTAAGGACGACTTTCCCTTTTTGTATTCCCAATACTGGGAAATTGATAGATATGTATGGAACGGGATGTATAGCGTGTGAATCAAGCTTTATTGATCAGCCCGTATTCAAATATTTGTTTTTAATACCAGATATTTACAGGATTTCAATCGAAATACACTTTTTTTTTCATCGGCCTGTTGATTTTTCATTACGATTCCGTTTTTATTGATTTCTATACACAGAACGAATTTACAAAATTCTAATTAAATTTTTAAACACCTTTCTCATACCAAATTTGTAAATACAAAAAAAAAAAAAAACTTTTTAAAAAGGCACCAACAAAGAAATTTGTAAATCCAAAAACAAAAATTCTTTTATTTTTTGTAACTTTGAATTTTTATTTGTAAACAATTTTTATATGAAAGATAACAATTTACAAACGAGTTACAAATATTTCAAACGAAAAAATTGTTGGGAATAAAATTTCAATTTAAAAGAAAATGTGATTGCTTTTACAAATTCCCATTGTTGGTGCCTACTGTTTTTTCTGTGTATATTTTTTTTTTCGCTGGGATGCTTTATGGCGAATTGTGTAATAATACATAAAACAGTGTTGTTTAGTAAAAGTATTTTACCGTAAAAAAAATATATATACACGAATAATGATATTTTTATATATACTTAGTTCCTGACATGTACAAATAATTTATTTACAAAATTCTTATGATTTTAAATAAAAATAAAAAGACAATCCTCATAAAAAAACTATAAATTTGTCGTTAAATTAACGACTAAAACAAATGCGTTTATTTAATAGTTTTTGGTTAAAAACAAAATCATAAATTCTTATTTTTATTTTTATTTGCCTACAATTTTGTTATAATTCTTAAAAAGCTTAAAATATAAAGAAATTTTTTTTATTATTATTATTCAGCTTTTATCTAAACTGCACTAAAGAAAGATATATTTAGAAAGCTAATAGTTAAAAATATATAGAAGTGATATTTGTAAAATACAGCATTAATTACCCCCTTTAAGTTAAATAATATCAAATAACATAAAAGTTAACAAAAAAAGAAAAATATAAGTACACACAGAAAAAAAATTGCCAACCGAATTACTAAGCTTATTTTGGTTGCTTCAACCAATAAATTCTGTTGGTGAAACCATATTTGAATCGGATTCCTAAATATTTTGGGTAGTGCAACTAACATTATTTAGTTGTATAAACAAATATTCAGTTGTACCAAGTTATTTTAGTATATGTAACCGAATTTCAGTTGGAAAATGGCAAATTTTTTTTTTTGTGTAGCTTTATTGTAGTCGCCTTTTTAGTAACTTTTTACACTAACTTTTAGTAAAAACAGCAAACTGTTTTGTTATCTTCGAATGTCGTATTATACCCTTCACCACTATGTGGACAGGATATAATACGTTTTTTTTTTTTTTTTTGTTCAATAAATTATTATTGAATGCTGTCATAGGGTATCATTTAAACATCCTTGACCGTTTAAAAAGTTATTGCTATTTCAAAATTCAAAGGGTTATTGGTCAAAGTATGTACTTTTCTTCTTTTTTTTATTATTATTATTTTAGTTTTATATTTTATGTGTTAAATTGATGTTGAATCGTAGTTATATGCGATATAAATATATTTATGTAAATGCGAGTATAAAATAAATATTTTACACATGTCGTCAATATTGTTAAATGTGTTTACTCCATTAATTCTACAAGGGTTTTTTTTTCATGGTAGATTTCCTTCATTTTCTCGTACTAAATATAACAAGCATCATGTCGTACTACAGACTTTCACATGTTATTTCTCATGATATTACACAATATTTGTAATGGGGAGTCCAAATCTGCTAAAGCATCAATATAAAAAAAGTCATAATACAAACCCTTTTACAAATTCTACCCCCATTTATTTGTGTTTTTATTTATCTTTGAACACAAAACAAAGTAGTTAAAGTTAAAAAACGAAAAACACAAGCAATAAATGTCTTACAATTATGGACAGATGATAACTTAAATATAAAAAATAATGTTTTTATATATATATGAGGCATTTCACTTTAATTTTTCCGTTAAAAAAAAATTAACATTTTGTTAACTTTGCTTTATATTTGAGCAAACATTTGTATTGGATTAAAAGATGTTCTCATATTTTTATTCATAACATTTGGACCGATATACTGAAATTGCTCACAATCAGTCCTATGGCAATTACAACATATTTACAATTCACAAAAAAAAAACACGTAAGGTTAAAGATGATTATGCCTACTACATGATACCCTACACCAGGCTGGTTGAAAGCTAACTAATGTGGGGATCCGAAATTCGGATGCGTTGAAATGAGCTTCTGCCAAAATTACTCTTTAAAATGCAACAAAAAAAAAATAGAAAAATGGTACACTCGTAAAAAAGCCCGTACAAGTAGTTCAAAATTCTGCTAAGTCTAGGTAAACTAAATTTTACACACTGCAAAATATTTACACAGACAATTATAGAAACAGAACAGAAAAATTACCTACATAATTTAACTAAAAATTTCTACTAAAATTTATTGTGGCTTAACAGCCTGTTTATCTAAAAAGAAACGAAAACTATACGAACGATAGGAAAACGAACGATCACGTAAGATATTTGGTTTATGTATCACGATTTATTTAGTTTCGTCTAGACTTACGTGTGTTACGTTATTTATTTGCCATCTGCTTGTTTTGAATAAAAGGATTGCCATAAAATATTTTTAAAATTATTAAAAGCCTTCTTAACATTTTTGGTTAATATATTAATCGATGGTCACCCTTTTTATATTTTTGACAAATATATTTTTGTAATAAATAAAAAAAATAAAAACATATGAGATTTTTGTAATATATTTTTGTTTTGTAAAAAGTATTAATGTTATAAAAATAATTTAAAAAATCAATAACTTCTTGGTATATTTTTGTGCATGTTCAAATGTATTAGAAAATTAACGCAGGCAATCTGTTTTGATGAATAAAATGGTTAAATTGGAGGTTTACAAAATTAAAATATAAAATGTTGTATATTCAGGTGAGTTTTTTTTTTAATTTATTGCTTAAGCACCGTAAATTGTTTCAGTTTCACGTGAAAAACTCTTATAATCCATATAAAAAAAATTATATTTCACAATAACGAGTTACACGTTAAAATTGTGTAGACTTTGTTTTCATGCAAATTTAATGTACAAGACTATTATTTTTCTTGGGAAAAGGTGAAAATTTGTGTTTTTTGTGATTGTGTCTTTATTACAAAATATAAAAATTGTGCATTTTTTTATAATTTAAATTTCAATTTCAGGCCTTTAAAGTTCGAGTAAAAATTTTTCACGTGAAAAACAACTTACGGTGCTTTATAGTTAAAAAAAAAGTCAAATCATTTTGCTCGTTGTTCATCATTTTATTTAAAACGCAAGCATATTTGCTATCGTCTAATATTGACTTAGCTCACAAATCGTTTCATTATATGTAGATGAACCAAAAACGGAAGGAAAATTTTGTTTGATTACGTTATCTTTCGGTAAAATATGTAAATCGTTTTACCAAAAAAGTTTATCGTTCGTTATTTATACGAACATTTTTTTCCGTTCGTAATAGATAAACAGGCAGTAAGTTAGCTAAAAAATTTGTAAAATTAAGAAAATCAAACTACTAAAAATTGACATGCAACGTTAGTTTAAATGCGGTTGAAAGTAATTGTTATGCTAAAATGGATTTACAAACAATATTAGTCCAATCCTAAATTTTAAGATAAAATAACAAAAAAAAAATTTGTTCAATAGTTCAGCAGTACGCGTTTAAGAGACTTTTGACCTTACTTTTTTCATGAGTGTACTCTTTGTACCGCAATTGCAAAATTTCGTAGTAATTTTTTATTGAAATCTTTAATTTAAGTAACAGTAAATACACTCAAAAAAAAGTCAGTAAAGTCACCAAAAATGTTTGCTGTGTCAGAAAATTTACAGTCAGGTGTGCTTGCAAAAACTTGGTAATTTCAGCAGATGGGGTTTGCTGAAAATCCATCACGTCATTCAGAAACGGATGACCAAAGAGAACAGTCCTCCTGTTCGTGAACGCTGGACATTGGCACAGCAAATGGATCGGAGTCTCCTCTTCCTAATCGCGAAAGCTCCTTCAGAAGTCACTATAAGGAAGTCTCATCCTACAGGCATGCACGCCAAAAGCGCCATGTCCCACCGCCAGCAAGTTGCGCAATTTGGAAACGGAGTCACCCAATGATCGTTCCAGTACGATCATAGATGATCATAGGTAGGCCACAACTTTTTCGTACTCTAGGACTGTTACACATAAGGTTGCCGGTTTGATATCCAACCAAGGCAACATCAATTTATGAAAAATATTAATAAGAATGAGTTTTTTCTAACCCTCATACATATCGCTGCGTCCTCCTTCAGTGTTCCCAAAGCACTTAACCCCACCGAAGTAAAATAATATAACAGGGTTATGAACTAAAAAGCTTCAACAAAGTTCGATAACTCACCATCAGACGGCGCGCATTAACTGTTCTAAGATTCAACATCTCGCGCAATTACAGTGTTGCCATATTTGAAGCCCTTCATCTTTCACCACCTTTCACTTCTTCACTATCCCCTTTCCAAAGGAAGCAACACGTTAATAAATAGTAAGAATTTCCTGAGTGTTGCTTCTCTTCAAAAAAAAAAAAAAAAAGATAGCGGACCTGGTTCAAAGGACATCCTATGGCAGGGGTGGCAAGACTCTTTTCGCTGCGTGCCAGAAACGGACAAAGTTCGTTTGTAAATTTCTCGCGTGCCACCTTAATTTTAGTTGTCTTTAAAGTCAGTTTTTAAAAATGTTTAAAATTTTGAAAATTTTTCTTAAAAATATTATCGCAGATGTACATATTTATCAGCGCTACGGATAACCCCCATGAAATAACCGTAAAGGGAAAAATTAAATAACAACTAAGAAATGAAGTAAAAATGTTTGACGGTAATATAATTTTTGGGGGTTTATTTAATCTTTAAATATTGAGATTATTTCATTATGAAAATTGAAATTCAGAATTTCCATTTGAAATTCAGAAAACATCAATTGAAATTCAGAATTTCCATTTGAAATTCAGAAAACATCAATTGAAATTCAAATTTTTCATTTGAAATTCGGAAAATATCAATTGAAATTCAGAAAATATCATTTGAAATTCAGAAAATATCAATTGAAATTCAGAAATCGTCATTTGAAATTCAGAAAATATCAATTGAAATTCAGAAACCGTCATTTGAAATTCAGAAAATATCAATTGAAATTCAAAAAATATCATTTGAAATTCAGAAAATGTCAATTGAAATTCAGAAATCATCATTTGAAATTCAGAATATATCATTTGAAATTCAGAAAATATCAATTGAAATTCAGAAAACATCAATTGAAATTCAGAAAATATCAATTGAAATTCAGAAATCGTCATTTGAAATTCAGAAAATATCAATAGAATTTCAATTGATATTTTCTGAATTTCAATTGATGTTTTCTGAATATCAATTGATATTTTCTGAATTTCAATTGACATTTTCTGAATTTCAAATGATATTTTCTGAATTTCAAATGATATTTTCTGAATTTCAATTGACATTTTCTGAATTTCAAATGATATTTTCTGAATTTCAATTGATATTTTCTCAATTTCAAATGGTGGTTTCTGAATTTCAATTGATATTTTCTGAATTTCAAATGACGATGTCTGAATTTCAATTGATGTTTTCTGAATTTCAATTGATATTTTCTGAACTTCAATTGATGTTTTCTGAATAATAATTGATATTTTCTGAATTTCAAATGATATTTTCTGAATTTCAAATGATATTTTCTGAATTTCAATTGATATTTTCTGAATTTCAAATGATATTTTCTGAATTTCAATTGATATTTTCTGAATTTCAAATGATATATTCTGAATTTCAATTGATGTTTTCTGAATTTCAAATGGAAATTCTGAATTTCAATTGATGTTTTCTGAATTTCAAATGGAAATTCTGAATTTCAATTGATATTTTCTGAATTACAGTTGCAAAAGGTGTAGTTAAAAAATGTGCTTCGGGCTAAAATTTGATTTTTTTTAAATAAATCGCGCGGTTTTTATCATCATAATAATGAATAAAAATCGAATATTATGGATTTGAACACAGAAATTTATATTTCAGATGAAATGGCTCTGCGAAACATGATCAAAACACAATTTCAAATTCCAACAAACAGGGTTATTTCATTATAAAACTTATTTTTAGCCTTTATTTCATTGAGGCACCTATTTTCCCTTTAAAAAAAACTTAATTTTTTAGATCCAATTTTATTGCAAGTTGTTTTTTGTGCAATTTTCAGGTACTTTTTATTTCTCCGATTATGAGGCATTTTCTCATCGAAACATTTAAACTTCTTTCAATCCAGAATTTTAGAAATTTTCCCAGAATTTTTTGATAATCGAATTTGCGAGTTCTCTATTAACCATATTTCTTTAAACAAAATATGGTGGCAATACAGAGTTTTATTCATTTTAAAAGACGATTTACAAGCTCTACCCGAGTAAAAAAGTTTTGATATAATCATATATTATTTTATGTAATTGCTTATAGTAAATTATAGTTACATATGGCCACATATGCTTTTAAATTCAAGCAGCTATACCTTTATATAGTCATATGTTAGATATTTTTTCCTCAAAGGTTTTAATATGGAGACATACGTGATTTTATATTATTACATACTGGCCTACATATAAGTGTATGTGCTATATATAAGTACACAATGTAATATATAAAAGATATAATTAGATATACGTTTATATATAATTTAGTATGACACTATACATAATAATATAAAACTATATATGGAGCCATTTAAGAAATATTATATAATAGGTGTTATATATGGTTATATATTGACGCATAAGAACCCATATATAACTTAGTATGGTTTCATATCTACAATATTTCATGATTTCTTTTATATATAACGATATAACGTTCTTTATAAAATCATTTTTAATTATATATCATCCCACATTAGCAATTTTTTCAAAGTGATTTTATATAAAAATATATGTATAAGGTCCTTTTAAAATCGTATTGTATTAAATGTGGTTCCATATAAAAAAATGATTTTGAACTAGTTTTAGATTTAGTAATTACTAGGGATTGGCGCATGACACGATCGTGAGTGAAGTTATTCACAAGTGATCGTGAGTAATAATTACTATACCAAAGTAATTCGCCCGTGAGCGTGAGAATATATAATTCGTACGTGAGCGTGAGTAAGAATATATAACCCGTGCATGATTCGTGTGTGAGTTTATTTTTTGCATCATATGTTTTTAGTAATTTTTACTGTTTTGCGTGAGAATTTTCTGATTGTGAGTAAATTTTTAATATACTCATGTCTGCGTGAGTAAGACACGAAATACTCGTGCGTGAGTAATTTGTTTTTGTTTAGGAGCGTGAGTCAAAATGGATAACGCGCCCATAAAATTAACAATACTGAAGCTTTAATATGGAATTCTCTATACTATAACGCACACTTGACTGATCTCTTATATCTTGGTTGTATATGACAATCCTATTAAGTTAAAAATTTCAGTGTTGTTAACCTTATTTTAAAATTACTAAAAACAAAGAAAAATTTGTTCATGTTTATTGCACTGTCATGGTAAATCTGGATAAAAGTAATGGAAGATTTATCGAAATTATAGGATATCCAGTAGACCTGGGGTTAATCATTACATTTTGTAAATAATTACACATTCATTTATACAATTACATGTAATTGTAATTGAAAAAAACTCAATTACAATTACAAATTATTTGTAATTGTAATTCAAAAAAGAACAATTACAAGTAATTTGTAATTTGAAAAATGTCAATTACATTTTTTGGGAAAATAAATAATGACAAAAAGCACAAGTGTTGGGGTAAGCCCAACATGACGTATTCTTTTTATACGCATCCATCCATGCCTATGCAACCTATCCCAGTCAGATTTTTCTACAAAATTTTAACAAAAAACACTTTTTAATTCTAAATGTAATTGAAATCACTTTCAATTACAATTACTTGTAATTTGTAATCGAAAATTTTCAATTACAATTACTTGTAATTTCAATTACAAATTACAAGTAATTGTAATTGTAATTGAAATCCCTCAGGTCTGATCTCCAGATATTGTATATCTTTTTTATTTATTTTATTTTTTATTTATTTAAAAATATAGGGTTAATATTTAGGTATAATTGTATCAAACTATGTCCACTTTTATAACATTTTATATAATTTTATACAAAAAGATATAATTTTATGAAATTGGATGAGGACAAAATTCGGATACAATTGTATCATATTGTATCGAATTGTATCAAATTGTACCAAATTGTATTCAATTGTATACAATTCGATACAATATGATACAATAAGACGTTCTCATTTTTCGGATATAATTATATCTAATTACATAGAAGATTATATATAATTAAATATAACTTTATATGGCTCCATATCATTTTTTTTTACTTGGGTATGAAAAATTTCACCATTATGGAGTTAAATCACACATTTTTGTAACCAAATTTAAATTTTTTGAAAAAATCCAACAAAACGTCGCGTGCCACCCAAAATCCACTCGCGTGCCACTAATGACATGCGTGTCATAGTTTTGCCAGCCCTGTCTTAAGGTGTACATCAATAATTCTCTCCATGGTCTTTATAAGAAAGAAGATGAACTTATTGTTCTATAGTCATTCGGCTTCGTATGGGATTTGTTCTTCCCCTTGGGAATAAAGACAACCCTGCTCACGGTCCATAACCTTAGAATATAGGACCACTTCAAGCAGGGCGTGTATCTAATGGCAAGCCATGGTATAATCAGCACAGCATTCCTCTGCAGGTCCTCTGGTATGTTACCGTCAAGACCCGGTGACTTATATGGATCAAAACTATCGACAGCCCAGCGCAGTCTCCTTTTCTCTTCTCTATAGGAAGAGTTACTGCTGTGGGTTCGTCAGCATTCGTAAAGTCCTACCAGCAAAACTGTTGAGTATATAGAAAAACGTTATATGAACAGATTAAAGGAATTGTAATTTTTAATTTTTTTAAAATTGTTTGAGCAAAATCGGACTAGTGGTTCTCGAGTTATGTCAAAAAAAAGACCACCAAAGGTCAAATCGATATATCTCGATTCCTAGGGGTGACCCAGCGAAACGACGGGACACGTATAACTTCTTTTTTACCGATATAACTTTCCCCGGTAGTTTGAACCCTTCCCGATCACTGACCCCTACCATTTGTCTCACAGTGTTTTCTGTACAGCGAAAAATAAAAAAAAGGACGTCAAGAGATTAAAACTTTCAGACCCTGCTTACACGATTGACAGATTTATTGTTTTCTCTTAAAACTATGAAAAATGTCAATGCTAAATTGTTTATTTGTATAAAAAATTTACCATTATAGTTTTACCTAAATTATATTTCATAAAATATTTATTACTTACTATAAAGTTGGGTCTCAAAGGGTTAATAAAAACAATAATGAAATTGAAAATAAAATATTTCAATTATTTGTCAGAATTGTAAAGTCTATAAATATCACTATTCTCTGTTATTTCTAAGAACAATTTTTATTAAGAAATAAAATTGTAAAACTAACTATGTACGTAAGTGACTGCTAACAAACATTTATTTTGAATTTTTTTTTTTTAATAAAAATTCTATTTACTTGTTAGGCATTTAAAAGACTGCAGTTATTAATTTAGTTTTAATATTTATCTTAACAATACTTACCTATAACGGAAACTTAATCGAGCTTTAATTGAAAAAAATTGTTGAAGCACTCAAAGAATCAAGTCCATAGAAAAAGATACAAAAATTGCCGTAGTATCGAAATTCAACAAAATCTTCTTACTTATGCCCCATTCATACTGAACCTTAAACTAATAGTTTTCTTTTTTTTCAGGTTTTTAATTTAATATTTGTATGAAATTTGGTAATCGAAAACAAACTAAATTGAAAATGAGACACACTTACCGAAATAAACATTAAAAAATAGCAGAAAAAGCTACTAAAACTTAGTTACAAATCAAATCAACAGAAATATTTGCTAAAAAAATAGTAAACTGCTTAAATCAGCAGGTTAGATTTTTATTTGCATAAAAAAAAATTTGAAAATTTTAATTTTTTAGTCTACTAATTATTTAGCAAAATCTTTTGCTGATTTTAGCAGGTTAAGTTGTTACTTTCTATTAACTAAAATTTAACTCAAACATAACTAAAATTCTGTAAATTTAAAAGTGTAATTTTTTGTTGTTCCTATCTTACAAAAATTTATCAAAAATAATCAGCTTATTTCAGGTTTTTTGCGAACTATTTTTTTTACTAATTTTTTGTTGTTTTAACCAACATTTTTACAGATTTTTTTCTATTAGTGTGTTAAAGTTTCTAATTTTTAATATTAGCTTAGAATTTAAAAACTCAAGATAGCAGACCTAATGAGGCGACATTAGATTATAGATTTTCAACTAAGTTGAATAAAAACAGTAATTTATAATATATTTTGGGTAGCTGATCACGAATTTAAAATCAAAAAGTTTAAATTCACCAATATGTTGGCATCTATTTTATGTAATTTTTTAATGTTTGATTTTATTAAAAATTTAAACTGGAATCAGAAATTTTAAATTAGTAAAGCGACCATAAAATTAGTATTTATAATGAATTTGGTTGAAAATAAAAATTTTCTCATGAATTAAGGTCGCTGAATACAAATTTGAAATTAAACTTTAAAATGGCGAATCCATATACATATTTTATCCGAACAATATTCGGATAAAGTTTTGAATCGATAACCGTATTGTCTGCCAAACCTGTTCTTAAGAATTCACTAGACTGGCCCTTTTTTGTATGGGAGATTTTAAAGTTGCTCCAAAACTCGCTCCCCGCGCCTAATTTTATGAGGTTACGAGAAAAAATAATCCAAAAAAAATTTCAGCTCAATCGAAAATACTGGCTCTTAAATATCTGTATTTCTGGAAACTGTTAATATAATCGTAATCTAGACTGAATTACCTTTCTACCAAGGCATAAAAATCCAAAATCGGTTTTGAAATATTTAAATTATTTGCAATTCGCCCAGACCATTACAGGGTTAAAATGGGATAGATTATGAAAATCGTAAAAATATTAACTATTTTTTCAGAAACTTACAATTTTATACTCTAGTTTCATTTCTAAGATCTATAAAAATTCAGATATAAATTGATGTCTCTCTTGGATTATGCTAACCTTGTCCCATGCCAAAAATGGGATTTTTTTTATAAATTTTCAAAACTCCAATTTTGAGTTTCTTAAAATTTTTTTTCAACAAAATATAAAAAAGTGGTCAAACCACAGAGTTTTTTTTAACTATCCCTCTTTTAATTTAGAAATGATGGCTTTTTAAATTTCAAAATTTTAGAGGAAATAATTTAGATAATGGTATTCATTTTTGTTTTTCTAACTTGTTGTAACAAATAGCACTTCCAATTTTTTAACTGAGCTAAAAGAGATTATTTTACGGAAACTTCATAAAACTCTAACAACGTTAACCCTTTATTTATCACGGTCGAAGTTTTGAAAATTTTCGATTTTTCCTGAAAGTATATCAAAATATTGTGTTGGTTCTGCCGAATTTGGCGAAAGTTTTCCAAATAAGTCTGTTGGCACCAAATTTTATATACAGTTACACAAAATTAGTTTGATCTGAAATTTTAAAAATTTATTTGTAGGTTTACTAATTTTTAAAACAAAATGTTGTTAATTTCAACAAATTTTATTTTAACCCAAAAATTGGGAATAGTTCTCCTGAATTTTAGTGTAGGCTCTCATATATGTGGAGTGTATAAAAATTAACCAAGCACTAGTTATACATATTTCTTTCATTATAAAAAAATACTACCCGACTAAAAAAGTTTTCATATAATCTTATATTATTTGATATAAATTTAAATGTTTATATGCGTGGCTTTATATAACCATATACATTTATATTAACACTTTGGTTTTATAAATATGTTTGATATAACGTTATATATAATCATATGCGATTTGGTCTCCAGCCATATATTAAGAGATCTGCAAATATAGTTCATACATAATTATATATAATGGCATATAAGCTTTTATAAACCATATTATATCAAAATATATAACAAAGTTAATAGAAAATTGTATAAATTTTCTATATAATTATATCTGACATGATATCTAATTATACAAAATTTTATAAAGTTTAATTGGAATTTTTAAATTTAAAAATAAAAATTAGAAAAACATATGTTGAAATAAATATGGTTTAAGTTCAGTTATTTTTTCCGTGAAAAAAAATTAATTCTGAAAGTTATTTTTTTTATTTTATAAGACAGTTGTTACGACAAATTTTTGTAATGTTTTATTTCCAAGTTTATTAACAAAAATTTTTATAAACATTAAGCATTAGTATTTAATATGAATGAAAATAAGTGATCTCAACAATATTTACTAAAATTTTATTTGAAAATCTTCATCAAATTATATGTATTAATATATAATTTGATGAAGTTAGATAGACCCATTTTTTGGATCAAATTGTATCAGGTTAGATAACATGCTTATCTCGCTTGATATAATTATATATTCCAATATTCGGATCAAATTAGATATGGACGTATATATGGGTTTATATATGGTGATATATGATTATATAATATCTTTTTTAGTCGGGTAATTTTAAATTTATTTTTTATTTTTTATTTCCTCCAAAAAGTTTTTTTTCAATTTTCGTTAATGAACTAATTCTTTTTACTGTATGCCGGAATGCAATAATGCTAAATATAAATAAACTTACGCATTTATTTCTCATACATATCACACATATTGAATTGAATAATGTACTTATCAATAAAGAAAAAAAAATAACATTCATACTCGTAGAATTTAACAAGAACTTATATATTTCCATTTAAAAAAAATCACGTTGTTCGTACTTAAAGTTATTTCATGAATGCTATTGACACAAAAAAACTGGAAAATTAAATGACAACTACCTTGTTTCTTTTGCACGACAACAAATAACATTTCTTATAAAATATAATATGATAAGTTTTAAGCATAATATGCATTTGTTATAAAAAAGTTTTATAATCGCTGAATATAATGTAAAATAAAATAAAATACCAATAAGGTTATGACATTCATGGAATTAAGCTTATGAAATTCTACGGACATGATCTTCTGACAAGTGGGAGAATTCATATCAAGGTATTACAAAAATAATCAGATGTATTAATGTAGAGTTCAGCAAAACATAAATCAACAGCAAAATAAGGGAGATGAGGGTGGTTTAAGGTGCCAGTTTATTGTGGCAGAACTACCCAGTCAACAATTTATAGTGATACAAAAAATAGAACATAGACATAAGTACTTCTAGGTTACCGAGTAGTAAAAACTTAATGACTATCAGAATACTTATTTGGGACGCTTGCCAGTGCTTGGAAAAGGCGTTTTGTTAGTATTTTTTCTACAAAAATGTCAGTGGTTTATAAAAAAAAACACCGACAGTGAATTTACTTGGAATTTACTTACCAATCGGCTGGGTTGTACTCATACTTGAGAATTATTCATTAATGTCAATGAAAAAACATTACTAATGGTAATGAAATTACACTAATGTATAAAAAAACCCAGCAAAAAAAGAGATGCCGAAGTAGTAGAAAAAGCACTACAATTGATGATCTAGATGTACTTCTTTTTTAACATAAACACTAATGATTTTAACATTGAGTTGTCATAGGAGAGGAGTACTCCCACTTTAACATTTTTTCAGTACTTTTTGAACGAGTGCAAAGGAGCTCTTTTTCACCAATTAAAAGTTTAAAAAAAATTCTTTACAAAAAAAAATTATATTTTTTTTTATTTTACAAAAGTTTTTTTTATTGACGCCACCGGGGATTGAACTTGCGACCTCACGATTGCTAGTCTAACGCTCTACCGCTGAGCTATTCTTTGATATGAAAGTTGACTGGCATAAAAACACCACTTTTGTTCCTTATTCTCTTCAATAAAAGTATTTATTAAACAAGTGTAAAAGGTGCACTCCAATTCAATATTGTGTTCAGTTTGTACAGGTACATAAAAATCAATTTCTCACCATTTTTTTTATATATGGGTAAAATCAAAAAATGTGATAAATTTTTGGGCCAAATTTGTGAGAAGCAAAAAGTGTTAATATTTCGGTTTTTTCTTAATGGAATCAGTAAGTTTAGTCATTATAAACCTAATTGCAAAAAATCTCTTCGACAAGTTGTCGCAATAAATTTTTTTGCACAATTTTAATTTTTTTTGTTGTAACGGAGTTTACATTTCTGCAAGCAAAAGATATAACAAAAAAAATTGCGTACGAATTTTCTTTAATTTATTAGTTTTTCGTATTTGGGTTTTCAACTTGCTTTCCAATGATATATAATTTGTGTTTATCAAATTGGCGGTTTCGCGAATAAAAATACAATTCATTCCGCGAAAAAAAATTTTTTTTTTTTAATTTTGTATTTTTGGTCCTTTTAAATGCTTTTCAAAAATATAAAATTTTTTAAAATCCAAACAGCGGTTGCGCAGTTAAAAAATAATATATTAAAAACATAACACTTCACGATCAAAAAATTCTTTAATTGTGTGAAACAAATTTAATTTGTCAAACTAATGTCAGTAATGACTCGAAATATCGACTCAAAACCAATGAAATGCAAAATCAATCGTTTTGCGCTCCAGCAGTTTAGGGTAAAAAACTGATAACTTTTTTTGATTTGACGCAAAATTATTAGTTGAATCGTCTTTTCACGCATAAATATTAGTTGAATCACCTCTGTTTATGGTTATTTTAAAATATTTTAAACATTTATCTACATTTATTTGAATGAAACCTGATGCAAACAATTGTGGTTACGGAGTTTACAGTTACGGAGTTTACATTTGGTTACTTTTTTCGTTTTCTTTCAGAAACACTTTTTCAGAATTTTTTTTCCGAAACAAAATCGCATGATGCCTACAAGGTGAATCTAAATATGACATTGTTTTTCTTACTCGTTAAATAGTTTGGTGTAAAAATTAGAAACGGAGTTTACAACATTTTTTCAAATCTTATTAAAGACATCCTTTTTCATCTCGAGAATGTTACATGCTGCACAAAAGCTTCAAGTCTGTTATACTGGATGATTACTTATAGTCCAACGATCATTTGAGTATAAATAACATTATACTTTTCGCAATATAAATAATAGATAACTCCAAAATTCTGGTATATGCATTTTTATCAAAAATTATGACGAAAAATCGTTACAGAGTTGAAGTCGTGATAGCTAAGATATACGAAAAAGTTTGTAAAATGTATTAATTTTTATTAAAAACGACACTTTTTCTCTTCATAAAAATTCTTACAGTTAGTGTTTAGCTTTATTGGTTATTAAAATATAAGCTATTAAAGTTAAAAAACCTTATGAGTTACTTGTTACGGAGTTTACATTTGGCCTATAAAATTGGTCACAAATTTTATGTATTAACCAAAAATTGGTCAGATTGTTATAAATTTTGTAAAACAGGTGACAATGCGCTGAATCGAAATATGTAACTCAAATGTAATCCATGCATTAGAAATTCGGTGGTTACACGGTTTTTATCACATTTTTTGATATCACCCATATACATATTTTTAAAAATTTTAAAATTAAAAAAATATTGAATTTAAACAAATTTATTATAAATATTTAAAAAAAAGTTAATAGAATAGAAAAAAAATTAAAAAAAAAAATAAAAAAAATATTGGTCCCGCCGGGAATCGAACGCGGGACCCTCCGTTTGGAAATGGCAAGTGATACCAAAATCACTTTTTACGATCACTTTTAGAGCAATTACTCTTTAGAAGCAATACTTATGTGGTTTTTTAGATGTCGTTCAGAAGTAACTCTAAAAAATCTATAAAAATATAATAACGAATACTTGGGAACCAATTAAAGAAGTGAGTTTTTGAAGTTGTTCAGAATAACTTCTAAAAAAGCAATAAAAATACACTAACGGTTACTTGTGAAGCACTGAAAGAAGTAGTTTGTAAAGCACTACTTGCAAATTTTTTGCTGGGAAACTAATAACAATTGATTAAAAAACATTTGTTTGCCAAAAAATTCAGAAAAATTAAAACGAGCAACGGATTTGGCCAGGGATGTTATAAAACATAATTCTTTAAGGAGGATCCATTTCATTCCGTTCTACTACACCTTGATACAATTAACAATGGCATGGAAAGTAATATTTAATTTCAATTTTTTTTTATTGCTGCATTATCAATGATAATGCAATTTAAAACCATTGTCATTAATCAATGAAATTAAATGTTAATACCATTACCATTAATTAAAAAAATGGTAACGAAAATAATTTCATTACAATTGATATCAATGCAATGGTAATGAAATCATCAATTAATTAGACCACCTAATTAATTAGTCCCATGTATGACCTAATCCAATAATTTTACAAAATTATTGTCGTGCTAAGAATATCAATCAAAACTTTTATTAACTTAAGACCACAGCATCAAGCAGTTGTAGTAATTTCGGCGGATATGTTTTGGCACCCATGATTCATCTGGAAAACTTCCAACTCAAAATAAAGTTTATATATATCCTCCACTTTACTATTTAAAAATTAAATCTTGTATTCCTTAAGAGTATGCTTGCCGCAGATATAGCGAAAGCAATCAAGTTTTTCCAAACAGTCAGGTATTTTTAATCTTTCAAATTAAATTGTGGACAATTAAAAAACGAAAAAGATTAAATTCCCTTGTAATAATTTTGAGTGGCAAAAATAATGTCGAAGAACATAAGCAACAAAACTGAAGTCATAGTGACATACCCAGTAGCAAATGGTCGAACTAGGTCTAAAAAGTACTAGTTTTTTGACTATAAACTACAAAACTAGTTCTCACAATAACCATTTTGAACCAGTTGTGTACTAGTTAAATACGATCTATGTAGGGACTGTAAAAGAAATTAAAATGCGAAGTTTGAAATTCTCATTTCGTTTATGTTTGTATTTCATAGAACATCAGAGTTTGCAAATAAACACCCAAATTTTTTTACTGTAAATTGCCTTGAGTTGCAAATAAACTGGTACAGTACTGGTACCGAAGAGTCACTCCGGAACTAGTTTGGTAAATTTCTTATAAGTACCAGTACAGCTCCCTGTTTTTATTCTTAAAACAATTTTTAACCATTTGTGTACCTATTAGTTTGATTGAAACAATGTGAGACTATTTCGGAAGATTAAATTTAAATAGGAGTTTTGAAATTCTAGTTTTGTTTACATTTATTGTTAGTAATATAGTCTGAAGTTGCGTCACTTCGCAACTGGTTCCGCGAGTGTCACATTAGTACCACTGTTGCCCCCTATTTTTCGTCCTTAAATTGTAATTTTCAAACTAGTTCTACAACTAGTACCAAAGTGGGAGTTTGGGGACAATTGTCCCCATCCCTATGACATCTCCATGTTAAATTCTACAGTTGTGTGTATGGAGAGGCGGTAGAACTCGTACTAGTTTCCCGGTTCAAATAAACTAGTACATAACTAGTTCTGAACTAGTATTTTTTGCTACTGGGTAGATACAAAAGTATTCGTTAGTTGAGTATCAAACCTTCTCATCAGAAATGGGATGGCCTAGATATGTGAACAATAAATAAATAATAAATTTACCCTTAATGGGCAATCTTGAATTTGACTGGTTTTTGCTATTTGTGTTAAATTTTGGGCTTTGGTGTGTTCTGACATATGTAGTAAAATTTTATGGCCAACATTTTTGTGGAAAATTTTATCCCCGCCCTCTCCCTTTTTAGGGGTGTTTTTTACGATTTGTTAGAATAGAGCCAAAAATTAAAGTTATGTGGGGGAGTTATATGTTCCATAAAACTATTTGCCTTAGTATTTGTGACAAAATTGCTGAACAAAGTTGCTACACCCCGTAAAGAACACATAGTTTCATATACCGATATGCTGCACGAACAGGCTAAGGGGGTGAACCCCCCCCCCTAAAAAAATTCCGATGTGATCTTTCAAAACGCCGACACACGTATATTTTTTGTTTTGCTTTTCTCTACCAGAATCCATTGTCAGAAACCCGTAATTTTGGAAAAAGTTCGAAATTGTTGTACAGTGTTATTGAAGTGTGTCAGTGTGTATTACCGCGTAAATTGATAACACAAATAAGTCACCCTGCTGAAAATTAATCTCTACCGGACTTGGCCTATTTGTATTATCGGAGTGTGTAAAAACTTTATCCGTTTTGCCGCATCCCGCTTAGTTTTCGAGATACTGGCCTTTGAATAAATGGCGATAATATAAATAAATCAGTATTTCGAAAATTAAGCAAGATAGCGCAAAACGGACAAATGTTTTGAAAAACTGAATAAATTGCACACTTCGAATAAACAAATGAGGCAGGAACGTGAGCGATTATTTTCGTGAAACAGTTATAGGGTGACCTATTTATTTTGTTTTTACCAATTTATAAGATAATACAAAATAACACACCCCCATAAAATAAATTCTGTACCCTGTATCCATTTCCCTAATATATACAGGGTATATATATTAATATACCCTGTATATATTAGGGAAATGGGGTGGGTCAATTTGTTTGGGTGAAAAAAACGTGACAGGCGTATAGCAAATTCGAAATCTACACAAAATTCTAAAAAAATTACCCTAAGAAAGTATGGGTCTAAAATTAAAACATTAAAAAAATCAAATTGATCCACCCTAATGTACACACTCAAAAAAGATTGGTCGGTAGAATCTACTGAAAATGACAGTTAAAACAAAGGTATATGTAGTTAAAAAGGCAACAAAAGTATTTGCCTTTAAAATAACTAAAATTTTTGTTATTTTTAACTGTTAAAAAATAACTAACAAATGCATTAAAAATAACTACCAATGTCGTAAAATTAACTGACAAATTTTTACTACAAAAATTTTAAAACAACTGACAAAATGGGTAGAAACTACTGTTTTGTACAGTTAATTCTTTTGGTGTTATAAAAGTATATTTTAATAAAAAAAATATTTTTGTTCTCTTTCGATTACAAAAATATGTGTTGTTACTTCAGCCTATTTAAAATTTGAAGTCAAAATTCCAAACCGTTCTCCAGTTATTTTTTAAATTTAAAAGAAATTCAACGAAATTTTTTATGTTTTAAATAACTACCAAAAACAACTGTTTACTGTATAATCACTGTTATGTTGGTTGTTTATTATGATATTAAAAATAACTGATTTAAACAACTGTTACGAAATTACGGTACTTTTCGTTAGTTGTTTTCTTAAATAATCGTCATAACAGTTGTTTTGCATTTTTCTATAGAAAAACAACTGTAATTACTGATAAAAACAACAATTACTAATTACTACACAAACAACTGTCATGTAGTAACTGTCAAACTTTTTTGAGTGCAGGTTTTAAATAATGTCGCATGGTGTAATAGGACAAGAACATTTTGTGATTCACGTACAATCTCGAGCAACAACTAATTTATTCACGTAAATCGTGAGTAAAAAATATCGGAAAATTGTGAATTATTGAAAAATGTTGTTTGTGATCAGATCGTGGTACTCACGTGTCCATCTCTACATACTAAGTACAACGTCAAATTGCGGAACTAATGGAAAATTTTGATCATGCAAACTTCTTTCTAATTAAGTACTAAAAAACAAATAAAACAATAAAAGTGCAACCTTTTAATGAACCCTATGACGAAAGTTTTTTATTGAATATCAATGAGCGAAAACTAAATTTACGTCAGGGAAATAAATAAACTAATGTGGTGTTTCCAGATGACGTTTTGCTTTACGCGAACGAAAATACAATAACAAAATATGTACATGCAATATAAGAAAAAAATACAAGTAGTCACTCAATCACAATGACAACGAATGTCTTTTACAAACTCCATAAAAATGCCCTGTTGGCAGTGCGTCTCCAATATACACAAATTGCCTGCACTTAAACGTAAAAATCATACGTTAGTTTGGCAACATTTGCGAAAAAGTGACACGGAGGAGATAAGAAGATAAACAAAAAATCTAAAGTAGAATATTTGTATGTGTCTGTTTGATGACTTCTGAAAGTAAAAAACAATAACAGAAAGCTGAATAGGAAAAGAAACTATGAATTAGCTGCACTATATGCAAGGTCTTACGTGGGTTAGATGGCTAAGCTGTCGAACTCTAGTATAGTTACGTTTGTAATGTATGAGTGCATGGGTTCGATTCCTACAATTGTTGAAAACATTATCATATAGAGACAATCTGACAATAAAATATAAACAATACAATTTAATGGAAAATCACTGATGAAGTATGTCGATTAGACCGTACCTCAAAACAAAGTTCGCCGTTTTTTATTTTTTTTATTTTAGTTAACGAAAATTAAATACAATTCAAGTTTCGTCACTTCATTGGAGCATCTAGCAAAACCACAGTATAATATCATTTAAATAGAATCTACAAAGTGCCTCCATCTATTTCTATCTTGCGCGAGTATCCTGAGTTGCGGCCAAGTCATCCCTTTTCTGTTCATTTCCGCTTCAGTTGATCTTCGCCACGTAAATTTAGGACGGCCTCTGCTTCTTCTGCCTTGTGGGTTCCATTGAAGACATACTTTGAAAATTTCTGAATTATTTTTCCTCAAGGTGTGGCCAATCCATTTCCATTTTCGTCTGAGAACTTCATTGTCTATGGGTTCTAAGTTGCAGGTTCTTAATAAGTCTATATTGCTTATGCGAACAGGCCAGAATATTTTAAGAATTCGTCTCAAACATTTGTTAACAAATACTTGCAACTTCTTTGTAATCATGTTGCTAACTTTCCATGTCTCGCAGCCATACAGGAGTACAGACTTGACGCTGGTATTAAATATTTTTAACTTTTGTTTCCTCGATATTTGCGATGATTGCCACACTCTACCGAGGGATGTATAGGCGTGTCTAGCTTTGTTAATTCTGCTTTTAACGTCAGCTTAGACACCCCCTTCTTTGCTTATAATACTTCCTAGATAGTAGAACTTATCCATATCTTCTAGGGTGGCCCCGTTCAGTGTTGTAGGTGTTGTGTTATCTGTTGCAATCCTTAGCACTTTTGCTTTCCGTATATTAATCTTTAGACCGACTAATATACTATTTTTTTGTAGGCAATTGATCTTCTCCTGCAAGCCGCTACACGTATGCGACATCAAACATATGTCATCTGCATAATCTAGATCATGAAGACGTTGATTAAGGTGCCACTGGATGCCATCTGGGGCTTCGACGTTCGTTTTAGTCATGACTGCATCCAGCACTAAGAGGAATAGGATTGGCGAAAGCACACACCCCTGACGTACGCCTTCTGTTATTTAAAAAGGTTCACTATCTGAACCTTTATAGCGCACCTTACAGGTTGCCTCACAATATAGAGCACGTATCATCACAATAATTTTTTCTGGAATGCCAATATTCTGTAAGGCAATTCCAAATAGATTCACGCTTAATGGTATCAAATGCGCGCTCAAAATCAACAAATGCCAAGAACTGTGGAGAATTCCATTCAACAGATTGTTCCACAATAATCTTTGTTGTGTTGATGTGGTCAACGCATGAACGATTTGGTCTAAATCCGTTCTGTTCCTTACGAAGGCAGGATTCAACTATAGGGGAAATGCGATCTAATATAAGGAAAGACAATATTTTTTGGATGGTATTTAGTAATGTGATGCCCCTCCAATTTTTATAGTCGCTTGGATCACCTTTTTTGGGTATCGTGACGACGATGCCTTCTTTCCACTCTGGTGTCACGACCCCTGCATTCCACGCTGACTCTATTAAAGGCGAGATATAAGCTGCTAAAGCAGGTGTATATTTGAAAAGTTCAGGTGGTATATTATCCGAACCGGCAGCTTTATTATTTTTCAGTTTGCATATAGCGTTTTTAACTTCAGAGATATTCGGTGCAGTTATGGGTATGTCTCTTCTTTGGTTTCTTCGTACGTGGGGTTCAGCTGTAGACGGTGTACCGGGAGATACTACAGGTAACTCGAAAAATTCTTTCCATTCCATTCTTAATTGATCTGCAGTGGTGGTTAGAACATTTCCATTTGCATCCTTGATGTTAGGTGTTGTTAACATTTTCTCACCACTTAGCTTTCTAACTGCACTGTAAACGCCACGGGTATTACCCCGTAATGCGGCGGCTTCTGCTTCTTGTGCGATTTTGTTGAAATATTGCCTTTTATCATTACGTACCAGGCTCTTTACTCTTTTGTGAGTAGTGTTATATGCATCTCGTGCACTTTGCGCCACGTGTGGCCCAGCTAAAAACTGTGGATTCGGTTTTAATTGCTTCCTCTGCTCGATAGCTTCCCAAGATGCCTCGCTGATCCATGGTTTAACATGGTGTTTGCTGGTACCCAAAATAATACGCGCACTCTACATGCATTCGTCTTGACCAAGTTTGATTTTGGTACTGGTCTAATTTGAAGCAGATGTGATTTTAGAATCTTGTCGCGGTGGTTGGATCCTGCAAATGGTGGACATTCACTTTGCCACAGGCTTTTCTTTGGTGGTAATTGGCCTTTGGGCGCAGTTTAACTATGCCTACCAATAACTGATGGTCACTGTAGATATTCGCCGTACACCCTCCAATTTGAAGTATTTTTGCAGGGCAATTTAAAAAAAAATTTTTTTTTTGCCGAACGTAGGGGTCGCCTTTTTAAATTTTTCGTTATAGCTTCGGCATTTAAAGTTGGATTTTAAAGTGTGATATATCGATTTTTTTTTGCCTCGAGGAGACCAGTGTTTTGCTATAAAGCAAAAATCCAATGAAAACAAAATTTAAAAAGGCGACCCCTATATATAAAAAAAATTTCTACTGGGTTTATCGAAAAACTTCCTTAGCAAAAGTTTAATGATTTTTTGCGAGCTTTAAATTTTTGACATTAAGGTGGTACACTCATAAAAAAAATTTGTAGAAAACTTAGTAAAACTGTTAGTACTTCAACTTAACAAATTTTTAACTAATTTTTAGTTAAAATTTAATTTTTAGTTAATTTTTTTGCTACCTCCACATTACTAACTTACAAATTTTTTTTCTTTTTTTTTTTTGCTGAATTTAGTTACTAATTTTTAACAATAAATTTGCTAACTTTACAGTATTTTGCTGAATTTTAGTTACCCATTTTTAACAGAAGATTTGCTAATTTTACAAATTTTTTGTAAACTAAACCACCAATTTGGAGCGCTTATAAACAGAATGTTAAATGACTCATAAAAATTACTGCATATTTTAAACTCGCCAAAAATAATGCAAAAAGTTTTTAAATAAAGCTAAATTGAAATGGTTGAAAATTTGTCCTATTCATAAAATAACTAAATTATTAAAATTTATGAGAAAAGTTTCTATTTATCGTAATACATTAATTTTCAAAGATCAAGGTTTATTTTGGACGAACCATTTTAATATGAAAATTGTGATTAAAAGTATCTCTGGGGAGCAAGTGGAGTTTACGGGGATACCCTAATTTTTTCTTATTTAAAGAATACGATATTTTTAATATGCCACACCTTCTTTCCTGTGGGTGGAGCTTTAGAGGTGAAAATGGAAACTCAAAAAAATTCGGAAGTTCATAAATTTTTTTCAATTTGCATTGATGAAAACAATGGTAACCCAGTCAGAAAAATACAAACGGGAAAGCGGTGGCAAAGCACTTTAACAGGTGGTACAAGTATTGGCAAAAAGTGCTTTCCCATTCCCAAAATGATAACATCATTAGACAAAAGGACCGGCTGTTCAAAAAGCGCCGGAAAAGCACTGGAGGAACAAAATTTTTAAACGTTGGCAAAACGCTGGCAAAACCAATAAATAGGTGGTCTGGAAATATATCTTCCAAAATAAAATTTAAAAAAAGTTCATATGTATTTTTTTGGTCCTGCATTGATTTGAACCCAGGCCGTCAGATTGGCAGACGATTGCTCTACCCACTGAGCTAACGAGACATATAATATTTGATGGCTAAACACATAAATGAGTGATAATAGCTGGACAACTACTGGCTGTGCCAAAATGCTAGTACTGGCGAACAATTTTTAGTAACTAGTATGCCAGTGTTTGGAGGGCAAAACAAACAGTTGGTCTTGAAGGAGCTTTCCCAGAAACAAAAAAATTGATTATATAAAACAAAAAAAATTTTAAATTAAAAAAAATCTCAAAAAATTTTTTTGCTTGCAACCGGATTTGAACTCGGAACCTTCCGACTACAAACATTTTTTAACGAAGCGTCAGCATTTTTATAAAATCATTGGTTTTCCACTGAATTGATTTTTGTACGCCTGGTAGCATTGGCTAGGTAGCACTGGATATTCACTGGTTGCAAACCTTGGCATATCACTCTAAGCCAATTCTTTGCCAGTGGTTTTTTTTATAAACCACCGAAATTTTTGTAAAAAAAATACTGGTAAAACGCTTTTCGCAAACGCTGGCAAAGCGTCCGAAATGAGTGTTCTGCCAGTCATTTATTTTTAATACCATGGTTACCCAGTGGTATGCCAGTGCTTGTTTTTTTGTACCACTGGAGATTTCTGACTGGGAATGTACACATAATTGAAGAAAAAGCATTGTAATATAAAAAAATATAAGAAATACGCGAATTTTTAATTTTTTTCATAATTTATTCTTTTATTAAAACATGAAAACAAATACTTCTTTCATCAATTATAAATGGGCATTTAGGCATTGAACAATGCCAATTGAAAAAATTTCAATTAATTGACACATTCAATAAACTGGTCCCAAGTATGTTTTTAAATACACATTTATTTTTTATTTACTAATTTTCATTTATTAATTTTCATTTATTAATTTTCATTTCATTGGCTCCTTTTTTACCTTTTTCCAGTCCACTAGTAATCTGCAAAAATTTTGTTGATTTCATAAAATTTTAGCAAAAATTTTGTAGATTTAACAGTTTTTTTTGCTATTTTCATTCTACAATTATTTAGCAATTTTTTTGCTGATTTCAGCCAGTTAAATTGTCATTTCCAATTAACAAAAATTTAGCTCAAATATTATTAAAATTCTGTAAATTTAATAGTTTTTTTTGCTATTTTTATTAAACTACTATTCAGCAATTTTTTTTTGTTGCTAATTTTAGCAGGTTAAACTGTTATTTGCAATTAACAACAATTAACTCAAATATTACTAAAATTCTGTAAAATGAACAGTTTTTTTTGCTGTTTTCATTTTATTAATATTTAGCAAACTGATTCTGCTAATGTTAGCAGTTTTTTCTGCAGCATCATTTTTAACTAATTTTTAGTAACTTTTTCTGCTATTTTTACGGACTTATTTGTATGAGTGTAGCAACTGAGATCTGGTGGGTACCTACTAGAACGGGATATTTGAGGTCAATGGCCCTTAGGGCAAAACACTGGTCTCCTCGAGAGAAAAACATCGATGTATCATACTTGAAGATCCGACTGTAAATGCCAAAGATATAACGAAAAATGTAAAATGGTCACCCCCACCTTACAGGCACTTTTTTTTTTTTTGCCTGTAAGGTTGTACGCTCTACTGTCCATAGAAAAAGGCAGAAATTGGATCTAGTCTGATTTGCAAATTTAATGTGTTTATAACTTTTGAAAAAATGTTTGTTCTTCTTAACCTCAAACCAACTAAACCTGCCATATATTTGGCATAAATTTTATTATACGCAGGTTAGAAGGTAAAATCATCTTTCATAATAAACATATCAGCGGTACGTTTTCAGTGTTTGGTGCGTTTTATGTTCCAACTGTTTGCTATTGCAATAATTTTGTCATTGACAGTGAGTGAAACAAAAAGGTGTTTGATAATTTTGTGAAATTGTTTCAAAATGCTTATAAACAATTTCAGACTTCTCTTAAAAACTAACCTCTATGTTTTCTGCCTCCTCCAAATAATCCAGAACAATTTCTATTTCATCTGGCGTCCACTTTTTGTTGGGTTTTTCTCTTTTTAATTTTTTACTTAGAGTTGTCGGCTCCATACCTTTAATTTTGTTTGACGATTCTAAATTATTGTTTTCAAATGTCAGCTGTTCGAGTATCAGTGATGCAAACGCAATACACGTAGCAAAAAAAGCTATACAGTATTTAGTATTGCGCAAAAGCAACGATGTGACAATTGCTATTCTGTGTATTTTGTTGTTGGATTGCAAACAAAAGCTACAATATTTTGCATTTGCACTTTCGCAAGACCATATGCATCAAACACTGAACTCCGCTATCATATATTATAAATTATAAAAGAATTTTTTATTAGAAAACAACCTTTAACATAAAAGTACTTTTCATAATAAAAGCACATTTCATAATAAAAGTAACTTTTATTATAAAAAATTTTTATTGTGAAACTACTTTTCATTATAGAAGTACATTTTATTATAAAAGTTCATTTTATTACAAAAGTACCTTTTATTATGAAAGGACATTTGTTATTTGTCTTCATTAAAAAATACCTTCTATGATAAACAACCTTCTTTTTTATTAAAGAAGTAGAGTGCATACCAATATCTTCTTTTACAATCTGCCAGCCTCATGTGCCCAACATTTTCCAATACCATTTCACAAAATTAATTCCCATCGTTAAAAAGTTGCCGAAAAAATCATTTACTAACCATACCGTTTCATTTATTATATTCAAACTTTTAATCTAACAAATCCTAACAGCTGCATAGTGCAATGTATTATATTGGGGAAAAAAAATCTAAAATCCAAAAACCCACAATCTTTAAAATTCATTTGTACACAGGAAGTCAAACAAAAAATGTATGCTTGCAACTATGATTATGTCATAAAATGAGCGGCGTCAATTAAATAGTGAAAAATGAAAATGCTATTATTGTTGTTGTTGTTGATGTTTGGAACAACTTTTTGCATATAGCTCCAAAGTTTGTTTTGTATGAATGACTTACTGACTGAATGAATGAACGAACAAATTTTAGTTTATTCGAATATTCCTGCTCTCTTTTAACTACAATATAATAAAAACGAGTGAAAAAGTTAAAATCGGGCATGCCAACTATATTGATATCCTACATAAGTCTGGTTAAAAGCCAACTAATATTTGGAATGGGTTGAAATGGACTTGTGTCAAAATTTTACTATAGTGATAAAAAAAATAGAATAACTGCAAGAAATTTTTATTTTACCTAATAGCACTATACAACAAAATCAAATTTTTTTCCAAAATAACAAGGTTCTGACAACTTATTCTGGCACAGGGTACCAAAAAATACGTTTAACGGCGTTTTAAAAATTTTCGTCTGGCCCTATGTTTTTTTCCTTTTGCAAATGTTGTGAATCGGCATGGGAAATCATGTGAATCTTTCATTTTAGGTATCGGATGTGTTCAGAGAACTTATGTAAAACACTGCTAGGAACATTTTTGTGGAATATTTTACTCCTAACTCTTCAATTAAAGAGACTTTTTTGGCGCCTTTTTAAAAAGAGACAAAAAAGACCCGTAAGTTGAAGAGTTAGAGGGTTAAAATGTTGCGCAAAAATATTTGTCATGAAATTTTACTATATAACTCTGAAGACATCAAAGTTGAAAATTCAACTTCAGTGCCAGAAGAAATAAGTCAAAACTTACAACTAACTCCCCTAAAATCGATGTTTAGGGGACATTTGAGCGCCAATTCTGAATAAGTACGAAATTAACCCTTAAGCACATTTTAAGTTCTGACTTATTTCTGGCATTGAAGTAGAAGTTACAACTTTGACGTCTTTAGATAGTTATAGTAAAATTTCATGACAAATATTATTGCGGAAGATTTTAACTCTCTAACTCTTCAACTTGCGGGTCTTTTTTGTCCGTTTTTAAAAAGGCGACAAAAAACTTCCTTTAATTGAAGAGTTAGAGGGTTAAAACGTTCCACTAAGATATTCCCCGTAGTATTTTACATAAGGTCGCTAAACACATCCGATACCTAAAATGAAAGATTAACATGATTTCCAATGCCAATTAACAATAACCATTTGCAATAAGGGGGAAACTTTAACCCCCTAAAAACGTAAACTTTTAAAACGATCATACACGAATATTTTGCTTGGTCCCCTCTGCCAGAATCAGTTGGCAGAAACTTGTTTTGTATTGCACAGTGTAGTAGGTGTATTTAAGAAAAAATTAGAAATATAGTCCATATGGGCGACAGGTCCAAATGTGGACTGATGTTATCCACAATTAATGGGCTATTTCCTTGGGCACATATGTGTCAGCGTACCAAATTTCATTAAAATGCGACCTGTAGCGTGCGAAAAATTTAATTTTGGGGAAAAAGTCAATTTTGGAGAAAAAGTAAATTTTGAAGACTGGGTCCAAACATAGACCGATTGAAACCAAAATCAATAGTCTTCGTCCTTGGGCTGATATAAGTCGTTGTACCAATTTTCATCAAAAATATCTCAATATTTGCGACCTGTAGCGTGCGAACATGCCCATTTTAGGAGGCTCTTTATACGGGCACTGGGTCTAAACATGCACCGATTCTAAATAAAACCATTGTACCAAATTTAATTGAAATATCTTCGCATTTGCGACGGGCACTAGGTCTAAACATAGACCGATTCTGAACATAAATTTTATTAAAATTTTTTCGTATTTGGGACCTTTTGAGTGAGAGCCATCCAATTTTAGGTAGTAGGCGGATCTTTATATAGGCACTAGCTCTAAATAGGGACCGATTTGAACCATAATCAATAGGCTTTATTTGTGGGCAGATGTAGATGTATGTACCAAATTTCATTACAATGTCTTAATATTTGCGACCCTATGTGCGAGAACATGCAAACTTTTGAGAGACCTTTATACGGACACTAGGTCTAAAAACTTACCGATTATAAACAAGATCAATAGGCTTCTTCCTTGCGCTGATATAAGTCTACCAAATTTCATCAAAATATATTAATATTTGCGACCTTCAGAAAAATTTTTCCTTGTCCAGGCATGTTCGCACGCCACAGGATACAAATATTAAGATATTTTGACGAAATTTGATACACCGACTTATGTCAGCCCAAGGACAAAGCCTGTTGATTCTAGATAGGATCGGTCCATAATAAGACCTATCCCCCAGATTTTCTTTTAAATGCACCTAACATTTGATAAAATCAGAATTTCTTACCGGTTATGACTTTTATCATAAAAGTCAGAATAAAAAAGTTATTTTTTGACTTTTATTTTTTTAAGCAGAAATAAAAGTGATTTTTTGACTTTTATTTTTTCGAGCAAAAAAAAATGTTACTGTTTCGACAAAAAAACACATTAAAATATTAAAATCTTGACAAATTCATATCAAACACATAAAAATATGAGAAATCCCTATAAAAGCGAGCTCCATGGGAATTTTCAGTTGTCATTGATTTAACAAAAAATTTTTACACTTGCCCAAAAACATAAAAGTCAAAAAATAGCTGTTATTTTTGCTTGAAAAAATAAAAGTCAAAAAATAACTGTTATTTTTGCTTGAAAAAATAAAAGTCAAAAAATAACTTTTATTTTTGCTTGAAAAAATAAAAGTCAAAAATTTAAAAAGCAATGCATTTTTTGGAAGACTAGGCCACAAGGATCATCATGATGAATCAGTTTTCCGATATTTGGTTATATGTGCATTTTTTGTTGAAAAATTCAAAAATAACTGTTATTTTCGGTCCCTATTTTATATACAAACCCATTCGAATTTCGGACCAAATATTACTTGGCTTTCAACCAGACCGGTGTAAGGTATGCCCTACTTTAACTTTTTTACTCATTTTTAATATAGCAAAGAAGTATGCGCTTTTCAACTCTCTCTTTCGAAGATTGCAATTTTGTATCGAAAAATTTTAGCCTTTGCAATATTGTGTAATTCCTTTGCTAACATTTTTCGAGCGAAAAAAAAGAGGGTGATTTAATAGAGTTTAAGAGAGTAGGGAAGTCTTTTAAAATAATTATATGATTTTTGAAAGAAGTCTCCCTCAGCTAGCAAAGAAGCATACACTCAAAAAAATAAGTTAGTAGAAAAATTAGTAAAAAGTCTTGTATATCAAGTGTACTAGTTTTCAGCAATTTTTTTTTGCTGAAATTCCGTTTTCAGGAAAAATTTTAGTTATATTTTTTTAGCACTAAACTAATTTTGAACTAATGTTTTACTAATTTATTTTGCTACAAAAATTGTGCTGATAACAGCATTCATAGCGTGGACGACAACCAGATAGACTAGATGTAGATGTCGCAGCTTGTCTGGAAACGGAAATGACAAAAGAAGGAAAACAACTCTACACATATTCTATATTTAAATTTTCAGCAAACAAACTACCTAAAGTAAAATTTCGCTACAAGTTTTTTGAGTTTTTTTTTCAGTCTACTAATATTCATCAAAAAGTTTAGTGATTTTAGCAAGGATTTTTTTCATTTGCAGTCGACTAAGTGTTAGCAAAACTTTTGCTGAAGATTACTATTTTCTTGGTAAAAATCAGCTCGCTGATTTTCAGCAAACCTTTTGCTGAAATTACCAACTTTTTTGCAAGCACGCTCCTGACTAAAAATTTGCTGATACAGCAACATTTTTTGCTGAATTTTTTTTTTGAGTGTATAAATAAATCTGAGCAATTAGCAATTGCCAAAAAAAATTATAAAAAAATGTTTACAAATACCAAATTGTATAAAAAAAAATAGCGGGAATATACTCAAAATAGCGGGAAAGCAATAATTACAATTTTTAAAAATTTTTTTAAAAAAATTTTATTATCAAAATATAAAAATTAAATTTTTGAATAAATATTAACCCTCTAAGTGCGTCGAAGGCGCCAAAATTTTTATTTCAATTACTTGTACCACCACTAGTAAGCGCGACTGAGCTAAAAAATTACAAAAAAAATGCTAACTTCGAAACAGACCATCCTTCTACCAAGGATCCATCCTTCTCTCGCATGGAATCCTTGCCTCATAAAAAATGGGTTAAATGAAATATAAACTTCCTATGAAACCCGATTGAGTATTGATTTTAATCAAACTTGTTTCAGCTTCAAAAAGATGTGTGTATTGTAGTACTTCATTTTGTTCGGTTATGATCATTTCTAAAAATTATTAGTTTTTTTTTTGTAATTTTGCGGAGGTGCACATTTGGGCGCCTTATAATGAATACATTTGTTTGCCGGTATTGCATTTGTTGGTAAATTAAAACCACCAAAATTCAGTCAGCAGACAGACAGATTTGTTTTTGTTTGTATTAGATGAAAAAATTTAGCAATTTCCATACGAATAGCGTGGGAGTTGGGTTTTATTTTCCTAATTTTAGATGTTTACCGCCAAATATAGGAGGGGGATTGCATTATGGTTGTACTAGTGCTGTGTATGAGTTGTATAAGTATTTACTGATGGTTTCATATCATTTTTACCCAGTTGAATGAATGAATGGAGTGAAGTGTTCAGATTGGTTTCAACTGCAGCTGTGTTTTTTTTTTTGTACTATGATATGGCCTGCCATAAAACTTTATTTTTCATCTTTGATTTTATTACTATTTTTTCTATACAAAAAAGTTTTTGTTAAATGACAATTTATTATTTAAAATTAATTTGTTTAAATTTGTTTTTTTTTCTAGGGGATACTTAGTTCTACAAAACAGTAATTGTATTAAATTGTTTTTCCCGTGAAAACAATTCGAATTTTCGTATTTGATACGAAAGATACAATCACAACAAACCCAAAATATGACTTTTTTAGATTAGTAACGAGCTTTCAGCAAATTTATTATTTTGACAAAGTTGATACTCTCTATTTTTCACCGGAAAAATAATAGTCTTATATACACTCTAATTAAATACTGTTGAAATTTACCCAACATATAGTAGAAAACTGTACTCCAACTATAAATTGGGTAAATTTACTCTATGTGTGTAATTGACAAAAAAAAAAAATCCACATTATGTGAAAGTTGGTGCATAGTTAATATGTAATTTTGCACTGAAAATGCGTAAATTTTAAAATTATTATATTAATTTACTAAATTTGTGAGTAAAAAATATGTTTCAACTGTAAATGTATGTGTAAATTAATGCGTAAAAATCCACAAAACATGCGCAAACATCCACAGAAATTGAGTAAAAATCCCCAAAAATACGTATATCTACCACAGCTGTGCTTTAAACCACCTAAAAATATATATATTTTTTTTAATAAAACAAGAAATTCATTTTTAGTACGTATTTTATTAATAACATTAAAAACATTTTGGGATCGTTTTGGGATAAATCAAAATCAATTTTGAAAAGGGGTTAAGACTACCACAGGTGCCACAAATAATTACCAAAAACAATTTAATTCTTATATTGCTGTTTCCATATAAAAATGTGTTTGTAGAAATGTAGTAATTAACAAAAAATAATCCGTTTTAAGTTTTTTTTTTATTATTTAAAAGTTTTTAAATTTTTTTAAATTTAAAATGTCAAAGCATTATATTCACCAAAGTTAATATATTCACCAACTTTGTGCATAAAAATTTTATTTAACAAAAGAATACTAATTTTACCCATAATGTGTATATTTGTAAACACATAATGTCTAACAATACTTTGTGTGTGTGTGTGTATTATTGTGTATGGAAGAGTGTACAAAAAAATTTTACGCATTTTTTGTTTATATTTAACGAATTTTCGTAAAATTGAACAAAACTTTACTCATTTTATAGTAGTAAACTTACAAACATTTTTTAAAGTGTAGTGAATTTGCGTGAAAACAAATTGTACAAAATTTTCACCTAAAACTCATCAATCGCAACAACTTACTGTGCTTAAAAATCAAAGGTTTTAAAGTGAAATCAATTATAGATTGGTTAAATGTTATGCTTAAGTGATAACACTATGCAACACTATTTTGAGGGGTGGATAATTTCAACGCCAGATGTAAATAATAGGTAAAACTTTTTAAAGTAGTCGCGAGCAACAGATTGCAGCCTCACATTAACAATGTAGAAAATTGTTTTAAAGAATAGAAAGTAAAAATAAACGCTACTAAGTGCGGTCATGTTATGTTCGCGCCCAGAAAGGGAAACTGTCCGCTTCTATTAATTAATATTGTAGTACTTTAATTCCGACAAAAAACCATATTTAATATCTTGGAATCCACCTTGATCGATGTATGGGCTTACCATAGATACTAAATTTGCCCAAATCAAATTGAAAAGTAAATAGTTACACTGGCTCTTAAACAATCAATCCACACTTAATTTAGAATATAAAGTATTACTCTACACTCAAAAAAATAAGTTAGTAGAAAAATTAGTAAAACGTCTTGTATATCAAGTGTACTAGTTTTCAGCAATTTTTTTGCTGAAATTCCGTTTTCAGCAAAAATTTTAGTTATATTTTTTTAGCACTAAACTAATTTTGAACTAATGTTTTACTAATTTATTTTGCTACAAAAATTGTGCTGATAACCGCATTCATAGCGTGGACGACAACCAGATAGACTAGATGTAGATGTCGCAGCTTGTCTGGAAACGGAAATGACAAAAAAAGGAAAACAACTCTACACATATTCTATATTTAAATTTTCAGCAAATAAATTACCTAAAGTAAAATTTCGCTACAAGTTTTTTGAGTTTTTTTCAGTCTACTAATATTCATCAAAAAGTTTAGTGATTTTAGCAAGGATTTTTTTCATTTGCAGTCGACTAAGTGTTAGCAAAACTTTTGCTGAAGATTACTATTTTCTTGGTAAAAATCAGCTCGCTCATTTTCAGCAAACCTTTTGCTGAAATTACCAACTTTTTTGCAAGCACGCTCCTGACTAAAAATTTGCTGACACAGCAACATTTTTTGCTGACTTTACTGACTTTACTGACTTTTTTTTTTTGAGTGTACAATTCTATAATCAAACCAATCTGGACAAATGGTATTCAGCTCTGGGGTACAGCTTCAGCTTCGAACATCGAAAAGCTACAAAGAAGACAATCAAAGATTTTAAGATTCTTCACTGGTGCTCCATGGTTTATTCGAAATCAAAATATTCACATCAATCTCAACGTCCCTACAGTTCGTGAAGGAATAAAGAAACACTGCATTAAATACAATTCTAAGCTAGCAACTCATCCTAATTGCCCTTGCTCAAAACATGCTTACATTTTCTGGTCATACACGTATAGAAAAAAGTCTGTAAAAATTTAGTTAAAACTACTAAAAATTAGTTAAAAATGATGCTGCAGAAAAAACTGCTAAAATTAGCAGATTATTTTTGCTATATATTACTAATATAAGAACAGCAAAAATAAAACACTTAAATATACAGAATTTTAGTTATATTTGAATTAAATTTTTATTGATGGAAAATAGGAAAATTTTCGGTTCCAAAGAATCGGTTGTAGAATAGTTACTTTTCTTTCAATTCTAATACCGATGATTTTTGTTTGAAATTGTCCCAAAAGCAACGGCTTCTATAGCTATAAAGTGTAACCGTTCTGAAATTAGTTGTAGGACTGAAATTAGTTGTAGGACTGATTCTACACTCATAAAAATAAACCTGTAAAAATAGCAGAAAAAGCAACTAAAAATTTGTTAGAAATGATGCTGCAGAAAAAACTGTTAAATTAGCAGATTTTTTTTTTTTGCTAAATACTAGTAAAATAAGAACAGCAGAAACAAAACTGTTAAATTTACAGAATTTTAGTTATATTTAAGTTAACTTTTAGTTAATTGAAAATGACAAATTGTACTGTAAAATCCGCAGAAAAATTGCTAAATAGTAGTGGAAAAATTTTGTTATTTTTAAGCTAAATTTAGTTAAATGCAAATCGCAGTCTATCTTGCTAAATTAGCAGAAATATTTGCAAAAAAAAATTGTAAACTGCTGTTTTTTATTTGCATTTAAAAAAAACTTGGAAAATTTTAAATTTTTTCCGGATTTTTTAGGCTACTAATTATTTAGAAAAAATTTGTTGCTGGTTTTAGCAGATTAATTTGTTATTTTCTGTTAACAAAAATTTAACTCAAATATAACTAAAATTCTGTACATTTAACAGATTTATTTTTGCTCTTCCTATCTTACTAATATATAGCAAAAATTATCTGCTAATTTAGCATTATTTTTAACTAATTTTTTGTAGTTTTAACTCATTTTTTTACAGACTTTTTTCTATTAGTGTCATACCTTCCAATTAAGATCCATGGAGCTGGCTCATGAACCAGTTCAATGGTATCGGTTGCAGGGGAACCAGTTGCAGAATTGGTGTGGTTGGAAACCGATTTTAAAAAACTATTTATTAAGATATTTTAATGAAATTTGGTACAACATATTTTATCGACCCAAGGACAAAGCCTATTGATTTTGGTTAAAATAGTTCCATGCTTAGAATTAGTACCCATATAATGGTCCCGCCAAAATTGGCTAGTTCGCATGCTGCATGTACGAAGATATTTCAATGAGATTTGGTACACTGATTCACACGAACCTGTCCATTAGACCGTACCTCAAAAAAAAGTTCGCCGTACACCCTCCAATATGATGTATTTTTGGAAGGCGATTTCAAAAAAATATTTTTTTTTTGCCGACCGTATGGGTTGCCTTTTTTAATTTTTTGTTATAGCTTTGGCATTTAAAATCAGATTTTGAAGTGCGATATATCGATTTTTTTGCCCCGAGGAGACCAGTGTTTTACTGTATAGTAAAAATCCAATTAAAAAAAAATTTAAAAGGCAACCCCTACTTTCGGCAATTAATATATAAAAAAAAATTTATACTGGGTTTAGCGAAAAACTTCCTTAGCAAAAGTTTAATGATTTTTTGCGAGCTTTAATTTTCTGACATTAGGATTGTACATTAGGGTGGTAGCAACTGAGATCTGGTGGGTAACTACTAGAACGGGATACTTGAGGTCAAAATGTCCTTAGAGCAAAACACTGGTCTCCTCGAGAGAAAAACATCGATGTATCATACTTTAAGATCCGACTGTAAATACCAAAGATATAATGAAAAATGTAAAATAGCGACCCCTACGTTCGGCATAAAAAAATTAAAAAAAATTTTTTGAAACCTCCTTGCAAAAATACTTCATATTGGAGGTTTTTTTTTGCCTGTAAGGTGGTACGCTCTACTGTCCATGGGCTCATGTTGATTTTACCCATAAAAAGGTCATCAAAAAATGAGTAAGTTTGCATGATAGAGGCCACAAATATTAAGACATTTTGATGAAATTTGGTATACCGACTTATATCAGCATAAGGGCGAAGTCTGTTGATTTTGGTAAAAATGGGTCGATGTTTAGAACTAGTGCCCATTAAAGGGTCCCCCAAAATTTATGAAATTTGGTACACTGACTTATATGGACCCAAGGAGAAAGCCTATTGATTTTAGATTGGATTGGTCCATATTTTATCTCAAATCAAAATTTTTATCGTAAAGTGTTGTTTTTTCAAACGCGTCGTGTAGACCAAATACAATTAATATTGTCATTAATATGTATTTTTATTAATTCTAATTTAGTAGGTTTGAGGTTAAGAAGAAGAATAAACCTTTCTCAAAAGTTATAAACACATTAAATTTGCAAATCAGACTAGATCTAGTTTCTGCCTTTTTATGGACAGGCTTCATCAGTGATCTTCCATTAAATTGTATTATTGTTTATATTTTTATTGTCAGATTGTCTCTATATGAATAATTTCAGAAGTGATCAAACAGACATATACAAACATTCTACTTCAGATTTCCTCTGTTTATCTTCTTATTTCCTCCGTGTCACCTTTTCAAAAATATTGCCACATTGACGTATGGTTTGTACGTACAAGTGCAGGCAATTTATATTTTTATCGTTTTTCTAATTTTTTGTAATTTTATAGACAAATTTTGACGCAAGTTCATTTCAACCCATTAGAATTTCGGACCCAAATATTATTTTTTCTTACAACCAAACTGGTGTAGGGTATCATATAGTTGGCATTCCCGACTTTAACTTTTTTACTTGTTTCTAAATTGCAATGCCGAAAGAAAATAAGAAAATTGTAAAAATTTTCAAACAGAAATAGTGTAGTGTGAACTTAGTTCGTAAATGGCGAACAAAACTAACTTTTTTTTTGCATACTCGTAAATTTTGCATTGTCTAAATTTTTCAGAAATGCGTCATGTTGGCCTTCGTAAATTGATTAAAACAATTCCTTACCCTGCTTATAGACGCCCAAATATAAAACTTATCGTACTAAGGAAAATTTTTTTAAAATCGGTAGCCAACCACACCAATTCTGCAACTGGTTCTAATGCAACCGCTTCTATGTAACCAATTCCAGAACCAGTTCCACGGATCTCATATGGAAGGTATGACAGAAGCAGAATCAGTTCTAGAACTAGTTTCAGAACTAGTTCCAGATCTAGTTCCAGAACTGATTCTAGGGTGTTACAATTGACAGTAAAAGGGGCTGTAAACGAATAGTAACTATTCTACAGCCGATTCTGTGGGTAAAAGCTACTTTAGCATCATTTTTTCGACTTATTTAATACAATTTCTGAAAAAAACCACAACTTTCATTTAGCGATTGCATAACGCTTTGGCGGTTTTACTACACTAACCGAATACTTTCGTTTGGCATTTGAAATTATCTACCAACCCAGACAATGGCCTCAAATTTGTGTCATAGTGTAATTTAAGGAACTTCTAGTCGTGTGTCAGGTCGTATTACTTCCCTGTAGGTTATTCTTGTTAATAAAGTTGGCATTTGTGGTTATAAGTAGTTTTACTATATATATTTTTCATCTTTCGTCATCTTTATCGTCTTTTAATACATGATAATGATAAATTTATAATCGTGCATAATGCAGTGCAATCATAAGTTTAGTCACTGAATACACTTGATTTATAAAATTGAGCTATTCACGTTTCTTTCGTTTACGAGTATATTAAGATGAATATTTTAATGGCTTTAAAAATGCAGATGATGACGAAGACGACGATAAAATTTATGATTAATAATTTATAAAAGAAATCAATATCACACATAATAATTTAAGATTCTTGATTTAAAATAAGTTTTTATAATACTACAAGAAATTATATTTGTAGTAATTAAGCTCCTACTTATGCAAAAAGTAGTGCCTTAGGCTTTCAAAGCAGGAACCGTATGTTCGATTCCCATAATAGGCTTTCATTTTAGTGTTCAGAAAGAAAAGTTTATATAAGAAGTTGAGTAGAATTAGGAAGTTTGAGAATTTTCATTTAAGGCAAGGGTGTACAATAGAGCGTACCGCAAAAAACAAGTTCGCCGTACACCCTCCAATGTGAAGTATTTTTGTAAGAACGTTTCAAAAAAAACGTAGGAGTCGCCATTTTACATTTTTCGTTATATCTTTGGCATTTAAAGTCGGATTTTAAAGTGTGATATATCGATTTTTTTGCCAATGTTTTACTATAAAAGAAAAATCCAATGAAAAAAAATTAAAAAAAGCGACCCCTATTTTCGGCAACCAAAAAAAAAAAATTCTGCTGGGTTTATCGAAAAACTTCCTTAGCAAAAGTTTAATGATTTTTTGCGAGCTTTAATTTTCTGACATTAGGTTGGTACATTGGGGTTGTAGCAACTGAGATCTGGTGGGTAAATACTAGAACGGGATACTTGAGGTCAATGGTCCTTGGAGCAAAATATTGGTCTCCTCGAGAGAAAAACATCGATGTATCATACTTTAAAATGCGACTATAAATGCCAGAGATATAACAAAAAATATAAAATGACGACCCCTACGTTCGGCAAAAAAAAAATTTTTTTTAATTGCCTTGCAGAAATACTTCATATTGGGTGTACGGTGCACTTTTTTGTTTTGTCTGTAAGGTGGTACGGTCTAGTGTACAGATTGTGAATAGATGTTGGATATATTTTTTGATAAAATTTCAGGCAAATCGCAATTTGTTCTAGATGCGGTTTTCTTCTAAAAATCTGAAATTTTCTAAAAAAAAAATATATATAATTTTGTACCATAAAGTACAAAATGCAAATGTCATGATGTCAGAAAAATATGCCATATAGTTTCCTTTTTGGCATTATGATGCTAATTTTGGCCTTTATAACATTTTCTTCCGTCACAAAGTCCAAATTCGTAATTGCGTCAGAATTGTCATAATATACAAAACAACAATATGCAAACAAAGAAACACTTTCAAAGGTAAGTTAAACAAAGCTTTTCTTCAAACTTATTTACATATCTTTAACAAAAACACTATTTAGAATACGAAAGTCAATATTAGAATAAAAAAAAAACAACACAACAAAAAATATGTAAACAGTAATACAAGTCAATATTTTCCTAGAAAGTACATTTAAGTACATTTTAAAGTGCCTATGCATAATAATTTGAACTCCTTATAACATATTTATAAAATGAATTGTGTATGAAAAATTTGTTTTATAAGTCACTTATAAATTTTAAAAGTGATTATGCATATGACCCTAAATGTTTTATCAATGATAGAATTCACAGTTAAAGTTCTTTGCACTCTCTTGTTCTCAAAATAATACGTCTGTAATTTAACAGAAATATTTATAGATTAAAAAAAAAACACAAATAACAAAAGATCACAATGCATAGGCCCTCTGTTGTCAGCACGAATCTGTTTTCTAAATGTAAATTAGGGTGTCCCAATAAAAAAAAATTTGTTGTAACACGATGCGTATTAACGTGCTGAAGATAAGCAAAATTAGTAAAAACGAGTAAAAAAGCTAAAGTCGCACATGGCGACTATATGGTACAATATAACACACAGAGATGAAAAATTCCTTAAATTTTAACCGAAGCGAGATTGTGATAAACGAATGAGTTCGGTTGGAACAAAAATTCAGTTGCCACGACGGATATTTTATGAGAGTGTGTATTTAAGAGAAAATCGGAAATATAGTGAATATGCGGGCAACACTCAGGGAACTTCTGCAGTCAAAATTTGTTAGTTGTTTAAGTAGTATTTCAGTCTTGTTGTTTCAAATGAAAATGACATTCATTTGGAGAAGAAATGTAAATTTTAACCACATTCGTAAGTCATTAAAAAAACAAACAACAAAAAATACTGAGAATTCGTAACATTTATTTTATTTAGTCATTTTGTTTTTTTTTTTTTCAAAAAATAAGCCAAAAAAATGTATGGAAGTAATTTTTGTAAGTTGTGTTGACTAATTGGTGCTTCATTTTATTAACAGTCAAAAACAAAAGAAAATGTAGGTTGAATTTAATGACATGTAAGTGGCTCTCTTTTCGAATGAAATTTCATTTGTTTTTAAATACATTTGCAGATATCTTTATATACCAACTACTTTAGGTCAATCAAAAAAGTTCGTTGGTAGAATCTACTGCGAATGGCAGCTATATCAGAGGTATTTACGGCGAGTTACTAAATATATATTTATTTTTAACTATTGAACAATAACTAAAAATGCATTGAAAATTACTAAAAATGTCGTAAAATTAACTGACAAATTTTTACTACAAAAATTCTAAAACTACTGACAAAATAGGTAAAAACAACTGCTTTACATAGTTGTTTTTTTATTATAAAAGTACCCAGCTAAAAATCGACATATTTCGATTATAGAAAATTTGTTATTATTTTATCGTACTTCAAATTTTAAATAAAAGTTCCAAACCGTTCCCCAGTTATTATTAAGTTTTTATGCATTAGAAATACAATTTCATTTTCCAATTTTTATTTGCAAAATAAGAATATATCAATAATAAAAAAATATATAAACTAACCAAGAATTCAAAAAAAACTAACAGAATTTTTTATTTTTTAAATAATTAACAAAAATAACTGTAAAAATACTATTCTGTAAGTTGTTTATTATGATATAAAATATAACTACTTTAAAAAACTGTTACGAAATTACAGTACTTTTTATTAGTTGTTTTCTTAAATAACTGTCATAATAGTTGTTTTGTGTTTTCCATAAAAAACAACTTTAATTACAGTTAAAAATAACAACTACTGATTACTACACAAACAACTGTCATGTATGGTGTATAATAGTGCTGGTAAAAATATGAGTAGTGGGTATCGAGTATGGAGTATTTGTCTTTATTACTCAAAACTACTACTCGATATTTTCAGAGTTTTATTTTGGACAGACAAAATATATAAAAATGTGACTCCACTAAAATATTTACTAAGAAAATGTGACTCCGCTAAAACATTTATCACAAAACTACAACTCTGCTAGAAGAAAAAAATCAGAAGTCAAATATTTAAAAGTATATGTTGGAAAACTATGAAAAACGAATTGAATAGTTGGTGAAAAAGTTTAAAATTATCTTTATAAATTTAAATATTGAATTAACGTAAATATTTTCAAAGAATTTTACTATATATTTTTTTTTAAATTTCAAATTTGAAAACCGTTAAAAGTATTGAGTATCCAAATCAAAAATATTGAGTATTGAAAAGTAACCGAATTTACCAGCACTAGTTTATAACTTAAAAATGCTGCATTCCCAACAGATGGCGCATCCTTTACGTTGGTTTGTATCTTTAATAACTTATATGGCATTTTGGAGGTTAAACATCTATAAATTATTCTCACTTAGTCATTGAACGAAACAGTGTAAACAACAAAGTTTCTTTTTTTGCTTCGAAAATATAGAATTTTGTGCCAACAAAGCATCATTTGTGGGGAGTTTTACTTTAATTATTCAATTTGAAAAATAGTGCAGCTGAAGCACATCGATTGCTAACCGAAGCTTATCCTGAATAAGTTTCATCGACTTCAACGTGCGAGAGCTCGTTTGTGGGGTTCAGAAGTGGTGATTTTGACATGGAAAACAAAGACCGGCCATGTCAGCCAAAACAGTTCGAAGATAATGAATGGGAGTCATTACTCGATGAAGATTGTTTTCGAACTCAAAAAAAACTTGCAAAATCATTGGGAGTCACTCAAGCAGCAATTTAAAAATGTTTGCACGCAGCAGGATTCATCCAAAAGCAAGGAAATTGTGTACCACACGAGTTGAAGCCGGGAGCCATTGAAAGACGATTTTACATGTCGGAAATGCTGCTTGAGTCATTATGTTATCGAATCATTACAGGCAATGAAAAATGGATCCATTACGATAAACCGAAGCGCAAGAAATCATATGTGAAGCCCGGCCAACCAGCCAAATTAACGCCAGAGCCGAATATCCGTGCCACCAAGGTAATAATCTGTATATGTGACGCGCTAAATAGAAAGGGACCTAAGGGTAAAAACCGGTTTTGTTCAGGAGAGCGATTTTAAAGATTTAAATACGTGTATCTTTGGTGTACCATCACTGAGCGTGTTGGTATTGGTCTCATTTGAAAGCGACACATCTCATGACGTCAGGAACGTTTTGGTCAACCTTGAAAACGCGCGTAGGTCGTCCCTACCTCTTGTTTTGTGTAGTTGGTTTTTACTGTTTTCTACCTAGCGCGCTGTTTCCATGAGTTTGATATCAATTTTGCTCGCGGTTTTTCGAATCCAGCTTTATTCTCTGCAATTATTAATTGTATACTCATTTATAATTCTTTTAAATCGTGAATATCACTCTGTTAGTACGAAAATTTTTTCACATAACCTTATTATGTTATTCGAGAAAATAATTTAAAACTGATAACATTCTTACTGTTTGTTTTAGGATGAAATGGTGGACGAATTCGAAGAAGTAGATTTACTTTATCGCTTCCCTGATGACGAGGATGATGACGATCACTTCTCAGAATTATCGGAGTGTGACTCTGAAGATGATACCGATAATATGTACCTTGATAAATCTGATCTTGATTTACGCGAAGAAAAGGTAGTTGCTCGACTGTATGGTTCAAAAATACCTCCGTGTTGTTCAAATCAATGCAATAAAGTGATCCCTAAGAAAATGGCTGTGGATTTTCGTACGTCTTTCATGAATTTAGATAAGGAATCCCAAGATTTAATTATTCTCGGACATCTGGCAGCTCACCGTGACGATGCAATGCTCAGGTCAAAAGTTGGTGATCGATCGCGAGCTATGAAGAAACAGTACAATCAGATATATTATTTTCGAAGTTTGTTGTTATGCCGTGATATGTACTTCTTCCTGTATACAATGGGAATTAAACGCTACAAAAATCTAATCGAATATTACGACAAAAATGGTGTTTATCCACGCGAACATGGCATGACGAATAAAATTAATCGTACAGATGCTTTAACTACTTTGGAAAAAAAAGAAATTGTTTCATTAATCTGCAGTTTTACTGAAACTGCTGCTATCACTTTACCTGGACGTCAACCAAATCATCGTGATTATCGTTTATTGAAACTTCCAACTACTGAAAGTAAGACTTCTGTTTACACAAGATACACCAACAGCGTCGAACCGGGTGGTAAAATCGTAAAACTTCGCACTTTCCAAACGCTGTGGAAGAAATATTGTCCCCACATCGTCACTATGAAGCCGGCATACGATTTGTGCGAATTGTGTCGAAATCTTGCAAAAGATGCTGTTAATACAGTAAACGTTACTGAAGTTGAAAAAGAAGCAGCATTTAAGGTGTATTCTGATCATTTGCAATCTGCCAGCACTCAGCGAGAGTACTATAACGACTTTAGAATATTAGTCATGCCTGATCCAAATGCCATGTATCCAGGTATTCCAGAGGAGGATTATCTAGTAATATCTATGGATTATGCTCAAAATGTTAGCTTTCCGTCGGGTCCACAGTAAATAGGAACTGCATACTTTAAATCAGGTCGCAAAACAGCAATTTTCGGAATTACAAACGAACGTCAAAATGTTCAACACATCTTCTGTATTGACGAAAGCGATTCCATTGGAAAAGGTCCGAATTCAGTAATATCAATGCTTGATTACTACCTACGAGAAGTGCATTCAAATAAAAAATTAGTGATATTCGCTGATAACTGTGTTTCACAAAATAAAAATAATGCGATTATACGATATTTACAACACCTTGTCGATACTTCCAGATGTGAGTCAGTTGAATTGAACTTTTTGTTAACCGGACATACAAAGTTTTCACCTGATCGTTTATTCGGAGTTTTCAAGTCAAAATATGCCCAAACTAATGTCGACTGCTTCATGGATGTAGTTGATTGTGTTAGAAAATCATCTCGTAATGGATTTCATGTTCCTGTACCTATTCGACTTCCAAACTCAAGTGAGCCTGTTGTTGAGTGGAGAAAATGGGACGAATACTTCTCCACTAAATATAAAACTTTAATTGGAATATCGAAGTATCATCACTTTGTATTTATTGCTCAGTCACCAGTGCAATGTAAACTGTTTGCGAATTCAGCCAGCATAAATGAAAACATACATCTGAGTAACAATACCAGTTTCGATGACAAACCAATTATAATTCCGTCACCAGGGTTATCGATGAAGCGTCAATGGTACTTGTATAAAGAGATCCGGGGTTTATGTTTTGACGATTCAAAAAAAGATTCGGTTGCTCCTCTTCCTTTGGTCTCTGGAAATGGAAACGAAGAGGAGGATTCGGAGGAAGTAGTCAATCCTCAAGAAGTGGAGGCAGCAGACGTTAAGAAGAAATCGAAAAAAAATAAAAGACCGGTACCGTCAAGTTCTAAGGAACCAATTCGCAAGAACCGTCGATTAAAATGATTTTTCTATTTTTTTAAACTGTTCATAAGGAAAAAAATAAATTTTTTGTAGTTTCGTAAAATCAAGTTATTTTGTTAATTTAGTAGGGGAAAAAATGAAAATAAATAACCGTTAGGTCCCTTTCTATTTGCGCTTAGAATCGTCGACTTCACTTTCATAAAACGCGCATATCTCTGGGAGGGAACACTTTTGGGGCATGGGATCGGTCTCATTCGTGGCTCAGATGTTGTCCACATCAAAAAAAAAATTAATTATTTTACCCTTAGGTCCCTTTCTCTATGCGCTGTCACATATGTTACGACCAGAAGGGTCCCATCTATTATGAGCAGAAGGATCCCATTTATTTACGGGCCAGACGATCACAGAGCACCTGTACCGAACACAATTGATTCGTTTGAAGCGATCGTTGGCCGAAAAACAATCGGAATATACGAACAGACATGAAGCCGTAATATTCCATTATGACAACGTAATATTCTATCATATTGCAAGACCGGTTAAAAACTACTTAGAAAATAGTGCTTAAGAAGTTTAGCCACACCCGCCTTATATTCAAGACCTTGCCCCGTCCGACTACCATTTGTTTCGATCGATGCAGAAGGCTCCCATTGGAATACGCTTCACTTCAGAACTGGGTATCCGAAATTGGCTTGAATCGTTCTTGGACACAAAAAATTTAGCAGTTTTAACAGATCTAATCGGATAAGCTGAGTCTTTTCTTTTTAAAGGAAGAAGGTCTTTGGCGAAACTAGACAGGCTGAGCGAAAACCCAGCTAAAAAATAAAACTACATTAAACGCGTATAAAAATTTTTATTAAAAAATCTGAATTAGACATGTTGTAGTACAAAAATGTTATAACTTTTAAACCTTAAACGTGCGATGATGCATTTCGACAGCAAAACTAATATACTTGATTAAAGTTAATCCAACTTTTTTGCGGTAGTGTCTCAACGTTAATTTTTATCTGACTTTAGTGTGTGTGTTTTACAGTGCTGCCCACCCTAATTATAACAAAAAACAGCGTTGCATACAGTTAGTAATATGAATACATAGTCGTTTAGAAATAGTAACCTGATTAAAAGTTGGATTATCTGTTAATCAAAGAGTTTGAAATAGGGTTTAATCAACTTGTTTAGTGCTTGTTTAAGCAGTTAATTCAGCTTTTGCGGGATTAACTTTCATGTCTAAACCACATATCCGAATTTAATCTCAAATAGTCTAGAACCCAACAAAGGTGCTTCCTTGTAAGCCTGAATTTCTATGCAATTAAAAATTTGTGCCTTCAAGAGATAAAGAATTTAAATTTCTCGAAAAAAAATATTCAAAAGTAGTTTCTCCAAAATTGTTATTTTATTATATCTTTTACGGTGGGTCTCGTACTGTAGGTTTAACTTTAACTTAACTAAAAACAAAAGAAAATGTCAAAAAAAATGTACACAAAACAACAACAAATTTTTGGGTTAACTATTAACCTAAGTTTAAACCTGCAGTATGAGACCCACCGTTAATGGTTAAAATCAGTTTTTTCAAATAAAAAATTTAATAATTAATATTTTAATTCTAGCAATTAATTTTATTATAGAAAATTGGATTTTTATTTTGTTTACAAAAATAAAAAAACACTAAACAAATGTTTTAGCAAACAATTAGACAAGATGTTATGCAAATAGAATTTGCTGTTTGTCTGGTGGGGTTTTTTTTTTGACAGACTGCTTTCTGTCTATTTATTTACACTGATGTCTATTTTTATCTATTTAAAACATTTTTTTTTCACTACATATTTAAAATTTAATTAAAATATGTACATTTTTCTATTATGGAATAGCTACAATATTTTCACTAATATAAATATATAGGTGGCAATAAGTAATAACAACATATGTCGATATAAACGGTAAACAAATTTTTTGAATATTGTTTGATGGCATCGTCTGGTATAGATTTTTGGAAAAAAATTGCATCATCATTCACTGACTAATAGAAAAAATTTGTAAAAATATTAGCTAAAGTTACTAGAAATTAGTTTAAAAAAAACTACTAAAATCAGTAGAATCGGTTTGCTAAGCACTAGTAAGATAAAAATAACAATAAAAAAATCGGTTGAATCCACAAAATTTTAGCTATATTTTAGTTAACAATATGTAACAATTTACATTGCTAAAATCAGCAAAAAATGTTGTTAAGTAGTCTAAAAACATCACAAAAGATTTTATGGTTTTAAATATTTTTTTGTTTTTTTTTTAATATGAATAACAATTAAACCTTCTGAAATCAGAACTCTACTATTTTTCAGCAAATCTTTTTTGTGATATTAGCAGAATAGTTGTTATTTGCATTCAAGTAAATTTAACTCAAACATAACTAAAATTTTATAGATATAACAGTTTTTATTTATGTTTTTTTTTGTGAATTCAGCAGTGTAAATTGTCATTTGCATTTAACCAAAATATACTAATATTTAGCAACGAGATTCTGTTGATATCAGCAAGTTTTACTGGGACCTTTTTGACTACCTTTTAGTAGCTTTTTGTGCTATTTGTACAGATTTATTTCTTTGAAAAATCTGAAAAATATTTTTTAGTAAAAATGACTTTCATTTTCAACATCAGCTATTATTACTGGTTGCCACATAGATTCAAACCTACATTTATATTTTATTTTTACTTAATACAATTTAAAAATTGTATTAAATATTTGCTTGAGAAAACTACAGTACCTCTACAATGTAATACGAAATGAAACAGCACACAAACTACTAAAGAATGTTGATGATGGCAAAAGATAACCAGGGTCTAGGGGGTGTTGATGTTGAGACAGCCAAAGACCTTATAAATCATACGAGCGTTGAATGACTTGCATTTTTATTTTAATTTGTATAGTAAATGTAATTTAGAGGCAAATATTTACTAAAAGAAAAACATATGTAAGTAAACACAAATATAATAAGGATATTCACTAGGGTGGGTAAAATTTTTGCGACAAAGGCGCATTGCGATTCTTGTTCTATAGGTCAAACTTTGCCGAGGAAACCATATCTCAAAAATTAATTTCGAGCCACCGGCTTAAATGTTCAAGAATCGAGGCAAAAGAAAATTTTATTTCCTCCAACTAAATGTGGGGGTTTTTTTGGGTAGAGGAATCCATTTTTGACATTTATTTTTATTTTTGAGTGCCGCCAGAGGGCTCTTTCGTACATTTTTTTTTTGGATTTTATGGCCTTTTTTCTTGGGGAAAATTTATGAAATTGTTGTGAAAACTAAATAATCCAACACGAAGAATTTTTTTTAACGGCTAAATTTTCATGCAATATTTTATTTATGCTGGTAGAACTTATGACTAAGGTAGCCTCAATCTCAGAGTATGTCACAAGACGATCTTGTATTATTAGTTTTTGCACAGCATCAGTGTTTTCTGGCACAACAATTGATTTTGGAGGACCTTCCCGATATTCGTCCTGGAGCGAAAGACGTCCGCTTTTAAATTCATTATACGAGCATTTCACAGTTGCAAAGGATTAAGCTTCATCACCAAAAGTTCAATTTAATTTGTCTATGTACTCTCGTCTAAATAATTCACATCGAAAATCGTAACAAATCATTGCCGGAAAATGTTCACGTGTTAATTCCAATTTTTCGTTGACACACAACTTTCACTTTTTTGTAAACAACACAAATAATGCCCCAATGACAAAAAGTTTTTGGCAAGGTTATGGCCAAAAATGTTAAAGTTTCTAGTGGAAATATCAACTGCTGCCTAACAAGTGTTAAAGTGGCCAAGGCTCACAATTTAAATAGTTACCCTCGTATTTGCGAATAATAGAGATATATTTTATATAGAGAATAAAATCAAGTTAAGAGTGCTCACTAGAGCGTACAACCTTACAAGCAAAAAAAAAAAAAGGTCGCCATACACACTCCAATATGAAGTATTTTTGCAAGGAGGTTTCAAAAAAATTTTTTTTATTTTTTTTGCCGAACGTAGGGGTCGCCCCTTTACATTTTTCGTTATATCTTTGACATTTACTGTAGGATTTTAAAGTATGATACATCGATGTTTTTCTCTCGAGGATACCAGTGTTATTCTCTCGAGGGCCATTGACCTCAAGTATCCCGTTCTAGTAGTTAGCCACCAGATCTCAGTTGCTACCACCCTAATGCATCACCCTAATGTCAGAAAATTAAAGCTCGCAAAAAATCAATAAACTTTTGATAATGAAGTTTTTCGATAAACCCAGTAGAATTTTTTTTATATATTGGTTGCCGAACGTAGCGGTCGCCTTTTTAAATTTTTTTTTCAATGGATTTTAACTTTTTAGCAAAACACTGGTCTCCTCGAAGCAAAAAAATCGATATATCACACTTAAAATCTGATTTTAAATGCCGAAGCTATAACGAAAAATTGAAAAAGGCGACTCCTACGTTCGGCAAAAAAAAAAATTTTTTTTTTGAAATTGCCTTGCAAAAATACTTTATATTGGAGGGTGTACGGCGAACTTTTTTTTTTAGGTACGGTCTAGTGCTCACATAAATTTGTTTACATTAAATTAATAACACTGTGAGACAAATGGTAGGGGTCAGTGATCGGGAAGGGTTCAAACTACCGGGGAAAGTTATATCGGTAAAAAATAAGTTATACGTGTCCCGGCATTTCGCTGGGTCACCCCTAGGAATCGAGATATATCGATTTGACCTTTGGTGGTCTTTTTTTTTACATAACTCGAGAACCACTAGTCCGATTTTGCTCAAACAATTTTAAAAAAATAAAAATTACAATTCCTTTAATCTGTTCATATAACGTTTTTCTATATACTCAACAGTTTTGCCGATAAAAATAAATGTATGAAGAAAAAAATATTTTTTGCCTAAAATATTAAAAAAAAGTAATAAACAAAAGGTTATTGATTTTTATGGTAGCTGTAACAAACATTTATTTTTACCGGCAAAACTGTTGAGTATATAGAAAAACGTTATATGAACAGATTAAAGGAATTGTAATTTTTAATTTTTTTAAAATTGTTTCAGCAAAATCGGACTAGTGGTTCTCGAGTTATGTCAAAAAAAAGATATATCTCGATTCCTAGGGTTGACCCAGCGAAACGCCGGGACACGTATAACTTGTTTTTGACCGATATAACATTTCCCGTTGGTTTCATCCCATCCCGATTTTGACTGTCGCATAGTGTAATTGGTGTTGGTAATTTTTGAGAAGCAAATTTAACTAAGAAAAATATTAGGATTTACAGTTTAACAATAACTTCTTTTTTATGTAATTTGCTTTAACTGCATTTATAGTTGTTTTTACTGCATTTGTCAGTTGATTTTTAAGGATTAAAAATAACTACATAATGCAGTTGAGTGAAATGTTAATGTAGTGTATATCTTTTCAACTGAAAATGCAGTTATTTTGACTGTCATTTCCAGTTGCTGCTACCTAAATAGTTTCCTGAGTGTATGTGTATGCAACTTGTTATTAAGCGAGCGAGGTCGCCATTTGAATAACATAACGACAATTGCAAAATATTTTGGTTTTTTTACTTATGCACTAGATTACTTTATAATGAAAGTTTTTGCAAAGTCATTGAAAACCTATCAAAGTTTCTGATATGAAGTGAATATCCTAAGTGTAGTCGAAATGATGATGACTTTTGTTATTGTATTTTGAATGGGAGAAAAACTGAAATCTGCTATAAATAACTTACATTTTACTGACAATGAACAACTAATATAATAAAAAGGGCTGATAATATTTTTAAATAATGCATGAAGTATGTTAATAAAGACAAACCAAATTAGATTTCAATTAGGACAAGTAACGGCTTATACGGTTTTGGGGTCGGGAATGAATTCAAAATTAAATTAAATCGGAGGGTTTAGCTTGGAATACTTTTATTGTAAGTTAAAAATTGTTTCGTCCGAGAAATCATTAAAACAGTTCTATTAACAATAACTTTAGACTTTTAAGGTGTATTAAAATTGTTAATATTAAGAAAATTTAATTTTGTTTATATTCCATTATAAATATAAAGAGTGGTCCAACCATAATGCACGATGTTAATTGTGAGTCACACCTTAACGTCAAGTTTTTTGCCCAAATTAACCCTCTAACCGGCAAGCCCGCCTCCAGGCGGGGTATATTAAATTGACCAGAAATGCGCCAAAGGAGTATTTTATAATAAGAAATTATGCTTTTTCAACAGAAAACAAAATTTATTAAATTTTTTGTGAAGAATTTTTTTGTATACAATGCACGGTTTGGAAGCGAGAAAGTGTCAAAGATAAAATTTCGTAAAATTTCAAAAATTAAATATTTTAAAACAACCAAGATTTTCAAAAATCTTAAAAACATATTTAAATTGACTAAAACAATTGATAGTGATCATGAAGTAAGATTGGAGCTTAAGCTATTCAAAAAGTTCCTTACTTTGGTCCAAGGACGCATAGGATTCCATAAGGATACCTTTAAAGGACATCGCCTTAACTTCAAAACGAATGGACGGATTTTTATGAAATTTGGTAAAACGATAATATTTCGTATAGGTAGCAAAGTTTATAAGTTTGAATAATATAAATTGAAGTTTTGGTGCGTTTTCGCTCAATTTCGCGTTTTTCGAAAAACGAAAATCGCTACATCCTTCTAAGTAACAGCACAAAAAATGTAATTTTTTTATTGCAATTACATCTTGGTAAGAGAAGTAATTTGTGCCTAAACCTACACTCATAGAAAAAAGTTTTGTAGAAAAGTTAGTAAAACTGTTAGTACTTGAACTTAACAAATTTTTAACTAATGTTTAGCTAAAATTTAATTTTTAGTTAATTTTTTTGCTACCTGCACATCACTAACTTACAAATTTTTTTGCTATTTTTTTTTGCTGAATTTAGTTACTAACTTTTAACAATAAATTTGCTAACTTTACAGTATTTTGCTGAATTTTAGTTACTAATTTTTAACAGAAGATTTGCTAATTTTAAAAATTTTTTGTAAACTAAACCACCAATTTTGGAGCGCTTGTAAACAGAATGTTAAATGACTCATAAAAATTACTGCACATTTTTAACTCGCCAAAAATAATGCAAAAAGTTTTTAAATAAAGCTAAATTGAAATGGTTGAAAATTTGTCCTACTCATAAAATATCTAAATTATTAAAATTTATGAGAAAAGTTTCTATTTATCGTAATACATTAATTTTCAAAGATCAAGATTTATTTTGGACGAACCATTTTAATATGAAAATTGTGATTAAGTTATATCTGGGGAGCAAGTGGAGTTCAGGGGGATGACCCTAATTTTTTTCCCCCAATATTGTACTTTTTAAGCTTATTTAAAGAAAACGAAATTTTTAATCGGCCACACCTTCTTTCCTGTGGGTGGAGCTTTAGAGGTGAAAATGGAAATTCAAATAAATTCGGAAGTACATATCCGTTCAGCAAACAATGAAAATCAAATGAAGGGTCTCTGAAATACATTTTCCCAATCAGAAGAATACAAACGGGAACGCGGTGGTAAAGCACTTTAACAGGTGGTACAAGTACTGGCAAAAAGTGCTTTCCCATTCCCGTTGGCAAAACACTGGCAAAACTAATAAATAGGTGGTCTGGAAATATATTTTCCAAAATAAAATTTAAAAAAGTTCATATGTATTTTTTTGTTCCTGCCTTGATTTGAACCCAGAGCGTCAGATTGGCAGACGATTGCTCTACCCACTGAGCTAACGAGACATATAATATTTGATGGCTAAACACATAAATGAGTGATAATAGCTGGACAACTAATGGCTCTGCCAAAAGGCTAGTACTGGCAAACAATTTTTTGTAACTAATATGCCAGTGTTGGGAGGGCAAAAGAAAAGTTGGTCTTGAAGGAATTTTCCCACAAACAAAAAATTTATTTTATAAAAAAAAAAAAAAAATTTAAATTAAATAAAATCAAAAAAAAAAAAATTTATAAAATCATTGGTCTACCAGTGAATTGATTTTTATACCACTGGTAGCATTGGCTAGGTATCATTGGATAACCACAGGTTGCAAACCCTGGCATATCACTCTAAGCCAATTCTATGTCAGTGTTTTTTTTTATAAACCCCCGAAATTTTTGTAAAACAAATACTGGCAAAACGATTTTTGCAAACGCTGGCAAAGCGTCCCAAATGAGTGTTCTGCCAGTCATTTATTTTTAACACCGTGGTTACCCAGTGCTTGATTTTTTGTACCACTGGCGATTTCTGACAGGGTTGTTATGGTTAACATATTATTGTCTATAAATATTACCACTTTTACAAAAAATCATTCTTGGGAAATTTTCATTGGCATTGAAATATAATTCGCATTACTTTATCTCAATGTCAATGCCAACAAATTTCATCACCATTCAATGCCAATGAAATTTTTTTCAATTTGCATTGATGAAAACAATGGTAATGAAATGTACACATAATTGAAGAAAAAGCATTGTACTTAATATAAAACAAAATATAAGAAATACGTGAATTTTTAATTTTTTTTTCTTAATTTATTCCTTTATTAAAACATGAAAGAAATACTTCTTTCATCAATTATAAATGGGCATTTAGGCATTGAACAATGCCAATTGAAAAAATTTCAATTAATTGACACATTCAATAAACTGATCCCAAGTATATTTTTAAATACACATTTATCTTTTATTTATTAATTTTCATTTCATTTGCTCCTTTTTTACCTTTTTCCAGTCCACTAGTAATCTGCCAAAGTTTTGTTGATTTCAGAAAATTTTAGCAAAAATTTTGTAGATTTAAATTTTTTTTTTTTTGCTATTGTCATTCTATTATTATTTAGCAATTTTTTTTTCTGATTTCAGTAAGTTAAATTGTTATTTGCAATTAACAAAAATTTAGCTCAAATATTACTAAAATTCTGTAAATTTAACAGTTTTTTTTTTGCTATTTTTATTAAACTACTATTCAGCAAGTTTTTTTTGCTAATTTTAGCAGATTAAATTGTTATTTGCAATTAACAACAATTTAGCTCAAATATTACTAAAATTCTGTAAACTTAACAGTTTTTTTTTGCTGTTTTCATTTTATTAATATTTAGCAAACTGATTCTGCTAATATTAGCAGTTTTTTTCTGCAGCATCATTTTTAACTAATTTTTAGTAACTTTTTCTGCTATTTTTACGGACTTATTTGTATGAGTGTAGTAATTTTTATACGCTAGTTTTCGAGATTCATCCTTAAACTATCTTGGCCCATATCACCTAAAGTAGGCAACGAAAAAAAATTTTGTAGAAGAACTTATTGTTTGTTTTTCGTGAGGAACACATGGTATAAATTTCATTGCAAAAAAGCTTAGGCCGGTTAGAGGGTTAATTTGATATTTCTTTGTTTTAGTGTTTGACAAATTCAACCATGGAGAGGTACACAATTGAGCAGCAATTTTAGCAAACCGGGTCTGTAGGAAATGTGAAAACACCTGTGCATGCTCGCCCAGTTCGTTCTCGAGAAAACATTGCTGTTGTTCGCGATAGTGTGACAGAAGAGCCGTCAAACTCGACTTGTCGTCGGTATTCGCTATCGAGGGATGATAACGGACTTCTTGTGGCCAGAAATTGAGGATATGGACCTGGACGATATGTGGTTCCGACAGGATGGTGCCACTTGCCACACAGCCAACGAAACAATTCTTTTGCGCGAGAAAATCAATGGCTATGTTATCTCACGTCGTGGCGATGTTAATTGGCCGCCACGATCATGTGATTTGACACCGTTGGACTTCTTTCTTTGAGGATATTTAAAAGAAAAAGTGTACGTCAATAAGCCAAGAACAATTCAGGATGAGATAATTCGGCATATTAACGACATTGAACCTCAATAATTTCTCAGAGCCATTGAAAATATGGACCATCGGTATGCGACCGAAGCCGTGGCGAGCATTTGGCCGATATTTTGTTTCACACATAATTGTAATAGATCCTTCTATCATAATAAAAATTATTAAGATAATTCTCTGAAAACTTTGTTTTATTTACAATTAACATCGTGCGTTTTCGTTGGACCACCATTTATTATACCTGTGTACAATCGACAAGAAGTAATTTATCTTACAGTTAATGAGTGTTAGATAAATTATCCTAAATTAATATATAAGATAATTATGTTAAATATTAGTAAAATTCAACTAACATAAGTGAAAAATAAATAAAATAACACTTACATACATACAGGTAGACCCGAAGGAGTACAACGCTTAAAGTCTCCATTAGTGTAGTAGTCACTGATGCCAACTTGGTGCTTTTCTAATTGGATTTATGTTGCGTTTACATTTGCCTAGAAAACTTATTTTTGGCTGGTTTTCCAACATATGAATGCTGTGATAATGTATACTATGATACACGAACTAGATTTCTAAATCTACATCGTGTATGATATTATACAGTATCATGTGATCGAAATACAGACCAAAATAAGATTTCGAAGCAAATGTAAATGCAGTATAATTCTAACTAGAAAAGCACCAAGTTGGCATCAGTGGTAGTAGTATCGTAAAGTATCGTGTCAGCTGTTTACTTTTAGTTAATGACTACTTAGTTTGGAAGTACATTTGAGATAAGAAAATCTATTGAAAAGAGATTTTAACCTCACGATACGTCATTTCGCCGCACTTTACTTCTAAACTAATTTGGGCTTAAGTCTTCTGAACACAATTTCAATTTTAAGCATTCGCCTTAGTTCAGAGTTCGGGCGTAGAGTGAGGTTATTGGCATGACTTAGAGATCAATCACAACTGGGTCGATTGTCAACCGACGACAGCAAAAATCGTCGCAATTAATTTGAATTCAGCGACAATCAACCGTCGACATTTTTTGACGTTGAGAAGAAAAGGAAAGCAAAACAAGAATATGGTTGCATTTGTTTCGCCACAATTTTTAATCAATTCAATTGGTTTTGCATTAATTCTTGTTGTTTTACATTTTATTGTATTTAATTTTGCTTTTTTGCGCTAAATTATGTATTTTTATTTTCAATTATATTTCTGCTGTCGAAAAAATAAATTTTTTGTAAACAAAACACGAACCTTTGTAACTCTAATACGAAATTCTACAACTCTGTTCTAATAACAACCATTAAATAAGTTAGAAATATAGCAACAATTTGACAAATATTTTGAGTGTGTATTAATGTGGCGTCATGAAAATAGAATAGATTCTATTACGACGACAAATCGCCGGACGCAATGGCGACATTTTGCTTCCCATACAAAATATATGAAAAAGCAATTCTCGTTGTCGTTGTTGACCCAGTTGTGATTAATATCTTAAGTTTGATCGCGATGAAGTTGCTGATCTGTGGCATTCCATTCTGCATTTACAATAGTTCCTAGAATTTGAGATTAGATACACTGTATAATTTTTATAGTTGAGTCACTTGCAGTTTCCTATAGTTCTACTCTCTACTTCCAACTGGGGGTTATTTATTATTGCATAGTAGATTAGCAATTTTCTTTGAATTGGTAGTTTTGGTGGTTTTTTCTTATTTCTATAATTAGATATGAATAGTTTTTGTAAAAAAAAAATTTTTTTAAGTTTAAATAAATTCAAATTGATTTCATAATGAGGCTGCGAAAACCTAGTTCCAAAAATAATTCCATTACTACAACCGAAATTTCTTTTCACAGTATAATAACTGATAATTCTGATATAAGTATTTTTAAGATGATCGAAGACTTCTTAAGTTTTTTTTTATTCATAAAAACTATGTTGTTAAAACCAAATCGGTTATTAACTTTATTGAACTTAGAATGGGGCAAACATTCTAATGTGTTTAATGATTGGTATCTCTCAAAAGAGGAGAGTGCCCAACTGGCATTTTAACTTAAACTTGTATGTTATCTACTTAACTTTTTCAAGGTGATGGCGTATTAATTCGACAAACTGGCCAAGAAGATAGCGTAAAACCAAAAATAGCCAAAAAAAAAAAAATATAACTAACGTATTGCTTCTCCCTTTGTTTTTCCTTATTGATCTATTTTTTGTTTTTATTATTTGGTTATTTTTTACCTTTTTTTTTAGAGGTTACACAATAGATGACGATATTCATACACTCATAGAAATAAATCTGTAAAAATAGCAGAAAAAGCAACTAACATTTAATTAAAAATGCTGCTGCAGATAAACTGTTAAATTAGCAGATTTTTTACTAAATACTAGTCAAATAAGGACAGCAAAAATAAAACTGTTCAATTTACAGAATTTTAGTTACATTTAAGTTAACTTTTATTTAATTGAAAATGACAAATTGTACTGTAAAATCTGCAAAAAAAAATTGCTAAATATTAGTAGAATAAAGCCTAAACCACATAAACGCAGTGTCGACCTCAGTGCGACGTTTTGTCGATAAAGCAGTTTTTGTATCTTCTCTGTTTGTCACTGCCGAGAAATTAGAAAAGTTTCTAAATAAACAAGAGCTGTTTTTAAACAAAACGCGATAAGAAATTTTTAAAAATATTAAATCGTTTTCGCGAAGTTCAAGAACAAAGTTTGACAGCACTGCCACTGTCCACTGGCACTTTCACTATGTGTTTTGGGCTTAAGAACAGCAAAAACAAACTGTTATATCTAAAAAAATTTTGTTATTCTTAAGCTAAATTTAGTTGAATGCAAATAGCAGTTTTTCCTGTTAAATTAACAGTAATATTTGCTAAAAAATTGTAAACTGCTGTTTTAAAAAAGCTCAATTTTTATTTGCACTCAAAGAAAAATCGAAAAATAAACTTCGAAAATTTTGAAGTTTTTCTTGATTTTCTAGGCTACTAATTATTCAGCAAAATTTTTTGCTGATTTTAGCAGCTTAATTTGTTACTTTCTATTAACAAAAATTTAACTCAAATATAACTAAAATTCTGTATATAGCAAAAATAACACTACTCTACAAAAAAAAAAAGGGGAATGATATTGCAGTTTAATTTTTTCCATTTTTCAACCGATTTGCTCAATAAAAACGTTTTAGTTTAGTAACTGTAGCTTCGGAAAGAAAACCCTTTACACAGTTTAAGCCTAAATATATCTAGAAATTTTAAAAACGTCGTCCCCTAACGATTCCTTAGGCAAGAATGAAATCCGGATAGGGACATGCGTTCAACAGATCATTTTTCACAATTTGTCAAATAAGCTTTGGGATTTAAGCACATTTAATTCCTTTAAAACAATCAATGTATTTCCCGATAAAAATAAATTTAAAAAAACTATTTTTTTTTATTTACTTATTCTTTTTGTAATTTATTTATTTTTTTAATTTATTTATTTTTTTAATTTTTTTTATTTATTTTTTTAATTTGTTTATTTATTAATTTTTTTAAATTTATTTTTTTAATTTTTTTATTAATTTTTTTAAATTAATTTATTTATATTTTCTATTAATTTTTTTTAATTTGTTTATTTAATAATTTTGTTATAATTTTTATTTGAATTTTTTTTTTAATTTTTTTTAAAATTTTTTTTTTATTTTTTTTTTTAATTTTTTTTTATAATTTTTTTAAATTTTTTTTCTCTTCAGGAAGTTTGAAACAGAAATATGTCCCTGTATTTTGGTTTAACCCTCTAATGCCCAAGGCCGCCAAAAGAGAATTTATAAAATTTGAAAAAATTAAATTTTTAAAACAAAAAAAAATATTTGAAAAATTTGCCAAAAATACATTTACGATCTGGCGTACATTACCGATAATAACAAAGCTAGTTTAGAGTCTCTAATTGTAAAATCAGTTAAAAATTTTTCTTTAGGACTCACAGGATCAGAGCTTTGAAGAATTAATTCCTTAATTAAATTTTTCAATTCTGAATTAAAAATTCTGTGAATTAATTCAGTAAGCACCATATATTGAATGGAATTAATTCATATTTGCATTCGTTCGGTTTATTTTGTTACGAATTAATTCAATTGCAATAGTTCTTTTTATTAAATCAAATGAATTAATTCATTATGATTAATTAATTTGATTTAATTAATTTTTCAAACTAGTTATATAGCTATATTTTTTTCCAAATTTATCTATATCTGTAAAGCTTTTATTTTCAATAGTAAAAGGCTTTATTTTTGAATCATGTAGGTTGATAAACAGCATCCGGTTTCTAATTTGTTCATTTTTACTAACACACCCTGTAAAAGTGCTTATTTAAAAATTTTATTTGTACATTATTGTCTTCTTCTAATGAACGGCAGAAAACAGGCTTTGAATTCAGTGAACTTATTTTATTTTTTTTCAATTCAGTGAACTTATTTTATTTTTTTTCAATTCAGTGAACTTATTTTATTTTTTTTTTTCAATTCAGTGAACTTATTTTTTTTTTTTAATTCACTGAACGCAATTTTATTTTTTTTTAATTCACTGAACGAAAATGAAATTGAACGAATTCAGTAGTGAATTAATTCAGTAAGGAATTAATTCACTTTTTTCCGTTCGATTTATAAAATTGAACGCGTTCACCGGTGAATTAATTTATTTGATTTAATAAAAAGTACTATTGCAATTGAATTAATTCTTTGAATTTGTTGTTTGATGATCGCATTCAGTTGAATGAATTCAGTGAATTACTTAAGAAAAGGAATTCATTCAATTCTGGAGAAAATTGGATTTGATTGGTGGTGAATTCATTCGAAAAGGAATTAATTCTTCAAAGCTCTGCACAGGATAACGCCAGGATACGTTTTACAAATATCTCTCTAACTCAAAAACTAGCAAACAGATTTTCTCGAAATTAAGCACAGATTGTATACTCAGAGGTAGAACTAATTTTGTCAAAATTGATGCTTAGTGTCAAATTCGCCAAATTTCGTAATTTTGAAAAAGCGAAAATCGCCATAACTTTTGAAATAACTACAATTGATCAACAATTTTCGGTACCTAATTTTATCTTATTGATAGTGTTATTTACAGCAGAAACCGAAATTATTTGACTACTGGGTTTCAAGATACGTCTTTAACTTTTGTTGTGGCATATCGCCTAAATAAAGCGATAAATTAAAATTTTAATATTTGTTCCATCGTAGATTTTCAACACCAAATATATGCTTTAAATATTATTTTAATCAGAAGAAAGAGCAGTAGAGGGTTAATAATTCTCAAAAAATCCATGCAATTATTAACATTCATATACAAAGTGCATATTCAAACTTAAGTAGGTACCATGTAATTGAGGTGGTTGAGGTGAATTTTCATTTAATATAATGATGATAATCATTATGATTCCTTTTACAAACTGCTGCTGCTACTACTACACTGTAATTAACGTCATTTCAACTGCGCCATATTATGATGAAATAGACATCAACAAAAAATATATTTTCCTACAAAGAATCTTCCCATTCAGCCCAATCAAGTAGTACATTTTATACGTAGTTATATTAAACAACGTAGTTGTTTTTTTTTTCTATTTTAGCACACAAAAATAACAACAATAAAAATATGCATGTGACTAAAACAGAAAATTTATAGAAAAACACAATAATACAAATGAGAACAATTGCAATAATATTTTTATATTTTTTTTATAATTAAATTGAATCATCAATTAATTATGAATGAATTTTAGATTTATAAAAAAAAAATCATATTAAAAATGAAATACTGATTAGTTTCTAATTGTCATTAGCTATCAACCTTAGAGATTAGTCAGAACTGGGTCAACAACGACAACGAGCATTGCTTTTTCATATATTTTCTATGGGAAGCAAAATGTCGCCATGTTGTCCGGCGATTTGTCGTCATAATAGAATCTATTCTATTTTCGTGACGATACACTGACACACACTCAAAACATTTGTCAAATTGTTGCCATATTTTTAACTTATTAATGGTTGCCATTACAACAGAGTTGTAGAAATTCGTATTAAAGTTGAAAAAATCGTACTTTGTTTACAAAAAATTTATTTTTTTGACAGCAGAAATATAATTGAAAATAAAAATACATAATTTATCGCAAAAAAGCTAAACTAAATACAATAAAATGTAAAACAACAAGAATTATTGCAAAACCACTTGAATTGATTAAGAATTGTGGCGAAACAAATACAACCATACTCTTGTTTTGCTTTCCTTTTTTTTCTAAACGTCAAAAAATGTCGACGGTCGATTGTCGCTGAATTTAAATTAATCGCGACGGCTTTTGCTGTCGTCGGTCAACAATCAACCCAGTTGTGATTAATCTCTTAAGTATTAAAAGCAACTCTACGTTGTTAAACCGATTAAAGTACAAAATACACAAATTTTAAACAGTTAATATTTATAATATAATCGCACATACGACAGCAAAACTTTTTTGACAATGACTCAAAGAAGTTGCGTTAGATGTTAAAATGCATAAAGGTTGAGTTTTCAACGTTATTTTTACTATAAAGTTTATCCATTTTTTACTATTACTACAATATTATCCACTAGGGTGGGTCGATTTAGCAATCGATATTGTGCCCTCGATTTTTCCAAAGCTTTTTTGGCATGAGGAAAAAAAGTTCCACTACGATATATCAAAAAAATCATTTTCGAGGCGCCCAAATTTCAATTTTTAACAATTTTATAATAAATGCTAGATCAGCGCCATCTTGCGGTGGCTTTTTAAAACAACTAATGAAGTTGTAAACAATATAACATTACAACCTTTCGAGAAAGGTCTTACTTATGAAAATCGGATAAAAAATGTGGCAACTAGAGGTAAAAGTATATAAGTAAAATTATTTTCTGCTTGTTTTCATCAATATCATCATCATCATTTCATCATCAAGCAGAAAATAATTTTCCTCATGCGAAAAGCTATCGAAAAATCGATGGCACAATATCAAAAAATGTTTGTCCATACCAATCGGCCCACTCTATTATCCACGTTGAAAAAACGTGCTTAGTTAGCTTTCGTCTTCAGCGCGTTTTTGTTTACTTTGAGCTTTTTTTTATGAGTTAACGGCTATAGTTATGTCGAAAACACAGCTATTATCAATACTTACTTATCTCCATTATCAATTGAAGATTCCAAAAATATAAATAAAAAAATTAGTAGGTTTGAGGTTAAGAAGAAGAATAAACCTTCCTCAAAAGTTATAAACACATTAAATTGGCAAATCAGACTAGATCTAGTTTCTGTCTTTTTATGGACAGGCTTCATCAGTGATCTTCCATTAAATTGTACTATTGTTTATGTATTTATTGTCAGATTGTCTCTATATGAATAATTTCAGAAGTGATCAAACAGACATATACAAATATTCTACTTCAGATTTTCTCTGTTTATCTTCTTATTTCCTCCGTGTCACCTTTTCACAAATATTGCCACATTGACGTATGGTTTGTACGTACAAGTGCAGGTAATTTGTGTATATTGGAGACGGACAGCCAACAGGGCATTTTTATTTTTTATAGTAAAGTGTTGTTTTTTCAAACGCGTCGTATAGACCAAATACAATTAATATTGTCATTAATATGTCCCAGCCAGCTAATTCGGAGTGCTCATAAATAAGATTATTAAATAGCTCATAGAAATGATTATTGTTTTTTTGAAAACACTCTTTTTTTTGAAGAAAATATGAACCCTCAGAAAAAAATCCAAAAAGTTGTCTCTACAATCTAAAAAGCTGTCTCAAAATGAGGGTTCATTTTTCGGACTCAAAGAAGATTCCAAAATTATTTAAATTTTTGAGGAAAATTTCGATTTTATATGTTCTTTTTTCTGAGTCATTTCTGAGTACACAGGGGGCTCTTTTCGACGGACCACTTTCATAGGAAAAAGTGGAAAAATGTTTATGTTTTTGGAGCTCATTTCTGTGACATTAATGATCATCTTTGTTTGCTGGGGTATTTTTATTTATTCTAATTTAGTAGGTTTGTAAAGAATTTCACAATTACAAAACAATTTCACCATGTTGTGTTATAATTTTAAGTAGTTTACAAAAATTGTGATATTTTTTTATATTATTATTATTTTATAGAAATTGTCATCTTCCAGACACGATGCAATAACTCATTTTTTTAGATTACGTTTTTTAAAGAAGTTTTATATTATATCTTTATGTGCTTATATTTTCTCTTCTTTTTTGCAAAAAAAAAAAATTATTAAATGAATCTGATTGTTTTTATTTTTAGGGAAATCCTATAATATCCATGATATTTAGAAATTCGATGGAAATTTGGCTTTAAATTCGAGGAATTTTCATATAAATTTAATCCAATGCAATTTGGGGGGAGGGGCGAGGTGGATGATTCTTGTTACATACTTAACTAACATAGTACCTTTTCGAGACCGACGAAACTTTAAAAAAATGCCAAACACTTCTTTGAAGTTAACTAACGATTGCCTTTAGGGTCAATTGTGAGCAAAGGCGGCACCCATCTTGCGGACAGCTTTCTGAAACTCAACTGTTCATTTGAAATCGAAATCACAGAGACGTATAATATGTCCATAGCTTCAACAAGCTCGGAAAAATTTAGTCTCCCAGCAAACAAAGATGATCATTAATGACTCAGAATTGAGCTCCAAAAACATAAAAATTTGTCCACTTTTTCCTATGAAAGTGGTCCGTCCAAAAAAGCCCCCTGTGCACTCAGAAATGACTCCGAAAAAAGAACGTATAAAATCGAAACTTTCTTCATAAATTGAAATAATTTTGGAATCTTCTTTGAGTCCGAAAAATGAACCCTCGTTTTGAGACAGCTTTTTAGATTGTAGAGACAACTTTTAGGATTGTTTTCTGAGGGTTCATATTTTCTACCAAAAAAAAAAAGGTGTTTTCAAAAAAACAATAATCATTTCTATGAGCCATTTAAAAATCTTATTTATGAGCGCTCCGGAATTGCTGGCTGGGCTCCGATTTTTTAAATTCTCGAAATTTACTTTCTCTTATTTTTGAAAAAATTCACGTGAATATATGTATGCTCTTAAAAGCTACCAACCAGCTGCCCTCAAATATTGAAGTTAAGGTGCGTTTGGCTCAATAATGAAAAATCGCTACATCCTCTTAAAGCACAAAAAATATAATTTTTGGATTGTAGTTACATATATCTTGGTAAAGTCCGATTACCGAATGTGCACTGAAAATTTAGCCAACAGTTAAATTAAAATTTTATATGGGAAACAACAACAATTATGGCAGTTAAAGTCTCAGTTAGCAGCTAACTAAATATTGCGATAAATGATGCTAAGAGGAATAATTTAAACCTGACCCTACTAATTTTTATACACTACTTTTCGACATTCGCCTTAATTTAACCGCAACGAAACACTCAAATGGTAAAGTAAAATTTCATATAAATTCAGTTCTTCTTTCCCAGTAGGAAAAACAAACAAAAATTAGCGTTTTTATCCACCTAGTACAAAAAAGTATGCTATTCTTTTTTTTTTATGCAAAAATATATTAAAAGGTGATGATACGGGTTTACACCAGGTAATTCCCAACAAGAAACTCCAGGGAATTTTACATATTTTTCATTTCCGGATTGCCGAGAATTTTAGTTGTCTAATTTAATATTATATTCCACATACATATTTAGCGTGTTTTTTAATCACCTGGATTTAGAATTTTTCATACAAAAAATGGATTTATTAAATCCAAAAAAAAGCTGGATTTAATAAAGCCACAATAAAAGCACTAGTATATGAAACAGCCTATTAATTTAATGTCAGAAAAAAATACGAATGAAAATTAAAAGAGAAACAAAAAAATTGAAAAACTAACAAATAAAAGGTTTTTATTAAATTTTTATTTTATGAAATATGTTTAGAAAAAAAAAACTACACCTCACCAAATATATATTTTTCATCTTGGACATGGAGAAATAGCTCAAATAGAAATGGCAATTTTTCACTCTACAGTAAGTAATTTAATTAAATCCAATTAGTGAATATTAAATATTGCAATGGAATTTTTCAATTGTGTAAAAATATAAATTGAAGTGATAAAACTGAAAAGGTAGACTGTTTATCGCTGTTTTATGTAAAATATAATTATAAATTAAAAGTTAAAAGTTAAAGTTAAATCCTTCATCATCGAATTCGGTATTAAAAATTAGGGTGAAAGAAGTGTCGGACAGAAAATTTTTTTAAAATAGGAAGATCTAACCCCATCTGTTGAGCACTTTTAGGAATACTTTTTGGATTTATTAAATCCAAGTGATTAGAAAAAACGCCTATTATTAAGTTCCACAAAATTTTATTTGAAGTAAGTTTTATCTATTTTTTTCTGAATTGACCAGGGCATTCAGATTTAAAGTTCACACTCTTACTCACTGCACCACAACTACTTTTAGTTTTCTTTCTCATATTTACTGTTTAAATATTTGAATATTTTATTTCAATTAACCTTCCAGTCTGAAAACTTTTAAAACTTAGGTACTTTCCACATTCCCAAATTAACAACCATTTTTGATAGGTGCAACAGTCTCATTATATAAAAAAGTTAGTCTATCTGGAAGTAATGAGATTTCTTCATTATATCAAATTCCATATTTGCTTCTGTGATTAAAAAAATATTTTCTGTAGAGCGAAACGTAAAGGTCAAAAGGTTAATTAAACATTATGTTTACAGTTCAATTGATTTATTATTAAAATAACCGATTTTTTCCAAATGGTTTCACAAATTTATTATTTTAATAGTAATCTCAACACTGTATGAGATCCACAAAATTCCCTATATTGGTTCATTTTAATGCATACTGTTAAATTTAATTACTTTCTTAATACACATGTAAAGATATGTTTAAGAAAGTACTTAAAAGTACTCGGAATTCCTGCTTAATGATCATAAACTCTAGATTTTTCCATTTTCTCAAATATTCCCACGAAATAGTTTATTTCACAATGTAAAAGAATTACTGTGAATTACTTAATTTCACTTTGACTCTATTTCTCGTTCCTTCTATATGCGCATTTGATTTTGCCATTACCAGTTTTGTTTTATTACCTGATTTTAGACTAACTCAATAATGACAGGATGTGAAATAAAAACCATAATGATTTTATACCCACACATAATTATAAATGATATGATATGATTTCATATTGTTTTAGCATTTCAATATATTTCTTTGTGATATCAAAGAACTACCAATCAACCAACTACACTACACACCCACTCTTCAATAATTGTGTTCTTTGTAATTTAGTTAGTGCTTATTGAAGTTGTTGTAGTTTATTTCTAATAAGACTACTACGTTTACATACGTATTATTAGGGAGGTATTTATTTATAGGGATTTTGTTAAAAAAAGAAACTGCTATTGAGCTGAACGTTTTTTTTTGGCGATTCAATTAGAAATGTTGTTTTCCTAAGGAAATTGTCGAAATTGCTGCGATAATAGTGGAAAATGTGATCATGTTTAGAATGACAAATGTTGGTTTATCCAGGGCCCGAATTTTACAGGACGATTATTGTCTGACGATATTGTTATCGTCTAGCGATATTTAAATGCATATAACAGAGAGAGATGAAACATGATTTAGCTATTAGCGGCTATTTTCTAATATATATATATATATATATGTATTTGTTCCTTTTACTCCTGCAAGGAGCATAGGGCCGCATATTCTCTAATGCTTTTTTAGTTTAACTTAACGATATTTTTAGTAAAAAAGTTGGCAACAGTAACCATCAGCTATTTTCCCAATACTATCAATTTCGAAACGATGTTCAAAACGATACGATAGTATTGAGCGTAAAGAAAGCTATCAAAAAACGATATAGATCAATCGATTCATTTGGACAATCAACATTTTCAAAATTAAGGAGTTGATGCCCAGACTTTTAGAAATATAGTCAGATACAGAGAGGAAACGTTCAGTAATTGAACAGAGTGCGTCAAAAATTTTCATGCTAAAGTTTTTTTTCTGTCTCTTTTTGTATATTATTTCCCATTTTTCATTATATCTGTTAAATATTTTTGGATCTTTCAATAGTAAACGATCTCAGTGAATTTGTAAAGACGAAAAAAAAAGTGTTGCTTCATCAACACAATACACCAGTTCACATATTCACTATTTCGAAGGCCAAAATCAATGAAAAACGAGTAAAAAGGTTAAAGTCGGACATGCCGACTATACAATACCCTACACTAGTCTGGTTAAAAGCCAACTAATGTTTGGATCCGAAATTCGAATGGGTTAAAATGGGGCTTGTGTCAAAATTTTATATAATGTGAGTCAGCGCACCAAATTTCATTAAAATATCTTAATATATGCGACCTGCAGTTTGTAACCAAGCCAATTTTGGGGGGACCCTTATATGGGCACCAGGTCTAAACATGGACCGGTGTTAAGCAAAATCAATAGGCTTCATCCTTGGGCTGACGTAGGTCGGTGTACCAAATTTCATCAAAATATCTCAATATTTGCGACCTGCAGCGTATAAACAGTATAATTTTGGTAGGACCCTTATATGGGCACTAGGTCTAAACATGGACCGATGTTCACTAAAATCAATAGGCTGCCTTATTGGGCCAACATAAGCCTGTGTACCAAATTTCATCCAAAATATCTTAATATTTACGACCTGCAGCGTATAAACAGTATAATTTTGGTAGGACCCTTATATGGGCACTAGGTCTAAACATGGACCGATGTTCACCAAAATCAATAGGCTGCGTTATTGGGCTAACATAGGGCTGTGTACCAAATTTCATCAAAATATCTTAATATTTACTACCTGCAGCGTATAAACAGTATAATTTTGGTAGGACCCTTATATGGGCACTAGGTCTAAACATGGACCGATGTTCACCAAAATCAATAGGCGTCGTCCTTGGGCGGACATAAGTCGGTGTACCAAGTTTCATCAAAATATCTTAATAAACAGTATAATTTTGGTAGGACCCTTATATGGGCACTAGGTCTAAACATGGACCGATGTTCACTAAAATCAATAGGCTGCCTTATTGGGCCAATATAAGCCTGTGTACCAAATTTCATCAAAATATCTTAATATTTACTACCTGCAGCGTATAAACAGTATAATTTTGGTAGGACCCTTATATGGGCACTAGGTCTAAACATGGACCGATTTTAACCAAAATCAATAGGCGTCGTCCTTGGGCGGACATAAGTCGGTGTACCAAGTTTCATCAAAATATCTTAATATTTGCGACCTGTAGAGTAACAAGAATGCATGGACAGACAGACGGACGGACGGACAGACGGACATCGTTAAAACGAAATAAAAAAAATTCTAAGCTGATCAGTATACTATAAGGTGGGTCTAGGACCAATATTTTTTGGTGTTACAAACATCAGCACAAACTTATGTGTAATACCCTGACCACATAGTGGTGTAGGGTATAAAAAGTCCGAATTACTTCATCACGCACCCTCTTTGCCAGATTTAGCTTTCTCTGATTATTTTTGGCCTCGGTGGTCAATTTTGCCAACAATGAAGAGGTGGAGTTTGCAGTTGCTGGCTACTTTAAGGAGCTGGACAGTAAAGCCTGCATGAATGCATTTAAAGCATTCTGTGAAATATTCACTACATTTTTTGCTATTCAAATATATTTAATTGAAATTCAGAGAATATCACTTGAAATATAGTAATCATGAATTAAGATAAAATAGATATTATGTTTTCTGAATTATAATTGATATTTTCTGAATTTCAATTGATGATTTCTGAATTATAAAAAGTGTAGTGAATGTTTCACAGTAAAGACATTCATGCAGTTTTTTACTAGATAGTTCTAACTATAAACAGGGTATCGAAGCTATTGAAAATCGCTGTGCAAATTGTTTCGAGTTAAAAGGAGACTACGTTGAGAAATAAAGAAAAATTTCCCAAAATTGTTGTGTGTTCTTTTTACGATCTATGCCTTGAATGAAATATTAAGCAAAAAATATTAATATAGGTTGACTCCTTCAAAAATTATAGATTTTTGCCCGCATGTTAGTGTATGTGTATAGTGTTTAAGAGTAATACAAAGTTAAGTAAGATAAGTGTTATAATTATAGCATGCTAGAATTTTCCAGCGTATTGTAGAAGCATGGCTGTTACTATATAAGGCGCGCATTAACATTAGTAGAAGTGAAGTTGATTATTTTTGCTGTTAAGACTGCGCTAAGAGTTTTCAAAGTTAGTAGCGCTCTAGTAATCGTCGTATTAAGAGACTTTGTATATAAGTAATAGTGTGTAAATAAATACGAGCGTTTAAGCTATTTTAAACTTAAGGGTATTTGTGTTTGGTTATTCTAATTGGTTGTTATTATTGCTGAGAGAGCACCAGGCCGGTTTATCTAAGGCAGATAAACGAATGTTTTATAAGGTAAAACGTAATAATTGGTGTCAGCGTTGGGACTGGTTATTTTGATTGCAATAGAAAAGAACCCGGTTTATTTAAAGGAAATGAACCAATGTTTTTAAAAGGTAAAAACGTAAAAATATATTTATTTTACACTTCTTACATTGATTGACATCATTGAATTAGTAATGTCAATTCATCCATTAACAAAAAAAAATTAAATTCAAAATATTAATGGTGGGTCTCATACTGCAGGTTTAAACTTAGGTTAATAGTTAACCCAAAAATTTGTTGTTGTTTTGTGTACATTTTTTTGACATTTTATTTTGTTTTTAGTTAAGTTAAAGTTAAACCTACAGTATGAGACCCACCGTAAAAATTGTTTCCGAAAATTTATTTTTTTTTTTTTGTAAAAATTTTTTTCTCACATTTTTTTTCAAATTGAAAAACAACATCCCAAAATTTCGAGAATAGATCGAAGACAACAGGTTTTTATCAAATTCTTATAGTGCGAAATATTTGTCGGATTGGACAATATCTTCCTCTTGTAATTGTATCACTCTACAACAATTTAACAGTTATTGCTTAGGATGCCAACCAAACCACATAGAAATTAATGTATTTCCAAGAGGCATACAAGACAAAGAGATGCAATCGCTATCGGATCGCACATCTGACCGGACATCCCACATCGGACAGAACATTATAATGTTATCAGACAGTCGATCGAAAAATGAGGAAAAAGTGGAAGTAAATTGACAGAAACTTAAAATTATAATAAAAATTTTAAAAAAATATTTGAATTAAGAAAAAAGATAATAAAAAAAATATGAAAATATCGAATAAGCAAAAATTAATGTTAAAATTTCATTCTCAAAAATTGTAAATTTCACATACATATTTCATAAATTATTGCACTTCATCTGTATGTTAATTAAAGTTTTCATTTCGATTTCCAAAACCATAAGATTTCAACTCAGAGAGAACAGTTGAATTCAATCACATCCTTATAAATATCACCCTACTTAAACATTTTTAAAATGTCAACTCTTTTTTTTTTTTGTTTTCAATATTATACGACTTTTGAAACAGTCAATGTGAAAACAATGACATTTACTATGTGGAACTTTCTTTTCAGATTTTTCTCGTTTCATTTGTTTATCACTGTAACTTTTGTTATTTTTCTTCCATTTTATTCTTATTTAATGACACAACATCCATTTCCATCCATATGTTGGTAATTGGTATTATACGAGTACATACAGCAATTTGTTTTTATTTTTTCTGCATTCCTACAATGTAGACCATATTGAATTATGCCGCAAAACAAGAAATAGTGTAGGTGTCTTTTTTAATGTGGGTGTGGGGACAGTAATATTAATGGTTTTGGTATTTGCTACGTAAGTACGTTATAGTTAATATTTAAGGATGTTTGGCGAAAGTATGGGAAAAGATTTTTTCTACATCATATTGAATTTTTAGAGCAATATGTTTACAATTTGAAGATTCTTAATAATGAAATTTAAATTTATTTGTAAATAATGATCACCCAAAAAATTTTTTTACCAAATATTAGGTCATTTTAACTAAACTTTAAGAAATTCGGAGATGATTTGGTTCCAAAGAAATTTTAACTTTAATTAACAAGTAAAAACAACTTAAATTACTTAAATTTTTACTTCTTGTTCAGTAAATTTTTTCTTTAGAATTTTACTAAAATTTAATATGTATTTAACTTAAATTTAGTAGCAAATGGTCGAACTAGTTCTAAAAAGCACTAGTTATTTGACTAGTAATTCCAAAAACTGTTCCCAACCAGTTGTATACTACAACTTTTGCAACTGTAATTCAGAAAATATCAATTGAAATTCAGAATTTCCATTTGAAACTCAGAAAATATCAATTGAAATTCAGAATTTCCATTTGAAATTCAGAAAAGATCAATTGAAATTCAGATTTTCCATTTGAAATTCAGAAAATATCATTTGAAATTCAGAAAATATCATTTGAAATTTAGAAACCGTCCTTTGAAATTCAGAAAATATCAATTGAAATTCAGAAAATATCATTTGAAATTCAGAAAATGTCAATTGAAATTCAGAAAATATCATTTGAAATTCAGAAAATATCATTTGAAATTCAGAAAATATCAATTGATATTCAGAAAACATTAACTGAAATTCAGAAAACATCAATTGACATTTTCTGAATTTGAAATGATATTTTCTGTATTTCAATTGATATTTTCTGAATTTCAAATGACGGTTTCTGAATTTCAATTGATATTTTCTGAATTTCAAATGACGATTTCTGAATTTCAATTGATATTTTCTGAATTTCAAATGATATTTTCTGAATTTCAATTGATATTTTCTGAATTTCAAATGGAAAATCTGAATTTCAATTGATGTTTTCTGAATTTCAAATGGAAATTCTGAATTTCAATTGATGTTTTCTGAATTTGATATGGAAATTCTGAATTTCAATTGATATTTTCTGAATTTCAATTGATATTTTCTGAATTACAATTGCAAAAGGTGTAGTTTAATATGATCTGCATATGTGGGGACTATTTAAAAAAACTACCGAAATCAAAATACAGGATTTGATATTCTCATTTTGTTTTCATTTGTTTTTAATAAAAACTCAGAGATTGCAAATAAATGTTAAATTTTTTTTATTGTGAATTGAAATGAGGTGCCAATCGACTGGTACAATACTGGTACCGAAGAGTCACTTCAGGACTAGTTTGGTAAATTTTTCATAAGCACCACTATAAATTCCTGTTTTTCTTCCTAAAACAATAATTTTGAAATATTTGTGTACCAATAAGTTTCACTGGAACTATGCTGAGACTGTTTTTAAGATATTAAATTTGGGCGCTGTGGTGTAATGGTTAGCGCGTTGGACACATAAGGTTTCGGATTCGATCACCAGCGACTGCAATATCAATTTGGAAAAAATAATATGTATGATTTTTCTATCCCTCATACATATCTTAGCGTCCTCCTTCGGTGTCCCCATTGCACTCAACACCACCGAAGTAAAATAATATAACAGAGCTATGAAGTAAACAGCTTCAACAAAGATCGCCAACTCTCCATCAGATGGCGTGCAACAATTATTCTAAGATTTAGCATCTCGCGCAATTACACTGTTGTCACATTTGTCTTTTATCACCTTTCATGTCTTTTCTATCCCCTTTCCAAAGAAAACAACTCGTTAATTAATAGGTAGTATTTCCAGAGTGATGCTTTTCTTTAAAAAAAATACTAGTTTTTGAATTTTTTAATAATATAATATTGGACCTAGACCCACCTTATAGTATACAGATCGACTCTGAAATTTTTTATTTCGATTTAACTATGTCCGTCTGTCTGTCCATCCGTCCGTCCGTCCGTCTGTCCATGCATTCTTATTCGTACTCTACAGGTCGCAAATATTAAGATATTTTGATGAAATTTGGTACACCGCCCTATGTCGGCCGAAGAATGAAGCCTATTTTGGTGAAAATCGGTCCATGTTTAGACCTACTGCCCATATAAGGGTTACACGCTGCAGGTCGCAAATACGAAGATATTTCAATGAAATTTGGTTCGGTGACTCACATGGTCCCAAGGACAAAGCCTATTGATTCTAAATAGGATTGGTCCACATTTGGAACTATCGCCCGTAATTGGCTATATTTCCGATTTTCTATTCTTTTATCATTTTATAGAAAATTTTGACACAAGTCCCATTTTAACCCAATGAAACATTAGTTGGCTTTTAACCAGACTGGTGTAGGGTATTATATAGTCGGCATGCCCGACTTTAACTTTTTTACTCGTTTTTTATTTATAATTGTTACGAAATTATATTAGTCTAATATAGAAAACTCTGAAAATATACCGAGAAACGGAATTTACTAAACACGTCAATCTGGTAACGTAACACTACATTTAAGTATATACCACAGCATATGCCATAATGTTAAATGCCATAAATAATGTTAAGTGTTATAATCATAGACACTGGAAGCTTCTAGCATGATCTACAAGCTGCCAGTTAAAACTATAAAAGCTTGAACTCAACGAAGGAATTTGAAGTTGTACTTTAACATTTGTGCTGTTAAGTAGCGCTTAGTTAGTGGCGTATTAGAGTTGGTATAGTTAATTGCGCTTTAGACTGTGCATAGTGAGTTGCGCATAGAGTTTGTGTGTATGTTACACGGTTTTGTGGGCAAAATAAATAGAGTGTTAAATAAATAAGTGCATAAGCTAAATCAAGCTAAAAATAGTGTGTTATTTTCATTTACAAAGAGCACCAACCCGGTTTATCTAAAGGAGAGAAATGTACGTTTTAGGAGGTAAACGCAGGCTTGCCAGATACTTTTTTTCGTTGTCCCCAAACAATTCTAAAAATATCCCCAAAGAGAAAAAAAATTTAAAAATGTAGTATAGCTTATTAAATTTGCTTAAAATGAACATTATCCGAATAAAAACTACAATTAAATATAAAAAATAGCACTAACAATAACAGGGACTTTTACGAAGAAAACCTTCAATTTTTATTAAATTATTTAAACAAACTAATCGAACCCTAAACATATTTTATTTTGAAATTTTCAGGAATTTAAGGCATTTTTTAAAGAACTTTTAGATTTGAATTTTTCAAGTTTGTCTATTTAATACAATACAATTTTATCCATAATCGATATGTTGTTTTTTTGTAAAAGGATGAATTTCTTACTTTTTTTGAAATTATGCGAACAAACTTAACTGATGTTTTCTGAAAACTATGCAAAGTTAATATAAAAAATTTATGAAGGATTTTAAATATCCCCAAAAAAATCCCCAAAACATTTTTAAATCCCCAAAATACCCCCTGTCCCCAAATGAAAATTTTTGTCCCCAAGACCAACAAAATTTCCCCAAATTTGGGGACAAAACCCCAAGTCTGGCCAGCCCTGGTAAACGTAACAATTGGTGTCAGCGGTGGGATTGGTTATTTTGCTTGCATTAGAAAAGAACCCAGCTTATTTAAAGGAAATAAACCAACGTATTTAAATTGTAAAAACGTAACAATATAGTTCGGGTCTTAACCAACTGATGCAGCACTATTCCCCATTTTTCGTCCTTAAATTATAATTTCCAAACCAGTTCCACAACTAGTACCAAAGTCAGAGTTTGGCCACAATTAGCCACATCGCTATGAGAATATAGATACAATCTTGCGGCTTCTTCTGCGTTTCTTTCTTTTTATATAGAGATTTGACACCTACAAATGCACTGCGGATTCTCTCTAAATTAAAACTTAATTTAATTTCTTTGCATTTTCTCCCATACTCATATATTTTGATTCTCACACTCTCTTCAATGTTGCCATATTTTCAAAAAATAATCCCATTATTTGGTAATGTTCAGAGATGGAAAAGTTGCGACCATTAAACTTTTATTTTGAAAAATCCTTGTTTTTCAAATTTATTAGTTTCGAACTCATTAACCCCCTGTTTTAACAAAGCGAACGGAATTTGTCCTCCAGTGGAATTGTGTGTATTTTATTTTTGTTACACATTCCTAAGGCGGAATTATTCCAGTCGCTTTATAAAAACAGGAATAAGCCTATCATTTTAATTTCATGATCTTTAACGAAGTTAAAATGAAAAAATTTTAAAAATTAAAAATTTTTCTGTACCGAAATAAAAACCTAATTTCCCATCCCTGGTGCTCTCCACAAATACCCCTACGAGGAAAGGGAATTAATTAAGAATATTATATTAAAAATAATCTACTTGGCGTCGAAGTAGGGCTCGATAACACAACCTCCTGCTTGTAAAGCAAACGCTCTACCGTCTGAGCTAAAGTTGCTTATGCGTGATGGCTGGCTGATGGATAAGTTATATACATATTTTTCGTTTCTGTTGAAATAAAAAAGAAAAAGAAAAATCAAACACTACAAGCAAATAAAAAAAATGGAAAAGAAAAAAAATAGAAAAAAAAACACAACACACAAATATAGTAGAAGTGCCTTCAGTATGCCCCCGATTGATCGGTCACAGGATAGGTCCTTTAATGGCAGTTGACTCGTTTTTTGTGTTGGCCATAATTAAATTAAAAAATCAATTAAAAATTCGAAAATTACCTTAAAAACTCTGATAATATAAATAAAAATTTTAAAAATTGCCCTTAAGTTAAAAAGAAAATTAAATGAAATACCAATTGTTAAAACTAAAACAGCTTTAACATTAACAAACGTTGAAAATACAAAACTTAAAATTTTTTAAATTATAAAAATTTTAAATGAGAGCTAAAATAAGCAAATCGTAAAAAAATAAAGTTCAAAATAAATAAAAGAGTAAAACAAATAAAAAAATATTTTAAAAAATATGCTGTGAATTTTGTTTTTTATTTCGGTATCGGTCAAGTTTTTTAAAAGCAACAGTGAAAGTAACGAATCAGAAAATACTTAGAAAATTAATTTATTCTCTTTGGTTCATATTTGTACTAATTTAGTAATATGCCTTCGGTTGACCGGTCACGGGATAGGTCCTTGGAGGCCAATTGACTCATCATTCCCCGTAGGGACACTACATGTACACACATACAGGGTGGCCCCAAATTACCGAAGGGGTTTGAATTCCTTATAACTTTTTTATTATAATTTATTTTTATTTTGTCAGTATTTTGAAAAGAAGACTTGGGGAATTTAAAATGGAACAGTACACAATTGAACAACGTGCCCAAATCGTTGAATTTTATTTCTCAAATCAACGTTCCATTGTTCTGACTCAGGGTGCATATTGCCGTTATTTCAATGTGCGGGTTGGACCCTCAGAGTCAGCAATAAACCGTCTGGTTGCAAATTTTCGACAACAAGGGGCAGTAAGGAACCTTTCTGGCAGACGACGAATGGTGCACACGGATGACAATATTGAACGGGAGAGTATTCGGGAAGATGGAGAAACATCAACCTGGAGACGTCCCACACAACTTGGCCTCTCACGAGGGTCGTGCAGAGAATTTTGCATACCATAAGAATATTTCCACATGCCAAAGCACACACAGCGAGGGACACAATGGGTCTTTTACGCGACATCTTTGGTGAACGAATTATTTCGCGTACAAGCGCTTTTAATTGGCCTCCACGTTCACCGGATTTCACCGCTCCAGACTGTTTCCTTTGGGGTTATTTGAAAGGCAAAGTCTATAGTAATAAGCCTAGAACCATCCAGCAATTAAAAAGCAATATACCCGACGAAATTAACAACATAACACATGAAGTTTTGCGAAAGGTTATGGAAAATGTTTTGGAAAGAGCACGAATATGCGAAGCAGAAAATGGCCACCACTTGCGAGATATAATTTTCCATAATTAAATTAAAAATATTCTCCATTAATATACTGCGTTTAAAAAAAAATAATAATTATGTCTTAAATAAAAAGTTATAATGAACTCAAACCCCTTCGGTAAATTTGGGCCACCCTGTAAATGTAAAGAAAATGTGAATGTATAAAAACAACCGTCACCGCAGCTGCAGTCATTTAATTTATTTTTTCTCACCGCAGCGGAATCCACAGCCGCAGCCGCAAGGTTGTATCTTTTCTCTGAGAAGGAAAACGTGTTGCTTTCTTTGGAAAGGGGATAGACAAGAGATGAAAGTTTGTGAAAGATGAGGGTCTTCAAACATTGCATTGCGATTTGTTTTCAGTTTTAACAGATTTTTACTTTAGGATTTTTTTTTATTAATTTTTTTTTTAATTTATCGATTTTTGTAGATATTGCAGATTTTTATAAATTTTTGCACATGTGCGTGGATTATGAATCCTGCTTTAAATAATGAGATTGTTTTATCCTGCTGCTATTCTGCAGATATCTACATAAAATTCATCATCATCAATATTTTGTTGTCTTCAGTTTGGTATTACCACATCAACAGAATTCACAGCAGTGATGGTTATGATGATGATAGCGTAAGTTGTAGTAAAATTATGACGTCACAGTTTAGGTGTATGTACGGTCGTATTTTAACCATTCTAAAGCAAATGTTTATTATATATGTGGTTAATGTTTATATTGTTGTTGTTGTTTAATTTTGCAGACATAAAAACGAGTTTAGTCGAACACTTACGACGGTAAAATGTGCAATAAACAAAATCGATAAAAATGCCTGAGAAAAATTATTTTCACACAGAACCCTAGAAAAAGCAAAATAAATATGAAATAGAAACTGTGATTGTGTGAAAGAGAAAGAGAGAGATGGATAGCAAATGTGCATACAATTTGTAACGGCATAGATGGATACATACATATGTACAATATATGGTGTAAATAATGATGATGATGATGATGAGGTGAATAGTCTTGCTAAGCTGCATGTACAATTGTGATGTGGGCAAATGGGGGCGGTTTAGGTGTGTCACGTGGGAGTTCAATAGTTGTTGTTGTTGTTGCAAATTTTTTTTGTAGGTTACTACGTCTACGTACGGATACAATTGTATAAGATTTCAGTTTTTTTATTTTATTGCTTTATGTGCTATACAAAATGCATCTTCTGCGCCATCACACGAACATACAGAATAACACAAACAACAACAACGACAATATCATTTACACCATACAAGGTTTATTTTGTTCTATATACGAGTAATTTCATAAATTCAACACACACTCACATTCTCGTAGTATTTGCATACATATATTGGCGCTGTTTTTAACTGCAGCCATAAACAGAATATAGGCCGACCGTCTGTGATTGGGGTAGGAAGCAAGAAGGTGTTGTTTTTTTTTCATTTTGGTTTCATTTGGCTAATATAGTTCAACTATTTTGTATACAAGTTTTTACGTCATTACGGTTACAACTACGTTTTTTTTTTATTATTTATTGTTGATAGTGTATACAATTTTTTTAAACTTTAGTAGAAAATTTACGATTGTTTTGTATTTTTATTGTAGGCGTGAAATTTAATTATTAGGAAGTGATACGTGTGACTATTTGTAGATGTTACGTATACGTTAAGGTGTCATAAAATTTTGAAAATAATACATAGAATTGATACTACAAGTATTAACGTAAGCAAAATAATACAATACATTGGTGTAGATAGCCCTGGCCAAATACTTTTCTCAATCAGATAATTTGGGACCGACACTCCGGTACACAGTGGTTCCAAACCAAAAAAAAAAAAATGGTAATAATTATGGATCTTCTAAACTACTGATCCAATCGCAAAAATATGGTCACAAGAACTGAAGATCCAGGCTTTTACAAAATTAGTATCGTGGCCACCATATTTTATCACAGGGTGTGATACAGGGTGTCAAAGTTGACCATCTCGGGTATACAAAAGCTTTACTGTCGTGCAACTTTTACAAATGTGAACCGATTTTGCTGATTTTAGACTTTTTGTAATTTAGGTTATAAGATAAATAAAAAACATGCTTCAAGTACCGTAGCACCTCTAAAAGTTTAAAAAATATTTAACTTTGAATTTCAAAATTTTCATTTTTTACCTTGACTTTTTTTGGTTTTTTCCCAATAAGTTTTTCATTATCAGAACAATATATTCGACATTTTGTTGTGTCATTGTTATGAACTCTCTAAATTTCAGAATGAAAACTATTTTCAATTATCTCGTGCCTTTTAGCAGTGATATTTGTTTAAAGTCAAAACTTTTAAGCGTGTCCTGAAAATGGCATTTTTTTGCAAAAAGGGGGGTTACTTCATTCACTTTTATAACAAAGTTTTTGAAAGCTTTTTAATATTTTTGGACATTTTGTAAAAGAATGAGCTTCATAAATACTTAATAGTCCAATTCAGAACATTTTTGAGTATGTACCCTACGCCCAGCATTGGTCGAAAATTATGAATTTTTGAACAAAATTTATTGTTTCTGAATGTGACAATTTTTTTAATTTTAAACCATAAGAAAACATGTTCCAAAGGATTTGCCCCTAAATTTCCCGCCGCCCGCTCAAGAACATCGATAGGGGAGCAAATTTTGTGGAAAAGGTCATATTTTCAAAAGCATTTTTTTATTTGTAAAAAAAATATATGAAAATTACTTAAATTTGTAAAATATGATTTTTTTTTATTAAATGGTAAACAATTGTCACACACTAAAAAAAATCGTTTCGTTACTGTTAATAGTTATTTTTACATAGAAAGTTAAATTTCTATGTAATATTTTGAAATAAAATGGATTGAAATTTTATTTTTTTTTTGTTTTGTTACCGGGGTGTTTAATATTTGAAATAGTTTTTAATATTTTTTTATATATAAGGAAATAAGACTTATTTACCTATTCAACGATATATAAAACGTTTACATAATTTATTCCATCGAGTCAAACTAATGCACTCAAAAGAGACATCTCAGGACAAAATTTATTATTCGATAATTTTTTTCATGCTTAGTAGACTGGCCTTTATTTGTAACGTTGTTCCGAATCCCGCTCCCCGCGGCTTATTTTGTGAGGTTACTAGAAAAACTATTCCAGAAAACATTTCAGCTTAATCGAAGAATTTTTAAGCTATCCCTGACCCTTCAAAGTTTTGAATGCGATTTACAAGGTGAAAATAGCTTTTTTGGCTTATTTTGAAAATACTGGCTCTTAAATAACTGTATTTCTGGAAAATGTTAGCAGAATCGCAATCTAGACTGAATTATTTTTCTTAAAAGGCATAAAAATTCAAAATCGGTTGGAAAATATTGAAGTAATTGTAATTCGCCCAGACCATTGTAGAGTTAAAATGGCATATAATTTTAATAATTTGGGTAATATCATTAATTTTGTTTTTTAGCTAGCTCTAACATAATCTCTTTAAATTTTTTACTAATTCAGTTAATGGATATTGTTTTCTGAAAATTTTGTGACACCTAGACAACGTTAATCCTTTCTATACCAAGTTCAATTTTCAAAAATTTTAAAATTTCACTTTGACCGATTAATGCCGCTTTTAAACCAGTGTGCGGTAGTGGGGTGGCGTTTGACCTCTGGTGCAAGTATTTTTCCTCTAGCTCGTTTAGTTTTAGCGATATGAACGATTAGAAATTTATATAAGCGATTTTTTCAATTTTAGAGATTTTTCGACTTTACGACTTTGGATACACGACACAACCAGTGTTGCCAGGTTAATTGGGCACATAATCGTCAAATATTTTTGAAAAATCGTCAAAATCGTAATTGCGTTTTGAATATCGTCAAAATATTGTTAAAAATCGCCAAAACTTTAATAATCAAATATTTTTATTATTATAACCCTAAAATCGTAATATAAAATTTAAAAAATCTTGCGGTTTTCGGTGTGAGCTGTAATTTAAGAAAAATTCTTAAACTTTAGTTTTTTATTTGATTGGTTGGAGTTAAGGAAACTTTGATTTTGTAACAAAAAGAATTTCTATAGAAATAACGCAACACTTCACCGAAATGTTTTAGAAAAATTTGTTATGTATGTATTGAAAATTTACCATATTCCGAAATTAATTGTTCGAAAGAAAAAGTTCACTTTAAAAAAAATTCCTATCGAAAAAACTTTAGATTTTAATGTACTGGTGGGCGCTGTGGTGTAATGGTTAGCGCGTTGGACTGCTACACGTGAGGTTGCGGGTTCGAGCCCCAACCAAAGCAACATCAATTTATGAAAAATATTAATATGTATGAGTTTTTTCTATCCCTCATACATATCGCAGCGTCCTTCTTCGGTGTTCCCATAGCACTTAACCCCACTGAAGTAAAATAATATAACAGGGCTATGAACTAAAAAGCTTCAACAAAGTTCGCCAACTCGCCATCAGATGGCGCGCAACAACTGTTCTAAAATTCAATATCTCGCGCAATTACAGTGTTGCTATATTTGAAGTCCATCTTACACCACCTTTCACTTCTTCTCTAACCCCTTTCCAAAGGAAGCAACATGTCAATTAATAGGAAGAATTTCCTGAGTGTTGCTTCTCTTTAAAAAAAAATAAAAGATTTTTCACAGGTACCTACTAAAGGATTTACATGAAAAGAGTCCGATATGAGATATATGTACATTAGACTGTCCCTTAAAATAGCGATTTGTCGATTTTCGTTCATTACACACCCCCCCCCCCCCCCCCACTTTTATTGGAAATGGTCCCAAATGGAAGAAATCGATTTTTTGTTTGGAAAACGTTAACCCGTGCCGAAAGTTGGACGAAAATGGCCCCTTTTGGAAAAAAAATGTATTACTATTAAAAATTCCCAAAATTCTAAATTTTGAAAAAAAATATTTTTTATTCCATTTATTTATTTAATATAGTCAAAATGATTCAGACATGGAATTTTGACTTCATCGGATATCATTAACCCACTTTAGCCTGGAATCCAAAATGACCCACGAATTTGATAAAAATGCAAAAACGTATTTTTTTAAAATTAATTTTAAAGATTTTTTAAAATGCCTAATTTGGAGATGTCGATTGCTATTTGTACCACATAATAGTTGATATTAAAGAAAAAAAAATAAATTGGAAAATTTTCATTCCTTTAAAAAAAATGTAACCCTTAGTGGCCTGGGGTCAGAAAAGACCCATGGAACTTAATATTAATTATGACTACGAGATTGTAAAGCCATTAAATTTATAAAAAAAATCTCAACTGGATAAAAATAATTATTTTGTGTAACGTAATCCATATGGGGTTAATTTTTATACTTTTGGCCAAAAACGCCCCACTAGGAAATTTACAGAATACTCTAATGTACATCCCTTCGAAAAGCAAGTTACATTTATTAGAGATTTAGGAAAAAATATTTTAAATAAAAATAATTACCAGATTCTGTGTTAGTTTTTCTACAAAACCACCATCAGATTCTAAAATGACTACCTTAAATAAAAATTGTATGATAAATATTTAGAAATTACCTGAATACATTTTCAGATTTTTTAATTTATATAATGGAAAAATAACGTCTTTTCGAACAATTGTTGCTATATTTCCTATTGCAAAAATCGTAATTTCGAAGAAGAAAATCGTCAAATCGTTATTTGGCTATTCAAATAACAAATCGTCAAAACTGGCGACATTGGACACAACTCTATGGTACGGGGTATACTGAGTTTGTGCTAATGGTTGCAGCTACTAGGGTGTTCAAATTACTCGGGTTTGGCTTTGTTGGAGTAACCGAGTAACTCGACTTTGAGGTTTTGAACTTACTCGATTAATCGTGTAAGATTTTAAAATTACTCCAGTAACTCGATTAATCTTGTAAGTTATAAAATTACTCGAGTTACATTTTTTTTATTATTTTCTCGTAAAAATTATCCACTTTTTGTAGGTTTTATAGTTGATTAGTAACAAAACACAACAAATTAACAATTAAAATGAATTCATAAGTAGAAGTTTAAAAACTAATAAGATTGTTCACAAGGCGTGTGCTATTTGTTGTATTGTCCTAACAAAAAACTAAGTTGTTAAAAATTAAATAGAAAAAATACAAGATTTGAGAACATCACTACAATTGATGATCTATATGTACTTCTTTTTTAACATAAACACTAATGATTTTAACATTGAGTTGTCATAGGAGGGGAGTACTCCCACTTCAACATATTTTCAGTACTTTTTGAACGAGTGCAAAGAAAGCTCTTTTTCACCAATTAAAAGTTAAAAAAAAATCTTTACAAAAAAAATTGTATTTTTTTATTTTACAAAAGTTTTTTTATTGCCGCCACCGGGTCTCGAACTTGCGATCTCACGATTGCTAGTTTAGCGCTCTACCGCTGAGCTATTATTTGATATGAAAGTTGACTGGCATAAAAACACCACTTTGTTCATGTGAGATATTGTTCCTTATTCTCTTCAATAAAAGTACTTATTAAACAAGTGTAAAAGGTGCACTCCAATTCAATATTGTTTTCAGTACTATTTTTACAGGTGCATAAAAAGCAATTTTTCACCATTTTTTTATATATAATTATTTTTAAAATTTAAAAATTAAAAAAATATTGAATTTAAACAAATTAATTATAAATATTAAAAAAAAAAATAACAGAATAAAAAAAAATTTAAAAAAAATAAAAAAAATATTGCTCCCGGCGGAAATCGAACCCGGGACCCTCTGTTTGCAAAGTCATACCATCACTTTTAGAGCAATTACTCTTTAGAAGCAATACTTCAGTGATTTTTTGGATGTGGTTCAAAAGTAATTCTAAAAAAGCTGTAAAAATTTAATAACGGATGCTTTGGAAGCAATGAAAGAAGTGATTTTTTTGAAGTTGTTCAGAATAACTTCTAAAAAATCAGTAAAAATACACTAACGGATACTTGTGAAGCATTGAAAGAAGTAGTTTGTAAAGCATTACTTGCAATTTTTTTTTGCTGGAAACAATTATACGTATGTTTAGTGTCCTATGTTTGAGTGTGCTAACAGATAGAAAACCCAATAGAAAATCGTTGTGAAACTAAAATAAAAACAACTCTGTTTTTTGTTAGGACCATACAACGATACAACAAATAGCACACCTCTTGTGAACAACAAATATATAGTTAGGGTGTTTGCCTTTTAAAAGGATTTTCTTAAATTTTTAGAAAGGTCTTCTCTGTGTCTAAATAGTAAAACTCAGACCTTCAAAAAACATAATTCCTTCATTCGATTTTTAAATCTGATCAATTTTGAATTATATAATACGAGTACTTTATTCAATCACTATCTTATTCAAAGAATCGTTTTGATTTTTGTTAATTCTTTTCATAAAATCAAACGAATTGATTAAGTTTTAACAAATTAATTTTACGAATAATGTTTGCCTTTAATCGCGAATCAAATCATAAAACAACCCAGTGTAGAACGGTAATGACATATCATTATTTTTTGGAGTACCAGTAATGACACCCACTTACCTTCTGCATTATTTTAAAACATATAATAATGAGTTACTGATAATGACTTATTTTTATCATTATTTCAAATAGAAAATAATTTTTTAGATTTTTTTGAAAATTTTTTGAAATCTATTTTTAGACTCAATATTTTTTAAACACTGGTAAGGATATATGTAACCACATATTTTTTGATTTTTTATATGTTGACGAGTAAGCTTACTTGTGTGCAGCAGGTCAATTGTGTTTTTATCTATTAAATATTACATGTCGATATAGCTCAGATGGTAGAGCTGTTGACTGGCAATCTGTAGACCCAGGTTCGATTCTCGCACCAGCAAATTTTATTAAAAAAAAATACAATAAAAAATATTTTTTTTTATATAATTTATTTTTTTGAAAATCTATTTTTAGACTCATTATTTTTGTCAGTACTGGTAAGCATATAGGTAACGATATATTTTTTGATTTTTCGTATGCTGGTGTGTAACGACAACTCATTATTTTTCGCGACATCGCCATATAAAGGTAATAAGAAATGTAATAACAAAAGTAACTAGTTACCATTACCAAGTATGTAGTTACATAACCACATATCTGGTAATGATTTTCTACACTGGGAATTGAATTCATTCGAAACTGAATCAATATACATTTATATAAATCATTCTTTACTTTATGCAATTTTAAATCGTTGATTTAAAGTGCTTATGACTCAGAAAATTAAAAAAAAATATTTTAAGCGCTGGCAAAATATACCGTGAAATTTTAAAATTAAGCACGAAACAAACATTATTGTTGATACTTGTAATTTTCCAATTTCTTGGAAGGTTTTATTAAGCTTCAGGATGCTATGTTAAGGCGGATTTTAGTGAAATTGATAAAATATAGAGGTTTTATAAGGTTTTCAAGTTACTATGCATAAGCATTATAGTATTTAAATTCAACCTGTAACGGAAACATTACTTTCCATAAAAAAAAATAGTCAGCAAATTAAAAAAAAAATTGGTAAAAACTAAAAAAAAATCCTTTTTTCGGTATACTCGGCTTACTCGATTAATCGACCAAAATTACTCGAGTTATTCGTTTTTGAAAGACTTTCATCGATTAGCCGAGTAACGGTTAACCGATTTAATACCCTAGTACAGGGCTGGCAAAACTATGACACGCGTGTCAGTAGTGGCACGCGAGTGGATTTTAGGTGGCACGCGACGTATTGTTGGATATTTTTAAAAAATTAAAACTATTAGAATATTCAGTTAAATGTTAAATTTCGCTACAAAAATGTGTGATTTAACTCCATAATGTTGAAATTTTTCATAGAGCTTGTAAATCGTCGTTTAAAATGAAAAGAAATCAGTATTGCAAACATTTTTTGTTTAAAGAAATATGGTTAATACAGAACTCGCAAATTCGATTATCATAAAATTCTGGGAAAATTTCTAAAATTCTAGATTGAAAGAAGTCTAAATGTTTCGATGAGCAAATGCCTCATAATCGGAGAAGTAAAAAGTACCAGAAAATTGTACAAAAGTGGAAAACAATTTGTAGTAAAATTGGATCTAAAAAATTAAGTTTTTTTAAAGGGAAAATAGGTGTTACGAAATAACCCTCAATTAAATAAAGGCTGAAAATAAGTTTCATAATGAAATAGCCCCCTTTGCACTGTGGGCCAGGATCGCCGTTTTTTGGCCAAAAGTACAATTCAGGTAAGGGGAAAATATGTTTTTATATGCAAAATCTAGGATTGTTGAATATTTTGTGAGTGAAATATTGCATCATTGTGGTTACTCGTTGTTAGTTGGCGAGAGTTCAAAGGTCAAAGTTTTTTAATTTTGTGACATTTTTTATTTTATAATGATGCAATAAAGAAATCATAAATAAACAATAATTTGTTCCAAAAACAATCTCAAATTATAAAACTGAAACTAGTTCTCAAAAAAAAAAAAAAAAATAGAAACCTATTAAGTATTTACGAAAAAAGTAACAATATTATTAATTTTACCTCAAAAATGTGGATGTTTTTGAAAATCCTAAATTTTTCACTTTACTTTCAGATATCGCTGATTTCCAGCATTCCAGAGTTGTAGTAAAAACTTAAAAATATCACTAAAAATTACCTTAAATGAAGGTTCTGGTTTTCTCACACAGACTAGTAAACTCCAGGTTTGTGGGACATTTGATTGCCAATTCTGAATAAGTACGAAATTAACCCTTAAACACATTTTAAGTTTTGACTTATTTCTGGCATTGAAGTTAAAATTACAACTTTGATGTCTTCAGAGAGTTATTAGTAGAATTTCATGACAAATATTTTTGCGAAACATTTTAACCCTCTAACTCTTCAAATTATGGGTCTTTTTTGACGGTTTTTAAAAAGGGCCAAAAGAGACCCTTTAATTGCAGAGTTAGAGGGTTAAAATGTTCCACAAAAATGTCCCCCGTAGTGTTTTACATAAGTTCACTGAAGATATCCTATACCTAAAATGGAAGATTCAAGAAGGTAAATTTTAACCCCCCAAAAACATAGGACCAGACGAAAACTTTTAAACGCCGATACACTTATATTTTTCTTTGGTCCCTCTGCCAGAATTAGTTGTCATCAGAACCTTTTTTTTCCGTACAGTGTAATTTATTTTTCAACACATAACAATTTTAAATTTATGGCCGCCATATTGGATCCACCATGTTGAATTTTTAAAATTTGAGTTCAGATTCGTAATTTGATACTCAAAAACTTCCCCTGGTGGAAATTTGAAGTAAATCAGGCGACATAAGAAATATAATGAAAATATTGTTTGTCGCCATATTGGATATTGGAATTTTAATTTCAAATTTTTAATCAGCGGATCCTAGGCCTACATAATTGATTATTTTAAGTCTAATATAATAAAAACTAAAAATTAATGGCCGCCATATTGGATCCGCCATTTTGAATTTTATATTTTTCATTTCAGATTCGTGATCGGCAACTACCAAAACCCCTTTTGTGATATCTTTTAGTCTCATATAATCAATATTCTAGTTTTGGCCAAAATTCGATGATGCTGGCCCACTGTGCTTTGTTGGAATTTGAAATTGGGTTTTGATCGTCTTTCGCAGAGCCATTTCAGCTGAATTGGAAATTTCTCTGTTCAAATCCATAATATTCGCTTTTTATTCATTATTATGATGATAAAACCGCGCGATTTATTTTAACAAAATCAAATTTTTGCCCGAAGCACATTTTCAACAAGTTCTTACGTACTTAAATAATGGATGGCGTCAAATAATTTAACTTTTTTTAACAATATGAAATAACCATCAAATATGGAATAACCTAAAAAAAAATGAAAAGGCAATAATGTTCAATTTAATTTTTTCATACCCAAGTAAAAAAATTGATATGGAGCCATATGAAGTTATATTTAATTATATATAATCTTTTATGTAATTAGATATAATTATATCCGAAAAATGAGAACGTCTTATTGTATCATATTGTATCGAATTGTATACAATTGTATACAATTTGGTACAATTTGATACAATTTTATGCAATTCGATACAATTGTATCCGAATTTTGTCCTCATCCAATTACATCAAATTATATCTTTTTGTATAAAATTATATAAAATGTTATAAAAGTGGACATAGTTTGTTACAATTATATCTAAATATTAACCTTATACTTTTTATCATATTATATAGGACCATATCTAACAATATACAAAAATTATTTTTTTAAATAAAAAAAAATGTTCAATTACTTGTAATTGTAATTGTTCTTTTCTGAATTGCAATTACAATTAATTGTAGTTGAGTTTTTTTTCAATTACAATTACATGTAATTGAGTAATTGCATGTGTAATTAATTACAAAATGTAATAGCAAATTGAAAGAAAATAACTCAATTAGGCTAACATCAATGAAATTCTAACAATGCTATTTCTATCTTCTGTTATTTCTGTTTTTGCTGTTATTTTGTTTTAGTTTTTGCTGATTCCTATGGAATTCAACTCTGATCGACAACTTATAAAGCACAGAGAACGACAACGAAAATATTTCCTAGATAGTAGTTCGCGATTTAAACTGTTAAGCGAACTGTTCTAGAAAAAGTGGAAGTCATGGATGTTTTATATTTAGCCCTTATTTCAGAATATATTAAGTAGATTTTGTCATTTGTACAACCAAAGATGAACTTTGTCGGACGGTGTTTTAATAGAAATCGAGTTTTTCAAGTACAACATATGTCGGATTTATTTATTTTCTATTGAGCCGGAATTCCCGGGATCCCGGGAAATTCAGAAAAAAATCCCGCTGTCCCGGGAAAAGAAAAACCCTATATACAACCAAGATATAATATAAAAAATCAGTCAAGTGTAAGTTATAGAATAGAGAATTTCGTATTAGAGCTTCAGTGTTGTTAATGTTATGGGTGCGTAAGCCATTTTTGACTCATGCTCCTAAACAAAAACAAATTACTCACGCACGAGCATTTCGTTTCTTACTCAGCACACATGAGTATATTATATAATTATAGATGATTTTATAAAGAACGTTATAAGTTATATATGGGTTCATATTCGTCAATATAGAATCATAACTAACACAAATTATAAAATATTTTTTATATGGATCCACATAGTTTTATATTATTATGTATAGTATCATACTAAATTATATATAAACGTATATGTAATTATATCTTTTATATGTTACTTTATGTACTTACATATAGCACATACATATATATGTAGGCCAGTATGTAATAATATAAAATAACATATGTCTCCATATTAAAACCTTTGAGGAAAAAATATCTAATATATGACTATATAAAAGTATAAATGCTTGAATTTAAAATCATATGTGGCCATATGTAACTATAAGTTACTATATGCAATTAGATAAAATAATATGTGATTATATCAAAACTTTTTTACTCGGGTAATGAAATAATCTCAATATTTAAAGAATAAATAAACCCCCAAAAATTAAATAACCGTCAAACATTTTTATGTCATTTCTTGGATGTTATTTAATTGTTCCCTTTGGGGATTATCCGTAGCGCTGATAAATATGTACATCTGCGATGATATTTTTATCAGAAATTTTCTAAATTTTAAAAATTTTTAAAAAAGGACTTTTAAAAGACAACTAAAATTAAGGTAGCACGCGAGAAATTTTTACAAAAAAATTTTGTCTGTTTCTGGCACGCAGCGAAAAATGTCTTGCCACCCCTGCCCTAGTAGCTACCAAAAAATACACGCAAAGAAAAATTATGGTTAGAATGGCAATATTCGAAGAGTAATATATATTTTTCGGTTTATGATTGCGACAATCATATTTTTGAAATACATTTTTTATCATAATATGTTCCTTAAATTATCACATTATGATTCCAAAATGACCCCACTGTTATCATATTATAGTCCCTCATATCATATTATTATCCCTATAGTATTTTTCCAGCATTTTCTTGAAGTTGAGTTTAAAAACTACCCACGTTTTGTTATATTCAAAATAGTACATATCGTCACCTTTTTTTTTACAAGAGAAGCAAAAAACGTTATAAAATCAATAAGAATAAAGTATTCTTTGCAATTTTTTTTAATTTTACTTATGGTATGGAAATTTATTTATTTTTTAACAATTATTCTTTTATTTATATATATTTCAGTTTTTATGTTAGTTACGTCCTTTTGACTTGCTTTTTTCTGAAACAAGAAGACGTAACTACACTAAAGTCATTTTTACTTTAACTACCCAGTCAGAAATCGCCAGTGGTACAAAAAATCAAACACTGGCATACCACTGGGTAACCACGGTATTAAAAATAAATGACTGGCAGAACACTCATTTGGGACGCTTTGCCAGCGTTTGCGAAAAGCGTTTTACCAGTATTTGTTTTACAAAAATTTCGGTGGTTTATAAAAAAAACCACTGGCAAAGAATTGGCTTAGAGTGATATGCCAAGGTTTGCAACCAGTGGTTATCCAGTGCTACCTAGCCAATGCTACCAGGCGTACAAAAATCAATTCACTGGAAAACCAATGATTTTATAAAAATGTTGACGCTTCGTTAAAAAATGTTTGTAGTCGGAAGGTTCCAAGATCAAATCCGTTTGCAAGCAAAAAAATTTTTTTGGATTTTTTTAATTTAAAATTTTTTTTGTTTTATAAAATCAATTTTTTTGTTTCTGGGAAAGCTCCTTCAAGACCAACTTTTTTTTTGCCCTCCCAACACTGGCATACTAGTTACAAAAAATTGTTTGCCAGTACTAGCATTTTGGCACAGCCAGTAGTTGTCCAGCTATTATCACTCATTTATGTGATTAGCCATCAAATATTATATGTCTCGTTAGCTCAGTAGGTAGAGCAATCGTCTGCCAATCTGACGGCCTGGGTTTAAATCACGGCAGGACCAAAAAAATACATATGAACTTTTTTTAAATTTTATTTTGGAAAATATATTTCCAGACCACCTATTTATTGGTTTTGCCAGCGTTTTGCCAACGTTTAAAAATTTTGTTCCATCAGTGCTTTTCCGGCGCTTTTTGAACAGCTGGTCCTTTTGTCTAATGATGTTATCATTTTGGGAATGGAAAAGCACTTTTTGCCAGTACTTGTACCACCTGTTAAAGTGCTTTGCCACCGCTTTCCCGTTTGTATTTTTCTGACTGGGTACACTAAAGTTTTTTTTTTACGCGTATACGCAATAATAAATCATTAAACAAAATATTAATCATACGCACCGTAGTACTGTTGCTACAGAAGAAAATTATAACAACAAGTTTTAACGATTTGTACTTATTATTTCAATGAATGTTAAAATCAAATCCAAGGAACATAAAAACCACAATTAATTTTCATGTCGGAGAACGGTCAGTTTGTATATCCTGGTTTCTCAATTCCCTATTAATTCAAAGATTGAATAGTAGCATTAAAAATAATATCTCGAAAATTCTTAAAAAATGTTTATTTCAAGAAAAACACTTAACATTTCTTTGGCACTGGAAAACACTAAATCCTCCAAAAAAGAACCTTGTGAAATTAGATCATCTTAAAAGAAACAACCTTTAAATTACATGGCACGTTTTGAAACAAATTTAATATAACAAAACGACCTACATTTACTAGTCGCAAAACCGAATTTACTACGATGTTGTAAAAAATTACAGCCTTGTAATAGTTTAATTAAAAAGTATGGGGAAAAAGGCAAAACAAAAAAACGGCAACGAAAAAAAAGGTTTTTATGTCACAAATATGTATGAAAATAATAACCCCCCCCCCCCCCCCCCACCGTAAAATAAAGGTCTAAATCAAAAATAGCAACTAAAGGAAAAAAATAAGAGAAGAAAATAAGGAAGAAACATTTCACTGCAACACAGATCACTAACTGACTGACTGATATGAAATGCAGTTGAAATTCGAATACATATTACGAATAAATAAGTAGTGCATAGAAACATTGTGTGAAAGAAAAGCTCACACACTCTCACACACACAAAATCGATGACAGTTCGGGAAAATGCTACAGAGCATGCACTTTTTACACGCTTACAGTTTGGTGGAGAAGTGTATTCAAGAGAAGGGTTTTTACCAATGAATCTAAAAAAAAACAAGAAGTGGCAAAAAAAACTGCCCACCACTACAAAACTAAAAAAAAAGGTCAGCCTAGTTGGGTTGGTAGTAAAATTTGAAACGTAGTAAAAAACTAACGTATAGTATTTCTTTTTTTTTTTTTTTTTCTTTTTTTTTTTTTTTGCAAAACTAACAAAAATCCTCTGCTTTCAGGTTTTTTCCTCAACCCACCATGACAATTATCGCCATCATTGTTGTGAAATGATTATGATATGCAGACCTATGTCTAGGTTTTATAATTTGGAAGATTTTATATCTAATTGTTGGTTTTTTTTCTCTCCTGTTGATGTTGGTGTTGCTTTAGCACAAGCATTCACGTTTAAAGTACGTATACAACAGGGCTTTAAGAGGTTTTATTCTATAAAGCATTCCCCAAAATCAAATTACAAAGCTTGACGTTCTGCAGAAAAAAAATTGTTGTTTACATTATTTCGTTCAATGACTAAGGGAAAATACATTACAGATAAGTTCAGCAAAAAAAGAGATGCCAAAACAGTAGAAAAAGCACTACAATTGATGTTCTGGATGTACTTCTTTTTTAGCATAAACACTAGTGATTTGAACATTGAGTTGTCATAGGAGAGGAGTACTCACACTTCAACATTTTTTCAGTACTATTTGAAGGAGTGCAAAAGAAGCTCTTTTTGACCAATTAAAAGTTTAAAAAAATTTTTCTCAAAAAAAATTATATGTTTTTTATTTTACAAAAGTTTTTTTATTGCCGCCACCGGGTCTCGAACTTGCGACCTCACGATTGCTAGTCTAGCGCTCTACCGCTGAGCTATTATTTGATATGAAAGTTGACTGGCATAAAAACAGCACTTTGATACTGCAAGATATTGTTCCTTATTCTCTTCAATAAAGTAAATACTTATTAAACAAGTGTAAAAGGTGCACTCCAATACAGGTGCATAAAAAGCAATTTCTCACCATTTTTTTTTTATATAAAAATATTTTTAAAAATTTTAAAATTAAAAAAATATTGAATTTAAACAAAATAAATTATAAATATTAAAACAAAAAGTTAATAAAATAAAAAAAATTAAAAAAGAAATAAAAAATGTTGGTCCCGCCGGGAATTGAACCCGCGACCCTCTGTTTGAATATGCCAAATGATACCAAAGTCACTTTTTACGATCACTTTTAGAGCAATTACTCTTTGGAAGCAATACTTAAGTGATTTTTTGGATGTTGTTCAGAAGTGATTCTAAAAAAGTTGTAAAAATATAGTAACGGATACTTAGGAAGCAATGAAAGAAGTGATTGTTTGAAGTTGTTCAGAATAACTTATAAAAAAACAGTAAAAATACACTAACGGATACTTGTGAAGCAGTGAAAGATGTAGTTTGAAAAGCATACTTCCAATTTTTTTATATACATTAACTGTTCATAATTTTTTTAAACTTAAACGTAGATTTTCTTTAAATATCTAACGTTGATAGGTATGATCGAAAATACAGCTTTTATTACTTTAGCAACAACAAGCATAGAATCTGAAGAGTATGCATGCGTCTCTTTCTCTATTAACTGGCTCTAGCCGACATTTCAAGAAATTTTATTAGAAGGTGATAGCTTAAGTTTTCTGATTAACCCTTTGAGGACCATACATTTTCGGCTGAAGCGATTTTGAAGATTTTGCGATTTTCATAATCTCTGACCTAATAATAGTTATGTCAAGAAAAATTAGCTCCGTAGAACCCCTCCTTACCCCTCATTTCGCTTGCTAAAAATATTTGCCATTTGACGATCCTGCCGTTCCGGACAAAGCGATTTTTACTATTATTTTATTTACGTGATCTGGAACTAAATTACGGATATGTTACAAAAAATTGGCCTCATAGAACACTTGCTTGTCCTTCATTTCGCTTGTCAAAGTTTGTGCTTTGTACCCCTTAAATGAAGAATTCTAAACAAAAGCGGGACTAGGTAGGAATTTGCCACCTACTACATTTTTGTTCCCCCAATTCTCCTTTACAAATCACCTTTGCAAATATTTACTCTACGTTTTGTCTGGGCAATTATAAGTACAAAAAACTCTTGGGCAAGCATACTTGCCTGTGGTCGTCAAAGGGTTAAGGGGGGTAAATACTGTAACAACAGCATTTACCCCCACATATTTGAACGGTTGTCAAAAATTCACTTAACAATATTTTTAATATTTTATTTTTTATTTAAAAACCATGTTATTTTAGTATTTTCCGGAAAAATATCAGTTTTATATTTCCCCAGCCAAAATCGCCAGAGTTGCCACTTCATTACTGGCCTTTTTTAAAAAAGGCAAAATCGGCTGCCACTGTGCAGCCTTCACTAATTATCGGAAAATATAAATGTAAAGTGATTCTTAATCCCAGATAAATTCTCTAGTACTTATTGTGGCCCGATTTTGATTTTAAAAATTTGTTTTTAACAAAGTTGCCACACAAACTTAAAAATTCCAAAAAAGACAAGAAAAAACATATTTGTTTGGGGATATAAAATTTATTTGACCACAATTCAGAAAAAGAGCCACGATAAGGACTAGAGTTTTTTGTTGCTTACGAAAGAAAAAAATCCGGATCGAAATCAGTTAACCAGCCTTGGCTGTACAGTGGCAGCCGATTTTGAACTCAGGGTTGTGGGAAAACGCGTTTAAAGTTTAAAACTAATTTTACGCTAAGAAAACAGCAAAATTTCAAAAAACCGTGTATGAACAAAATTTACATCTCGCAGTTTTCTATACGTGTACCAAATTTGGGAAGAATCGGATAAAGAGTAATTTATATATTAACCCAAATATTCTTAAAAACGATGGTAGAGAATTTATTAGACATTCCATTTCGGTCAAAATCTTTTATTTTGTACATTTATTAATTAGTTTTGTATTTGTTTTTTATTTTTTATATACATTGATTACTTTTATGGCTTATAAAAAGCCATCAGTACATGCTCATATAACGTGCCTTCGCCCACCATCGAGGAATCGTCATTGGCTTTTCTTTAAAGACTGCGTGCAATTCTTGCATCTTTGGACGTGGTTTTTTTCTATTTGTTCTGCTGTTTTAGGCGAAATAAGATTTAGAAATGGTAAAAAAACGCTCCCAAAAAATTTTGTGTACAAAGTTAATGCACAGAATATTACTTTGTGACTAAAATATTTATTTATACAAAAAAACATGTGGAAATTTTATTTCTACGAATTTTTTATTGATATTTTCTGAGTATATACTGAATAGTATGCTCTATCCAAATAAAATATAAAAAACAATCGAAAACAAAATTTTTCCTAGGTATACAAAAAATAAAAAAAACAAAGATTTTGACCGAAATTAAATGTCTCATAAATTCTCTACCATCGTTTTTAAGAATATTTGGGTTGATATATAAAATACTCTTTATCCGATTCTTCCAAAACTGGTGCACATGTAGAAAACTGCGAGATTTAATTTTTGCTGTTTTCTTAGCGTCAAATTCATTTTAAACTTTAAACGCGTTTTCCCACAACTCTGAGTTCAAAATCGACTGCCACTGTACAGCCAAGGCGGCTTAGCCGATTTCGATCCGGGTTTTTTTCTTTAGTAAGCAATAAAAGACTCTAGTCCTTATCGTAGCCCTTTTTTTGAATTTTGGTCAAATAAATTGTATACCCCCGAACAAATGTGTTTTTTCTTGGCTTTTTTTTGGAATTTTTAAGTTTGTGTGGCAACTTTGTTAAAAAAAATTTTTTTTAATAAAAATCGGGCCACGACAAGGACTAGAGAATTAATCTGGGATTAAGAATTACTTTACGTTTTTATTTTTCGATAAGTAATCAAGGCTGTGCACTGTGGCAGCCGATTTTGCCTTTTTGAAAAAGGGCCAGTAAAGAAGTGGCAACTCTGGCGATTTTGGCTGGGGAAATATAAAACTGATATTTTTTAAAAATACTACGGTAACGTGGTTTTTAAATCAGAAAATAAAATATTAAAAATATTGTTAATTGAATTTTTGACAACCGTTCAAATATGCTCTTTAAAATGCTGTTGTTACAGTACTTACGCCCCTTAAGTTTTAATTAAAAAAAAATATGGAAAACTATAGTAGAAAAACTGAATCCCTTAGCTGCAATTTAATTTCTTGAAATGTCAGACAGAGCCAGTGAAAAAGAGTTTAACAGTAGGTGAGCGACTTACATAGAGCCTGCTAATAATTTTTTGTTTTCAAATTTATTCTCATTTCAAAAAAAAATTATAAAATTTCCACTGTAGGTACACAAATTGTTTAGTAATTTGAGTCAAATTTTTTAAACTCCCTCTAAAGAAGTTTCAGTTCAGAGGGGCAATTCTGTAACTTTTTAACGACAAAATTCGGTAGATAAATTGACAAGTTTTCATAGTAAACTGACAACTTAACAACCGAATTTTGTCGTTAAAAAGTTAGAGAATCCCATTACAGGTGGCTTTTGTCTTGCATACAATATTTCTTCTTTTTTTTTGCTCTATGCTTTTGCAAGAATTCATTCTTTGAAACTATGTTAAACCTACATATAGTTACACCAAAAAATTCTTGTTGAAGAAACAGTAGATAGATACTTTTATCGGGTCTGGGGTTTGGGGTTTTATATGCAATATTTTATATGCAATATTAACCTTCCTTAGTGTTTACAACAGTACTGCTTACCAGTCGCTCGTACTTATGTTTGTAGTATTTTAGTTTTTTTTTTTATTGCGTTTGTTTGGATTTTCATTTTCATGCTTTTATATATATTTAAGTTGTATAAACTACGACAAAACTGTTCAGTCACTCGTTAGTAGTTTGTCGAAGCTCTTGAACTTGAAAATCAGAAATTCAAAAATAATTATAATAATAAAAAAAAACCAGCTAATAAAACCAAAATATTTACATAAAAAATTATCAATTACAATTTCAAAACATCAACATAACAAGTTTTATTTGATAAAAAAATAAAAAAATTAGTAAAACTTTTGGAAATGAAAACAAATAAAACGCTTTGTTTGTAAATCAGTGTTATAAATATGAATTTAATTAATTTATTCTGTTGACCCCGTTTGTCATAAGAAAAAAAAAAGGTTATAGTGTCAAGTGTTTTGTTGTGTTAGGGGAAATTTTCTGCAAGTGTTAAGTGTTTTTATGAAAAAAAAAAATAAATAAACATAAGCAAGCATAAACAAACATCAACAAATTGTTATTAATAAAAATATTAAAATTATTTGTAAATGGATTTACACGTAAGATTTTGTTATGTTTGGATACATACGAATATTTATTTAGTTAGTTTTTTTTTTTTGTGTAGTTGTTTTGTAGTTTTAATTCAAAAATTGCTCATACGTTCAGGAACACTTAGGCGTATGAGTGTTATTTTGTTTTTATTCCAAAGTAAATTAAATATATTGTTTTTTATATTTTATTTTATCTTTTTGGGATTTATTTTATACAATTCTTTTATTTCATTTATATTTATAACTCGCTAAAGAATTTTTAGGCTTATAAATATTTTTTATTGTTTTACTATACTATACAGACTTAGTAGGCAAACCCCTAACGCTTACACGCCTGTTTTGATGAAACTCGAATATGTAATAGAGAATGGAAATCCAATATTGACCTCATATCTTTTAGTGTCATCTCCGATATTCTGATAAGTGGGCAAAAACGGGGGTAGAAAGAGGCCACACTGAGAGAATAATCTTCATGATATTAATGAAATTCTGCATAGAAGCAATGAAGTTTCACAGGAACTCGTCCATTAAAACTTTTTAGTAAGTTAATGCAAATTTTCATAGCATTTTATGAAGAATCTTTGAGTTTTTTTAGTATATGTAAGTTGTTGATCAAAGTTGAATTTCATAAAAATCAGCCACTTTCAGAATTAAATTTCAAAACATTATTAAAAAGGGCATTGTTAGAATATTCGTAAATAACCAAAAACTTAAATAAGAACCGTAAAACAAGTCAAGAAAACTTGAAGAAAAAAGCTAGTGTCATACGGACTTAAGGCTAGAAAAAATTAAAAAATTTGTATTTTAGTAAGGCTGAAATTTTGTATGGTAACACACAAAAAAATAAAAACTAAATTCAATCATGAAAACCGCCTTTTCAATCAATTTTATCGTTGAAATTCCTCCAATCACAAAAATTGCCCATTCAATTACAAATTTGTAGCTCTTTAATAAATTGAGCTACAAATTTGTAATTGAATAAATTTTCAATAAAATAGTGATACATTTGATTAGGATTTTTATTAGTTTTTTTATATATATTTGATTAAAAATTAATTCGTTGGATTAAAAATTGATCAATATCGTATACCTTCTAAATAGCATATTATATGCATTTGATTAAAAATTAATCCATTGGATTAAAAATTGATCAATATTGTATAAATTCTAAATAAGACTCTAATCAGCTGGATAAAGTGGTAGTTGTCATGCCAACTACAAAAAAATATATTTCTTTATTTTTAGCTTGAATTTCATAACATTGAATTTTATTAAAATAAAAGCCGCATGCAATTTTCATTCATTTGATAGATTTACTTATACTTATATGAAAAATTCTCTCGCATAAATTAGTTTTCGTTTTTCTTCTGAGGCACAAGGACTCTGTCAAAATTTTTTTGAAAATTAAAAAAATAGTTTTTGTTGAAAACTAAATAAAATATTATTTAAAATAATTTTTAATTTATTTTTTGCGATTTTTTTGTTTAACTAAAATATTGATTTTATTAAACAAAATTTCAAAAGTTACATTATTTGTTTACAATAATGTTTTAGAATAAATAAATATTCAGATTTAAAATGCAAAATGAAAATATATAACTAAATAAAATAATAAACTTAACGAGAATTTTTAAAATTTTATAAAAATGAATTTAAAATATCTGTTACTAATCCATAAACATTTATAAAAGCAACCACATAAATAAAACAAACAAAAACAACAACAATATGCTGATGTTTTTCTCTTTTTTTATGAAATGCTTTTGAGTGGTAGAATAAAAAAAAATGTCAAGCAAATTGCAGTTTTGAGCAATTATTTAATCTATTGGATTAATTTTTAATTGACAACTTTTGAAATAATTTAATAAATCGTTTTAATTGAAAAAAGTTTAACAATATTTTTTTGTGTGTAACACATACCATTATAAAGCTATTAAAAAAGATCAAAGTCAGCGGCTTGAGTGTTGTTGTTTAATATGTCAGCTGGCCATGTAAACATGTTAAAAATAAAAAAATTGTTATGTTAGTAAGTCTGAAATTTTTTATATTAACAGATACCATTATAAAGCTTTCAAATTTTATAGTTAGCTGTTTGGGTATTGTTGCTTTATATGTACGTCAGCTGATCGTGGAAACATGTTAAATAAAATTATACTTTTTTTTTTATTTTAGTAAGGCTGAAAATTTTTATAGTACCTAACAAATGCCATGATAAAATTTTAAATAATAGTAGTCATGTAATCATCTTAAAAAAATATATTTTTTTTTTTTTAGTAGGGCTGAAATTTTTTATCATGGTCAACTTCTAAAATATTTGTAAGTCATTAAAAGAACGGACAATACGTAACATTCATTCTATTCAGTCATTTTGTTACTTAAAACATTCACAAAATAAATTTTTTGATCGTATATTTTTACTAACAAGATATAACAAATTCGGCTCTTATTGCACTTGTTTTTATTGCAAATACAGAAAACAAATGACTTACCAAACTGTAAAATTGACTACATTTTCATTTTTTGTCTTTTTTTTTTAAGTATAATATACATAAAATGACTTACCATAACAATACAATTTACTGCATTTGCTGTTGTTTTAGTAAGTATTTTAACGCCCACACGCCGCCCATGCTATTAAAAAAATCGCCAAAAATATTAGTTTATTCTAACGAGCAAATTAGGTTCACCAAAATTGGAAAAAAAATTTGCTAAAAACTGATAAAATCGTCAAAATTTGAGAAAAATCGCTTACATTGAAAAAATGGTCAAAATAAAAAATCTCCCATAATAAAAAGAGCTGAAATTATAAAAAATCGCTGAAATGTTAAAAATCCCTACACAGAGAAAATTTTGCTGCACAAATTTTAAGTGACTTTTCGTTGTAATATAAAATAAATAAGTAAAAATGTTTGAGTTTACTTATCCAAATGTTTTTTACTTTGAAAGTTAACTTATATAGAAAAACTAAAATCTACATTATAACCTAGAGAGAACCCCATAAAGGCAATATGATGAAAGTGCTTGGTTGCACTTGGAAATGAATTAATTGTCAACCATTAGTTCTAGGAAAGTTTTCTTTTCGCAAGTTTTTTCTCTATTTGTTGTAAAATAAATTGTGAATTCTATTTTCAATTAGAAAGAGTATAAATCGCCAAATGAAGAAAAATTTCACGTTTTTATAAATTTTATTTGTTCCTGAAAACTGTTTGAAACTTTGTAAATAATGAATATTTTGAAGTATATTTTATTATTAAATCTTATCGAAAACGATATTATAATCTTAATGGAATTTGATATTGTTTTCGGATATTTCAGGTGATAACGATTTCGCTATCATATCGCTCTTTGGTTTATTGGGATGTATTTATTTGATCTTAAAACCGAACAAAAATAACACTTATTATTACAAAATTTAAAAAAAAAATCGTTAAAATTGAAAAAAATTGACAAAATTGAAAAAGATCGGCATAATTGAATATAATTACTAAAATTGAAAAAAATCGCTATAATTCAAAATTCAATAAAATCGCCAGAATTGAAAAAAGTCCACAAAATTTAAACAAAATTGCCAAAATTGAAAAATTAATAAAATTGAAAAAATACGTCAATACTAAAAAATATTTACAAAATAAATTTGAAAATCTTGAAAATTAAAAAAACTCTAAATTAAAAAATTCGCTAAAATTTTAAATACCCAGTCAGAAATTGCCAGTGGTACAAACAAGCACTGGCATTCCACTGGGTAACCGCGGTCTTAAAGTAAACGACTGGCAGAATACTCATTTGGGACGCTTTGCCAGCGTTTCCAAAAAGCGCTTCGCCAGTATTTGTTTTACAAAAACTTCGGTGGTTTATAAAAAAATTACTGGCAAAGAATAGGCTTAGAGTGCTATGCCAACGTTTGCAACTAGTGTGGTTATCAAGTGATATCTAGCAAGAAATTGTGAGGGGATCATTTTATAAAAATAATGACGCTTCGTTAAAAAAGGTAAAGAGAAAATTTTTTACAATCGGTGGCCAATCACAACAATTCTGCATCTGGTTCCACTGCAACCAGTTCCACGGATCTAATATAGAAGGTATGACTGGCAAAGAATCAGTTTTACAATTAGTTCCATTTGCCATTCTAGGGCAACCGGTTCCACTTTGGAGCTATTGAAGCAGTTGCTTTTGAGATAATTTCAAACAAAAATCATCGGTGTTAGAATTGCCAGTAGAAGGTGGTGTGATAGAAAAGTAGGTATTCTATAACCGATTCTTTACAACAGAAAATTTTCCTGCACCGATAAAGTTTCTCAGTTGCTCAGTTAAAGAATTTCTCAGTTAGAACTGAAAAAATTCAAGTTAACTGAAGTTATCATTATCAACTAATATTTCATTTAAATATAAAGTTTTCTATTACCCTGTTAACAAAAATTTTGAATAGTTTATTGATTTTTAACAAAGTCTAAAACAACGGAAACAAATTTCAATTTAATTTTCTTCATTTTGTGCAAAGAAACGTACATTTGGTCCACCAAGGGTAATTGTTCAGTGAAAAGCAGTGGAATTTCAAACATAATTATTTCAGAAGCGTCAAGATGGGCAGAAAATATTTGAAGATAAGTTCTTATTGTTTCAATATATTTTCTATAAAAAAATTCAAAATTTTTTATTTGTTTTTAAAAGAAATAAAAACGCACAGAATCAAAGACGGATTACCATAAACTAATCTACATTAATTGGAACTTGACATCATTTGTCTGTTTGTGACTCACACAATAAGGGTTGAACGAAGATTTCCATCAAATGGTTATAAAATTAAAGGTTTGAGTGTTATTATCTCATGTTCTTTGAAATATTAATAAAAACTTTATACAATTCATGCACAATTCTTGTTATTTGTAAAAATTGCAGTAAATTTTATTATTTCAAAAATCTTAGTTACTAAATAGGTACTATATGAAAAAATCTAAGATTGTAACTAAAAAATCGTTCTTATTAACTGAATTTATTGCAACATTTTCAACTAACCATTTAGTTACTTACAATTAATTTTTTTAACTGATGCTCTGTTAGGGGTATTTCACCTGAGCCTCAGTTGAAAATTTGGTTGCCAGTAACTGAGAAATTTTTTCGGTGTGGGCTATTTTGGAAAATAATTTTTCAGACCACCTATTTATTGGTTTTACCAGCGTTTTGAAAACGTTGGGAATTTTGTTTTCCCAGTGCTTTTTCGGAATCTTTTTCTAATGATGTTATCATTTTGAAAATGGGAAAGCACTTTTTGCCAGTACTTGTACCACCTGACTGGGTGGTGACTCGGTATCATCAAAATTTAAAAAAACCCTAAAATTGAAAAAGATTGACATAATTGAAAAAATTGCTAAAATGTAATATACTGAATCGACAAAATTGTAAAATATTGCCAAAACTGAAAAAAAAATCACTCAAATTGAAAAAAATCTCTAAAATTAAAAAAAAATACGCCAAAATTAAAAAAAATACAAATCTTAAAAATCGCTAGATTTCAAAAACGCTAAAATTAAGAAAATTGCCGGAATTAAAAATTGCTAAGATATAAAAAAAATCGCCAATATTGAAAAAATCAAAACAATTTAAAAAAGTCTACGAAATTGAAAAAATACGCCAAAATTAAAATGAATACAAAAAATTAAAAAATCACTAAAATTAAAACAAAAAAAAATTGTCAAAACAAAAATAGCTAAAATTTAAAAAAAAAACACCAAAATTTTAAAAATCGCCAAAATTGAACATATGTATGTATTTACTACCAAGGAAACTTTATTAAAAGCAGCAACTATGACATAGAGAAGTTCAAGCTTTGTAAGAAACATGCACTCACAAAAGTTTGTCGATAGAATCTACTGAAAATGACAGTTAAAACAAAGGTATATGCAGTTAAAAAGGCGACAAAGGTATTTACCATTAAAATAACTAAATCTTTTGTTATTTTTAACTGTTGAAAAATAACTAACAAATGCATTAAAAATAACTACCAATGTCGTAAAATTAACTGATAAATTTTTACTACAAAAATTGCAAAACAACTGAGAAAATCGGTAAAAACTACTGTTTTTTACAGTCAACTCTTTTTGTTTACAAAAGTATATTTTAATAAAAAAAATATTTTTTTTTCTTTCGATTACAAAAATATGTGTCATTACTTCAGCATATTTAAAATTCGAAATAAAAACTCTAAACCATTCTACAGTTATTATGCTTTTATGCATTCGAGATACAATACAAGTTTCTGATTTTTATTTCCAAACTAGAAATATATCAATAATAACAAATATAAACTAAAAAAGAATTTTTAAAATTCAAAAAAATCCAACGAAATTTTTTATTTTTTAAATAACTACCAAAAATAACTGTTTACTGTTAAATTACTGTTTTGGTAGTTGTTTATTATGATATTAAAAACAACTGCTTTAAACAACTGTTACGAAATTACAGTACTTTTCGTTTGTTGTTTTCTATAGAAAAACAGCTGTAATTTCTGTTAAAAACAACAACTACTATATACTACACAAACAACTGTCATGTAGTAATTGTCAAACTTTTTTGAGTGTGTGATTTTCATTGTAATACATAAATAACTAGTAAAAATGTTATTTATGTATACATCATTTGCTTGGGGGTTTATATAAATACAAAAACTTAAATATATTACATTATAATCTAGAGAGAACCACATAAAGATAATCTGATGATAGTGTGGATGATAGTTATAATCCAGCAAAAATAAATGGAATGACTTCTAAATTAATTACTTCCTTCATTACATCACAATGAATTACTCCGTTAGGAATGGGTTTTATACAACATCTAAGGCTGCAATAAATATATGCTAGTCAGAAGTTCTTTTTCATGGGTGATAAGAAGTTAATATTTTGTATGGGGTTGCATAGGAACGTGCTGGCACAGAAATCAGAGGGTTTCGGGTTCGAATCCTACCAGTTGTATAAAAAAATGTTCAAACTTTTTTACACAATTAATAATTTTTTGTAGTTTTCACTGTAAATTTTTTTATTTTTTATTTTTATACACTCAATTAATTTTTGAAACGATTTAAAAAATTTTTTTTTTAATTTTCTATTAATTTTTAATGAAATTTTATGGAAATATAAAAATTCTAAATAAAAGTATACAATAATTCTTGAAATATTTTTTGTTAAAATACCAAAAAGTTAAATATTACAATTGTGTTTGTATTTAAAAATTGTAATTTAAAAAATCCATTTTGATTAAATTTTTATTAAATATATTTATTATTACACTAACAAAAAAAATCCTATAAACATTTTATTTTTTAAATTAAATTAATATAATAAGAAGTGAAAAAGAACTTCCTTATCATTGGTTCAAATATACATCATTTGTTTTTAAAAAGAACAACTTCCTTTCTATGACAAGCCAATGTTAAATTCATTGGTGAAAAACCCGAAAAAGAACAACTACCTATTCAACAGTTGTAGTGCTATAACTACTTATTTTACCTCACTTTTTTTGCTGGGAAGTTTGTTCTCTACTTGTTGTGAAATAAATTGTGAATTCTAATTGGAATTTTTCATATTTGATCTTAAAACCGAACAAAAATAACACTCAATATCTATAGAATTTAAAAAAAGTCTACGAAATTGAAAAAATTTCCAAAATTAAAAACGTCAATGCAATTTAAAAAAAAATCGCTAAAAATTAAAAAAAAATATTCTAAAATTATAAAAGTGCCAAAATATAAAAAATAAATAAAATTATAAAAAATCGCTTAAATTTGGAAGAAGCCAAATTCTAAAAAATTGCTTAGATTTAAGAAAAAAATTGCTTAGATAAAAAAATTTCTTAGATAAAAAAATTGCTTAGATTAAAAAATCACAAAATTGAAAAAAAAAATCGCAAAAGTTGAAGAAAAACGACAAAATTTAAGAAAATATCAAAATACCAAAATCAATAAAATTTAAAAAAAGAAGCGTGTAAATGAAAATGGCAAAATTTAAAAAAGTTAAAATGAAAAGCAAAATAAAATTCTACCAAAACGATTTTTATAATATTTTTTTACTTCCTTGGACCAAAATCGATGTTCCATTTCATTTATTTCACTCAGTATTCGAGATACGGATGATATTCTAAATAAAAGCGCTTTTTCCTTTGTGATGCTCGGTTTTCGGGAAAAAAGCTATCATGAAATCTAGCCAAATAAGTCAAAATTTACTACTGGCTCTTTTAATTTTCGAGATACATACATATTAGAGTTCGTCATAAAAATTTGATTTTCGGTTCGATTTCACTTTTTTAAAGTTTTTGCATAAAAAAAGAATTGCGTTTTTTCTTTTTTATTTCAACTCCTTCCACTGGCGCAAGTCGACCAAAAACGCTGATTTTAAGACCCTTTTCCTCCAGAGCAAAAACAGCTACAACAAAATTTAATATAAAAAACTTTTTTTGCATTTTCAAAATACACCAGATAGCCATTAGAGTGGTTCGAAAATCCACTTTTTTCAAAAACTTCTAAAAAGTTACTTTTTTATTATATACAATGAGAATGTATTGAAAAAATATGATATCCCAAAATCAAAGAAATTTTATATATTTCTAACGAACTCTGATACATATAGACGATTAAAATTTTCTTCATTCTGATGGTTTTTAAAATTTTTCAGGTTTTGCGGTTGAAATTATTTTCTATATTATTTTTTTAATTATTTTTTTTTTACGGACAAGTGTTTTAGTCTAAAAATTCGTTTTAGTTTATTCAATTTTTAAAAATACTTATATAATTAGTAGGGTATTCAATTAATCGACTTTTTTTTTAATCGATTAATCGTGCAAATAATTATTCGGGGTTTTTCTTCGTTCGGTTAATCGAACAAAATTTTAAAATTAATCGATTAACCGAAAAAATCTTCTGTAAAATAATATACATATACTTGTTGTGTTTTTAATAATTTTATTTACAAAAAGGAACAAAAATAAATTCAGTAATTCTTCTGAATAAAAATAAAAAAAATGTAATTATTGAGATCAGATTTTGTCATTCTTTTTATTTTTTCTGTCCCCTCTTTCACATATTAAAATTTTATCCAAATCGGGGAGAACCACACCCCAATGAGCTAAAGAGTTAAAGACCCCGTACATTAATCAATTTGTATCTCTTTCGTATGCATTGAATACATAAAAACATAAATGTAGAGAGGAATTCTGTTGAGAATTGATATCCCTCTACGTTTCCGTACCTCCATCGCTTTATTTTATTTTATTAATTCAGAGTGCTCACTAAACAAGCTTTATTACATTGGGCATTAATTCTAATTAATAATTCTAATGATCATTAATTACAATAATTATTAAGGCTTTCGTTTAATATCAATGTTTAAAAAGTCGTAAAAAATAATTCAAAATTTATTATACGTAAATAGATACTACTACTTTACTAGATAAGTCACAACAACAGAGTAGTAATTTGGAAGATGTCAAAGCAAACTGTGATAATATTATGTTGTTTTTGTTTTTTTCTTTGCGATTTAAAATATTTGTTAACGCTCGTACTTGAAAACATGAAATTCTCATTAAGTTGAAGCTCACAAATATTTCCAGAAATTCTGAAAGGTCGTCCTTTAATTATTTTTTAAGGCCAGAATGAAATCCGGATAGGTACAAGCCTACAGCAAATTATTTATCACAATTTTTTAAAAAAGTTTTGAGATTTTAGCACATTTACTTTAATAAAAAATTTATATGTATTTGTTAAACATTTTTGTAATTTTCTACCAATTTCGATTAATCGAATGAAATTATTCGAATTATTCGAAATTTGGACAATTTAAATTATTCGAACAATTTTTGAGAAAAATTGTTCGATTAATCGAATAACGATTAATCGATTGAATACCCTAATAATTAGACATATAATTTCTAATATAAAATTAATTCTTTCCCACTACGAAAATTCCAAAAAAAAACCACCTGAGCTTTTTCACGATCATGAAAATTTGAGGTCTTTAAGACATTTTATTAATAAAAATTTTTAAATTACTATAAAATATTTTCTAATTTATGTCCTTTGCGGGATCCCGGGATCCCGGGAATTCAAGATAAAGTTCCCGCTTTCCCGGGATATCAAAAAGTGCGGGATTTTGCATTCCCTAATGATAAGTGATTTTCTTTCATTCATTTAGTCAAATGAAAAATTTTAATTTGCAGTTACATACTGAAATGTTGGCATAATTTAAATTTAAAAATATTTAAAATTCATCTTTGTTATAGCTTGTGTGCTTTGGTTTTGATTATGTGTTAGTTTCAAACTACAATGCACTAAGTGAATGGTAATAAAATTTCTTCACTCAATTAGTAAAATGGTGAATGAACATGCGATTTGAATGATTCAAGTTGGGAATTCATTCATTAAAGACTGCGTTCGATGAAACTAGTGCACACATAGTTACTTGTAAATTTTTTTCAAATTCAAAGTTTATTTTTTTTTTTAATCAAGATGCCTTTGTTAAATATTTACAAATCCTCATGTCAAGTTTTAAAATTATTCGATACTTATTGGCTTTAAAATGAGCTGTGAAATAGAAATGCGTGAACAAATAATTCGATTATTGCCCAGAGATCAGACCCATTGAAAGATATTGGGCTCTGGTAAAAAGGATCATGAAGGGTAAAAAATAGGTTGCTGAAAACACTAAAACATTTTCAAGAAAATAGTTATCATCAAGCAAAAAAATCACTGAAGACACTATTAAAAGTTTAATGGGAGGAATTTCAGAAAAAATTAAATTTTTCATTAAAAACCACTAATGTGTAATATTGTTTTACTAAATGTAAACGTGAATAAGATTTCTTTTGTATATGTCAACTAGTTTAAAAGTTATTTGAATTTATTCGTGCACTAATTTCATCGAACGCAGTCTTTACGTATTAAAGCTTTGGGAATGAAGCTTATGAATAAATTCTTTACGAATGGTTTAACGGAATAGTATATGAACATTTTTAAATTCTGAGTTCAATTTTTCGTGATTTAAGCTTAAATTGAATTAAGTCCTTCGAAGCTCTGAATTATAGTAGGTATAATTTCTTTAATTTTAGTTTAAAAAAGTGTCTACAAACGCAATAAAATGTGTAATGAAATTCGAAATTTACACACAAAGCAACAACAAAATTGTATTTGCTGTTGTTGCTTTGTGTGTTGTTTTCAAATTTCATTACACATTTTATTGCATTTGTAGACACTAGGTTAAGAGGTGATGCTACGAGTCAGAGAATGTGTAAAGGGTTGTCGGCTCGATTCCCGGTCATGACATACACAAAAAGTTTTTCATTTAGACACAATTTAACAATTCAAATTACTTTGATCAATTGACACATAAACTAACCACTGACGAGTCTTCGGGTGAGACGAAACTGCGGCAGTCTGGCGTCTTAAATTTTTTAATAAAAATGTTTTCTTCTTCTTTTTGCTGTAAATTAACTTTTGAAAAGAACATTTGTTTTGATTTATTTTGTGGTTTACGAGTATTTAATTAACAGTCTAAAACGAATGAAACTAAGAGTTGAATTTTATGAAATGTTTTCAATAGATTTTTTTTTTTTTGTTTTAATACATTTGAAGCGGTCTTTACCTACCTAAAATTCTAAGTGTAGTATTAAATAGAAAAAATAAATGTTTGAAAATAGCGTTTTTAACTAAACATTATCATCATCTAATATTTCGATGAGTAAAATTTAAATGATTATCAAACGTATAGTACCTCTTGTCTACTCTCCTGCCTAGGGGGGGCGGATGGTTTAAACAAAAAACACTTAACATTTTTGTATTTAATCAATGAATGCAATTTATGAATGAACCTAAAATATTTTGTAATTAAAAAATTATTTATTATCAACAGCTATTCATATTAACACATGTACATTAGAGGGGACCCAAATTCGAAATATTTAAATTTTTAAAATTTAACACATATAATCCCAGCAAAATCTCGGTAATGGGTGCTCATTACTAATATCTAAATAATAAGCAGTAGAATTAGGGCCTGCTGCGTATAATTCGGTGTCAAAACTCATTATTTTTATTCGACAAGGTCGTTTTTGTAAGTAGTTGTCCATATTCGCTGCATGAAAAAATGCACAAAATTTGTGCACCCACTTTGCTGGGATATAATGTGATCAAATATAGTTTTTTTTTAATTGGTTCTGGCACATTTTCCAATATTGCTACCAGGCAACTCTGATTTTGAGAAAACTGTATGTAATTCCTGTATATTTCCCATCGAGAAAATTTCCGCATTAAATGTGCGACTTGAAAAAAAAACGATGTGAACTTCCGACGAAAAAAGCGTATATACATATATTCATATATTACTCGATACTATTATATATATATATATATATTAGGGCGGGTCGATTTAATAATCGCCCATGGCTCAGTGAAAATCGTATTCTAGGGATCAAAATAAGAAACTTTGCCGAAGGAACCATACCTCTAAAACGAATTCTACTACCCCCCAACTGTTGACTTTTGTCCCGTAGGGTCAAGTTTTGAAAAATCCCACTTTGACCCATTTAGAGTGCCCCAATCGAGTCCAAATGTATGACCGACCCCCACTAACTTTGGAGGGCCGATCCACCCATGCCAGTGGCACACCCCCTGGAACTCCCCTGGGGGGTTCCCCATACAAACATTTTAAAAAATCACCATTTTTGGCACTTTATTTTATTATTTTTTATTTATTTTATTTATTTTTATTATTTTATTTATTTTTTCTCTTTAGAAATTTATTTAGTCAGAACATATGTAAATGAAAAAATTAATTTAACTTAGTAATAGAAAAGAAAATAAAAAAAATTACTGTTTGAAGTCTTTTTTGCTTTCAAGTCTGGGCAATTTCGCACGGCTCTCTAATGTCGTCACCATAACAGCCTCTACATTTTCCGGTATAACTCGTTTGGAAACGCTAGCTAGCAATTGAACGTGTCGTTCTGTTGCAGGTCGTAAAATAGGTTGTGTGGGTTTTTTAAGCCACCACAAGACACAGCTGCATGTCGTAAACTTACTTAAGCTAAATCGGTTACAGGTAGAATTGAGCATAAAATTATCATAAAGGATTTTCCAGAAGTAATAAAAGGCGCACTTGCTTAACAGAATTTGTGGTCAGATTAACGTTTAATTTACATATAAGTACTTTATGGGCAGTTTTGACAACAAAATCGGTTACAGGTAGAATTGAGCATAAAATTATCATAAAGCATTTTCCAGAAGTAATAAAAGGCGCACTTGCTTAACAGAATTTGTAGTCAGATTAACGTTTAATTTACATGTAAGTACTTTATGGGCAGTTTTGACAACAAAATCGGTTACAGGTAGAATTGAAATTACCATTTCATTCTTATTACCTCGTCTCCTAGACCATATATAACGCTACAGTTTTTGTGAATGCATTAAGTCGTTGTGAAGAACTCGAAGTGTGAAGTGCTAATTTGAGATAAAAAAATATTTAAAAAAAAATCATTCCAAATCAAGAAGTTTACAATGAATCCACCATCCTCTACACCGCAAGATGAAGCAATAACAACTATCGAAAACCCAATGAGTCATATACCCAGGCATGATGTTACTGTTTTTGGTGTGTCTACTGATTTGACTGATCTTAATTTACCAACCCATCTGGATATCTTGAGATATTATTTTTACTTGAGCGAACAAAAAAAGTTGTCCTATAAAGCATTCACTATTCAAGTACAAGATAAGTTGATTGGAATTTGGGAAAAACTTGGTATGGAAATAATGCTGAAAAAAAGTGTATGTAATAAATTGAATAGATTGCTTGACAAATATCAAGAGCAAATCAAGAGAAGAAACAAACCCCAACAATTTACAGAGTATGTAAAATCTCTGGAAACAATTTTTTTCATTGGAACATGTAAATGCGATTTGAAGGCAGCTCCATGTGCATGCGGTTTGGTTCCCGAACGCCTCAAAGAGTTTATGCACGATCAACATAATCAGAGAAGTCTAACAATGGATGGATTTGCGATGGAAATTGAAGAGCAAGGAGCAACGTCTATGTCATCAATGCCAACATACCAAGATCCCGATGATTCAACATACGCACCGCCACCGGTTCAAGAAGATTTGGATATAAGCACAAGTTCACAATACACACAGAGATACGATTGTTTTAACTTTGCCTTGGTATGTGACAGATTTGGCGTGCCTGATAGAGTAGCATCAGCAATGGGAACAGCTCTTTTCCAAGATTTTAAAATGAAAGATATCCATGGCAAACCTCTCATCATGGATAAATCGAAAGTTCGCCGAGAAAAAGAGAAATGCAGACAAGAAGTGCTTCGCAAACGGTTAGATGATACCAATTTGTTAGCATTTTCATTCGATGGCAGAAAAGATGATACTTTAACGAGAGATACAATTGATGGGAAGTATCATACTAGAATGGTAAAAGAACCTCATCTTGTTATTTTGAGAGAACCGAATTCTGAATTGATTGGTTACGTAAGACTGGAACATGAAACCGCTGAATACAAAACAACCAAATTAAATGATTTTTTCAACGATAAAAATATATCACTGGATGCATTAATTGGCATATGCACTGACGGTGAGCCAACAAACACTGGCCCAAACGGTGGAATTATACGACGATTCGAATTGCTGTTAAAAAGACCATTGCATTGGTTCGTTTGCCTTCTACACTTCAACGAACTTCCGTTTCGGCATTTGTTTGAAGCTTTGGATAAATCAACCAGCACTGGACCAAGATCGGCAACCGGAAAATTGAGCCGTCAAATCGAAACTTGTGAAACTCTTCCGGTAAGTTATTGCTATCACTCATTTATTATAATTGTCAACCGTTTTTAATTGTTTTATTTTTATATATTTTCAGGTGGTGGACGGCTTTCAGAAAATTGAGTTGAAAAATATGCCCCCTGCTCCAGAAAAAATTGAATTTTCCACCGATTCCAAGTACTTATACGACATGGCCCATGCAATTTCTAGCGGCGTGGTTTCAGTGGATCTGGCAAACATCAAACCAGGGAAAATTGTACATTCTCGGTGGCTCACCAAGGCCGCTAGACTATTACGATTATATGTGACAACGGAAAATCCAGATGCAAATTTAAGAATACTGGTTGAATTTATAATTACATGTTATGTGCCAATGTACTTCAATATCAAGTATTACAGCTCTGTCGTGTACGGTAGTAGATTATTTTTCAAATTCATTAGTTGGTCAAGATTTCTAGAAATTCGTTTACGCAAAATTGTCAATAAAGTAATTACAGATAATTCATATTATGCGCATTCGGAAAATATCTTGTTATCAATGTTGTTTGATGATAGCAAAGAAAAGCGCGACTGTGCTATCAAGATAATTCTACGCTATCGAACCGATGTTGACGACCCTACGGGACTTAGAGCTTATAAAAAACCAGATATAAACTTTTATTGCACAAGTTACACGGAAATGATCAATATGAATGACATAAATGACGTATTTGAACCACCATTCACGCGAAGCATTCCATACGATACTTTGAAAGAATATTTAAATCAAGATGATCCACCGTTTAATGATCCAAAAATTCCATCACACATACAAGAAACAGAACGACACGTTCAATTGCTAGCTAGCGTTTCCAAACGAGTTATACCGGAAAATGTAGAGGCTGTTATGGCGACGACATTAGAGAGCCGTGCGAAATTGCCCAGACTTATAAGCAAAAAAGACTTCAAAAAGTAATTTTTTATTTTTTCTTTTCTATTACTAAGTTAAATTAATTTTTTCATTTACATATGTTCTGACTAAATAAATTTCTAAGGAGAAAAAATAAATAAAATAATAAAAATAAATAAAAAATAATAAAATAAAGTGCCAAAAATGGTGATTTTTTAAAATGTTTGTATGGGGAACCCCCCAGGGGAGTTCCAGGGGGTGTGCCACTGGCATGGGTGGATCGGCCCTCCAAAGTTAGTGGGGGTCGGTCATACATTTGGACTCGATTGGGGCACTCTAAATGGGTCAAAGTGTGATTTTTCAAAACTTGACCCTACGGGACAAAAGTCAACAGTTGGGGGGTAGTAGAATTCGTTTTAGAAGTATGGTTCCTTCGGCAAAGTTTCTTATTTTGATCCCTAGAATACGATTTTCCCTGAGCCATGAGCGATTTTTTTGCCTCCCCACAAATCGACCCGGCCTAATATATATATATATATATATATTTACATATCCAAGTAAAAGAGTTTTGATATACCCAAGTAAAAAAAAATGATATGGAGCCATATGAAGTTATATTTAATTATATATAATCTTTTATGTAACTAGATATAATTATATCCGAAAAATGAGAACGTCTTATTGTATCATATTGTATCGAATTGTATACAATTGTATATAATTTGGTACAATTTGATACAATTTTATGCAATTCGATACAATTGTATCCGAATTTTGTCCTCATCCAATTACATCAAATTATATCTTTTTGTATATAATTATATAAAATGTTATAAAAGTGGACATAGTTTGATACAATTATATCTAAATATTGACCTTATAATTTTTATCATATTTTATATGACCATATCTAACAATATAAAAAATTATTTTTTTAAATAAAAAAATATATGCAATATCTGGAGATCAGACCTGAGGGATTCAATTACAATTATTGTAATTTGTAATTGAAATTAAAAAAAAATCAATTACATTTCATGTAACTGTAATTGAAAATTTTCAATTACAAATTACAAATAAACACTTTTCAATTACATTTAGAATTAAAAAGTGTTTGTTAAAATATTGTAGAAAAAACTGACTGGATAGGTTGGATAGGCGTGGATAAGTATAAAAAGAATACGTCATGTTCCCTAACTTGTGCTTTTTGTCATTAGTTGTTTTCGGAAAAATGTCGTTGTAATTGACATTTTTTTAATTACAATTATACATACATACATATGTAATGTGTAATTGAAAATTTTCAATTGCAAATTACTTGTAATTGTTCTTTTTCGAATTACAATTAAAAATAATATGTAATTGCAATTGAGTTTTTTTCAATTACAATTACATGTAATTATTACATGTAATTATTTACAAAATGTAATGATTAACCCCCAGGTCTGCTGTATATCCTATAATTTCGATAAAACTTCCATTACTTTAATCCAGATTTACCATGACAATGCATTAAACATGAACAAATTTCCCTTTGTTTTTACGGTGGGTCTCATAATGATGGTTTAAACTTTAGTTAATAGTTAACCCAAAAATTTGTTATTGTTTTGTGTACATTTTTTTGACATTTTCTTTTGTTTTTAGTTAAGTTAAAGTTAAACCTACAGTATGAGACCCACCGTTAGTAATTATAAAATAAAGTTAACAACACTGAAATTTTAAAGTTAATAGGATTATGATATACAACCAAGATATAAGAAATCAGTTAAGTGTACGTTATAATATAGAGAATTTCGTATTAAAGCTTCAGTGTTGTTAATTTTATGGGAGCGTAAGCCATTTTTGACTCATGCTCTTAAATAAAAACAAATTACTCACGCACGAGCATTTCGTTTCTTACTCACGCACACATGAGTATATTAAAAACTTACTCATTATCAGAAAATTCTCACGCAAAATAGTAAAAATTACTAAAAACATATGATGCAAAAAATAAACTCACACACGGATCATGCACAGGTTATATATTCTTACTCACGCTCACGCACGAATTACGTACGAATTATATATTCTCACTCTCAAGCACGAACCACTTGAGTATAGTAATTATTACTCACGATCACGTGTGAATAACGTGACTCACGAACATTTCTAGTCACGCGCCAATCCCTAGTAATTATTAAATCTAAAACTAGTAGTATCCGACTGAACAGTTCGGCCAAAAAGTGACATTTAGTCGATTTTCTGTTATTTGAAAGCATTGTGGAGAAATTTTCATACTGCTAAATTATTTGTTGAGCGGATTTAATTCGATTTTCAGTGTCAAATTTAAGGAAAACTTCGTAGTTTAGCTGTAAAGCTAACTGTTCGGCCGCCGAACTTTTATCAATTTGGCCGAACTTTCGGTGGCCGAACAGTGAATTTGTTGCTTAACTTCGGACTTTTCCTTAAGTTTGACCCTCAAAATGCATTCTAATCGGACCAACAAATATTGTTTCATAAGCAAAATTTGTCCATAAGGCTTGAAAATACCAAATACCGACAAAATATATTTTCCGGCCGAACTATTTTCCGGCCGAAAAAAAACTAGTTCAAAGTCATTGTTAAAATGGAACCACATATAATATAATACGGTTTTATATAGACCTTGTATATTTATACCCTACACCACTATGTGGTCAGGGTATTATAAGTTTGTGCTGATGTTTGTAACACCAAAAAATATTGGTCGTAGACCCACCTTATAGTATACCGATCGGTTCAGAATTTTTTTTTATTTTTCGATTTAACGATGTCCGTCTGTCCGTCCGTCCGTCTGTCTGTCTGTCCATGCAATCTTGTGCGCACTCTACAGGTCGTAACTATTAAGATATTTTGATGAAATTTGGTACGCAGACCTATGTTGGCCCAAGGACGAACAAGTTTGATTTTTTTGAACATCGGTCCATGTTTAGACCTAGTGCCCATATAAGGGTCCTACCAAAATTATATTGTTTATACGCTGCAGGTCGTAAATATTAAGATATTTTGACAAAATTTGGTACACAAACCTATGTTAGCCCAATAACGCAGCCTATTGATTTTGGTGAACATCGGTCCATGTTTAGACCTAGTGCCCATATAAGGGTCCTACCAAAATTATACTGTTTATACGCTGCAGGTCGTAAATATTAAGATATTTTGATGAAATTTGGTACACAGACCTATATTGGCCCAATAACGCAGCCTATTGATTTTGGTGAACATCGGTCCATGTTTAGACCTAGTGCCAGCCTATTGATTTTGGTGAACATCGGTCCAAGTTTAGACCTAGTGCCCATATAAGGGTCCTACCAAAATTATAATGTTTATACGCTGCAGGTCGCAAATATTAAGATATTTTGATGAAATTTGGTACACAGACCTATATTGGCCCAATAACGCAGCCTATTGATTTTGGTGAACATCGGTCTATGTTTAGACCTAGTGCCCATATAAGGGTCCTACCAAAATTATACTGTTTATACGCTGCAGGTATTAATATTAAGATATTTTGATGAAATTTGGTACATAGACCTATGTTGGCCCAAGGACGAAGCCTATTGATTTTGGTGAACATCGGTCCATGTTTAGAACTAGTGCCCATATAAGGGTCCCCCCAAAATTAGCTTGGTTACAAACTGCAGGTCGCAAATATTAAGATATTTTAATGAAATTTGGTGCGCTGACTCACATTATAGAAAATTTTGACATAAGCCCCATTTTAACCCATTAAAATTTCGGATCCAAACAATACACCAGACTGGTGTAGGGTATTGTATAGTCGGCATGCCCGACTTTAACCTTTTTACTCATTTTATATAAAATCACTTTGAAAAAATTGCTTATGTGGGATGATATATAATTACAGATGATTTTATAAAGAACGTTATATTGTTATATATTAAAGAAATCATGAAATATTGTATGTATGGAACCATATAAGTTATATATGGGTTCATTTTCGTCAATATATAATCATAACTAACACAAATTATAAAATATTTCTTATATGGCTCCACATATAGTTTTATATTATTATGTATAGCGCCATACTAAATTATATATAAACGCATATGTAATTATATGTTTTATATGTTAATTTATGTACTTATATATAGCACATACAATTATATGTAGGCCAGTATGTAATAATATAAAATAACATATGTCTCCATATTAAAACCTTTGAAGAAAAAACATCTAATATATGACTATATAAAAGTATATATGCTTGAATTTAAAAGCATATGTGGCCATATGTAACTATAAGTTAATATATGCAATTAGATAAAATAACCCGGTGAAAAATGTTCATATACGCTCAAACATGTTCATATATGGTTTATGTATGGACACATATGAACAAATATGGATTTTTTATGAACATATATGGATTTTATATGAACATATATGGAAGTATATGTGATTCCATATATGGAAAAAATTTCATATACAGACATATATGGAAGCATCTGTTATTTCATATATGGAAATGGCACTCATATATGGACAAATAGGAAAGTATATGTTATTCAATTTATGCAAAAGGGACTTGTATATGAGCATATTTCGAAGAATACATTTTTCCATATATGTAAAAGGAACTCATATTTGGATAAATATGGAATAATATTTAATGCCATGAATAAAAAAAGGAACATATGTAGCGCCTAATTTGAATGTCATACATAAATTTATATCTATCGTACAACTGGTACAACCTTATAATAAAGGACAGCAACGTTCGCATGTATTCGCATATATTTAATAAATGTATATGTTCATATATGTCCATATATGAACATATACTTAGGTGTTACCTCATTTTTCGGATCCATACATATATGGTTGAACCATAAATGTTCATATATGGACATTTTTCACCGGGAATATATGATTATATCAGAACTTTTTTACTCGGGTAGTCATAGTTATTTTGTTTAATTATATATTTAAATATATATACCAAGACATAGTTATATAGAATTATATGAAATTATATTTTAAATATATAACTATATCTTCTTTTATATAGCACTATAAATAATGCAACTTCCCTATTAAAAAAATTAATATGAAGCTTTATATGGTAATATATAAATAATAAGTGTGATCCATATACAATTTCATCTGTTAAGATCTAAACTGATACAATTAGATAAAAACTGATGAACAACTGATACAAGTTCAGTTATTTTAAAGGTAATAACACCTATGTCGCCTTTTTAACTGCATATACCTTTGTTTTACTTGTCATTTTCAGTTGATCCTAACGACGAACTTTATTGACTATTGTTTTCTTAATTTCATATGGAAATTCTGAATTTTAATTGATGTGTTTTAAATTTCAAAATTGAAATTGATATTATATGAATTCCAAGTAATATTTTCTAAATTATAATTGCAAAAAGTGTAGTTCTTGTTTGTAGTCTAAATTGGGCTTAAAACATAAAAACTCCATTTGAAAACTGTTGAAATGATCTCAAAAAAATATTAAATATTTTGAATTTAGGAATTGCAATCTCAATGCCATACCGCTTAACTCTTTGACGACCATAGGCAAGTATGCTTGCCCAAGGGTTTTTCGCACTTATAATTGCCCAGACAAAAGATAGAGTAAATACTTCCAAAGGTGATTTGTAAAGGAGAATTGGGGGAATAAAAATGTAGTAGGCGGTAAATCCCTACCTAGTACCGCTTTCCCCTTGTAAGCCCTGGAAATTGGTTACTTAGAATTCTTGATTTAAGGGGTAAAAAGCACAAACTTTGACAAGCGAAATGGAGGGCAAGCAAGGGGTCTATGACGCCAATTTTTTGTAACATATCCATAATTTAGTTCCAGATCACGAAAATAAATTAATAATAAAAATCGCTTCGTCCCGAACGGCAGGGTCGTCCCACGAGCCAATTTTTCTTGGCATAACTATTATTAGGTCAGAGATTATGAAAATAGCAAAATTTTCAAAATCGCTTCGGCAGAAAATGTATGGTTCTCAAAGAGTTAACCTAAATCGATTTCAAAATGTTTGTTTTTTTTCACAATATATTGTATTTTATTTTCTTACAACTTTTTCGTAAAGGTAGACTTTTTTTCATTATTTCGGCCCTCTCTAAAATACAATACAACACAAAATATGAACAAATTTTTAAACTGATAAGAAAGTTCCAAGAATTCATTGAACATTAAAAAAACAATTCGAAAGTAAATTATTAGTTTTTTGTTTAGTTTGAGTATTTGATTGTGAATTTACTAGACACGAGTATTTAAATGTTTTTAAATATTTGGACATTCGATACTTTTTTATTCCAAATTTTCCATTCACTATCAATTTCTCTTCTTCCTTTAAATGAGCTTTACATTTTTTTTTTTAATAATAAATACAGCATTTATTTACTTCAAATTACATAACCAAAGCCCTGGGGCCATATATGATTAATAAAAGCTACTACAAAAAAATAATTTAAATAAAGATAATAATAAAAAAAATAATAATAAAAATAAATAATAATAAAAATAAATAATAATAAAAATAAATAATAATAAAAATAAATAATAAAAAAATAAGTAAAAAATACAGTAAAACTATCATATAAAAAAAAAATACTGAAAACATTATCTTGAATAATATAAATAGATATTAAAAAAAAATAATACAATCACCAGATTTTCCTAAGTGCAGCGATAATAAAAAAAGAAAAGATCGAGAGAGATAAAAATAGTAGCACAAATAAAAAGCTATAACTCATGAATAGCTACATAATCCTTAAGCTTTCGCCTAAAGACCTGGGGTGAAAAAGCAAAACCTCTCAGGTATAGAGGTAGATCGTTCCATATTCTTGAAAGCCTAATCTGAAATGATCGCTCGTACATAGTAGTATGATGTGTTGGATAAACCAGTTGGGGGTTTTTTTCCGAGTTGGACAAAAGAAAGTTGTCAACTATATAGTCCGGAAACCCATTAACCATTGCTTTGTAAAAAAATATCAATAACCTCATACCTACATAATTAACAAAAGAGCACCCAAGAAATTGGATTACGTACGGAGTCACATGAGAGCGAAGTCTTAGGCCAAAAACATATCTAATAATTCTATTGAAAATCTTGGTAAACCTATTAAATTCACCGCCTGTGGTACCAGAAAATACCTCGACACAATATAATATATGAGGCATCAACAAGGCATGTGCCACACGCATCCTAATTGAGAGAGGCAGATATAAGTCAAGAGAATACAACCTTCTCAACAAGAATGATATTTTCGAAGAAACGTTATTAATATGCGATGAGAAATTTAAATGATTGTCAATTAAAACTCCAAGGCATTTAATCTTATCCACAAATTCAACTCTCATGCCATCGAAAGTAACCATTATATTATCAGTATCGAAACCAAAACCCATTAACTTCGTCTTTCTTGGATTGACAACAAAACCATTGCCAGAAGACCAAGATATAACCTCATGTATGATGAAACTTACACCCTCTTCCAAGACATCTACAAATTGCGAATCGGCATAGCAAAGAAACTGAACATCATCCGCATAAACGTAAGACTGACATGATAGACCATTCCCAAATGTAAGAAGATCATTCAAGTAAATCATGAACAGTAGTGGGCCAATAACAGACCCCTGAGGTACACCACTGGTTATTGGTTTCGTTAATGAAAAAGAATCGCCAATCGAAACAAACTGACTTCTACAACTCAGATAAGAGGATATAAGTTTACAAGCTTGTGATGAAAAATCAAACAAATTAAACAGTTTGTCCACAAGTTTCGAATGTATCACTCGGTCAAAAGCTTTAGATAAATCCAGTGAAAGAAGAACTACATTTTTACCATTATCCAAAAATTTTCTAATCGAATCCGTTAGACAAAGAAGAAGGGCACCAGTACTATACCCACGACGAAAGCCTGACTGAGATGAGTGTATTAAAGAGTTACTATCAAGGTGTAGGATCATTTGATCCTTTACAATATGCTCAACCACCTTCGAGAGAATCGGAAGGACAGATATCGGACGCAAATTATCCAAAGAGTTGGAAAGACCTTCCTTTTTTATGGGTATCACCCTAGCTTTCTTCCAATCGTTAGGAAAGACGGAAGTAGTAAAAATAGAATTAACCAACCGAAGAATATGGGAAGACACAAACGGAAAAACTAAATTAATAAATTTCAATGGTAAATAATCATTACCTGCAGCATTAGATTTAATCTTCCCCAATGCTGCGCGCAATTCTCCCAGATTCACACAACGAAACGAAAAACCACCACCTAAAGTACCCCCTGAAAAATCCATTGAATTGGGATTATCATCTAACTGACACGAAACAAAATAGTCATTTACCTCGTCAGCATTAGCAGAGATAAACTGATTATCAGTCTCCAAACAACCATTTCCCCTTAAATAGCTCCACATTTGTCTAGGACTAAGATCCCTAAACATGCTTGAATAGGCACGCCTCTTAGCTACCCTAATAACTCTCTTTGCACGATTTCTGTGCTCACAATAAACAGCCCAATTCAGTGAACTTCTGTTCAGAAGGTAATATTTGTAGGCTAAGTCTCGTAAAGATATATGATAGACAATATTAGGGGAGTTAAACCAGTCAACAGACTTAAAAACTATCTTACGCCGTACGACAGGCACTAAGGAGTGTAAAACATAGAGGTTAGCCATAAAAACCTCCAATTGAAGATTTACATTATCCGTTGCATACATTCCACTAAAATCAAGAGAATGAACAGTTCGTTCTAAAACTTCCATATTCACAGAATTATAGTCCAAGTAGGACACATATTGTTGGGAAGTAGGTTTCGGAATATCGACAGCAATAAAAATTAGTGAATGGTGCGATACTCCTGGACACTGCATTTGACCAGAAGTACTCACAACAAGAGAGGGACTCATTAGAAAATAATCAATAAGGGACGTAGAATCCTTATTAATATCATAATGAGTGGGGGCTGAGTTGTGATGGCACACTAAGTCCAGCCTACTACACATTAGCCGAACCAAATTAGATTTCCTACTACAAAACATATTCATATTAAAATCACCCATAATGCAAACATTTGCATATTCAACAAGAATATCCCCCATAGATTCCTCGAAAACATTTAAATTACCATTAGGCAAGTAACTCACACCAATTAAAATTTGCATGCCCCGAAGGATCACTTCAGCGAATATAGATTCTGATTCCCCATACCTATCAGACCTAAAAACTACCCTATATTCAATCCTCTTCGAAATAAGTAAAGCCACTCCACCACCCCTTTTAGGCTTTGGGCGATCACTTCTACAAATATCATATCCCGGAATATTAACACTCTCGGACAATATATCAGGTTTAAGCCATGTCTCACTTAAACCAACAATATCCATAATATTTCCCTCAAGTATGTTCCTTATTTTTTTTTTTTTTTTTTTTTTTTTTTTATAAAGAGAAGCAACACTCAGGAAATTCTTCCTACTAATTAACGTGTTGCTTCCTTTGGAAATGGGAAAGAGAAGAAGTGAAAGGTGGTGAAAGATGAAGGGCTTCAAATATGGCAACACTGTAATTGCGCGAGATGTTGAATTTTAGAACAGTTGCTGCGCGCCATCTGATGGTAAGTTGGCGAACTTTGTTGAAGCTTTTTAGTTCATAGCCCTGTTATATTATTTTACTTCGGTGGGGTTAAGTGCTATGGGAACACCGAAGGAGGACGCTGCGATATGTATGAGGGATAGAAAAAACTCATACATATTACTATTTTTCATAAATTGATGTTGCCTTGGTTGGGGCTCGAACCCGCAACCTCACGTGTAACAGTCCAACGCGCTAACCATTACACCACAAATTCATTCAATTTGAATGTCGAAGAAGAAGTATTAAAGCTGTTTATATTGTAATGACCTATCTTTAACTCTCTCTCAAAAGTTATAAAGTTATTACGAATTACAGAGTTATCACTGCAAACAGGACCTAAATTTATAAAGCTATTCATCTTAAAATGTATAAAGAAAAAAAGAAAATAAATAAAACTGGCAATTGTATAAAAGATAAACAATTAAAAATTTGAATAAATAGCAATCTGACGCCAAGAAAATTAATTGCAAGAAATCATCAGATACGTTTTTAAGAAAATTGGTTTAAAAAATTATAAATGCAAATAAAAATACTATTGTTAAAAAAAGCATTAACTAATCAAAAGATAACTTATGACCAAAGAAGACAAAAAAAAAGCAAAATCCAGCTTGTTTAAAGAAAAATTTACTCACGAAAAAAGTAAAAGTAATAAAACTTATAAAAACAACTAGTCTTAAAAAAAGCAGCTTAAAGCTCAATAATTTTTATGTATTTAAAACAAGGTTGGCAACCGAAACGAATAACGGTATAGGTATCGGTATTGGTATCGATTTTTTATTTGTTTCGGTATCGGTATCGGTAACGGTATTTTAATCATTTCGGTATCGGTATAACCGATACCGAAACATTAATACCGGTATATACCGGTATTATTGAAAAAATTTACAAAAATATAAAAAAAACGTTCTTAATTATAAAAAAAACTCAATTTTATTAAATTTTTATAAAGGATAAGTATTTAAGTTATTAAAAATTTCTAACAACGGAAGTTCAGCCTAAAAACTCCGATTTTGATGAAATTTGGATATGTGATTGAGAAAAAAAATCTAAGATCGACCTGTCTCAGCTTATCGGCCACCTCGGAATTTTAAGGGTCCAAAAAGGGGTTCAAAAATGGGTCCTTTTTAGGTTTTTTTGCTTTTTAAGATATTTCGACCAAAGGAACCATGTGCAAGTGTGGTATTGTTGAAAAGCAATTTTTGAGGGCTTTTCACTGGTAGCTTTTTTTGTCACTTTTTTGCTCTTTCGAATTTGCTGTTTTAAAATTTTCAAAAATTTTGGGTACTTTATATGAAGAACTATATTGCTATGGCTGCTGAAATCATATATATTAGTCCTTATTAAATTTAAGCGGAAACGTGTTTTTGCGTTTTTCGATATTCGCACTACATCAGGTTTGCCAAAATTTTCCCCGAAACACCTTTTTTGGTACATTTTTAAAGAATTTAGGTCTCTTTCTGTGCTAAACATAGGAAATATGTACATCAAACTTCATATTTTGATGGATATATTAATACTCTTTGTGATATACTCTTTTTTAATTTCGTAAATTTGAAATGTGCTCCCATACAAAAAGTTTAAAAAACATGCGTTTTTTACATACTCCGTCTTTTTTATATAAAATGTTATACTTATTTCCACAATTGATCATTTATTTTTTTATAAGCTTTCCAGTGATGTATAACATGATATATATATATAACCGTCGTTAAATAAAATAAGGGAATAAAGGCATTTAAGTTATGCTCTCTTACAAAAAAGTACCAATGGTTATTTTGCAGAATATAGGCCCTATATTAGTGTTTTTTTTTTGTTTTTGATTTTCGGAACACAAGTTGATTCACTACAAATATTTTATATTTGTATTGAGATCATATAATAAAATAAAATAAAAAGTTTATAAAATAATAAAAGGATTCTCTAAAAGAAACTGTAAATTCAATTAAAAGTTTAAGAAACCAGTTTATATATTAAATTATATTTACTAAATTTGTCACAAGTTAGAGAATATTTATGAAGTTAAATAAATTAAAAACAATGTTGCCAATGCAAACTAAAGGCTGATAACCGCACTTTGAATTTATAACACGATTTTCTATTAACAATGGATAATAAAGTTTAATTGTTTAACAATTTTGTATTAAAAAATTTTTATTTTTGCTAAAAACGTGAAAAAAAACCATTTTTTAAAACCGATTCCATACCGGTACGATACCGGTATTAAGGGAAAAGGTTTTTGAATACCGGTATTTTTTGAAATCAAGAATTTCGGTATTGGTATCGGTATCGGTTGTCAATTTGAAAGGGTTTTGAAACGGATAACGGTATTATAACGGTATCGGTTGCCAACCTTGATTTAAAATATAGATATGGAATTCTTTCATAGAATTCATGGCTTAAAAATAATTTTCGATTTTATATTGCGTTTACTTCGCAGGCGTCCAAATCCGCAGATTTTGACTAAAGTCGAAATTCCAATAAAAATGTGGTGTAAAATCCCGAGAATCCCTATACAAATAAAATCTTGTAAATCGTGAGATTTAAAAGAAATCTTACGAAAATCTTGAAATACAACACATCGCTTTGTTAAATTTAACAAAAGAATTTGTTAAAATCAACAAATTTTATTTTAAGCCAAAAAACAGGAATAAATTTTGTTAAAGTAACAAATTTTTGTATCCAGCCAACAGACGTATTATTTTGAGTGTAGTAATCAGTAGTTGTTGTTTTTTTCTGTAATTACAGAAATGCTCCTTCGGAAAATACAAAAAAACTACATATTATGAAAAGTACTGTAATTTCGTAACAGTTGTTTAAAGAAGTTATTTTTAATATCATATAAAATAAATAACCCCACCGAAGTAAAACAATATAACAGGGCTATGAACTAAACTGCTTCAACAATGTTCGCACAGCTCACCATCTCAAGTTCAACGTCTCGCGCAACTATAGGGTTGCCATACTTGAAGCCCTTAATCTTTCACCACCTTTCACCTCTTCTGTATCCACCTTGCAAAGAAAGCAACACGTTAATTAATAGGAAGAGTTTATTGAGTGTTGATTCTCTTTATAAAAAAAAAGTACCATCTGTTAATAGACTACTGTTAAATTTTGAGCGTTTAACAGGTTTTCAAAGCATACAACCTCGTGAATTTTTGTAAAAGTGGAAAAAAGTGAATTTTGGGTGTTCATAAAATATTATTTTTTGCGAAAAAAAACCGTCACTCAAACCAAGGAAAAGCTTGATAAGTACAATGGGGACGCTGCACCATCAACTTCAATGTTAAAAAAGCGGTTTACTAAGTATTTTAATGGTGTTCGCACAAACACAAGTGACGCTGAACGTTCTGGACGGCGAATTGAGGTCAATACACACGATAATTTTGAAAAAATTCACGATATGGTGTTGGCCGATCGGAGAGTGAAAGTGCGTGAGATTGTTGATGTCATAGACATTTCATATGACACTGCGGTTTCGATTTTAAATGTCAGTTGGGTTTTAGAAAGCTATCCACAAGATGGGTGCCGCGTTTACTCTGAATTGACCATAAACGAAATCGTGTGACAAAGTCGAAGGATATTTTGGAGTTATTTAACCGCAAATCGAATTAGTTTTTGTAACTGTGGATGATACATGCATCCATTACAATACACTGGAGACAAATCAGCAGTCTCAACAATGGATTTGTCCGGGTGAACCGGCTACGAAGATGGCCAAGGTGGGTTTATCGGCCAACAAGGTGATGGCGACAGTTTTTTGGGATGCACGCGGAATAATCCAAATCGATGACCTTCAAAAGGGGAGAAACAATAAATGGCGAATATTATGCCAACTTATTGGACCGATTCAACAGCGATTTAAAAAAAAACACTACCCCATTTGAACAAGAAAAAAGTTATTTTTCATCTAGACAATGCACGGGTGCACACGTATGTAGCAAAATTACATGAATTGCGTTACAAATTGATACCTCATCCGCCATATTCACCGGATTTAGCTCCCAGTGATTATTTTCAATTTTTAAACCTATAGAAATGGCTCGGTAGAAAGAGATTTAGCTCGAACGATGAAATTATTACACAAACAAAGGACCTCGAGAAATCTTATTTTTTGGAACGAAAAAAAATCGAGAAACGTTGGACTAAGTGTATTTAGCTAAAAGGAGACTATGTTGAAAAATAAAAAACTTTTGTGCTAAAAAACTGTGTTTCATTTAAAAAGTCGCGGACTTATTGAACCGCCCTCGCACCTTTCCTTTAACTGCCATTTTCAGTAGACCAACTTTTTTGAGTGCAACAAATAATCCCCTTGATTATGTAAGGCGTTTTTACACTAGAATCTAACTAAAAATTAGTTAAAAATCATGCTGCAGAAAAAATTGTTAAATTAGCAGATTATTTTTCTAAATACTATTAAATAAGAACAGCAAAAATAAAACTGTTAAATTTACCGAATTTTAGTTATATTTAAGTTAACTTCTAGTTAATTGAAAATGACAAATTGTACTGTAAAATCTGCAGAAAATTCTACTCTAGAAATATCTACAAAATTTTTGTTATCTTTAAGCTAAAATTAGTTGAATGCAAATAGCAGTCTATGCTGTTAAATTAACAGAAATATTTGCTAAAAAAATTGTAAACTGCTGTTTTCAAAAGGCTCGACTTTTATTTGCATTTAAAAAAAAATTAAAAACTTAAAAAAATTTTTAATTTGTTCGTGATTTCTTAGGCTACTAATTATTTTGCAAAATTTTTCGTTGATTTAACAAGTTAATTTGTTATTTTCTATTAACGAAAATTTAACTCAAATATAACTAAAATTCTGTATATTTAACAGTTTTATTTTTGATTTTCCTGTCTTACTAATATATAGCAAAAAGAATCCGCTAATTTAGCAGTTTTTTCTGCAGTATCATTTTTAACTAACTTTTAGCAGTTTTAACTAATTTTTCTACAGACTTTTTTCTATTAGTGTATATTTTATCAAAATTGTATTGGCGAATATGGCCAATAAATTTTGATTTTGAAAAATTCGATTTGTACGGAGGAGTTTTTAGTAAATACGCTAACGCCTTACGTAATTAGTGGAAATTGTAGAATATAACAAAATAGTGAAATGCCATGATGGAATTCACAGTTCGTACTATTACACTCAAAATAATAAGTATGTTGGCTGAACAGTCCGTCTCCAATATACACAAATTACCTGCACTTGTACGTAAAAACCATACGTCAATGTGGCAACATTTGCGAAAAGGTGACACGGAGGAAATAAGAAGATAAACAAAAAATTTAAATGTTTGTATATGTCTGTTTGATCACTTCAGAAAGTATTCATATAGAGACAATCTGACAATAAAAATATAAGCAATAATACAATCTAATGGAAAATCACTGATAAAGCCTGTCCATAAAAAAGGCAGAAACTGGATCTAGTCTGATTTGCAAATTTAATGTGTTTATAACTTTTGAAGAAAATGTTTATTCTTCTTCTTAACCTCAAACCTACTAATTTAGAAAAATTAAAATTTATTCCTGTTTTTTGGCTTAAAAGAAAATTTGTTGATTTTAATACCTTTTTTTGTTAAATTTAAGTTAAAAATTTGTAAAACTACAGTTTTATCTGTAATTATACTGGGTCGTAGAATATTCTCAAATTTAGGGTCTCGGGACCCTCCCCGGGCCTAATCAATATCATGTGAGGGCATATAAGGGCACTCCGATGAAGCAAACATTTTGTCCGTTTTGCTCTATCTCGCTTAGTTTTCGAGATATGGGCCATGTTATTAAGTGGAAAATTTTTATTAAAAATTTCCGAGGGTCCAAGGCCCCGCCAGAGTTTAGAGATAGAGATGGAGATTCGAAACGAGTTCTTTGGGGTATTATACGGTTAGGGGTAGTCGAAAATTTCTTCAAATTTGCTCTATCTCTCTTAGTTTTCGAGATATGGGCGGGCCATTTTAAAAAATCGGGAGGGAAAGAAATACCGCCATCTTTAAAACTTCGGATACATTGGTGGCGTCATCTACCAGATAATAACAGTAACATGAAAATATTATATTTTAACAATAAAGTTTTGTTTTAAATAATTTTGAAAATTAACACTCAAAATTAGTTAAAGTTCTGAGGATTTTTAGTATTGTGTTAAATGAAGATAACTAAAATCTTTGCTTAAATCAGTGTTTCAACTAAAAATTTGTTAAAAATAAGTCAAATCGATTTGAAACGGGTTTGACAGATTGTTCTACTGACGTATTATTTTAAGTGTACTAATTAAAAGAAGTGTTTTAATTGTTTCTTCTGGGGTAGGATGACAATAAATAAAGCTTTGCAAATGCCTATCTTCCCCCCACCAAGAAATTGATTGATACTTCTTGCTGCGACTTCTTAAAAACAAATTTTTTTAACATAATTAGTACTAGATGTTTCCATAAAATTATGGAAATTATAATCCGTCCAAGAATTAAGTGCTTTTTAGAAATATTTTTAGTTTCGAGGTTATTTTTGTTTATATTGGTTCGTTCATAACAAACTGTCTTTGTTTAATCAAAATCTTGCCACTGTCAAAAAGTGCAAATGTAAACCGTGAAGATTTCTGATGAGGTTTCCATTGATTTAAACACAAATGTAAACCCAATATTAGCTAAAACTTTCCTAAACTCGTTCTTAAATATTAATTTTTTTATGGATTTAAAATACACTTGATTAAAATTCCTAAACCTAAATAAATATGAGGCTCCAATGTGTCTCGGTTTACACTTTTTAATAAAAAAATATTTAAATTCAACTTGGTCACAAAAAAAACTAGTTAGTTGTGTTAATAAATTTAATAACGTTTCGAAAATGATCAAAAAAGAAATATGGAAAACAACAAAATACCATAAAACAAATTTTAATGAACTATGAAATAGAATTAATTTTTTTTTTTTGTAAATTAATTAATGATATTTTAACCAACAAACACAAATAAAAAAAATAAAAAAATTAAACTTGTTTTATTTCGTTTTAAAAAATAATTTTTGTGTATAGTTTATGTTTTATTTGTAAAAACTCATTAGTAGTTGTTTTACCGGTTGGAAAATTAAAATTATTGTTTTATAAACATAAAAATCAATAAAAACAACCACAAAATACACATGAAACAATAAAGTTACACTAAAATATTATATTTTAAAAATTCAATTTAAAATTAAATAACTTTGATAATTAACATTCAATATTAATTTTAACATGCAACAAACCATTTATTAAAAGATTATTAAAATGGCTCTACACAGGTTTTTTTTTGTATAAATTTTGTAAAAGTATGCGGAAATTTACTAACGATGGGTTTTGTACTGAAGGCTTAACTATTAAATAAAAGAAAATGTCATAAAATTATATATAGAAAAAAACAAAAAAATATTTTTGGCTTAACAAATAGTTAAATAAAAAACCTTCAGTATGAAATAGAGAGAGTAAGTTTTTACCACCCTAGTAAAAATTATTTTTATATAATTATTTAGGATTTTATATATTTATATCTCGGTGAAATGTATATTTTTATTGTAAGTATAACAAGAGATATATAATTATATTAAATCAAATCATACGGATGTAATTATAGAAAAAAATAATTATTAGAGACGGAATATGGTTATTTGTTATTCGCCTGATCAATATCGTGTTAACAATTATTAAATTCGGTCCAGCGGTTGAGGACACATTGAAGGAGTTTACTCTTTTTACAAATCAATAAAAACGACAATATTTAAACAATTATAAAAAAATAAAGAAATGGTTTATTAAAAACCATAAAGATATTTTATTGACATCATATGCCTTAATGATGATTTTAGTAAATGAGGTCGTGCATCATTAAGGCACTAGATGCCAATACTGTCCTCAAAACTTGTTATAAAACACATAGCACTACTTGTAGGCAAGCCGACGATATGCTATTTTTGCGTTAACTACATATGTCCGCTACCTCATAAAAAAAAAGAACTCAAGATACAAGGCAGAGCTTTGAAGAATTAATTCCTTTTTGAATGAATTCACTACCAATCGAATTCAATTTTCTCTAGAATTGAATGAATTCCTTTTCTTAAGTAATTCACTGAATTCATTCAACTGAATGCGTTCATCAAACAACAAATTCAAAGAATTAATTCAATTGCAATAGTTCCTTTTAAATAAATCAAATGAATTAATTCACCGGTGAACGCGTTCAATTTTATAAATCGAACGGAAAAAAAGTGAATTAATTCCTTACTGAATTAATTCACCACTGAATTCATTCAATTTCATTTTCATTCAGTGAATTAAAAATAAATAAAATTACATTCAGTGAATTAAAAAAAATAATAATAAGTTCACTGAATTGAAAAAAAATAAAATAAGTTCACTGAATTGAAAAAAAATAAAATAAGTTCACTGAACTCAAAGCCTGTTTTCTGCTATTAATTTTTTAAACTAGTATTTAAACTAGTATATTTTTTTCCAAATTTATCTATATCTGTAAAGTTTTTATTTTTAATAGTAAAAGGCTTTATTTTTAATCATGTAGGTTGATAAACAGCATCCGGTTTCTAATTTGTTACTAGCACACGCTGTAAAATTGCTTATTTAAAAATTTTATTTGTACATTATTGTTTTCTTCTACTGAACGGCAGAAAATAGGCTTTGAATTCAGTGAACTTATTTTATTTTTTTTCAATTCAGTGAACTTATTTTATTTTTTTTCAATTCAGTGAACTTATTTTATTTTTTTTTTTTTTCACTGAATGAAATTGAATGAATTCAGTGGTGAATTAATTCAGTAAGGAATTAATTCACTTTTTTTCCGTTCGATTTATAAAACGCGTTCACCGGTGAATTAAATCATTTGAGTTAATAAAAAGAACTATTGCAATTTAATTAATTCGTAACAAAATAAATCGAACGAAATCAAATATGAATTAATTCCATTCAATATATGGTGCTTAGTGAATTAATTCATAGAATTTTTAATTCAGAATTGAAAAATTGAATTAAGGAATTAATTCTCAAAGCTCTGGTACAAGGTTTATGTGATTTAGACGTTCTTATATGAAAGTTAACTCAACGTTTGTGCATGTTCGCACCTAACATTAATTTATACCCCAATTATTATAAGTACTAGCGGGCAAAGCCTGCTACGTTGTCAGCGCGTCTTAAAGTTTATTTAATTCCAGTTTATGTTAAATTAGACTTGGCAAGTAAACTCGCAAATTTATCGATGCTTCGTTACCAGCATGCCGCGGCAGTTTAAATATCAGAATATATAAATTGCATTCTTTTTCTAAGGTTTTTTCTGTTTTAATAAATTTGTTTTACCTTTTTGTAGAGTATCTTTCAATGCTAAGTTTCATATTTCTTGCTTAAAGTGTTTGCACAGGTAATTAAAAGAGATGATTTACCCCTTTCTGTTCCTCGCCGTAAAAATAACCAATTATATACTATATAATCCTGCCTCAGTGGATGTATGTCTATGTTAAAGGAAATACCATGCGAGATTTTAAGTACCAAACTCCAGCCATTTAAATTCCATTCCCTTTCCCTCCAGTTATCTTATGTTTCCATTTCACACGTTCCATTCCATTTCGTTTAGTAACTTTAGTGTTCCAATGCAACTCGTTCCCAGATTCCATTTCGTTGCTACTGTCTTGTGTTTTAATATCAGTTGTTCCCTTTTCCACTCCATTTCTTTATACTTGCTCCATTCCATCCCTTTTTGTAACTGGAGTGTTCCAATTTCACTCGTTCCTAATTCCATTCCATCTCGCTTCCTGTTCCATTTTGTTCCATATTCCATTCCAATTCGTTCCCTCTTCTATTTCATTTCCATTGTCTATTGTTTCAATCCCAATCATTCCCCGTTCGTTTCCATTTCGTTCCACTTGTGTTTCAATTCCACTCGTTTCCCATTTCGTTTCTTAATTTTAGCGTTCCAAACACCCCTGTTCTTTAAATTTTAGATTTCTAGCAAAAGGGGCAGGCGTTAAGGCGGGCAATTTTCCCTATTTGAACCCCCATTTTTACCAGATCCTGTCCAAAGTTCAAAAAAATACCTTCCCGATAAGTTAGCCCATACTTCGAGGAACACATATTATATAATAAATTTCAGATTTCTAGCAAAAAGGGTTTGGGTAGGCCATCAAGGGGGAAAATTATTCCCTTTTTAGCCCTCCCTTTATGAATTTCCAAAAATGCCGTCGTAGCGTACGTCTGTGTTGGAGGAAGAACCTACAAACCGAATTTCAGATCCCTAGTTCCCAAACTGTGTGTTTAACCATACCTGTAGAAAGTTTGACCCTACCTGTAGAAAGTTTCAAAAATGCCGGCTTGGCGGATGTCTACAATAGAGAAGGAATCTCCATAATAATTAGCCTATATACATACATATTTCAAATTTAACGTTTCTAGCCAAAGGGTTTTGACAGGCCATCAATTGGAGGCTTTTCTTCTTTTTGCCGCTCCCTGTAGAAATTTTCAAAAATTCCGTTTTCGCGGCTGTCTACGATATAGGAGGATCCGTCATACTAAATTTCAACTTCGTTGTCACAGCGGTTTGAGCAGGCCGTTATTAGGGACATTTTCCAATTTCGACCTCAATTTTTGATATGTTCCTGTCCCAAATTCGAAAAAGTACCTTGTCGGTAAGTTATCCCTACTCCACGGAATACATATTTTAAATTTTAGGTTTCTAGCTAAAAGGATTTGGGCAGGACGTTAAGGGGGAGTTTTTCTCTTTATTGCCCTTCCCGATAGGAATTTCTAAAAATCCCATCTTAGTGGACATCTGCATTCCGAATTTTAGCTACCTAGTTCCAGCAGATTGGGCCGGTCGTCAAGGGGCCCTGAAGGGTATTCAAAAATCGAGCCTTTATGGATGTCTACGACAAAGGGTAACCTTTATATCAAATTTCAATTCCCTACCTCCAGCAGTTCGGGCAGGCCGTTAAGGGGGTACTTTCCCATTTTTACAACGTCCCTGTCCATACTCCAGGGCATAAATATTTTAATTTTTAAAGATACTTTTTTGTGGAAAAAGGTTGTATTTTTCAAAAAGGAGGACGTTTTCTTCTTTTTGGCACTTACTGTTGGAATAGTCAAAAATCCAAAAAAATGTATGCTAATTTGTTTTTTTGGAAACGTAATTTTGTTGGGAAAAGTCCTTTTTAGAAAAAGTGCTTTTTGTGTATTTTTGAAAAAGATACTTTGTTTTGAATAAAAGTAATTATTTTACGAGGTATTTTTTTGTATAAGTTGGAAAAGGATACTTTTTTGGAAAAAGTACTTTTTCTTTGAAAAAGTTACTTTTTTGGGTAAATCCCGTTTTAGTGGGGGTCTATATTGGAGTATAATAAGACATTTTTTTTTTTTTTAAAAATAACTTTTTTTGAAAGATTATTTTTTTGGATAAATAATTTTTTTAGGCAAAGGCTCTTTTTTCAAGAAGATACTTTTTTGGAAAAAGGTACTTTTTTGGAAAAAGGTACTTCTTCTCGAAAAAGGTACTTCTTCTCGAAAAAGGTACTTTTTCGGAAAAAGGTACTTTTTCGGAAAAAGGTACTTTTTCGGAAAAAGGTACTTTTTGGAAAAAGTTACTTTTTTGGAAAAAGGTAGAGTTGTAAAAGTATTGAGTATTCCGGTACTGAGTACTCAATACTGGCTGTTTTTTTTGAGTACTCAATACGAAAACGGTACTACTCAATACTTTTAAAGATGCAATTTTCCGTAGAAATGTGTATTTTTCGTATGAAAATACAACTCTAAAAATAGTACTCTAAAAATACAACTCTGAAAATACAACTCTATTTGTGAAGCAAAGAAATTTGTAACGAATTTTTGGGAATAATATTTTAATTAATTTATTTAAAATGTTTGAAATTTATTAAAATGTAAGTAGCAATAGTTATTTAACACGTGTATTTGAATTGTTATTATTTTTCCTAATAAATACAAATTCATAACATTTTTATTTTTAAATTCAAAAAAACCGCTAAAAGTATTGAGTAGTATCGAGTACTCAATTGAAAAGTATTGAGTAGTATTGAGTACTCAAAAAGTATCGAAATTTCACAACTCTAGAAAAAGGTACTTCTTCTCGAAAAAGGTACCTTTTTGGAAAGTGGTACTTCTTTTGAACAAAGGTCCTTTTTTTAAAAGTACTTTTTTAAAGATACTTTTCAAGAAGCTACTTTTTTGGAAAAGATAATTTTTATTTGGAAAAAGGTACTTTTTTTGGAAATGTTACTTTTTTCAGAAAGGTTCTTTTTTGGAAAAGGTACTTTTTTGGAAAAAGGTACTTTTTGGAAAAAGGTAATTTTTTGGAAAAAGGTACTTTTTGGGAAAAAGTACTTTTTTTGGAAAAAGGCACTTTTTTGGAAAAAGGCACTTTTTTGGAAAAAGGTACTTTTTTGGAAAAAGGTACTTTTTTGGAAGAAGGTACTTTTTTGGAAAAAGGTACTTTTTTGGAAAAAGGTACTTTTTTTGAATAAAGGTAATTTTTTTGGAAAAAGGTACTTTTTTGTTGGAAATAGTACTTTTTTGTTGGAAATAGTACTTTTTTGTTGGAAATAGTACTTTTTTGGAAACGGTACTTTTGTTGGAAAAAGATACTTTTTTTTAAAAAAAGTACTGTTTTTTAGCAAAAAGTACTTTTTTGTTTTTAACCCTTTGACAACCATAGGCAAGTAGGCTTGCCCAAGAGTTTTTTGCACTTTTAATTGCCCAGACAAAAGATAGAGAAAATATTTACAAAGGTGATTTGTAAAGGAGAATTGGGGGAACAAAAATGTAGTAGTTGGTAAATAACTACCTAGTCCCACTTTCCCCTTGCGAGCCCTCGAACTTGGTTATTTAGAATTCTTCATTTAAGGGGTAAAAAGCACAAACTTTAAAAAGCGAAATGAAGGACAAGCAAGGGTTCTATAAGGCCAATTTTTTGTAACATTTCCTTACTTTGGAATTCCAGATCATGAAAATAAAATAATAATAAAAATCGCTTCGTCCGGAACGGCAGGATCGTCAAATGGCAAATATTTTTAGCAGGCGAAATGAGGGGTAAGGAGGGGTTCTACGGTTCTTGACATTACTATTATTAGGTCAGAGATTATGAAAATCGCAAAATTTTTAAAATCGCTTCGGCAGAAAATGTATTGTCCTCAAAGGGTTAACAGAAATTACAGTTGTTTTTTTATAGAAAAATGCAAAACAACTTTTATGACGGTTATTTAAGAAAACAACTAACGAAAAGCACTGTAATTTCGTAACAGTTGTTTAAAGCAGTTATTTTTAATATCATAATAAACAACTACCAAGACAGTAATTTTACAGAAAAACAGTTATTTTTGGTAGTTATTTAAAGTAGTGGTCGGTAGAATCTACTGAAAATGACAGTTAAAACAAAGTTATATGCAGTTATAAAGGCGACAAAGGTACACTCACAATATTTTATCCTTAAAAACAACCTAAAATATATATTAAATTAATTGAAAACACAATTAAAAAAAAGACTACTGATTTTTCATTATATTCAAACCATTTTGCTATTTATTTTCAAACATTGTTTAAACAACTCATAAAAGAAATAAAAATAATTGAAAAGTCTATTAAAACAAATATTAACTTTTAACTGACAAAATGTAAAAAAAACGATTTTGTGGTTTGTTTTTGCATATTTGAAAGTTTTTTTTTTGTTTGGATTTTCAAAACACTACACCATACACAACAGACACGTTCATATTTTTATTGGCTACCCAGTGTAGAAACGGTAATGACATATCATTATTTTTTGGACTACCAGTAATAACACCCACTTACCTTCTGCATTATTTTAAAACATATAATAATGAATTACTGATAATGACTTACTTTTATCATTATTTCAAATAGAAAATAATTTTTTAGATTTTTTTGAAAATTTTTTGAAATCTATTTTTAGACTCAATATTTTTTAAACACTGGTAAGGATATATGTAACCACATATTTTTTTGATTTTTTGTATGTTGGAGAGTAAGCTTACTTGTGTGCAGCAGGTCATTTATGTTTTTATCTATTAAATATTACATGTCGATATAGCTCAGATGGTAGAGCTGTTGACTGGCAATCTGTAGACCAAGGTTCAATTCCCGCACCAGAAAATTTTATTTAAAAAAAAATACAATAAAAAAAATTTATTTTTTTATTTTTTTGAAAATCTATTTTTAGACTCATTATTTTTGTCAATACTGGTAAGCACATAGGTAACGATATATTTTTTGATTTTTCGTATGCTGGTGTGTAACGACAACTCATTATTTTTCGCGACATCGCCATATAAAGGTAATAAGAAATGTAGTAACAAAAGTAACTAGTTACCATTACCAAGTATGTAGTTACATAAAGAAGAATGAGTAAAGAATTTTTTGTAATTTGAATTGAAATAATTTTGTATATAAACAAACTATTTTAACAAAAAAGAAAACCGAAAATATTTGAATTTTTTGTTTTAAAACAGAAAACAACGAAATTATTTAAATTATTTTTTCTAAAAATAGTAATCTAAAAATAGAATATTTGACTGAAAAAACAACTCCTACAGACGATACATACTTTTTAGTAGTTTGTTTTTTATTGGTTGACAAAAAAAGTTAAACAATATGTTTCAATGTATTTTAATTGATTCTTCAATTGAAAACAAACTTTACCTATTACTTTTTAAATAAACCTCAATCGGTTATGGAAAATATATTGTGAGTGTATTTACAATTAAAATAACTAAAACTTTTGTTATTACTAACTGTTGAAAAATAACTAACAAATGCATGAAAAATAACTACCAATGTCGTAAAATTAACTGATCAATTTTTACTACAAAAATTTCAAAACAACTGACAAAATCGGTAAAAACTACTGTTTTGTACAGTCTATTTTTAATTCTATATTTTAATGAAAAAAAAAATATTTTTTTCTCTCGATTACAAAAATATGTGTTATTACTTCAGCCTATTTAAAATTCGAAGTAAAAATTCCAAACCCTTCTCCAATTATTATGCTTTTATGCATTGGAGATACAATACAAGTTTCTGATTTTTATTGGCAAACTAGAAATATATCAATAATAATAAATATAAACTAAACAAGAATTTTTAAAATTCAAATAAAATCAACGGAATTTTTTATTTTTTAAATAACTACCAAAAATAACTGTTTACTGTAAAATTATTGTTTTGTTGTTTATTATGATATTAAAAATAAGTGTTACGAAATGACAGTACTTTTCGCTAGTTGTTTTCTTAAATAACCGTCATAAAAGTTGTTTTGCATTTTTCTATAGAAAAACAAGTGTAATTTCTGTTAAAAACAACAATTACAGATTACTACGCAAACAACTGTCATATAATAACTGTCAAACTTTTTTGAGTGTAGGCAACACTGTTCTCTTTGTCTATCATTTCACTTGCCGCAAGTGTCAAAAATTCACTGCCTCCAAAATTTACTAGCAAGTTAAGTCGCAAGCAGAGCATTTTGCCGATTTTTTATTGAAAAATATGCAAAATGCCGATTTGCCGATTTTTGGTCGAAAAATTCCGATTTTTAATTTTTAGTGATTTATTATGCATATTAATAAATAATAAAATACTTCTATCTTCGACATTCTTACAGAATTTTCTATTTTACTAAGTGAATCTGAAATTCAATAATTGGAAGCTAAAAATACACCAAACAAAATATTCTTGTGCAACTTTTTACATTGTGAAAAAATTCATTTGATTGCATATTTTATATTGCAATTTTGTATTTCCCAAAATAAATGAAAAACAATATGCTATATTTTGTGTAAAAGTATTATATAACTTATTGCAATATGAAGGCAAAAGGACGAAATATTTGTAATAATATTTGCGTATTATTGCAAGGTGTATGGCAGACTTTTAAAAACATAATTCCTTAATTCCATTTTGAAATCTTATTAAATTTTATCCGGATCGCTTCGCATAATTTAATTATTTTATTGATTAAATTATTTCCTATTTTATTCAATTAATAGCCGTTTTTTCTAATCACTTGGATTTAATAAATCCAAAAAGTATTTCTAAAAGTGCTCAACAGATGGCGTTAGATTCTCCCTATTTTAAAAAGAATTTTCTGTCCGACACTTCTTTCACCCTAATTTTTAATACCGAATTCGATGATGACGGATTTTACTTTAACTTTTAATTTTTAATTATGTTTTATATAAAACAGCGATAAACAGTCTGCCATTTCAGTTTTATCACTTCAATTTATATTTTTACACAATTTAAAAATTCCATTGCAATATTTAATGTTCACTAATTGGATTAATTAAATTACTTACTGTAGAGTGAAAAATTGCCATTTCTATTTCAGCTATTTCTCCATGTGCCAGATTAAAAATATGTATTTGGTGAGGTGTAGTTTTTTTTCTAAACATATTTCATAAAAAAAAATTTAATAAAAACCTTTTATTTGTTAGTTTTTCAATTTTTTTGTTTCTCTCTTAATTTTTATTCGTATTTTTTTCTGACATTAAATTAATAGGCTGTTTCATATATTTATTTGTGCTTTTATTATGGATTTATTAAATCCAGCTTTTTTTTGGATTTAATAAATCCACTTTTTGTATGAAAAATTCTAAATCCAGGTGATTAAAAAACACGCTAAATATCTTTTTCAAAGAATTAGTTTAATTTTTGTTAATTCGTTTTACAGAATCAAGCAAATTGATTAAATTTTAACATATCATTTCAACTAAAAATGGCTAATTTGATTTATACTTCGCGAATTATCCCATCAAACTAATTATTTAATCGAATCAAAATTAAATCAATATAAATTATACTAAGTAAATCGTTATCTTGCTTTATTTTATATCAAATCAGTGATTTAAAGTTATTATAAATTATTCGCTTATTCAGAAAAACAAAACTTTTTTATGCGAATTGATTCAAAAAAGAATTATCTTTTTAGAGAAAAATATATTTAAAAATTGTGGAATTAATGTATGTAGTATTAGCATAAGTTAAAATTTGAACTAACATTTTTGTTATTATTCAATTTATCTCAAAAACCTTTATTTTAATTTAATTTTTAAATTATAAAATTTAATTTAATTGAAATCAATTTAAGGTCAGTGTAAATTATATTATTGTACACTGAAATGTCTTTTTTATATATTTTTTTAAGAGTACCTATATATATTTTTTAATGAGTATTTTTATTGTGCCGATTTTTTGCCGATTTTTTTAAATCAGAATGCCGAAAATGCCGATTTTTTTGACGAAAAGTGCCGATTTTTCAGACAAATTATATGGCAGCCCTGGTCGCAAGTCGCATAAGTGTGATTGTGTTAAGGGCGGATTATGGGACCGTAAACGTATATGTGATGTAACTGTACCGTGCCGTAGCTAAAAAGTACACTTATAGATTATCGTAAACGACATTACTATTTAGCATCTATTTCATGTGGTTTTATATTTTATTCTAAATTTTTCCATTTATTTGTTAATTTTTATTCCTTATTTGTTGTTTGAATCATTTTTCTTTATTCATTTCATATTTTTTTCCGACTAAAATCAGTCAGCTGTTTCGATGCCGGATAGAAAATTCTGATTTCAACAGAATGATCCGGCAAGTTCGTTTACATTTACGTGTTAGTAACCATTCGTATACATTTCTTCTTGTGGTATCGAAACAGCTGATTCGTTACAGATACGTTTACGGTTGGGTAACTCAGCCTTTAGTGAAAAAGTGTGAGTGTATTGAGTTTTTCGAACTTGCACTTGCATGTGGAAACGGGGGGTTAAGCCTTTATGACACTAGCTTTTTTCTACCCTTCTCTTAACTTTTTTAGGGTTTTATTAAAGTTTTTGGCTATTTATTAAAAAGTTTAAAAGGAATAGAAAAAAATCGAAACCTTAAAAAAAGTCAAAAAAAAAGCTAGTGTCATACGCAGTGTTGCCATTTCAGTGCTTTTCGAGTATTTTTTGGTGCTTTTTTCCTTCCCGTACCCTGTGATTTTTTACAAATACCCGTTTATAAAAAGCGGGTATTTACAGTGCTTTTTCAGATTTCTGGCAGTGCTTTTAGTGCTTTTTGTACAGTTTATATTTTTGGTATTTGTTCTCCTTTTTTCAATTTTTCTTGAATTTTTTGTCAAAATTGAAAAAATACGAAATATACAAAAAATGCATTTTTGCAAAATGCGATATTTTCATACCGGTTTTAATCACAGTTATTGATAAATCACTGGTAACGGCAGTGGTCAAATATTTCAAGTCGCAGTTATTCGGAATGTCGTTCTTTTAATATTTTTCTACTATTCTTTCTTGCAAACTTCATTGTGCACAGTAATACATGTTTTTTTTTCAGTAACAGTGACTTGCTTTCACACTCTTCTGAAAAAAATGTCTCCTTCTATCATGTCTTTGTTACCGGTCGCAACTATTCTTCTTTTAAGGCCCAGTTTTTAGGAAGTGGATTATCTTTAAACTTAGTTTAACGCAGTTTGTAACTGGTATACTGCTTTTAAAATGTGGTTTATTTTGTTTTATTTCAATAAAGAAATTAATTATACTCAAGAAAAAGTTTTTCCGGCTAATTTTTGTTAATAAACTTTGAAATGGCTGACAAAATTCGTTTTCGGTTTAACTAAACCAAGTTTAACTGACATCTTAAAAACTCGCCATAAATATTATTTCGTTTATTTATCAGAAAATCGCAGTCTTTTCCATAGAAAAACCGTGATTACGATCACAGTTTAAAAGTACAACGATTTGCAAATCACATTCACTGAGAACAATGTTACTGAAAAATCGCCGGATCGCTCATCTCTATTACAAACCCATGATCACGGTCACTGTTTTAAAGAACGGTGATTTGAAAATCACGAACACTGCTAGCAGCGTTATTCAAAAATCACCGGATCGCTCATCTCTAGTTTGTAGTACAATTTTAAATAACAACTTCGTTATATTTAAACTTCAAAATTTTTAAATATTAGTTTGGTGCTTTTTTACCCCTTTTTTGGTAATTTTTTGAACCTTTTTTACACGATTTTACAAAGCTAAAATATGTTTTTAAAATCTTGACTTAAATTTTTCAAAAAATTATTACCGTGCTTTTTTACCCCATTTTTGGTAAATTTTTACCCTTTTTCAAAATGCTCACGGTGCTTCCCTGCCTTCAAGAGTTGGCAACACTGGTCATACGGTCTTTGGCAAAATTTATTCAACTCTTAACTCTATTCAGAGAAGATTTATCTTTTTAAATCCAGTTTTTTTTTTTCAGATATCAAATTATTTAAAAAAACTAAAAAAAAATTTAAAAGTGCTTAACTAGCACCTACACACAGAAAAAAACAGGGGGAATATTACCTAAGAGCTATGTAATTATACAACTACATAATTTTCAAGTTAGTTTTACAAAGTTTTAGTAAAATATCCACATTTTTTTGTAAAATATATACAATCCTTGCAAAATATATACCTACATGTGTAGTGGAAAATATCCGAAAAATTTCATATATTTTGCTAGAAATTTGTAAAACTTACTTCGAACTTATGTAGTTGTATAATTACATAGCACTTAGATAAAGTTCCACCTGTTTTTTCTGCGTGTAGTACTTATGTACATATGTATGTATGTAAAAATTTATAACTTTTAAGCACCGTAAGTTGTTTTTCACGTGGATAATTTTCACTAGAACTTAAAATGCCTCAAAAGTTACTTTAAATTCGAAAAATTAATAATTTTTTTATTTTATTAGAAAGATCCAATCACAATAATCGCAAAATGACACTTTTTCACAAGAAAAATAATAGTCTTGAACATTAAATTTAGTTGAAAACAAAGTCTACACAATTTTCACGTGAAACTCATTGTCGTGAAAAATTATTTTTTTTATATGGAGTATAACAGTTTTTTTCACGTGAAACCAAAATTGCTAAAATGGCAAGCCTGACAAAAATAACTATTATCACATTATCTAAGTTGGAGGGAAACCCACATGAAAACAAAATGATGTTGCGTTTGTTGTTCTTTCTCTTTTCCCACTTTATTTAAGATACATAAAAATATGTATGTAATGTTGTTATGTTTAAAACATTCGAGAAAAAGAAGCGCCACTCAAAACACAGAAAAGAAAGTACAAAAAAGAAGAAGACGACAACATAAAATAAAAACTTCCGTTAAAAATGAAAAACCAAAACAAACACATAAACATAAAAGAGAATAAAATGAACAAAACAAACAATTATCTTTTACGTAAACAAATAGAAAAACATGAAACACTGAATATGAATGGAAAATTTGGAATCGAAAGATATTTGGAACACATGTAAACATATCTAAAATGAATAGTGGATTTTATTTAGTTTTTTTTTTATTTTAAAATAAAAATTGATCATTGAACTTTTAGTTGCATTCTAGAAAAAATTTAGGTATATATTTTGTTTACACCAGATTTTGTAATGAATCATTGAGGGTTTTTTATATCAAAAATCCCCAATTCATAATAGTTATTTTCAATTGGAGATTACTCATCATAATTACTACACCGAAAAAATTTCTCAGTTTCTGGTTACTATCCCAGCAAAAATATTAGGGAGTACTTCAAACAGAATGACTATTTTATCTACATCCTATAAAATAATATACAAAAATAAAATAAAACAAATACAACAACACATAGCGACATGACGCACAAGCATAGTTTTCTACTAAAAAATTGTTAAATTTACAGCAGTATCGGATCTTTCCTATGACACGCACGTGTTAAATTCATTGATGGAAATGCCAAATTTGAACTACTTTTATTTTTGAGTTGTGTTTTTGTTGTTGTTGTATTTGTTTTATTTTATTTTTGCATTATCTTATTTTGAATGTAGAGAAAAAAGTCATGCATTAAAAAGTGGATGTTCTCTTTTTGCAGGGATATTTTAAACCGAGCCTCAGGTGAAATACCTTAGTTAAGAAAATTATTTGTTTATAACTGAAATATTAGTTTATAAAATTATTAAAAACAATTTACCTATGAAGCTAGTTATTGCGAACTATTTTTTTTTTGTTAAAATTAAAGAATTTTTGTACATAGTAATCAATAATTAAGAAAATTATTTTAATTGTACCTAATGCTGTTGTGACAAATTACAAGAATGTAACACAAATATTTTTATAACACTAAAAACCATTTTCTATTGGATTTCAGCTTAATTTTGCAGCTCATTTCTTTATCCTTCATCAAAGGTTTTAATTGTAATAGTTTTTTAGGTCCCACTCTTAACTTTGTATTAATCGCTTCGATCTATAATAATATGAATAAATTTAACATTTTTAAATATATAATTAGAAACAATATAAACTTATCTTAATACTTTCTTTCGTCAGAAGTCCCGCGGATTTTCCTTTAATAGTTAAAATTAATAGAATCAATGGTCGTTTCAAAATTTGTTTTCTTATTTTGTTTGGACTGTATTTTAAATAGACGTTTAAAAAAATAATTCGATCATCAGTAAAGCGGAGAATACACGAAGGAACATTGAGTAGGGAACAAAAAATATCAAAAAATTTTGTAAACACGAATTGCACGATCGCACACACACACATTCACAAAAAAATGGGCATTTTTTCACGAATGTTCCCTCGTGTATTCTCCGATTAATAATTCAATTTCTAAAAAGGAATCATTAAAATTTGTTATTGATTCACGAATTATATCTGGATTTATTTGATTCGCGCGAATTATCATTTTATTTTATGATTCACAAATTAACATTGTATTTTTGTGATTCGCGAATCAATTTTACTTATTAATATATTTGTAAGAAATAAACTTTCATTGAATACATTGATTTATGAACCAGTTTAAATACAAAATTAAATTTAAGCCTAATAAATCAGTGTTTTAAATTGTAATGGAGTCTTTTAAACGAGTTAAAACATTAACATTAATTCGGGAATCAAAACAACAAAATTTTATTCAAGAATAAAAAATATGAAAGCAATTCGCCCGAATTGTCTTTATATTTTTTTTAATTGGCGAATTTATAAATCACTTTTCTTAAATCATCTTTGAAAATAATTATTTTTTAATCAGTTCTTCAAAGCTCTGATTTTCAAAATATTTGACAATATCAATTAATGCAGGAAAAAAGTTTTATTTAATTTAAATATTAGTTCACGAAGATTATTTCAGTTAATTAAAATTTTTTTGAACTTAACTTAGGAATTCTATAACTGAGCAACTGAGAAATTTTATCTGTGTATATATTTGTTATTTTGAAAATAATTTTTAAAAATAACAAATAGACTCAATGATAATGACGTTTTGTTAATGAGATTTGTTGTTAATTTTAATATGATGAATAACAATAAGTATTTACATAAGTTTGAAGATTTTGTTCTAGAGTTTTGACAAGTTTTGAACATGGATGGTAACCGAAACGAATGAGGTTATCGTTAGGGTAACGCTATTTTATGTTATTTCGGTAACGGTATTTTAAGGGTAACGCCATTTCATTTATTTCGGTATTTTAAGGATAACGGTGTTTGAGTTATTTCGGTAACGGTATTTTAAAGATAACGATATTTGGGTTATTTCGGTAACGGTATTTTAAGGTTAGCGGTATTTCTGTTATATTGGTAATGGTATTTTAAGGTTAACGGTAGTCAGTTATTTCGACGCATCCCGAATTTTTTTTTTTACAAAAAACAAACAAGATTAAAAACAGAACCAATTTATCAACTTAATGTACAAAAAATACTCAATAACCACGTGAAATTAGCAAAAGCAGAAAATTAAAAATGACGGTAACGGTATTTTAGGGATAACAATATTTCATCTGTTTCGCTTACGGTATTTTAAGTGTATTGATATTTCATTTATTTCGGTATTGGTATTTTAAGGATAACGGTATTTTAGTTATTTTGGTAACTGTATTTTAAGGATAGTCAGCTGAAAGGGTTTTGAATCGATAACGGTATTGCCTGCCAACCCTGGTTTTAAATATCAATTTATAAAAGTTTTGAAAAAAAATTATATTGGAGTTAACTTGATTTTAAGCTCAATAGATATATTGTTCGTACATTTGCGAAAAAAGCTGCAAAAGCCAAAAAAACTTGATATTCTGCAAAAATAGCTTGATTAAAAAAAATAAATAACGCAACCACTTCACCTAATTTTTTCCAATTTTTAATTTCGGAAATCGGGGTGATGAAACAAGAGATTGTTTGCGTTCACTTACGTAATTTTCTGATAAAGTTGTGTAAAAAACCGTATTTTGCAAGTCACGAAAAAATACTTTCATCACTTGTACTGTCAAATCAATCACTCAAATGTTAGGCGTTGCATAAAAAAATTATGCATTTAAACACACAAACTTAATTAAAAAAATATTTACTAATTTTTTTAGCGATAATTATAATACATAAATAATTAAAAAAAAATTGTCCAGCAGAATAAAAATTTTATTTTGTTTTCTTTGTTTACATTTGGATTACCGATAAAAGGTTACTAATACGAAATTATAGGAATCCCTGTAAAAAAGCGTTGCAATTTTAACGTTTTCTCGCAAAGATGGCAAGCCCAAAATTTTAATATTTGACAATTCAGATGATAACGTAAAAATCTATCACGAAGGCGTGGGTATTTACAAAATTATATTTTTCAGTTCCCGCGTTGAGTATAGGTGATGAGCACAGATAATTTATAAAATTAACACATTACGATGGGTCTCATTCTGCAGGTTTAAACTTAAGTTAATAGTTAACCCAAAAATTTGTTGTTGTTTTGTGTACATTTTTTTTAAATTTTATTTTGTTTTTTGTTAAGTTAAACCTAAAGTATGAGACCCACCATTAGTTTTTAGCTTTGCTACTTTTATTTGTCAAAATATCAAAAAACAAACAAATAAAAAAGAAATAGGTAGATTTTGCTCAGTCTAAGTTCAGTATTAAATTAGTATTTTACGTGCGATTTGCAATTTTTAATTCAGATGTTTTTATTTATTACATTTTGTATAATTTTCTTTGATTCCAGTTGAAAATAAAGAGATTTTTGGCAATTCTTTCGTACTTGTATTGAGAGATATAACGAATATTTCGATGTAATGACTGGGCTTTACAATATATCATACGCAAAGGTTTAAAAGGCTTAACTCTTTCATTCACTTTTTAAAAATTAATGTAATTTGGGTTAAAATTCATTCCGTAATAGCATTCTTATGGAATTCATTCGATAGCTTAATTCCCAAAAGCTTTAAATTATATGAATTAATTCTATTTATATTGAATTCTAATTGAATGACACCAAATTTACTTGAATTCACTTAATAAAAGGGTGAATGAAAAATGTTTTTCTTCATTCATTTATTCAAATGAAAAATTTAAATTTGCATGTAATTGCTGAATTATTAGCATAATACAAATGAAAAACCTTTAAAATTCATCTAACATGAGGGTTACACGATCAAGTTTTGCCTTTCAAGTTTCAATTTTTTTACTAACACACTCAAACTTTTCCAAATACATATTTGGAAAAGTGTGAGTGTGTTAGTAAAAAAGTGTGAAAGTATTGAAACTTGAAAGCCAAAAATTGATCGTGTAACCCCAGTATAACATAGATAAATAGTATTGTATGCCATGTTACAACTTGTATGCTTTGGTTTTGATTATGTGTTAGTTTTATGCTACACTGCACTAAGTGAATGATAATAAAATTTCTTCATTCAATTAGTAAAATGATGAATGAACATGCCATTTGAATGATTCAAGTTGGGAATTCATTCAATTCTTATTAAAGCTTTGTGAATGAAGCTTATGAATGAATTCTTTACGAATGGTTTAACGGAATGGTACATGAACATTTTTAAAATCTGAATGCAATTATTTGTGATTTAAGCTTAAATTGAATTAAGTCTTTCGAAGCTCTGATCATACGTTATACCGTCTGTGACTGTATTTCATTCGTTAGTGCCAGCAGCATTAATTTTGGCAACCTGCAGCTTGGCAGCAGGTAGCCAATATTCATATATACCTATGTATATGAGAACAAAAGGTTTTACTGCTGTAAGCGGCTGCATTTTTTTGCTTTGGATACGGACGTTTGAAATGCAAATGTTTCATGGTACACCACTCCCCTAAATTTTTTTTTCGGGGAAAAAATTAAATTCTAATTTCCCATCTCTGATATACATTTCAATTTAAATGCTATCAGAAAAAACGTCTGCACTATTCTTTTTTCGTTGACTATACGTAAACAAAAATGTACATAAAAACAAATAAAAAATAACGGTACTAAATAACACAACAACAACAAAATTAACAATAACAATAACAAAAATTATGCTACAGTTCATCATTCGTATTTTTCTTCAGCTGAAAACGAAACAAAAAATGCACTTGTTTCAAAAATCACAGCATTATCAAGGGATAGAAAAGATAGAAAGAGAAGGAATGACAAAGAGAACTAAATAATAAGAGAAGTACTAAATTATTTAGAAATCATGTAGAAAAAATAATGTAAACAAAACGTAGTAAACGATGAATTTGTTTAAATAACTCTGTTGGGATTTACGCGCCCTTTTTCCTTCGGTTTGTTAGTAATGGAACATAGTGAGAAAGGAAACACTAAATTAGTTTCTCTCTTCTTCTATGGTTTCTGTTCTCTTTGAATGTTTGAAAAAATTTCAGTTTGTGTTTATTTTGTTGTTGCTTTTTTTCAATGTTCATTTTTTGTTTTTGGTTTTTATAATGAAATGTATTCCACCTTGGTTAGTTTTCAACGTTTCTCATTTCAACGTCTCGTACTTGTTTTTTTTGTGTACTTCTTGACTGTTTGTAATATTTTGAAAATGACAGTTTATTTTTAAACTTGGTGCGCTTCAGACGTTTTGAACGGTGTAAAATTGAAAACAAATTGCAGTTAAAGTGCATATTAAAATTGTTCAAAATATTGTAAAAGTAACGCACAAATAGTAGTTTACAAAATAAAAAGAAAGCAGCCACAAAATTAAAAAAAAAACATTAATTGAAAATCCAAGAACCAAAACTGAACACAAGTTGAAATTAAAAACAAAGTGAATTATTTTAACTCGAAAAACAAATTTTTAAATAAAAAACTAATAGCTCATTCGCATGCTTAAATATAAAAAACATTTAAATTTTGCCAAAAAAAATTAAAAATGAATTTTTGTTGTAAAGGTTGAAGAACCTTTTTTATTTACAAGCAGCCCGAATCTTTGTTGATTAAAAAGAGAAAATATTCTCTGTTTCATAAAAACAACTACAAAGGCAACAACAATTCATCTACCACCAAATAAAAAGGATTACCACCTTTTCCCCGATAACTGGATTATTTTCCTGCATATTTTGACATAAAAGGCCTCCTGATGAAATGTAAAACTTGGTCTAATAAAATCAACAACTTTGTTGTACGCAGATTAAAGTCCATTAAGGTAAATACATAATAATAATAATTTAATTTAATAAAAAAAATCAAAATAAATTGAAAAAACTGTTAAAAACGGTTTTTTAAGGTGGGTATTCTGAAAAATTTACTAAATTTAATGGAAAAATTTACATAACTTTAATGAAACTAAGTTATTGATGAGACAAAAATAAATTTTTCCATACATTCATTCATTTAATAAAAAGTTTCAATTGACGAGTTCCAAGGAAAGTATGTTAATTTAATGCAAAAATTCATTAATATCATGTAGATAATTATTTCAGTATAACGTAATCAAATTTCTTTGAAAACTAATTAAAAGGTGTTCAAATTTCATTAATTTAGACTAATTTTATACTGTTCACACCCAGCCAGTGTTATATATATTTTTTTTTTATTATTTACTCCAATGTTTGATTTATTTTAAAAATAAAAAAAATACTTGAAACTACAAATATGAAGATACATATATTTTAATTTTAATATTAAAAAAAAATATTTTGTGTTAGTTTTCGCAAAAATAAAAAATATTTATGTAGAAAAAAAGTTTAGTATTAAAAATTAAATATAACATTATTTATAATTATTATTTTTTTTTTTTTTTTGAAAAAGAAAAGTTATTTTTATTTATTGTCTTTAATTTTTCCTTTTTTAGTTTTTAAATATGAGAATTTATTTTTATTTTAACATTGAAAATACATGATTATTTTGTATTTTTTTAAAATCTTTTTCAAGAATTAAAATTTTAAAAATATATAATTTTGATAAATTAAAATGCTCGAGCTCGAGGTCTGTTTTTATTATAAATATCAATTTATTATCCGATATTTCGACATTCTTCGAATGTCATCTTCCGGGAAATATTAGATGTTTACATAAAAAACAAAAATTTAAAAATATCGTTCTTTGTATATCGTCATATATTATATCTTCTTTAAATTTTCAAATTAGGGCTCTTAGAATTACACTGTGGAACAAATTCAGGTTAGCAAAAGTTAGGTCGATTCTGAGAGTGAGGGGTGAAAATAGAGGCTAAATTAGAAGACCCGTATCGCGGCGTTTGTTTATGTTAGTTCGAATTTTGTTTTAATCGACCTTCGAACCTTGCAGTCAAATGCCGATTTTCACATGGATGGTAACCGAAACGAATGCGGTTATCGTTAGTGTAACGATATTTTAGGGTATTTCGGTAACGGTATTTTAAGGGTAATGCTATTTCATTTATTTCGGTATCGGTATTTTAAGGATAACGGTATTTGAGTTATTTCGGTAACGGTATTTTAAAGATAACGATATTTGGGTTATTTGGGTAACGGTATTTTAAGGTTAATGGTAATTCCGTTATATCGGTAACGGTTTTTTAAGGGTAATGGTAGTCAGTTATTTCGATGCATCCCGCAATTTTTTTTACAATAAACAAACAAGATTAAAAACAGAACCAATTTATCAACTTAATGTACAAAAAATACTCAATACCCACGTGAAATTAACAAAAGCAGAAAATTTTAAATAACGGTAACGGTATTTAAGGGATAACGGTATTTCATTTGTTTCGGTACGGTATTTTGAGGGTATTGATATTTCGTTTATTTCGGTATCGGTATTTTAAGGATAACGGTATTTCAGTTATTTCGGTAACCGCATTTTAAGGATAACGGTATTCCGGGTATTTGGGTAACGGTATTTTAGTGCTAACGGTATTTTAGGGGTAACGGTAGCCAGCGGTATTGCCTGCCAACCCTGGATTTTCAGCATATTGTTTATATGGTTTTTTGGCTATAACTCGTCGACTAATTGATATTTTTTAAATCTGTAAAAGGCAAATTATTGCTAGAGACCTGTGCAACAATTAAAATGTTTTAACAAATTTATTTAGAAAATTTTTGTGGAAAAATTATTTTTTTTCATGCTTTTTGAAAATATTTTGCACAAAACGAAGTCTTTTTTTGCTTTCTGTTTGATCTATAATATGCTTCTCAGTTTCTTCTTTGTGTTCCCCTTCTTCCTCTTTTTCCTCGTTTTCCTCTTCTTCAAAGGTGTTTTTATACCAACAAAACAACTTTTTGTTTTCAACCACCGCCCAGGCAGCGATTTTTTTTTATTTCGTACGAACAAATTTTAAAAATAAAGATTCAGTTAAGACTCGGAACTCAGCCGAAGCTCATATCTATTAATTTTCGCTCGGTCGTCATAAAATTCGCTATTAATTTTTTGGAACTTATTTCATTTTGTGAGTGATTTAAGTTAAGTACATCGGTTTCATAAAAATAACAAAAAAAACATTGTATAATATATATTGTATTAAAAATGTCGGAACCAAAATGTAAAATGGACCATTTTTGTAATGTTTGTGGACGTTTCATAGCAAGCGATAAAAAATGTGGCAATGTGAGTGATTTTTTTTTGGAAGCCTATAAGCAATATTTCTCGCAAGACTTTATCACTGACGTAAACTATGCCCCTAAAAAAGTTTGCTTTAATTGCTATTCAACTCTTATGCAATGGAAAAGTGGAAAGAAGAAGGCTATGCCTTTTGGTATACCAATGATGTGGTTAGACAACAGCCCGCATCAAGAAGAAAATTGCTATGGATGTATCAACCATAAAACTTTGAATAGAAGGAAAGCAAAGAATAAAACTTATGTAGCAGTGCCAAGTGTCCAATTACCATTACCGCACTCAGAATTCGTTCCAGTACCAACATACCGAAGTATTGATCTTCAAACAGATATCAGTACTACAACCGCCGCTGCTACATCCATGATTTTCTTCTCAGAATACGACCCTGGTAAAGGTACATCCTCTGAAACATCGAAGTACCCAATCCTAGTCACACAAAACCAATTGGATGGAATTGTTGCAAATTTGTGTTTGACTCAGAAAAAATCAGAACTACTGGCTTCATTTTTGAAAGGAAATAATTTGTTGGCGAAAGGTACCAAAGTAACAGCATGGTATAAAAACACCTTTGAAGAAGAGGAAGACGAGAAAAAAGAGGAAGAAGGGGAAGACAAAGATGATGACGATGACCATGATATTAGAGAGAGCAGTGATGTTGATCCACAGCCGCCTGTTGATCCTAAACGGCAACTGGCCAAATCATTAATTTAATTTATTTAATTTTTTTACTTAAAACTTTTCCTAACTAACATTTCAAAATTATATTTTTTTGAAAAGAAAGCAAAAAAGACTAAGTTTTGTGGAAAATATTTTCAAAAAGCATGAAAAAAAATACTTTACAGAGTTTTTATCAGGAGAGTATACTGATGAATAAAAATAGCAGTTTTTCGAAAAAAAAGTACTTATTATGTTAATTCATAGTAAGGAAATTGGCCTCGAACTAAATTAATAAATTTCTAATTAATTTTTTAATAAAAATTATTTTTTTTTAATTTCGTTATAAAATTGTTTTAATAAAATATTTTTTATATTTATTTAAGTTAATTACTTTTACTCAATCGGGGTTGCTCATTTTCACATACATATATATATTAATGAAGATCCTTCCGAGGATTTTGGTATTAAAAATGAGGAACTCGGCTCAGCGGTTAACAAATTGTGAAGGTACCTCTAAATTTTCCTTACAAATTGGTGCATTTTCGTACAGTTTTATATTAGCGTCTACTGAAAAAAATATTTTATTTTTTACACCATTCACTAGAGGTGAATAATTATATTCACCGAAAACTCGTTTACCTCAAAAATTTGTGTTTTTTTTAATCAAAAAATATTTTTTCCCTTTAAAATTGTATATCCCCACAGTTTTCATTTTTTTTATATTACTATACACTTTGGAAGGCAAAAAAAAATTTTTTTTAAGGCACATCTACACGGGATAGAAACCTCGCGAGACTTTATAAAAATGCAGCTCTGTATAAGTCTACGAAATGAAATCTCTAGACCATTGACAAGTGCTGTCATACACAATTTCTTTAATTAGTAATAATTTTTAAAATGTCTTGTAACTATATTGAACATTTCAGTTTTTTAAATTCACCTTTTGGTATTTTGATAAAAAATTATTCTTTGAAATACAACAATTTTAATAGAAACAAATACTTGACAACTAGATATGGTAGTGTTTTACGATAAAATTTAGTATCAACAATATTAGAGATGACAAATTTAGCGCAAACTCTACGAGGTTTATATACCGTGTATATGTACCTTTAGACCTTCCTTTTTTAAATATTTTTTCAAAAATTTATTTTATTTTTTATATGCAATTTTTTTTAATTTTCCCTAAATACATACTTCTCGAAACGTACATATTAATGAGAACTGAAATTTTCTTAACATATAGGCATATCTACACGGGATAGAAAACTCGCGAAATTTTATGAAAATGCAGCTCTGTATAAGTCTACGAAATGTAATCTCTAAACCATTGACAATTGCTGTCATACACAATTTTTTTAATTAGTAACAATACTAAAAACGTTTTGTAACATTATTGAACATTTCAGTTGATTAAATTTATTTTTTGGTATTTGGAGAAAAAATTATTCTTTGAAATACAAAAATTTTAATAAAAACAAATTCTTGACAACTAGAGATGGTACTTTTACGATAAAAATTAGTGCCAACAATATTAGAGATGACAAATTTAATGCAAAATCTACGAGATTTCTATCTCGTGTAGATGTGCCTTATTTTTATTTCGAGATTTAAATAAACAATTTATAGAAAATTACCATAGGTATATATTTGAAACTAATACAGAATATAAAGTGGAACTTAAGAGAAAGTCAATTCGAAATTATTTAAGAGAATTTTGTCTAATAAATATAAACAAAACATTTAAAATATTGATTTTTTTTATGAAATAGAGGAATCAGAAAAGAAAAATTGTAAACAAAACGAAAACAGAGAAAAAATGATTAATATGTATTTTTTGCTAATTTAAGCAACAAGGAAGCGTAATATTAAACCCTCCATTAAAACAAAATCAAAAAGACAATCTAAAAAACGAAAACAGAAAAACAAAATATAGAAAAAAATAGAGGCCAATCTAAAAACACTATAACAAAACAATAACAAAAAAAGAAAACAAAACAAAAACGAACTATGGTACAGTCCATGCCAAATCAACATAGAATGATCCATTTTCAGATTTACCATCCCCTATTTCAATAATATTCACCATAAATTTCAATAATATTCACCATAAATCCTAACCCCCAATTAACACAATGTCCAGTTAGGTACGGGCTGGGACATTAACTGACGCTTTTGTTGTTGTTTCACATATTCATTTTGAATTTAACTGTTAGTTAAATTTTAACAGGCGATTGTGTTATCGGGCCTAACAGTTCAAAAATATTAATTTTCGGGTATTATAGCTTTCGGTCTTGTCACAAATAGAAACAGTTTTCGGTTTTTGCTTTTAAAAACGCTAAGTGATGGCTGATTTATCTTTGGTATGGGTATTCCCTATACTACGACATTTACAAAGCAGACATAATCTCCGATATACCTGCCGTGACAGTTTTTCTTAACCAAAAACTGCTAAACTGTTCTTTTGTGTCAAGTATAACATTTTCAAACAATTATAATCTCCATAAAAAGCAAAAGTAAATGAATAAGATTATAAAAAAGATTAAAATCATTACCTGTAAAAACCCTATTGCATAGAAACTACTTAGCGCCTGTTACAAATAATGCGATTTAAATACAAGTTTTAAAATTCTAAACTGGTACAGTACACATAAAAAAATATTAGGCCAAATTATCTGATTAAAGATTTGTTTAAAATAAAATTAGTTTTTAAACAAATATTTAATTGACTCAGTCAGCTAAATGTTGGAATTGTTTGTTTTAATTAATCTTACAACAATTTTAGTAATTAATATCATTTGCGTAATACTCGTAGGTGCAAAATAAATTAAAATACAATTGATATTAGGTTTGTTTTTTTTTCGAATTTTATATAAATATTCCATTATATAGCATTTATAAAAATTTTAAGTAGGTATAAATTTAGCTTCTTAAAAATTAAGTAGTTATAAAAATGCTGCCAAGTCTTGAAAATTCTTGGCTTTTCTCTTTTAAATGTACACAAAAATATTTGTCATAGAAATTTTTGAAATTTTAGTATTTTAAAATTGATAAAATATTAAAAACAACAAATGCTAACAAATGAATTATGTGGTCGTTAGCAAAGGGAGAGCATGCCACTCAAGGTAATTGCTCTACTTCGCGTTCCGGGCAAGCCCATATACGAAAACAGATTTCGTCCAAAGGCGGCCCCAAATGTTTAAACTTTATTTGTTTACAAAAAATAAAAACAAGTCACGTAAGTACGGATAGTCGTTTTTTTACAAGTAGTTATAGATATAGATATAAAATTCGAAAAAACAAACCTATTATAAATTTCGTAAATGAAACTTGATTTTAATTTTTTGTGTGTACGAGTACTATTGCCAAAGAGTCACTCCAGAATTGGTTGTGAGTGTTACATTAGTACCAGTTTAGCTTTCTAATTTTTTTCGTACTTAAATTTTAATTTTGAAACAATTTTAATTTGGGAACCTTGGCAATTTTATGGACCAGTGTAAGAAATAAGAACGAGTTTTGTCTTAAACCACGCAATATTATGTCTATCGTTTTGTCACAAATCAATCAATAAATTGCAACATATGTGACCTTCTCCGAGAAAAGGGACCTAGTGTGTGAAAACGAAGTTTTAAATTAAACATTAAAATTTTAATGTTTTTCTCATTTTTATCGTATTTTCCCAAGTTTTTGACACACTAGGTCCCTTTTCTCGGAGAAGGTCACATATATGTAACAAAATATTCCCACAATATTTTATGCAATATATAATTTCAACATAACCTCAAAAAGCACACAAACATAAAAAGCGCAAAATTAAAATTGCACAGTGTTTCTAATAGATTATACAATATATAATGTTATCCAATAAAAATCAAATGTGTGTTGATTCACTCCATAATATTGCTCAATCCTCAATTTAAGACACCTACGGTCAGTATATAAAAAAAAATGTATGGGCCGCTTGAGAAACAATTCATTCTTAGTTCTGACAATAAAACTGGCCCTGAGTTCTGTTATTTCTCGTGAAATACAATATTTAAAGAAAATTTCATAGAAATCCTAGAATGGTTTGACTTGGAATATCCCTTGTGTACAGTGCTAGACATATAGACAGTTAAATTGTATGGAAACGAGTGCACGCAAACAACAGAAACAGAAAAAATTTAAAACACAGACAACAACAATAAAAAAGGCATCAGTATTAAATAACACTAGATGTGCAAAAACGAAATCATCTAAAACTATACAAGTTTGTATTTTGTGTGTTGCCTGTTTTGAGGGATTTTTTTTTATATAGAAGTGGGCCTTCCATTTTTGGTTTGGAATAAAAGATTTCTAGATGAAAAAAAAAAAAAAATTAGCAGTGTTGAATAATTTGTCTTTACCCAATTTTTGTCTTTATACAAAAATTGGTAAAAGTAACCAAGTTTTTAGCTGAAAATAGTAAATTTTTGGTAAATTTCCCCAAGTTCTTTTTTATAATTTAATTAAATCATTAATATGCCCTCTGAAATAAATCGTTAACAGGAAAGTTGCAAACTATATTTTTCATATAAATTATTTACAAACTTGAAACACTTTACCACGTTTTTAACCCTCTAATGCTCTATTGTTTGATTACGATAATATTTAAACTATATATTTAGCGTTGAAAATCTACAATGGAACAAATATAATTTTAATTTATCGCTTTATTTAGGCGATATGACACAACAAATGTTGAAGACGTATCTATAAACCCAGTAGTCAAATAATTTCGGATTTTGCTATAAATAACACTATCAGTACAATACAATTACGTACCGAAAATTGTTGATTGATATTTCAAAACTTTTGGCGATTTTTGCTTTTTGAAAATTACGAAATTTTTCGAATTTGGCACTAAACATCAATAAACATCATCTGAGTATATGCTCTGTGTTTAATTTCAGTTAGAGAGATATTCGTAAGACGTATCCTGCGGTTATCCTGTGAGAGTTGGAGAAAAATTTTTAACTGATTTTACAATTAGAGACTCTAAACTAGCTTTGTTGTTATCGATAATGTACGCCAGATCGCAAATGTATTTTTTGGCGATTTTTCAAATATTTTGTTTCTTTTTTTAAAAAGTTAATTTTTTCAAATTTACTAAATTTTCACTTTACATGCTTCTCGCTTGAAAACCGATCCTTATACAAAAAAAGTTTGAAGGCAAAAAAGTATATAATTAAGTTTTCTATGGATATAATACAACTTGTTTAATAAAATATTGTTATTTAGCCAAAAATTATTTAAAATCTGAAGACCGCCTTTTGGCGGCCTTGGGCATTAAAGGGTTAATTATTATTACTTATTTTTTTTTTGCATAATTTATGCGAAAATGTTGTGAAGTTGATATTTTAGCGACTGAATTTTAAAGTCGAATGAATAAGAAATTAATTTAAAAATCAAATGAAATAGCCATGAATGATTTTTTGTGTGTGAATAGTTCAATTAATTGAATAAATCGATTGATAACTACTGAATGAATTGAAAAGAAATCGATTGAAAGCAATAATGCATTAATTCGATAAATTCGAAATGATCTGAATTACTTGGCAACGATTTTTGTGTGTGTAGGAATTTAACCATTACACTTCAAAAATCAAAATAGATTTGAAAATTTAATTAAGAATGGAATTTAGAAACTCTGCCTTAAGTCATAATGCTCATTCAAAACCATCCTTTCACTAAACTTACACACTATTTTCATGCTACCAATAAATTAATTCATAAAATCTATAAAGTTTTGCTTAAATTCAGCCAAGTAAATTGGCCTTATCCCCGTTGTCAAATTCGAGAGTAAGTCGAATTTGCGGAAAAGTAGATAAAAACACAAATTTTTAACCGTTTTACAACTAAATTTATTAATCAGAGATTTATTTCTTTATAATTTCCAATTTAAAGAAAACCATTTAATAGCTATATAGTTGAAAATTCCGACTACAAATTCGATAACTGTAATCAGTCTAAATTTTTCGTTAAATTAATAAAGTTTTTCATAAAACTTTATAAAAGTTTTTATTGCCAATAAAGATTTTATGAATTTATCTCTTTCTAAAAAATTATAAAATTTCTATTTTCAAGTGGAAACCCTTTAAATTGACAACACTTTATTTTTGTATATTGTGTATATTTTTTATGTGGAGGTTATCCAAAGATCCCTCAAGTATATTGAATAAGAGAGGAGTATGTGGCTGTTTAAGGGGTGTTGTTAGACAAAACAATAATTTTATTATAGACAAAACAAAAATATGTACAACAAATATATAAACAGCTTTGTTTTGATTTTTTCTCTATTTTGTTTTGCTAAAAACGCATAAAAAATAGTGCGTAAATAAATAAATAAACAAACAAACAAACATTAAAATTGAATAATAAATATATTAAGAATATATAAAACACAATTATCAATAAATAATAACAAAAACTTAAATCCTTACGGCGAATTCCATACTGCAGGTATAACTTTAACTTAACTATTAAACAAAAGAAAATGTCAAAAAGTTAAATACAAAATAACAACAACATTTTGGGTTAACTAATGGTTAACTCATAAACCGTAAGTATGAAACCCCGCGTTATAGATTTTCTTACACTGAGAGAATTATCTGCATGATATTAATGAATTTTTCCATAACACAATTCAAGTTTCACTGGAACTCGTCCATTGAAACTTTTCATTGAATTTATGGAATTTTTCGTAAAATGTGAAAATTTTCATTTTATTTATTAAAAATTTCATACACTCAATGAAAAAGTTTCATTAAAACTAGATTCATAAAATATATGATGCTTTTTCATCAAATTTAAGACGTTTTTCATTTACTTTGTGAAGAAAACTACATTATTTTACTGAAAATTCCCTCTGTGTATATATAAAAATTTTAATTTCACTGGAATGTAATTTTGAAAAAAAAGTTCGTTGGTTTCTTCTTTAAATTAAATATGTTTTTACTTATTTCTAGAATGCGAAAACAAAATCTAAATTGTTAACATATTACTTTAAAGACGAAAATGTTTATTTTAACTAGAATCCTATTTATGTACATTAATAAAATTCGTACAAATGTTTTAAATTTTCGTAAAAAATAACCCCTCAATTCATAAATGATTTGTAAAGTTATAGCAGGTCTGCAAAACGTCATTTTCATACAAAATTTGTTCAATAAACCTCCTATAATTTTACAAAGCGTTTATGAATTTAGGGGTAAGATAAGTTGAATTACAGTAATACATATGTAATAAAAACTAAAAATTATTTTTTTTTATTTAAGAAAATATCGAATCACCAATGCGGCCCACACATTTACAATATAATGTCACAATTTTCCAGGTTTTGGAAATATTGATGAAGTGTATTAAATTGAAGGTTCAGCAATATTATGGAAGGAAAACAGTTTTCGTAAAGTTCGATAAATTGCGAACATTTATTGGGGATGGGTTAGAAAAATTATGAAAATTTCATAATCTTTTGGGGGTTTTAAATTTTTTGCTTTAAAATTGTTGAATAAGTCGTACTAATACGGTAGGTCGAACTCAAGACCTGATAGACTAACATTTAGGAACCTGACTATGCTAGAAGCCAAAAGTTTGACATAAGTATTAATGTTTAAAAAAAAAATGTCTACAAAAGTTGCTACATTTTGAAAATGGAAAATTATATAAAGATTGCTATATGAGACCATCAGAAACAGTTCACTTAAATCGAGGGTTCGTCTTAAGCTAATTCGAATTAAAGCCCGTATGACACAGGCTTTAGTTTTTTTTTTAAAGAGAAGCAACACTCAGGAAATTCTTCCTATTAATTAACGTGTTGCTTCATTTGGAAAGGGGATATAGAAGAAGTGAAAGGTGGTGAAATTGATGTTGCCTTGGTTGGGGATCGAACCCGCAACCTCACGTGTAACAGTCCAACGCGCTATCCATTACACCACAGCGCCAATTTGTATTGATTTGATGTAGAATTGATATTGACGGCAATTTAAAAGGAAGCACTCCTTTCAAAAGGTAGCACTCCTTTACCGATATTCATTCACTAATTTTTTATTCGTCTTCTCCGAAATCGCCTTAAGTGAGTTTTTATTGTATATTGTAGACAGTGCTACAAGTTAACAAAATTTATTCCTGACTTTTGGCTTAAAATTAATTTTTTTAAATAGAATTTTATTAAAAATTTCCGAGGGTCCTAGGCCCCACCAAGATCTATTTTTGGATAGAGATAACCTTTTCACAGGGTTTTTTAGAGTTAGAGGTAATCGAAATGTTCGCACATTGTGATATATCTCTTTTATTTTTCGAGATATGGGCAATTTATAAAAATCGGGAAGGGAAGAAATAGCGCCATCTTTAAAACCTTGGATACACTGGTGGTAATAACAAGAAGCATACATAACTAGGAGATATAATCGCTATCGGATCGTACATCGGACCGGACATCGAATAGAAATAATTATAATGGCGTTGCCTGACAAGGTAATAATTTTCTGTCCGATGTCCGGTCCGATGTGCGATTCGATAGCGATTGTATCTGCTAGTTATATATGCTTCTTGGTAATAACAGAAACATGACAATATTATATTTTAACAATAAATTGTGAGAAAATTAACAAATGGGTTCTTAAAAATAAGTTATAAATGATTTTGAAAATTAACACTCAAAATTAGTTAAAGTACTGAGGATTTTTAGTATTTGTATTAAATGAAGATAACTAAAATCTTTGTTTAAATTATTGTTTCATTCTAAAACTTGTTAAAAATTAGTCAAATCGATTTGAAACCTGTTTGACAGATTTTTACTAACATATTATTTTAAGTGCAGTTATAATTATCTTTTTTATTTTTTGTAAGAGTGAAAGCTAGAAATATTACTTAAAAAACGCCAAAGTTTATATTGCTGTATGTAGAGTTATTATAAAAATAATGATAAATTACCTTTTTTTAATGTGTATTCGCAAAAAACGAAAAACCAAAACAACAATTTAAACCAGAAATTTATTTTTTTTAAGACGCCAAAAACAAAAATCTTTTTTCAAAACATTTATTCATTATTTTGTATTTTACGTTGTTTGTTGTTTTTATGCTTTTCAAAGTAAAATGACAATGACCTCAATATAACATACAATAATATAATAAATATATGTATGTATGTGTATATTTAGTTAAATATTGTAAGAGACAACAATTAACAAAAATATTAAATTTATAATTTTTTCGATTTCTTAAATTTATAGTTAATAAAATTCCCAAGATGGGATTAAAATAATTTTTTTTTTAATTACCGAAGTTTTGCAGTATCCGACTGAGCTCACTTCTTTCGGCTCAGGCCGAACTTCGAACTAAAGTCGAATACGACGTAAAAAAAGGCAAAAATATGGTAAACAACAATCAAATAACTCTTCCTGCAAAACTTTATAAATCTAGCAGAAACAATATTAAATTAAATAGAAATAGCTATTAAATCAAACTAAGCTTGTTTTCTTTTTGATTTAAATATAGTTTTACTTATTTTTGAAATGCGAAAAAAAAATCTTAAAATATGTTTAAATATTAAATGCGAAAAAGCTTGTTTAACGAGAATAATATTTACTATAATAAGATTCATATTTAATTTCAAAATGCTAGCAAAAAACAACATGGCAATTAAAATATGATATAATTGATTTAACTATGATTTTTTCTCTGTGTAACTTTTTATCATATGGTAAATTGATTAAAAAATATAAGAGTTTTATTAAACAACTTTTTATGGGAAATTTTTTTACTAAACCTCTTCTTTTAACTTTATTAAGCATTCGTGAATACCTTAGAAAATATTTGAAAAATGTCAAATGATCATCAATTTATATGAAGTTATAATCAATTTATATAAAAATCTCTGGTTTTAACTTAAAAATATTTTTGTTTTCTTCTTTTTCACTAAAATTCATTGATTGTTTGATACTGTTTTTTTCTCTTTTTCGTTTGGAATTTAGACTAATTAAAAACTGGTATTTTTTTGAACTCATTCAAGATTTTTTAAGAAAAAAAAAACAAAACAAAAAACAAAATTGAGTGATTAGCATCTTTGGAATTTTTTGTTGTTTGTAATCACAAGATTTGTTACAAGTACTGACCTCTTATTTATTTTTTTTTTTAATAATAGTTTCCCCAAATTCCCCCATTTCTATGTTTATCTCTCTTTTTCTCTTTTTCTATATCTTGATGGTGTCTGAACACTTAAAATGTTGCCTTTTTTATTTTCCTGCAATTTGATATTGTTTTTTTATAAATTTATTTTTCTTGTCGATTTTATATTATTATTGTACTTGATACAGAAGAATTAGATGTTTTTTTTTTAAATATTTATGTTGTTATTGTTAAGTGCAACGGTGGGCAAATATGGCCCTTCAGCTTTGTACCAGTCGATGGCACCATCTGTCTACGTCATTAGATAAAGATTTTGACGCCCTTTTTTATATATAAACATAAAATTTTATCAACGTCCTCTAAACTATTGTAGATAAATTAAATTTTCAAAATTACTGCAAAAATTCGACTCGAATATTGAATCATCGACTCGTAACCTTTTGTAAGGTCATATTTCTGTTATTCGAAATCTCTTGGGGATAGGGAAAACTTCAGTTATTAGATGGATTAATTGAACTGTGTTGAGTACCTGATACCTACCCACCTCTGGTATAGTAACTGGCTATCCCCAAAAACACAGAAAAATATGAAAAAAAAACAAACAACTATTAAAGCGCCACACACAGTTTTTTTAAAACAACAACTTTTATAAATGTTCATATCCAAACAAATAACAGTGATGTCAACTTTATAATATCAATCGAATTAAATGGTGTATTTTATAAACTGTAAGTTTTTCGTTCGTTTATGGAAATTGAGTAGATTTTTAAAAGAAAAATTGAAGAGTCAGAATCTGTTTTCAAAATCGAATGTAAAAACTAACTGGGTGTTTTTGTAAAAAGAATCTGCCGAATTCGTTAACAAATTTGTATGAAAAATATTAATTTTAAAACACTTTAATCAAAATTTTTACACGAATATGTGGAACAGGTACGACCAAAAAGGTTTAAAGAAAAATGTTTTTAAGCTTGCGCTTTTCACACAAATGTTTTAACGAATTCGTCTGATTCTTTTTGTAAAAACAAGCAGTAAAACAGTTTAAAAGTTTTTTAAATCAAAATTTAATGCTTGCGGATAAGTAATATAAAATTTAAATCTCGTAGAGTAATTAACAAAAGAAACTTATAGGGTTTGGAGGCTTCCTCAGATGTTGATTAAATTTTGATAAGTGATATAAGGGTAACATTTTCGTAACCCTTTGGCGAGTGGCGTACATTATAATGTACGTCGACTTTATCAACTTGTCACTGATTGGAATTTTAACCAAAGGGCTATTCATTTACTGTTATCGGTTCCTTATTTTGTTCTTATTAAAATTTTATGCAGGTTGTGAAATTTCAAAACAACATGAGATCAGTACAGTGCGTTTTGTCTTGTGATAATCAACGCTGCTGAGAATGTGTTAAAAGTTAAAAATTAAAAAAAAGGCTAAAGTCTAGTCTCAAAAATTGTGTGATGAATAAAATTCGAAAACTCAGAAGATTTTATGTAGAGATTGATAATAGAAAAAATATAAAATTAAAATTAAAAAAAAAAATGTTAACCCGCTCGGGGTCGGCAGCATGTTAATGTTTCAACTTTAATTCCAAATATCTCCGGTAGGGGGTGCTACAAAGCCATAAAAGTAATAAACAATATTTCTTTGGCATAGATCTACAGTTCCACGAAGTTTGATCGGAAAATTCCCAGCCATTAAAATTCCCGTGTCAAAGGGTTAAAAAGCTAAAAAATGTCTTAATTAGAGTAAACGCAAACAGTTGATATTGTAACCACAAGGAGGATATGCGATTTCCATGAAATTTGTATACGAGTATGTTGTAGAGGAGACATAATGAATGAATAAGTTTTTTTATCGGCCCAATGTCATACTTAAGGAGTGCAACGGAATGTTAAAAGTCGTTAATATTTTTGTCTTGGAGCATGCATGTTTGCAACTACCAAAAATAATGGGCATACTATCAACTCAAAATCACTTTCAGATTCGATAAAGCAATGTCTGTTCATCTATCCTTGTAATCAAACAGCAGGTCGGAATTCTGAAGAGATTTGGGCGAAATTTGGTTTATATTACCCCAAGGACGAACTCTATGGAATAGGTTTAAAATCGGTCCATTTTTTGAGCTAGTCGCCGTAGAAAGTTCCTATCTGAGCTTAAATAGTCCCAGAAAAATCTCAGTAATGGGTGCTCATTACATTACACTACTGCACATAATTCAGTGTCGGAAAACATTATTTTTATTTGACAAGGTCGTTTTGTAATTAGTTGTCCAAATTTTGTGTAGTTAGTCGTATACTGATAAGTCATATTTTTTACAAATCTTGAAAAGATTAACCCATGTTGTGTCAATAGCATTTGAAAATTATGTTCGCAATGAATAGTGTTTTCAATATATAATTAGATATCGTAATCTGCAGAGTGGAGTACTCTAGCATTGTGAATCTAGCTTTAGCATTAACAATTTTATAAACGTTATTTGTTTTTTTTTTATTGAAAATTTTGCATAAAATTTAAAAACACTAAATTTACATCACTGCTCTCTATCTTTTTAGTTTTCTTAACTTTTTAAGCTCTTTATTGTTACATATTGAAACTTATGAGAGAACAGTGATATATACATATATATATTTAAATATGACAAAGAGAGTATGTATAATAAAACAACAAACAGTGTTTTTGTTGTTTTATAAAAGTATTTGGAGGTTTTTTATACAGTATCCATTGTTATTATACAATGGAGCTTAAACATTTTTGGGGAGCATATTTTTCTTTCTCATAATAAATTTTATTGTGAGCAAGTGTGTGTTAGTGTGTGGTATATTTCTTTTGTATTAGTAGATTGTATGTATTATATATTTATACAATACAGGTCGTCATCGTCAAAGTCGGTACATACATTCATTCTTGATTAGTTTTTTGTGGCGCTTATAGTGAAACGGTATAAAATATATTAAAAACAATTAACACGGAAAAAACTTTAATTGAATAAAAAATTAAATAAATTGTAACAATATAATACATATTAATTTGCAAAAAGAGAACAAAATTATTTAAAATATAATAATGATATGCAGCTAATGAAAAACAAAATTGTTTAAAAAAATATGGTGTTCATTAGAATTTATAAAATTCAGTAAATTTAATAAAAATCAACATATGTAGCAAAAATTATGTTTTTTTTTTTTGGTCTAAGTTTCTAGTTGTTTTTATATAAAAAAAATGTAAAAAATATGTGATATTAAAAAATTTTATGTCTTTTTGTGTGTGTATTTCAACGCCTATTTTTGTTAAAAAAAATTTAAATATACTAACAATAAAATCACTAAATAAAATGAATTTTTTGTATAAAATAAGATTTAAATTTAATTAAAGAAAAATAAAAAACTTCAAGAAATTTATAAATATTTCTATAAATTGTGTGTGTAAATCAAAATATTTTGATAAAGGAAAATTCCTTTAAATGAATATAGAAAAAAAACATAAAATCCGAATACAAGAAACCCGATTATGTTATTTAACAAGTCACAAAACGAGGCAGGAAGACATAGAGAGTGAAAACTATTCCACCTCAATAATATGCTCCAAGACATAGAGACAGTCAGTCAGTGTAGTAATTCGAAATAGATAAAAATATTATACAAAAAGAGAGCGGTGATAACAATTAGTTTGTAATAACTAAAAACGCTAAACATTACAAAAAATCTACCTAAAAAGGGGTTGAAATATATATTTTAAAATATTAATTTAAAGTAAGTTATTATTATTTTTAGCATTAACATAAATATTTTTTTTTTTTTTTTTTAATTTTCAACTCTGATTTTTTTTTGAAGACAAAGTGATTTTTTTGTTTTTTTGAAGACATTGATTTTTTTTTTGAAGAAAAAATGTCTTTATTTTGTACAATTTTTTTTACAATTTAACATTTGATCATTTAATAATTAAATCTGATTACTTGATCATACGCAGAGAAAAAATCATAGTTAAATCAATTTATATCATATTTTTATTAACATATTATTTTTTACGAACATGTTTAAATTAAGTATAAACTTTATTAAAGTAAATACGATTCTAGTTAAACTTTTCATTTTTAAAATATTATGTCAAAATTTTAGATTTTGTTTTTGCATTTTAAAAATAGGTAGAAATTAATTTAAATTAAAAAGAAAACAAAAAAACTTTCACAAACAATTGAGTTTTTACATAAAATCAATGAAGTTGCAGTGTATCGTCCATTTTAACTTTCTATTAAGTTAATGCAAATTTTCATAAAATTTTACAGAAAGCATCATTTTATTTATTAAAAGTGTTAATACCTTCAGTGAAGAAGTTTCATTTAAAAGCTAGTTTCTTAAAAAATATAAAATTTTTCATTGATTTTAGAAAATTTTCGTTCACTTTGTGCAGAAAAGTTGATTTAGAGTATTTACAAATTTTCATTAGTTTCGTTCGTTCCAAATATATTACGTAAAGTTTCAATTTTTGTATGAAAGTGGGCTTTCTTTTTTTTATTAAAAAATTTTACAAAATAAAAAAGGATTTTCAAATATTTGATAGACTCTTTTTTGAATTATTTACAAAATATCCAAATTGATTTACATGAGTCATTTTTGAACCATTTCTTTGGATTTATTAACTTCTCTCGAATTTTTGCACCTCTTATATTTTTTTTAGTAGGCTCATATTTTTCACCAAAAAAGTTGGCGTTTTTGATAATAATTTTTAAACTTAAAAAAATTAAAAATTGGTTTTAATAATGAGTTTATCGTCACATAATTCTAATAATAATTCTAATTATAATTTTCAATATAATTTTTCATATAAAGTTTTCTATAAAATGCCTTAAAATCTGATAATTTTAAATGAGGAAATATTAAGGTAATATTTTGACGTTACAAATATGACGACTTATCAATCAAACATGTTGACACTACTGTTTAGGTGCGTATGAGCAATATTTTTAAAAATTATTTATATTAGGTCTGTTCCCGCGGGGACCAATAATATCGTACATATTCGTGCTATTTCGAATTTGAACGATATTCATTTTTGCTACTTTTTGGAACAACTTGTTATAGCCCTGTGTTATAGGCATTATGTATGTATATATACATTATTTTTATGCAGTTTTTAATGGACGAATTACTTCGACTTATTTCATTTTTATCAGGTGACCGAAAACCATTTCCAAATTACATATAAATGGTAGAATTAAGCTTGAAATTCTTTTCGTGTTAAAAATTTTTCCAAAGGATTAATTTTTAATTACGTTACGATATTGTATGATTAATATTTTTAAATTTCATATTACGTAGACGAAAAAGCGCATGTGTCATTAATTTTCGATTTTATAATCCCTTTTGAATATTATTACAAATTTATTACATAAAATGAAAATCACTAAAATTTAAATAAAAATCTTAATATAATTTATGAAATTTATTTAAATTTAAAAGAACGTTTTGTAGAATTTCGATTTACATTGAAGTTGTTGAAATTTTGTAAAATTTATTTCAAAAAGTTAATAAAATTTTGTAATATTACATAAATTTTGTTGAATATTACTGAAATTGTTGTTTAATTTGTATGAAATTGAATAAAAAAAATTATTAAAATTTTTTGAAAATCCCAATTCAGTTAAAATAAAAACAATTTTATTTAATTTTTCTAAAAATTAGTACAATTTTATTACATTATTGGGAAATTGATAAAATTGTGAACAATTTCAAAATAAAATATGTTGAATGTTTATATTGAATTTGTGTAAAATTTTTATTATTTTGTGTAGAAGCTAAAAGAGTAAATAAGTAAGTAAATAAGAAAACAAACAATTTATTAAATTAAGTAAAAATTTTAGCAAATTTATTAAATTTCCTTTTTCAACAAATACTATTTCAAGATCAAATAATAGCGGGTGAAAGGAGTTAATAAAGGCGTGTAGTGTGAATGGTGTGAATATAGATTTTCATTTTAAATGTTGTGTTTATAGAATTCATACACTAAATGTGGGGAATTGCAATCAAGTTTAGCAAGAATTGCTCGAGGTTGTTGTTGATCTTTTATTAAATGAAACAAAAAACACACATACACAGAGAGAATTTTGCGGGACGAGTTTTAAGGCAATTTTTGTTTTAGTAAACTAATGAAGTTTTCTTTACAAAGTAAATGAAACATTTCTTAATTTTCATTAAAATGTTTCATATGTTTTATGAAACTTTTTCATTGAGTATATGAAACTTTTAATAAGTAAAATTAAATTTTTCACAAGATTTTATGAAAAATTCTATTCAATGAAAAGTTTCAATGGACGATTTCCCAATTAAACTTCATTGTTTTTATGCAAAAATTCATTAATATGCAGACAATACTCTCAGTGTACTTACTACACATATATAAATTAGCAAAAACAACAACTTGAATTGTGAATGATATTTGTTATTGCTGCCTGATATAAAATTTTTTGTGTTTATTGCAAACACGCGAATTTTTTTCTTCCACTTTTTTTCATATGATCACATAAAACATACACTAATACAGTCGAAAACTTATTAACACATATTGCAATTTATTATGGTGTTGTTCTTTAATTTTAAGATGTAAACAAAGAGATTTAGGTAAAAATACATACATAAAATCCCCAAATTATAAAACCAACGGTTTTTTTTTAGAAATGTATAATTTAGCAATAAATAAAAATATTTCTTTTTTTAATTAAATTTTTTTTTAATTGTTTTGTTGCAAAAATTATTTTCAGTTTATTTTTTATGAATGAAAATATTTTGTAAAATTATTTAATTTATTATTTTTGCTCTCAATTTGTGTTTGGTATGATTTTTTCAGTTTTCTCAAGGTTATAAAGTTTATATTGAGAGAAAAGCTCTTTATATTGTTTTGAATTTTCACAAGGGAAGTAGTCAAGTGATGTCAAGTTTTTGCAAGAAAGAAAACGCTAAAAGTGAAAATTTTAAATTCCCCATATATGGCAACTATTCGAAAAAAGTTTTGCCCAAAAACAAACGTTGTTAAACATCAAAAATCAAAACATACCGTAGGCGTATACGTAACATGTAATTTAAGAAAATAATAATATTAATCATACGTATCCAATTTTATCACATAAAATGCCCAAATATGAATTTAAAAAAATTCTTCACCAAAACCACTAGGTTGTCATCGCTGGGAGTAGTTAGTTGTGAGAGTATAACTTGTGTGAGGCATTTTTTCGTGTTAGTTGTTTTGTTGTTATTATTACAATTGTAATTTTATACTTTCATAAATATATTGTAGATAGGCGAGCCAGTAGACCGACAATTTAATACACATATGTATGTATAAATTATATTGTCTGCTATATTATTGTAGTTGTTTTTATTATTGTTACATATTTGTATTTTTTACAATAACAACAAACTGCAATGCGTCAAAATATCGTAGAATTGGAGTTTATTTTCTTAAAAATCTGCTTATTTTAAGGATTAACAATTTAGCAGTTTTTATAAACTCGTAAAGTTTTAGATTATTTTTTCTTACAAACATTTTTATAACAACTCAAAACAGAAGAATTCAAAGTGAATGTTTGAATTATTTTAAACATTATCTAAGTTTTTAAACTGGCTATAATTTTTATAGCAGCTTTAAATGTTAACAATTGTAGCAGAACTCTCTGCAGTTGTATTCATAAAACCCATATTTTCCATAATTTTAACGTAGTTTAAATCATGTTGGTCTAAATAAAACCACTAAAATAATTTAAAAATTTTTATAGCATCTCTAAAAAATTGTATTTTTTGTACGACTAATACTTAAAAACCGTTGTAAAGGCACTTACACTGACACGCGAGAGACAACTGCTAGAGATATAGCAAAAATTAACCCTAAATCATTCACAATATCAAATTTTATATTGATCATTGATTGCTATAATTGCTTGCTATAATTTGTATAGCAACTTGAAACTTAAATTCTAAGACATAGAAAATCATTAAAAATTGTAATTAGAATTAATTTTATTCGTATTTCCTTGCTGTTATTTAATTATTTTACGATTGAGAACTTGCTATAATTTTTTTGTTGCAATTTTAAATATTAACAATTTCTTTATCATTTTAAACCAGCATTGGAAAATCATTAAAATTGTACATAGAATTTATTTTATTCGTATTTCCTTGCTGTTATTTAATTATTTTGCGATTGAGAACTATAATATAATTTTTATAGCAACTCTAAATAGTAACAATTTCTTTATAATTTTAAACCAGCATTGATATCTACATTATCTACATTATTTTCATTATTTTTATTCATTTTATATTATTTCATTATCTTCAGTTTAAAATTTTGCTATAATTTTTATAGTAACTACAAATATAAACAATTTCTTTATAATTCTTAATCAGAATTGATTTTTAGATTATTCTCTTTCGTAATTGGTCAATGTTATATCATTTATTTAAATTTAACAACTTGCTATAATTTTTATAGCTATTCAAAATACTAAATTGATTAAAATTTTAATGCAGAATTTTTTATTGTAGTATTTTCATTTATATTTTATTGATTTTATTTCATTATCTTGAATTTGAGAAGTTGCTATAATTTTTATAGCAACTTAAACTATTAGCAATTTATTAAAAATTATAAAATTTATTCATAAAATTATAAAATTTATTCACAAATATTCATATTAAATATCACAAGTTCTAGGAATTTAAACTTTATTAAGTTTAAATTAGTTTTCAAAACGTTTATAGCAACTCAAATTACAAAATATAATTGTGTACCAACAAATTATTTATAAATTACTATCGTTGATATTTTAATTATTTTATTGTATTGTTCTGCATTTGAGAAATTGTTATCATTTTTACAGCAATTAACAATTTCATTAATATTTAACTGCAAAATAAATGTTGAGATTATTCTTTTTCACATTTTGTTAATGTTCATTATCTTGAATTTATGAACTTGCTATAATTTTTATAGCAACTCCTAATAATAAATCTAATTTTTTAACTTTAATCCAAATTTTTAACATTCTGATGATTAATTTTAATCACGTATAACTCTTATAGCAATTAAAATTTAAATTAATTGGAATTAAAATTTTTTAATTTATATGTAAATCTTTGAATTTCTCTTTATAAATGCTAAAAAAAAAACTGTTATTCGCCTAACAAAAATTGTGAATTTCACTTCAAAAATTAAAATTTGATGTTGTTTTAAACAAATATTATTGCATGCAGCTTAACTATTGTTGCATGATGATAAAACATCATCAACTATTACTTCCACTATAAAGAAAAATATTTTAATCCACCAAATAACAACGAACCCCTCTTTTTTTTTAAACAATAACATTTTATTATAACATTTCTTGAATTTATTTTATATGTCGGGCGCCTTAATTTTATTTTTAGCAAAATTTTGCCTTTTAAATAATAAAACTGCAATTGCATAAAAAAGGTCTGTCTAATCATCACAGAGCCATATAACCACCGGCTGTAAGGCTATTTTGATTGGTTTGCTTGGGTGATTGTTAGTAAATGTAAAAAAATAAAAAAAATCTGGCACAGAGGCTTGTCGTCGCCACTTACACCTTAGATTTGGCTGCTAATATTGTTTCTATTTTTATTTTATTTTATTTTTTTTTTGCTATAAAATATTCTCTCATTATTCCTCATGATTATCAGCGGTGCCTGGCTGACGCCTTTATATTACAAATTTTTTTAATTATCATAATGATAATGATGTTTAAACTTTACATTAAGAATAAATTTACTGTAAATTCTAATTATAATCATTTTATATGTGAAAAAAAAAAACAAAAATATTTTGCAAAAATTTGGCACTTTACGAGTAGTTTAATGTTAAAAAAAATGGTTCCTTCGTACTAGGCATTTTCAAAGTTAAAATTTGGTCCTTCGAATCGACTTTGCCTAAGTTCTATTAAATATTTTAACTTAAACAAAAAATTAAAGGTTTTTTACAGAATTAAAAAGTAAATACCCTTCAAACCGTTTTTGAAATTTAAAGTATTTCTGACAGAGACACCTACCTTGTTTAAAAGTGGGGATAACTTTTACTCTAGGTCGGTTTTAAAAAAATTTTAAACTATTAGTGGTTCATATCGGAACGAAGGACCATTTTTTTAATAACATTTAAAATTTTTAAAAATATTTAAATAAAAATAAATCAAAATAGTATAGTTAGCTTTTTTCTTCTTTACAAAATTGATTAAGCATTTTTATATTTAAACAATTGTAGCATTTGCATTTTCTCAAACCACCTTGTTGCTATAAACTTTTTGTTTGTATTATATTTTTGGCATCTATTAAATATATTTTATTTAAATAATATACATATGTAGTATGAAAAAAATGTTTAAATTTTTTAAAATATATATAAATATATATTTTTATATTATTTATAAACACTTCAAACATGACATTTTTATATTTAAATAAAAAGAAAACAATATATGTGAATTTATCTTAAAAAATATATGTACATATATAAAGTCTAGACAGTTAAAGACGTCAGTAAATAAACAATAATAAAAATAATATTGTTTATATATAATTACGGAATGTCAACGTAAACATATTATTTCGCAAAATATAAACATTTTTACAAAAAAAAAAAATATGAATATAAATTTTAATTAACTTGAAATATTATGATTTTAATTTTGGCATAAACAGCTTAATTTTTTATTTTTGATATTGTTAAAATAAACTCAAAATATTTGCTTAGTTTGTAAGTTTGGAACTTTTATATCTTCCCTAATTAATGTTAGATTTATTCTTTTCTCATATTACGTTGACTTTTTTGCAATATCTTTTATTTAAGAACTTGCTATAATTTTTTATGGCATCTCAAATTAATTAATTTCTGTTATTAATTTCTCTAAAATGGTAATGCAAAATATTAATTTCTAATGGTTTGAAAATATTTTGAATGATTTTGGTCCAACTTATGGGTAAAATTTGTTTTAAAATTTTTATGGCAACTCAAAATATTTGAATTTTTGTATATTAGAAACATTCAAATCATTTCTAAATATTTTTTTATTACTATCTTTAATAATTCTTTGATTTAATTGCGACATCTGGAATTTGCGAACTTGTTCTCAAAATGTTAACAGTCTTTAAAAAAAAAAAAAAATTATGCAGAATTCATTTAAATCGTTAAAACATTTCAAACAATTTTATTTTTATAATATTACGGCTAAAGATTGCCTAAATGTTTTGCTACATTTTTAAAAGCAACTCAGAACAGTTGTATATTTTTATGTCGGGTTTTAAATAATCTCTAAGTAATGTTAGTATTATTTTCTTCCATAAATCGTTCATTTTTAGAATTTACTATAATTTTTTAGCATCTCAACATATTAACAATAATTTATAAGCAATATTAGTATTATTGTCTTCAATAATTCGCTAATTTTATTCCAATATCTTAAATTTTAGAACTTGCTATAATTCTAATAGCATCTCAAGATATTAACAATATTCTCTAAGTAATAGCAGTATTATTCTCTTTTATAATTCGTTGATTTTATTGCAATATCTTGAATTTTAGAACTTGCTATACTTTTTATAGCATCTTAAAATATTAACAATTTGTGAAAAATATTGATACAGAATTTATATAACATATATTTTTGGCAAGTTTAAAATATTTTAGTTAATTTTGGTGCAACTGTAGCCAAACTTTTTTCAAATTTTTATAGCAACTCAAAATTTTAATTTGAATTTTTATATGTTTGAAACTTCTAAATATTTCCCAATTAATATTTATAGTGTTCTTTTTAATAATTCTTTGATTATATTGCAATATTTTAATTTTGGGAACTTGCTATAATTTTTATAGCATCTCAGAATATAAACAATTTCCTAGAAATTTGAATGCAAAATTTATATATTACAAAATTTTTGTGATTTTAAACAATTTTTAAATGAGTTTGTTCTTAATATTGAAAAAATAAATATTTTTAATTTTTATAGAAACTCAAAATAGTTGAATTTTTACATATATGGTGATTTAAATACATATTTAATTAATTGAAATATTATTTATTCATTGGCTTTGGGAACTTGATGCTATAATTTTAATAGCATCATTTATTATTAAAGAAAGCTTAAAAAAATTTTTCATAACTTTATAGCAACTTAAAATGTTAATATATTTTTGATAAATTTAAAACTTACTTTTAAATAAAGTTTCTACAATTATCGGCCATATTTAATTAATATTCTTAATTTGAGATCTTGCTATAATTTTTATAACTTCTGCAAATAATTAAAAAATTTTAATTTTTTTTCTAATCTTTTATAATTATGGAATTCATAGAGTTTATGAAAAGTTTTAGTATTTATATGTAAACTTTAAAATTGTTTTCACATTTTGATAACAGTTATCTTATACATTACACAAATGGTATGACAACATTTAAAATTTCTTGGAAATTCAATTTAAAGATTTATGGGGGAGTTTTTATTTTTTTCGTTCAATACTGTATAAAATAATGGTTTTTTTGTTGGTATTTTTCTGAATGCGTATGTATATTAAACAACCAATGAGTAACACACATCATACAGCATCTGAAATTGAAATTTATTAAATCTAGCTGCGGTAGCATGAGATCATAATTTATTTATTTTAAAAACTATGACACCAGTATGTAAGAAAAAAAAATTTAATGCAAACTAAATACCATTTATGAAAAATACCAATAATCAATATTTCAAAAAAATATGCCGCTAAAAGATCAAACACGACTAAATAAAACATCTCTAAATATTTTTGTATTGGTTTTTAAAATTTGAATTTCCGTATATTTTACTTTGACCCCGTCTTGCTAATGCTCCTCCTCTCTCTTTTTTACGTACAAAACACCTGCTGTTTAAACATTTTTTTGTTCAAGTTTTTTTTTTTAAATGTTTAATTATAACTTCTTTTTTTCTGATATTTGTATGTTTTCAGTTAGAAACGTGGTCTAAGTTATTAATGACCTCCAAATATTAATGGTTGATAAACGAAACAAAGCCAAAACTACTACATAATTGATGAGAGAGTTGGTAAAACGTTGTGTTTTATTAACCCTTAAAAGAAATCAGTTTAATTTGGATAAAAACCTGTGATGGTTTAGCAACTTTACCTGTTTGCTGTTAATGGTCCTTCGAACCGTTTTTAAAAATGAATAACTAAACTAAAGGATACATTTAAAAGCAATTAAATTCGTAGTTTAATAATAATTTGAATTGAAATAAATAACTCGAACTCTATAGTCAGATATTTTCTTAATAATTTATAATGTTGAAATCATTTAAAATAGTCGACATATTTTGGGACTTATTTTGACCATTTCACAACTGGGATTTTAACTGACACATTCGTTGTTGTTTCCCATATAAAATAATTGAATTTAACTGTTGGCTAAATTTTGGACATTTAGACTGGTTCTCATACAGCAGGAGGGTTAACTTTAACTATTAAACAATTGATATACAAAACAACAACAAATTTTTGGGTTAACTAGTAGTTAACTTATATACTGTCATTGTGAAACCCAGCGTCACTAATCGGGCCTTAGTAAAGGGTTAACATTTAAATTTTATTTAGAAATATTGGGTGCGTTCGGCAGATACAATTTGACAGTCAATAGTTTTACAACAGTTGTGCAACTATCTACTGAACGACCTGATCACTAACCGCTCATTCTGAGCGCTGTCCTATTTTGGTAGCGTAAAAAATGTTTCCTACTTTTGATCAAATAGTGATACATTTGTTGTTGCTGATTTTAAAAAATTTTTGTTTTGTATGATTGACAAATAAAAACATACAAATATAATTCAAAAACAAAAAATTTAAAAAATCAAAGGAAAATATAGAAAAAATGTATTTAAAACAAAACAAAGAAAACATCGTTCAGCAGAGTAAAGCCTAAACCACATAAACGCAGTGTCGACCGCAGTGCGACGTTTTGTCGATAAAGCAGTTTTTGTATTTTCTCTATTTGTCACTGCCGAAAACTTAGAAAAGTTTCTAAATAAACAAGAGCTGTTTTTAAACAAAACGCAATAAGAAATTTTTGAAAATATTAAATCGTTTTCGCGAAATTCAAGAACAAAGTTCGACAGCACTGTCCACTGGCACTTTCACTATGTGGTTTGGGCTTAAGTAATCAGAAAGCGCTACAAGTCACCGGTATCAGTTTAAGGTTTCTCTGCCGAATGCTACCATTGTTTTACCACTTTGATAGTTTAAAAAATTACAATACATATTTTGTATTTTCAGACATTGTTGTTTTTATTTTTATTTTATTTTCATTTCCTTTTTTTTTTTTTGCCAATAAAGATTATAAATATTTTGTTATTGTTGTTTTTAATACTATCTCTAGAAATTTTGTTTTTATAAATATTTTTTTTAAAGGTCCATAGTTCAATTTTGCATTACAAATTGTAAACAATTGTAAAAATATAAAAAATGTTAAAATTTTCTTTATTTTCTTTATATTTTTAGATTAACGGCCAACAGCAGCAGCCCTCTACGTCGAATTGTGCAACAACAGCTCAACAGCAGCAACAATATTTAAGTAATTGTTGCTGCAGCACCATGCCAGCAATGCCTAAAGAAAAAGCCACAGCAGTATCATTAACAGAAAATAATTTTAGTGAATTGAAATATAAAGAATTAGCCACATCAGCCACTGCTGTTGCAGCTACTACTGCTACAGCTGCCGCCACAGCCTCAGCGCCAGTTAGTACTACAACAATGGCCGCCACAACAGGACAACGTCATCAACAAAATTCCTCATCATCTCATCATATACATCATCAGCAACAGCGTAATTTATGCGGTTGTGGTAATGCCTCAGCAGCACCTACAGCAGAAGTTACCATGAGAAATAAATTTATGACTAATGGTAAGTTATCAGCTTAAAAATGGAGGTCAAAAAACTTAGAATTAATAATACAAATTTGTATGTCAAAGAATCTTGTTTTAATATTTCGTTTATTTTCTTTCATATTTCGTTGTTTTTGCTTCGTTATCTAAATTTTGACAATTTGCTATAATTTTTATAGCAACTCAAAATACTAAAAATTTCCAAAATAATTTGATATAGAATTCTTGTAAACAAAGTTCAACATCATTTAAAATAAGAATAACAATGTTAACTTTAAAGCGATTAAATACATTTGTTTTCAAATTTTTATAGTTACTCAAAATAATAGAATTTTAAAAATTAAAAAAAAACCATAAAACGAATATTTTGATTATTACAATTAATATTTGGTTGCTATTATCTCATTATCTTATGTTTGAGAACTTGCTATAATTTTTATAGCAACTCAAAATACTAAAAATTTCTAAAATAAATTGATATAGAATTTTTGTCAACAAAATTTAACATAATTTCAAAATAAGTGTAACAGTAGCTGTGTTTTCGACTTAACTATATAGTTAACTCAGAAAAAAGCTCAAAGTAGGTACACAGAAACGTGTTTGAGTCAAAAACTAACAAATTACTTTTCCTATACACGTTATTATATCAATGTTGAAATCTCAACGCTTATAGATTTCCACATCTGACATAACTTTATCGCGTTGCTTCCTAAAAAGTTTTGCAGGCATACCTTCGATTATATTGGGAATATTATAAACATTAGCTTTTTTAATTTTTTTTTATATTTTGTGCGATTAAACGTATATTTGCTTTAATTACTCAACGTTGATAGGTATGACCTAAATTACAGCTAGTGTTAGCTTTAAACCGCTTAAACACGTTTTTTTTTGACTTTTTATAGCAACTCAAAATACTAGAAATTTTGAAATGTTTCGCAAATTTTGTTTGGCTTAAGGTTAATGGTCTTTTTGAAAAGTTTTTTAAATAAATAAAACAAAAGTTTTTAAATTTAAAAAATTATTTTCAAATATTGTTTTTATTTTGAAATTAAAAAAAAAAACCGTAAAAACGAATATTTAGATTACTACAATTAATATTTGGTTGCTGTTATCTCATTATTTTAAGCCTGACAACTTACTATAATTTTTATAGCAACTTTAAATAATACAAATGTTTACAAAATTTTTATGCGAAATTCATATAAACGAAATTTTATATTACCTTTAAAACAATTGTAAAGATTTTGACATTAAAATTAATTTAAATTTTTAAATTTTATGAAATTTTTAAACTTTATGCGCAACGAAATTTTCAACTTTCGAGCAATTCCAAAAAATTGGATTTTCACACTCGTGAAACTAAAAAATCGATCTTAATAAATATTATTATTTATTAGATTCACAATTAATTATATATAAACCTTATAATATAATTTAAGAAGCGCTAGCTACACATGCTATCGGCGGCTCTAAATAAATATATCTCTTATTATATTCTTTATACTTTATACCCTACATCACTAGGTGGACAGGTGCTGATGTTTGTAACACCGAAAAATATTAAAATATATAAAAGTACTGACTTTTAAGTATGTCGATCGACTGAGAATAACTTTTTGATTCGATGTAACCATGTCTGTCCTTCCATATATTCTTGTGCGCACGCTACAGGTCGCAAGTATTAAACATTTCAATGAAATTTGTTACATCGACTTATAACGGTGCCTTTTAATTTTGATTAAAATTGGTCCATGTTTACATCAACTGCCCATATAAAGGTCCCCCAAAAATTTTCTCTTAAGCCCGTATGACACTAGCTTTATTTTGTATTGATCAGTAATTTGAGTACAGTGCAAATCTGTAGTCATAGGAAAAATACATAAGTGCAAAAAGTACAACCATACTTACATATCAGGGAAATCAATCACTAACTGTCAAAAAATGTATAACAAGTTTCAACTTTAAAATGACATTTATAGTGATTGAATATCTAGAATGTTGTCAATTTTCTAAGTTTTTCTCAGTTTCTAGCGTTTTTTCTGTGTTTGTAACGATTTTGAACTAATTTGAACGATTTTCCTTTGGCACAAAGTGTGCATCACTGTTTATTTGTTTAAAAATTTGTATTTTTTACTCTAATATTTGATGTTTTATTTCATGAATCGAATATCAATTCAATACAAAATTAAGCAAGTGTCATACGGGCTTTATGCTTGCTTTTTCGCACGACACAGGTCGCAAATTTATAAAAAGATATTTTTTTATGAAATTTGGTACACCGACTCACATGGGCCCAAGGAAGAAGCCTTGATATAATCAGTCTATATTTGGAATTAGCGCCCATATGGACTATATTTCCAGTTTTCTCTTTAATACATCTAACAATAAGCAAAATCAAAATTTCTCACTGATATTCTAATTTTTTACATTTTTATAGACATGTTTTGACAAGTTGATTTCATTCCAGCCGACTATTGTAAAAAAAACCTTTTGGTCCTTCGAACGCTAAAATTTTTTGTGTAATCCTAAGAACTATTGAAATTTTTATAATCCTGAATATGAAAACTTGCTGTAATTTTGATGCAGAATTCATATAACATGGTCCTTCGAACTTTTGATTAACGCCAGAAGGACCAAAGAATTTAATTTGTTTTATGTTTCTTCAAACAGTATTCATTTTTTTATAATTCAAGCTAACATTATTTACATTTTTTTTCAGGACATTCGTCACCCTTAACCGCCGCTATGGCTGGACAAAATTCCTCCTCCTCACCTAATATGTCTCCTCAGCGTGTATCTACAGCCTCTACAGTAAGCAACACTAGCAGCAGCAATTCATGCTGTCGTATACGTTATAATCAATCGACTAATGGTATGGTCGCGGATACATCGACAACAGATTGTGCTGTAACGCCATCATCAGCATCTTCAACATTGTCCTCCTCCGCCAACTCGAACTCCTCGTCCGCCTCAATAAATAGCTTAAATCCTAATACATCAACACCACCCTCGTTAGCTGTTACACCACCAAAGAAATCACCAAATGATTTTATATTTCGCAAATTTATTGGCGAAGGTAGTTTTAGCAATGTATATTTGGGTGTGGATATTACGACTAAACGTGAATATGCAAGTAAGTGGAAAAATTAATTTTTATTTAATACAAATTTAGGAAAAATTCCATTTCATTTACAAAAGTCTGTTTAAACAGATCGAAACGCATTTATAGTTTTTGTTTTGTTTTACTTAAAGTCTGATCTGATTTTTATTATTCTCTTTTACGACCTTTTGTTTATTGTTTATTAAAAAGTATTATGCGATTTTTTTTTATATTATCTCACTCTAAACGATAAGCCTTTAATTCTGTTTTTAATAACATTTAAGAAGAAGAAGAAAACACTGCAATTACTTAAACATTCTAGAAATATTTGCAAATAATCAGACTACACTTTAGTGGACATTAATTCTGAAAAATTTATTGAAATAAAGTTAAAATTTTATATACTCGTCTGTACATTATTTTAAACTAAAAAGATTTTTCCAAAATTTTAGTAAATACATAATGCGAACAATTAATATATCTAACAATTAAGTCAAAACGGATTAAATAGATTTAATTCGAATAATGTAAACTAAAAAAATTTGTTTAATTTTTCAAATTTCTTAATATGGTCCTTCGAACCGATTACTTGAACTAGTGACTGTAATTGAAAGTCACTGTAATTGTATGGAATATATCTGATACTAATATATTTGAAACAAATTTTGTATTTATAAGGAGAGTATGTTTCTGAGTTCTTGCAGATTTCGTTAAAATTTGGATATGTGATAGAAGGGACACACATAAACAAGTTTCGGTTCTAAAAATATCGGCCCAAATTAATTTTTAGGAATTAAAAACGAGTTTTTAACATTTTTCACCATTTAATAGATATTTAGTATACCTTTCATTTGATACCCAATTTATATACAGTGCTGTGCAATATAATAGGCACATTCAAATTTTTTCTAATTTTATTCTCGTTGCCTTTATTTTTAAAGATCAAAATGGTGGATAAATTGACCCTAAAATGCGAGGAGATTGTTCAGAAAATGGTGCAGAATTTTAACGTGACGTCTGTTTTTTTATTTTGTCACTTGAAGTAGGCGTGGCTTTTAATGAAAAATAAGCGATATCGACCTTCTATCAAATTACATAATAAAAATTTAGCGAGTACTGATCAGTTCTGTAAAAACTGTATATTTTTGGAAGTCCTATAATATTTCCTTAAGTCTTACATTATTTTTTTCTACAAATGGTCGCCAGACTTAAACTGGCAGTGCCTTAAACATGACTAAATTTTTCTTTGTTTTTAGCGATTTCAAAATAAAGTTAACAACACTGAAATTTAAACACGGAATGCTTTATACTATAACGTAAAACAAGCTTGACTGATTCGTTATATCGCATTAAGTGTAGAATAAGGCCATTCACTTTAAAGTTTCAGTGTTGTTAACTCTATTTTAAAATCGCTAAAAACAAAGGAAAATCTGGTCATGTTTAAGGCGCTGTCATTTTAACTCTGGGGACCGTTTGTGGATAAAGATAATGCAAGATTTAAGGAAATTTTATAGAATTTACAAAAATATACAGTTTGTATATATCCGATCAGTGCTCGCAAAAATGTACTATGTAATTTGATAGAAAATCGATATCGCTTATTTTTCATTAAAAGCCACGCCTACTTAAAACAAATTACAAAATAAAAAAACAGACATTACGTTAAAATTCTGCACCAATTTCTGAATAATCTCCTCGCATATTTGGGTGAATTTATCCACTATTTTGATCTTTAAAAATAAAGACAACGAGAATAAAATTAGAAAAAATTTGAATGTGCCTATTATATTGCACAGCAGTGTATGTATGTATGTATATTTCTTTGGAACAAACATGAACGGAATAAAAAAAACTAATAACGGAGACAATTTTGAACCGATTTTTTATCGTCAAATATGAGATTGGGCCACCTCAAAAAAGAAGTTCGCCGTACACCCACCAATATGAAGTATTTTTCAATTTTTCGTTATAGCTTCGGCATTTAAAGTCGGATTTTAAAGTGTGATATGCCTCGAGGAGACCATTGTTTTGCTATAAAGGAAAAATTCAATGAAAAAAAAATTTAAAAGGGCGACCCCTACGTTCGGCAACCAATGTATAAAAATAATGTCTACTGGGTTTATCGAAAAACTTCCTTAGCAAGAGTTTAATGATTTTTTGCTAGCTTTAATTTTCTGCCGTTAGGGTGGTAGCAAATGAAATCTGGTGGGTAACTACTAGAACGGGATACTTGAGGTCAATGGCTCTTAGAGCAAACCACTGGTCTCCTCGAGAGAAAAACATCGATGTATCATACTTTAAGATCCGACTGTAAATGCCAGAGATATAACGAAAAATGTAAAGTAGCGACCCCTACGTTCGGCAAAAAAAAAATTTTTTTTGAAACCTCCTTGCAAAAATACTTAATATTGGAGGGTGTACGGCGCCCTTTTTTTTTGGCTGTAAGGTGGTACGCTCTAGGGTACATGATTATTTTTTCTTTCATCTCTGTCGCATATACAAATTTCATTAAAATCTGCGGGAAATACATTATTAAAGTAATTAAAGAGTTGCATCTAAATAAAGTGGTCCTTCGGACCACATGACATATAATTTATTTAAAATTTGCTAATACATCATAAGTGGTACGTACCCTCAAACCGTAACGAGATTTAAAGCACCCTGTTTATTGCTCTTATATAAATACATATATATTAAACCTTTTCTCTGTTTTATTTGTAACTTTTATGTTGTTTAAAGCACCATATTTAAAAATGTTTATAGATTTTCATGCAAAATTTTATTAAGAAAATCTATATCAACAGCGGTTTTTCGAATACAAAGAAACAACATTTAATACCTTCAAATAAAAACATAACAGAAGAAAAAAAAATAGTTCACATGAAATTTAAAACACACTGTGTAAACAAAAATAAAACAATTTTACAAAAGTTTATAAAGCAGACAATAATGTTGTTAGTATTAGCGCTAGGGAAAATACTTTTTACACTGAAGATACTGAATACCGAATATTTTAAATACATTTACAGAAATTCTTTAAAAGAAAAATTAAATAAAAAAATTTCCAAATAAATCTAATGAATTTGAAAGAAAAGTTTAAAATCTAAAATGTTTTATAAAAACTTTAGCTAAAATTTTTACATATTGTTTTAAAATTAATTTCAATAACCTTTACAAAACATAATCGAGTAACTGTGTAAATTGAAAAGTAACAACATTATACAACACTATTAGCCACGTTTTAGAATTCAAGTACTACGGTACTACAGTGTAATGACATAAAAAAAATATTTATGTGAAGGAACTCTAAAAAAATAATACAACAAACAAATTTTATCGCTTACACGTGTCGTTAAATTTTGTTTTTATTTCAGTCTTTTTTTTTAAATACCACAAAAACAGCTTATGTGAAAAAATCCAATTGCTGTTATTATGGCATAAATAAGTTGTTTACAACTTTGCTACAATATTTTCCATTATTATTGTCATGAATATGAACGAAATAACGAAACAAAAACATTTTTACTTTACTTGTTGATTTTGACAGACTATGTATTGCTGACGTAAATTTTTTTTATTTTTTTTAACATTCAAACAGGTTGTTGTTAATTTTCTAGTAATAAATAAAAATCAAAAACTAGAGCTTTAAATGAAACTAAATTTTTAAAACTGTTTTCTACAATATAAAAACAATCTAGTTAACACATATTTGATAGAAAATGTAAATAAAGACGAGAAAACAAATTTTCTTATAGCCATCATAATTTTTACATGGTTTAAATGACAAGTTTTTACAGTTGATCGTTAACAAATTTAGAAATTTAAAGATTTTGTTTATTATTATTTTGTCCGTTAATAGAGAAATCTAGCGCAATAAAAACAATGTTTTAGCTGTAAAATTTAAAATTTAGCTCAGAATCGAAGGAAGATTTTTACAATGTCGGAAAGTTATGGCTCGAGACCGAAATGAATCAGTTTAACCGTTTTTGAAAAATAGCGGAATGTTACGGTTAAGGTATTGAATCAGCTGCTAACGGTTTTCAATTTCAATTGGTATTCTAGATGTTACATGCCTTTAGCGATTGCGGTATCCATCCTTGGCTAAAATGGTCCTTTGAACTGAATCTAAATTCAAAAGATCAGGTCTAAATTGAAAAGGTTGTGAATAGTTTTATTGTTGAATAAAAAGTTAAAAAAAAATCAAACGGGGGTGTTTTAAGTCGAATGCACATAAAATCACGCGATTTTTCACAACACTTAATTTTGCATGAAAACGAACGATTTTGTGTGAATTCGCACCCCACAAAAAATTTAAGTTATAATTTAAGGTAAAAATATTTCTTCAAACTGTATTAAAATTGTGATATTTTTGTGATACAAATTCGATTGACTATGGAAATATTTCAGGTTTTTTATTATTAATTTTTAAATAGTTTCTTGGAAAATTGTTTATTTGGATCATTTTAAATATTTCCTAATTTTTTACTTTTTCGTTAATAATGAAAAATCTAAAACATTTTTAATTTTGCCATGATATTTTAAATTTATAAGCGATTTCACAATCAATTGCCATAGATGAATCATTATTAAAAATTTGTTGATTTTATTTAATTTTATTATATAAAAAATATGGTCCTTCGGAGGACCATTTTCGGTTTATTAAATTAAAAAAATAATAAATGTTTTAAAAACTAGGTCGCTCAATTTTACTGTTAAATGCTCTCTCACTGGCTATATCTGAAGTTAAATTGCTGTTAATGGGTTAAGTTTAAGTTTTTCATATTTTTTATATTTATTGACACAATTTTTAATATTCATTAATATTTTACTATGAAACTTAACACATCACCCCCTATTAAAATTTCTTGAAATGTCGGCCAGAGCCAATTAACATACTCTTGAGATTGTATGCTCGTTAGTAGGACGATTTGTAGTTTTTATTCAATTTTATCTTAACATCCGCTACGAAAGACCATTTTCTTCGTTATGTAAAACTATACAGTTTTATTTATAATAATTAATACCTATTTCAAAATAAATTTTTTTTTGTCATTATCAAGTGTCACGTTTTCCTGTTATAGTCTTAAAAAGTTTATCATATGGTTTAACATATTCCACTCATTTGGGATTTTGTCATTTAAAAGATAAAATATACCACCTGATATAAAAAAAACGTATATATATTTTCTATTATCATATTTTATTGTTCACGCGTTTTATTTGTTTTATTTAATTTATTTGTTGCGGTGATTATCTTTGATATGTACGTGATTTCTACTTAACAATTTTTGAAATAAAAATTTTTGTTAACAAAAACAACATAGAAAAAAATGTATAATCATAAAAAAACACTAAAAAATAAAAGTTAACTGGGATTGACGTCAAAAGAAATCCGTTTAAACATTCCTACTGGAAATTCCCAAAAAAAAAAAATTTATAATATATGTATGTATAAAAAAACACAAAACGAAAATCATTAAATCAATTCAAGTTTAAAATAATATCAAAATGCAAATCATTTTTTATATTCTTATACTGTTAACATACTACCGGTTTTTTTCTCTTCTATTTTAATTTTAGAATAACTTATTAACACATGACAATGTTGCAATTGACAATATAAATTATAAATAACGAAGGTGTTTTTTTTTTTGTTTTATTTTGGATTTAAAATAGAAAAACCAAATAAATTAAATTCATGATTTATTTTTATTCATTCATATTTGATAGTCTTTTATTTTGTTTCTGTATGTCTACTATTTTTTTTTCTTTTACAACCGCATTCCTAACTAATTATCTGAAACCAAAATAAAAAAAAAAAATATGAAAAAATAGCTACAATTTGTTAATATGTATTGTGAAATAATACATTTTAGCATGAAAGAATACATAAAATTTAATATAGAAGAAAATTGTACTAAATAATCTTATACGGTCGTTTGGTTTTACTGGCGCCAAACTTAACGTAATTACCACCAACACAGAGCCAAATCTTTTAATCTTTGAAATGTATATAGAAAATACAAAAAAAAATATTATCTTTGTTTTATTTTTACTTTTTAATATACATAGATATATACATATTTATATTTAAAGAATTAACTTGAATAACTATGGTTTGAAGGAATTTTTTTTTTAAATTTGCAAAATTAAAACAAATATATAATTTTTTGTCTTTAAATTTTTTGAAAAATGTCACAAAGTAAATTAAAGTTTTTATAGGGAATCGGAAGAATATATATTTTTTTTACTGACTAAACAAATAAAATAAAAAAATAAATTTTAAAAAATAAATTAAAAAAATAAATTAAAAAAAATAAATTAAAAAAATAAATTTAAAAAAATAAATAGGTAAAATAAAAAAATAGGTAAATAAATAAATACATAAATAAGATAAATAAATAAAAAACAAAAGAAAATCAACTGCAAATAAAAATTAAATAAAAAAAAAATAAATAAAAAAGACAAAAGAAAAAAAATAAATAAATAAAAAAGGAAAAAAAATAAATAAAAAAGAAAAAAAAAATAAATAAATAAATAAATAAAAAAGAAAAAAAAAATAAATAAAAAAGAAAAACAAAATAAATAAAAAAGAAAAACAAAATAAATAAAAAAAGTAAAATAAATAAATAAAATTGCAAATAAAAATTAAAATAAAAAAATAAATTAAAAAGAAACAAATAATAAATAAAAAAGAAACAAATAATAAATAAAAAATAATAATAAAAAATAAAAATATAAAAGAATAAATAAAAAACTATAAAAACATTAATTAAAAAAATAAACAAATAAAATAAAAAATTAAAAAATAAAATAAAATAAAAAAATAAAATAAAAAAAAATAAAAATTTAAAATTAAAAATACAAAATTAAAAATAAAAAAATAAATGATGATATTAACAAATATAAAATAAAAATATTTTCGACTGGAATTCCGTAATTTTATTTATATTTTTATTCATAATAAACAAATTCACATTTCGAATTTAGGTCTGACTCCTAAAAATACCACATATTTGATACGGTTCGAAGGACCACCTTATAGTATAGCGATAGAGTGAGAATAGCGATATCCGTCTATCCGTTGCTGTAAAATCAACGACTATTGCTATCAAAATACAGATTGATCGAATCGCGTAACTCGATTCGAAAAAAAATTTTCGAATTCGTAAATTTTGTACCTTATGTAAAAAGAAAAGCTTTTGCATAAAACTTATTTTTTTTTATTTTTATATATAGTGTACAAGGTTAAGAATAAAAATAAATTAAAAATTAGAATTTTTGTATAGAATTATTTTTGTTAACAATATTTGCAAGATTTACGAAATCGAAAATTTTTTTTCGAATCGAGTTACGAGTTACGCGGTTGCAATTCTGATGATAATTGGACAATGTGTAGGATATCATAAAGTCGACTTGGCCGACTTTTAATTTTTTTATTGCTTGTATTCGAATTTCAGCGTGCATTAAAATTGTGTTTTGATACAGTCAGTAAAAACGGCTTTAATTCACCCTTTTTTTAATATTTTTGTTTCCAACTATTTTAGCAAAATGTCAAATGTCCTATTTGAAAAAAATAGCTTTAAAAAAAAAGAAGATTTCAAAACTTTTGTCTCGCTGACAAAACGTCGATTTATTTATCTAGTTTTACCCACTGTACTTGTATAAATGGTACATCGAACAATAGTATAAAATATTAGCTTTACTCTTTTTCTGTCATTTAAAAAACTTAAGCAGTGTTTTTAATTTTACTTGTGCATATATTTCTTAATACCACTACAACTACATGAGATACGGACAAGCTCTCAATTTTTTAATGAGTCGGCCTACTATAATATACTATGCTTTGGACCATATGGAACCATCGAATGTCGGAAGTTAATACGTTGTTTTTTTAATATAAATTATTATATGTATCTAGTTTTACCCACTGTACTTGTAAGCTCATAAAAAAGTAATGCGCGCGCGTGTTTCATAATACAATAATATAAATGGTCCTTCGAAACGTATGGGAACATCGAATATAGAAAGTCAAATCATGTTTTTTTTTCTAATTTAAATTTTTTATGCAGTTATACCCACTGTACTTGTATATTATCTTACAAAATACATATAAAATAAGGTAATAAAAAAAGTAATGCGTGCGCGTGTTTCAAGTACATAGTTGTGTTGAATGATATATGTATTGTTATTTTATTTGTTGACACTATTTTACAAAATTTTTTATGTTTATTTTTTTTTTTTGTAAGAAAACTTTTTCTATATCATTTTAACATTATCTTCTCGTAATGGTATTGAATATACAATGAACAATTGAGACAACAATGGACTTTGTAACACAAAATAAATAACCCTGTGTAAAATAGTACAGCTTAACCTCGATTAACAGTAAAAAAAATTAATATCTTTAAAAAAATTAAATTTTCAGGCAATTTAAAAAAAATTAATTTAAGATTTATTAAAACTACTGTAATTTTTAAACTGATAAAAAAGCTTCATGCTAAACTTTAACGATTTTTATTCAATTACATGTTTCATCACAATTATAAAATGCCTAGTACGAGTATTTCCCAAGCTTTTCATTACACGCACATGTATTAAGCATCTCATAAATATACTGAAACCTTCCTTTACACTGACAGAAAATGATTCAACATATTTTTAAAATGCTTAAACATATTTTTCAAAAGCTTAATCATATTTTTCAAAACCTTAATCACATTTTCGAAAAGCTTTATTATATTTTTGAAAAGCTTTACCACTTTTATGAAAAATTTAATTAATTTTTTCACAATAAAACGTTTTATCGTATTAATAAATTTAAACTTTGTATTATATTTTTAAAACATTTAATTGGCCATAAAAAGTTAAAGCTTTTTATAAATTTAATAAAAGCTTTTTGTATGCTACCAAAAGTTATCATGTTTTATTAAATTTTACCCATCTTTTTATGTTAAACGAGGGTTATATGTTGTTATACTTATATATTCATTCATAGATTTCATTTCTGTTCTTATTTTGTGCGTTTTTTCTTGAAGGAAATCAAATATTTTACGTATTCGCTTTATTTTTTGTTTCTTTTTACATTTAATTACAATTGCCTTTATCTATTTTTTTTTTATTTTATTTTTTGTTATGGTTTACTTTATAAATATGTTTTATGATGATGAAATTCTCGTATTTAAATGAATAATAGTATTGCGTATAAAGTTTTCTGTTGTAGTAATATATTTTTCATTGTTAACATTCTTGAACTTTATGCTTAATCATGATGATGAATATTTTTTAAACAGACAGCTATAAACAAAAGGAGTATTTTTGATAATATTTTACTAATATTTTATATTATTTTTAAACTATGAAAAAATTTGTGAAACTTTATTAAACCACCCGGTTCAACTGTAACTTTAAATCACCATCGCGCCCCCTATAATTGGGCGGAATGGCCATTTTTGTAAGCAGTTAGGCAATTTATAAAAAATAAATAAAATCTGTGGAGCTATTTAAAAAGGTAAAGACCTATTAGATTTGAAAATAGTTTTGTTACTTACCTTAAAAATTTAATAAACGAAATGTTAAATAAACCGTTAGCAGAGATACAAGTAAAGCCAAAATAGCGGCGGCGGCTGCTTGAGCCGCCAGGTTTTCAGAACGACGGATCTTGTACTAACCAATTTATTCAAACTGTTAGTTTTACAAAAGATTCAGAAATCGAAAATGTTTTTGTTGTTTGTCATATACCCCATTCACACGAACGAGGTTTCAGTTATCTTGAAGATTTTTGCATTATCTCGAGATTTTCCATACAAATATTCTCTTAATAATCGCTTCAATTTGATAAGATCATTTATAAACTCCCTCAATTACCTTCAATGTCAGGGTTCGCAACTATTTTATTTTTCTTGTATTCAGAGTTGATTTTTCCATTTGTGCTTGCAGTGAACATGCTCATAGAGTTAGTTATAATTATACCCTACACCACTATGTGGTCAGGGTATTATAAGTTTGTGCTGATGTTTGTAACACCAAAAAATATTGGTCCTAGACCCACCTTATAGTATACCGATCGGCTCAGAATTTTTTTTATTTCGATTTAACGATGTCCGTCCGTCCGTCTGTCTGTCCATGCATTCTTGTGCGCACTCTACAGGTCGCAAATATTAAGATATTTTGATGAAACTTGGTACACAGACCTATGTTGGCCCAAGGACGAAGCCTATTGATTTGGTGAACATCAGTCCATGTTTAGACCAAGTGCCCATATAAGGGTCCTACCAAAATTATATTGTTTATACGCTGCAGGTCGAAAATATTAAGATATATTGATGAAATTTGCTACACCGACCTATGTCAGCCCTAGGAAGAAGCCTATTGATTTTGGTTAAAACGGGTCCATGTTTAGACCTAGCGCCCATATAAGGATCCCCTCAAAATTATATTGTTTATACGCTGCAGGTCGCAAATATTAAGATATTTTGATGAAATTTGATACACAGATCTATGTTGGCCCAAGGACGAAGCCTATTGATTTTGGTTAACAGCGGTCCATGTTTAGACCTAGTGCCCATATAAAGGTCCCCCCCAAATTATATTGTTTATATGCTGCAGGTCGCAAATATTAAGATATTTTGATGAAACTTGGTACACAGACCTTGGTGAACATCGGTCTATGTTCAGACCTAGTGCCCATATGAGGGACCTCCCAAAATTATATTGTTTATACGCTGCAGGTCGCAAATATTAAGATATTTTGATGAAATTTGGTACACCGACCTATATCAGCCCAAGGACGAAGCCTATTGATTTTGGTTAACACCGGTCCATGTTTAGACCTACTGCCCATATAAGGGTCCCCCCAAAATTGGCTTGGTTACAAACTGCAGGTCGCAAATATTAAGATATTTTAATGAAATTTGGTTCGCTGACTCACATTATAGAAAATTTTGACACAAGTCCCATTTTAACCCATTCGTATTTCGGATCCAAACATTAGTTGGCTTTTAACCAGACTGGTGTAGGGTATTGTATAGTCGGCATGCCCGACTTTAACCTTTTTACTCGTTTTTTTTTTGTTTTGTTGGAAAATCCGAAATTTGTTTAGATTATATTATGATTATTTTGTATTCACTTTTTATCGCTGTAAATTTTTTGTTTTTTTACAAGTTCGACTGTAGTAAGTTTTTATTACTTTTTTTGTTTTAATTTACTCATAACATTGTATGACGCTTTATAATGACTCGGCATATAATTTACTTGATTATAGATACATGAAAAAGGTGGCACAAGTTAAAAGAAAAATAATGTTCTTCATTTACACCTACCAACAAATTTTGAAAAATATAATAAGTTCTTACTTTGGTCCAATGATTCTATTCTACCTTTAAAAGGATCGTGTTAACTTTTGCATTTTGCGAAAATCGAAAATCGCTACATCTTCTTTAAGTAACAACACAAAAAATATAAATTTTTGGATTTTAGTTAGGTTAGAGGAATCATTATTCCTTAACCTACTAATTTTTATGCATTTAAAATTCACTCTAAACCTATTTTGGACCATTTGCGCTTAAAGTACATAAGCAAATAAAATTTTATAGAATAACTCATGGTTAAAGGGTTATTTTCTTTTTAAGAGAAGCAACACTCAAGAAATTCTTCCTATTACTTAAAGTGTTGCTTTCTTTGGAAGGGGTATAGAGGAGTGATGAAAGATGGCTAAAGGTAGGACTACACATATGGCAATATTGCTATTGTGCGAGATCTTAAATTTAAGAACAGTTATTGCTCGTCATCTGATAGAGAGTTGACGAAATTTTACTTCTGTGAGATTATGTGCATGCTATGGGAAAACTCATACACTTGTCGTATTTTATTAATTGGGTCTCGAAATCGCAACTTTAGGTTTAATTTTCCAGCGCGCTGACCACTACACCACAGCGCCCTAACGGCAAGCTTGATCAAAATTTTAAATTTTTAAAGTTGCACCAAATTCAAATTTCTATAGGTTTTAGTTTTCGAAAGAGTGTGTAGTAAATTTAAAGTCAAATTGGTGAATATAATTTAAAAACATTTTTATTATATTTTTAACTAATCTTCAGCAAAATTAAAATTATTTGAAGGTTGCGTAATAATCTCTTTTGAAACTTTTTTTAAGGTTCGAAGGACCATTAAATAATTTTTATTAAAGAAAAGGCGTTAACAAATATTCCGAAGGTTTTCTTAAATTATATTTTAACTAGTTTTTTTTTATCAAAACTGAAGGTTAAAATAACATTGTTTAATATTTATTACAAAAACTGAAATTTTTCTTAATTTTTATTGCTCGATTTTAGTTAATTTTTTATAAATAAAGTCGAATAAAAAAAGGATTTTTCAAAAAATCGAATGTATTAAATATATATATATTTTTTTCAAAATTGTTATTCCAAGGACCATAAATTATATATTTAAATCTTGAAAAAAAGTGATCGAATTAAACAGGACTTTAACCATTTTCGATTCATGTTAGATTTTAAACAACTGGGAACTGTTATCACTTGTCAATTTCAAATAACTGCGAGCTGTTATCGGTAGTTTAAAGCGGTATATTAAACGAAAATCGATTACGGTTCCTTAATCGATTTTCGTTTTAGTCATTATTTAATAAAATCGATTTATGGTCCTTCAACTTTTTATAATTATGAAATTGATTTTTAATTTATGGAGTTTATTTAAAGAATCAAATAGAATCAAGTGATTTGATTGAATTTTAACAAACCAATTCAACTGAAAATGGTTGTCTTGATTTAAAGTTCACGTATCAAATCATAAAACAAATATTCAATCGAATCATAATAGAATCAAAATTAATTTAATCACAATATCTCACTTTGTTCGATTTAAAACCATTGATTTAAGGTGATTATGAATAATTCACTGAAGGAATTATCTTTTGCAAACTCTGAACCTATTAAAAGGCGAACATTAAATAAAAATTAGTTAATGGTCCTTCGAGCCTTCAAAATTTTATTTTAAAATATGATCCTTAAGAGTAATACGTTTAGCAGGGGGTTGCTACAAGACATTCGTCGAATCTATTTTGTTTTTGTATTGCATGTATTTTCGTTTGTGTGATGAAAAACGTCATCCAGAAACACCACCTAAATCTCAAATCTTAGCAATTTTATTAAAATACTTTGTTTATTACTGCAAACATTTTTATCTTAAATACTTTATGAAATATTTCTGCTCTACTCAAGTATAAACAAAGTATTTTTTATTACGTTTATTTGTTTTTAAAAACATATTTAAAAGTGAGCTGACGTTTCTTTTTCTATTTGTATTTTTTTTTTTTTAATTTATACGCTTGATTGTTTAGAATGTCACATGAATAACTAACTACTACAGTGCGTAAAAACTAACGTCAGTATGACGCCTTAAACAAAATAATTTGTAATTATTGCAAAGCTGGATACGTAATCGCTAAAAGCACGAAACCGCTTAAATAACGATTCAAATTTAAAACCCCGAACCGATTACAATACTGTAATGGTTATTTTTCAAAAACATTACCTTACACCGTAACCACTAAAATACCGATTCTAACTAAAACACGTAACGATTGACCGTAACCGTTTTTTCAAAAACTTTAAGCACAACCTAAATAAAGAACGATAATATACCGGCGCGAAAGCCGTTACCGAAATTCGTTTTAGTTGTGCATATCGTAACTGCGAAAATACCGATTTAGGTTGAAAAACGTAACCGATTGAAATACGGTAACGGCTACCGTTATTCACTTTAGTTGCACACATTATTACCGCTAAAATAACAATGGAAATTTATAACTGTAACCCAAATAAGTAAACCGCTCTAAAACCGTTACCGACATTGCATACACAGTAACGGCTAAAAACTGTAACTGCTAAAATACCAAACTGAAGACCGTCACCGATTGAAATACAGTAACCGTTGCTTTAAGAAAAAACTGTAACCGAAGTAGAGAATTCGAAAACCATTACCGATATTCGTTTTAGAATATCGGTACCGGTTAATTAAAAACCGCAACGAATTAAAGTTCCGAAGTTCAGAAACCTTCAACGTGGTCTTGACCAAAATAAATAATCAAATTGTACCGTCATGAAAACCGATTTCGGTTGCCATGCTTGATTTATTCATATCAGCTTGAATAAGCTCATACATATTTCAAATTTTAGTTTTTTTTTGTTCGAAAAAAATAAACATTACATTTATTTGTCATATAATTAATTTTATTATTTTAGCAGCTGTCTTGAAAATTTCACAATGACGAAAAGAAAGATGTTATTTTTTCCCATTTAATCTTTTTTCCATAAGACAAGCGATGACGAAAACAAATTGTTTTTTTTTTCTTTTTTTTTACCTGCAGTACGCATTAACATTTACGAAACAAAGAAACTGCAACTTCTTTTATAATCTTCTTACTACAAAAAGAAAATTTATTTTTCTTTTCAAATCCCTTAACTAATTGATCCTAGAGGATTATTTGTATGTGATCGAAAAAGAAAAACATATTTCTCTAAACATGGAAAAACTAATTTTGTAACGCTTTCTTTAAAATCATACGGTTGAGTGAAAAAAATATATAGAAGCTGATTATGATGACACCTTTGCATGTTGCATGTTGGGTACCTACTACATAAAAACATTTTCAGCTGTTTTTCTTTTACTCTATCTGGGATTATAATTATGAATTACTTGAGTGTTATTTCCCAGAATTTTCTTAATGCATTTAGTCAATATGTACAAAACAAATTTAGGAGGGAGATTGAAACATTTTTGTTATTATTTCCCCCCTAAGTATTTATGTAGAGCAGTTATACTACCCACCTAAGTAGTATTTATAAAATTTAAAACACAGTGATAATTTCTATTTAAAAAAAAAAACAAGACATAAATTTTTATATTTTTAGAAAAAGCTGTGGGTTGAAAACTAAAATTTATTTAATTTTTTCTGTTATTTAAAGAATTTTATTACCCAAAACTTTTTCCATAAAAACAAGGCTAAATTATTATTTTTTTAAAGTTCTCTGCAATTTATAGATCTTAATGAAACACTTGAAGAACCAATTTTTCACTTAGAGTTTTGAAAGAAAAATTTTATATATTTATATTTAGTAATTAATTTCACCAAGTTGGTAACTTTTAGGATTTATCCGGTGAAAACTCGTGTTTTATATTCGATTCGAAGCACCTATTTCTTTACCATCTATTTTGTAAAGTTCCTGGGTAAATTTCATTGAAAAAATGTTAATTTGTAAACAAAAAACAATATTAAAGAATTTAATTTTTAATTAAAAATAAACACGATTTTAAATTTCTTCCGCTGAAAATTCTAAAAAATGGTTTTTTTCGCCACATTTGTTCGTAGACGAAAGGAAGACAATTACAGTTCAAGGTTTCCTACGTAGAGAATCGTAAAAAACTGTATTTTACCTGGTTTGGAGGACCAATTTTTCGCAATTATTTTTATAAAATTCTTAGATAAATTTCATTGAAAACTTTTTAATTTATTTAATTTGAAAATACACTTTAAAGAGTTTAGCAGCCACCTACTACATGACAGTTGTTGTGTAGTAATCAATAGTTGTTATTTTTACAGTAATTACAGTTGTTTTTCTATAGAAAAATACAAAACAACTAATTAATATGACAGTGAAGAAAGCAACTAACGAAAAGTACTGTTATGTCGTAAAGCAGTTATTTTTAATATAAGCAACTACCAACACAGTATTTTTACAGTAAACAATATTTTTTTAGTAGGTTTGAGGTTAAGAAGAAGAATAAACATTTTCTTCAAAAGTTATAAACATATTAAATTTGCAAATCAGACTAGATCTAGATGGACAGGCTTCATCAGTGATTTTCCATTAAATTTTATTATTGTTTATATTTTTATTGTTGCCACACTGACGTATGGTTTTTACGTACAAGTGCAGGCAATTTGTGTACATTGGAGACGGACTGGCAACAGGGCATTTTTATTTTCTTTAGTAAAGTGTTGTTTTTTCTAATTTGTCGTGTAGACCAAATACAATTAATATTGTAATTAATATGTATTTTTATTAATTCTAATTTAGTAGGTTTGAGGTTAAGAAGAAGAATAAAAATTTTTTTCAAAAGTTTTTTTTTAGTTATTAAAAAAAAAAAAAATTTCGTTGATTTTTTTAAATTCTTGTTGAGTTTGTATTTGTTATTACTGATCTACAATACTCTTACTCTTAATAATCAGAAAATTGTATTGTACATATCTCCAATGCAATAACTAAAGAACTGTTTGAAATTTTTACTTCATATTTCAACTACGATGAAACAGTTACACAATTTTTTTATAATCGAAGAAACAAAATTGGTTTTTCTTTATTAAAAAACATAACTGTAAAGAAACAGTAGTTTTTAACTACTTTGTCAGTTGTTTTAAAATTTTCGTAGTTAAAATTTGTCAGTCAATTTTACGACATTGCTAGTTATTTTTATAGCATTTGTTAGTTTTTTTTATCATTATTAATTTTTAGCCTTTTTAACTGCATATACCTTTGTTTTAACTGGCTCTTTCAGTAGATTCTTCCGACAAACTTCTTTGAGCGCATATTTTAATTTAAAGTTTTATTATACTCAAATTTTCTGAGCGCATATTTTAATTTTTTTAATTGTCGTTTCGTAGGACCAATTGTTTAGTAAATTATATAGAAAAAGTACCAAATAGTAATATTATTTATGAACATAGTTAACTTTTTATAAATTTTCTTTTTTCTAAAACTTCCTTTTTCTAAAACTTATTTTGGTTCGAAGGACAAAATTTTTTCACTTACAATTTTGTAAAATTCTCATACACAATACTTAATTTCATAAAACACTGTAATTAAAGTTTATTTAAAATATATTTAAATTTAATATTCTCTTTTTTTATCAAAGATTCTGTCTTTATCAAAGTCTTTTCAAAGTACAAATTTTTAGCGCTATCATAATTCCAATCTTGTTTTAATAAAAAAAATGTATTTTTCTATATAAACTGTTGCTAAGTTTATTTTAAAACTATTTTGTTATTGTTTTTTTTTTTTTAATAAAACAACAAAGCTGAACTAAAAAACAAACAAAAACATAAAAACACCCAAAATTATTTAAAAAAAGCATACTGATATTTACTATCACAAAAAATATAAAAAAATTATAAAACACTTGACATTTTTTTTTTTATTATTTATTTATTTTTTGTTAGTTCGTCAAAATATAATAAAAATTCTATATAATTTACTGTTTTTAATTTCAGTGGTAGTAAACAAAAGATTTAATGTCAAAAAATTATATATTAAAAAATATTATACAGGGTGGCGCAAAAATAACCTTCCGATGTTTTTTGGCTGTAATTTAAAAAAAAAAATGAAAAACTTTGATTCTTCTTGTGGATTATTTTTATCTGGTCTTTTAATTTTTTTTACATCAAGTCGAGAATATGATGTCATGTAAATGGCCGCCGCCACAGTTGATTGTCATTTGAGCCCTTTTTATGGCATTTTCGAAGAAAAAAGGTCCGATGACTCCTCCAGCGAAAACAGCACACCATACAGTGACTTTGAGCGGGTTTAATGGCTCTTCGTGGGTTACACGCGGATTTTCAGTGCCCCAGAAGCGTAAATTTTGCTTATTTACGTACCCGCTAAGATGGAAATGGGCCTCATCACTCATGATTGGTGATGAATGAAAAAATGGGCTCAAATGACAATCAACTGTGGCGGCGGCCATTTACATGACATCATATTCTCGACTTGATGTAAAAAAAAATTAAAAGACCAAATAAAAATAATCCACAAGAAGAATCAAAGTTTTTCATTTTTTTTTTTTTAATTACAGCCAAAAAACATCGGAAGGTTATTTTTGCGCCACCCTGTATATACTAAATATATTGAAGGAATTCACAGTTTAGGTGCTAAAGTCAGCACGTTGCAAAATAGCATGCCTTTTGATGTTTAACCCATAGAAAGTTGTCAAACTTACGATACTTAAAATAGCATATTCTGCGAATACCCAGTAATAAACACAAATTTTAACATTGGTTTTCCTCATTTATTGTGGGTTTTTACAATAATTTATGAATGCTTAAAAAAATAATTTGTTTATATTTTATAATTATAGTTTGTTGTTAATATAAATTTTTGAAAAAAAATACTACAGAAAAAAAGAATTTTATAACAAACATCAAATCAAGTTTACATCCATATCAGCTAAATTTTAAACTCTTATTTATAATTTTTTTACTAAAGTATTAATTAACCGACGGTTATCTCTGAAAATTGTACAAATATCGAATACTGTTCACATAATTTACTTAGATAACCAAACTAAACACTTTAAAACATTTTACCAAGTTTTTGTTTTCAGTGAAATGTTTGAATTTTACAATTTTTAAGGCGATATTTTAATACATATTTTTTTATTTATGGCAGTCAATTTAAAAAATTCTTGTGATTTAAACATTTTTTCGATTATATAATCAGCGTAAATTATGCTAAAACTTAGTTGAACCTACTAAGCACAAATTTCATAATACTTTTTTTGTTCACTTGTTCACCCAAGTTTTGCCATAATTTCTAATTTGATCAATTTTACCAATTTTTTTTAAAGAAACCCATATGTTTAAATGGAATCGTATAAGCACATATATAATCGTACATGGTCTCGTAGGGTATTTGCGATCATATGTGTCCATATATAGTTTATATGTGATTATATACGGCTATATACCCTAAAATTTCAGATCTGAACATATAGGGTCACATACGACAAAATATATGGTTACGTATTAAACTATATATGGACATATTTGAACGCATATACCCATATATGATCATATACGAGCCCATATATTATAATTTATGTTCATTTACGATCCCATTTTTACCTGGAAATCTAATATTTTTTTTTTTAATCAAATGTTTGTAAATTTTTTTCAATTTCCTGTGATTTAACAATTAGCAACAATTAATTATTTTACAAAAATTCTATCATTCCTTACTAATGGCATATTTTGCCTTAAAAAAATATAAATACATATTAAAATATTTAAGTGTAATAAAATTTTATAATTTTCTTCTCAAATAGATTAAAAAATATCTTGGCGCGCTAAATTTAAAACATTCTTTGTTAGGTTTTTTTTTTCTTCTATAAAACACCATCATTTCTAAAAGAATGCAGTTAAACAAGTTAACGAGTCCAAGATTTTTACACCAACAGAATCATCAGCATCATTATCATATTTACAGCATACACGAGTGGGGGGAAACGAGAACTTGCTGCAACAGTATCATCTAAGGCAGTTGTTCCCAGCCTGTTTTGTGCTGTCTCTTTTTGAAGTTTCATTAACTCCAGGATCACCATATATATCATTATATAGTATTGAAGGAATTTACAGTTTTAAGTGCTAATGTACTATCGTTGTAAAATAGCATGTTTTTTGAAGTTTAACCCATAGAAAGTTGTCAAATTTACGATAAATGCTAATTTACTAAAAATAGCATTAACTGTGAATACCCTCATTAATTATAATATATCGATGGTCATAAGTTTATAACTCGTAACTGATTATTTTTTGTAACTTGAGGTAGGAATACTAAATGACTTCTATAAAAGGTAGAAGTTGTTTGACGTGCTTATTCCATTGTCGGCTACGAGGTTTGGTCACAAAAAAGTATTCTGAGGAGTTGGTATAAAACCAAACTGCAAATATTTAGCTAAATACTGGCGAACTCTTTTTATCTCATTTTACAAATCTTTAAAACAAAAAACTCCAGAAAATATTTAATAAATAAGGAGTCATAGCGTTGACTAGTTTTTCGTTTACAGTCAGGGTTACAATATCTTTAAATATCTTCTCCAGCAGTCGGGGCTTCAATGCTAACAATTTTTTGTAACGATTTGAAAAAATTACAAAAATTTGTCACAGTCACCCTAAAATAATAAAATTGCCCCCCAGTGGGATGATTGCCCTACGTTGGGAATTACTGATCTAATGCTTTTCCAGCTTCTCGAATTGATACACGTTTTTGTTTGGCATTATAAATTTAAAAGGTACAACACAACAGCAACAGGCAAGAAAATCCCAAACCGATATCTAAAATGAAAAACAACAACTAAAATTCCTACTCAATCGCATACCATACAAGTCATTGAGCTATAAAAGACGACACTACACCACCACCACGGGCGATCAAGCAGACAGACAGATGGACAGACTTTAGTACGTAAGAAACAAATAGAGAGTACAAAAGAACTTGTTTAACAAAAAACAAAAAAACTGAATTATAATTTAATGTTTAGCCAGGCAAAAAACCAGTCAGGCTATATATATCGTTAACAACTGAAAAAATATAATAAAATTCCATATGAAAAAAAAAACGTTTTAAGAAAATCTACCAAATAAAAGTCAGGAGAGCTCTAAAAGAATTTGAGTTTTTATATCTGTTTCATATATCTCTCTTCTTTCAGTAAATTTTAGATTTCTCTGTGGGATATTTTTCATATCCGGTGTAAAGAACCATTTTATGCTGTTAAATTTAAAGCTTTAATAAAGCTTTATCCATAAAATAATTAAAATTTTCAGTTTAAACTGGACATACTTTTGTTTTTATATTCGATTTAAAAAACAAATTTTGAATAAAGTGAAAAAGCTTTAATAAAGCTCTTTTTATGTAAATCAAAATGGAACAATATTTCTTACTAACTCACTCGTTGGAGCAATTTTACTTCCTTATGTCCAGTTTGAATTACCATATATTTTTTCAAGTTGAATTAAAATTTTTAAATTAAACCAAAGTTACTTGTAATAAATTGTACACGAATTAGTTATAGTTTCGAAAACCGTTTGACCGCAACTAACTACACAAACGCTAAAGCGCGACTAACTTACTAAACGTCAAGTGGCAGCCTTTTTATAGGTTACTACCGTGGTTGTAGAACATGGTGGAAAATTCTAGTGGCACTAAAATTATAACACTTAATTTATTCATAGCAGAGCCCCCAACCACTTAACATTATACTTAAATGCACTGCTACCAGATTGATGGGTTTAGTAAATCCCGTTTCTGGGGATATTTTTCTTATAAAATCCAAAAACTTTTCTGTACAAGACTCTCATGAATACATACATGATCTCTCTGTAAAGCTAAATGCTCTGTGGGTACGATGCACAAATTTACTGCCACAATTTTTATTTATCTTGTTTGTTTTGAGTAACGAATTCATTCTTTGTAAGCTCTCTGCTAAAAAGTAAACACAGAATAAATTGAAAACAACGGATAAATGAACAAAAAAAATATAAATAGAAATAACAACAAAACTGTACAATGCAGTTTGTGTTGTTGATGCTGCTGCAGCATCAAGTCAGCAACAACATTTACGAAAAAAAATGTAATTTAATCGAAACAAAGGCAACTTGATGGTGTATTAGAAGAAAAAAAAACTAAACAACCTACCAAATGTGGTATAGTGACATTCCAAAGCACCTTTAGATCTAAAAAGTTTAAGCCATGCTAGTTTGGATACAACACACACTAATACAACACATAAACAGAAGTTTGAAATAATAGATTTATTGTTTTAATATGTTGAGTTTAAATATTGAAAATTTCGAAATTTTATTAGAACAATTTTTAAAATTTAACAGTAATATTTAATAATATTTTTTTTAAAAACTTAGACATTTTCGTCAAATTTCTCGTATCACAAATTATTGAGAGCTTTACACCAATAGAAAATGCTTCATCATATTTACATATGAAAAGTTTTATCTACAACATCCAATAACGTTTCCTAAATATAATAAAATTTTTTATTACACTAAAATTATAAGGCTTCATAAATAATATAAAGCTTTACAAAAGCTTCATGAAAAGCTTTTGCTATATCGTTCAATAAAATATTTTTCTGAATATGATAAAATGTTTATTAGTTTAAAATTTATAAAACTTTTTATAAATGTTATAAAGCTTTACTCTAATATAGAAAGCTTTTTTATATTTATTAGCAGATGTACCTATATCGTTCAATAAAACGTTTTTTAAATATCAAAGAAAGTTTTAGCGGGCCAACATTTTTAAAATTATTCATAAAAATTTTAAAGCTTTCAACTAATACTAAAACGTCATCATATTTATAAAACTTCATCATAACGTTCATAAAAAGGTGTTCTTAAAACGTTAGTTATATTGGACCAAAATAAAAAAGCTTGTCATAAAAATTATAAAAGTTTAAACTGATAGCACAAGTTTAGCTATATTTATAAGTTTTATTAATTTTAGTCCAAGGAAATGTTTAATAAAACGTTTTATTTTAAACCAATAAAGCTTTTTCTTTATATGAGAAAGTTCTTAACTGATATAAAAAAACCTTCATAATATATATAAAAAAGCTTGATTAATTGTATATACTATTTTTCATGAATTAATTCATTTATAGCTCTATATTTTTGTTACAAGTATTGTATCTGTAACCTACAGCATATTACAAGTTGTTATTTACTACGTACATATGAACACAAGGCCGTTGTTTCCAAAAAAAAAATACTTGAAACATGTAATAGAAGGAAAAATGTAACATCAAGTTTTTGCAACTTGTTTATAAATTAAATACAACGTAAATTTGCAATGGTACAAAGGTGGTTGCTGGGAAAATCTCCTAAAAGCATCTTAAAAGTAACAGACATTTATGTTTTTATTAAGACCCGATTACTGAATGTCCAAATAAAATTTAGCCAAGAGTTAAATTTAAATTTTTCTATAAAAACAATAACAAATTTGTTAAAGTCCCAGTTAGTAGCTTATGGGAAATCTTGTATCTTTATGGGATTTAAAAAAAAAATAGAACAGTAAAACATTTTAAAACTTTAAGTACTATTTTTAAAGTTTTACTATTTTTTTTAAGAGTAAATAGTAAAATTTAAGTAATCAGTATCAAGTTTACAAATTTTTTGTAATATGACAAATTTATAATTTATTTACAATTTTTTTAGTAAAATTATAATTTTTTTGATAAGTTTAAAATTTTTTAGTTAATTTACAATTAATTAATTTAATCCAAATAACTGTTTCCAGAACAGAATACTGCATTAGCATAGGTTCTAATTTATGTCCTATAACGCGCTCTTTTTGTATGGAGTTTCACCTATTAGCAACAGGTTCTTTTCCTCCAAACTAGAACAGGTTGCTTTAGAACCGGATTTGGTACAGTGAAACCTTATGTCTTGACTTTCTAGCAACTGTTGTAGAACCTGTTTCATGGAACCTTTGGTAAAAAGAACCTGTTTGTAGATTCAGAGGTAACCGATTCTAAAAAATTTTGCTGGGTCATGCTTAACCATAGTTATGAATGTCAAATTTATATGGAAATATCGTGGCTAACGTTTAGCCCTGGTTATGTATTAGATAACTTACCGGCCCCTAGTAAATTTAAATATTTTTTAGTGAATTAACAAAAATTTAAGTAAATTTACACATTTTTTGTAAATCTAATAATTTATTTTTGTAAATCTAGAAAATTTACAAATATTTATGGAAATTTAAAAAATGTATGTAAATTTACAAATATTTAAGTAAATTGACAAATTTTATTTTTTTTTTTAAATCTACAAATTTAAGGTAAATTTAGAAATTTAATTCACAAATATTTAAATAAATTTACACATTTTTTTTAAATATAAAGATTTTATGTAAATTTACAAATTTTATGGAAATATACAAATTTTATGTAAATTTACAAATTTTATGTAAATTTACAAAGTTTATGTAAATTTACAATTTTTATAGTAATTAACAATATCAACAAACAATTTTAGAAAATTAAGTTCAATTTGAACCCTCCCATGCATAAGGCAAAGAGCATTGAGCGTTAAAGCGAAATAAAGGCGAAATCATTACTTATTTTCAAGTTCAATGTATTCACAAAATCCTCCAATCCAATTTATAATTTGTACATATAATTGGTTTGTGTGTTAAACTTGTCTGTCGGATTATTAAAAAAAAATAAATCTACAATTTGCAAATTTTCTGTTCATTTTTAACAATAGGGTGTATATTTCCAAATCTCTAAAAAGGTTTTTGAACTTGACACAAACTCATAGAACAAGAACGAAACAATATTAAAAAAGTAAATCAGACACACATAAAGTATAAACAGAACCCCAGCGTGATGTTGTAGCAACCAACCACTACTGTTTAAACAAGATTCTCTATGCTTTTATGAGAATTTTTGAAATTCAACAGGCTTTTTTCAGATTTTTTCTGTGCCAACTTAAGAACAAGACACGTTTTAACAAAAGAAGAACAAGAAACAAAATTTTTACGCGCCAAAATTGAAAAGAGTAGAGATAAGAAGAGCTCTAATACTTAAAAAGAAGTCCAGAACAAAAGAAAAAAACTGGTTGCTGTCTTGGCTGAGCATCGTTAAGAAAAATTCTAATTTACCAAGAATTTTAACAATATTTGTTAGAGATAAATGTCTTTCTAATAAGAAAATTGTTAAAAATTTGTATAAAAATATTAATGTCAGAAATTTAGGACATTTTTTCTAAGTGTGCTATAAATTTTTACAGTCCACATTTAAAAAATAAGTAAAATTAAATAAGTATAAAATATAATTCTATAGACTTTTGACACGAGAGACTAATATGGTTATAAATAAAACTTTTCATATGCATTGGTATACACCGAGAGAATTATTTTCATGATGCTAAAGAATTTTCACATAGAAGCAGAGAAATTGTGCCAAAACTTTGCAAGTTTACATAAAATTTGATGAAAATTATCCCAAGTGATAATCGGATCGAATATGAACATATATGATCATACATGGGTTCGTATATGATCTTATATGATCATATATGTCCATATATAGTACAATATATGACCATATATATGATCCCATACATGACCATATATTTTCGGATCCGAAATTTGAGGTTATATGGTCGTATATGATCATTTGTGGTCCTATGTGCGCATATGTGATCAATATATGCTCATATACGGTCATATACCCTCGATTTTTGAATTCGAACATATATGGGCAAATATGATACCATATACGACCGTATATGGAACTATATATAACCGTATATGGAACTATATATAACCGTATATGGAACTATATATGGACATACATGATCAGCTATATCATATATAAACCCGTATGTTCACATACGATCCTATTTTCAACTGGGATTTTTTTTTTTGTAATTTATGTACCTACTAAATGAAGAAGTTTCATTAAAAATTTTTTTTCCTAAATTATGAAGCCTTAAATTAATTTTAAACAATTTGACGGTCATTTTGTGAGGAAAGTTTCATTAGCTTACGGAATTTATTCAGTATTTTGTGTCCATTAAAATTCTCTGTGTGTAGAGATCCAAGAAATTGATCCTAAACACATGCTTAGTCAATATGAGTGTAAAAGAATAAAGAAATATTTGTAATAGAATAAATAGCTGAAATACGCATTATCACTACACACGTGTTTAAGAGATAGCTTTGAATGCCGTTTTAATTCAAAAATTGCATCTTTGCTGCAAACTTGAATTTATACTAAATTTATTTATTTTAAGGTTATTAAACTTTAACAGTAACAATTAAAAAAATTAATTACAACCTTGAACTTTAATATGAGAAGCTGTGAATTCAAAAATATATAGAAAACAAAATTGTTTTAATATTTAAATATGTACCATAAAAATATTAAGTCTGATAATAAATATACACCCAGAAAACAGATTCAGTACTGATAACCGCATTTGTAGCCAATCGCATGGTTCGGTTTTGGTAGCCGAATTTTTCAGTTGTGGCAACAGAAAACCAATTGAGATAGGAATAATTTGACTATGGCAACAGAATTTCAGTTGTATCAAGAATAATTCGGTAGCCACAACCGAAAAATTCATTTGATGCAACTGAACCATTCGATTGGCAACAAATGGGGTTGTCGGCACCGAATCTGTTTTCTGGGTGTATTTTTTAAATGTTTTTCAGTACAAAATGCGTCAAAACAAATATGGTTTCAAATATCGGTAAAAACACCAATTTTATTTATAATTATTTTTGAATCAGCAATTCTTTTTAAACACACTTCAGTAATTTACATAAATATTTATACCCTACACCACTACGTGGTCAGGGTATAATAAGTTTGTGCTGATGTTTGTAACACCAAAAGATATTGGACCTAGACCTACCTTATAGTACACCGATCGACTCAGAATCACGGTTTATTTCGATTTAACGATCTATATCGGCAAGGACAAAGCCTATTGATTTTGGTTTAAATCGGTCCCCATATAAGGGTCCGCCCAAAATTGGCTTTTTTACAAAGCCAAAGGACAAAGCCTATTGATTTTGGTTGAAATCGGTCCATAATTAGATCTAGTGCCCATATAAGCCCCCCCCCCCACCCAAAAATTGGCTTTTTTACACGCTGGATGTCGCAAATACGAAGTTATTTCGTATTTCCTATTTAGATAGGATCGGCCCATATTTGGACCTATCGCCCATATGGGCTATATTTACGATTTTCTCTTTTATCATTTTATAGAACATTTTGACACAAGTCCCATTTTAATCCATTCGAATTTCGGATCCAAACATTAGTTGGCTTTTAACCAGACTGGTGTAGGGTTTTGTATAGTCGGCATGCCCGACTTTAACTTTTTTACTCGTTTTAATTTGTGTTTTGTTTTAATCGAAAATCAGCTAAAACAAAATTGAGAAAAACACACGCTGGTAATAGATGTGGTAATTTAATAACATCAAAATAAAACGTGTTAAAATTATAATTATTAATGAAATATAATAATTATTTAAATAATATTATAAGTAACCATTACAATAATAATAATTGGCTGTGACCTTAAGCGGCCGGGAGTTGAACTTAGGCTCTCACTTTATTATATTTTGAGTAATTGTCCATATTTTTAATTTCCATTATTTAACAAAAGTTTTGACCCAAATTTTTATCTTCATGTTAATATGATTTTGCAATTTTTTTTGTGTTGAGTAAACTTTATTGCTTAAAAAACAATTTTAAACAATTTTTAGTTCACAAGTCATTAATTTTTTTTTTGTTTTGATAGGCATTTTTTTGTAGGCACGTGTAAACGAATTACAATATTTAATTGTAGTAAAATGAGTTCTTAACAAAAGCATTTTAATGGAATTAACTAAATTGGAATTTATTAACAATTAAAAAGCTACCCAGTCAGAAAAATACAAACGACAAAGCGCTGGCAAAAGTATTTTAACAGGTGGTACAACTGCTGGAAAAAATTTATAACAAAAAATAAAATGTCCATTGTTGGCATAACGTGGGCACAACCATAAAATAGGTGGTCTAGAAATAGTATTTCCAGAATAAATTTAAAAAAGGTCCTATATCCTGGGGGGTTATTACGTAAGCGAATTCGAAAAATATTTTTTCGAATTCAGAAATTTTAAAACTCTTGTAAAAAGATATACAATTTTTTTTAACTTTTCACTTTTACTAGGCATTGTCTACACGTTTTCAACATTTTTCTTCACTAAAAACTATATTCTGTTACTGAATTTTTAATGTGAAAATTCTGTTCGAAAGCGTTTTCTTTTCGAATCGAATTACATAAATCGAATTGTAAAAAAAACTATTTTTAAAAACTGCCTTAAAAAATATTTTAAAAATCGTTTTTAAATCAAACTATGTTTTCCTAAAACTGAGTTTGTGTTTATTTCTTACAATATATTATTTAATCGGCTATGTTCTGCATTTCGAAATGATTTCAAATCGTAGTGAAATTTAAGTTACTATTACACTGTGTTCTAAAATTTAATTTGATTCGATTTCAAATTTTTTCCATTAAATTACCAATGTACAATTATAATTCACTTACATTTTCAATGACACCCAATTAAATTGAGAAAAAAAATATAAAATTTTAATTTTTACCATAAAGTGAAATACAAAACATCCCGGAATATGTCTTTTGTGTAGTTTAGGATCACTGTCCTCATTATTTTCTGTACAAGCAGCTGCTTAACTAAAAAATACCTACTGGTCATTGTCCTTTAACGCTAAATCTAAAACTCTGAAAAAACAGCTGTCGTAGTATTTTTTTGTATTTTTTTTTTTCGTTAAAACAAAAGAGTCTATACTTTTAATACGACTCAGGTAATATAATATTGTACATGTTTAGCAAAAAATAAAATTTATTGCCAAAATTTTAAAAATTTATATTCAAAACAAACAATAAGTCATTCACCTTTAAACTAAACCTAGTACAAGATTAAGAAACAAACGAAAAAAATGAACTGCGTGACTTCCTTTTTTAGTTTTTTTGTATATTTTTTTTTTTTTTTTATAAAATTAAATGTCCTTTTACTACAAAATGCACCTGGTTGAAGTATTAAAAGGTTTGTTAAACCTTGTTAAGAAACAAATGACAGATGTTTTACTTTTTTCGGTTTTTTTATAAGGATTTTTTTTTTTTTGTTTAAAGAAACCCCTTTAAAAACAAAACACGAAATATTGTTACAAAACCTATTATTAATTATTTATGTATTATCATTTGTGAAAACACGTGCCCCGTCTCAGAAAATTTAGTACACGTAACATCTGTGTTGGAAGACACTCCTTGTTTATGTTGGTAATTTAGGTTTTTCTTGTTTTTTTTTCTAATAAAATAAAAAGTTTAAGGTGCTTTTATGACCGTTGTTAATAAAATTCAAATTAATCCTTACTACATATTGTAATTGCTTGTGTTAGTAGTAAAATTTTATTATTAAAAAAAAAAAAAGAGAAAAAGTGAAAAGAAAATTAAGCCTAAACATTATTACCAATTGTAACTATAGCGTGTAGTCTTTTAGACGCCTTTTTGTAGTGTTTGTCTTTTTTTATCTAATGGGTTTCCTCTTAACAACAAAATATGCTAATATGACTTTTGGGAAATTTGGAATATTAACTGAAAAAGAAAATTTCTTAGCATTTAAATATTTATATTACTAAGAAAAGCGTATGTAAAACAATAAGAAATATTTTTCTTTCTTCAATTGTGTAATAAGACATTTTTCCTTTCCTGACAATATTTTTATGTGAACATAACCAAATTGTTATTTTTTTTCTGAAGTATGCATATTGAGACGACGCCAACGATGATTGTTATATTTTTGCTTAAATGTCCTTTTCCATAATAATGTGTAATCTCCAAAAAGCGTAGGTTTTTTTTTTGGTATAAAATAGCCTACACATTAACTAACTATTTTTTTTTTGTGCATATAATGATTAATGTTTTAGTTGATAGTAAAATATATACAATGACATTTTCAAGGCTTTCTGTTTCTCCTTTGCATAAATCTTATAATATAAGTTGAGATATTTCAATATTTCAAAAGGCGTTATTTGATTGTTTTTTATTAAATTGCAAGTTTAAAATAAATACAAATAGATGTGTTTTTTTGTACTAAAATATACTTAACGTGGGGGTTGATTTAATTGTTTAAATCAAGTTTTCATAGATTTTACACTTTTTACGCCTTTTGAAATCATGGTTGAAGGCAATTTACATATTGGTATCATCTATACATTTTTGATAAACTGCACTTTTTCTTAATTATTTCACTTAAATTTATGGTTAAAAGAAACAAAAAAAAAATTGGTCCTTCGAACACAGTACATATACATTTATGTATATGAAAAGCACACTGAGAAAAGTTTGTCGCTAGAATCTACTGAAAATGACAGTTAAAACGTACATTTTTACAAAATGGTCCTCTGTAATCTGCACATATAAAAACCAAGAGAAAGGTTTCTATAACGTGAGCGGTAATGATGGACTATGGTCCTTTGAAGCTTATGTTGTTTTTTTTTATTATTTACATTAAAGCTTTTGATAAGCTTTTAATGTGTTAGAACTTTAATTTTATATTATCATTAATATGTTAATAAATACAGGCCATAGATAATATGGCCATAGGGTAAAAATACTACAGATATATGCTTATGCTCACGGCTCCAACAAAATTTTGTATAGATTACAAAGGTTCGGTAACGGGTTCGCCAATGAGAGAATTTCCCTCTTTTTTTGAGCAAATTTCCCTGATTTCAATGCGAATTTGTCTGCAAACTGAGAGGATTCTTTGATTTCAAAGCAAATTGCTTTGATTTCAGAACAGATTTCTCCTATTTCAAAACAAATTTCCCATACCGAACCTTCGTAATCTGCACATATAAAAACCAAGAGAAATGTTTTTGCAGCTTGAACGTGAATGATGGGCTATGATAAAGCTTTCATAATACCTGTCTAACTTAAAACCTTAATAATTTAAGTTTTTGTTCTATAACAATTAAAATTTTACTAATTTCTCTTCTCATTCTCTCTCTTTTCAGTTAAAGTCTGCGAAAAACGCCAAATTTTACGTGAACACAAACAAGACTACATACGTCGTGAACGTGAAGTTATGCATATGATGACAAATGTTCCTGGTTTTGTTAATTTATCCTGTACATTCCAGCATACACGTTCGCTGTTCTTTGTTATGACTTATGCCAAAAATGGTGATTTATTGCCATACATTAATAAAGTTGGTTCCTTTGATGTTGATTCCACAAGACATTATGCTGCCGAATTAGTATTAGCCTGTGAACAAATGCATCGACGCAATATTGTGCATCGTGATTTGAAACCAGAAAATATTTTACTCGATGAAGATATGCATACATTAATAGCTGATTTTGGATCAGTGAAAATGCTAACGGCCGATGAAAAAGAACTGGTAAATGCATTTTTAATGTCGGGTGGTTTAGATTTGTCGAAAAAAGTTCGTAGCCAATCTGGTAGTAGTCTGGGTGATTATTACGTTGACGATGACGAAGACAATGCCTTAGACGGGCAACAACAAAATGAAGATGATGAAGAAAATGATTCAACAGGTTCTTCAAATGATACAGCCGGCAGTGGCGGTGATGAAATTGATTCGCCCCGTGCCCGACGTCAACAACCCTCTCGCTATCATCGTCGACGTCGTGGTAGTTTTGTGGGTACCGCTCAATATGTTTCGCCTGAAGTCTTACAAAATGCTCCCATTACACCTGCTGCCGATTTATGGGCTTTGGGTTGCATAATCTATCAAATGATGTCTGGTCTACCACCCTTCCGTGGCTCCAATGATTATGTTATATTTAAAGAAATCGTTGCTTGTAATTTAGATTTCCCACAAGGTTTCGATAAAGATGCCGAGGATCTAGTCAAAAAATTGCTTAAACTTAATCCCGCTGAACGTTTGGGTGCCCAAGACTTAAACGGACGCTATGATAGCATCCGTTCTCATCCTTTCTTTAAAACTATTGATTTTGATTTAGTACGTCAACAAACTCCACCACCCATTTCCCCCTATTTGCCTGATCTGATAAAGGAGGAAGAATTTAAGATTTGTGAAAGTTTAAAACCCGGTTTAGATGATAAACAAATGACACGTTTGTTGGGTTGGGAATTGGGTTGTATGAGTGATGATGATATTAGTGATAAGAAAAAGACTGTTACAAATTCCCAAAAATCTGCATCAACAACAACATCTACTACTAATATTAACTACTCCTCAACGCAAAAATCTGCCAAAAGTAAGTTAAATTGAAAATATTTTAAATTAATAGATTTTGAATACTTGCAATTCTATTTTAAGAACCAAATTCGGAATTACAGATAAATTTTAATATCGAAATTAGATAAATATTTAAATACCGAAATTGGCCTTCGTGCCGAAAATTAAACATTAGCAATTTTTTTTTAAGCTTTAAAAGTTTTAAATGAATTGCCATGAATAAAGAAACTATTTTAGTTGAATAAAATTGTTGTAAAATTAATTGTAATTGTAATTGTCATATTTGATCTTAAATTTTTATTTAAAAGCATTGGTCCTTCGAACTTGAAATATACCGGTTGTTTTTCAATAAATTTAAATCTATTAAAAACGTTAATAAAAAAAAAACACTTTTTAATTTTCTTATTTTTTCTCCCTTTCCTCATTACAGATAGTTTCGATCTAACTGATGCCGAAAAACAAAAGCGTTTGGAATTACAAAAAGCCGATAAGTGGAATGCTTTTGCCGAAGGCGAAGTTATTCTTAAAAAAGGTTTTGTCAACAAACGCAAGGGTTTATTTGCTCGCAAACGTATGTTTTTATTGTGTACCGGTCCACGAATCATTTATATTGATCCCGTGCAAATGGTTAAAAAGGGTGAAATACCATGGAGTCCGGAATTGAGAGCTGAAGCCAAAAATTTTAAAATATTCTTTGTTCATACGGTAAGTTTTGTGCAAATTAATTTAAAAATGAAGGAAATGGGATCTCTAAACGATCTATTATTTTTATAACCTCTAAATTAGGTTATTCATGACTCCACGAAAGAAGAGAGTTAGGACCCGATCGGGTTCTGAAGTTATGAGTTAAAATGTGGTCATCTAGATTTTCATGATTTTTTAAAATAAACTTGTGGTTTTCGTTTCTTTTTTTTTTTTTTTACAAATTTTGCAATTTGTTCACGGTAACACTTTTCTTCTAAATTTTTTCCTGCTTAGCACCTACTCCTATTTTCTACAAAAATTTTCCGTATTTTTTATCTTTAGTTTCATAACACTATGCGACAGTCAAAATCGGGATGGGATGAAACCAACGGGAAATGTTATATCGGTCAAAAACAAGTTATACGTGTCCCGGCGTTTCGCTGGGTCACCCCTAGGAATCGAGATATATCTTTTTTTGACATAACTCGAGAACCACTAGTCCGATTTTGCTCAAACAATTTAAAAAAAAATTAAAAATTACAATTCCTTTAATCTGTTCATATAACGTTTTTCTATATACTCAACAGTTTTGCCGGTAAAAAGAAATTCGTATCAGGGTTGCAAAAAATTGTACTTTGTTTACAAAAAATTTATTTTTTGATTTGATACAAAAAAAGCAAAATTAAATTTTTGTTAAGCTTTTCTTTTTTCTAAACCACAAAAATGTCGACGATCGATTGTCTCTTAATTTAAATTAATATCTAAGACGCTGCCACAAAAATGTTTTGGAGCGGTTGAAAAATATGTTGCTAACGCCGACACTTTCCATGTTCATTACTTGCCGGATCGCTATCGGTGCCACCTTGAAATTTTAAACTAGCAGAGTTAAATTTTCAGCTGTCAAGTTTATCTGCCTAAACCAGCTATTAACAAAAATGAAATACATTACGCGTTTTGTTTGGACGTATATCAACATTAAATTTTTATGTTAAAAGATTCGGCAGAGACCATGTTTTTTTTTAATTTTTACTTATTTATTAAAATATTCAGTTCAATAGATTTTATGTCTCCCAAAGGATTGTATTTATTTTGGGTACACTGTAAATTTAAAGACATTTTGTACCCGATGAAAAAAGTTATTAAAAAGATGTTATTGTATACATTTACATACATACACAATCTTATCTCATGGGATATATTTTGATATAATTTTATCCGAAAAATTGGTTCATCAAATTTAATCGTTATATATAATTTGATGCAATTAGATTTTTTTATGTAAATCTTAGAATTAATATTTACATAAACATTTGTATTTATATCAAGTTTATGATTATATATAAACTTTTTTCGTCGGGCATTTGTAGTACGCAAACTTACGTCATGTTTTGCAAAAAATTAAATTATATATAGGTACTGACGTTTTTCGTCATAATGTAAATATGGAAGGAGAGGGTAGTCTACTATTTCCATTAGTTTGTGTTTGTCTGATAAACTAAAAGCACGTGTATGTAATTTTTTCTATATTATTTTGAAAAACTACGGAATTTGTTTTAAACGCCATTTCAGTTTTCCTCCATGGAGAGTAATAAAATCTGTACTATTTTTAGTCTTTTTTTTTTGAATGGGGGGATGAAAAGTAAAAGTTCAATCAACCATGTTTTGTTTTGGTTTTATATTTTATACGCGTTTAATTAATAAACAAAACAAATGAAGGTCATTATGATACAAATACAACCAACATTAGTGGTTTTGGGCATGGGTTATTGCAAATTTGATATTTGATTTTTTGAGTGTTTTTTTTACACCCTCCAAATAATTTGCTGGAATCACGATGGTGATTGCTGGGTTTTACTCAAAATGTTTGCCGTTGTTTTTACTAATCTGGTGATGATAATTAGCAAACTCTGTCTAAGATTTCAAAAGTTATGAATAAAAATTTGAAATACACATTTAATATTTTTTTTATAAATAAGTTCGGAAGCTTTTAAGTGAATTTTAAAATTTCACTAATAAAGTGATTTCATATAATCAGTATAACGGGAAGCTTTAATCAATTTACTAAGACCGCCATAACACATCTTTGACAAAATAAGATAGTTTTGTTCGGCATTGACGACTTAAGTTCATACTACATTATTTTAGTTTGGAAATTTTTACAATTTTTTTCAATATTCTTTCGTAGTAATGCAAAAACACCATTCGAATTTAAATTTTAAAACCAAAATTTGATTGTAACAGTAATCTTATAGACCAAAATAACGTTTTGAAAATCGATTTACATACATATTGAACATTTAATTAGTTTATGCCGACCTTGTTGGTAGCAACTGACAGCAAGATTGTTTATATCAGAGACTATTAATTATAGAGATAGGAAATCAAAACTTACACTACTCACCGGTAGAGGGCGCTGTAATTTAGTATTACTTGAGCAACTATTTAGTATCGGTTTAGTATCAGCTGATCCTATATTTAAAAACTCAAAAACTGCTGAAAGCTGCTCAAGATAAGGAAAAAACAAGCGTGGAATATATTCAAATAATAAAATTTGAGATATCCGTATGTTTTTTGCTTTGTTCTTTGTTATTATTTAAATTTGAATAAAAAAGAGAAAATTGTCAATTTTTTGAACAAAGTGCCATCTAGTGATAACTATGTTTTTATAACTTATTTTTTGGTGATGCCACACCCCTGGTTTATATGCCTAATTACGTCGCATTTATACTACCCGGGTACCCTGATATGAATTAACATTTATGATGTTTTTTTACCACTAATGAAAAAATTAGCAGACTGAAAATAATTGTAAGGCGAAGAAAATATTTACAAAAATTTACTTTCCAGAGTGAATAACCATCATGGTGAATAACCTCAATATGTTTTCCATAAATTTTTTCACATGTGCTGCTGAGTGAATAAAACTTTCGGCACAGCCAAAGTTTAACAATCTTGTTATTTTGAATAAAATATATTCTGTATATCGCAAATTTTGTTATCAATGCCCTTTTTTGCTATAAAACAAAACATTTTTGCTAATCTTTATAACCTTTATTGTCAATTATTATTGAATATGTTTTTTTTTTTTGTATATTTTAATATTTCATATAAAAAGTTGGCGCCTTTTAAAATAATTGCATTAAAACATTAAAAGATATTATCATTAAAACGTCGCCAATTTTTTTTATGTTAAATTACAAACAATAAACAAAAATTGTCTAATAAGTACACACAGAAAATACAAAATCAAACAGAAACAACATTTAATTAAATAGCAAAAGTTTTGAAATCAAATTAAATTTGTGTTTTCTTTCTAACTTCAATACATCTCTACTTATTTTTATAATACAAAAATAAAATCTAAAATTTTGTTAGACATTTGAATAGGAAAATGTTTATTTTAACTAAAGTCATACTTACTTTAATAAGATTCATACTTAATTTTAAAATGTTCGTTACAAAATAAGATGTCGATTCCAATATAAGAAAATAATTGCTTTAACTATGATGTATTTACGCTGTGTAAGTCATGGATTTTATGTGTGTCGATAGCAATAGATTTACAATTATAAAATAAAAGTTTAAAGGTTTAAAGTTTCAACAAAAATGCAAATTTCTTTTTACAACACTTTGATTTTAACTACATGAAGCTTTATTATAATGAGAAAAGTTGCACATCTTTAGAACTTGTATAACATTTATTGCTTTATAAACATTTTGAATTTTTCTTGATTTTTAAATGAATTCTATACCTATACCAGATAATTTCCTTAATTAATGTTTTTCGTTTAAAAATAATGTTAAACTTTTTATATTTTTTTCCTTTATTGTTATTTAATTTTCTATTTGTTGGTTGGGCGTGTGTAGGAAGGTTGGAAGCATTATTACTGCAACAACGAATAACATTATTTTTTTTTTTATGGAGCTCGTGTTTGTTTTTTTATACACGTGCATTAAATGTATTTATTTTTTCTCCAGTGACCATGAATTTTAAATGCAAGATATTAAATTTAAAAAGTTATTGTTTTTTATTTTAACCTGTTAGTGTTATGATTGTATAGAAAATTTTTAAGATTAGATGGATTTAAATGTTGCGAAGATATAACGTGGATTTGTTGATAGCCATTTATATGTATGGGGAAACTCTAAAAGAATACAGTAAAACTCGGTTAAGACGAACTCCGGGAACCAAAGTAATTAGTTCGTCTTAAGCGAAGTTCGTATTAACCAATAAATTTAGTTTTCTAACACAATTAAAAAATTGTGCAATTCTTTCATTGCATTTGCTTTAATAAAATGTTTTTAATGCATTTTTAAGGAAAATAACTGCGATAAGACTAGATTTGTCCAATTTAAAAATATTTATAAAGGCACATCTACACGGGATAGAAAACTCGCGAGACTTTATGAAAATGCAACTCTGTATAAGTCCATGAAATGTATTTAATATCTAGACCATTTAATATCTAGACAATTGCTGCCATACACTATTTCTTTATAAAGTAACAATTTTTAAAATGTCTTGTAAGATTACTGAAGATTTCAGTATTTGGTGAAAAAATTATTCTTTGAAATACAACAGTTTTAATAAAAACAATTACTGGACAAATAAAGATGGTGCTTTTACGATAAAAATTAATGCCAACAATATTGAGATGACAAATTTAGCGCAAACCCTATGAGATTTCTATACCGTCTAGATGTGCCTTACCACCTAGTGTCTACCAATGCAATGAAATGTGCAAAGAAATTTGAAAATAACACACAAAGCAACAACAACGAAAATAATTTTGTTGTTGCTTTGTGTGTAATTCGTACATTTTATGGCCTTTTTTATTGCATTTGAAGACACTAGGTTAAAAAGATATTCCTAATTTTTTTGAAGTTTGTATTAAACATGGAGAATAATATTGAATTTAATGTGTGGGACTGTCAAAAACAGTTCGGTTAAATCTATGAAGGAATTACTAAGGAGTGATACTCGTAGAACAATAATATTTTGCGAATTTTCAAAAGAGAATTAGAACTTTTTTCGACATTTTTGACTCAAATTCACACTACAATATTTTACTTCGAAACAACATCGGGAATAGTTTTACAATTTCTCTTCAAATTAAATAATTTTGAACAAAATTTTAATTTATCAGTAAAATCTATTTATTCACAGTGTTTTAAAAAGATTTAAACGACGTCAAACGACTCAAAACAGGTACAGATAATATAAGTCGTTTTTGCCGACTTCCTTTTATTTGGAAAACGTTAGTAATGTTATTCTTCTGGTTTACGTCAAATCAGTCCTTACTGGAACTGGTTACAAAGAGGATTTGTCTTAAGCGAGTTCATACTAACAGATGTTTATATATGAAAATTAATACCAAACGTCGAGAATTCGCCTTAACCCTTAAATGCATGGTGTAGCCATTTGGCAACATACCGGTTTTTTTAATAAAAAACCCACTTGATGCACAAAATTGCATTTTTGGGCATTAGGGGCCCCTTCAGTTCCTATAGTTTAGCGCAGAATTTATAAACAGTTAGAGTAAAAATCTTGGATTTGCTCTGTATATTTGTGAAAAATCTAAAACACGCCTTTTTTTACAAAAAGTGTAATATTCAAAACTATTTGTTTAAATATTTAAAGTGGTATTCTCGCAATAAAATTCATTTTGGCGACTATAAATGTATAAATTATAGTTTATAGATTTTTTTTATTTGTGTTTTTTTTTTCATACACGTTAAAATAATCACAATTTAGCTATTTGACAAAAAACCATATTTTTCAATAAAAATCACATTTGTTTTTAAATAAATTTTTTTAGTATTCTTTTTGAAATGTACACGCCTTTAGTAATCATATATAAAAAAAATGGTCAAAATCGAAGAGATCATGCATTTAAGGGTTAACCGAGTTATTATTAATCGAGTTTTACTGTCCACAGAATGGAAACAGCTGATTTGTGCAATATAGCGAATAGAAAATCAGCAAAATAAAATGCCAAAATTTAAGGCATTAATAGGTTAAGCAGATTAAATCGGCTGATTCGTCTCGTTACATTTACGTTGAAGTAATTTGGGCTTAAAGAAAAGCTTCGATTTATTTATATATTTTTTTAAACATTTCTCTAAGCGCCTTTTACACTATTGTAATAAAGGATTGAACTGAAAGACTTGTTTATAGTGAACTAGTGCTTTTGTTCAGTTAAGTGAATAGTTCAATTGAACTAGTCGAGCACAACTGATTATATAACAGTTGATAACAACAGTTTACCCAAATTTAAACGAAAAAATGTCCGGGATTCTTTATGCAGGAAGAAAACCGCTCTCATTTACCCAATTTTCGAGTACGCGAACGAAATTGGGATCTCACTGGTATCCCGCGGGAAGTTTTTTGGCATTGACAACCAGTAATGCCAATTAAATTTCAATGGCAATGAAAAATTCACCTTCCTTTATTTGTTTCGATTCGTTCGTTTTATTTTAGAAGTCGGAATGTGTTTAAATTTTGTTTTATTCATATGTTGTTTTTATTCGTTGTTTTAATTATATTTTGAAGTAAAACCATAGTGAGTGTTATTTTTGTTCGGTTTTAAGATCAAATATGACAAACTCCAAATAGAATTCACAACTTATTTTACAACAAATAGAGAAAAAACAATAACAATTTTTATGGAATCCGGATTATAAAGTTACAGTCAAGCCGGCTTATAGAGTACACAATACGTTTGTAAATGTCATTCAGATTACCTAATTATCGGGATTAGCGGGCGTTCAGATTATAGAGAATTTTACTATAATGCTCTTAAGTATTTGTTAAATTTTATATTTTAAATCATTTAAAATTCCTTAATTCAGTTTTAAGTTTTTTTTTAATATTCAAATATTAATTAAATTTGTCTCCTTTTTTGTATAATTTTAGCCAAATCGTACCTATTATTTAGATGATCCAGAAGGTTTTGGTTTACAATGGGTAGCTGCTATAGAAAAGATGCGTGATCTAACCTATAATGAACATACAAAAAATACCTCAACAAATCATATAACAACAAAAACAAATTCAAATAGAACTGTTTTAAATAATACCACCTCCCTAACAAAAACTTCCTCAGCCATATCTGCATCATCAACAACATCATCATCTTCGACGAGAAAAACAACACCACATAAAACATCATCATTATTGACGGCACCACTGTCAATATTGAAAACCGCCTCTAATTAAAAAAATAAAAATAAAATTACAACAAAAAGGAATAGTTAAATCTTTATATTTTTTTAAAATAATATTTTCATTTTAAAACCAAAAAACAAAAAAAAAAACTAAAACAAAGACACTTCGTAAAGGAGCATCCGCTAAATCCAATCATTACAAACAAACAAACAAACAAACAAAAAAATAAGAAAACGATAAGCAATGAAGGAAAACTTAAGGGAAAGAATATAAATTTACCAAATTTACCACAAAAACAAAATAAAAAATATATAGAAAAATTATTTAAATTTAATTTTTATTTAGAACAAATTTAGTTCAAAGCAAAACATAAAAAATCATATTTCATAATTCATCTATAAAAACTAATGGAAAAATATAAAATACTTTAAATAAAACAAAATCATAAAATTATATAGAATAATTCGTATAAAAAAGTAATTCAAAATAATAATTTATTTACACTTTACTACATTCATAAGTCGGTAAAAATAAAAATAATATTAAATTATAATTAAAATAAAAACAAAAAAAAAGAAAATAGATAGTCGCAATTGAAATAATAATAAACTAATAATAAATTTAAAATATACATATTTATATAATATAAACAAAAAAGTAATTATAATATTTAGCTACATATTTTAGAGGTATTCAAATAAAAAACACATCTAAATTTTAAGCAATTTAGTAAAAATTTAGATAATAATTATTACAAATTAATAGCAAACAAAAAATAATACAAAATACCTAAAATATTGAAAGAAATTTACATAAAATACATTAGCTATTTAAATAACAGTAACATCTACAAACAACAACAACAACAACAACAACAACAACTACTATTATTTATAATTTATGAAATAAGACAATTATAAAAAAATATATAAATAATTATAAAAACAAAAAACAATTACATGAGACTTTTTTTGTTTTTATAATTCATTAAACTATTCATGGATATACTTTTGTATTTAAGAATTGTATCAAAATAATTAATGTAATTGTTTAAAATAATTTATAATAACAACAATGCATATATTTTCATTTAATTGTAGTTATTTAAAGAATATATAATTTATTTAATTTATCTTTAATTATTTTAAATCAAAATTGCTCTACTTTATACGAAAAAAATCAACTAAAGTTTAAAAATAACAAAATAAAACATATTTTTCTTTAATATATACAAACAAAACTAAAAAGGGTTTTATAATTATAGTTCTTTTTTTATAAATTTGTTTTAGGGTTTAAATTAAATTCTTAGGCTTTCAATTTAGTTTGAATTTTTTGTTAATAATAGATCAATTAGTACAGTGAAATTTAAATTAAATCGTTAACTGATAATAAATAACGATTTAAAATACAAATTATATTTGAAACCCCAAATATTTAGTGCATTTTTAAGATTTATTAGCGTTTTTGTTAAATTATTTAGAAAAGTAAATTTGGTTAACAGATTTGTTTCTTTTTTTAATCTATTAAAATGTCTAAGAATTTTATTTAATATGCTCTTATTTATGAGGCCTTCCTTACTCTTACTTACTCCTACTCTTAATTTGAATGTCAGGAATGCTTTCTATGGGTAGCAATCAATAATATGAACTCTATCTACGATTAAGTTGACTTTATAGTGCGTTTAGACAGAGAAATTAATCTAATTGATTAAAGTTAAAACAACTTTTTAATATTCATCGTTTACACATGCATTTTTTGATAGTAAAAAGTTTAACTCGTGTCAGTTTAAAATACCAAGGTGGCGTCGCATGCATTTTCGAACATGTGACAAATGCAGTGTTGCAAATTAATACTTTTACGAACGCACTGTGCATCACAGCAGTGATGCATTTTCCGAACAGGATCGCGTAAATATGGCCCCTCCTTATTCCGATTATATAAAATAATGTTGCATTTGCCTCGTCAATAAAGAATACTTTTTCTTCAAGTTTGAGTGCTCCTTACCACTAACCAACCACTACATTTTTGTTAAACCGTCCCTCAAAAATCACATTTGGACATATTTATTCTACACTTGTGCAATAGGTTGTCCCGCTAGCGAACTAAAAGTACCCTCGAAAATATTTTTTCTTTTTTTGTATTTTCCTCATATTCAGCTTGTTGATATGGATCTTTTGAGTGCAGCTGTAATTTATTTCGGGACATACAAATAAATTACAGTTGCCACAAATTTGCTGTGTTCAAATAGTTAAAAGCAGAGACTATGGTCAAGTCACAATAGTTATAAATAAAAAAAGAACAAAAAATAAAGATTTCTAATGTTAACATATATATTTTCAGCATAACCTCAAAAATAGTGAATTTTTATATTATTTATATTCACCACAAATTTGTTTACCACAAAAAATGGTGTCAACATATTTTACCACTTAACTCCTAAAAGCTGCCACATCAGACCAATTTACTTTTTATACAATTATTTACTGGAAAGCCTGAAAACTTAAATTACGGTATTCTTCAACAACAACATTACTTACAAAAGCATGAAAAAAGCATTTACCATTAGACCACTGCTTTTATTATAAATCAAGTGGTAAAAGTGGTAGCGTTTACATAAATTTTTTTACGTATTGTCAACAGTAATGGTTGTGTTCCCGTATTATCTGGCTAAAGTTCGTTAAAATTTTAGTAAGAACAAAATAATCTCACAAAATGGCAAAAAAAATGTTCTGGCCCAAAAATGTACTTTAAAAAGGCAAAGACGAAAAACTCCGTAATTTTATTTAAGGCGTAAGCGTATTTAGTAAAAATTCCTACATACAAATCGAAATTAACAAAAAGTGAAATTTTCCTAGCGAATCTATACAACTTTGTAAAATATAAGTGCTAACTTGACTGTTAAATATTGCAGAAATATTTGTTATAACGACTGTACTGTAAAAACTTCAACGCCTACGCCTTAGATAATCACGGGGTTAGTAAAATACAAGTTTCTTAAATTTGATGAAAAATCTCATATATTTTATAGATCCAGGGGGGGGGGGGGTCGTTATTACGTAAACGGATTCGAAAAATATTGTTCGAATTCGGAAATTTTAAAACTCTTGTAAAAAGATATCCGTTCTTTTACTTTTCACTTTTACTAGTCATTGCCTACACGTTTCCAACATTTTCCATCACTAAAAAACAATTTTCTGTTACTGAATTTTTAATGTGAAAATTCTGTTCGAAAGCGATTTCTTCTGGAATCGAATTACTAATAACCCCCCAGTTTCAATGAAACTTTTTCATTGAGTTTATGAAACTTTTAACAAATAAAATGAAATATTTTACATTTTATGAAAAACTCCATTAGTTCAATGAAAAGTTTCAATTGACGAGTTCCAGTGAAACTTCATGTAACTACAATTGCAATTATTTTCAAAATATAACTGCAATATCAGTTAATTTTAAATGCATTTGTAGTATACACTTTTTTAACTGCAATTGGAGTTTATTTTGCCGACAAAATTCTCTTGGTGTACGACTTAAATGTTCAGCACACAATTCGGCTATTAAAACGCTTTTTAGGTCTTTAAGATTACCATTTACAATAAATTTTTGGTTTTCAAATTGAAAGCAGCTGGATGTTTTTTCAATACTACAAAAGAATATTAAAAAAAAATTGCAATAATTCCCAATTAACATTTTTGTAGTGCAAATTAAGGTCTTAAATGCCGAACACAAGAACAAGAAATTCTCATTGAGTTTGTATTCAGTTTAATCTAACAAATATTTCTAGAAATTCTAAAAACGGTATTCGCGGAATACTTCCTTAGGCAATAATGAAATCGCGATGAGAACTAGCATACAACAAATTATTTTTCACAATTAGTTTGTTAAATTACTGTAATACAATTAATGTTTATCCCATAAAAATAAATTTGAAATAAAAATATTTTCATTTCAATAAATATTTGGCAACCAATTAATTTTTTATAAATATATTTTTTTTATTTCAAACCTTTTTAGCAAATATCTTACTAAACTTTAATTATCAAAGCCCTTTTTATCACCAGTTTTTCAACTATAAATGTAGATCAATTTAAAATTTTAGTTTATAATTAAAATAATTAAAAAAACTGGGTATAAAACTGAAAATTAAATGAAATTATTTTAAAGAAATCTTATCTAATTTAGCTGAAATTTTATTGAAAAAAAAAAAATAAAAGAAGCCAATATTATTATTTAAAAGCAAAATCTTTACTAATTTAATTTAAAATAAATCTAAGATTTTGTAAATAATATTAAGAAAATTTCTTCTAAGACTTGTAAAGAAAACCTGAGTTCTTATTCTTTTTTGTTTCATATAGTAAAAATGTGTTTATTTTTCATTTGCTTTTAAGTTTTCAAAAAAGGTGGTTAAAAATATATATGAATTATTACTTTAAAATTATTTTTTGTTAAAACTTAAATTTTTTATGTCCCCGTTTTTTATGTGTTGTCAAAAATTTCGAAATTGTTTATAAAATTTGTTTAATATAATAATTTGGTTAATTTGTTTTTTTTTTTCTTATATTTTTTATTGTATGAATTAAGTATTTACCGATTTGGTTTAATATATAAATTTAAATAATTATAAAAAAAATTAAATTATTATTTTAAATTTATAAAAAAAATATCCTTTATTTTTTTAAGTTTAATTGTTTTTGAAAATAAATAACAAACAAATTCACAACTTCAAAAAAAATATTTAACAATTTACTTGGTGTTTTTATTTTTGGTTACGTTTTTTTGGTTTTCTAGTTTTTTCTTCAAAAATTTTTTTTATTAAATTTTAAACTAAATTAAATTATTTTGGTTTAAAATTAGATATTAAAAAACAAGCGTATACTTGAACTTATAAAGCATCATATGATTAGTAATACAAAATTTAAGTTTAATATTAAAAAAGTAAAATAATTTTAAAAGAAAAATTAAATATTTTTAAACAAAATTGAAAAATTTTTGATTTTAATTGGCTGATTATTTAAAAAAGGAAAAGGTTTGTTTTTTATAATATATTCTTTAAAACATTTTTTAAGATATGACACATATTTTTCGAAATCTGATTGAATGTAGATTTTTAGTTTGCACAGGATTACAAACTATTACTATGTTTTTTATACCCAATTTACACAGAAAAGTTAAATCTTTTCGGTATTTAACACTTTGAAAAAACAATGAAGAAAAGCCTATTGTTGTTACCTAAAAAAAATTGGAAGTCGTGCTTAACAAACAACTTCCTTTACTACTCCAAGAGTATCCGTTAGTGCATTTTTACTGCTTATTTAGAAATAATTCTGACCAACTTAAAAAAATCACTTCATTCGTTGCTTCCAAGGTATCCCTTAGTATATTTTTACAGCTTTTTTAGAAGTAATTCTGAACAACATCCAAACAGATGATCGTGGGTTTCGATTCCCGGCGGGACCAATGTAATTTTTTTTATCTATTTTTTTTTTAATATTCATACTTAATATGTTTATAATCAATCACTGCTGTTCTGAGTTTAGAGGGTTTTGATTTAGAATGGATTTCTAAAAGCACATGGAACTAAAATATTCGGAAATTTGCTGTTTTGGTATTTAAATATTAAGTGCGTTCCCGTACGTACCCAAAGTTAACGAAATTTACTCAAAGTTACCGAAATTTACCCAAAAGCGTTCCCGTACTCGAAAATTGGGTAAATGAGAGCGCTAATGAGAGTGTATTAGTGTTTCTCTTTTTACCAAAATTTACCCAGACTTTTTCTTCGGGTAAACTTTGGTAACACAGCTGATGTAAATATAAACAAAAAACAATTTTGAAAATAAATTTGAAATTTTGATTAAATCATTTTATCTTCTTCCTCTTTTTTTTGATTCCGAAAGAAAATGTTAAAAATTTATAGACAGTTTTTAAAATTATCTTTTTATGTATTAAATGTTCTACAAATTTCAATATTTTAGTAAAAATACAAAGAAAACATTTCAAAATTTTGTTCACAAATGTTTTTTTTAATAATTTAATAAATATTTCATAGAAAAGTGCATTCGTTTTTAATTCCACCCAGCTTTTTATACACGGAATATTTCACAAAAATTGTTGTGGATGTGAATCACAAAAAAGGAAAAATGTTCGGAATGTTCCACTTTAGAATTTCTTTATATGGATTCGGAACTGAGAACAGCGCCGAATATGTCTGTTTGTTTACATGCTGGTTTTTACTATTTTTTATTAGTTTTTCCTCATAAATTGGTTGTTGCCGTGAAATGTGCAAATTTTTTAATTCAGTGGCTTCTATTTATTATTTCTAGTACCATTTTTTTTAATTTCACTTGAAAAGAAAATCAGTTTTGGTAATTCTTCGGTGCTTCCTAAGTTTACTAGTTTTTACTAGAAATGTAAACGAACAGAACTAATATTTTAATTTTTCATTTTTTAAAAATATACATATCGTCACCTAAAATGCAAAATGACGTATCATCAAAAAAATCAAAATCGGGTTTTTGATTGATTACGATTCACTACATCATATTACATATCTGTACAAAATTTTAAACCACTATTATCAGAAATAAGCAAGTTATAACCAAAATTCAAAATAACGTATCATCAAGTACAAAATTTTCAAACAATATAACTTATCATCATCACTCATGTTAAAAAAAAAAAAACAGAATATTAAAAAATTCAAATTTTGAATTTTTTTTTGAACACAGCTACCATTGATTTTTTTATTGTTTATGTTTTATTCAATATTATCTCAGTTTTCGTGGAATTTGTGATCAAACTTAACGTTATTAAAGAAGTTTTAATTAAACCAAAAAATGTGTTGTAATAAAATGAGTTCTTTAATCGAAAATAGTTATAATGAAAACATGGAAGGTTATAAAAAAATAACAAAAGAGAAGAAAATAAAAAAACAGAATGAATGGTAAAAGATATGAAAGGAAAGATTTGCGAAAGAAAACCAAGAGTAATGAAAGCTGGGTGCGCGTCAAAGTATTGCAGCGAAAGTTCAACTCAGCATTGTTCTCTTTTTTCCGAAAATTTTCAAAAGGAAATATTTGAACGTTTTTGGCAAATGTCATGGGACCAAAAGAAACTATGTAACCAGCAGTGTAGAAGTTTCCACTAAAAAGCGGATTTATGTAGAAAATTCCGGACGTTTAAATTCAAAAGCATATTTTTTGAATCTTAAAACAGTGCGCCATCAAGTGTGTAGTAAAATGTTTTTGTCAACCCCCGGCATTTCGGAAACTATGGTAAGAAGTTGGTAGAGTTCCACTGAACTACATAGCACTCAATTGGGTCCGGAAAATAAACAAATCTTGCAAGCTGAAAATCAAAAAAATACAAAAAGGGGAAAAGATTACTACCATATTAAATAATTTAAATAAATGGTTGGAAGACGTGCCGAAACTAGAATCCCATTACCGACGCCCATATACAAATAAATTGTATTTTCAATCAGATTTTAAATCGTATTCATAGGTGTATGAAATTTATTCTCAGGACTGTGAATCGCAAAAAGAAAATGGTATCTCTCCTATATCCTTTCCTAATTTTAGGGACGTCCTAAAGACAAAAAAGTATTCAATTTATAAGCCCAAAAATGATATGTGTGATACCTGCATATCGTTTGAATCGAAAAATATATCGCAGGAACAATATGATAGCCACAGAAAAGAAATAGAGGGCATGAGAGAAGAAAAAAATAATGATATTGAAAGTGCTAAGGCGGGATTATGCTCACTACTGTGCATGGATATGCAAGCAGTAAAGCTCATTCAGCAGTCAAAGGCAAGTGCATCCTATTATAAAACGAAACTTCAAGTCCATAACTTTACCATTTATAATGTCATCACTCATAAATCTGAAAACTATGTCTGGGATGAAACTGAAGGAAACCTTGTTGCTTCTACTTTCGCAACAATTTTAATAAAACAAAGCAAAGGAAATGTTAAATACGCCTAATGTTCATCATTTTGTGATATATTCTGATGGATGCTTTTACCAAAATCGAAATGTGGTGTTATCCAATGCCTTAATTTCGTTTTGTGTGGAAAACAACATTACAATTGAACATAAGTATTTAATCGTAGGACATACACAAATGGAATGCGATTCCACCCACTCATTAATACAACGAAAAATTAATAATAAACAAATCAATTTGCCATCGCAACTAGTTGGGCTAATGAAAGACCCCAGCAAAACCTTTTATTACCCGGTAATGACTTTGGTAAGAAGAAATAAGGGTAGGTAACCTCCTACTTTTCTATTACCAAAGATATTATTTTAACAAGGGCATGTCCATCGAGGTAACTCCTTACCTAGTAATATGTTATTCTGAATTTACATGTAACGCTTACCTATTACCTCTAGGTTACAAAAAACCTTAAAATACGTTTTTTTTGTAAAATTTTTTTTTATAATGAAGAGGGTAAGCACTTACTTTTCTATTACTAGACCTATTATTTTAACAAGGGCAAGTCCATCGATGTAACTCCTTACCTAATAACACGTTATTCTGAACTTACACGTAAGGAGTTCTTAAAAACATTTTGTTTAAATTTTAATTTTTTAAACCGAAAATCAAATTTAAATTCACGGCTTTTTAACAAAAAATAGAATTTCTAAAATTTTCTTGAAAAACGAATTATTTATACCAATAAAACTTCCAAATGTATGAATTTGGTATTAAAAGTAATGCAAAGGTAAGGTTATTACCAGGTAATATGCATAGTAGTACCCATATATTACCAAGGTTTTGCTGGGACGCTCAAAGAAATCCATATCCACTTACTGTTCATCACCTGCAACACGATTTATTTTTCGCGACATCGCCATATAAAGGTAATAAGAAATGTAATACCAAAAGTAACTAGTTACTATTACCAAGTATGTAGTTACATAACCACATATCTGGTAATGATTTTCTTCACTGGGAAGATTAGACTTTATTCCAAAATATTGAAAATTTCCCAAAGAATCGTCTAAACCTAGCAGCACTTTAGAATCGCCGCTCAAAGTAGATGTTCCTAATAAAGTTTTAGAACATTTCGGAAGAGATGTATGTATAACCTTCAAATCTCAGTACCATTAATATTTCGTCTATAGAGGTTTGTGATTTTCCCTACAACCCAATTTTTCAGTTTTGAACACATCTACATTTCTCTTAATATCCTATAATTTTTTAACATAATCATTTAAAACTAATTTAAGTTCTAATAAAATATATAAAAAAAAATAAATGTTTTTTAAGTACTAAGAAATTACTTTATTTTTTGTATTTAGAGTACTGGAAAATTGCTCTACTTTTCGTTTTTAAAATTCTCGGAAGACACTCCACTCTTGTATTAATACAATTTAAAATCACTTTATTTTTAGTTTTTCTAATGTTTTGAAAACGTTCTATAAACAAAAATTATAACGCTTTAAAATCACTTTATTTTTTGATCTTGCAACGTCTCTAAAATACTCTAAATACAAACATGAGACCGTAAATCATGGTTATAATTTTAGTGTTCTGAGAACACTATAAAACCCAAAAATATGTGCTTTGATAACGGTTCAACCACCATACAAAGTGCTTTCAGAACGCTTTTATGTTTGTCAATTTCTGGCTGGGCAGTTTTATAGTCAGAGCTAAGAAGGATTTTTGTCATAAATGTTTCTTAAGTTGGAAGTTTTGCTTGAAAACTTCTGACAGATTTCGCTGAAATTTGGATATTCAATAGAGGAGATAATCCAAATGAACACGTCTTTAGCACCCATAGTTTTGGATACAAATTACACAGTGTTACAAAATAAAATAAAATACTTTTCAAATGACCAAGTGTAGATTGTAGGCAGAGCTACGAAAGAATTAATTCAATTTTAGCTTAATTCGCACAAAACCGAATTCAGCTTTAGAAATTGAATATATATCATTCCATCAAACCATTCCTTTATAATTAATTCATAGGTTTCATTCCCAAAGTTTAATATTAAATAGAATGCATTCTTATGTTGAATACATTCCTTATAGAATTCCAATCAATTTAAATAATTAATTTTTTCATTAATTCTAATCTTTTACAAAATGGCTTATTAAAATTGTCATTTTATTCAATGAGTAAAATATCTAAGGTATGAATATACTAATGATTCTGACAACACTTTAGTTTATAATTACAAATTAAATAAAAATGTGGCTTATTTTAGGGATTTAATATTGATATCATATACAAAACCCATAAAAATAATTAAAAACTCAACATTTGTTTTAATATTTTACAAACCGAATGAAACGTGAAAGATCATTATAAAAAGAATGAATTCATGAAAGAATTCATTCATTATGCATGAAAATTAAAAGAATGAAGTGAATGAATTCATAAGGAATAGTATAAACGAATGATACATTAGTAAATTTTAGTTAAAATTCCAAAAGTGAATTAAAGAATTAATTCATTCGAATTTATGGTCGTAGGTTTGGTTAAGTAGATCACATCACATTTTTCAGAAATTTCAGTACACCTGAAATGATCAAAAGACACATTTTTAAGACATTGCGGACGAAAAAAAATGTTAAGTTATTTCTCGGTCGACTTATAAAATTGGGGAGATATTTACAATAATCGACGCTGTTCTGAGTTCCGAATCCACAAAAAAATTCTAAAGTGAAACATTCCGAATTTTTTTGCTGTTCCGTGATCCACGTCGGAGTTATTTTTTTTCGTTTTATTACGTGTAGAAAAAGCTTGATGATAGTGAAACGAATATATATTTTTTAACGACAATTATTATATAATAATTTATTTTAAAATTAGTTTATGAATATTAAAATTTGGTAGAAACAACAAATTTTTGAAATTTTTAATTCCGTGTGATTTTACAAATCAACTCTAATTAAAAAGTTTCGGAAATAAGAACAGGGGTGAATATCTGAATTTTTTAACTTTTCTTCTAAGTTTTTCAACTTTGACATCTTTTCGAGCATAATTTTTTCGAGCTATATTTTTTTCTAGTTTATTCTAAAAACACATTTAATTTTGAGTGAAAATAGAGTTTGTTTATTTCAAAGTTCCGAATCCACATAAAAAATTCTAAAGTGAAATATTCTGATTTTTTTGCTGTTCTGTGATCCACATCCGAAATATTTTCTTCGTTTTATTTCGTGTTGGAAAAGCTTGGTGAAAGTAAAACGAATATTTTGTTGCAAAAATTAATATTTTAAAATTTAATTCAAAATTTGTCAGTATGCTAAAATTTGTTCGAAACAGTCAATTTCCGACATTTTGAACTTTAAAAAAATTAAAAAGTTTCGGAATTCAGAACAGGGGTGATAGTGTCATTGTGCGTGAAATTCAGCAATTTTTCAACCGATTTTGAATATTGTAACGTTTTTGGAAAAACAAAAAATTTAGCTTTCCAAATATATATAGAATTATTTATTTGTAACTGAAATATGGTGACAGTTTTTTTTTTAAATATTAAAATTAATTCTTTTTTTTAATTTGTATACTTTGACGGCTTTTTTACAGTATTAAACAATTCTTTACTATTGTAATTTATTCTGAAAGTGGGTTTAGTTCTTAGTAAAATCAGATTCTTTTGTTTGAATTAATTGAAAATAGAAAAAGTTGTCGTAATTTTTCTAAACATTTAATTCCAGCTATTATAAGACAACTCGATGTTCTTGTTTGCACACTCATTAAGGCTAATATTTTCAATTTTCTTATAAATACAAAGATTCCATGTTTATAAAAAAATGTATAACTTAAAGTAGAACTTCATTTTACCCTGAATTAAGAATAAATTAGATAAAAATTAGTTTTTTTATACAAAATATTGCAATTAAAAGCCGTCAAAATAAGAAAATATTAAGAAAATCAGTTTTATTTGAAAATATTTCCACACAATTTTGTTGAATATATAAACATATATGTATATATTTGGAAAGCCCAACTATCTCTCCTAGTAGCTCCGTTCAAAAACTAAAAATCCTAAATTTGTAATTTTTATCGATGAATTTAACTTAAAATTATTTTTTATTTGATAATTCTAAATTTTTTGTACAATTTTCTACTGCTATATTTTGGAAAAAACCTTAAACATCTTTAAATTACGTGTACAATTTTCTATCAAGCCGATTAAGCCGCCGCCGCCGCCGATTATTTGGTTGCGCCGCCGCCGCCGATTTTTATCCGGCTCAACCTTAATCGCCGCCGCCGCCGCCGATTATTTTGATCGGTTTGTTTCCCTGTGCGATACTCATCTATTCGACCAGGTAAATATTACATTTTATTTATTTTTCCTTATTGTATTTTAAAAATTGTTAAATATAGGTATGGTTTTTTTCTTTTTTTAGGTAACAGAATTGGAGACCCTACAGTAAATATGATTCGTGCTTTGGGGTATGATCCAACAGGATCCATATATTACAAAACCTATATTAAAAACGAATATGAGCTTCTTCCACAAAGGAGTGCTAAAAATTTTGAAATCCGGAATCCTAATATTTTGCATCCCGAAAGGCTAAGAATTTCCAAAAAGAAATGGCAACATCTGCATGACCTAAAATCTTTGCATCCAGCAGACTATCATTATTTTTATGATACTAGTATACCTTTTGAGTAATACATAATTCAATATTTTTTTTCTATTTTTATGATAATTTAATGAAGTGCTTTTTTTTAACAAATAGTTATTAGTTATTTAAAAAATAAAAAACACAAAATGTATAAAAAAAAAAACTTTTAACTGCTTTTATTATAAATAAAAAATATATTGTTTTAATTTTAATTTAAAAAATTATTCCAAAAATATATTTTTATTTTTCATACAGATTTAGTTTAAAAAACAGTATAAAGTGATTTTTAAAAACATATTTTTTTATATAACATATATTTAAATTTTAATGTTAATCCAGATTTGAAAATTTTGTTTCAATATCTCAAGAATTTTCAATTTAATATAGTTTTTTGCTCTTCATGTAAACTTATGAAAGGAGATGCGACGTCATTTTGTAAAAAAAATATAACAAAAATAAAAACTTTATAAATCAACCATTGGTCTTCAAATAATAAATTTTCCTTTTTGTTCAAACTTTTATTTTACTATTTTAAATTAAAACAATGAACATTTTACTAATTATCAAATTATTTCACATTTTAAACGTTTGTTTCACGTTATATTAAAACATTATCATTGATGATACGTTATTTTGTTTCAGAAAACAACAAATCAAAATAACGCAAGACACATAACTTGAAAAATTCTTTCAAAAATCATTTTTTTGCATTTGAAATGGATCCGTTTTCGTATTTTAAGGCAAAGTTACCTAGTGTCTTGACATGCAATAAAATGATAGCAAGCAATTGTCAAAATGCTCTCATCTCAAGTGAAGACACTCAATTTCAATTTTATTGCAATATCATGATATCGCTAACATGCCATCGGATCTTGCAATGATGCCAGAGATCAAATGTAACTTTTAGTTTTCATTTTAATTTTGTAATAGAAAAACAACAAAAAATTTGGTAAAAAGGAATGGAAAAGTGTTTAGTTTTTTATTATTTGTCGGTAAACATTAGTGTTTCATAAAATTTGGTGTTTTTCGAAGAAAAATCTATGATATTTCTTATCCATGAAATGGTCAATTGTTCTCCACCACTCTGCAATTGATATCATTTTGACGTTTCGCTGCAATGGTTTTGACATTTCATATCATACAAATTATTGCATTTGAAGACACCGGGTTAGAAAAACATTTTTTTATATCTCAGATATTTTGCATTTTATAACGTTTTTTGCTTCTTCTGTAAACTTGTAAAAAGTTATGTTGCGTTATTTTGCATTTTAGGTGACGATATATAAAAAATTGCTCTTTATTAGAGCTCGTCAGAAATATATAAAATTTCTTTGATTTTGGGATATCATAATTTTTTTTTTTAGCTTTTGCATCAGAAAAAAGAATGGCTTTTTTTTATTTCAACTCCTTCCACTGGCGCAAGTCCGTCAAAAACGCTGATTTGGAGACCCCTTTTCTGCAGAGCAAAAACGGCTGCATTTCTAGGAAATATGACTACCATTCGATTCCACAGCAAAAATTAATATAAAAAAACATTTTTTTTGCGTTTTCTAAATACAGCAGATAGTCATTAGAGTGGTCCAAAAATCCACTTTTTTCAAAAATTTAAAAAAAGTTACTTTTTTATTACACGCAATGAAAATGTATTCCCTGCTGAGAACATTGGCACAAAAATGTTGATATACCGCGACCCGTTAAAAAGTTATTTAGTAATCGAATATGAACAATTATCTTAATTTTTGCATTAAAAAATACAAAAATTGTTTTTTCGGACTTTCTATATTTTCATATATTTAGTTAGAATATTCTTCATATGTTTAATAAAAAAAATTTGTAATACACATTACAAAAATTACAAACTATTTTGTCTTTACTAAAAAATAAGTTTATAATGCAGCAGTGAGTACTGAAAGCTGCATTTTAATTAGCTCAAATACTTTTTCATTGAATTAAAAAAAAATCCAAATTTGATTAGCTAATAACTTTCTAACGGTTCGCGGTATATTGAAAATGTTTGTACCCATGTACTCAGCCGGAAATACATTTTTATTGTATATAATAAAAAAGTAACTTTTTAGAAGTCTTTAAAAAAAGTGGATTTTCGAACCACTCTAATGACTATCTGGTGTATTTTTAAAATGCAAAAAAAAAAGTTTTTTATATTAAATTTTGTTGTAGAATCGAATGCTTAAGTCAGATTTACTATAAATGCAGCTGTTTTTGCTCTGGAGGGAAAGGGTCTTAAATTCAGCGTTTTTGGCCGACTTGCGCCAGTGGAAGGAGTTGAAATAAAAAAGAAAAAAACGCCATTCTTTTTTTATATGCAAAAACTTTAAAAAAAAGTGATGATATCCGATAATCAAATTTTTATGATGAACTCTACTCTTTATACACCTATGAAAATAGTACTGAAAACAATACTCAATTGCAGTGCACCTTTTGCACTTATTTAATAAGTACTTTTATTGAAGAGAATAAAGCACAATATCTCGCAATAACAAAGTGGTGTTTTTATACCAGCCAACTTTCATATCAAAGAATAGCTCAGCGTTAGAGAGCTTAACTAGCAATCTGGAGGTCGAAAGTTTTATACCCGGTGGCGGAAATAAAAAAATTTTTGTAAAATAAAAAAAATCTAATTTTTTTTTTATTAACTTTTAATTGAGGAAAAAGAGTTTCATTTGCACTAGTTCAAAAAGTACTGAAAAAATGTTGAAGTTGGTGTACTCCTCTCCTTTGATAACTCGAATGTTAAAATCATTAGTGCTTCTGTTAAAAAAGAAGTACATCTAAATCATTAATTGTAGTGCATTTTCTATTGCTTTGGCATCTCTTTTCTTGCTAGGTTAATTTAAAGAGAATAACTATGGATACCCTCGGTAACGTACGTGGAACAGAGCTCTTATTAAAATAAAAAATATATTTTGATTGTTAAGTTTTAAATATTTTTTTTAAAGTGAAGCAACACTCACGAAATTCTTCCTACACGGAGAAAAAAGGGATTGTGGGATATATTTACAGGCAATTATATATATGTTTATAAACTACTATACTTATGTTTGAGGTGTGTTTCCAATAATTTTATTTTTATCGTTATAATACGTATGTCTCCAGGTAAACACTGTAATGTTTGAATGTTAGTCATATTTTCCCACTTAACAAAAATATATTTGCATTTTTATTTTATCATTATTATGTTTGTGGAGTGCAAATATAATAATGATAAATATATATATGTTTGCCTGCAAACATTTATATATTTGCGAGTAGATGTAATTCATATGATTCAAACATACATATGTTTACAGGCAAAAATATTATATTTGCAGGCAAACATATTATATTAAAAACACGGCAAATATATTTTGACAGTTCTTCCAAACATATATATATCACCAGCAAATATGTTTCCTGCAGAGCGATTTTTTTCAGCGTGTATTAATTAACGTGTTGCTTCCTTTGGAAAGGGGATAGAGAAAAAGTGAAAGGTGGTGAAAGAAAGAAAATAAAGGTGGGCTTCAAATATGGCAACACTGTAATTGCGTGAGATGTTGAATTTTTTAGAACAGTTGTTGCGCGCCGATGGTAAGTTGGCGAACTTACCCCCCTGATTTCACTCTTTCGCTATATTGTGTCCATATGGATACCCTTCTTCATTTGTTAACCGACACAACAGAGAGACGATTTGGATTTCAACTGATAATGGTTATTTATGGTCTTTACAATCATGGATGCCCTACGCGAACCGAACTGGCCCCTTTTATGAAATAGACTGGTTACTTTTACATGGCGTTGTCATAGGAGGGGGAAATTGACCCCTTGTGACATGTCACAAGACAAATCCTAGGACAGGTTACTGAACTCTCATAAAAAACATGGAAAACTTCAAATTCTACTTGCCAAATAACTAAAATATCGTCGCTGCGCCTAAGAAAATAGCTATTTGCCGAAAAAGTTTTTTGTGATGAGACAAACAAAACAGCTTTATTGCAGCCTTTCCCGAAACATTTTAAAAATTATTTTTTTAAACACAATTAGACAAATTTTGGTACACCACATTTAATTTTTGAAAACAAATAACCATTTTCTTTGGTGCAGCGACGATATATTTGTGATGCATATTTTTCTTTTTTATATGAATTTTTTAGGCGTATATTTTCGATTTTTAAGTCCATGGAATTCCCTGCTGTAGTAATCACAAATGACGATGTACATACAAATATATAGATTTATAAAGGAAAAAACTAACATTATATAAACATTTTAGGAAGTTGTTTTAAAGCACATACAGAAAAATAAAATCAAGCAGAAACAACATTAAGTAGAAACAGCTTTGAAATCAAACCTTGTTTTGTTTTTAATTTAACTATGTTTATACACTCAGAAAAGTTCTGCAGTTACTACATGACAGTTATTTGTGTAGTAATGCGGTTGTAGTTAATTTAACTATAATTGCAGTTAATTTATATAAAGCAAAATTTTTTAATGTTTTTGACAGTTATTTTTTTAAACAAACTTCAAAAACTACTACATTGTAGTAGCATTTATTTTATGCAGTTTTTTTAAATTTTGTTACAAATACTTCAATTTTCAAGTGTGTATGTGTACGAAGTAAAGAAGAATGTGTGTACGAAGCATTTGTTTAGAAATTTCTAGTGAAGGAATATGGGAAGAACATGTTTTCTCTTGTCTTAGTCATAAAACAACGCTAAAGAGTGAAGACGCGTAATAAGGAAAAGGTTATATATTTTAATGAATTATTAAAATAATAATGTAAGTTTTATAACCTAAAATATAAATTTATTTAGGGAAATATTAAAATATATTGTATTTATTTTCTTTCAGTTCTTTTATATTTTCGTCCCTTTCTACCTGCAGATAAAAAGGAAGCCAAATAATATTTCATCCCTCACAGACGGACATCTAGAACAATAAAAGTGATATTAAATGTAAATTTTTATTTCTCAATTTTAAATTTATGATGGAATAAAATTAAGTTAAGAGTATTTACATAAATTTGTTTTTATTAAACTAATAATTTTTAAAATAATTTTTATTTATGTTATTTTAACTACATTTGCAGTTATTTGTACAGTTTTACAATAATTTGCATGTACGTTGTTTTAATTGCATTTGTAGTTGTTTCTACTACATTTGTCAGTTGATTTTTAACAGTTAAAAATAACTTCAAATTGCAGTTGATTTAAATGCAAATGTAGTCTACACCTTTTTAACTTCAAATGCAGATATTTTAACTGTCATTTGCAGTTGATTTTACCTACATAATTCCCTGAGTGTATTATTTTAAACAATCGAAAATGAAGTCTAAAAGATTTTTATATTAATTTAAATACACTCCAAAAATAAGTTAGTAGATAAATTAGTAAAAGGTCTTGTATGTATATCAAGTATACTAGTTTTTAGCAACTTTTTTGCTGATGTTGTGTTTTCAGCAAAAGTTTTAGTTTTTTTTTAACACTAAACTAATTTTTAACTAATGTTTTACTAATTTATTTTGCGACCAAAATTGTGCTGATAAACACATTTACAGTGCGGACAACAACCAGACAGACAAGATTTAGATGTCGCAGATTAGACATTAGATGCAGTGCGGACAAACAAAATGTTACTTAAAACTAGGGATACTGCTCTCGATTTAGAAATCCCGAAATCCCGGGATTGGTCTTGAAAAAATCCCGGGATTTCCTATTTCATTATTTGGCATATTTTATCTCTTTTTTTTATTTGTTTTCATTGTTATATTCGACCTAAATCACATAAATCTAATACTTATCTTATTAAATGTTATTAAAGAACTAATTTTTCCCATTCATAAATAATAGATTAAAATTGAATACAGATTAAATAAATCTGAATAAAAACCTTAATAATTTAAAAACTTTTATTCAGCTGTGAAACTTTTGAAAATCGTAATTTCGCTTTTAAAGAACATGTTTTTATTTATTTTATTGATGATTTGCTAAAATAATAACTAATAATTTTGCCGACTAAAAACAGCAAATTTTTGTTAAATTAGAAAATTCTAACAATCTGCCTTTCTGAAATCAGCAGAGGTATGTGCTCATTATTTTTGATTTAAAAAAAACTAATAGTCACTAAATATTTCTGATGATTTCAGCAGAGTAGTTGTATTTGCATTCAATTAATTTTAACCAAATATAACTAAAAATTTGTAGATATTGCAGTGTTTTAGCTACTTTTGGTTAAAAAGTTTCTTCAGAGGTAAATTGTAATTTGCAATTTGCTTAAATTTAAGTCGTAAGTATATTTCTTATATTTCGGAAATTTAACAATTATTTAGCAAACAAGTTCTGTTGATTTCAGTAGTTTTAATCGCGGAACCTATTTTGCTAATTTTTGGAAGCTTTTTCTGCTATTTTTACATACTTATTTCTATGAGTGTAGTTTCTGTTTAAAGTCAGGTTCACAATGCTGTATGTTATTTGTATCATGCTTTCTCTATTTTACACACTCCACTCTGCAGCGTGGAGTACTCCAGCATTGTGAATCCGGCTTAATTTGTTTATTTCTCCATATTACAAGAAATAATAAGTAGATTTATAATGAATTATTTAAATTTTTTGGGTTTATTTCAGCTATTTACTTTTAAAATTAAAAATGTGATGAAACAAGAAAATCCCGAAACCCCGAAATTCCGAAAAATCCCGGGATTTAAATTTTCAAAATCCCGAATCCCGGGATTTATAAAAACCAGTCCCGTTCGGCATCCCTACTTAAAACACAACTATAGAAGAGACATATAAAAACTACAACCGTGAAAGATTTTTGTAAGATTGCATATACATAAACATATAACGCAATACGACAAAATATGATTTAAATTATATAAATATAAATTATAAATTTGTTTAGACAGAATGTATAAACAAAATATTTACCTGGATTTAGAATGTTTCATACAAAAAGTGGATTTATTAAATCCAAAAAAAATGGATTTAATACCCTACGGGAAATTTTAACAAACTGTCACCGAACTGGCCCCTTTATATGAAATAGACTGGTCACTTTTACATGGCGTTGTCATAGGAGGGGGAAATTGACCCCTTGTGACATGTCACAAGACAAATCCCAGGACAGGTCCCTGAACTTTGTTTTTTATGAGAGTTCAGTAACCTGTCCTAGGATTTGTCTTGTGACATGTCACAAGGGGTTAATTTCCCCCTCCTATGACAACGCCATATAAAAGTGACCAGTCTATTTCATATAAAGGGGCCAGTTTGGTGACAGTTTGTTAAAATTTCCCGTAGGGTAAATCCACAATAAAAGCACAAATATATGAAACAGCCTATTAATTTAATGTCAGAAAAAAATACGAATAAAAATTAAGAGACAAAAAAATTTAAAAACAAATAAAAGGTTTTTATTAAATTTTTTTTATGAAATATGTATAAAAAAAAACTACACCTCACCAAATATATGTTTTTATTCTTGGACATGGAGAAATAGCTGAAAAAGAAATGGCAATTTTTCACTCTACAGTAAGTAATTAAATCCAATTAGTGAATACTAAATATTGCAATGGAATTTTTCAATTGTGTAAAAATATAAATGGAAGTGATAAAACTGAAAAGGCAGACTGTTTATCGCTGTTTTATATAAAATATAATTAAAAATTAAAAGTTAAATTAAAATCCTTCATCATCGAATTCGGTATTTAAAATGGTGGTTTTTTTTATAAATCACCGAAATTTTTGTAAAACAAATACTGGTAAAAGGCTTTTCGCAAACGCTGGCAAAGCGTCCCAAATGAGTGTTCTGCCAGTCATTTATTTTTAATACCGTGGTTACCCAGTGGTATGCCAGTGCTTGATTTTTTGTACCACTGGCGATTTCTGACTGGGTATGTACCTATATCCTTTTGTTACTTTTATTAGGTAAACTACGTTTTTAACACTAAAACGCATAAAAAATTATTAATCGCGCAATGGATGAAAATTTGATGAAAATTAATATCGATAAATTTCAATATTTAGACTTGAAATAGATTGGAAAACAAACCAAACTTGCGAATAATAAAAAATACAATAAATTGAGAAATTACGATATGATAACCTTAAAATGACGACTCTATTTCATATTGATTTCTATTAATTTTTTCGAAAAAACTTCGATAAAGCTTCGAAATGATGAACCGCTTCGAAACTGTGCATACTGGGATGCCTGTGTGCACTAAAGATGAGCGATCCGGTGATTTTTGAATAACGCTGCTACCAGTGATCGTGATTTTCAAATCACCGTTCTTTTAAACAGTGACCGTGATCACGGGTTTGTAATAGAGATGGGCGATCCGGCGATTTTTCAGTAAGATTGTTCTCAGTGAAATCGTGAAATGTTCAAATCGTTGTTCTTTTAAACTGTGATCGTGATCACGGTTTTTTTATGGAAAAGACTGCGATTTTCTCATAAATAAACGAAATAATATTTATGGCGAGTTTTTAAGATGTCAGTTAAACTTGGTTTAGTTAAACCGAAAACGAATTTTGTCAGCCATTTCAAAGTTTATTAACAAAAATTTGCCGCAAAAACTTTTTCTCGAGTATAATTTATTTCTTTATTGAAATAAAACAAAATAAACCACATTTTAAAAGCAGTATTCCAGTTACAAACTGCGTTAAACTAAGTTTAAAGATAATCCACTTCCTAAAAACTGGGCCTTAAATGACAGAAGGAGACATTTTATTCAGAAGAGTGTGAAAGCAAGTCACTGTTATTGAAAAAAAACATGTATTACTGTGCACAATGAAGTTTGCAAGAAAGAATAGTACAAAAATATTAAAAGAACGACATTCCGAGTAACTGCGACTTGAAATATTTGATCACTGCCGTTACCAGTGATTTATTAATAACTGTGATTAAATCACCGGTATGAAAATATCGCTTATCTCTAGTGTGCACGTTCCTGGTCGCAAATTTTAATTTGATGTAATTCGGTACACCTACTTATTTTGGTTAGAATCGGTCCCTAGTTAGACCTAGTGCCCATATAAAGGTCCGACAAAAAAGGGCTTTTATATTTGTTCGCACGCTATAGGTCGCAGATATAGATAGATATTTTTTAAATGAATTTGGTACACAGACTCATATCGGCAATAAACATATAAAACTACGAGATACAATCGCTATGGTCTTGTCAGACAACGCCATAATGTTCTGTCCAATATCCGGTCAGATGTCCGGTCCCATGTGCGATCCGATAGCGATTGTATCTCCTAGTTTTTTACGCTTCTTGATATCGGCTCAAACCCATTGATTTATGACAGAATCGGTCCATACTAACCACAATTTCTTACTGATTTTGTAATTTTTGCACCAATTTATAGACATATTTTAACACAAGACCCTTTTAAATCATTAAAATTTCAGATCCAAACATTAGTTGCCTTTCAAGCAAATTTGTGTAGGGTATTATATAGTCGGCATGTCAGACTAAGTTCTTTACTCGTTTTGAGTGTTCTTAGAAAGAATACACTGAAGTTTCATTAAAATTAACTGAAAAATTCAGTTACTTTTAATTTTTAAAAAGCAACTGATAAATTCAGTAAAAACAACTTACAGTAAAAATTGGATAATTTTTCTAAGAAAAAAAAACAAAAAACAACTAAAAAATTGAGTTAAAAACAATTGATAAATAGTCAAATTTTTCCTTTTTGTTTTTTTAAGAAGTCTAAAAAATATTTAAAACCTACATTCAAATGTTAAAAAATGCAGTAGTTTTCGTTAGTAATTGGTTTTAATAATTGTCATGAAAGTTGTAATTGCTTTGCAATAGTAGAATAACTGCAACAACATTTAAAAGTAACTATTATTGTTAACTCATGAAATACTTATATGCATTTACTACTTCGACATAAACTCGGTTACTATTATCGATTTATAAAATGTGCACTGAAAACAGTTTGTCGGCAGAAACAACTGAAGATTACAGTTAAACCAAAAGCATATGTAGTTAAAAAGTCGACAGAAATTGTAATTATTTTGAATTGTTAAAAAAATTGTCAAATGCAGTAAAAATAACCGACAACGTCATACAAATAACTGACAATATTTTACTACAACATTTTTGAAACAACTGACCAAATTGCTAAAAACTATAGCTTCCCTACAGGAAATTTAAACAAACTGTCACCGAACTGGCCCCTTTATATGAAATAGACTGGTCACTTTTACATGGCGTTGTCATAGGAGGTGGAAATTGACCCCTTGTGACATGTCACAAGACAAATCCTAGGACAGGTTACTGAACTCTCAATTTCAGGGACCTGTCCTGGGATTTGTCTTGTGACATGTCACAAGGGGTCAATTTCCACCTCCTATGACAACGCCATGTAAAAGTGACCAGTCCATTTCATATAAAGGGGCCAGTTCGGTGACAGTTTGTTAAAATTTCCCGTAGGGTTGTAACAGTTCATTTTTTCGATATTATAAAATATATATAATTAATAAATAGAGCAAGGAATTTCATGCAAATGCATGTTTTTCCACGGTAGTCCAAAACTAATATGGACTAAATATTTATTCGAATTAATGCATATTTTGTGCTTTTTAATGCATATTTGTGCATATTTTCAATTTTAGGGGCAATTTTTGTTTTGTAAAAAAAATATCAAAAATTGATAGGTTTTCATATTTTAATTCAATCAAAATAATCATTCTCAAAAACCTTTTTGACTTATGGGAAATCTTCGAGTTCTGTGTCTGTTTGCTAAATAACTAACTTAAATATATTTTTAAGTTTTAAAGTGCATTATTTTTGCAAAAATAATAGTTTTTAGTGCATATTTCTTATATTTTTAATGCATATTTTTCTTTTTTAGCCGCATATTTTAGGCGCATATTTTCCGTTTTTAAGTGCATGAAATTCCTTGCCCTATTAATAAACAATAAAAAAAAATATTTTCTTAATTTAAAAAAAATGTTTTTGATATAATACTACTTGAAATTTAAAATAAAAATTACAAATGGTTTTCCAGTTAAGTATAACTTTCTTTTACAATAAATTATTGATTTGCAAACTAACCCCTCAATTCATAAATGCTTTGTAAAGTTATAGCAGGTTTACAAAACGTCATTTTCATACAAAATTTGTTCAGTAAACCTCCTATAATTTTACAAAGCGCTTATGAATTTAGGGGTAAGAATATATCAGTAATAACATATACAAATTTATTAATTCTTAAATAAGTGAAAAAATTAACTATTTGCAGCAAAAATACTGTTTTGTTAGTTATTTAGTATAATATTAAAAATAACTGCTTTTAACAACTGTTCCGAAATATTGTTCTTTTCGTTAGTTTTTCTTTAAGAGAACTCAGTTAAAAGGTATTTTAAAACTTACAGTTACAAATAGCAACTACTGTGTATAACCCAAACAACTAATATGCAGTAACTCCCAAACTTTTTTCAGTGGGGTATAAATTTGTTTAAACATCATTAAAATGGCTGAGAATAGCTGGTAATTGATTATATTTGTATCGCTTTTAATTTTTTTTTTTTTAATATTTTGCATTATAATATTTTTCAAAAAGTTTTTTGTTAAAATTTTTTACAAATTTAATAATAATTTCCTATAAATATCCATATAAAATATAAAACAAATTCTCTAGGGGTGCTAGACTGAGTTATAAGTTATAAATTTAGAAATAAATATATAACTTTAAACCATTAACTAAAAATTCAAAACAAAACATAAGTATATAGTTAAATATAAATAAATTGTAATTTACAACTATTTATCTATATTTATTTAGAAAAAAAACCTATTTATTAAATTAACAATAAACTAAAAAAGTCAAAGTATTACAAAGTAATGATACAAATAAAAAAAAATACATAAATTATTTATATTTTAAAATAATATACTTATTAAAATCAAAGCCCATATTTTATATAATAAAATGTTACAAAATGTTTGAAATTTATATGAAAAATAATGAGATTTTTAAAAAAATTCTATATTTTTCATTTTAAACATTTACTTATATATTGATTAATAAAATGTGGGTATATATAAGATAGAAAATAAATTATTAATAAAATCTGCACTTGTTAAAGGAATCTTAAAATTTAAGTAAATTAAACGGTATCAGAGTAATGAAAAACTTAACTATCTTGTCTTTCTTCAATAATATTATGGTGCAATAATAAAAATGTTAAAAAAACTACATTATTATTAATATAAATATGTAAATTATAACATAAAAACATATTGTAAATTACTGAATAAATTCTAATAAAAAATAAAAAATAATAATAAAATATACACGTTATGGAACCAGGAGAGAGAGAAACTTAAATAATAATGGTGTTTTTGTTTCATTTTAAATTTAAAAAAGAATGATTGAAATTTGTGATGAAAATATTCGGATTATATTAAAAATTTTGTGCCCTTTTTTTATACATTCCCAATAAAGAAGTGTATAATTATTGAAGTACTTTAATAAACTTCAATTTCAAAAGTTTTTTGTTTCCTATTTACACCATTTCATAAGCGGTCCAATTCTTAAAGTTGTTCAAACCTATTCACGGTGTATGTCTTGGGTTGAAGGTTCAGTAATATTATGGTGTGAATCAAATCATTTTTGATTCCTATTGTACAACTTAATATATTGTACCATGTGGAACACTGTTCAATTTTCATTTTGTGCCGTTTATGTGTGTGTGTGTACATTTCTAGGTTATGTTGACATTTAATATTGTATAGAATATTGTGAGTAATATATTGTACATAATATTGTAACTGTATGGGAGCCTTTAGACAATAAATATGTGTTCTACGATAAGTTGAAAGAGGATAAACTGCGATAAGTTAACCCTTAAATGCATGGTGTAGCCATTTGGCAACATACCAGTTTTTTAATAAAAAAAAACTTGATGCACAAAACTGCATTTTTGGGCATTGGGGCCTATGATTGGAGCCCTTCTGTATAAAGTTTTCTTATAGTTTAGCTCAGATATTTTAAACAGTTATAGGAAAAATTTTGGTTTTGCTTCGTATGTTTGTGAAAAATCTAAAACACGCGTTTGTTTTTACAAAAATGTAATATTCAAAAATGTTTCTTTAAAAATTAAAAGTGATATTCTCGCAATAAAATTCATTTTGGCGACAATAAATATATAATTCATAGTTTATAAAATTTTTTTTTTTTTAAATGACCTTAATAGCCCGTTAGAAGAAAGGTCGATTAGGATTTTGATATCAAAAATTTTTTTTTGTTTGGCAAAAAAGCATATTTTTCAATAAAAATCACCTTTTTTTTAAATAAATTTTTTTTTGGTATTTTTCTTGAAATGTACACGCCTTTAGAAATCAGATGTAAACAAATGGTTAAAATTGAAGAGATTATGCATTTAAGGGTTAACATATTTTGAAGTTTTTCGAGTCAAAAACTAAGTCAAATTGATATTAGAAAATATTTGATCAATCTTCAAAACAATTTTTTATTATATTGAAGGAATTCACAATTTAAGTGCTAATGTGCACTTAAACTAAACACTTAAATGCTAATTTACTACTTAAAATATCATGAACTGTGAATACCCTAATTGTATTTTTTTTAATAAACCTACACAAAATACTTTTGAAGTTGTATTTGTCCTAAGTACTTTGATGTATATTAAAACATCTGAAATTTAACAGAAATTGATTCTTAGTTTCGGTTAAACATAGCATACCTAATTTAAAGTTTATTAGTTAAACAATTCAAAATTTAAATGATTATGCGGCAATCGCACTCCGAAAAGTTTATTGGTAGAATATACTGAAAATGACAGTTAAAACAAAGGTACATATATGCAGTTAAAAAGGCAACAAGGGTGTTTACTTTTGAAGTAACTAAAAATGTAGTAATTTTTAGCTGTTGAAAAATAACTAAAATTAGGCATTAGAAATAACTAAAAATAACTGACAAATTTTTACTATGAAAATTTTAAAATAACTGACAAAACTGCTGCTTTTCAGTTAATTTTCTTGAAATTATAAAAGTATATTTTAATAAAAAGAAACAATTTTGAGTACAATTTTTTCTTTCGATTGCAAAAAATGTGTAATAACTTGAAATTGGCAGTAAAAACTCGAAACTATATTCCAGTTGTTACGTTTTTATGAACTGAAGAGTCAATACAAATTTTTGACTTTTATATGCAAACTAACTCCTAAATTCACAAACACTTTGTAAAATTATAAGAGGTTTATTGAACTAATTTTGTATATTACGGTTACTACATGACAGTTATTTGTTCAGTAGTTTTTGTTTTTAACAGCAATTACGGTTGTTTTTTGTTTAACGGTTAATTAAGAAAGCAACTAACGAAAAGTACTGTAATTTCGTAATAGGTGTTTAAAGCACTTATTTTTAATATCGTAATAAACTACCAAAAACAGTAATTTTACAGTACCCAGTTGTTTTTTTTTTAGTTATTTAAAAAATAAAAAATTTTCTTGAATTTCTTTGAATTTTAAATATTCTTGTTTAGTTTATATTTGTTATTATTGATATATTCCTAGTTTGCAAATAAAAATAAGAAACTTTTATTGTATCTCCAATGCATAAAAGCATAATAACTAGAGAGCGGGTTGGAATTTTTACTTCAAATTTTAAATAGGCTGAAGTAATAATACATATTTTTGTAATCGAAAGAAAAAAAAATATATTTTTTTTATTAAAATATATTTAAAAAAAAAGAATTGACTGTAAAAAACAGTAACTTTTACTGATTTTGTCAGTTGTTTTGAAATTTTTGTAGTAAAAATTTATCAGTTAATTTTACGACATTGGTAGTTATTTTTAATGCATTTGTTAGTTATTTTTAAACAGTTAAAAATAACAAAAGTTTTATTTATTTTAAAGGAAAATGCCTTTGTCGCCTTTTTAACAGCATATACCGTTGTTTTAACTGTCATTTTCAGTAGATTCTATCGGCAAACTTTTGTGAGTGTACAACAAAAAATGCCATAAAATTTACGAATTACACACAAAAGCAACAAAATTATTTTCGTTGCTGTTGCTTTGTTTGTTATATTCAAATTTCTTTGCACATTTCATTGCATTTGTAGACACTAGGTTATACAGGTAAAAATATGACAACAATTTCACAAATATTCAAAATATATGTGTAGAACAAATTTTATTAGGATGACAAATCGCTGCATGACAATTCAATAGTTCTGCATTAGGTTTTGTTGTTTTTAATTTAACTTTATCTGTATTTGCTGGTTGGCGGTAAATTCAGTATTTTTATTTTTAATTACTTTTTCTGGCAAAAAAAACACATTTTAGTAAAGAAGGTACGAATTTTTGCAACTCTGATAAGATTTTTTACAACTCTGTTCTAATAGGCAACCCTTATTCAGATAAAAATATGGCAACAATTTGACAAATATTTGGGGAGAGTACAAGAGATAGTAAGATAACATGGTTGCAATCCCTGTGCACATGGATTAGTGACAGCAAACGGTTTAACTTATGTCAAACAATGGTAGCATTCGGCAGAGAAACCTTAAACTGATACCGGTGACTTGTAGCGCTTTGTGATTACTTACTCTGCTGAACGATGTTTTCTTTGTTTTGTTTTTAAATACATTTTTTGTATATTTCCTTTGATTTTTTAAAAGTTTTTGTTTTTGAATTATATTTGTATGTTTTTATTTGTTAATCATACAAAACAAAAATTTTTTAAAACCAACAACAACAAATGTATCACTATTTGATCAAAAGTAGCAAACATTTTTTACGCTACCAAAATATGACAGCGCTCAGACTGAGCGGTTAGTGATAAGGTCGTTCAGCAGATAGTTGCACAACTGTTGTAGAACTGTTGACTGTCAAATTGTATCTGCCGAACGCACCCAATAACAAAAATACAACAAGAAGAAGCATTTGATCTCCTTATTGGGAAAAACAAAAAAAAAAAAAATATAGAGAACTTAAGTTTCTGTGTATTTTCTGTACGGGCTTTTTTAGTGAAAATAACTGAAAAATTAGTTCAATTTAATCAGAACGCGTTAAACAGACTTTTGTACTAACTTTTTTTTATGAGTGTAGAGTGGTCTATAAACTAGAGATGAGCGATATTTTCATACCGGTGATTTAATCACAGTTATTGATAAATCACTGGTAACGGCAGTGATCAAATATTTCAAGTCGCAGTTACTCGGAATGTCGTTCTTTTAACATTTTTGTACTATTCTTTCTTGCAAACTTCATTGTGCACAGTAATACATGTTTTTTTTTCAATAACATTGACTTGCTTTCCCACTCTTCTGAATAAAATGTCTCCTTCTATCATGTCTTTGTTACCGGTCGCAGCTATTCTTCTTTTAAGGCCCAGTTTTTAGGAAGTGGATAATCTTTAAACTTAGTTTAATAGCGAATTTACATTGTTAAAATTATCACTAGATTTCGTTTTGAAATCCAATTCGAAATCTATATCGTTTACATTAGAATATTTGACAGATGAATGCGATTTCGATCGGCCAACAACAATTTTTTTGTAAACAAACTAACCTTAAAAATAACCAAAATTAAAAGATTTTCTAAAAATCATTTTATTTAATGGCGGAACACAAAAATCATTTATATTATGAAAGATACAATGTTATATTTGCTAAGAAATGTGTTTAATTATAGGGATGATTAGTAGAAAGCTAAAATATTCAATGTTTTGTCAGTGGTCTTGCCGGCGCCATCAAATGATTTTTCATAGTTTCTCTTCGTCGGATACAATAAAATAGCCATTTTCAACTTTAAATATTTTTTTCAATTAAAAATAACAGACTTTATTATGTTATTCCTTAATTTTTTAAAGTTATTAAAATTTATTATTTATTATTTTTTTGTGACATAAACTGCTGCTTATTGTTGCCACTTTTTCTGCAAACTTCCCTACTTTTTTGCAAATATGGGAGAAAAATTGGATTTCAATTTGGATTTCGATGAGATTTCGCTGAAATCCAAATTAAATTGGGATTTCATTTCCTATGGGAAATCTGTTTGAAATCTCAAACTTTTATTGGATTTCAGTCGAAATCTATCGAAATCTACTTTTAACTCGATTTCGATCATAATGTAAATTCGCTATAACGCAGTTTGTAACTGGAATACTGCTTTTAAAATGTGGTTTATTTTGTTTTATTTCAATAAAGAAATAAATTATACTCGAGAAAAAGTTTTTCCGGCAAATTTTTGTTAATAAACTTTGAAATGGCTGACAAAATTCGTTTTCGGTTCAACTAAACCAAGTTTAACTGACATCTTAAAAACTCGCCATTAATATTATTTCGTTTATTTATCAGAAAATCGCAGTCTTTTCCATAGAAAAACCGTGATCACGATCACAGTTTAAAAGAACAACGATTTGCAAATCACATTCATTGAGAACAATGTTACTGAAAAATCGCCGGATCGCCCATCTCTACAGTGATCATATATTTCAAGTCGCAGTTATTCGGAATGTCGTTCTTTTAATATTTTTGTACTATTCTTTCTTGCAAACTTCATTGTGCACATTAATACATGTTTTTTTTTTTCAATAACATTGACTTGATTTCACACTCTTCTGAATAAAATGTCTCCTTCTATCATGTCTTTGTTACCGGTCGCAACTATTCTTCTTTTAAGGCCCAGTTTTTAGGAAGTGGATTATCTTTAAACTTAGTTTGACGCAGTTTGTAACTGGAATACTGCTTTTAAAATGTGGTTTATTTTGTTTTATTTCAATAAAGAAATAAATTATACTCGAGAAAAAGTTTTTCCGGCAAATTTTTGTTAATAAACTTTGAAATGGCTGACAAAATTCGTTTTCGGTTTAACTAAACCAAGTTTAACTGACATCTTAAAAACTCGCCATAAATATTATTTCGTTTATTTATCAGAAAGTCGCAGTCTTTTCCATAGAAAAACCGTGATCATGACCACAGTTTAAAAGAACAACGATTTGCAAATCACATTCACGGAGACCAATGTTACTGAAAAATCGCCGGATCGCCCATATCTATTACAAACCCGTGATCACGGTCACGGTCACTGTTTAAAAGAACGGTGATTTGAAAATCACGATCACTGGTAGCAGCGTTATTCAAAAATCACCGGATCGCTCATCTCTAGTTTTGTGGTATTTTGATAATAACGGTATTTCATACCAGTGTTTTAGGGATACGATTTCAATTGAGTTCTTGCAAAGTGGGGATACCATCTACAACAAATGTATAAAAAATACCCAGCATTCTGCTTGATTGCTTTATACCATTAACGTTCAAGCATTCAATCAACACAATCAAGCAAAAACGGTCGATTTATAAACAAGTACGTTTATAAATGTAGCGTATAAATAGTACCAAGTGCAAGCAGTGTTGCTATAAAAAAGATTTACCTGATATCCCCATTTTGCAAGCTAAAATCCCCAAAACTCCCGGCTACAAATTTTAATTCCAAAATGTCCCGAAATCATTTTATTGTAAACAAAAACTAATTTTAAAAGAAAAAATGGCAATAAAGTGACGCAGAGATTCAACCGTATTCTTCCACCAATAAATGTACGCTATAATTTTAATTAACGTAATTTCCAACTAAAAAAGTTTTCATATAATTTTATATGATTTGATATAATCTCTATATATAAAAGAATAACGTGACTGACTGACTGACTCAACATCGCCCAGCCCAAACCGCTGAAGCTAGGAAGTTGAAATTTGGTATGTAGGTTCCTCTTTCGGGGTAGACGTCCACTAAGACGGGATTTTTGGAAATTCCTACCGGAACGGGCAAAAAGGGGGAAAGTGTCCCCCTTGACGGCCTGCCAAAACCCCTTTGGCTAGAAAGCTGAAATTTAAGATATGTGTTCCTTGGAGTAGGGGCTAACTTTTCTGGAAAGTACTTTCTAGAATTTTGGACAGGGACGTTGTAAAAATGGGGGGAAAAAGGCCCCCCTTGACGGCCTGCCCAAACCGCTGGAGGTAGGAAGTTGAAATTTGGTATAAAGGTTCCTCCACTATCGTAGACATCCGCCAAGACGGGAGTTTTGGAAATTTTTACAGGGACGGGCAAAAAGTCTCCCCCTTGAGGGCCTGCTCAAACTGCTGGAGCTATGAAGTTGAAATTTGGTATGTAGATTCCTCGACCGGTGTAGACGTCCGTTGAGACGGCATTTTTGGAAATTCTTATCGGGAGGGGCAAAAAGGGGACAAAAAAAGTACCTTTTTCCAAAAAAGTACCTTTTCCCAAAAAAAGTACCTTTTCCCAAAAAAGTACCATTTTCCCAAAAAAGTACCTTTTTTCAAAAAAAGTACCTTTTTCAAAAAAAAGTACCTTTTTCCAAAAAAAGTACCTTTTTCCAAAAAAAGTACCTTTTTCCAAAAAAAGTACCTTTTTCCAAAAAAAGTACCTTTTTCCAAAAAAAGTACCTTTTTCCGAAAAAAGTACCTTTTTCCAAAAAAAAAAAGTACCTTTTTCCAAAAAAAGTACCTCTTTCCAAAAAAAGTACCTTTTTCCAAAAAAAGTACCTTTTTCCAAAAAAGTACCTTTTTCCAAAAAAAGTACCTTTTTCCGAAAAAAGTACCTTTTTCCAAAAAAAGTACCTTTTCCAAAAAAGTACCTTTTTCCAAAAAAAGTACCTTTTTCCGAAAAAAGTACCTTTTTCCAAAAAAAGTACCTTTTTCCAAAAAAAGTACCTTTTTCCAAAAAAAGTACCTTATTCCAAAAAAAGTACCTTTTTCCAAAAAAAGTACCTTTTTCCAAAAAAAGTACCTTTTTCCAAAAAAAGTACCTTTTTCCAAAAAATGTACCTTTTTCCAAAAAAAAGTACCCTTTTCCAAAAAAAAAGTACCTTTTTCAAAAAAAGTACGTTTTTTCAAAAAAAGTACCTTTTTCCAAAAAAAATACCTTTTTCCAAAAAAAAGTACCTTTTTCCGAAAAAAGTACCTTTTTCCAAAAAAGTACCTTTTTCCAAAAAAAGTACCTTTTTCCAAAAAAAGTATCTTTTTCCAAAAAAAAGTACCTTTTTCCAAAAAAAATTCCTTTTTCCAAAAAATGTACCTTTTTCCAAAAAAAGTACCTTTTTTAAAAAAAGTACCTTTTTCCAAAAAATGTACCTTTTTAAAAAAAAGTACCGTTTCCCAAAAAACATACATTTTTCCAAAAAAATAACTTTTTCAAAAAAAGTACCTTTTCCAAAAAAAGTACCTTTTCCCAAAAAAGTACCTTTTTCTAAAAAAATGTTCCTTTTCCCAAAAAACATACATTTTTTCAAAAAAATACCTTTTTCAAAAAAAAGTACCTTTTCTAAAAAAAAGTACCTTTTCCCCAAAAAAAAAGTACCAAAAGAAGTACCTTTTCCAAAGAAGTACCTTTTTCCAAAAAACATACATTTTTCCAAAAAAAAACACCTTTTTAAAAAAAAATACCTTTTCCAAAAAAAGTACAAATAAAGTACTTTGTAAAAACAAAGTATCTTTTTCCAAAAAATTTCGTTTTTCCAAAAAGTACCATTTAAAATAGTATATAATTTCAAAAAAACTACTTTTTTTCCTCCCCCCACGGATATCTCCACTAAAACAAGGTTTCTTGATATTCGGCATAGACGTGCGCTAAGACCGGAGTTTTGGAAATTCCAACCGGAACGGGCAAAAAGGGGAAAAGTCTCCCCATAAACAGTCTCACAAATTGGAAAAGTGCCTGCCCAAACCACTGGAGGTAAGAAGTTGAAATTTGGTATAAAGGTTCCTCCACTGTAGCAGACATCGACTAAGTTTGTATTTTTGGAATTCCCTACAGGATATCCCAAAAGGAAACTCGGTATGTGAGTTCCTCCTTCTGTGTAGGCGTCCGCTTAGACGGAATTTTTGAAATTCCTATCGGGAGGGGAAATAAGGTAAAAGTCTCCTCCTCACGGCTTGCCCAATCTCTTTTGGCCAACCTAAAATTTTAAATATGTATTCCTTGGAGTAGGACTAACTCACCGGCAACGTAATTTTTCTATTTTGGAACAGGAACATAGTAAAAATTGTGGTTGAAAGGGAAAAATGTCCCCACTAACGGCCTGCCCAAACCGCTTAGGCAATGCAGTTGAAATTTGGTATGAATGTTCCTCATCCATCGCAGATAGCCGCGAAGATGGAATTTTTGTAAATTCCTAAAGGGAGGGGCAAAAAGAAGAAAAGCCTCACCTTGGGGGCCGGTAAAAACCCCTTCGGCTAGAAACCTGAAGCTTAAAATGTGGGTCCCTGGAGTAAGGGCTAACTTATTAGAAAGATACTTTTTTGAATTTTGGACAGGGTCGTTATAAAATGGGGGCTCAAAAAGGGAAAGTTGCCCCTTAACGACCTGTCCAAACTGCTGGAACTAGGATGCTGAAATTCGGTACTTAGGTTCCTCTTCCAGCCTAATTCCAACCGGGAGGGACAAAAAAAGAAAAAGTGTCCCCCTTGACAGCCTGCTCAAACTGCTGGAACTAGGAAGGTCGATGGATTTTCGGAAATTCCTACCGAGAGGGGCACAAATAGTAAAAGTTGGCTAGAAACCTGAAATGTAAAACATATGTTACTTGGAGTATGGGCTCACTTACCGGGAAGGTGCTTTTTGGACAGGGACATTGCAAAAATGGGGATTAATGAAGCGAAAAGTGCCGCTTAAAGGCCTGCCCAAACCGCTGGAGGTAGGAAGTTGAAATTTGGTATTAAAGTTCCTCCTTTATTGTAGACATCCGCTAAGATGAGATTTTTGGAAATTTCTACAGGTAGGGTCAAAAACAGGAAAAGTCTCCCCCTTAACGGCCTGGCCAAACTGCTGGAACAAGGGATCTTAAATTCGGTATTTGGGTTCCATCTCCAACGTTGACGTCCCCTAAGATGGTATTTTTGGAAATTCATACCGGGAGGGGTAAAAAGGGAAAAAACTTCCCCCTTGACGGCCTGGCCAAACTGCTGGATATAGAGACGTAAAATTATGTATGTAGTAGGTTCCTCCTCCAACGCAGACGTCCTCTAAGACGGAATTTTTGGAAATTCCTACCGGGAGGGGTAAAAACGGAATAATCCTCCCCCTTGATGGCCTAACCGAACCCTTCGGCTAGAAACCTGTAATATATAATATGTTTTCCTTGGAGTATGGGCTAACTTATCGACAAGGCATTTCTAGGACTTTGGAGAGGAACGTGGTAAAAATGGTGGTTCAAAAGGGGAAAATTGCCCCCCCCCCCCTTAACGTCTGCGTCTTTAGCTAGAAACCTAAAACTTAAAGAACAAATGTATATGAAACACTAAAATTAAGAAACTAAATAGGAAACGAGTGGGATTGAAACACTACACAAGTGGAATGAAATGGATATAAGCGTTGAACGAGTGGAATTGAAATTATAGACATTGCAAATGGATTGGAAGAGGGAATTACCTGTTCAAACACTATCAACGGAATATGAAACTTATGTAGCATTGAAACATACTCTCCAAAAAGTTAAACAAATTTTCTGAAAGAGAAAAAACCTTAGAAAAGGAATGGAACTTATATATTCCGATATTTAAACTTCATGTAACGAAGCACCGGTGGAAGAAACCGACGCAGTAAATTTTCCAACTGAATTTGTGAATTTACTTGAATTGCCAGGTCTACCTTTACATAAACTGGAATTAAAAAAAAAACTTTAAGACACGCTAACAACGTAGCTTTGCCCGCTATTTTTAATATTATAAAATGCTTTTCAACCCTGCTTTACGTTATTTATTTTCATTCAAAACACAAATGAACAAAACTACTTACGGGTCTATCTACCTAAGTTCGCACTTTACCAAATTATCTTGACATACACACGTATATTGCAAATTATTATGGATTCATTACTAACAATCCACTCTCATGAGCAAAAGTGATCAAATATTTATTTATTTTAAACCCATTGTTGTGCAGAATTATTTATTTGTGCTGGCTGGGTGAAGGCTTTAAATAAAAAAACGAATTTAATAAAAATTGTGGGGGGCGCCCCCTTAACCTTTAAGGCACGCTAACAACGTAGCGGGCTGCGCCCGCTAGTTATAAATGTTTATATGACCACATACATTTATATTAACACTTTGGTTTTATAAATATGTTTGATATGACGTTATATATTAAGAGATCAGCAAATATAGTTTAAACATAATTATATATAATGGTGTATAAGCTTCTCTAAACAATCTTATTTCAAAATATATAACAAAGTTAATATAAAATTGTATTTATTTCATGTATAAATTTATCTGACATGATTTCTAATTATACAAAATTTTATAAAGTTTAATTGCACTATAAAAATTAAAAAAAACTCCGACATTGTGGATCTGGTTTTGAATTTTGCACTTTGACATATACATACATATATAAATGTTTATAATTGAATTCAACGTATATTTTTCAAATAGTTGGCAAAATACTCTTTTAGAATTTTTAAACAGTTAGAGTAAAAATCTTGGTTTTGCTCTGTATATTTGTGAAAAATCTAAAACACGCGTTTTTTTTTACAAAAAGTGTAATATTAAAAAATATTTGTTTAAATATTTAAAGTGATATTCTCGAAATAAAATTCATTTTGGCGACAAAAAGTTTTGTAAATTTTTTTTTGTTTTTTTTTCTCATATACGTTAAAATAATCACAATTTAGCTATTTGGCAAAAAACCATATTTTACAATAAAAATCACCTTTTTTAAAAATATTTTTTTTTTGGTACTTTTCTTGAAATGTACACGCCTTTAGAAATCATATATAAAAAATGGTTAAAATCGAAGAGATCATGCATTTAAGGGTTAAAAAAATAAATAAGGGGAACAATTTTTTTTTTCATTGTGGAATTAAAGGCCGAAATAAATATTTTTACTATAAATTTAAAAATAAAAATTAGACAAACATATGTTGAAATTAATATGGTTTAAGTTCATTTATATTTCCGTGAAAAAAAAAATAATTGTGAAAGTTAATTTTTTATTTTATAAAGTCACATCTACACGAGAGAAAAAATTTGCTAGAGATAGAGAAAAACACCTCTAAATAGCTTAAATCATTCACAATAAAGATAATTAGAGGAGCAAAAAACACCTCTAAATAGCTTAAATCATTCACAATAAAGCTAATTAGAGGTGTTTTTTGCTCTATCTCTAGAAGTTTTCTCTCTTGTGTAGATGTGCCTTAAGAAAGACACACATTTTGTAAGAAATACCAAAACTCTAACCTAGAAAAATTTGTTCCCACAAATTTTTAATGATTTATTTTGTCAGCTTTTTCTAAGTTTATTAGCAAAAATCTTTCTAAACATTAAGCATTAGTATTTAATATGAATGAAATAAGTGATCTCAACAATATTCACTAAAATTTTCTTTGAAAATCTTCATCAAATTATATGTATTTATATAAAATTTGATGCAGTTTGATAGACCCATTTTTCGGATGAAATTGTATCAGGTGAGATAACATGCTTATCTCGCTTGATATAATTATATATTCCAATATTCGGATCAAATTAGATATGGACGTATATATGGGTTTATATATGGTGATATATGACTATATACCATCTTTTTTAGTCGGGTTGTATAAACTAGCATATTATAATGGTATTTTTTAAAAGTTTACCGCGTTTATCAAATGTTACCCACAAATTTATTTAAATGAATATTTTAAAAATATTTATATAAACAAAAAAAAAAATAAATAAATAAATTCAAATCAATGATATTTGACAATTTTCAAATGTTTGTATAAATACCAGGGTTGGCAACCGTTTCATAAAGTTAGTGATAAGTGGTAACGTTATTTCAATAGTATTTCGTTAGGTTATTTTGTGGTTATCGGTATTTTAAGTTATAGCTTTAAGTTATTTTAGGGTTAACGGTATTTTAAGTTATTTCGTTAGGGTATTTTAAGGTTAACGGTATTTTAAATAATTTCGTTAGGGTATTTTAAGGTTATCGGTATTTTACGGTATTTCGTAGTATATTTTAAAGATATCAGAGTATTATTTTTACCCTTATTAATAAGTTATTATAAAACACAATATCAGTAATATATTATTTTAAAGCCTCCAAATAAGCAGTGATATATCTCTATATCGGTAACTCATTATTTCACACATAAGTATTGATGTATCACAATATTAGTAACGTATTACTTTAGGTTTCTAAGTAAAAGCAAGGTAAAGGGGTACCTATTACTAGGCAATGCGTGAAAAAGGTCTAACCCATTACTCAGGTTTTGCTGGGTGGTTTTGTGCGTTCCCGGTATTATGAGCATTTTTACCATTTTTTGACATAATTATTTGTTTACTCTCATTTTACCAGACTTTACCCAAAATTACGTCGAACAAACTTAATATTACGACCAGTGTTGCCATTTCAGTGCTTTTCGGGTATTTTTTGGTGCTTTTTTCCTTCCCGTACCCGGTGATTTTTTACAAATACCCGTTTATAAAAAGCGGGTATTTACAGTGCTTTTTCAGATTTCTGGCAGTGATTTTAGTGCTTTTTGTACAGTTTATATTTTTGGTATTTGTTCTCCTTTTTTTTCAATTTTTCTTGAATTTTCTGTAAAAGTTGAAAAAATAATACGAAATATACAAAAAATACATTTTTTTCACTATGTTCGTAGTACAATTTTAAATAGCAACTTCGTTATATTTAAACTTTAAAATTTTGAAATATTAGTTTGGTGCTTTTTTACCCTTTTCTGGTTATATATGAACCTTTTTTACACGATTTTATAAAGCTAAAATGTGTTTTTAAAATCTTGACTTAAATTTTTCAAAAAATTATTACCGTGCTTTTTTATCCCATTTTTGGTAAATTTTTACCCTTTTTACCCGTTTTCACAATGCTCACGGCGCTTTCATGCCTTCAAGAGTTGGCAACACTGATTACGACCGTACTTAAGTATAGTTAAACAATACCATTTGTAATTAATCAAAACAAACTCATACAAACTTAATTTTTTTAAATTTAATTTTATGTTTTGTAGAGAAAAAAAAACCTAACGTAATTCTATTTCCATATATTTAGTTAGAATATTCTTCCACCTCAAGTCCAAATTCTAATATGATATTGTCATATTAGATTTTTATTTGTTGTTTCAAAAAGGGTTGATAATTTTCATGATAGACAATACAATTGTTTCGTAGACATCACTCTACTCTTCAGTTGTCCGCAAGAAGAAAATGATAACTTTCATACTCAAACTGCGACATTACATAAGGTACAAAAAACCAACGGGATGAGAATTTTGTACTTTCGTATATGAACTGTCTGATTTGGTAAAACCAGTTATAAATCAACTCCTTTTTGAAAGCAACAATTACATAAAAGTACCCTTTGGGTACTATTTATATGTATGTCTGTTGTCAATACATTTTGTAAAAACAACTAATTTTAAACTCAAAACAAAATAAATATTTGAATGAGATTTTAGCCGTGGTGTGCTTATTTTCAACAATTATTTTAATTTTTGCATTAAAAAATACAAAAATTGTTTTTTCGGACTTTCTATATTTTCATATATTTAGTTAGAATATTCTTCCACCTCAAGTCCAAATTCTAATATGATATTGTCATATTAGATTTTTATTTGTTGTTTCAAAAAATAAGCACACCACGGCTAAAATCTCATTCAAATATTTATTTTGTTTTGAGTTGAAAATTAGTTGTTTTTACAAAATGTATTGACAACAGACATACATATAAATAATACCCAAAGTGTACTTTTATGTAATTGTTGCTTTCAAAAAGGAGTTGATTTATAACTGGTTTTACCAAATCAGACAGTTCATATACGAAAGTACAAAATTCTCATCCCGTTGGTTTTTTGTACCTTATGTAATGTCTCAGTTTGAGTATGAAAGTTATCATTTTCTTCTTGCGGACAACTGAAGAGTAGAGTGATGTCTACGAAACAATTGTATTGTCTATCATGAAAATGATCAACCCCTTTTTGAAACAACAAATAAAAATCTAATATGACAATATCATATTAGAATTTGGACTTGAGGTGGAAGAATATTCTAACTAAATATATGAAAAAATAGAAAGTCCGAAAAAACAATTTTTGTATTTTTTAATGCATTGTTAAAATAATTGTTGTCATTCTATTTCGTTAGGGTATTTTAGGGTTAACGGTATTTTAAGTTATACCGTTAGGGTATTTTAAAGTTATCGATATTTTAATTCATTTCGTTAGGGTTAGGGAATGCAAAATCCCGCACTTTTTGATTTCCCGGGAAAGCGGAAAATTTATCTTGAATTCACGGGATCCCGGGATCCCGCAAGGGAAAGAAATTAAAAATATTTTATAATAATTTAAAAATTTTTATAATAATTTAAAAATTTTTATAAATAAAATGTAAAATTTTCATGATCGTGAAAAGCTCAATTGGTTTTTCTTGTAATTTTAATTACTTCCGTAATTAATTTTATATCAGAAATTATATAAGTCTAATTATATATGTATTTTTCAAAATTGAATAAACTAAAAAATTTACCCGTCACAAAAAAAAAAAAATAAATAAATAAAAAAATTAATATGGAAAATAATTTTAGAAAATTGAAAAAAAAATTTAAAAATTATGGGAACATATTTTAACTTGCTTGAACATTTTTAAAAATCAATGGAAAAATTTGTCTTTATTTCTGTACAGAATAAGTGCGATTCAAATTTTTTTATACAAACACTATTTGAGTGGCTTGAAAATTAATCCGTGTGTTCTGTTACTCGAAACTCTTACTACTTTCACTTTTGGTTACTTTTTGAATTTTTACAGTTGTGGTAAAAGTAGCAAATTGTAGTAAGTAAACAAAGAAGCCCAATGTAAAATGTTTACTATTTTCAAAAGCTTGGAAAATTTTGAATAAGAAAATTTGAAATAATTGACTTTATTATTTTAAACTGCATTTTCTTAAATCACGGGATTCATGGTCCAAATTCCCGGGAATGCGGGAACTAAAAAATGCTTAATTTCCCGGGAATCCCGGGATGCATTTCCTAGTTAGGGTATTTTAAGGTTAAGGGTATTTTAAGTTATTTCGTTAGAGGTATTTTAGGGTTAAAAATAGTTCGTTGAAAGGGTTTTGCATCGTTAACGGTATTTTACGGTTAGTGTTTGCCAACCATGATAAATACGAAAAAGTTTACACATACAAATATTTTTTACAAATATTTTTTTTGAAAAAAAAGTGCTTTGGAAAAAATTCAAAAAGAGTTTTTCATATCAAAGTATCACATACCATAGATTACTCACATACTTTCTACGCCATTGTAATATCGCCCTCATATCAGAAGTTAAAGGCTCTTAAAAGTAGATGTGACTTTAAAGTCACATTGGTAAGAAATGGGCTAAATAAAATAACATTTTGTCTACAAAAACAAAACCAAAGTTTAAATTTGACCACGAAAATATAAATAAAAAAATTTACCAATTTAGCTATTTTTGTCATCCATCCCAAAGTTCAATGTTAATTATTTCAATCCTTTTATTGTTGCTTTCTTGTATTCAAGCCATATTTGTTACTAAAACAATTTGTCCATTTGGTTTTCTATTTGTTGTACCCTACACAACTCTGTGGAATAGGGAATATTAAGTTTGTGCTGTTGTTTGTAACTAACAAAAATAATGGACGGAGACTCACCTTCTTGTATATCGATCGACTCTGAATCACTTTTTGAGTCAATTTAGCGATCGGCCTGGCCTGTCCATATATGCTTACCAAGGGTAATCAGAGTCTGAAAAGGCTCATAAAAGAACCCGTAGACCTTCTGAAATCATAGTTACATGAGAGTGTTTTTCTTTGCCGATGAAGCCTCTTTTATGACTCCTAAATATGGCATTTATGAGATAATTATGATTCAGTTTTGAGTCACTTATGAGTATTCTTTCAAATTCCAAATAGGCTTATAAACAAGAGTCTATTACGTTTCATTTATGACTCTAAATTTTGAGCGCTCTGAAATTGATCATATTTTAGAGTCTTATGAGTCATAATTTTTGAGCGCTCAGAAACCACAAACCGCACTTCTGAAGAAAATTTGATGAAAATTGATACATAAGTTTATACACCAACAAAAAAATTCTTTGTCCTAACTGAATTTGGATTTAATCGAATCGTTCTTTTGCTGCAACCGAAAATTTGGTTGCATCAACCAAATGGATGATTCCCACTGCAAATGGTTACAATTGGTACATGTTTTGACCTAGTCGTCATAAAAAGCTTCTAACTCAGCTTAAATTTCATTAACAAACCAAAGCGATTTAGGCAATTTCTTGCATGGGAACTAGGGATACCGATCCCGAAAATACCGGGATTTTCGGGATTTACAAATCCCAAAATCCCGGGATAGTTCTTGAAATAATCCCGGGATTTCCGATTTAATTATATGCCATATTTTATCACTTTTTGTATTTGTTTTTATTGTTATATTCAACCTAAATCACTTAAATCAAATATCTTATTAAATTTTTTTAAAGAACTAATTTTTCCTATTCATAAATAATAGATTAAAATAGATTAGAGATTAAATATATCTGAATAAAAACCTTAATAATTTAAAAAACTTGCAACTTTAAAAATCGTAATTCAGATTTATTTAATTTATTTAACGGACATGTTTTTATTTATTTTATTGAAATCATAACTTCATGCAAAATAATTTAGCCGAATATTAAATAGTATACCAAAAACAGAAAATTTTTGTTATAGTACACTGAACCAAAAAAGTCTGTAATGGCTACTGAAAATTTTGCTGTTATTACGGGAAGTTTAACTGTTTTGAGCCCAGCGGTATTTTTTGCTAATTTTAGCAACAATGTCTGCTGATCTGTAGTACAATAAAATTAGTAGAAAAAATTATTACTAAATTTTATGTAAACTGCAATTCAAAATCGATTTGCTAAAATCAGTTAAAAAACTTGCTAAATATCATAATTTTAGTACAATGAAATTAGTATAAATAATTAGTTGCAGTTACTAAATTTCAGTAAATTGTTGTTAACTATAATTTAAAATCAATCTGCTGAAATTAGCAAAAAAGTCTACTAAAAAATAAAAAAGCGTATAATTACCTCATCGCACTTGAAATTTGGAGCCAAAATTGCAAACGTTTCACCAGTTATTACCTTTTTATGCATTGGAGATACAATACAATTTTCTGAGTGTTATTTCCAAACTTAGGGTCATATGCATAATCACTTTTCAAATATATAAATGACTTATAAAACAAATTGTCCATACAAAATTCATTTTACAAATGTGTTATAAGGTTTTCAAATTATTATGCATAGGCACTTAAGAATATATCAATATAAGCTGTATTTTGTCTTATGCCTATCAACGTTAAGTATTTAAAGCAAATCTTCGCTTAACCGATTGTAGTATAAAAAAATTTTAAACAGGTTATGTTTTTAATTTTTCCGTTATAATTGAACGTACTTTAGCAAAAGTTTTTAGGACGTAACGCGAATAAGTTACGTCAGATGTGAAAATGTATAAACGTTGAGTTTTCAACCTTGATAATTATCCGTGTTTAAAGTTAACGTGCATACAAAAAGTAATGTGTTAGTTTTCGTCTGTGACACGTTTTTATGCACTTTGAGTTTTTTTAAAAGTTAACGGATATAGTTAAGTCGGAAATACAGCTATAGTAACAAATATAAACTAAACAAGAATTGTAAAAAATCAAAAAAAAATTTCAAATTAGTATATTTTTCTGCTAAATTTAGCACTCGGTTTTGAAAAATTAGTAAAATGTTTTGCTGAAATCAGCAGCGAGAATTAGTATCCGTAACTTGTAATAATAGAATAGCAAAAATGATTACTAAAAAAATAAATTGTACTAAAAATCAGTATAAAAATAGTAAAGTGCGATTGGAAACTGTTTACAAATTGTTTTTACTAACTTTTTTATCTGAGTGAACTTAGTAAAATCTAACAATCGACCTTTTTGAAATCAGCAGAGGTATGTTCTAAAAATTTCACATTAGAAGACTTAAAAAATCTAATATAATCACCAGGGTATATGACAACTTGACAAGGTTTGCAAATTCTTCCTTTTCTTTATTTTTCATTAAATCTTATTTTTAGTTTTTAAAAAAATATGCAATTTAATGAAAAATATGCAAAAATGTGCAATAAAAATTATAAAATATGAAAAAATATGCACTTAAATGCAAAATATGCAAAAATATGCATTTATAACAAAATATGCGACAACAAATCGATGCCATTTTGTTGCAAATTCTTCGGAAAAGTATTTGGTCAAAATCATTTTTGGCTTAATGACTACAAACATGCATTGTCTTAAAGTCGCTGCCATGATAAAACAATAAAGCAAGAAAATCCCGAAACCTCGAAAAATCCCGAAAAATTCCAAGATTCTGGCATTTCAATTTTCAAACCCCGAATCCCGGGATTTGAAAAAACCAGTCCCGTTCGGCATCCCTAATGGGAACTACATATATATATTTAATCCTTTAATTCCCAGTGGAACATAGGGCCGGGAACTACATACATACAATATAAATTTTATTACTGAATCAGATTGTACTCATTTCAGGCAAGAAATGCTGGGTTCAACTTTAGCTCAGTTCCTCCAGTTTTTTTTATATTGGTTAGAAGGCCGGAAAACTTGAAAAATTATGAAAACTGCATTGCTTTTTCGTGGATTTTTTTAATTGAAATTCCTTCTCCCGAATTTCCGGAATATTACACAAATATAACTGTGGTTTAGGCTTTCATTTAGTCGGTATGACCGAATTTATTTATTTATTTTACTTACTTTTTATGATTGAATGTATTCTTCTGCTTTAGTGACTTTTTTTCATATGGTCATAAACTGCATTTTATAACTATGGCTTTTATATCATATTTGGTAAAGAAACATGTTTATTTTTAATAGAAAAATCCAGACAAACAAAGAAATAGAAAAATACCAACTAAACTCTCATTGGTATGTAAGATTTGACCAAAATATGTGGTTGTACAATTGGCCTAAAATGGACATTAGAAAATAAATAATACAAAAGTATAGACATTGTGTACTAAAAATAGCTACAACTAAAAAATCATTTCAAGATACACTAAATATATAACGGATTTCTTAAGAAACATTTTATAAGAAATTCAAGTTTTTTACTTCTAAAAAAATTTATAGTATTTTTAAGTTGAAATATGATCAAGTTTTATGAAAAATTTAAAACGACTATAATAATGATAAAATCCCTTAAAAACCTTTTCATAAAAATCTTATATTCCTTAAAACAGTCTTGAAAAATTTTTATAAAAATGTACACCATTTACAAATAAAAACTCAAAATTTGCTAATTGATCATTTTCTAAAAAAAATGTAAAGGAAAGGTGAAAAATTACAGCTGATAATACTAAATATTTTAAATTTATTTTAAATATTATTTGATTGTTAAAAATTGCAACATGAATGAATAATTCATACATTAATAAAAAACTGAAATAAAAAAATATTATTAACTAAATATTTGTGTCAAAACACTTAATTGTTGTTAATTAATATTTGTCACACGCTTTTTAATGGACCAACTAACCAACGAACAACAATTGAATGTTATAAAGAAAAAAAAAAAAATAAAAAATCTGTCGATTTGAAACCAATGAACAATTTTTTGTTTAAATTTATGTGTATAGATATAAAAAAATATTTATTTTATATGAAAAAACTACTTTTTAATAGAGACAATTAACCCAAAAGTCAATTGTAAAAAAAATGGATGGCAAAAAAAGAACAAAAAATTGAGAAAATAGCGATAATAAACAAGTAGGAAAATTAGAGACTGTCAACATCGAATATATTGAGCCTTAAGCTATAACCTCAATTGACTTACCCTTTGCTAATTTTCCCATAAAAGTCATCTTAATTTGACTTCAGATTGTTAAAAACAGGGATGCGCAAAATTGATTTGCAATTGTATTAGTAAGCAAGAGAGAGACCTGTACTGAAAAAAAAAAAATTGAGCGAATTAAAAAAATATATCTTTTACATATTTGTCAATCTCCATATTTTTATACAATCTTAATGACATTTTCTGCAACCTATTTTTATAGATTTTAAACAAAATCTTCTATGTCAATACTTTTATGACAATTTTTTTTTTTTTATTTCTATTAAAGGTATACTATGAAAGATTTTACTATGGAAATAAGCATAATGTCTTTTAATAACATATTCCCTAGATTCCTGAAAAGTTTTATAACGTAAAAGGCATTGCATGATATCAAAAACATTTTTCATCATATATTTTCTGAATGTCGTAATTAATTTTTTTCAATGCACATGAAAAAAAATATCAAAACACCTGTTAAGCATGTGCACTCGTCGCTGTCTCAGTGACGACTAAATTAAAGAGCATAAGAATATGTGTGAGGCAGCGTTGCCATAAGACAAATGCGAAAAGGTGCTAGATCGTCGAAAAAAAAGTGCTAGAAAATGCTAGATTCAAAATAAAAAGTGCTAAAAAGGGTGCTAGATTTTTTTTTGTTTTTAACATGCATTATGGGTTTTTTATCAGAGTTGGCAACCGATTCATAAGGTTAAGGCCAGTTTACATTATAAGATTTTCGGTGGTATTTTGCTTTAGTACACATGCAAAACATATAGACAAGGTTGCAAAATCTTTCCGAAAGTCTTATAGTGTAAACCAGTCTTTAGTGTTAATGGATAACGTTATTTCATAAATATTTCGTTAGGGTATTTTAAGGTTATCGGTATAATAAGTTATTTCGTTAAGTTGTTTTAGAGTTACCGGTATTTAAAGTTATTTCGTTTGATTATTTTAAGGCTTTTTAAGTTATTTCGTTATGGCTAGTTTACACTGTACGATTTTTGGTATGATTTTGCTTTAGTACACATGCAAAATATATAGGCTGGATTTCAAAATCACACCGAAAATCTTATAATGTAAACCAGCTATTAGTGGTATTTTAAGGTAAATGATGGTCCCTAGGATATTTAAAATTTTTGAGTTAGGGTCTGTTAGGTTAACCGGTACTTTAAATAATTTCGTTAAAGTATTTTTTTTTAATTGTAGTTATTTGAATTCATTTTAAATCGTTATTGATGTTTTGGGGTTAGTGTTGACAAACCATGGTTTTTATTGATATATTGAATTATTAATAAAAAAAAAAACTATGCATTTCATACAGTCGCCATTTCAAAGGGTCATCATTTATTGCTGGCTTTAAATCAGTAAAGAAATTAAAAAATCATAATTTGGAGATAAATTAGAAACGTTCTCCATAGAAATAATTTCAGATTTTGAGGCTAAAACATATCAGATTCTACAGAAAGTTTAGCTATTATACGAAATATTGTAGGATTTGTTAACTATTTCGTTAGAAAAATTATCAATTATGTGAAATTTTCTCACAGAAATGCCTTCAGATTTTGAAAATATTTTTTATATTGATAAATCTTCAGATTCTAATGCCTTTTGCGGTCAAGAAAATTATATTTATATAGAGAAACCATCTAATTTTAAATTCTTCCTGCTGTAGAAAAATTATTTAAGATTCAGAAAATTTTTACTGAACAATATTTTTTGTTAGTCCTATACTTTTGTAATTTTAATATACATGCAGGAGCACCAGAGTCTTAGCAATATTTCTTTTCGAAACAGATTTTTACCATTCTTTCCAAAAGTTTAAAAATCTGCTAACAATTTCAGACAGGGTTTTCGGGCTGTGCTTTAAGGTCATTTCGATTGCCGTTAACAATCAGATGTTGGTTTTCAAATTGGAACTCTTTTGGAAGTGATCTAGTGTGAACTTAAGTCAGAAATGCCACACTAACTTTTCTTATTTCTTCTTTTTAGAAATTCGTAAATATTGTTATGCCAATATTTAACAAAAAGTTGGCATGACTGGTAAAGATATTTATTCACTATTCAACTTTAACCCAATTCAGAGAAGCTGTATATTTGTGTGTGGACTGTGATATTTGTAAATCCTGTTATTTCTTGAACTCGAGAAGTGTTTCAAGATATTTTTCATATAGATATTGAATTATTTAAAAAAGCGCTAAAAAATTTCAATATTTTAAAAAAAAAAGTGCTAAACTAGCACCTAGCACTTTTTTTTAATTTTTGGTTGCTAACTCCCATAAAAAAGGGCTAGATCTAGCACCTAAAGTGCTAAAATGGCAAGCCTGGTGTGAGGTAGTAATTTCACAATTGTGTTATGAAACGCGCACCACTAGTTTAAAATTTAACCATATCCATATTTGCTTTAACTGAATTGGTTGATTTTTTCACGTTTTCTTTATATTTTCAAACAATTTTTTGGGTTTTATATTTTTAGTTTGTTTATTGTATTTTTATGTTTCTTATTTTTTATTTCAATAGATTTTTTTGAAATGTTTTTAATTTCATTAAGACGAGTTGCGACTGAAAATAAACTAAATTAATAGAGATATTACATTTCAAAAGTTGACCTAAGCTAGATATGGGTAATTCAACATATCGAGACACTATATTCAATACTCTATATCTGCAATTTTGGCCAAAATGAGTTTTTGATGGCAAAATCATTGTTGATATTATATCCATCTATGATATCATTTTGGAAGCGAAATACACATTCTTTGCCACTTTTTTGAACATTTTACATTTTTCCATATCTACAAACAAATTAATTTTCAAATACAGAAGTCTATATATGCATATAAATTTAAATTATTTGAATTCTATAAGGTACACACAAGAAAATAATTCAGGGAATATTGCCTTGGTTGGCTGGTATTTTTATAAGTAGACAATTTGTGAAATTTACTTGTATTTTTATATTTTTTTAATAAATAAATACTTATTTAATAAAATAAAAAATGTACGATATTATTAAGAGGCTTTTTGCAATAAAAATCACCTAACATCAAAGTAATATTAACAAATGTTTGCCTATCTTAAAATAGGTAAAGCGGCAATTCTTCATAGTTAATTTAACAAAAATTATAGGTGATTTTTCGAACATAAAAGTCAGATAGAAATTACCTATTTTTTATGGTAATATTGCCGTAAAGCATAGTAAACCCTATGTTACCTTTGAAAATAGGTGATAACACCCTATAGTTTTAGGCAATATTACCTATAGTTTTTTTTGTGTGTATACATTAAAGTTTTTTGAGAATATCTTTTTTTGGAAATTTTGTTTTTGCAACTAACCACCAAACTTTATTTTCATATTCTGCAAACGGATATAATGATGCAATTTTCCTTTCTGCAAAATATTTTCGCGATTTCTTTTTTGCAAACTAAGAACCAAACTTTGGTGTGGAAATTGGTATTATATTCCCAAGTTTAAAGATTTAAAAAAACCACACTTAAAAAATTGCAAAATAATCGCTGAAAAGGGCTAAAAAGGCTTTATGGTACAAAAAATTAATTAAAAAAATTAATCAGTGATTTACATTCTGCAAACAAATATATTGATGCAAAAATTTTATGTTTTGCAAATTTTTTTTTCGCGATTTTTTATTTTTTGCAACTAACCACCAAACTTTGTTTTATGAAATATGTATGTCCCTAGAATATAGATTTAAAAAGCCGCACTCGAAAATTTGCAAAATAATAGCGGAACGCGAAAAAAGTCTTTATGGTACAAAAATTGTATTAAAAATCTTAGTCAGCGATTTAAATTCTGTAAAGAAATAAAGGGTGGTTAAATTTTAAGGGCCGATGTTGATTTTGAATAAAACACAAATTATTTAGGAAATTATTGTCATTTCTTTTTATATGATAATATTGGTATGGTTCAATTATGTATGGAACAAAATATCGGCCAAATGGCCGCCGCGACCTCGGCCGCAAACCTCCATCCGATGGTCCAAATTTTCGATGACGCTGAGGCATAATTGAGGTTCTATGCCGTTAATGTGCCGAATCATCTCATCCTTTAGCTCTTGAATTGTTGCTGGCTTATCGACGTACACCTTTTCTTTCAAATAACCCCAAAGAAAGAAGTTCAACGGTGTCAAATCACATGATCTTGGCGGCCAATTGACATCGCCACCACGTGAGATAACACGGCCATTGAATTTCCCGCGCAAAAGAGCCATTGTTTCGTTGGCTGTGTGGCAAGTGGCACCATCCTGTTGAAACCACATATCGTCCAGGTCCACATTCTCAATTTCTGGGCACAAGAAGTCCGTTATAGCGAACACCATTCACGGTAACTGCTTGGCCAACCTCACTTTCGAAGAAGTACGGCCCTATGACGCCGCCAGCCCATAAACCGCACCAAACACAAAAAACAGGGGTTTTCACATTTCCTACAGACCCGATTTGCAAAAATTTGTGCACAATTCTCCCGATTGTGGACACATTTGGTCGATTATGCTGACCAAATAAATCACGAAGTGCACGAAATGCATTTTGATTTGAACGCCCATTTTCATAAGAAGCCTGATTAACTTTAAAACGTTGCTCGATTGTGTCTCTTTCCATGGTTCAAATTGAGTTAGTCTGAAATTGATAAATGTCAAATGAAATGCAGAAAAAAACTTGACGTTTAGGTGTGGTTCACATTCAACATCGGCCCCTAAAATTTAACCACCCTTTATATTAATGCAAAAAATTTCCTCTTTGTAATTTTTTTTCGAAATCACACTTAAAAAATTGCTAAACAACGACGGAATGCGAAAAAGTGTAGAAAATGACATAGAAGAGCTAATCAACTTGACATTCTGCAAAGGAATATATTGGTGTAAAATTATCCTTTTCGCAAAATTTTTTTCGCATTTTTTTTTTTGCAAACTAACCACTAAACTTTGGGCCAGATATGAGTGTAATAGTCTTGGGTTATGGATTAAAATACACCGCATTGAAAAAAATTTTAAAATAATGGCGGATTGTGAATAAAAGGATTTATGCCGCAGAAAATGAATTAAGAAACTTAATTAGCGATTAACATTTTTCAAACAAATATGATAATGCAAACTTTTTCGTTTTTGTAAAAATTTTTTTCCCTTTTTTTCCAAACTAACCATTAATTTTTGGAATAAGAATATAATAGTTCTTGGATAATTAATTTCAATAAAACGAGACTTTTCCATCCCTGATTAGCAATTCTGTGTTCGTTGAAGTTTGGAGGCACATAATATTGTTTTCCACAAAAAGTATAGAGATTCACATGGTCATTTGTTCCTAATAATGCATATTTTTTATATTTATCAAAACTACATATCTGCTAGTATTATAATAAAATTATATAAAAATTTTATTTCAGAACTCTATATCTGCATTAGCGACGTAAATAACGCAAATAATTTCAAAATAAGTATATATAGGGATAAGTTACCATTTTTAAATAATATTCTAGAAGACAGATTGATTCAAAAAAATCTTATAAGCAAGTGAATTAGTTTTATTGCTCTCCTGAACAATTGTATTTTTGCAGATATAGAGTATTGAATCTATCGTATCGATATTTCTATAGTATAAATCCTTTCCTTAATTCAACTTCAATATAGTTGGGCCTTTAACTGCCAAAAACTAGAAAGTTTACTATTATAGATTTCTGCTGAAAATCTACGGGTTTCAATCATTTGGATTACTCCGCAAAATTTCATAGCCGTATAAACCCGATTAGAAGGGTTCCCATATAACTGTATATTAGGATGTCCCTTCAATAACGATTTGTCGATTTTCTTCATTACACCCCCCAAGTTTTATTGCATATGGTTCCAAATGGAAGAAATCGATATTTTTTTTGAAACGTCAACCCTTGTCGAAAATGGCCCACTTTCTATTATTATTAAAAATTCCCAAAATTCGGAATTTCGAAAAAAAAATATTTTTTTTCATTTATTCATTTAATATACACTATAAAAAATGCTTGTAAATTTACTACTATAAAATGGGTAAAATTTTGTTTAATTTTACGAAAATTCGGTAAATATAAACAAAAAATGCGTAAACTCTTTTCATACACACTTCCATACACAATAATACACACACAAAGTATTTTTAGACATTATGTGTTTATAAATAAACACATTATGCCTAAAATTACTATTGTTTTGTTAAATAAAATTTTTACACACAAAGTTGGTAAATATACTATCCTATAATAGTAATAAATACTCTGACATTTCAAATTGGAAAAAATTTAAAAAAAATTTATAAATAATAAAAAGAAAAAGCGAAAACGGATTATTTTTTGTGAATTACAACATTTCCACAAACACATTAGAGTCTGGAAATAGCAACATAAGCATGAAATTGTTTTTGGTAATTATTGTTAACGCATGTGGTAGTCTAAGCCTGATTTCAAAATTGAAAACGCCGAAAGAGAGATACGGGCTACGCAGGAACAATTGGGTGCAATGACTCCTGCTCAACAAAATGCCTTCTTTGCAAGGGAGGCAGTCAACCAACAACCGTCAGCAATAACGGGAGAAAACGCCGTAATAGAGATAGGGCCTAGGCAAAACAACTGGGTGCAATGACTCCTGCTCAACAAAGTCAGTATTCATTGAGTACTGCCTAACTTGCAAAGAAAGCATTTTGTTGAGCAGGAGTCATTGCACTCCAGAGAAACAAGCCGATCAAAATAATCGGCGGCGGCGGCGGCGATAAAGGTTGAGCCGGATAAAAATCGGCGGCGGCGGCGCAACCAAATAATCGGCGGCGGCGGCGGCTTGATCGGCTTGATAGAACATTATACACGTAATTTAAAGATGTTTAAGGTTTTTTCCAAAATATAGCAATAGAAAATTGTACAAAAAATTTGGAATTATCAAATAAAAAATAATTTTAAGTTAAATTCATCGATAAAAATTACAAATTTAGGATTTTTAGTTTTTGAACGGACCTAGAAGGTGAGATAGTTGGGCTTTCCAAATATATACATATGTTTATATATTCAACAAAATTGTGTGGAAATATTTTGAAATAAAACTGATTTTCTTAATTTTTTTCTTATTTTGTTTAATTTTGACGGCTTTTAATTACAATATTTTGTTAAAAAATTTGTTATTCTTAATTCAGAGTAAAATGAAGTTCTACTTTAATCGCTTTAAAACAAGGTTGGTTACCGTTATCGTTATAAAACCGTTATCACTAAAATACCGTTTCAAATTGAATACCGTTATCGTTACCAATACCTTTAAAAAAATTTGTTACCGATAACGTTATTTTTATGGGTAGTTACCGGTATTTTACCGGTATTTATTAATTTATATAAAAATGCCAATTTTTTTAACTTTTTTGTTTTATAATCCTGAGTTATTTTTATAAAAAAAAATTATAGATAATATTTTTAATTATTAAAACTACCAGCATTGAATTTGTAGATTATAATCCGTATTTTTAAGACTTAAAAATAAGAATATGCTATGTTTTTACTGGTTTATATATATATTTTTGACGTAATTTCTAATACCGGTACGTACCGGTATTGCTGTTTCGATAACGGTATACCGTTACCGAAACAGTCTTAAATACCGTTACCTTTACCGTTACCGAAACTAATAAAATTCGATACCGTTACCCTTACCGTTATTCGTTTCGGTAACCAACCTTGCTTTAAAATTGTCAAAGTTATACATTTATTTATAAACATGGAATCTCTGCATTTATAAGAAAATTGAAAAAGTTAACCTTAATGAGTGTGCAAACAAGAACATCGAGATGTCTTATAATAGCTGAAATTAAATGTTTAGAAAAATTACGATAACTTTTTCAATTTTCAATTAATTTAAACAAAAGAATCTGATTTACTAAAAAATAAACCCACTTTCAGAATAAATTACAATAGTAAAGAATTTTTTAATACTGTAAAAAAGCCGTCAATATTTTTTTAAAAATCTTTCAACATATTTCAGTTACAAATAAATAATTCTATATACATATATTTGGAAAGCTAAATTTTTTGTCTTTCCAAAAACGTTCCAAGATTCAAAATCGGTTGAAAAATTGCTGAATTTAAAATTGTTAAGTGCTTGAAGTCGCTCAAAAACAGAGTTTTGACACTAGCACCCCTGTTCTGAATTCCAAAACTTTTTAATTAGAGTAGTTTTGTAAAATCACACAAAATTCAAAATGTCGGAAATTGACTGTTTCGAACAAATTTTAGCATACTGAAAAATTTTGAAATAAATTTTAACATATCAATTTTTGCAACAAAATATTCATTTTACTTTCACCAAAATATAAATAAAACGAAGAAAATAATTCGGATGTGGATAACAGAAGAGCAAAAAAATTCGGAATGTTTCACTTTAGAATTTTTTTATGTGGATTCGGAACTTAGAAATTAACAAACTCTATTTTCACTCAAAATTAAATGTGTTTTTAGAATAAACTAGAAAAAAAAATGGTTTGAAAAAAATTATGCTCGAAAAGATGTCAAAGTTGAAAAACTTAAAAGAAAAGTAAAAACATTCAGATATTCACCCCTGTTCTGAGTCCCGAAACTTTTTAATTAGAGTTGATTTGTAAAATCACACGGAATTAAAAATTTCGAAAATTTGCTGTTCCTACCAAATTTTAATATTCATAGACTAATTTTAAAATAAATTATTATATAATTATTGTTGTTAAAAAATATATATTCGTTTCACTATCATCAAGCTTTTTCTACACGAAACAAATCAAAAAAATAACTCGGATGTGGATCACGGAACAGCAAAAAAATCCGGAATGTTTCACTTTAGAATTTTTTTGTGGATTCGGAACTCAGAATAGCGTCGATTATTGTAAATATCTCCCCAATTTTATAAGTCGACCGAGAAATAACTTACTTAACATTTTTTTCGTCCGCAATGTCTTAAAAATTTCTGAAAAATGTGATGTGATCTACTTAACCAAACCTACGACCATAGATTCGAATGAATGAATGCATGAAAGGATTTTTAATTAAAATTTACTAATATATCATTCGTTTATACCATTCCTTATGAATTCATTCACTGGCATCATTCTTTTAATTTTCATGCATAGTGAATGAATTCTTTAATGAATTCATTATTTTTATAATTATCTTTCACGTTTTATTCGGTTTGTAAAATATTAAAACAAATCTTTGCGTTTTTAAATTTTGGTTAATTACCTTCATTATTTTTATTATTTGATATCAATATTAAATCCCTAAAATAAGACACATTTTTATTTAATTTGTAATTATAAACTAAAGTGTTGTCAGAATCATTAGTATATTCATACCTTAGTCTTTTACGGATTGAATGAAATTACTTGATTGATAAGCCATTTTGTAAAAGACTAGAATTAATGAAAAAAAAAAAAAAATAGGAAAATTCTGTGATACTAGTCGTTAGGTTAAACTGTGATTTATTTAAGTTGTAATTATTTATTTACGGTGGGTCTCATACTGTAGGTTTAACTTTAACTTAACTAAAAACAAAATAAAATGTCAAAAAAATGTACACAAAACAACAACAAATTTTTGGGTTAACTATTAACCTAAGTTTAAACCTGCAGTATGAGACCCACCGTTAAAGTTTTTTATTAAATTGCGTGTTGTGATGTCCAATTTTTATTAAATTTTAAATAAAATACTTGACAATGTAAATAAGTAAAATCAAATTAATAAAATTCGCACTCCAGAAGAAGTTGAAATACCGTCAACGAAACGTCGAGTGAAAAGTATGAAATAATTTGATTTTTATTTCATTTTAGCATTTAATTGACCATAATTAGCCCGTGGATAGAAAATTCTATAAATAAAGTATTGGTCACAAAATAAACTCGAAAAAATTAATTATTTAAATTGATTGTAATTCTATAAGGAATGTATTCAACATAAGAATGCATTCTATTTAATATTAAACTTTGGAAATGAAACATATGAATTAATTATAAAGGAATGGTTTGATGGAATGATATATATTCAATTTCTGAATTCGGTTTTGTGCGAATTAAGCTAAAATTGCATATCCTAATTTCAGCGAAATATGTCAGAAGTTTTCAAGCAAAACTTCCAACTTAAGAAATATTTATGACAAAAATCCTTCTTAGCTCTGACTATAAAACTGGTTCTTTTATTTCTTGTGAACTAAAAAAAATACTCTTGATGGTTCAGGAAATGATGAAGTAGAAAATTTGTTTTAAAAATGACATTTGTTTTTAATTTTTTTATTTTGGAAAATTGATACTTCCAGCCGAAATGAGCCGAAAATAATCGGCGGCGGCGGCTGAGGCAAAAATTACCGGCGGCGGCGGCTTAAACGGCTCACGGCGGCTGGCTTGTTTCTCTGTTGCACTCAGATGTTCCTGCTTAGGCCATATCTCTCTTAAGGCATTTTCTCCCGTTATTGTTGACGGTTACTGCCTCCCTTTCAAAGAAGGCATTTTGTTGAGCAGGAGTCATTGCACCCATTCAATAGTTATAACAAATTTTTTATGAATTTTATTCAAATACCTTAAGATCCCAAAACGATTAATTTGGATATAAACGATTATGAGAGAATGACTCGGATATTATTATTAATAAAATACGTACTAAAAATTAATTTGTTATTTTATTTAAAAAAAATTTTTGGGTGTTGCTTAAAGTAAGCACAACTGTTGTAAATGTACGCATTTTATTGGATTTTCACCCACTTTCTGTGGATTTTTGCGCATTTTTTGTAGATTTTTACTCATTTTATGCGTACATTTACACGTGAAACGTGCTTTTTTTACACACAAATTTAGTAAATTAACACACTAATTTCAAAATTTAATTTAATTTTTACGCACTTTCAATGTAAAATTACAAATTATTTGTGCACCAACTTAAACACAATGTGCGTATTTTTTTCAATTACGCACATAGAGTAAATTTACCCAATTTATAGTAGGAGTTCAGTTTCCTACTATAAGTTGGGTAAATTTCAACAGAATTTAATTAGAGTGTACTCAAAATTATTCATATACCCAGGAAAATTTTCTGTTTCAAAGAATCGGTTGTAGAATAGCTACTTTTCCTTTACAACCTTCTACTGTCGATTCTAACACCGATTATTTTTGTTTAAAATTGTCCCAAAAGCAACCACTTCTCTAGCTCCAAAGTGGAACCGTTTGCCCTAGAATCAGTTCTGGAACTAGTTCTAGAACTGATTCTACGTCAGTCATACCTTCCATATAGGATCCCTGGAACTGGTTCCGGAATCAGTTCTATGGAATCGGTTGCAGTGGAACCAGTTGTAGAATAGGTGTGGTTGGCTACCTATTGTAAAAATTTTTACTGGGTATGGAATTCTGACTTCATCGGATATCATTAACTACCCAGGAAAATTTTTACAATCGGTAGCCAACCAAACCTGTTCTACAAGTGGTTCAAATTCAACCGATTCCATGGAACTGGTTGCTGGGATTCCTTTTTTTGTACTGAATTTATATTTTGGAAATGAATTCCCGGAACAAACTTAAGGAATTGAATGAATTCCTTTTTTCATTCAATTTATCTTAAAGGAATTCATTAATTTTTTTCTAATTCCTTCATAAAATTTAATGCATTCATTAACCAAGGAATTCATTCAAGTCTAGTTAAATCAACTTTGGTCAAGGAATTCATTCCCTGGGAATTCATTCGATTCTAGTTAATTCAAATTTTAGTCAAGGAATTCATTCAACTGTGACCTTAATTCCCTGAAAGAATTAACTTTTTCGTTTAATTCCCTAAGGAATTAACTTTTTCGTTTAATTCCCTGAATTTAAGTTTTTACTTAATGCCCATTTCTTAATTCCAGGGCATTTTATAAAAATTGCTTATTTTGTCAAAAATTTAAAAAAATTAAAATGTTTTCATCAAAGTTTGCATGCTTTCCAGAAAAATATCATTTAAATTTGATTAGACTATATTTATCTTTACTTTTATTTAAAAAATATTTAACCTTTAGTGGCCTGGGGACAAAAAAGACCCATAAAACAACTTTAATTATGACTACAAGATTGTAAAGCTTTTTAATTTAGAAAAAAAATCTCCACTTGATAAAAAATAATTATTTTATGTAACTTGATCCATATAGGGTTGATTTTTACACTTTTGCCAAAAAAAGGACCCAGTAGGAAAGTTATAGAATAACAGCTTTCATAATTTTCGACAAAATATCATTTAAGTTTGATTAGACTATAAATATCTTTCCTTTTATTAAAAAAAATCTTTAACCCTTAGTGGTCGGGGGACAAAAAAGATCCGTGATTATAATAATAATAATTATCATCAAAAATCACAAAACAATTTAAACATTTTAGTTATGCGATTTTTTTAAAAATAACAAAAATTTTGTAGATATAACAGTTAGTTTTTGCTATTTCAAGACTGCTAATATTTGGTACATAACTTAAAAAGCGGATTTTTGGAAAATTTTGGGCGTTTATTGTGAAAAATTGGTACAAAATAAATTTATTCAAAGTATTGGCAATCGTTAGCCATGATCCTTTACCATATTTCTGGCAACATATGGATTCCGCGCTAAAAGAACTGCTAATTTTTTTAGGCCAAGAACAAATCAAGATAATTTCGGATACGCTGTTCTGAAGTGAAGAGCATTCTGCATCGATCGAAACAAATGGTAGTTGGACGGGGCAAGGTTTGGAATATAAGGCGGGTGAGGCAAAACTTCTAAAACAATATTTTATAAATAGCATTGTCATGATGGAATATTACGGCTTCATGTCAGGTCGCATATTCCGGGCGTTTTTCGGCCAATACTCGCTTCAAACGAATCAGCTGTATTCGGTACAAGTCCCCTGTGATCGTCTGGCCCGATTTTAGCAGCTTATGATAGATGGGACCCTTCTGGTCCCACCAAGGTCTGACCTGGAGGGTTTTTGTCTTCCGTATCAAAATCAGCACTTCTGAACCGCACAAGCCATCTCTCGCACATTGAAATCGATGGAACATATTCAGGATAAGCTTCGGCGAGCAATCAATGTGCTTCAGCTGTACTTTTTTTTCAAACTGAAGAAGTGAAGCAAAACTTCCCGCAAATAGTGATTTGCTGGCACAAAATTCGGCATTTTCGAAGCAAAAAAACTTTGCTATTTATACTATTTTGTTCAATGACTAAGTGAGAATAAACGACAGATGTTTACCTTCCAAAATGCCATACGAGTTATTAAAGACACAAACCATGTGTAAGAGATACGCCATCTGTTGTGAATTTTTAAGTTATACACCCAATATTTAGGAACATTTTCTGCAGATTTTACAATATAATTTGTGATTTTGAATTAACTAAAAGTTCACTTAAATATAACAAAAATTCTGCAAAGTTAGCAGTTTTATTTTTGTCTTCTTATTTTACTAGTATTTAGTAAAAAAAAAATCTGCTATTCCAGCAGTTTTTTCTGCAATGTAATTTTTAACAAATTTTTATAGCTTTTTCTACTATTTTTACAGGTATATTTCTATGAATGCGATGTAATCGGTTAAAAATAAATAAATCATTACCAACATATATTATTCAGGGAAATTATTTCCAAATGCCAACCTCACCCACAGTCCACCTTGGACATGTTGTCCTCTGTTAACACTGACGGGGCTCTGACGACCGATTACACTGTGAGACAAATGGTAGGGGTCAGTGATCGGGAAGAGTTCAAACTACCGGGGAAAGTTATATCGGTAAAAAAGAAGTTATAAGTGTCCCGGCGTTTCGCTGGGTCACCCCTAGGAATCGAGATATATCGATTTGACCTTTGGTGGTCTTTTTTTTGACATAACTCGGGAACCACTAGTCCGATTTTGCTCAAACAATTTTAAAAAAATTAAAAATTACAATTGCTTTAATCTGTTCATATAACGTTTTTCTATATACTCAACAGTTTTGCCGGTAAAAATAAATGTATGAAGAAAAAAATATTTTTTGCCTAAAATATTAAAAAAAAGTAATAAACAAAAGGTTATTGATTTTTATGGTAGCGGTAACAAACATTTATTTTTACCGGCAAAACTGTGGAGTATATAGAAAAACATTATATGAACAGATTAAAGGAATTGTAATTTTTAATTTTTTTAAAATTGTTTGAGCAAAATCGGACTAGTGGTTCTCGAGTTATGTCAAAAAAAAAGATATATCTCGATTCCTAGGGGTGACCCAGCGAAACGCCGGGACACGTATAACTTGTTTTTGACCGATATAACATTTCCCGTTGGTTTCATCCCATCCTGATTTTGACTGTCGCATAGTGTTATGGGCGGTATAACCCGATTCTAACGGCAATCGGATTATGTGCCAGAACGATTCGGATGTATTCGAATTTTCGAATTCATCTGAGCAAGGATTGCCACTCCGGTTTTAAACGAGAATTATTAACTATAAATTCTCTTTTTAAAGCCGTTACAACAATAACAACAACCAGCTATGAAGTAGGGTATCAAAATATTGAGTACACAAAACAATATCGAAAATAATTTCTGATGCATGTTAAGAATAAAGAAATATTTAATAAAAACTGATGTAGTAAATATGTGAAATGTAATTAAAATCACATACGTTGTAAACATGTGTTTTGCAAAAAACTGCGCAAAAACAACAACAACAAAAAAAAAATTGGGACAACATAAAATAAATAAATAAATAAATAATCCGATCATTTACATTTTTAAGGTAATAAATATTTTGATTCAAGAGGAGTGATTTTATGACTGTAACATAAAAAAAGAACACAAATATGCTGAAGAAATTAAATTGTAATTTCTGAAGATTTGTTTTTTTTATTATTATTTCATTTCTTTCTTATTAATTTCAGATAATTATCTTGAAAACAAAACAAACATTTATGACATTAAATGTGACATACAGTCGAAAAAAAAATCCATCAAAATTTTAAACACGTTCATTGAAAACCGAAAGAATTCACACAGTTGTTAAAGTACTTTTTTGCAGCTTCTTCTTTGAAATAAAAAGATTGCACACTGGAGCAAAGATTAGTTTTTATTTTGGCTATAACTCGATAGAAATGTAATCAGCACAAATGAAATTTCAAAACAAATGATCGAAGGATTTCTAAAAGATATTTAGTCGACAATAGTCTAAACCTTTTCCAATTGTATTTCAGAAATTATCATTTTATTTCAGAAATTATCAATTGTATTTCAGATTTATCAATTGTATTTCAGAAATAATCAATTGAATTTCAGTTTTATCAATTGTATTTCAGAATTTATCAATTGTTTTTCAGATTTATCAATTGTATTTTAGAAATTATCAATTGAATTTCAGTTTTATCATTTGTATTTCAGAAATTATCAATTGTATTTCAGAAATTATCAATTGTATTTCAGAATCTACCAATTGTATTTCAGAAATTATCGATTGTATTTCAGAAATCGTCAAATGTAATTCAGAAATTATCAAATGTATTTCAGAAATTATCAGTTGTATTTCAGAAATGATCAATTGTATTTCAGAAATTATCAAATGTATTTCAGAAATTAACTATTAAATACAATCAATAAATTCTGAAATACATTTGATTATTTCTGAAATACAATTGATAATTTCTGAAATACAATTGATAATTTCTGAAATACATTTGATAATTTCTAAAATACAATTGATAATTTCTAAAATACATTTGATAATTTCTGAAATACAATTGATGATTTCGGAAATACAATTGATTATTTCTGAAATACAATTGGTAGTTTCTGAAATAGAATTGATAATTTCTGAAATACAATTGATAATTTCTGAAATATAATTAACAAAACTGAAATTCAATTGATAACTTCTGAAATACAATTGCAAAAGGTGTAGTATCCCTACGGGAAATTTTAACAAACTGTCACCGAACTGGCCCCTTTATATGAAATAGACTGGTCACTTTTACATGGCATTGTCATAGGAGGGGGAAATTGACCCCTTGTGACATGTCACAACACAAATCCCAGGACAGGTCCCTGAACTTTGTTTTTTATGAGAGTTCAGTAACCTGTCCTAGGATTTGTCTTGTGACATGTCACAAGGGGTCAATTTCCCCCTCCTATGACAATGCCATGTAAAAGTGACCAGTCTATTTCATATAAAGGGGCCAGTTCGGTGACAGTTTGTTAAAATTTCCCGTAGGGATAATATACTCCCTCGATAAAATTTGGCATATTGGAAGAGCTTTAAAATATTTTTTGATATAATTTTTGATTGCATTTTGTATAAACTTTGATCATAACTCTAACTGATAACTTTAATTAGCATTTAATCGCAGACTAAACCGACACAACACTAGATTTTAAATATAACGATAACTATACTTTTTTGATTTTGGGGTTCGAAATGAAAGAATTATATACACCATGCAGAAGGAATTCACAGTTAAAGAGATTGCTTAATCACAACTGGGTCGACTGTCGACTTACGACACCAAATGTCGTCGTGTTTAATTTAAATTAAGCGATAATCGACCATCGATATTTATTGATCATGCTATTTTAAGGTGCTTTCACAATGGTAGAGTGACTCTACTCTGCAGCACATATTAAAATGTTAACTGTTCACAATACAGAGTAGAGTTACTTCAAAAAATATTTGACACTTAAATACTTACATTTTGTTTCGCTAATTTTTAGGCTTTATTTCCACTACCTAAATTTTAAAATAATTTTTTATTTTATTATAAAGTTCCAAACATAAATATTTTGTGTTGGTTTTATGTTTTTTAGTATATTTTTTTTTAATTTGTTGACAATTAGAGATGCGAGTAAATTAGTAATTTGTTTTTTAAGGTATATTTGTCATGATAATAGTTTAACTCTGGAGTGGAATAAAAAAAGTTAGGAAAATATAAAAATGTATTAGTAAGAAGGAGGGAAGAACTAAATTTGCTACAGATTGGAATACTCCATCATTGTAAACGCACCTTAATAAAATACTCATTCTAACATAAAAAATCGAAATACACATACAAAAAATCCATATTGTTTGTATTTTTGACATTTGTAAATTGTGTTGTTCAGCAATATGATTTCTATCAACTAGGACTACACCAACAGATTTTGTTCGAATATGGAATCTCTGACCCAGTGTTGATTAAAATCAAAGCTGCGAGTATGATGAGCTGATTTGTAATATTACCTCATCATTCCTGTAGTTTCCATATACGGTTAATAAAAACATTTTTATACCAAACAAAAAGAAAAAAAAAAATACAATAAATCTGCACAAACATTAAGGATCAAATGCTAATGCAGTAGTTGCAAGTTGCAATATAAAATATGCTTATGACAGGTTTTTCTTTGGAATTTAATTCAATACAGTAACTTGTGTACAGTGAATATCACCCGCTCTTTTATATATATTGAGCAACTGCTTAGTTAGATGGTGGATCGGCCAGTCTGTCTGATGGTCATTTATAGTAACTTAAGACATTGATGACATTCTATCACACCACTGCATAAAATATACTGTTTGCTGACTATGTTCGAATACCATGTAATATACAGATGTCCTCAAGAGTCGGTAGATGGATCTGAGTGGACATGTTGTTAGATAAATATATAATATTTTCAAAACCACTTTCAATGGCATTGTAGCTGACAATAAATTTTAGTGTTTCCAATTCGGTTAATCGATTAACCGATTCCTCGGTTAATGTCGAAACAAATAATTTAAAACTCAAATAATTATTCGACCCGAATAATCGGTTAAAATAGGTCTATTAACCGGTTACATTTTTAATATTGAATTTTCCCTTTATTATTTCCCAAAATTTCATGATTTTCATAAATTTGGCTAAAAGATTGTGAGAAACGCTTGGAAAAAACAAATACTAACTAAAACACCATCAAATTCTTTTAATATCTACAGAAAGAGGTCTTTAAACTTTTAGATACATATTTTGAGCAACTCCACGCAAGTGGACAATGCTCCAGCGAGACACGTGATGAGTTTTTAAGAGACTCCTAAAACGGAATAATAAAATTTTTTTGAATTTTTTTAACATCACTAAAGGCCAAAATAAAGGTCATTTTAAACTTATCAAAACACACTACGTTTCTGGTTGGAGCAGGCTTTAGGAAAGACAAGCTGTGTTTGTGGGGAAAACTATCAACATTGGCTTATGTCATACATTATGTTGACATCAGCCATCGTTTAGCGTTAACCTCTAAACGTTACTAATGCCAAATTTGTACGGGAATGACATAAGCCAACGTTGATAGTTTGCCGCACAAACACAGCTACAATAGAAAATTTCTGATTTCGGTTTTAATTCTTTTAAAAAGTAAAACTAATTTTCAAAAGTGAGAGCAGTTTTTCAGCCTCTGGTTCGATGTTTTTTATTTATATTCTGGTTATGAATTTTTACTTTGAATCAATGAAGTTTCGCTCGAATTGGTCCATTAAAACTTTTCATTGAATTGATGCAGTTTTATGAAAAATTTCTTGTTATTTATTGAAACTTTCATACACCCAATGAAGGAGTTTCAATTTCAAACTTTCATTGATTTCATTGCAGAGTAAATTGGTATTTTCAAATACGCTAAAAATTTTTATATCGATGGCTCAATCTAAAATAGCTCTTGATAAAATTTGGGAAATAGATTCCGAAACTTTTTAACCTTCCCAGGAAAATTATTTACAATCGGTTGCCAACCACACCAGTTCTGCCACTTGTTTTACTAGAACCAATGCCATGGAACTGGTTCACGAACCCGTGCCACGGATCTCATATATAAAGTATAACTGATGGAGAATCAGTTCTAGAAGTAGTCCCAGATGTTCTACACTCAAAAAAAAAAAGTCAGTAAAGTCAGCAAAAAATGTTGCTGTGTCAGCAAATTTTTAGTCAGAAGCGTGCTTGCAAAAAAGTGGTAATTTCAGCAAAAAGGTTTGCTGAAAATCAGCGAGCTGATTTTTACAAAAAAAATAGTAATCTTTAGCAAAAGTTTTGCTAACAGTTAGTCGATTGCAAATGAAAAAAATCCTTGCTAAAATCACTAAACTTTTTGCTAAATATTAGTAGACTGAAAAAAACTCAAAAAACTTGTAGCGAAATTTTACTTTAGTTATTTTATTTGCTGAAAATTTAAATATAGAAATTGTGTAGAGTTGTTTTTCTTTTTTTTCATTTCCGTTGTCTGTACTTAGGGTTTTTCTTTTCCCGAACTTTTTCATTTCCCGGAACAGCGGGATTTTCTATTACAACACCGTCCGATTTCTATTACAACACCGTCCGACAAAGTTCATTTTTTGGTTGTACCTATGAGAAAATCTACTAATATATTCTGAAAGCAGGGCTAAATATAAAATATCCATGTCTTCCACTTTTTCTAGATCAATTCGTCTAACAGTTTAAATCGCGAATTAATATTGAGGATATATATTTTTATGGAAGGCCGTCTTAATTTTAAAAAACCCTTAGAAATAACTGAATATTAATTCGCGTTTTAAATGGTTAAACGAATTAATATAGACAAAGTGAAAGGGTATTTTATTTTCATCCCTTCTTTTAGGACATATTCGAATTGTTCATGGGTGCAAACTTGTGTCGGACCAGTTTTATAGTCAGAACTAAGATCGTTTTTTTGCTTAAACATTTCTTAAGTTTGGAATCCAATTAAACTGTACATCTCGTTTTATGAGTTTTTATTGATATGTGATCGTTTGCTCTTTATACAAACGAAATCAAATTTAATTTCAAAATTTTAACAAGTCAAATGAAAACTATCTATCTGCCTCTATGATAAAAATTTTAAATTATAATTTCAAACGAAATATAAAACAAAACAGACACTTTCAGAAATTTTCAGTAGAATTCGAAACAAATTCACACCGAACAAAATTACAGAAACAAGGGGGTCAAGGGAAATTATTTCCAAATGCCAACCTCACCCACAGTCCACCTTGGACATGGTGTCCCCTGTTAACGCTGACGAGGCTCTGACGACCGAGTATGGGCGGTATAACCCGGTTCCCACGGCAATCGGACTATGTGCCGGAACGATTCGGATGTATTCGAATCTTCGAATTTATCCGAGCAAGGATTGCCACTCCGGCTTTAAATGAGAATTATTAACTACAAATTCTCATTTTAAAGCCGTTACAACAACAACAACAACAGAAACAATCGTCCTCACAACTTGAGTTAGATATCTTTATTTATTTATATCCAATTTCAATTATTTATTGAAAATAGAATCAGCTACGATTTTACTTAAGGTACACACAAAAAAATATTGTTCAACTTTTTTCAATTAAAACGATTTGTTAAATTATGTCAAAAGGTGTCAATTAAAAATTAATCCAATAGATTAAATAATTGCTCAAAACTGCAATTTGCTTGACATTTTTTTATTCTACCACTCAAAAGCATTTCATAAAACAAGAGAAAAACATCAGCATATTGTTGTTGTTTTTTCGTTTGTTTTATTTATGTAGTTGTTTTTATAAATGTTAATGTGTTAGTAACAAAGATAATAAAGTTGGTAATATAGTACTTTTTATGGTACTATTAGAACCTCAAAAGTACTATGGTACTCCTTAGCATTATTTGATACCATTTTAAATTATTCAAAATAAATAGTAAAAAATGGTAAGAAACGTAATTCAAAGAAAAGGTTTCTAAAATTTTGCAAAAAATATTAAACATTTATTTGAATTTAAGAGAAAATCTTTAAATTGTTGTGTTTTTGTTTAGTTTTATTTGATTTGATTTAGTTTTCTCAATTGATTTTAGTAATTTAAATTTTGCGGTAACTTCGTTTTTAGTAAATTCGACATGTTCGGGCATGTTGTTTGTTTTAATACCCAATCCATATATAGCTTTTTTAATTATAAGAAACAAATTCATAAAAAAAAAATTAAAATTTTATAATTTTTGACCCCGCATTTTAAATATTAAAGATGAGACTGGGACGCTAAAATAATAGTCAACGCTGAAGATTGGATGCGAGAACAAAAGCAATAGAATAATAGAAAAAGGTAATTGCAAAGAATAAACAACAGAATACACTATTCAGAGTTGAGTGGATCTATATTATATTTTGAACCTTCTTTTAATGTACAAAAGAACTTTCATATATGTACTTTTTTTTGTTAATTTATAATAAAAAACTTAAAAAAGTACTATGCGTGTCGAAAAAGTACTATTTTTTAAGCAGGTTGGTACTATTTTGAAAATCCCATTTATCATCCCTGATTAGTAACTAATATTTTAAATTATTTTTTATACAATTTTATAAATTCTCGTTGAGTTTATTATTTTATTTACCCAGCTAAAAATCGACATATATGGATCCATACAGGTTAAATGTATGTGCATGCATGCTAATAAACATGCATTCATGACCATACATGGATACATAAATCTCCATACATGAATCATATATGACCATACGTGTGCATTAACGAAATTTGAGGTAATATCTACATGTATGATCATGCATGATCATGTGTGTTCATGCGTGTTCATGTATGTTCATGCATGTACACACATGTAGATATTACCTCAAATTTCGTTAATGCACACGTTTGGTCATATATGATTCATGTATGGAGATTTATGTATCCATATATGGTCATGAGTGCATGTTTATGAGCATGCACGCACATACATTTAACCTGTATGGATCCATAGATGGCTAGTTAAATATTTTAATTTTGCCATATTAAATCTGAATATTCATTTATTCTAAAACATTACTACAAAACAGTAATGTAATTTTTGAAATTTTTTGTTCAAAAAAATTTAAAATTTTTTTAAACAAAAAATCTAAAAAAAATTTAAAATTATTTTAAATGAAATATATTTACTTTTCAAAAAAATTTTCCCACAAATTCAAAAAATTTTAATTTTTGAAATTTTGTATAAAAATTTAAAATTTTTTTAAACAAAAGAAAAAAAAATTGCATAAAAATAAATTAAAAATTATTTTAAGTCAAAATATATTTTTTTTTTGTTTTCAAAAATATTTTAACAGAGCCTTATGCTTCAGAAAAAAGAAGAAATCTAATTTATACGAGAGAACTTTTCACATAAGTATAAATAAATCTATCAACTGAATGAAAATTGCATGCAGGTTTTATTTTAATGAAATTCAAGCTAAAAATAAAAAAGTATATTTTTTATAGTTGGCATGGCAACTACCATTTTATCCAGCTGATAGTTTATTTAGAAGTTATACAATATTAATCAATTTTTAATCCAATGGATTCATTTTTAATCAAATTCATATACAGTAGACGCTCGCAAATTAGAACCGCTTTGTTTTTGAGGCAATTCTAATTTCTGAATTATTCTAATTTCTGGACGTTTTTTTTTCTTTCGTTTCCAATGATAAAGTGTTTTTTTACGTTTATTTAACATTTTAAATGATACACTTTCACTATTTAATAGAGACTGCCAAATAATATGTACACGCGTATCAAATTTCACAAATAAACTAGCCAAAAATGTACATAAATGCGACAAAAAAAAACAAATAGGGAAAAACATATATAATTTGGTGATTCCCCTTTTTAGTTTTACTTTATTCAAACAGAATAAAAATAAATTGGGGATTTCCTGTGTATTCAAATAACCAAAAAAAAAAACGCTCAGAAATTAGAATTTTAAATTCGAATTTCAGAGCGTTTTATGTATTGCAAACATTGCTTCTAATTTCGGGACGTTCGAATTACTGAAAGCTCTAATTTGCGAGCGTCTACTGTAATGTGTTATTTATAAGGTATATAATATTGATCAATTTTTAATCCAATGAATTCATTTTTAATCAAACTCATGTAAAAAACCAATAAAAATCCTAATCAAATGTATCACTATTTTATTTAAAATTTATTCAATTAAAGAGCTACAAATTTTTAATTGAATGAACAATTTTCGTGATTGGAGGAATTTGAACGATAAAATTTATTGAATAGGCGGTTTTCATGATTGAAATTAGTTTTTACTTTTTTGTGTGTATATTATAAATTGTCATCTAATAAGATATTCAATAAATTTTTGGATCCATTTTGGTTGAATATACTAATTCTTAAGGATAGCTGTGAATAACAATTTGTACTTTAAAATGATGATGGTCATGGCAGCGACTTTCATGAACTTAAAAATCGAAAATATTCGCTCTAAATACACACAAAAAAAAAAAACTAAATTCAATCATGAAAACCGCCTTTTCAATTAATTTTATCGTTGAAATTCCTCCATTCACAAAAATTGCCCATTCAATTACAAATTTGTAGCTCTTTAATTGAATAAATTTTCAATAAAATAGTGATACATTTGATTAGGATTTTTATTAGTTTTTTTATATATATTTGAATAAAAATTAATTCGTTGGATTAAAAATTGATCAATATCGTATACCTTCTAAATAGCATATTATATGCATTTGATTAAAAATTAATCCATTGGATTAAAAATTGATCAATATTGTATAAATTCTAAATAAGACTCTAATCAGCTGGATAAAGTGGTAGTTGTCATGCCAACTATAAAAAATATATTTCTTTATTTTTAGCTTGAATTTCATAACATTGAATTTTATTAAAATAAAAGCCGCATGCAATTTTCATTCATTTGATAGATTTATTTATACTTATATGAAAAATTCTCTCGCAGAAATTAGTTTTCGTTTTTCTTCTGAGGCACAAGGACTCTGTCAAAATTTTTTTGAAATTAAAAAAAATAGTTTTTGTTGAAAACTAAATAAAATATTATTTAAAATAATTTTTAATTTATTTTTTGCGATTTTTTTGTTTAACTAAAATATTGATTTTATTAAACAAAATTTCAAAAGTTACATTATTTGTTTACAATAATGTTTTAGAATAAATGAATATTCAGATTTAAAATGCAAAATGAAAATATATAACTAAATAAAATAATAAACTTAACGAGAATTTTTAAAATTTTATAAAAATGAATTTAAAATATCTGTTACTAATACATAAACATTTATAAAAGCAACCACATAAATAAAACAAACAAAAACAACAACAATATGCTGATGTTTTTCTCTTTTTTTATGAAATGCTTTTGAGTGATAGAATAAAAAAAATGGCAAGCAAATTGCAGTTTTGTGCAATTATTTAATCTATTGGATTAATTTTTAATTGACACCTTTTGAAATAATTTAATAAATCGTTTTAATTGAAAAAAGTTTAACAATATTTTTTTGTGTGTATGCAGTAAAAAATGCAAAACATGCGCTTAAATATGCACGTTAAGAAAATAAGCACTTAAAACACTAAAAAATTCATTTAAAATTTGTCAATTTATATTTATGACTCCAGTAGTGTGATTCTCTAACATTTTAACGAGAAAAGTCGGTAGTTAAGTTGTCCGTTTACTATGAAAACTTGTCAAACCGGCTTTCAGTTTACCCACTAAAAAAGTCGCAGGATACCTTAAACTGCATTAGTATATGTTCTAATTTATAACCGGTTGTTTTTGTATGGAGTTTGATCTATTAGCAAGGTTCTTTTCCTTCAAAATTGTACAGGCTGATTTAAAACCGGTTCTAGAACTAGTTATAAAATTGGTTCTGGGACAGTAAAACCTTACATTTTGTCTTCCAGTAATCAATCCTAGAACCTGTGGTAAAAGAACCTAAAAGAATCTGTTCTAGAATAGATTCAAAGTTAACCGGCTCTAAAAAAATTCTGTTGGGTAGTGCCGTGTTGAGATCTACAAATTCTTCCTTTTGTTTTTTAAACTAATTCAACTTTTTTTATCTAAGATTTTTAGTTGATTCGAAAATTTTTACAATGACTGATATTTTTTCGGTTTTAAGAACAATTATGAAAAATTGCAAATAGAATATACAATTAGTTCTATAAATAGAGAGAAAAAACTTTTAGAAAAAAAACTCCTTGAACCAAACGGTTGACATTTACAATCAAATATTATCTGATGATTGTACTTGGTAGTACTTGAAAATGCATAAATGTCAATCATTGGTTCTAAGACTTTTTTCAAAAAAATTTTTCTCTCTATTTTTTGTAAAACTATCTGTAAATTCTATGTGAATTTGTGATAACTGATCTTAAAACCGAACAAAATAACACTCATTGTAATTTTTACCTTTATTTTTTTTTTTAAATGCAAAAATATGCAATTGATTCTAAATCATAAACTATGCAAATAATATGACTTTAATAGTAAAATATGCTACAACAAATCGATGCCATTTTGTTGCATAGTCTTTGATTTGAAAAAGTATTTGGTAGACTAGTCACTCAATTGATCGAAAGACCTAGTTCACTCTTACTCGCTCTTTTAGTTCAATCGTTCATTTTATTACCTTTGTTCAGGGATAATTTTATTTCTTTTTAATAATTTAAAAACATTTTTATTTTTCCTTAAAATTCTTAATTTCTCTGATATTTTATATATTTTTTTAACTAAAAGACGAGCAATATCAATAGATAGCTAACAAAATTACTAATCGAAAGACCTCAAAAATAAAACATAAACGATTGAACGAAATGGTCAAAGAGCAATTAAACTAGATGAGTGAACTAGTTCTACACAACAAATTGAACTAGAAAGAGCGGTCACAAAAACGAACTAGAATGCCCAAGTCTAGTATTTGGTCAAAATTATTTTTGGGCTACTGACTACAAACATGTATTTGCATGAAAGTCGCTGCTGTGATGATGATGATAATGTAAATTGCAGCAGAAGATTTTTTTAGAAATTTGAAGATATAGCTCCAAATGTATTAAGTGTACTCGATACTACCGAATACTAAATAGTATTTGCTATTCGGCTTAAACCAAATACAGTGGAATTCGGTTGTAACGAACTCGTAGGGATCGGACAATTTTGTTCGTTATAGGCAAAGTTTATTATAAGCGTTATAAATATTTTACAAAAATTATTAAAAGTTTTAGATTTTTTAATGAGTTCTCCAAATTTTAAAATTCTTTGGATGTAACATTTATAAGCTGTTTACAGTACAATTATTAAACATGTTAATATAAAAACTAAACACACATAAAATTGTTAAATGTTTCGAAAAGCTGTGCCCTAAAAATTGTCAACAAAAAATGAAAATTTTAATAACTTTTTCAAAAAGTTATTTTTTCCTCGGCCGGCCGCAAAAGTAGTTATTTTTTGTCATTATCCAACGTTACGATTGCTATCAAAAGTGTTATTGCATTGGCCGTCCCAGTCGTCCGAAGACACAAAATAAATACCTAATTTAGGTGCCCCACAAATAATTTTTGAAAACAATTAGGCACAGCGACGATATATTGAACGGAATTAATTCATATTTGTTTTCGCTCGGTTTCTTTTGTTAAGAATTCAATTGCTATAGTTCTGTTTATTAAATCAAATGAATTAATATACTGGTGAATGCGTTCTATTTTATATACGAACAGATAAAAAGCAAGGTTGGTTACCGAAACGAATAAAGGTAAGGGTAACGGTAAAGGTATCGAATTTCGTTTGTTTCGGTAACGGTAAAGGTAACGGTATTTAAGATTGTTTCGGTAACGATATACCATTATCGAAACAGCAGTACCGGTACGTACCGGTATTATAAATTATGTTAAAAATATATAAAAACAAGTAAATACTAACATATATTTCATTTTATCTGTTAAAAATACAGATTATAAGCTTTCAATTCAACACTGGTAGTTTTAGTAACTAAAATTATTATCCATAATTTTTTTGTAGAAAAAAAAACTGAAGATTAATACAAAAACGTTAAAAAAATTTGCATTTTTATATAAATTAATAAATACCGGTAACTACCGATAAAAATAACGGTATCGGTAACGATAACGGTATTTATAAAAAATTTTAGAGATATTGGTAACGGTATTCAATTTGAAACGGTATTTTAGCGATAACGGTATTATAACGATAACGGTGACCAACCTCGATAAACTTTGTTTTCGTTACAGTTACTTTATGCAGTTGTTTTAAAGTTTTTAAGAAATACATTTATTTTCAAGTGTGTGTTTGTTCATCGTTTAAAAATTCCTCATCAGATCTAGCAATTTTAATTTGGCCTTAGCGGGAAGAATTGTTAAGTATACTCAAAAAATTTGACAGTTACTACATGACAGTTGTTTGTATACACTCAACCAAAAAAGTCTGTAATGGCTACTGAAAATTTTGCTGTTATTACGGGAAATTTAACTGTTTTGAGGCCAGCGGTATGTTTTTGCTAATTTTAGCAACAGATGTCTGCTGATCTGTAGTACAATAAAATTAGTAGAAAAAATTAGTAGCCGCTACTAAATTTTAGTAAAATTTATGTAAACTGCAATTCAAAATCGATTTGCTAAAATCAGTTAAAAAACTTACTAAATATCATAATTTTAGTACAAAGAAATTAGTATAAATAATTAGTTGCAGCTACTAAATTTCAGTAAATTGTTGTAAACTGTAATTTAAAATCAATATGCTTAAATTAGCAAAAAATTGTACTAAAAAAACAAAAACTGTAAAATCTAAAAAAAAACAAATTTTCTTTCGATTGTAACAAGCGTATAATTACTTCATCGTACTTGAAATTTGGAGTCATAATTGCAAACGGTTCTCCAGTTATGACCTTTTTATGCATTGGAGATACAATAAAATTTTCTCAGTGTTATTTCCAAACTAAGAATATATCAATAGTAACAAATATAAACTAAACAAGAATTGTAAAAAATAAAAAAATTTTTTTTTTTAAATTAGTATATTTTTCTGCTAAATTTAGCAATCGGTTTTGAAAAATTAGTAAAATGTTTTGCTGAAATCAGCAGCGAAAATCAGTAAAAAAAAATCCGTAATTTGTAATAAGAGAATAGCAAAAGTGATTACCTACTAAAAAAAAGTTGTACTAAAAATCAGTATAAAAGTAGTAAAATGCGATTGATAACTGTTTACAAATTAATTTACTAACTTTTTTGTCTGAGTGTATTAACCGTGGTTTAACTCTATTATTCGTGCTTTAAGAAGTTAAAGACATCCGAACAGGTGCTTTTGTGGAAATGGCTGCATCAAATACCAAAGAACTAGAAAATATCTTCCAATTAATAAAAAAAAAAAAAAAAAATAGAACTGATTAATGACATTCGTAAAAATATATCCTTTAAATTATTGTCTGAAAAATATGGTATTGGTAAACTAACTGTACGCGATTCAGTAAAAATAATAAAATATGACTGTTACAACTCGAATAATCGAGATCTGACTGTACCAGTAAAATGTAGCCATAATGCGGTAATAAATATGTTTCAGTATACGAGAACACACATAGAATGGTTATATATTTTTTCAGTGTAAAACCAATCCAATTTCAATTTCTAAATCATTCAGTGGATATCTTTGTTTTTGTATGCTTTTAATTTTGTCAGTACAATACCCGTACACATTTTAGTAATTTTCTTTAGTTAAAAGCCGAGTAGGTGTTAAAGATTACACATACAATCAGTAAACAAACATTATTCACTTTAGTGCAATAAACTAAAGTTTAAAAGCCATAAAAATAGTAAAAGACTCGTAGTAGAAATGCCAATATACAATATATTAACAAGGAAGGTAACCCAAATTATAAACATGGATATAAAAATGATTCAGATTAAGTTGTGTTGCAAGTTTTTGCCTCTTTCAGAACTAATGAAATGCTTTTTAAAAATTCTGACTTAAGGGGACAACCTGATTTAGAGCCTTTAAGAAATCGACAATTTGTTTTTCCTTAAATCGATAGTGCCTTTTTATAAAAATATTATATTTACTAAAATTTCGAATGAAATGTAGTTCAAAATGACAGCCTTATGAACTTCAAAAATTCAGTCATGTGGTTTTTGAAATTTCAATAGCTTTTTTGCCAAACTATTTTTTTTTTTAATTAAAATTCTGTTTACCTACTTTCGTCAAAAATAGGAAATAAAAACAACTTTTCGTTACTTTGCTTTCGTTCAAACCATTTTCCTAATATATAAACCAGTCTTATATTTTAAAATTTAGCCCTGGTTTTTAATAAACTATCATTTTAGAACTATTTCGAATTTTTTTATGAAATTTTAGTATGATATTTTTATGGAAAAGTACTATCGATTTATGCAAACAAATTTGTTAAAGGCCCTAAATCAAGCTGTCTGCAATTTAAGCCAACAAATTAATCTAAAATTCAGTTTACACCACAAACGAAAACCAATAGTTTTAAAAGCTAGTTTTGATCCAAAATTGTGTATGGAATTTGAATAAAAAACTTGAAGAATTATTTTAATTTTTGCATTAAAAATATTTTATTGTTTTTTCGGACTTTCTATATTTTTATATATTTACACCCTTACTCTAAACTTTATAACAATAACAAAATTGTGACAAAACTGAGGTGAATGGAAATTGTCATAGTTTTGGTATTCTAAGAAAAATTGTCACAGCAAAACCTTGACAAAATTGTCATGTAATAAAAAGCGCATAACAAACAAATATTTTCATTTGTCAACAAATTAAAATATAAAAATTTTGTTTTCTTTTGAAGAATTTTTTAATTTTTCTTCACAGAAATAAAATATGATATATCTCGTTCCTCTTTTAAGACGTTCTTTTAGGATGTAAGATGCATAGAACCTTTTACCGATTCTAAATTTCCTGCAAATTCCTCCAAAATTTTGGGGCTAAAGTTATTAACAATAAGCTCAGGGTGTTAAGCTAAAATTAAAAGAAAACTCCAAGTGCTTAGAGATAGTTTTCTCGTGTTCTGCAGTTCCTGGACAATTTTTTAAGTTTTCATTTCATTTCAGATTTCAAAAAAAAAATCGTAGTTTGTGGAAAAATTATGAGTTTTTGATAATTTGATTTTATTATTGGCAAAAAAAGATTTCATTTTTAAAACTTTTTGTTGTCATAAAAAAACTAGAATACCATAACAAATTTTTTAAAAATTCCTATAACAAGAAACATGACAATTTGAATAACAAAACAAATTGTCACATTTTCCTAGAATAGGGGTATTAGTTAGAATATTCTTCTACCTCAAGTCCAAATTCTAATATGATATTGTCATATTAGATTTTATTTGTTGTTTCAAAAAAGGTTGATCAATTTTTTAAAACTACTAGTTTTTGGTTGTAGTGTAATACTACATTTACACTTAAAAAAACTAGTAGTTTTTGAAAACTATTTGTATTTTCCTGTCAATTTTCATATAAATTTTAAACGAAAAACTACAAGTTTATAAAACTACACTCAAAAAAAAAAGTCAGTAAAGTCAGCAAAAAATGTTGCTGTGTCAGCAAATTTTTAGTCAGGAGCGTGCTTGCAAAAATGTTGGTAATTTCAGCAAAAGGTTTGCTGAAAATCAGCGAGCTGATTTCTACCAAAAAAATAGTAATCTTCAGCAAAAGTTTTGCTAACACTTAGTCGACTGCAAATGAAAAAAATCCTTGCTAAAATCACTAAACTTTTTGCTGAATATTAGTAGACTGAAAAAAACTCAAAAAACTTGTAGCGAAATTTTACTTTAGTTAATTTATTTGTTGAAAATTTAAATATAGAATATGTGTAGAGTTGTTTTTGTTTTTATGTCATTTCCGTTTCCAGACGAGTTGCGACATCTACATCTTGTCTATCTGGTTGTCGTCTACGCTATGAATGCGGTTATCAGCACAATTTTTGTAGCAAAATAAATTAGTAAAACATTAGTTCAAAATTAGTTTAGTGCTAAAAAAATATAACTAAAATTTTTGCTGAAAACGGAATTTCAACAAAAAAATTGCTGAAAACTAGTACACTTGATATACAAGACGTTTTACTAATTTTTCTACTAACTTATTTTTTTGAGTGTACTAGTATTTGGTTGTAGCGTAAATTTGGCCTAAGTTGCACACAAGTTAATTTATTTCTCCTCTTTTTTCGAATATCACTTGGGATATCTTCCCCGTAAATAGAGTTCACAGCACATGTAAAATCCATTATGTATAGATTTTGTATGTTGCAAAATCTATTAACTACTTTAGACGGAACGTGAAGTGAAACAACACAGTCAGCCGGCTTAATGGCCTTGTATTTGTTTTTATTATTATTTTTTTTTTCAACATTAAACGAGTACAAATTTATTTGAACAATACTTATTATTAGTTTTTTTTTGCACTAAATTTTCGCTCTATTTGAAGTTGACATTATTCGTAGATTAGTTTGTATGTAGTATGAAGTTATTAATGAATGTAATGATGATATTTAACAGAAAACATGTAATTAGTGGATACAATGATGAAATAATAAAACAAATAATTTAAACAAATTATATGCATGTTTTATATGAATAGTAAGTATGTGATATTTTATTAAATAAATAAATTTTGAATTCAAATGCTATGAGGTAGAAAATCACTGAATGGAGCCAGAACTTATCAAAATGTTTCTAAACATCGCAGGGGACACCCAGAAATCACATTTGATTTTCTAACAAAATTTTGAACATTAACTTCACGAGTTGGCCCAAAAGTCGAGATATTGTTTTTCTATAACACATATCCAGGTTTTATGAAAATCCAAATGTTCAGCTTGGCATACATTCTTTGTGAGAGAAAAATGATCTATCAAAATAATGATATTACAAATTTTTATTAGGTAAAAATCTACGTAGAATTGTAATATACATACACCTGCGGTCACGCACATCTTACCACTGAATTTTGTTTGACAAACGCTTGTTTAAATACAAATTATAACGGTATTTTTTGCTGTATCGCATTTATATCAATTTATCTGTGCAAGAAACTTCAAACTAAAAATAAATACGGAATATTGTGAAAAAAATCATTTATAAATTAGTAGTGGCATATTAAACAGATAGGCCTCAAAAAGGAGTCCAAAATATAATCGGTTGACTCGAGACCAAAAGGTCATTATATTTACATTGGAGGAAGAAGGAGTACCTTGCCGCGAAATTGCAAGACGGATAGGCTGTAGTCATCCAACAGTGAAAAATTTGCTGAAAAAAAAAGAACCAGGATTACCGATTAGAGAGCAGCAGCAGGTAAAGAACTAGGAGAAAGACATCGAACAGATACCGTTATACACCGAATGAGCCTGAAGAGTTGTTTTAAAAGTGCCGTCGAAATAAGAAGAGATCTCGAAAAAGACCACCAAGTTAGCATTAGTGTGGAAACGGTTCGCAGACGACTCCGGGAATTCGGACATTGTGGCAGTAGACCAGCAAAAAAAACCCTCCTGACACAAAAAATGAGAGCTAAACGGTTGTAGTGGGCCAAAATGCACCGCAATTGGACTCTCGACCAATGGCGAAACGTTATATGGTCTGATGAGCACAAGTTTAACTTGCACCTGTGCCGACAATCTTCCGTACGTGCGACGTTTCCCAGGAGAAAGATTTAAGGACACGTGTGTAATTAGAACGGTCAAGCATCCTCAGAGTCAAATGATCTGGGGATGTTTTTCTTATTATGTATGGAGTCCTTTGTTGTTTGTGTACACTTAGATAAAAAAGTTTGTAAAAAAAATTGTAAACAGTTTTCAATCGCACTATACTATTTATATACTGATTATTAGTACAATTTTTATTTTTAGTAATCATTTTTGCTATTCTCTTATTACAAATTACGGATTTTTTTTACTAATTTTCGCTGCTGATTTCAGCAAAACATTTTACTAATTTTTCAAAACCGAGTGCTAAATTTAGCAGAAAAATATACTAATTTAAAAATATTTTTTTTTTGATTTTTTACAATTCTTGTTTAGTTTATATTTGTTACTATTGATATATTCTTAGTTTAGAAATAACACCCAGAAAATTTTATTGCATCTCCAATGCATAAAACGGCAATAACTGGAGAAGCGTTTGCAATTTTGACTCCAAATTTCAAGTACGATGAAATGCACGAAAAGAAAAAAATTTTTTTTTTAGATTTTACTGTTTTTTTATTTTTTAGTACAATTTTTTGCTAATTTCAGCAGGTTGATTTTAAATTACAGTTTACAGCAATTTACGGAAATTTAGTAGCTGCAACTAATTATTTATACTAATTTCATTGTACTAAAATTATGATATTTAGTAAGTTTTTTAACTGATTTTAGCAAATCGATTTTGAATTGCATTTTACATAAATTTTACTAAAATTTAGTAGCGTCTATTAATTTTTTCTACTAATTTTATTGTACTACAGATCAGCAGACATGTGTTGCTAAAGTTAGCAAAAAATACCGCTGGTCTCAAAATAGTTAAATTTCCCGTAATAACAGCAAAATTTTCAGTAGCCATTACAGACTTTTTTGGTTGAGTGTATGGAATTATGAACGGAGAAAAATATGGCGAAGTTATAACGGGACTTGTGGTGCCTATTGTGGAGGAGCAATACAGGCATTCTAGTGAGGCTATCTTTTAGGATGACTCCGCACCATGTTACCTTGCAAAATCGGTAAGTTTTGATTATAAATATGTGGTATCATAATATTCGCATGTTTGTAGCTAAAAATTATGAAATAATCTTTTAAATCTTTTTTACAGATGCAAGAAACATTCAAGGACCTCGGTATTCAGTACATGAGTTGGCCTGGGAACTCCCCGGATTTTAATCCTATCGAAAATTTATGGCACTTGATGAAACGTAAAGTGGCTCAGCATAAGCCACGGAGTAAATTGGAGCTAAAAAGAATTTTGGAAAATTTCTGGGAAAATGAGATGAGAAACTTGTTGAGTCCATGCCTTCCCGAATCGAAGCTGTTATATCCTTCAGAAGGGGGTCGACATCTTATTAGACTTAAGATTATAATAATATTTTATCTAATATTCAAGTAAACAACCAGCAATTTTTTTATATTGTTTAATATTGAAAATATTTTGAAAACTGGGATAAATATATGAAAATAAAAATTATATTTTTATGTATTTCATATGGAAAAAAAGAAAAATACACTTTCGAAATCAATGAAATTTTGTTAAAAAACCGTATTTTTATTTATAAAATCCATGTTTAAAAAATTTTGCATGTGGTCCAAACTAGTGTTGGTCAAAATATGAGTAGTGGGTATCGAGTATTTGTCTTTTTTTTTTGGGTACTCGATACTTAAAACTACAACTCGATGTTTTCAGAGTTGCATTTTGGACGGAAAAAATATATAAAAATATGACTTCGCTAAAAATTTTACCACAAAGAAGTGACTGCGCTAAAATCCACAATACAACTCTGCTAAAAGAAAAAATCAAAAGAAAAATATTTAAAAGAATATGTTGTTTATTTTTGCTAAAAAACAAAAATAAAAGAAAAAAAAAATCAGAAAGGTTTTTTCTTTGCTAATTTTTTCTTCACACCAAGTGATATTAGGTTTGTTCCACGTAATTCTGGGTAAAGTCTGGTAAAATGAGAGTAAACAAATAATTATATCAAAAAATGGTAAAATTGCTCACAATACCTGGAACGCACAAACCACATTTCAAGCCCAAAAATTAACGTCAAAGTTATTCATATAAACAAAAGCTATTTTTAAGAATAAAACATCGAAGGGAATTAAGAAAAAAGGTTAGAACGTGGTATTTGTTAACGATATTAATTATTGTTTACAAGTTTTGTTAATATTTAAATTATTTTTACAAATTTGAAACAGATGATTTACAAACAACTAGTGATTTGACAGTTTTACCATTTTACCCGCAAAAAAGTACGGTTAACTTCTGGTAAAAAGAGAAACAAATTATTCTCTCATCAATGCTCTCATTTACCCAATTTTTAACAATAGAAACGCTTTTTGGTAAGATTGGGTTCCCGCGGGTACCCGTGGTAACGTACGTGGAACAGAGCTATTATAAATTTTTGTGTTCATATTAAAAATAGCTTAGGTACAGTTAGAACAAAGTAGAACAGGAATTGAAATTCCTAAACTCTTTCAATAAATTATATTTAAGATGATAAATGTACGTTATATTAAGTAGTAAATAAAGAATTGAATTGAAAAGAATATGTTAAAAAACTCCAAAAAAAATAATAATAAATAGTTGGTAAGAAAGTTTAAATATTTGTTTATAAATTTAAATATTGAATCAACGAACATATTCGAAGAATTTAAAATTTTTTTTTTTAAATTTTTCAAATTTTAAAACCGTTAAAAGTATCGAGTAGTATCGAGTATTGAGCAGTAACGGAATTTACCAGCACTAGTCCAAAAATAAGCTGAGGAATTAAAAAAATAGTGCGAAAAATTAAGTGGTAAGATATGTGTGACCGCAGGTGTATATGAATATTTTTAAAATCTGCATTTAATTTTTCGTGATTTAAGCTTAAATTGAATTAAGCCCTTCGAAGCTCTGCTATTCACGTAGCTCAATCATGGCTTCAACAATAAAAAGATAGAAACAATTAATTCACTGTAGAAAAATTCACAAAAATTAAAATTTTTTTTTGATAAATCAGGAATTATCAAATTTTAATTTTTTTATTTGAGCGTTGGCAAAGCATTTGACTTTTATGTTTATGAGTGCTTTCCCAAGGCTTGGTAAAGCGTTGGCAGCACCGTGGAACGGTGTTATCATTTGGGCATTGGGAAAGCGCTGTTAACAAGCACTCATACCACCCATTTCGGTGCTTTGCTAGTGCTGGCCCCTTTGTAATTTTCTACCTGGGTTGTTAACCTATCTTTGTTGGAGATTAAATTCGTATCTAATATTAAAGTTTTTGATGAAAAATATAACTTAGAATTTTCCGATATACCTAAAGTGTTGCTCATAAAACCATTAATCTTGCACTGCGGAGACCAAAAATGTCCAACAAGCGGTGTATGTCCAAACCAAAAGGGGTTAAAAAATATTTTTTGTGAAAATTTAGAAATAAATTGTGACCTGATTATTTTGTTTTTTAAATAAATGTTTTCCAACTAAAAAAAAAATTCAAAACTCCCACCCCCAGAAACTTGAGCTGGAGCCGCCACTGGCTCATGCAAAAATTCCGGGTCCAACTTCGGCAGGCCCTAGTAAAAATGATTTTTATATATTCATATATGATTTTTATATAATCATTTATGATTTTATCCAATTATAACATGTCGATTATTGTGAAACATATATTTTTATATGATTATATCAAAAGATATTTAATTTAATAAAATTATATTAACCAGATCCACCATTTTTCGGATCAGATAATATATTTTTATATAATTATATTAACCCTTACATGATTTGATCCGGAAAATGGTGGATCTGGTTAATATGATTTTATATACTTAAATATCTTTTGATATAATCATATAAAAATATATGTTTCACAATACTAGACAAGTTATAATTGTATAAAATCATAAATGATTATATAAAAATCATATCTGATTATATAAAAATCATTTTTACTAGGGGGTTCCAAGTTACGGTGTTTTGAAGGCTGAAAAGTTCGAGCTTCCCTGTTAAAAATGGTTTTAATATAATAGTATATAATTTAATATAATTATATCTAATCAGGTGTGGTTAATGTGATATCATATAAAAATGTATTTAATTTCATCAATATAAATAAAATTATACAACTTAGATCTAATAATATTGGGCCATTTTCCCAATCAAATTATATAAAATTTTATGTGGTTATATATGGTATATCAGTTTATATACAATTTAATAGGGAAAACGACCCAATGTTATTAGATCTAAGTTGTATAAATTTATTTATGTTGATGTAATTATATACAATTTTACATGATGTGCCATTAACCACACCCGATTAGATATAATTATATCAAATTATACAATATTTTATTAAAACCTTTTTTAATAGGGTTGAGCTAAAATTGTATTTAATACCAACCCAAACCGATTTTACAAAAGTACAAAATTCTCGTCCCGTTGAATTTTTGTATCTTATGTAATGTTTCGGTTTTTATGTTCCAGTCATCATTTTCTTATTGCGGACAACTGAGGAGTTGGGGTGATGCCCACGAAATAATTGTACTGTCTGTCATGAAAATTATCAACCTTTTTGAAACAACAAATAAAATCTAATATGACAATATCATACTAGAATTTGGACTTGAGGTAGAACAATATTCTAACTAAATATATTTAAGCTGTATTTTGTCTCATGCCTATCAACGTTAAGCATTTAAAGCAAATCTACGTTAAACCGATTGTAGTATAAAAAAATTTTAAACACGTTAAGTTTATAACACTGTGAGACAAATGGTAGGGGTCAGTGATCGGGAAGGGTTCAAACTACCGGGGAAAGTTATATCGGTAAAAAAGAAGTTATACGTGTCCCGGCGTTTCGCTGGGTCACCCCTAGGAATCGAGATATATCGATTTGACCTTTGGTGGTCTTTTTTTTGACATAACTCGAGAACAACTAGTCCGATTTTGCTCAAACAATTTATATTATATATTTATAATATTTTAGGCAAAAAATATTTTTTTCTTCATACATTTATTTTACCGGCAAAACTGTTGAGTATATAGAAAAACGTTATATGAACAGATTAAGGGAATTGTAATTTTTAATTTTTTTTTAAATTGTTTGAGCAAAATCGGACTAGTGGTTCTCGAGTTATGTCAAAAAAAAAAGATATATCTCGATTCCTAGGGTTGACCCAGCGAAACGCCGGACACGTGTAACTTGTTTTTGACCGATATAACATTTCCCGTTGGTTTCATCCCATCCCGATTTTGACTGTCGCATAGTGTAATTATTCCGATGTAATCGAACGTATGTCAGCAAAAGTTTTTAGGAAGTAACGCGAATAAGTTACGTTAGATGTGAAAATGTATAAACGTTGAGTTTTCAACGTTGATAATTATCCGTGTTGAAAGTTAACGTGTATACGAAAAGTAATGTGTTAGTTTTCGTCTTAAACGCGGCTTTACACACTTTCAAATTTTTTATGAGTTAACGGATATAGTTAAGTCGAAAATACGGCTTTAATTAATATCTTTATCTAACATTCTTTCGCTGGATCAATTGTTTGTATCTCTTTTAAATTAAATTATTTGATATGGAAATGGTTTTTAGACAATTTTTGTACATAATTAAGAAAAAAACAGTCAGGCATCATATACACTGGAAAAACACATAAAAGGTGAATACTGGGTAAAAAATTTGCCAAATTTGTTCATTCGCTGCTCAAAACAAAAAGGCGTTCTTTTTTGTTTTCAGAGCATTAGTTCACTAACTACAATTGACGATTATGACCGAGTTAGCAAAGAACAATTTGGCCATGGTAGCTAACGACTTGTGACACCGCGTATTGTCTTCGTGATAGATTACTTCTTTCTTCTTCATATGGGGCCGTTTTTGGTATCTTTTCCCATTAAAATGAATCCATTGTTTTCAAAATCGCAAAAGTAGCATCACTAAAACAGCTGTAACTTGTTAATTAATAAACGAATTGTCATTATGACAGGTATCATCTAAAGGTTGGTAGTTCCAATAAATCATATGGATTTTTCATTAGTGATGCCCTTATGTGTCATCCTACGGACTTTTCAGCCGATGTGTTATAATGTTTAGAGAATAAACTCTTCTTAACCTCAAACCTACTAAATCATTAATTAAAAAATGGTAATGACAGACAATTTCAGTACAATTGATTGTTATTATATAATTCAATGCTAATGAAACCGTCAAATAATTAGTCCACTTAATTAATTAGTCCCATGTATGATTCCCATAATGGTATATTGGCCAAAATTCAAACGATATGGAATGGGACGGGGAAGGAATGGAATTGGAACAAAACGCAGGGAGCGAAAGAAAATAGAATGGAGGAGGAAATTGTTATTATGCCATCTTGTGGCTGTTTCACAAAAATGGATTCCTTGCAAACCCCTTCGGACCTAAATATTTCATTTGCATAATTAAATTTAATGTGTAAACATAATCCTGAAAGGCTTACACTGCCGACTACGGGAAATAATAAATATGTATATTTAGAACTATAGTTCTTCCGCTGTTTAACACACCGCTTAACTACGATGTTGTTGATACCATCATATTTAAATTACATTTAAGTAGAATATCATTTTACTCTTCATTTGTTGAATAAATTCTATAGAATTAATTTTGTTTAAATGCTTTTTTCTGCTCTATTTGTGTTAATTGTCACCTACGCTTTACACAAGTAAATATTTATGCGGTTTATAATTCTGCTTTGTTGGCTTTATTCAAAAAAGAGCACTTCTTTAGAAATGGATCTATCTATACGAGTTTTCATTCCATAAATAAAAAAGACCTTTTTATGCATTTTGTTTATTTTATGTTTTCTAAAGTATTTATTATTATGCTAATGCTTACAACATTTTTTAACATTTGTTTTATTATGGCTGATATTCAACACCAAATTTAAATACAGCGAAAGCTTGTTAAAGCTGACATTTTGGAAGAAAATTAAAAAATCATAGAGTACATTTTCTTTACAATAGCCAACACCTCCGTTTAGTGGACAATTTCTTGGCCTTTGTTACACTTCGCTTTCAGGGGATTTCACTGTACACCAAATATCACTCCTTCATAAATACATTTGTATGTTCTACTGGTAAGCAGTGCAGTTGTTGTGTGCAGTGTTGCCAGGTTTATTACGCACAAAATCATCGAAAATTTAAAAAAATATCATCAAAATCGTCATAGCGTTTTGGAAAATCGTCAAAAATACGTTTAAAATCGTCAAATTAAAATATGTTGGTGTTATAAGAACCCTGAAAACTTAATAAATAATTTAAAAATTATCCTTTTTTAATCATTTTACGCCAGTTCGATTAAACATATTTAATTTAACATTTATAACTATCGAAATTTGCCATATTCTGAAATAGTTGACTTCAGAATATTTAATCCATATGTATTTTGTATGCATTTTTCACCACGTTAAAAATTAAGACTCGGTACATTATTAGGCCAGAAGTTTTATACAAAAATGATCAGATTTTTGTTATTTTTCCCAAAAGCTTTGTACATTTTAAAATATGTATCTTAAAGCAAAATTAACATTTTTGCAACAAATAAAAAATTATGATGCACTTGAACGGATTTTTGTATTTTTTCTAAATATAATTTTAATTTGACTTTCAATACTTTTTATCTTAGATTTTGAAATATTTTTCAAAAATTGTACAGAAGATGAAAATTTTCTTATTTTATTTTAGCAGTTTTTGTTAAGTTAACTTGCGATTCTGCGTAATTTTCAAAACTAAAAACTTGTATTAGGGATTGAAACAATGGCTCATATGAATAAAAAATAGATATTACTAATAGGGGGAAATACAGGGTTTTTAAAGCAATTACTTCACAAATCTAATCTGCTTTGGAGTAGACTAGAAATTTAATTTGTTAATTTTCGTTTACATTTCATGCTATTCTACCAGCCAATTGGTAAATTTGGAGTTAAAAGCCTTTCCTAAGCCCAAAGTAATTACTTCGAAGCAGAGCTTTGAAGAATTAATTCCTTAATTCAATTTTTCAATTCTGAATTAAAAATTCGATGAATTAATTCAGTAAGCACCATATATTGAATGGAATTAATTCATATTTGCTTTCGTTCGATTTATTTTGTTACGAATTAATTCAATTGCAATAGTTCTTTTTATTAAATCAAATGAATTAATTCACCGGTGAACGCGTTCAATTTTATAAATCGAACGGAAAAAAAGTGAATTAATTCCTTACTGAATTAATTCACCACTGAATTATTTCACCACTAAATTCATTCAATTTCATTTTCATTCAGTGATTTAAAAAAAAATAAAATTACATTCAGTGAATTAAAAAAAAAATAATAAGTTCACTGAATTGAAAAAAAATAAAATAAGTTCACTGAATTAAAAAAAAATAAAATAAGTTCACTGAATTCAAAGCCTGTTTTCTGCCGTTCAGTAGAAGAAAACAATAATGTACAAATAAAAGTTTTAAATTATTATTTAAACTATTAATTTTTCAAACTAGTTATATAGTTATATTTTTTTCCAAATTTATCTATATCTGTAAAGTTTTTATTTTTAATAGTAAAAGGCTTCTTTATTTTTGAATCATGTAGGTTGATAAACAGCATCCGGTTTCTAATTTGTTACTAGCACACACTGTAAAATTGCTTATTTAAAAATTTTATTTGTACATTATTGTTTTCTTCTACTGAACGGCAGAAAACAGGCTTTGAATTCAGTGAACTTATTTTATTTTTTTTTAATTCAGTGAACTTATTTTATTTTTTTTTTCAATTCAGTGAACTTATTATTTTTTTTAATTCACTGAATGTAATTTTATTTTTTTTTAATTCACTGAATGAAAATGAAATTGAATGAATTCAGTGGTGAATTAATTCAGTAAGGAATTAATTCAGTAAGGAATTAATTCACTTTTTTTTCCGTTCGATTTATAAAATTGAACGCGTTCACCGGTGAATTAATTCATTTGATTTAATAAAAAGAACTATTGCAATTGAATTAATTCTTTGAATTTGTTGTTTGATGAACGCATTCAGTTGAATGAATTTAGTGAATTACTCAAGAAAAGGAATTCATTCAATTCTAGAGAAAATTGAATTCGATTGGTAGTGAATTCATTCAAAAAGGAATTAATTCTTCAAAGCTCTGCTTCGAAGTAATTGCTAAGTTTTATTCATATGACCCAATATCGTATTTTTGCACATTTCTTGCTGTATTTCGGATTAAAAATCGTCATTTTATAGGAAAAAATCGTAAAATCGCCAATTGGCTATTTTTGATAGTAGAAATCGTCAAAATGACGATAAATCGTCAAACCTGGCAACACTGGTTGTGTGTTCATTCACAGATTATTTATGAGTACAAACGACACTGACTGTTGATGACTGACCACCAACAGAGTTTTGTGACATTTTTGGTTCGCTGGAGGTAACTACACGTTTCTTGTTGTTGGTGTTGTTGTTCTTTATTATTACAAACACTGAATTTGTGTATGTGAACAAGATTTTTATCATTGCGATAAAATGTTGAAATGAAAATATTGAATTACCACCAGTGTTTAACTTTAGTTTTATTGTAGCAAACTATGCATAATTATTTTTATTTAATGTTGATTGTTAATGATTAGAAATTTCTGTTTATTGAATGATTTACTGCTCGAAAATATGAGTGTCAAATAAAACCAGCAAAACCACACATTACCAAGGTAATGTATGATGAGCCCCAAGGTAATGTATGGGGAGGAGGTGATAAAGTAAGTAATTGGTTACATATGTTGTTAAGAGCATGGGCAAAGTAATGGGTCTCAAAAAGGATTTTCGTAAAAAAAACTTTTATTTCAAAAAATATATAAATGTTGTCACGCTGGGATTCGAACCTGGTATCCCTGATTGTTAGCCGAGAATTCTACCACCTGAGCTATCGACACATTTAACATTTGATTGCTTAAAAAGTAAATGAATTGTTGTGCTTCGTTTCTTTGTTTGTAATGTCGAAATATATACACCTTACATCCATGCTTACAAAAAAAAAACACAAAATAATGGGTCTAAAAATAGATTTTCAAAATTTTTTTAATAATCACTTTCCGTTTATAAATCATAAAATACGTAATCAGTGATTGGTAAGTCATTACTTTTTGTTTTGATATAATGCAGAAGGTAACGAGTTATCATTACAAAGTAATGCGTGAGTATATCGCACACATTACCAAAGTTTTGCTGGGAACCAAATTTCACTTGGACAAATTTACATTTTAAATAAATTGAATCAAGTTTGAAGAAGGTAAGATTTTTATATGATAGTCACAAATTTTAGTGCTGCAAGGATTGTGGGTATCGAATATGAAATAACTTTATTAATATTTGGTACTTTTTGTTGAGATTACGTCCTTAACATGTCAAAGGCTTTAATATTTATAAATTAAAATTCAGAAAGGCTTACGAGATTTCAAATATTTTTTTTTTAAACTGAAAGACTTTTTTGATAACATAGTGTAGGATATAAAAGCTGCAATGCTGAATTTAACACTTTTATTTCCTTTTCATAAGTTGTTTTTCATCCAATTTGTTATTGAGCAATAATATCTACTCTAATTACCAAATAATATCTACGTAACTAACTCTTTATATAATAAAACAAGTAAAATTATTAAAATGGGCTTTACCAATGGCCTTGCAACTCTCTCAATATTTTTTATTTGAAAAAATATTATGCGGCTTGGAACAGGAACGAACTCCGACTGGTTAATCAGGGATGTAAAAGGCTCACTTAATCGGGCTCTTATACCAAAAAATGTTAGATCGCTCTTACATACTATTTAAAAATGTAAGTAACTAAAAAATAACTTCCTCTTTGGCTCGTATTGCGAAAAAAAATATTTGCAAAAAGCGAAATTTTTGCAACAATATATTCGTTTGCAGAATGTCGATCGCTGATTACCTCTTTTAATTCATTTTCTGTACCATAAAGCCTTTTTCGAATTCCGCCGTTATTTTGCAACTTTTTATGTTCGGTTTTTTTTTAAATATATAACCTAGGGATTAAATTTTTGTACCATAAAGCCTTTTTTCAAATTCCGCTATTATTTTGCAATTCTTTACGTCTGTTTTTTTATACCCTACACCACTATGTGGTCAGGGTATTATAAGTTTGTGTTTGTGTTTTGTTTTTTTATTTCGATTTAACGATGTCCGTCTGTCCGTCCGTCCGTCCGTCTGTCTGTCTGTCCATGCAATCTTGTGCGCACTCTACAGGTCGCACCTATTAAGATATTTTGATGAAATTTGGTATGCAGACCTATGTTGGCCCAAGGACGAACAAGTTTGATTTTGGTGAACATCGGTCCATGTTTAGACCTAGTGCCCATATAAGGGTCCTACCAAAAGTATAATGTTTATACGCTGCAGGTCGCAAATATTAAGATATTTTGATGAAATTTGGTACACAGACCTATATTGGCCCAATAACGCAGCCTATTGATTTTGGTGAACATCGGTCCATGTTTAGACCTAGTGCCCATATAAGGGTCCTACCAAAATTATAATGTTTATACGCTGCAGGTCGCAAATATTAAGATATTTTGATGAAATTTGGTACACAAACCTATATTGGCCCAAAAACGCAGCCTATTGATTTTGGTGAACATCGGTCTTTGTTTAGACCTAGTGCCCATATAAGGGTCCTACCGAAATTATACTGTTTATACGCTGCAGGTCGCAAATATTAAGATATTTTGATGAAATTTGGTACATAGACCTATGTTGGCCAAAGGACGAAGCCTGTTGATTTTGGTGAACATCGGTCCATGTTTAGAACTAGTGCCCATATAAGGGTCCCCCCAAAATTATATTTTTTATACGCTGCAGATCGCAAATATTAAGATATTTTGATGAAATTTGGTATATAGACCTATGTTGGCCCAATAACGCTGCCTCTTGATTTTGGTGAACATCGGTCCATGTTTAGACCTAGTGCCCATATAAGGGTCCTACCAAAATTATACTGTTTATACGCTGCAGGTCGCAAATATTAAGATATTTTGATGAAATTTGGTACACAGACCTATATTGGCCCAATAACGTAGCCTATTGATTTTGGTGAACATCGGTCCATGTTTAGACCTAGTGCCCATATAAGGGTCCTACCAAAATTATACTGTTTATACGCTGCAGGTCGCAAATATTAAGATATTTTGATGAAATTTGGTACATAGACCTATGTTAGCCCAAGGACGAAGCCTATTGATTTTGGTGAACATCGGTCCATGTTTAGAACTAGTGCCCATATAAGGCTCCGCCCAAAATTGGCTTGGTTACAAACTGCAGGTCGCAAATATTAAGATATTTTAATGAAATTTGGTGCGCTGACTCACATTATAGAAAATTTTGACACAAGCCTCATTTTAACCCATTCGAATTTCGGATCCAAACATTAGTTGGCTTTTAACCAGACTGGTGTAGGGTATTGTATAGTCGGCATGCCCGACTTTAACCTTTTTACTCGTTTTAATTTATAATCTAGGGGCTATAATACACATTTCATACAACAAAGTTTGGTGGCTAGTTGCAACAAAAAAATCGCGAAAAATAAAATTTGCAAAAAGGAAAATGTTTGCATCAATATATTTGTTTGCAGAATCTAAATCGCTGATTACGTTTCCTAATTAATTTTTTGTACCACAAAGTCTTTTTTCGCGTTCCGCTTTTATTTTGCAATTTTTTAACTACGTTTCTTTTTAATTTATAATCTAGGGACTATAATACACATTTCATACAACAAAGTTTGGTGGCTAGTTGCAACAAAAAAAAAATCGCAAAAAATAAAATTTGCAAAAACCCTAGTAAAAATGATTTTTATATAATCAGATACGATTTTTATATAATCATTTATGATTTTATACAATTATAACTTGTCGAGTATTGTGAAATATATATTTTTATATGATTATATCAAAAGATATTTAATTATATAAAATTGTATTAACCAGATCCACCATTTTCCGGATCAAATCATGTATGGGTTAATATAATTATATAAAAAATATATTATTTGATCCGAAAAATGGTGGATCTGGTTAATATAATTTTATATAATTAAATATCTTTTGATATAATCATATAAAAATATATGTTTCACGATACTCGACAAGTTATAATTTCATAAAATCATAAATGATTGTATAAAAATCATATATGAATATATAAAAATCATTTTTACTAGGGAAGGAAAAATTTTTTCATCAATATATTTGTTTGCAGAATGTAAATCGCTGATTAAGTTTTTTAATTAATTTTTTGTACCACAAAGTCTTTTTTCGCATTCCGATATTATTTTGCAATTTTTTGCGTATGGTTTTTTAAAATTCATAACCTAGGGCTATACTACTGTTGGAATAGTATAATTCCATAGTATAGTTCCATTCTTGATTTTTATAAATAAATTATTATTATCCATCCCTGGTTACAATCGATGTTTTGAGTCATACAAAGAGCGCACATAATGACCCTGCAAACATTTAAAAGATACCTTCCAAGAAGATATTAAAGCGATATCTTCTATTTGTCATTTGAATAAAAATAATCAAGTAGTATTTACTTTGAAATTGTCTTCCTTTTATCACTTGGAAGATAATTCGGCGATATTAGGAGAAAAATAATTCAAAAATTTGTTTGAAATCTTTTATCAATTTGGAAAAAATTAAAACTAAATTTGCACAAAAACAATCAAAAAATATACTGGAAATAAACTCGTGAAAAGTTAAGATTAATTGCGCGGGAAAAATCGGCTAAGATGAAATCAATATAATTTATAAGTTGGTCAATGGATTATGTATGCAGATATTGTTTTTCAGGCTTAAATTTAATAATGAAAAAATTAAATCGTTTTTTTATTGTACCGGGAGTTTATTTAGCGATATCCCTTTTATCTTCCATGTGAGTTATTGCTTTTATATTGCCTGGAAGTATTGTTTTAGTGTGACAGTTGTTTCCGACGGAGGAAACTTCCGAAATACGAAATTGATATTGCCGGCAATAAATGTTTTCTTCCTGGCGATATGTTCGAAGAATCTTCTTCGTATTGCCATGTTTGCGGGTTGATATTGGTTTGAGTATGTTCCTGTTCCAAGGCACATAATAGAACAAATGCTTTCTCAGTAATAGAGAGTCCCCCAATCTCTTTATTATGTATACTCTTTGGCTTTACCGAACATTTTTATACCCTAAATTAGTATTTCCAAACCGGTTAATCGAAAAACCGGTTTTTTGTTCATATTTCGGTATTTTTGCAAACCGGTTATTTTAAATCTCGGTTAACCGAAAACCGGTTTATTTTCAAAGATTAACCGGTTTTTTATTATATTATTTTTAGCTTAAAATCCAGTCAAAAATTAACCCTTCATTACAAAATGATAGAAATTTCCATCACAAAATTTTTTGATGCAAAAAATGCACAACAATTTACATGACTATTGTTTCAATTGAAGCACATTTGTCAAAAAATTAAAGTAAGCTTCATTATCAATTAGCAGGTTTAAACTTATCACCCAATATACTAAAGTGATTTCTATCACAAAAAAAAAAGAAAAAATCATGCAAAGAAGGGTTAGAAAACTAGCGAATTGCTAAAAAAAAATGTTGGTTCATACAAATTCCAACCCAAAATCTGGCGGATGTCAAAAATAATTTCATTAATTACGCTGCTCTTCAAAAAAAAAGATGAATGTTATTGCAGCGGTTTTAGGATAATTAGGGGATGCTGATTTCGAATCTGCAACCAGTTTGTTCAAATTGGCTCTAGGTTTTGCACAATTTGCGATTTAAATATTTTTAATTTTTCAGCCGATTTTTTAATAAAAAATTTATAGCATTAAAGGAATTAAATATGCTAAAAATCCCAAACGTATTTAACAAATTGTGAAAAATAATCCGTTGTAGGCATGTCCCTATCCGGATTTCATTCTTGCCTAAGGAAATCATCAGGGGACGACGTTTTTAGAATTTCTGTAAATATTTGTTAAGTTAAATTACAAACTCAATGAGAATTTTTTGTTCTCGTCAAGGAGCGTTATTAAACATTTAAATTATCAAAGAAAAAACAACAACAGAAAATTTTCCACAATTTGCTTTGTCATCTTCCATTGTACTACTCTGTTGTTTTGACAGATCTAGCAATGTAGTGACATCCATTCATGTAGAAGCAACAATAGAAAACAAAGTTTTCTAAAGTGTCAGTAACATTTACATTGTCACAAGCACTTGTAGCCAGTGTAGAAACGGTAATGACATATCATTATTTTTTGGACTACCAGTAATGACACCCACTTACCTTCTTCATTATTTTCAAATATATAATAATGAGTTACTGATAATGACTTATTTTTATCATTATTTCAAATAGAAAATAATTTTCTAGATTTTTTTGAAAATTTTTTGAAATCTATTTTTAGACTCAATATTTTTAAAACACTGGTAAGGATATATGTAACCACATATTTTTTGAGTTTTTGTATGTTGGCTAGTAAGCTTACTTGTGTGCAGCAGGTCACTTATGTTATTATCTATTAAATATTACATGTTGATATAGCTCAGATGGTAGAGCTATTGACTGGCAATCTGTACACCCAGGTTCAATTCCCGCACCAGGAAATTTTATTTAAAAAAAAATACTATAAAAAATATTTTTTTTTATATAATTTTTTTTTTTTAAATCTATTTTTAGACTCATTATTTTTGTCAGTACTGGTAAGCACATAAGTAACGATATATTTTTGGATTTTTCGTATGCTGGTGTGTAACCATAACTCATTATTTTTCGCGACATCGCCATATAAAGGTAATAAGAAATGTAATAACAAAAGTAACTAGTTACCATTACCAAGTATGTAGTTACATAACCACATATCTGGTAATGATTTTCTACACTGGGTATATTAGTTTCTTTAATTTTATTTAATCGGGATATACATTAATTGCATTAAAGGAATTAAATATGCTAAAAATCCCAAACGTATTTATAATTTAGTAACTATAGCTTTGGAAAGAAAACGGTTTATACGGTTTAAGCTTAATTCCGTGCCCTATTTTTTAAACTTAAATGTGTGTCAATATCTCAATAACTTTTCTAAATATAGTCGCTCAAAGTCAAATATTCAAAATTTGTTAAGGTTTAAAAAAAAAAATTTAAATATAAGACGAAGTCCGTTTTTAAATATCAAAGCCAATTTGGAAAGAAAAAGGTCCAAAATTTATATATATGTCATATTACATTAACAAATTATATGCACTTGTAAAGCCTTTTATAATTAAATTTAGACTTAAAATGAACAAAAAAATATTTTACTGTACTAAAAATCTACTGTACTATTACATAATTTTTTTTTTCTAAAAACATCAGGTCCCGGTGAAAAATGTCCATATATGAACATTTATGGTTCAACCATATATGTATGGATCCGAAAAATGAGGTAACACCTAAGCATATGTTCATATATGGACATATATGAACATATACATTTATTAAATATATGCGAATACATGCGAACGTTGCTGTCCTTTATTATAAGGTTGTACGATAGATATAAATTTATGTATGACATTCAAATTAGGCGCTACATATGTTCCTTTTTTTATTCATGGCATTAAATATAATTCCATATTTATCCAAATATGAGTTCCTTTTACATATATGGAAAAATGTGTTCTTCGAAATATGTTCATATACAAGTCCCTTTTGCATAAATTGAATAACATATACTTTCATATTTGTCCATATATGAGTGCCATTTCCATATATGAAATAACAGATGCTTCCATATATGTCTGTATATGAAAGTTTTTCCATATATGGAATCACATATACTTCCATATATGTTCATATAAAATCCATAATTGTTCATAAAAAATCCATATTTGTTTATATGTGTCCATACATAATCCATATATGAACATGTTTGAGCGTATATGAACATTTTTCACCGGGGTTTCATTCACTATTGATTTTTCAAAGTTTATATTTAAACAAAAACTATTTCAAATTAAAAAATGCGATTTAAAATTTAATAAACTGAATTAGCTACACAAAATATTATTTAGGCCGAGCTTTTTGGAAGTTGAACTTCCCAGCAAAAACTTGGTAATGACAGGTCATTACCAAAAAAATTGTTGGGTTGCATAAATTTTAAATTGATTATATAATATTATTATCCTGTAGGAGTCTGGTAAGAAAATATGAGAAAATATTTTATTGCCCAAACGATAATATGAAATTGTTCTAAAATACACAAGTTTGTATGGAAAGCTCACATAGAGAAAATAAATTGGTTGGAATTATATCAGAACCAACGAAATTTTTTCTTTATTCAATAATTTTGATTGAAATTACTTAAAATTCATAATCAGAAATGTTAAATTAAATTTTGAATAGAAAATATATAAGATTAGCTAAAACACTGTCACATTATACAAAATCTAATCTAATCAATATTGAAAAGATACTAACTTCTACATTACCTTCAATACCAACAAACACCAATTTATCTGGAACATATAGTCATTTCAATATCGGCAGCAAAAATCCAGTATCAGTTTATTTTCAATAACAAAATGCACGGCAGGATAGCAAAATGAGAAAACCAAATTCTCGCCAAAACAGCCATTTTAGTGGACAGACATACATCTCTAGATCAGCTTAAAATGACAAAAGCTTCATGAATATACCCAGCAAAAATAAATGGAATGACTTCTAAATGAATCACTTCCTTCATTACATCACAAAAAATTACTCCCTTAGGAATGGGTTTTAAACAACATCTAATGCTTCAATAAATATATGCTAGTTAGAAGTTCTTTTCCATGGGTGATAAGAAGTTAATATTTTGTACGGGGGTTGCATAGGAACGTGCTGGCACAGAAATCAGAGGGTTGCGGGTTCGAATCCTACCAGGTCGGAAAAAAAATTTTGCAACTTTTTTTACACAATTAATAACTTTTTGTAGTTTTCATTGTAAAAATTTTATTTTTTTTTTATTTTTGTACACTCACTTAAATTTTGAAATGATTTAATTTTTTTTGAATTTTCTATTAATTTTTAATGAAATTTTATGGAAATGTAAAAATTCTAAATAAAAATATTTCATTCAAATATTTCATAAAAATATTTCTTCAAATATTTTTTTTAAATACCAAAAAGTACATATTTTAATTATGTTTGTATTTAAAAAATCCATTTTGATCAAATTTTTACTAAATATATTTATTATTACACTAACAGAAAAAGAAAAATGCTGTAAACATTTTAATTAGAACTACTAAAAATATGTTAAAAATTACTTTGCAGAAAAAACAATTTTTTATCTACGCTACTAATATGCTGCAAAATTTTTTGGGCATTTTATCAAGATAATTTGTTATTTTTATTAAACTAAAAGTTAACTTAAATGTAACTAAAATTTTGTAAATTTAGCAGTTTTATTTTTGCTATTCTTATCGTACTAGTAAAGGGTGGTCCAACCATAATGCACGATGTTAATTGTGAGTCACACCTTAACGTCAAGTTTTTTGCCCAACTTAATTTGACATTTCTTTGTTTCAGTGTTTGACAAATTTAACCATGGAGAGGTACACAATTGAATAGCGCGTTAAGATTGTTGAAGCCTTTTACGAAAATGGGCGTTCAAATCAAAATGCATTTTGTGCACTTCTTTTGTCAGCATAATCGACCAAATGTGTCCACAATCGGGCGAATTGTGCACAAACCGAGTCTGTAGGAAATGTGAAAACACCTGTGCATGGTCGCCCAGTTCATTCTGCGGAAAATATTGCTGTTGTTCGCGATAGTGGGGCAGAAGAGTCGTCAACCTCGACTCGTCGTCGGTGTTCGCTATCGCGAGATGATAACAGACTTCTTGTGGCCAGAAATTGAGGATATGGACCTGGACGATATGTGCTTCCAACAGGCTCTTTTGCGCGAGAAATTCAATGGGCGTGTTATCTCATGTCGTGGCGATGTTAATTGATCGGCACGATCATGTGATTTCATACCGTTGGATTTCTTTTTGGGGATATTTAAAAGAAAAAGTGTACTTCAATAAGCCAAGAACAATTCAAGAACTAAAGGATGAGATAATTCGGTACATTAACGACATTGAACCTCAATTAGTCTCATAGTCATTGAGAGTATGGACCATCGGATAGAGGTATATTGCCATAGATCCTTCTATTAAAAAAAAATGTTAAGATAATTCTCTGAAAACTTTTTGCTTTATTTATAATTAACATCGTGCGTTTTGGTTGGACCACCCTTTATTTAGCAAAAAATCTGCTAATATCAGCAGTTTGTTGCAAGGTCATTTTTAATAACATAATTTTTAGTAGCTTTATCTCCTATTTTTACAGCTTTATTTCTTTCCATGAGTGTATTATTTTTTATAAATAAATAACACACTCAAAAAAATAAGTTAGTAGAAAAATTAGTAAAACGTCTTGTATATCAAGTGTACTAGTTTTCAGCAATTTTTTTGCTGAATTTCCGTTTTCAGCAAAAGTTTTAGTTATATTTTTTTAGCACTAAACTAATTTTGAACTAATGTTTTACTAATTTATTTTGCTACAAAAATTGTGCTGATAACCGCATTTACAGCGTGGACAACAACCAGATAGACAATATGTAGATGTCGCAGTTTGTCTGGATGTAGTACAGACAACGAAAATGATAAAAAAAGAAAAAACAACTCTACACAATTTCTATATTTAAATTTTCAGCAAATAAATTAACTAAAGTAAAATTTCGCTACAAGTTTTTTGAGTTTTTTTCAGTCTACTAATATTCAGCAAAAAGTTTAGTGATTTTAGCAAGGATTTTTTTCATTTGCAATCGACTAAGTGTTAGCAAAACTTTTGCGGAAGATTACTATTTTTTTGGTAAAAATCAGCTCGCTGATTTTCAGCAAACCTTTTGCTGAAATTACCAACTTTTTTGCAAGCACGCTCCTGACTAAAAATTTGCTGACACAACAACATTTTTTGCTGACTTTACTGACTTTTTTTTTGAGTGCACTTAAAAAAAAAAACAACTTTATATATTTTTCCAATATTTTTGTTAATAAAAAATGAAAGAAAAAAAGATAACAACAAGACTGCTAAAAGTCAGCTATCATCTATAACAAGCGATAGCACAGGGGGTAGAGCGTCTGCTTGAAATGCCAAAAAGTGTGGGTTCAAACACCGCATACTGCATGATGATTTTCTTTTTTTAATTAAATTAAAATGAAATGAACTTCCTTATCATTGGTTCAAATATACATCATCTGGTCATAAAAATAACAACTTCCTTCCTATGACAAGCCAATGTTAATTTCATCGGTGAAAAACCCGAAAAAGAACAACTCCCTATTCGACAATTGCAGTGCTTTAACTACTCCTTTTTCCTTCCTTTTTTTCCTGGGTATATACTTTATGAGGTCTTAGACCAACATTTCGAGGTGTTACAAACGGAATGACAAACTTATGTATACCCTAGTCACATATGCGGAGGGTATCAGGAAAATAAAAAACAAAAGACATATTGGGAAAATCCAATTAGTAAAATTTGTTTACCTGCTTCATACATATTTATTGGTTTTTGAGTAACAAATATATAAAACGAATTATCTTAACTTATTTCTAACTAATAATTTTCAGTACGATAAAATACGCGGGAACTACAAGACAAAACATTCGCACACATGCTTCACACAAGAGTACAAACAGCCCTTGAATATTGACTTAAGTGTATGAATGTGTTCGGTTATCTCAACCCTCAAAGAGTTCACACTTTAAGAGTTACCACACCACACTCTGCACTCATTGGCAATTATTTTTATAAATATTTTCCTATTATTTTTTTCAATTTTGATAAACTAAAATGAAAAGAATAAGGTGGAGTTTATATGAATTAAATGAATTTAGTTTAATATACGAACATAGAATCTCAACTTCTGTTAATTTGAACTGTCAGGCATTTCAAGAAGGTTAAGTTTTATGGTAAAATTATAATAAATATTAAAAATTGTTCCAATAAATATTCAAAATATGAAAAAACAAGGGGGCGGATAAAAAAGTCCGTGACTTTTCGAACTTTCCTCGTAGTTACATGAAATGCAACTCTGCTCCGGTCAAGTACCATCTGTTAATAGACTCATTAACTTTGCGTCAAAACATACAAGCAACGAGCATATAATTTAAAAGATTTACTAACTCTCGCAACCTCTGTTAAATCATTCTCTACTTAATTTGCATCGAAAAATGTTGCCATAACAATTACTTATGTCTGCAAAGACTAACATTTTTCGATACAAAATGTCAATCTTCGAAAGAGCAAGTTGAAATCCGCCTGATACAACATCGTGGATTTTTGTAAAAGTAGAAAAAAGTAAATTTCGAACATTATTTTTTGTGAGAAAAAAAAACCCGTCACTAAAACCAAGGAAAAGCTTGATAAGTGCGATGGGCACCATCAGTTTCAATGGTAAAAAAGTGGTTTACTGAGTTTCGTTGTTATCGTACAAGCACTAGTGACGCTGAACGTTCTGGACGGTCAATTGTGCTCTCAATACACCCGCAAATGTCGAAAATAATTCACGATATCGTGCCGGCCAATCAGAGAGTGAAAGTGTTTGAGATTGTTTATGCCACAGGCATTTCATATGGCACTGTGGTTTCGATTTTAAATGATCAGTTGGGTTTAAAAAGCTATCTGCAAGATGGGTGCAGCTTTTGCTCTCAACTGACTATAAGCGCAATCAATCGTGTGACAACTTGAAAGGATTGTTTGGAGTTATTTAATCGCAATTCGAATGCATTTTTGAGGCGTTTTGTAACTGTGGATGAAACATGGATCCATTACAACACACATCGGAGACCAAGCAGCAGTCTAAACAATGGGTTTCTCCGGGTAAACCGACATGGCGACAGTTTTTAGGAAGCACGCGGAATAATCCACATCGATTACCTTCAAAAGGGAAAAACAACAAACGGCGAATCGAATATTATGCCAACTTACTGGACCGATTCAACGACGATTTAAAGAAAAAAACGACCCCATTTGGCCAAGAAAAAAGTTCTTTCTCATCAAGACAATGCACGGGTGCACACTAGACCGTACCTCAAAAAAAAAGTTCGTCGTACACCCTCCAATATGAAGTATTTTTGCAAGGCAATTTCAAAAAAATTTTTTTTTTTTTTTTTGGCCGAACGTAGGGGTCGCCTTTTTCAATTTTTCGTTATAGCTTCGGCATTTAAAATCGGATTTTAAAGTGTGATATATCGATTTTTTTGCCTCGAGGAGACCAGTGTTTTGCTATAAAGGAAAAATCCAATGAAAAAAAATTACAAAGGCGATCCCGACGTTCGGCAACCAATATATAAAAAAAAATTCTACTGGGTTTGTCGAAAAACTTCATTAGCAAAAGTTTAATGTTTTTTTGCGAGCTTCAATTTTCTGACATTAGGGTTGTACAATAGGGTTGAAGCAACTGAGATCTGGTGGCTAACTACTCGAACGGGATACTTGAGGTCAATGGCCCTCGAGAGAAAAACACTGGTCTCCTCGAGAGAAAAACATCGATGTATCATACTTTAAGATCCGACTGAAAATTCCAAAGATATAACGAAAAATGTAAAATGGCGACCCCTACGTTCGGCAAAAAAAAAAAATAAAAAAAATTTTTAAAACCTCCTTGCAAAAATACTTCATATTGGAGGGTGTGCGGCGAACTTTTTTTTTTGCCTGTAAGGTGGTACGCTGTAGTGCACACGTCTGTAGTCTCAGTGTCAAAATTGCATGAATTGCGTTACGGATTGGTACCCCATCCTTCATATTCTCCGGATTTAGCCCTCACTGGCTATGTTCTATTTTCGAACCTAAAGGAATAGCTCGAACGATGAAATTATTGCTGAAACAAAGGCCTATTTTAAGGGGCTTCGAGAATTCCTAATTTTTGGCAGGAATAAAAAAATTGAAGAAACGTTTCACTACGTGCATTGCCCTAAAAAGAGACAATGTCGAAAAATAAAAACATTTTTTGGAAAAAAAAACTGTGATTCTTTCAAAAAGTCACGGACTTATTTATCCGCCCTCGTTTAATAAAAAAACTAAATTTAACTTCTTGAAATGCCAGACAGAGCCAGTGAGAGAACGGTTACCAATAGTTGAGCGACTTGCGTAGAACCCCGTTTAATACAAATATACCCAGTCAGGAATCGCCAGTGGTACAAAAAATCAAGCACTGGCATACCACTGGCTAACAACGGTGTTAAAAATAGATGACTGGGAGAACACTCTTTTGGGACGATTTGCCAGCGTTTGCAAAAAGCATTTTGCCAGTATTTGTTTTAGAAAAATTACGTCTCGTAAGCTCGTCTGCCAATCTGACGGCCTGGGTTCAAATCACGGCAGGACAAAAAAAAATACATATGCACTTTTTTTAGATTTTATTTTGGAAAATATATTTCCAGACCACCTATTTATTGGTTTTGTCTGCTTTTTGCCAACGTCCAAAAATTTTGTTCCTCCAGTGCTTCTTTGTCTTATGATGTTACCATTTTGGGAATGGGAAAGCACTTTTTGCCAGTACTTGTACCACCTGTTAAAGTGCTTTGCCATCGCTTTCCCGTTTGTATTTTTCTGACTGGGTAGTGTCTTCTCGCTTAATGCAACTCCCCGATTGTTGCAACACATAAATATTTTGGATTGTTGGCTCAGTTAACTCATCTTTTTGAAAAATAAACCTCAGTTATCGCAACTTTTCGAAAAATAAAATTCAGTTTTCACAAATTTTCTCCCACTGTGTGACGGTCACAATGAGTCACAAGTAGGAATAGGCACCAATAAGCCGTTTAGGTTCCATTAATATTTCAAAAAAGTATTTTTCATTGCCAGCCGAAAATCAATTTGCGATACCTCTCATGTGGATGTGATTATATTTTTCCTAAAATTGTTCTTTTTAAGAGGATATTTTTCAGCTAATAAATATAAATGGATTAATAGATTTTTGTAATAGGCAATTTTGGTACTTTATTAGCTAACCATTTCGGAAGTTTTAAGGTCTACTCAGTGATCGAGTACTCCACATTCCAGAGTAGATTTTTGTATTTCTCCATCATTTTTACATATTGGTTTTTATCATTTTGTCTCTACTTTTCTTGAATCCAATCCATCCATCATTGTGAATGGATTTTTAATCAAAAAACGACTAACAATAAGTTCCCTTCAAAATTTTTGGAACCATACTAGAATAAGTGTGGGTAATGTGTACTATGCAAGTAATGTGGAATATGGAATCTTCCTGGCTCTTTTATAACTCGTTTTTAAGCGATATTGAAGAAAATAAAAATTAGTAACGTCAAAAATAAAAAAAATTTAAAATTTTATGTTTTTTTAGAGTTTTTTTTTTTACAGAAAATAAAAATTAAACCTTTGGAAAACAGCCGTTTACAATTTTTTTAGCAAATATTTCTGCTGATTTTAGCAGGATAGACTGCTATTTGCATTCAACTAAATTTAGCTTAAAAATTAAAAAAAAATTTTGTAGATATAGCAATTTGTTTTTGCTATATTTAGTCTATTAATATTTAGCAAAATCTTTTGCAGATTTTACAGTATAATTTTTCATTTTCAACTAATTAACAGTTAACTTAAATATAACTAAAATTCTGACAATTTAACAGTTTTATTTTTGGTGTGTTCTTATTTTACTAGTATTTATGAAAAAAAAAAAAATCCGCTAACTTTAGCAGGTCATTTTTAAATAATTTTTAGTTTTACTAACCTAAATTACCCACTTTTCCTATTAAAAAAAAATATATTTTGCTTTCCTTACAATTAAGTTAAAACTACCCTACTAAAACTGTATGCCACCCTAATAGGCAATTCTCGTTACTACAGAAAAAATCAAGGGGGAGTCCAGAGAAATCAAAGTGCGCAGTAACACAAAGATATCTTTAAATTTGCAGCAGGTTACATCAAAAGCGCAAAAAAAAACGTTTGTGGCGTTAGCGTAAATGTTTCCATTAAACAATATACTGGAGTTAGTATGAAATCCGGTACAGACTAGATTAGAACGTTAAAGTGTTACCAATAAAAATAAAAGTGAATCAAGAAACGCGTGAAACGGTGAAATTGTTTGGGGTGTTCGTTAAGTTTTAAGGAATGATAAGAAAAGGAGTTTTTTTTAAATCTAAGAATACAGAAAAGATAAAATGCTTAAAATTTATAAAAAAAATATCGAATTTAACAAAAAAGTTTAAAGGAAATTGAAAAAAAGTAAAAAAAAAAATAAAATCCTGAAATTATTTGAATAGTAGAGAATATACCATTTTAGTGTGGTTTTAAAATCAATTCAATGTCTAGTTTAGAAATAAATATATCACAGCAATTACCAACACCTCAAGTAAATCAGCAGCAGCAGCAGCAGCAACAACAGCAGGAAAATGCAATTATGGTTGCTGGTCAGCCAACAATAAAACAACAAACATCGACAATATCAACTCTATCGACAACTTTAGCAACCGATGAGGAAGAAGGTTCCTCTTCTTCCTCTTCGGCCAATTTAGCAAATGAACCTAACCAACAACTTCAACTGCAACAAAAACAACAGATTAACCAACAACAACAACACCAACAACATCAATACCAAAAACCATCACAACATAAATTTTTGCATACGATGCCAATAAATACTAAAATAACATCGAATCTACAACATGCCACCATCAGCAGTGGCAGCAGTTCATCCTCGTCTATATGTCGAGGAGTAACAAATGCGCAGGTACGTAAATTTTAAAGCTCTAAAGGGAAATCCGGTAAAAAGAAAAGGAACACACAAACAAACAGGAAAATCATGTAACTTTTAAACATTGTTCTGTATACGGCGGTTAAAATATTTGTAGTAAATATTTTCAATTTGCTATTTTATGCCACACCGGCCGGCATAAAATGCTCTGTAATGTCTGCAATTCTGCACAATAAACTTTGCGCTCAAGACCACATACATATTTTAACAATATCTATCTCTTTGTTATGTAAAACTTGTGTTACTTCAGAGATTAAACGTCAATGTTAAGTTTACTATAAAACTACGGGGATGGAAAATCTTGCAAAAAAATAAAATCTAAAATCAAGCAGAAAAAACATTAAATTATATCGAAAAAAAAATCAAATTAAGTTTGTTTTCTTTTTAATTTGAATATGTTTCTGTTTACTTTTAAAATGCTAAAACAAAATCTAAAATATTGACATATTAGCCGTATTTTCTAATCACTTGGATTTAATAAATCCAAAAAGTATTTCTAAAAGTGCTCAACAGATGCGGTTAGATTCTTCCTATTTTAAAAATAATTTTCTGTTCGACACTTCTTTCACCCTAATTTTTAATACCGAATTCGATGATGAAGGATGTTACTTTAACTTTTAAGTTTTAATTATATTTTATATAAAACAGCGATTTTACAGTCTGCCAATTACAATTTATATTTTTACACAATAGAAAAATTCCATTGCAATATGTAATATTGGATTTAATTAAATTACTTACAGTAGAGTGAAAAATTGCCATTTCTATTTGAGCTATTTCTCCATGTCCAAGGTGGAAAATATGTATTTGGGGAGGTGTAGTTTTTTTTTTCTAAACATATTTCAAAAAAATTTAATAAAAAACTTTTATTTGTTAGTTTTTAAATTTTTTTGTTTCTCTTTTAATTTTCATTCGTATTTTTTTCTGACATTAAATTAATATGCTGTTTCATATATTTGTGCTTTTATTGTGGATTTATTAAATCCAGCTTTTTTTTTGGATTTAATAAATCCCATTTTTGTATGAAAAATTCTAAATCCAGGTGATTAAAAAAAACGCTAATTAATTTAATTACGAAAAAGTTTACTTTAACTAGAATTACATTAACTTTAGCAAGATTCATACTTAATTCAACAATGTTCATCAAAAAATGCGATATAATTCGCATATGGTAGTTGATTTAACTATTTTTTTTTTGCTCAGTGTAACGGTCACAGTCAGCAAATTGTTATATCCAAAATTTTATACAGAAGAATATATTGTTCAAAACTTTCGAATTTAAGATATGTTTAAAATTAAACTTAATCTCAATTAAACTTTTACTTGATGCAATTAATATTTTAATTCAATATTATAAATAAATTAATAATGAAATATTTAGTTGTATCAACATTGTACAACATTTTCGAACTTTTTTCAAAATTACGGCGTTCTAACAATGAATTCTGGTAAAGGAAACAAAAAAAAAAAAAAACTACACTCATACAAATAAGTCCGTAAAAATAGCAGAAAAAGTTACTAAAAATTAGTTGAAAATGATGCTGCAGAAAAAACTGCTAATATTAGCAGAATCAGTTTGCTATATATTAATAAAATGAAAACAGCAAAAAAAAAACTGTTCAATTTACAGAATTTTAGTAATATTTGAGCTGAATTTTTGTTAATTGCAAATAACAATTTAACTTGCTGAAATCAGCAAAAAAATTGCTAAATAATAGTAGAATGAAAATAGCAAAAAAAAACTGTTAAATCTAAAAAATTTATGCTAAAATTTTCTGAAATCAACAAAACTTTTGCAGATTACTAGTGGACTGGAAAAAAGTAAAAAAGGAGCAAATGAAATGAAAATTAATAAATAAAAATAAATGTGTATTTAAAAACATACTTGTGACCAGTTTATTCAATGTGTCAATTAATTGAAATTTTTTCAATTGGCATGGTTCAATGCCTAAATGCCCATTTATAATTGATGAAAGAAGTATTTGTTGAATGTTATTTTAGTTTGACTCAAGATCATAAATTAATATCACTTTCTGTTTAAAATTATTTTCAAATCAAAGAAAGATGATACAATTTTTACAAGTAAATTACAAAGAATAAAAATAATTGAAAGAATTCGATAAGACCAGCAAGGCAGAATGCGAATTTTCAGCTTTCGCTACAAAGCCATCATCAGTGCCTTTCGCCTTTGAGTGGGTTAATATTTTGATAATCGTCTACTTATGTGACTGTTGAAAGCAAATCGAATTTGTTATCAACAACTTAACTTAGACTAACATCAACGAAATTTAACAATGCTATTTTTATCCTTTTGTTATTATTACTCTTTTTTACTTTGAACCTTAATTCTTAAGATATCTCAGCTGATTCTATTCAATTCTGTGTATGATAAACACAGATTTTTGAATTACAACGAACCGTTAAATTTAAATTTAAATGTATTTTATTAAATTATATTTTTGCACCGTGTCAATTTGTTTAAGATGAATGGGGGAAATGTTTTAGTTGATCTGTTATTTAAGTAAATGAATGTTATTTTAGTTTGACTCAAGATCATAAATTAATACTTTCGGTTTAAAATTATTTTCAAATCAAAGAAGTATTTGTTTTCATGTTTTAATAAAAGAATAAATTAAGAAAATAATTAAAAAAATCGCGTATTTCTTATATTTTTTTATATTACAATGCTTTTTCTTCAATTATGTGTACATTTCATTACCATTGTTTTCATCAATGCTAATTGAAAAAAATTTCATTGGCATTGAATGGTGATGATTAAAAATAACGTTTTCTTTAAATAAGCTTAAAAAGTACAATATTGGGGGAAAAAATTATGGTCATCCCCGTAAACTCCACTTACTCCCCAGAAATACTTTTAATCACAATTTTCATATTAAAATGGTTCGTCCAAAATAAACCTTGATCTTTGAAAATTAATGTATTACGATAAATAGAAACTTTTCCCATAAATTTTAATAATTTAGATATTTTATGAGTAGGACAAATTTTCAACCATTTCAATTTAGCTTTATTTAAAATTTTGCATTATTTTTGTCTACCGAGTAAAAAAAATAATATGATGTCATATGTAATGATATCTTATTTAATATAATTGGAGATATGCTATGATCCGAAAAATGGTGGATAAAATTATATCGGATAAGATCTAAATATATTAAATCATATATAATCTTATCCGGATTTTGACCCGATATAATAATATATAATTTGATGTAGAAAGACATAATTATATAACGCATTATATTTCAGGCTCAAAACAAAAACTATTAAAAAGTACTAAAAAATAACACCCTTAAGTTAAGAATTCAAAATTTAAATAAAACTAAGTATTTACAAGAAGTTGTACACAAGTGTAACCAAGCATTTTAAGCCTTCTCATATAAACTTGTATTATTTGTAAACCTGGTATGTTTATAAGTTTAATGTCAAATTCCATACATAAAAAATATGGCTTGTATTTATACAAGGTTTACAAGGAATTTACGAGTTATAATGAGTACGCCGTTTATATTTTGAAATCATACATAAATATATCTCAAAAAACAGAATTTTTTTACATTGCGCTATACTTAAATATATTTAAAACAACTTAGAATAAAATTTAACATTGAGCTATATAAAACTTTATGTTTTTCGATAAAGCCATTTCGAATTATATATGACGCTGCATTAAAATTGTCATAGCATATGTAACTAGATATGGTACATATTTATATATGTATATGGGGACATATATATTTATACTGATCTATATATGACATCATATAAGAAATATTTGAAAAACTGAAAGCTATATATAATTCTATCCGCAAAGATATAGTGTTACACTTGACTATATATCAACATATTAGTCTATATTAAATTATATAATTTCCTATATAACTATTTTTACTCGGGTAGTTAAAAATATGCAGTAATTTTTATGAGTCATTTAACATTCTGTTTATAAGCGCTCCAAAATTGGTGGTTCAGTTTACAAAAAATTTGTAAAATTAGCAAATCTTCTGTTAAAAATTAGTAACCAAAATTCAGAAAAATACTGTAAAGTTAGCAAATTTATTGTTAAAAATTTGTAACTAAATTCAGCAAAAAAAAATAGCAAAAAAGTTTTTAAGTTAGTAATGTGGAGATAGCAAAAAAATTAACTAAAAATTCAATTTTAACTAAAAATTAGTTAAAAATTTGTTAAGTTGAAGTACTAACAGTTTTACTAACTTTTCTACAAACTTTTTTCTATGAGTGTATGCATGTGTCGGCGTTCTGAAATATCGCATCAGAATTTTATTTTAGGGGGGTTAAAGTTTCCCCCCTTTTTTAAATGTTTATTTTGAATCGGCATAGGAAACCATGTGAATCTTCCATTTTAGGTATAGGATGTGTTCAGCTAACTTATGTAAAACGCTACGAGGAACATTTTTGTAAAACATTTTAAGAAGAAGGGTTAGAGGGTTAAAATGTTCCAAAAAATGTTCCTTGTAGTGTTTTACATAAGTTCGCTGAACGCATTCTATACCTAAAATGGAAGATTCACGTGGTTTCCCCCTAAAATTCAGGTTTGTTGGAAATTTGAGCGCCAATTCTGAATAAGTACGAGATTAACCCTTAAACACATTTTATGTTTTGACTTATTTCTGGCATTGAAGTGAAATTTTCAACTTTGAGGGCTATTCCAAACATTTCTGCTAAAGTTGGACTTAATACATCTAAAGTTGCAGACATAAATGCTAAGAGGAACATTGATGCCAAAAAACGAGCAAAACTCTGTGTTATTTTACATTTTTTACTGGCGAACTTTTATTAAATAAAAAATATGATTGTAAAACAAATATGTATTTTTTATTGAACGCGTGTTTTTCAATTAAAAAATAAATTAAAATCAACAAATCCGATTTTTAAATTTTGCTTTGAATTTCAACAAATACGTTTTTTGATATGGCAACATCATTTGTTAAAATTTGTTAAATGTATTTGTTGGCTATTTAATTGAAATAACCCTTTAGAAAAACGTGTAAGTCCACACAATGTAATCGATTTTGTGTACTTCACATTGTGCGTACTAACGATATGGGATACTTGTGTATAACAATTGTATATGAAAATAAAAATATTTGAAATTATTCAAAAATTTTGTCTAACTTATATGCCACTATACTTGTGTGTACTTACGAAGTATATTGACTTGTGGGCAGTTACAATGCTGCCATACCCTGGGTAAAGTAAGCCAGCTTGTGTGTAGAGTTTGAAAGCACTCGCGGATTCTAGTAAGTAAACACAAGTATCTCCGAGTACGTTCAAATCATACACACAAGCTGGCTTACTTTACCCAGGGTATGGCCGCATTGCCAATATACTTCGTAAGTACACACAATTATAGTGGCTTGTAAGTTAGATAAAATTTTTGAAAAATTTCAAATAATTTAAGTTTCATATACAATTGTTCTACACAAGTATCCCATATCGTAAGTACACACAATGTGAAGTACACGAAATCGATTACACTGTGTGGACTTACACGTTTTTCTAAAGGGACTTATGAAAAAACTTTCCTAGTACCAATGGTTGCCAATTGATGCATTTTCAAGTACCAACTTGTACTATCATCAGATTGTCTTTAAGGGGTTATCTCTCGGTTATAATGTAGAGTTAAGTTTTTGTATTTATACAACCTCCCAAGTAAATTGCACATTGAGAATTAACTCAAACATTTACTAGTCATGTATTACAACGAAAATCACATGTTTCCTACAAAGCTATTATTATACCCTACACCACTATGTGGTCAGGGTATTATAAGTTTGTGCTGATGTTTGTAACACTAAAAAATATTGGTCGTAGACCCACCTTATAGTATACCGATCGGCTCAGAATTTTTTTATTTCGATTTAACGATGTCCGTCTGTCCGTCCGTCCGTCCGTCTGTCTGTCTGTCTGTCCATGCAATCTTGTGCGCACTCTACAGGTCGCAAATATTAATATATTTTGATGAAATTTGGTACGCAGACCTATGTTGGCCCAAGGACGAACAAGTTTGATTTTGGTGAACATCGGTCCATGTTTAGACCTAGTGCCCATATAAGAGTCCTACCAAAATTATATTGTTTATACGCTGCAGGTCGTAAACATTAAGATATTTTGACGAAATTTGGTACACAGACCTATGTTAGCCCAATAACGTAGCCTATTGATTTTGGTGAATATCGGTCCATGTTTAGACCTAGTGCCCATATAAAGGTCCTACCAAAATTATACTGTTTATACGCTGCAGGTCGTAAATATTAAGATATTTTGATGAACCTAGTGCCCATATAAGGGTCCCCCCAAAATTGGCTTGGTTACAAACTGCAGGTCGCAAATATTAAGATATTTTAATGAAATTTGGTGCGCTGACTCACATTATAGAAAATTTTGACACAAGCCCCATTCGAATTTCGGATCCAAACAATACACCAGACTGGTGTAGGGTATTGTATAGTCGGCATGCCCGACTTTAAACTTTTTACTCGTTTTTCACTATGTTATTGCTGTTGCTTCAACCAAAGTTCATTTAGTAGTAAAGCAAATGTTTGAATTGTTGAATTCTAGTTATAGTCAAAGAATTTTTACAACGATTACTTGTTACCCGACTAAAAAAGTTTTCATATAATCTTATATGATTTGATACAATAATAAATGTTTATATCGTGGCTTTATATAACCATATACATTTATATTAACACTTTGCTTTTATAAATATGTTTGATATGACATTATATATAATCAGGAAAAAGATGCGAGTGAATATTTAAATAATTTTTGACTCGACAATACAATAACTCCAAGAATCATCTATTTTTAGAGTAATTTGAAATTCTTCATGATGAGGGCTCATAATTTGGTGGCAGAGAAAACACTTGATTTTTGTGTTTCTTGGTGCCTTCTCAGTACTTTGCAAAGAATTAAATAGATCAGTGTTATCATTTGGGTACCAGGAAAGCACTATAATTTTTTTATTTGGGAGTTGGGAAAGCATTTGATTTTTATGTTTCTGGGTGCTTTCTCAGTTCTTTGTAAAGCATTGGCACCACCGTGCGATGGTGTTATCATTTGGGCGTTGGGAAATCACTGTTAACAAGCACTAATACCACCCATTTCGGTGTTTTGTCAGTGCTGGCCCCTTTGTAATTTTCTACCTGGGCAATCTTATATAAAAATATATAACAAAGTTAATAGAAAATTGTATTAATTTTAAATGTAATTATATCTGACATGATATCTAATTATACAAAATTTTATAAAGTTTAATTGCACTATAAAAATTAAAAAAAAAAAACTCACAAATTGTGGATCTGGATCATCCTGAAGATGCTTCACAATGGAGTAGCGAAATATCAAAAATAAAAAACTTTTTATATTTAAAAAACAAACCTTAAGCTCAAGGAAATTGTGAAGTTTATAATTGAATTTAACATATATTTTTCAAATAGTTGATAAAATACTCTTTATTAAAATAAAAATAATTTTAGAGAAATAAAAAAAAAATGTTTGTTTTTTCATTGTGGAATTAAAGGTCGAAATAATTATTTTTACTTTTAAATTTAAAAACAAAAATTATACAAACACATGTTGAAATTAGGGTTTCCCGTCCCGGGAATTCCCGGGAATCCCGCCCTTTTTCGGATCCCGCAATCCCGGGAATTTTGTGCGGGATTTCCCGGGAATTTTTTTATTCTTTTACAGAAGTTTTAGCTAGTATTATTGCAATTTTGGAAGCTCTATTTAAATTTAAAGCATTGTTTTTTGACATTAATTTGATCAAAAAATATTTAAAATTAAAAAAATACGATTTAAAATTTAATAACTTGAATTAGGCCAAATTTTTTTTAGATGCCAGTTGAATTTGGTTTAGTTAAACCAAAAAAATTTTATCAGCCATTACCAAGTTTGCCAACAAAAATTCTTTTATGTACTTCGGAAAAAATTTTTTTATTTAAAATGATTTTTGTTCAAATAAAGCAATATTTGTATAGGCTTGTTTACACTATGTACTAAAGTAAAATCGTACCGAAAATCTTATAGTGTATACCAGCCTTATTCAACATTCCAACATCATTATTTAAGTTCCAAAAATACATCCAAAAAATATTGTAATGTTTTCATATTTTCAATTGACAAGTATTTTGAGTTTCTTTTACTTCAAATAATTTAATTTTAAGTTCAATTGTTATTCCTTTATTTCAATTGTATTTTTTAAATATTATTTGTTTTCAAAATAATCCATCAGATGCTTTTTAAAATTATTTTGGATTTTTTTATACGTTAATTTAAAATGCCACTAAATACGAAAATTAAATAATTTATTTTTAAGTAGCTGTGGCATAAAAAATGTCTATTCAAGAAAACCAATTAAAGTTAAGGAACTATTTAATAATGTTGTAGTGTCTTTTTTTATAAAACGATTTAGGCGAATTTGCCTAAAAATTTGTGTGAAAATACTCACTTTTAAACTTTTTTATAAAAATAATTCTAGACGGATACTTCTGAAAATCTGCATAGAAAGATACAAAATATCTGGAAATATAAATTTTCGGATTTCATATTTAAGAAATATTTTAGCAACAAATCGATCTTATTTCTGACTATAAAACTGGTCCGACTCAATTTTGCACCCATTAACAATTCCAATATATTCTGAAAAAGGGGATGAAGATAAAATACCCGTGTCTTTCACTTTTTCTATATCAATTGGTTTAACCGTTTAAACCGCGAATTAATATTTAATTAATATATTTCTAAGAGTTTTTTAAAATTAAGGCGGCCTTCCATATAAATATATTACCCAAATATTAATCGAATTGATGAAGAAAAAGTGGAAGACATGGATATTTTATATTTAGCCATCCTTTCAGAATATATTAAGTGCATTTTCTCATGGGTACAACCAAAAGATGAACTTTGTCGGACGGTGTTGTAACAGTAATCGAGTTTTTCAAGTGCAACATATGTCGAATGTATATATTTTCTAACGAGCGGGAATTCCCGGGATCCCGGGAAATTCTGAAAAAAATTCCGCTGTCCCGGGAAATGAAAAAGTCCGAGAAAAGAAAAACCCTAGTTGAAATACATATGGTTTAAGTTAATTTATTTTTCCGTGAAAAAAAATTAATTGTGGATTAATTGTGGAAGTTAATTTTTTTTATTTTATAAGAAAGACACATTTTATAAGAAAGACCAAAACTCTAACCTAGAAAAAGTTGTTCCGACAAATTTTTGTAATGTTTTATTTTGTCAGCTATTTCCAAGTTTATTAGGAAAAATTTTTATAAACATTAAGCATTAGTATTTAATACGAATGCAATAAGTGATCTCAACAATATGTACTAAAATTTTCTATGAAAATCTTCATCAAATTATATGTATTTATATATAATTTGATGCAGTTAGATAGACCCATTTTTCGGATCAAATTGTATCAGGTTAGATAACATGCGTATCTCGCTTGATATAATTATATATTCCAATATTCGGATCAAATTAGATATAGACGTATATATGGGTTTATATATGGTGATATATGATTATATAACATCTTTTTTAGTCGGGTAGTATTATATATTACATTTTAACCCATTATGCCATATTAATGACTAACATGTTGACATTATGGAATATTTCTTAACAATTTGGATTGTACCTCATCTGCATAGGAATAATAAAACACTTCACGGGTGTTTTAGAAAATTACCGCCTAATTTAATTAGAACACATTTAACAGACTTTTGTACTAACTTTTTTATAAGTGTACAAAAAATTCTACTAATTTCACGCACAATTTGTTACTAAATAGTTATTTTCAATTCACTAAAATTAAACTCAAATATAAATAAAATTTTTTTATATTCAACAGTTTTATTTTTGTTTTTCTTATCTTACTAATATTTAGCAACATACATGTGCCTATTTTAGCAGGTTTTTCTGCTAGGTAATTTTTAACAAATTTTTCGTAGATTTAGCAAAAATTTGCACAGAACCTTTTCTATTAGTGTAGTCTCTTCTGCTGCTGTTCTTATTGTTAGTCCCTATGTTGGTAATACCAACTCATTCATTAGAATGCTGTGATGTGGAATTGATTTGTTGACGCCATTTAAACGAGGAAAAACAGCATGTTTCAAGATACATACGAGTACTGCCTAAAAAAAAAGAGGGATGTTTTCGACAACAACTTATTGTATGTAGATGATGGTTTTTTAAGCTAGAAATCATTCAATGTTCTATGCATGCGTATCTAAATGTATTTAAGTTTTTATGGCTTTTTTCACTGTGCTTTATTTAACATTTTTTGGTACATTAAATTTTTGGCTGCAATTTTGTTTGACTTTAATTTTATTTTAAGTCAATACTTTCCTTCAAAAAAAAAAAAAAAAAAAAAAAAAGGGAGACTTTTCTACTTCAACATCGTCTTCATTTATATCTATTGTCTGTATTGCCTTGTTGTTATTGTTTGTATGAAAAAGGGTGCAGGTTTATCATGGCGAAAAGTGAGGGTGTTTTGAATGTGTATCCTTGATTTGTTTCGGATATCCTTGGAATATTTAAGATTTTGTTTTTTTTTCTGTTTTTTATTGTGTACACTTTTACTGTTTTTAGCTGCAAGAAATGTAAACAAGGAACAAATAAAAAATGTACTCAATTGAACTTTTGTTAGGAAAAAAATGTATGAATGAATTGAAAAAAAAAAGAAATCAAAAGGGGGGATGAATTGTTAAACAGGACGAGAAGCGTGAATAAAATATGAGGTTTTTCTGTTTTACAAATTTAAGAAAATTTAAAGAAATGGTTTTATTTAATAATGAAAATTCCATGAAATTCTGTTGCTTCTATACAAATTTTTAATTTTGAGATTCAAAATGAAAATACAGTAAACGTTTTATAATTGTCACCTGCTTTAAGTGTCATATTTTCGGCTGCATTCAGTTGGCAAGAAATTCGGTTGTCGAAAAGAAGTTTTAAATGTTTAAAAGCTAATGTTTCCGCCGATTTAAGAATTTTGTTTTGATATACAAGTAGAGTATCTAATGGAATAGTCTTCGATTTTAATGAAATTCAAATATAGTGGGATGAAAAATTACCCGATTTTTAATTTGCTGACATTTTTTTTAAAGAAACTATACATTAGAGCACCCATATTTGCAAAAGTGTTATTTCTCCAGCTCTCTACAAATTTGCGGATAGGTTTAGAGTAAAAAATCAGATCTGTGCAAAATTTAGGTTTCTGCGGTGTAAACCGGCCAGGCCGTTTACATTTATGTTCTCAAAATTACCCTAAAAAAGCTTAATGGATTTGTCCATCTATAACTCTTAAACTAGAAGCTTCTGCTGTTGTTTACACAATGAAAAGGCAAATATTTTGTTTATACAAACTTTTAACACTCTCATGACCGTTAGTGGTGTTTTAAGCGGTAAAAATTAAAATTTCGTGTCAAAAATAAACTATGAATGTCACTCATTTCATTTTAGAGATCTGTAAATACGTACTCTCTTTATCATATAATAGGAAATTTAGCGTAGATTAAAAGCAAAATAAGCTTTTTTTTTAATATTTCGTCCATTCCATGACAGAAGGGACAAAAACTGATTCTGAGTTTGTACAGAACCGATCAGTACTGCCTAAATTTTACTATGAAATTTGATAAAAGGTTGATATCGCTAATTTTTCGTTTAAAGCCACGCCCACTTAAAACAAGTGACAAAATGAAAAACCAAACATTACGTTAAAATTCTGTATAATTTTCTAAACCATGTTCTTGCCTTTCGTGGCGAATTTAGCCACTATTTTAATCTTTAAAAATAAGGGCAACAACAATAAAATTAAAAAAATAACTTGAATGTCCTTAAATTCGTGGCCACCACTGTATGTAGACTAGGAAACCTGCGGAACATTTAAATCCTTTAACTTTTTAACTTACGGGTCGTTTATGTCCCTTTTTAATTGAGTAGTTAGAGGGTTAAAATGTTCCAGAAAAATATTTGTCATAAAGTTCTGCTATAAGTCTCTGAAGACATCAAAGTTGAAAATTTAATTTCAAAGTCAGCAATAAGTCAAAACTTAAAATTGTTTTAGGGTTAATTTCATACTTATTCAGAATTGGCGCTCAAATGTCCCACAAACCTGGATTTTAGCAGGAAGCCATGTAAATCTTCCATTTTAGGTAAAGGATGTGTTCAGCGAACTTAACTTAATATCTACATTTTCATAAAATATGAATTTGTCCCCTTTTCACATTAATCTAAAGATATCTTGCTCTTGGTATGATCCAAATTTCAATGAATTATTTACAAAATTATAATGACGCCCGCATTATTTATTAATTTAAACTGTTCAAAGTAAAATATCTTTAATAGACAAATATATCAACAAGGCTGAGGTAAATATTCGTTTTTATTTTTATTTATTTATTTGTGTGTTTGGCAATTTTACAAGATATATTACCAATATATTTTGACAAATATATTGTTTGAATATCATGGATCATTTGAACACCCACCACACGCATTAAATTAATAAAATGACATTTTTTGAAATTTATAGTTTTCAACGATAATCAAATTGAAATGTTCTCACTGACCTTAGAGGGCCCCCTAAAATACTGAAATAAAAAAAAAAAAAATACAATAAACAAATTTCAAAATCAAAAATGGAAATTATAGAGGTTAATAATCGAATAAATGATGCCCTACATCTTTGATTCTTTAACCCTATATGCACTAATTTTTATTTGCAATGAAATTCACACAAAACGCATAGAAATAAACCTGTAAAAATATCAGAAAAAGCTACTTAAATTTAGTAAAAAATTACCTTGCAGAAAAGACTGGTGAAATTAGCATTTTTTTTTTGCAAAATTTAAGTAAAATAAGAACAGCAAAACTAAAACTGTTAAATTACTAGCTACTTCAGTTACATATGAGTTAATTTTAATTAAATGAAAATAACAAATTATACTGTAAAATCTGCAGAAAATTTTGCTAAATATTGGTAGATTAAAAATAGCAAAAACAAACTAATTAATTAATAAAAAGGTCGAAAAAACAATTTTTATTTTTTTGAATAAAACCAACATTTTGACAAACTGTTGCATCTACAAAATTTTTGTTATATTTAAGTTAAATTTAGTTGAATGCAATTAGCAGTCTATCCTGATTAAATCAAAAAAATATTTGCTAAAAAAGTAGTAAAGTACTGATTTCAGGAAGCCATATTTTTAATCGGATTAAAAAGATAAAAAAAACTTTTAATTTTTTTTTTGTGATTTCTTAGTTTTAGTCTTAGTCTAACTAAGCAGTTTTCAGTGCACGGTAATTATACCCTACACCACTATGTGGTCAGGGTATTATAAGTTTGTGCTGATGTTTGTAACACCAAAAAATATTGGTCGTAGACCCACCTTATAGTATACCGATTGGCTCAGAATTTTTTTTTATTTCGATTTAACGATGTCCGTCTGTCCGTCCGTCCGTCTGTCCATGCAATCTTGTGCGCACTCTACAGGTCGCAAATATTAAGATATTTTGATGAAATTTGGTACATAGACCTATGTTGGCCCAAGGACGAAGCCTATTGATTTTGGTGAACATCGGTCAATGTTTAGAACTAGTGCCCATATAAGGGTCCCCCCAAAATTGGCTTGGTTACAAACTGCAGGTCGCAAATATTAAGATATTTTAATGAAATTTGGTGCGCTGACTCACATTATAGAAAATTTTGACACAAGCCTCATTTTAACCCATTCGAATTTCGGATCCAAACATTAGTTGGCTTTTAACTAGACTGGTGTAGGGTATTGTATAGTCGGCATGCCCGACTTTAACCTTTTTACTCGTTTTTAAATAATTTTCTGTAACTTTCACTGAAATTTTTGCAGATTTTTTTCTATAAGTGTATGTATTTGGCATAGTATTTCCAGTTATTCGACGTAGGCGGTTAACCGGTTAATGCATTATTTAAAAAATCCCTAAAATTGATTAACCAGTTATTCTGGTCGTTTAATCGTGAAAATTGGCGGTTAATCGATTAATCGTTTTACACAAAATTAAGATATTTCCTTATTTTTTTATTAATAAAAACACATAGAGCTGCCTTTTCTGTTAAATATCAACGTGACATACGTGGGTTAATATTTATATTTTGAGCCCAACAAGGAAAGAACAGAAATTTTTTATTGAAACTGTCTTTATTATTTTTAAAAATATTCTCCTTTACGATCTATATACTTTTGCATGCATTCGAACTACTTGTCATAGCATTTTTTCCATTCTGCACGAGACACCTCCAAAAAGTGGTTTTCGAATGCCCTACGGCTGCTTCTGTTGGCGAAAATCGTTGTCCACGTAGTTTATTATTGATGTGCGGGAACAAGAAAGAGTCACTGAGTGGCAAGTTAGGGCTGTACAGCGGATGACTCATTAATTCGATCTTTTGAGTGCTCAAATAGTAATTTGTTTGAGCCGATGTGTGAGAGCTCGCGTTGTCATACACTCAACCAAAAAAGTCTGTAATGGCTACTGAAAATTTTGCTGGCTGCTGTTACGGGAAATTTAAGTGTTTTGAGCCCTGCGGTATTTTTTTGCTAATTTTAGCAACACATGTCTATTGATTTGTACTACAATAAAATTAGTAAAAAAATAAGTAGCTGCTTTTAAATTTTAGCAGAATTGTTGTAAACTATAATTTAAAATCAATCTGCTGAAATAAGCAAAAAAGTGTACTAAAACAAACTATTTATTATAAAAAAAAAAAAATTAAAATCAAATTTAATAAAAAAAAAAACATTTTTTTCTTTCGATTATAAAAAATGTATAATTAGCTCAACATAATTATAATTAGCTCAAAATTTTCTGAGTTTTATTTCCAAACTAAGAATATTTCAATAATAACAAATAGAAACTAAACAAGAATTCTAAAAAATCAACGAATTCTTGTAAATAAAATTTCCTTAAAGTATCCACTTGTTGTTAAATTAGTATATTTGTTTTCTAAATTTAGCACTCGTTTTTGAAAAATTAGTAAAATGTTTTGCTGAAATCAGCAACGAAAATTAGTAAAAAATCCGTAATCCGTAATAAGAGAATAGCAAAAATTATTACTAAACGAGTAAAAAGGTTAAAGTCGGGCATGCCGACTATACAATACCCTACACCAGTCTGGTGTATTGTTTGGATCCGAAATTCGAATGGGTTAAAATGGGGCTTATGTCAAAATTTTCTATAATGTGAGTCAGCGCACCAAATTTCATTAAAATATCTTAATATTTGCGACCTGCAGTTTGTAACCAAGCCAATTTTGGGGGGACCCTTATATGAGCACTAGTTCTAAACATGGACCGATGTTCACCAAAATCAATAGGCTTCGTCCTTGGGCCAACATATGTAGGTCTATGTACCAAATTTCATCAAAATATCTTAATATTTGCGACCTGCAGCGTAAAAACAGTATAATTTTGGTAGGACCCTTATATGGGCACTAGGTCTAAACATGGACCGATGTTCACCAAAATCAATAGGCTGCGTTATTGGGCTAACATAGGTCTGTGTACGAAATTTCGTCAAAATATCTTAATATTTACGACCTGCAGCGTATAAACAGTATAATTTTGGTAGGACCCTTATATGGGCACTAGGTCTAAACATGGACCGATGTTCACCAAAATCAATAGGCTGCGTTATTGGGCCAATGTAGGTCTGTGTACCAAATTTCATCAAAATGTCTTAATATTTACGACCTGCAGCGTAAAAACAGTATAATTTTGGTAGGACCCTTATATGGGCACTAGGTCTAAACATGGACCGATGTTCACCAAAATCAAACAGACAGACAGACAGACGGACGGACAGACGGACATCGTTAAATCGAAATAAAAAAAAATTCTGAACCGATCGGTATACTATAAGGTGGGTCTACGACCAATATTTTTTGGTGTTACAAACATCAGCACAAACTTATAATACGCTGACCAGAGAAACAAGCCAGCCGCCGTAAGCCGTTTAAGCCGCCGCCGCCGGTCATTTTTGCCTCAGCCGCCGCCGCCGATTTTTTTCGGCTCATTTCGGCTGGAAGTATCAATTTTCCAAAATAAAAAAATTAAAAGCAAATGTCATTTTTAAAACAAAATTTTCTACTTCATCATTTCCTGAACCATCAAGAGTATTTTTTTTAGTTCAAAAAAAAATAAAAGAACCAGTTTTATAGTCAGAGCTAAGAAGGATTTTTGTCATAAATATTTCTTAAGTTGGAAGTTTTGCTTGAAAACCTCTGACAGATTTCGCTGAAATTTGCATATGCAATAGAGGAGAGAATTCAAATGAACACGTCTTTAGCACCCATAGTTTTGGATACAAATTACACAGTGTTACAAAATAAAAAATTTGCATATATACTTTTCAAATGACCAAGTGTAGATTGTAGGCAGAGCTTCGAAAGAATTAATTAAATTTTAGCTTAATTCGCACAAAACCGGATTCAGCTTTAGAAATTGAATATATATCATTATATCAAACTATTCCTTTATAATTAATTCATAGGTTTCATTCCCAAAGTTTAATATTAAATAGAATGTATTCTTATGTTGAATACATTCCTTATGAAATTACAATCAATTTAAATAATTAATTTTTTATTAATTCTAATCTTTTACAAAATGGCTTATCAAAATTGCCATTTTATTCATTCAGTAAAAGATTTAAGATATGAATATACTAATGATTCTGACAACACTTTAGTTTATAATTACAAATTAAATAAAAATGTGCCTTATTTGAGGGATTTAATATTGATATCATATACAAAACCCATAAAAATAATTAAAAACGCAACATTTGTTTTAATCTTTTACAAACCGAATGAAACGTGAAAGATCATTATAAAAATAATGAATTCTTCTAAGTTTTTCAACTTTGACATCTTTTCGAGCATAATTTTTTTGGAACCATATTTTTTTCTAGTTTATTCTAAAAACACATTTCATTTTGAGTGAAAATATGAATCCACATAAAAAATTCTAAATTGAAACATTCCGAATTTTTTTGCTGTTCTGTGATCCACATCCGAATTATTTTCTTCGTTTTATTTCGTGTTGGAAAAGCTTGGTGAAAGTAAAACGAATATTTTGTTGCAAAAATTAATATGTTAAAATTTATTTTAAAATTTGTCAGTATGCTAAATTTTGTTGAAACAGTCAATTTCCGATATTTTGAATTTTGTGTGATTTTACAAAACCACTCTAATTAAAAAGTTTCGAAATTCAGAACAGGGGTGATAGTATCAAAACTCTGTTTTTGAGCGACTTCAAGCGCTTAACAATCTGAAATTCAGCAATTTTTCAACCGATTTTGAATATTGTAAAGTTTTTGGAAAGACAAAAATTTTAGCTTTCCAAATATATATAGAATTATTTATTTGTAACTGAAATATGTTGACAGTTTTTTTTTTTTAATATTAAAATTAATTTTTTTTTTAATTTGTATACTTTGACGTCTTTTTTACAGTATTAAACAATTCTTTACTATTGTAATTTATTCTGAAAGTGGGTTTAGTTCTTAGTAAAATCAGATTCTTTTGTTGAAATTAATTAAAAATTGAAAAAGTTATCGTAATTTTTCTAAACATTTAATTTCAGCAACTCGATGTTCTTGTTTGCACAATCATTAAGGTTAATATTTTCAGTTTTCTTATAAATGCAGAGATTCCATGTTTATAAAAAAATGTATAACTTTGACAATTTTAAAGCGATTAAAGTAGAACTTCATTTTACCCTGAATAAAGAATAAATTAGATAAAAATTAGTTTTTTTAAAAAAAATATTGCAATTAAAAGCCGTCAAAATTAAACAAAATAAGAAAAAATTCAGAAAATCAGTTTTATTTGAAAATATTTCCACACAATTTTGTTGAATATATAAACGTATGTATATATTTGGTAAGCCCAACTATCTCTCCTTCTAGCTCCGTTCAAAAACTAAAAATCCTAAATTTGTAATTTTTATCGATGAATTTAACTTAAAATTATTTTTTATTTGATAATTCCAAATTTTTTGCACAATTTTCTACTGCTATATTTTGGAAAAAACCTTAAACATCTTTAAACTACGTGTATAATGTTCTATCAAGCCGATCAAGCCGCCGCCGCCGCCGATTATTTGGTTGCGCCGCCGCCGCCGATTTTTATCCGGCTCAACCTTAATCGCCGCCGCCGCCGCCGATTTTTTGCTTGCGCCGCCGCCGCCGATTATTTTGATCGGCTTGTTTCCCTGACGCTGACCACATAGTGGTGTAGGGTATAAAAAGAAAATTGTATTAAAAATCAGTACAAAAGTACAGTACAGTGCGATTGAAAACTGTTTACAAATTTTGTTACTAACTTTTTTATCTGAGTGCAGAAGAATTATCCGTTTTTGGGGTTGGTTTTTCCCATTTCATCGAACACTTCTGGCAAACAAATGGTGTTGTATCATTCGGATTTTACTGTTCTACGTTGTTCTAACAGCACTGTTGCCATATGACCAGTTTTTCTCAAAAAACAGACGACCATTTGTTGCACAGTGCTTCGAGAGCGAACAACTTTTGTTGGATTTCGTTCATCATGAAACATCCATACAGTCGACTGCTGTTTAGTTTCAATATGATCACAGCTACCAAACTATGGTTACTACTGCCATACATGGTTGTTGCAATCAAATTATTAATGTATTAATCATACTTTACAAATTATATGGTCGCCTATAATCATTTTATAGTTAAGATCTCTCTTTTTGTCGGTTATCATAATATTTTTCTCGTCTACAATCATATATTATCTGGACAATCATATTCCTCTCTTCGAATTGCAATCATATTATTATCTGAGTTGAGAGAGATCATATTCACAATCAATCATTGGTATAGTTTCGACAACCATGACATGATCAGTATAATTTTTTAAGAGCGTCATCTATCAGTTAGCGTCAGTCTTGTTTAAGATTTTGTGGAAAGAAGTTGCAAGAAGCACTGAAATAAATAATATAACATATATGTGACCTTCAAAAACTTGGGAAAATCGATCAAAATGAGAAAATATCGATTTTCCCAAGTTTTGGACACACTAGGTTTTTTGACACACTAGGTCCCTTTTCTCGTAGAATGTCACCTTATGTATTAAAAAAAATACTTGAAAAATAGAAAAATATCTTATTGGTATTTATTTTAATAGCGACATTGATTTTGGAAGAAAGAAATCGCTCTACCCAAGAAGTCTAGAAAGATATAGATTGTCAAGTAATCCTTAAATAAAATTATTGTTTATTATGCAATAAAGTGTAAAAGTAATTAATTTTTTTAATTTTTTTTCAGAGCGTGATACATTTTAGTTTTGTACGAAAAAAACATTGAAAAAAAGTGCAAAATTAAAAAAAAAAATGTAAGTGCACCACGAAATGATCATAATATTTTCGTACTGATCATATTATATTCCTGGTGATAATAAAATAATCCCAAATGATCACAACATTTTCTTCATAACCATAATATGATCATGAGGAAAATATTATTATCAGTAGGAACATAATATGATCACTGAGAACATGTTATGATCATTTCGGATGCATTGTAAAATTGTATTTTTAACAATATTTTTCTACGCGCTGTTATCAGATGTTTCCATAATTTATTTTTAGTTATATATAAGTGATAATTAAAATTAATTTAAATTATTTAAGTTTGTAAATTAGTCATTGACTAAATAAATATACTATTGTGAATAAAACAAATCGTGCAGGGCTTTTTCATTCACCTTCAAGAGAATGCTGGGAAAAAACTATAGGGATCATAGTATGATATACAAGACTATAATATGATAATATTGGGATCAGTTTGCAGCCATAATGTAGTAATTAAGGGATCATATTATGATAGAAAAAGGTATTTCATAATATGATTGTCGCAATCATAAACCCAAAAATTGATGATGCTATTCGAATATGGTCATCCCAACCATGTTTTTTCTTTGCGTGCACCTGATGTTATACAAGTCTTTTGAAGCACCTCTATTGTATTTCTTGAGCATTTGTTTGCACCAATCGGTTCGAGCATCTTTTTGAGCTGTTGTTAAGTTATGAGGAATTCAACGAAAACAAATCTTTTTCGGCTAAATTTTAATGCAATATTTTATTTATGCTGTTGGAACTTATGTCTAAGGTAGCCTCAATCTTTTTTACATAGCATCAATGTTTTCTTGGATAACAACTGGTTTTGGACAACCTTATCGAAATTATTACTGGAGCGAAGGACGTCCGCGATTAAATTCGTTATACCAGCGTTTCACTATTGCAAAGCATGGAGCTTCATTACCAAAAGTTGAATTTAATTTTTCTATGCACTCTTGTCTAGATAATTCACATCAAAAATCGTAATAAATAATTGCCCGAAAATGTTCACATGTTAATTCCATTGCTGACATACGACTTTCACATTTTTGTCAACAACACAAATAATGCTCAAATGACAAAAAGTTCTAAGCAAGGTTATGGACAAAAGTGTTAAACTTTTTAGTGGAAATATCAGCTGGCGCCTAGCAAGTATTAAAGTGGCCCAGCCTCACTACTTAAATAGTTAGCCACGTATAAGCTCGATGTATTTAAAAAAGTTTATAGTCTAAGGTTGAGCTTTTTTAAATGAAAACATTTCTTACAATAATAGAAAAAGGTCTATAAAAATGTTGCTAAAGCTGCTAAAAATTAGCTAAAATGGCAGAAGAAACTAGCATATTTTATGCCAAATATTAGTAAGCTAAGAACAGCAAACCTAAAACTGTTGCATGAATGCTTCAGTTGCCAAATCGATTAACTCCACTTTCACAATTTTATAAAACTTTAATTTTAAACCCCTTTATTGACAGCGACTGTATAATATCCTAAACAAATTTCTCTGATAACACTATGCGACAGTCAAAATCGGGATGGGATGAAACCAGCGGGAAATGTTATATCGGTCAAAAACAAGTTATACGTGTCCCGGCGTTTCGCTGGGTCACCCCTAGGAATCGAGATATATCTTTTTTTTGACATAACTCGAGAACCACTAGTCCCATTTTGCTCAAACAATTTTAAAAAAATTAAAAATTACAATTCCTTTAATCTGTTCATATAACGTTTTTCTATATACTCAACATTTTTGCCGGTAAAAATAAATGTTTGTTACCGCTACCATAAAAATCAATAACCTTTTGTTTATTACTTTTTTTTAATATTTTAGGCAAAAAATATTTTTTTCTTCATACATTTATTTTTACCGGCAAAACTGTTGAGTATATAGAAAACCGTTATATGAACAGATTAAAGGAATTGTAATTTTTAATTTTTTTAAAATTGAGCAAAATCGGACTAGTGGTTCTCGAGTTATGTCAAAAAAAAGACCACCAAAGGTCAAATCGATATATCTCGATTCCTAGCGTTGACCCAGCGAAACGCCGGGACACGTATAACTTCTTTTTTACCGATATAACTTTCCCCGGTAGTTTGAACCCTTCCCGATCACTGACCCCTACCATTTGTCTCACAGTGTTATAAGTACTAACACGTCGTTTATTTGAATTTATAATTTATTTTTTCATTTTTTTTATATTTTTTCATTATGGAGTTAATCGATTTGGCAAGTCAAGCATTCACATATCGATAATTTAATGTAAATTTAAACAGCTTAAATCATTCATACACTAATAGAAAAAACTATGTAGAAAATTTAGTTAAAACTACTAAAAATTAGTTAAAAACGTTAACTTTATTTTAATTGATTAAGCCTCTTTTTCTTCCTGTTAGCTACTAACTGGAACTTTAACTGTTACATTTCTTATTGTTTTCCATATAAAATTTGAGTTTAACTATTGGCTAAATTTGAACTGAACATTCAGTAAACCGGCCTAAACATGTTTTCTTTGCCAATTATTTTGTTTATCAGTGTGAATTGATTGCAACATTTTCGAAATGCACCTAAAAAACTAAAATTAACTAAACAAATAATGATAGCTGTATTTTGTCTTATGCCTATCAACGTTAAGTATTTAAAGCTAATCTACGTTAAACTGATTGTAGTAGAAAAAAATTTTAAACAGTTTATATTTATAATTGTTCCGTTATAATCGATCGTATGTCAGCAAAAGTTTTTAGGAAGTAACGCGAATAAGTTACGCTAGATGTGAAAATGTATAAACGTTGAGTTTTCAACTTTGATAATTATCCGTGTTGAAAGTTAACGTGCATACGAAAAGTAATATGTTAGTTTTCATCTTAAACGCGTTTTTATGCACTTTGGGTTTTTTTTATGAGTTAACGGATATAGTTAAGTCGAAAACACAGCTGATATTAAAATTCTTCCGATGATCGTTCAGACAGAAATATGAAATCATGATAAGTAAAACCACAATGTCAACTCTTAATAAAATCAATTTACTTTATTCTTTCGAAAAAAAAACTAAAATATTGTTACACTTAAATTGCAGTTGCAGAAATAACTAAAGTTAACTTTAAAATACCGTAACCGAACACCTAGAAAACAGTATCGGTGCTGGCAACCCAATTTGTTGCCAATCCAAATCGTTGGAACAGATTATTTTACAACAGATTCCACAAAACATGTTCAAGACGTAGATGTAATATTTAACTGACCCAAAAAAAACCAGTTTTGCGAATTTTAATTACAAAAATTGGTCACTGTACGTATGAGTAATATTATTATATTGATAAATATATAACTCATACGCACTGTGGTAAGGATATGGAGACCGAACAAGAAATTAGGCGATTTTTTAAAATAAGCAAAACCTCCATCTAGGGCAGGGCTGGAAAAACTATGAAACGCGTGTCAGTAGTGGCACGTAAGTGGATTTTAGGTGGCACGCGACTTTTTGTTGCAAATTTTCAAAAAATTTAAACTATTGGAAGATCAGCAAAAAATTCAGTTAAATGTTAAATTTCGGTACAAAAATGTGTGATTTAACTCCATAACTCAAAGAGCTTGTAAATCGTCTTTTCAAATGAATAAAACTCTGCATCGCCACCATTTTTTGTTTAAAGAAATATGTTTAATACAGAACTCGCAAATTCGATTATCAGAAAATTCTGGGAAAATTTCTAAAATTCTAGATTGAAAGCAGTTTAAATGTTTCGGTGAGAAAATGCCTCATAATCGGAGAAATAAAAAGTACCAGAAAATTGCACAAAAATGGAAAACAACTTGCATTAAAATTGGATCTAAAAAATTAAGTTTTTTTTTAAAGGGAAAATAGGTGCTACAAAATAACCCTCAATGAAATACTGAACATGAGTTTCATAATGAAATCATTGTTGGATTTTGAAATTGGGTTTTGATCGTGTTTCGCAGAGCCATTTCATCTGAAAAAGAAAGTTCTCTGTTCAAATCCATAATATTCGTTTTTTATTCATTATTATGATGATAAAACCCGCGCGATTTACTTTAACAAAATCAAAGTTTTGCCTGAAGTATATTTTTCAACTGTTTTTCTTAAGTACTTAAATAATTTATGGCGCCAATAATTTAACTTTTTTTTAACAAAATAACCACCAAAAATGGAATAACCCCGATTTTCATTGGGGATTTTTTCATAATGAAATCTCAATATTTAAATATTAAATAAACCCCCAAAAATTTAATAACCGCCAAAACGTTTTTACGTCATTTCTTGGATGTTATTTAATTTTTCCCTTTGGGGGTTATTTCCTGGGGTTATCCGTAGCGCTAATAAATATGTACATCTGCGATGATATTTTTAAGAGAAATTTCCCAAATTTTTACAATTTTTTTAAAAGGACTTTTAAAAGACAACTAAAATTAAGGTGGCACGCGAGAAATTTTTACAAAAAAAATTTGTCCGTTTCTGGCACGCAGCAAAAAAAGTCTTGCCACCCCTGATCTAGGGCCTTACCATCAATAGGTTTCATTCAATTAATGATCCAAAAAATATCTCAAATATATTGTCGCAAACATTATATTTAATCATATATTACTCTATAGGGCATAAAAAAGCCCTTAAATATAAAAATTTTTTTGAAATATGTTTTTTAATTATGTGCCATAATTTTTTTTTTCACAGTTTGAACAAGATATTTTTGCCCTAGAGATATGATACATTTATATTTTTACTAACGTTGTGAGCACGTATAATCATTGTGTTTTTTTAACATGATTTTTCAAATGTTTTCAATAAATAAACGTCATAAAAATTATGGTTGACATAAACATAAACAGACAAAAAAATATAAAAAAGGCAAAATACGTCAGACATTTTTGTTATTGTTTATTTAATAGTAAAAAAAAAAAACGAGAAAAAAATAACAGAATAATAAAAATTCATGTTGATCATAAAGCCCGTATTTACAGCAAACAATTTTATATACATTTTTTTTTGGCAAAAAATTTGTTATACAGCAGTTTCGTTTAGGGCCCAAAACACATTTGCTATAATGTTGGAAGTTTTTCGAATTTTTATCTTATCAAAAACCCCTATGGTAAAGTGTGTATTTCTAATTGCCTGTAGGTGTTTGCATACATATTGGTGGTTACAAATTGTGTGACTATAATTTACTAACATATAATTTTTGAGTGTATATATGTAATGTTTTCGTTTTTTTTGCAAATCAATATTTATATTATCAACGAAACAATATGAAAAATAAAATACAAAACACATAAACAGAGTATTTATTTCTATATAATTTTGCCCAATGATAAGATTAGATAAAATAACTTTAGATTCTCTTTTTTGCACCTTAACACCACTGGATTGTGAAGTGGTATTTTAACAATAATAATAATATTAAACTGAAACAAAATGCTTGTTTTAAATATCAAACAACAACTCTTGATTGTATAAAATGAAGTACTTAATAAATGCAATTTGTATGCACTAAATCAAGTATAGTAAGCACAATGGGGACATTTTATAATTAAATTGCTAACACTTCTAATAAAACTATTCAACTTTGTTTTTGCACAACTTTCTATTAAATAATTTTTTTTAAAGACTTTTGGTCTGCTAAATACGAATCTGTCAAGTCAAAAAAAGGTACATCTAATAGCATTTGTCAGCTGTTGGCCTTTCTTTTAATCCCTAAGCCATGGAAAAATACTATATGGGCTAATAATAAGGAGAAGTATTAAAATATTTTATACTAGCTGTCAAGCCCGGTACGTTGTTGACGTGCCTTAAAGTTTCAAATGTATTTTTTTTTTATAAGAAGTAAATATTTTGATGATAATAAAATAAAACTAATACTAGAAACATGCTCTCTTCTGTAAAGTGGGGTTGTGTAGTAAATCCAAATTTTTGCACGTGTTGCTGCACATTTAGAAAATATAACAACTGCTACACTAATTGAAAGAAGTCTGCAAAAAAATGTTGTTAAAATTACTAAAAATTAATTAGAAATTTATTAATTAGAAATTTATTAATTCAGTTCGAGTCCAATTTCCTTATTATGAATTAAAATAATAAGTACTTTTTCTCAAAAACTGCTATTTTTCTTCATCAGGATACTCTCCTGACATATACTTCACAGAGTTTTTGCTTTCAAAAACCTCTACACTTTCAGGAATGAAAAGACGATCATTTCGGGGATTTTCCAGGTTCCCTTCTTCACTTTTCTTTAGAAAGTGGTGACAATAGTGCAATGCAATTTGAAGCATCAAAATCTCATATTAAATGTAATCTGCTACATCAACAAAATGATAATGAGGCAAACAATAAAATAGTTAAAAATTACCTTGCAGAAAAAACTGCTGAAATCAGTGGATTACTTTTTCTAAATATTAGTAAGATAGGACCAGCAAAATTGAAAAAAGTGTGTAAAAAGTTTTGTTAAAATTATTAAAATTGGTTAAAAATAACCTTGCAGAAAAAAACTGCTGAAATTAGAAGATTATTTTTGCTAAATATTAGTAAGATAAGAACAGTAATTATTAGACTAAAAATCATAGAAAAATGTAAAATTTTCAAATTTTTTTCGATTTTTTTTTAATAAAAATAAAAATAGAGCCTTCTGAAATCGGCAGTTTACTATTTTTTTTATTAAATCTTTCTGCTGATTTTAGCATAATGGACTGCTATTTCCATTCAACAAAATTTAGCTTAAAAATAATAAAAAATTTTAGATATAACCGTTTGTTTTTGCTATATTAAGTCCACTAATATATAGCAAAATTTTCTACAGATTTTACAGCATAATTTATCTTTTGCAATTATCTAAAAATTAACTCAAATATAGCTAAAATTCTGTAAATTTAGCAGTTTTTTTGCTGTTCTTATCTTACTTGTATTTAGCAAAACATCTGCTTATTTCAGAAATTTTCTCTGCACGGTCAATTTTAACTAATTTTTAGTAGCTTTTTCTGCTATTTTTACAGGTTTATTTCTACGAGTGTAGAACAGAATTTTAGTTATTTTTTAGTTAAATTTTTGTTAATAGAAAATAACAACTGAACCTGCTAAACTCAGCAAAAATTTTTGCCAAATAATTAGTAGCCTAAAAAATCCCAAAAAAAATTTTAAATTTTCGAATTTTTTCTGTCGATTTATTTTCGAGGATTTTGAATACAGCAGTTTACATTGTTTTTAAGCCAATAGTTCTGCTAATTTTAGCACGATAGACTGCTATTGGTGTATAACTTAAAAATGCGGGATTTTTGGCAAATTTTGGGCGTTTATTGTGAAATATTGTTACAATATAAATTTATTTAAAGTATTGGCCATCGTTACCCAGCAAAAAAAGAGATGCCGAAGCAGTTGAAAAAGCACTGCAATTGATGATCTAGAAGTAGGTACTTCTTTTTTAACATAAACACGAATGATTTTAATATTGAGTTTTCATAGGACACGAGTACTTTCACTTCAACATTTTTTTAGTACTTTTTGAACCAGTGCAAAGGGAGCTCTTTCTCACCAATTAAAAATTAAAAAAAAAATTCTTCGCAAAAAATGTATTTTTTTTTTATTTTATAAAAGTTTTTTATTGCCGCCACCGGGTATCGAACATGCGACCTCAAGATTACTAATCTAGCTCTCTACCGCTCAGCTATTGTTTAATATGGATTTATTAGTTGACTGGCATAAAAATACCATTTTGTCATTGCGAGATATTGTGTTTTATTCTCTTCAATAAAAATACTTTTTAAAAAAGTGCAAACGGAGCACTGCAATTCAGTATTGTTTTCAGTACTATTTTCATAAGCGCATAAAGAGGAATTTTTTCATAATTTTTATCTTATTTTTTTAAAATTTTTTTTATTAAATTTAAACAAATTAATTAAAAATATTAAAAAAAATAAAAAAAATTTTTTTTTTTAAATGGTCCCTCCAGGAATCGAACCCGCGATCATCTGTTTAGAAATACCAAATGATACCAAAATCACTTTTTAGAATCTCTTTTAGAGCAATTATGCTTTAGAAGCAATACTTAAGTGATTTTTTGGATGTTGTTCGGAAGTAATTCTAAAAAAGCTGTAAAAATATACTAACGGATACCTTGGAAGCAAGGAAAGAAGTGATATTTTGTAGTTGTTTAAAATCACTTCTAAAAAAACAGTAAAAATATACTAACGGTTACTTGTGAAGCACTGAAACTGAACTGTAATGGTACTTAAAAGTACCATTACAGTTACGAGCTCATAAAATCTTAAAAAAAAGTTGTTGTATACCTTTGGGCCATAGGTATGTTAGAGTACACAATCATTTTTCTAATAAGATCTTTTTCGACTATTGGCGACCCAGTCTTCTCAGAATAACGGTAATTCGAAATGTATTTCAGCTGTTTGGTTAAGATATGGTGGCACTAATTTCGATTAATGAAAAATACTTATGTTATAATGATAAATAAATTGTTTTTCTTAATACCATGGAATCAATTAATTAACAAATGCTTTAATACTAATTTATTAAAAGTACAAAAAAAAACCAATGTTTCTTTCTTACTTTTTAATTCATACTGACCCAACGGTTCTTAGGTGTACCAGTCATAACTAATTCCTTGACAAATTTTAAACTTTGTATATAACTTTAAGAAGGCATGTTAATTAAGATTTAGTCAAAAAATTTTCCAACGCTTTCGAGTCTTGGTCCACAAGGGGTTAATTTCGTGATTATTCAGAACTGGCGCTCAATAGAGCACCTATATGTGTAAAAGTGTTATTTTTTTACCTCCCCACGCACTTTCTGATAGATTGGACGTAAAAATAATATCCCCGCGAAAATTGATCCTCTCGGATTAAAACGGGACAGTCACCCGCGGCTTTTAGCCCTAAAAATGTTAAAATTACTTCAAATCTTCGTTGGGCTATAACTCTTAAAGTTTTTACAGAAAAATACTAAATGGACATATCTATAGGCAATAATGTCAGTATTATTTTTCTCATACACACTTTTGACGTGTCAATGACGCGTCATGGTGATTTAAGTCGTTAAACACAGTCATTGATACGACAAAAGTGCACCCAGAAAACAGATTCGGTGCTGACAACCCCATTTGTTGCCAATCGAATGGTTCAGTTGCATCAAATGAATTTTTCGGTTGTGGCTACCGAATTATTCTTGATACAACTGAAATTCTGTTGCCATAGTCAAATTAGTCCTGTCTGAATTGGTTTTCTGTTGCCACAACTGAAAAATTCAGCTACCACAACCGAACCATGCGATTGTCTACAAATGCGGTTATCAGAACTGAATCTGTTTTCTGGGTGTGTGTATGAGAAAAATAATACTGACATTATTGCCTATAGATATGCCCATTTAGTATTTTTCTGTAAAACCTTTACTTTAAGAGATATAGCCGAAAGAAGCTTTGAACTAATTTTAGTACATTTTTAGGGCTAAAAGCGGCGGGTGACTGGCCTGTTTTAATCCGACATGACCAATTTTCGCGGGGATATATATTTTTTTATCCCAATTTGCTGGAAAATACGTGGAGGGGTGGAAAAATAACACTTTTTCACATCCTGTATTTAAGGTCAAATAAATTTAACTTAAACATTTAACAAACATTTTGTGGAAAAAATAGTTTGTTTTTACTATTTTTGGTATATCAATATTTAGCGAAATTTTCTGCAGATTTTACAGTATAATTTGTCATTCCCATTTTCCCGAGACACTCATTACAATTACAATTACAACTAAAACTTTAGTTTTAATAATTTTTGACTTACATTTGTATTTGTGAAATTTAATGAAAAATATGTTAAAATCAACAAATTTTAGTTTTAACCCGAAAACATAGAAATAAATTTTGTTAAATTAACAAAATTTTCTGTTGAGCCAACAGACATAATATTTTTGAGTGTGGCGGATCTTAACGAAAATCAACAGGTTTCGTCTTTTGGCCGATATAATTCAGTATACCAATTTTTATTCAAAATAATTACAGACAGACGGACAGACTATTATCTCTAAATCGAATCAAAAGGTGTTTCTAATCAATACGTCCAATATTTTTTGGTGTTACAAACATTAGCACAAACTTATTATACCCCGTCCACGTAATGGTGTAGGGTATAAAAATTCGCATGCAATCGAGTGAGTGGGATCTCAGACCCTCTTATAATATAAGTTACAAATGTAATAACAAACTGATATACAGACTTCTCTATAGCGAAAAGAACAGTATGTAAAATTTGACATTACCTCATTTGATTATTTTTAAATTTTATGAGTGCATGCATTGTAATTATATAAAATTCATGGAAATTGTTGATGAAATGCTAAAATAAAATTCGTACAAATAAAAATATTAACTACAACCACTTACCCGTTATTCATTTTACTTGTTTGTTTTGCTGATTAGATAAGGCCGAATGGATGTGCACATTTTCGGTGGAAACACAAATATGGTCGAAATATGGCTGGAAATACAAAAAACAAAAATACTTATTTATAATAATGAAATAAATCATAACTTATTATTAGATCAATATAAACAATATATTTTAATATCGAAAGGATATTAAAAGTATGAAAACAAAGTTCTATCCATATGGGATGAAAAATATTCGATAACTCGTCAGCTTAAATTGGTTTGATCGACCAATTTTGATAAAAATTGAGCTAGGAATGGATTACATATAATGTAATCCTCTTTCGGATTTGAAAGCATTTCTCGATATCTCATACTCGTATTATAACTGAGATATTCAGTATCTAGTTTGATGTTCGTGCCAAATTTGCACACAAAAATTAAGAAATTTAAACCTTCTTTATGGTTTTTCTCGATAACAATTTTTTGGCATACGGGCCAAAACAATAATAAACTGACGAACAATTAATTAATATTGTAATTAACTGTTCGTCGAATAAATTTATATTGCACCAATATTTCAAAATAAACGCCCAAAAGTTGCCAGAAATCCCGCATTTTTAAGTGAGTAATTATTTCTATGTTTACCCAGCAAAATATTGGTAATGACACCTCATTACTATCTGCATTACCAAAAATGATATATCATTACCTTTTGCATTATTTTATAATATAAAATAATGACTTCCTAATAAAGGCCTATTGTATTCATTGTTTCTAAATATAAAATAATGACTTACTCGTCATAGTTTAAATAAGTACTTTTTACACAGTTGAATTTTATACATTTTTATTTTTTGTAAGAATGTGTGTAACCACTTATTATTCAAAATCTCGTAACTACTTATTTCTCATTTTTTCGTAAGCGAGCAGGTAAGCGTGACTACTTATAAAAACGACCACGCCAAACAAAAATAATGAGTTTAGAAGCCAAAAAATAAGTTGTGTGGAGCTATGAATTTCTATTATATAACCACTTATTTGGTAATGAAAGATTTTGCTGGGTATTAATTGTTAACACAAAATGTTGTTAATTTCAACAAATTTTATAATTTAATTTTTCTAAAATTACAAATTACAGACGTATTATTGATATTGTGTGGCTTGCAATTATGGATATGATGTAATTTTAATGATCTCGATGTAAACTACGTTTTACAGAATTGATAAATTATATCTTCCTCAAAGAAATGACACGAAAAAACTTTCTACTCCAGTGTTATCTCTAACACATTTTTGAGATAGTACCCAATCAGAAATCGCCAGTGGTACGAAAAATCAAGCACTGGCAAACCACTGGGTAACCATGATGTTGAAAATAAATGACTGGGAGAGCACTCATTTGGGACGCATTGTCAGCGCTTGCAAAAAGCGTTTTTCCAGCATTTGTTTTACAAAAATTTCGGTGGTTTATAAAAAAAACCACTGGCAAAGAATGGTCTAAGAGTGATATGCCAGGGTTTGCAACCAGTGGTTATCCAATGCTAGCTAGCCAATGCTACCAGTGGTACAAAAACCAATTCACTGGTAGAGCAATGATTTTATAAAAATGCTGACGCTTCGTTAAAAAAGGTTTGCAGTCAGGAGGTTCCGAGTTCAAATCCGGTTGCAAGCAAAACATTTTTTTTGGATTTTTTTTAATTTAAAATTTTTTTTGTTCTATAAAATCAATTTTTTTGTTTGTGGAAAAGCTCCTTTAAGACCAACTTTTTTTTGCTCTCCCAACGCTGGCATATTAGTTCCAGCGTTGGGAGAGCAGTGTTAGTTTTTCGCACAGCCAGTAGTTGTCCAGTGATTATCACTCATTTATGAGTTTAGCTATCAAATATTATATGTCTCGTTAGCTCAGTGGGTACAGCAATCGTCTGCCAATCTGACGGCCTGGGTTCAAATCACGGCGGGACCAAAAAAAAATACATATGAACTTTTTTTTAATTTTATTTTGGAAAATATATTTCCAGACCACTTATTTATTGGTTTTGCCAGCGTTTTGCCAACGTTTAAAAATTTTGTTCCTCCAGTGCTTTTCCGTCGCTTTTTGAACAGCCGGTCCTTTTGTCTAATGATGTTATCATTTTGAAAATGGGAAAGCACTTTTTGCCGGTACTTGCACCACCTGTTAAAGTGCTTTGCCATCGCTTTCCCGTTTGTATTTTTCTGACTGGGTACTCATAAAATATCGCTTGACACCTTACATACACATGTTGTATTTGCGATATGAACGTACATATTGTCTTACTCATGAAATAACACTTAATGAAATAATATGTTGTTTATGCTGCAATGATTTCAAATAACATAATTTTTAATGTGTTCATTTTTTATATTGAATTGTAGTATTTATCGATTTCATATACAAACTGTTCTAGAATTGTGTTGTAAATTAGGTTACAAGAAGCATCACAATTAATTTATGTTATGAGAATTTGTTCAATATTATTTCTGTTCCGTAATCGAATCGCTGGCAACATTAATGATGCAACAATTGGTAATTGAAATATTTTTGCAGTATAACTGCGAGAACGAACGCATTTTTATCTATTTTTAAAATGTTTGTTTTTCGATTAGTTAAAGTGATGATGTTGATGACGATGTTTTAATTTTGAAATACCATGTGGTTTTGAAATTTTATCTATTTGACACATAGATGCAGTTAGTACTGGGTGGTTGCTGATGATGATGATGACGATAAAAATAGTGATGGTGGTGGTGGTGGTGGTGGTGGTTGACATTAAATACCGTTAATATTGTATAGAAATCGAAAATATAACTAACTAACCTATTGAATTACAAATAAAAAAAAAGATAATTTTACTATAATTTATAATACAAATGATCAATTTAAAATGTTTAATAGTATGTGTCTTAATACCACTTAAGTAAATGTTTTAAAGCTCATATTACAAATAAAATTTGAAAATTTCACAAATACGACATCGACTATAAATAGAAAACTTTTAGTAGTGTCGCTATCACTCTTTTGATTAGTTACAGTGTAAACCTGAAAAATATACATTAGCCCTCATATGGTGGAAACAAATTGGTTACCCCCACGGCTTCTTAAAACATTAATCCTTAATTTAATTGTACACTATATTTAAAAATTATTTTCTAATACCCAAACTAACAGGAGAACTACCGCAAGAGCTCTCTTTATGTAGAAGACAAAAATCTAAGGTTGACGTGTTTTTTTTATGTGCCGTCTCCATGGTTTAAGGGTTAAGAAGTGTGGTCAAAACTGACCCCATTTTTTGTATTTTTCATTTTTTTATATTTTTTTTTTTCAAGGAAAATATAGGAAAATGTGATATCCATATCATGGGTGCATTTCCTAGTATTTTTTTTTTGCATAAATTCGAATTATTATTTTTTTTGTTTTAAGGGGGTTAAATACTGTAACAACAGCATTTTAAAGGGCACATTTGAACGGTTGTCAAAAATTCAATTAACAATATTTTTAATATTTTATTCTTTTATTTAAAAATCATCTTATTGTAGTATTTTTAAAAAATATCAGTTTTTTATTTCCCCAGCCAAAATCGCCAAAGTTGCCACTTCATTACTGGCCTTTTTTAAAAAAGGCAAAATCGGCTGCCACTGTGCAGACTTCATTAATTATCGGAAAATAAAAATGTAAAGTGATTCTTAAGCCCAGATAAATACTCTAGTCCTTATGGTGGCCCGATTTTTATTTTTAAAAATTTTTTTTAACAAAGTTGCCACACAAACCTAAAAATTCCAAAAAAGGCAAGAAAACTCACATTTGCTCGGGGATATAAAATTTATTTGTCCAAAATTCAAAAAAAGGGCCACGATAAGAACTAAAGTTTTTTGTTGCTTACAAAACAAAAAAAAATCGGATCAAAATCGGTTAACCCGCCTTGGCTGTACAGTGGCAGCCGATTTTGAACTCAGGGTTGTGGGAAAACGCTTTTAAAGTTTAAAATTAATTTTACGCTTAGAAAACATCAAAATTTTAAAAAACTGTGTATGAACAGAATTTATACCTCGCAGTTTTCTACATGTGCGCCAAATTTGAGAAGAATCGGATAAAGAGTATTTTATATATTAACCCAAATACTCTTAAAAATGATGGTAGAGAATTTATTAGACATTTCATTTCGGCCAAAATCTTTTATTTCGTATATTTTTAAATTTGTTTTGTATTTTTTTTTTAATTTTTATATACATTGATTATATTTATAGCTTATTATGGCCTGCCTCGTATAACGTGCATTCGCCCACCATCGAGGAATCGTCATTGGATTTTCTTTAAAAACCGCGTGCAATTTTTGCATCTTTGGATGTAGTTTTTTTCTTTTTGTTCTGCTGTATTATGCGAAATAAGATTTATAAAAAAGGCAATAATAAAAAACGCTCACAAAAAATTTTGTGTACAAATTTAATGCATAGAATATTACTTTGTGACCAAAATATATTTTACAAAAAAAACATGTGGAAATTTTATTTTTTCGAATTTTTTATTGATATTTTCTGTACATATAATGAAAACTATACCCAGTGTAGAAAATCATTACCAGATATGTGGTTATGTAAATACATACTTGGTAATGGTAACTAGTTACTTTTGTTATTACAGTTCTTATTACCTTTATATGGCGATGTCACGAAAAATAATGGTGTGTAACCAGCATACGAAAAATCAAAAAATATATCGTTACCTATGTGCTTACCAGTACAGACAAAAATAATGAGTCTAAAAATAGAAAATAAATTATATAGAAAAAAATATTTTTTATTGTATTTTTTTTTTCTTAATAAAATTTGCTGGTGCGGGAATCGATCCTGGGTCTACAGATTGCCAGTCAATAGCTCTACGATCTGAGCTATATCGACATGTAATATTTAATAGATAAAAACATAATTGACCTGCTGTACACAAGTTAGCTTACTCGCCAACATACAAAAAATCTAAAAATATGTGGTTACCTATACCCTTACCAGTGTTTAAAAAATATTGAGTCTAAAAATAGATTTCAAAAAATTTTCAAAAAAATCTGGAAAATTATTTTCTATTTGAAATAATGATAAAAATAAGTCATTACCAGTAACTCATTATTATATGTTTTAAAATAATGCAGAAGGTAAGTGGGTGTCATTACTGGTAGTCCAAAAAATAATGATATGTCATTACCGTTTCTACACTGGGTATCCAAATAAAATAGAAAAAAAAATTCGAAAATAAAATTTTTCCTATAGTCGATACCCCCCTTAAACAATGCACTAATTTTAGGGTACTTTATATGGGGATGTATACTGTTATGACGTCCAAATTTACATATATTAGTCCTTGTTAGGTATAAGTGGACACTAGACTAGACCGCAAAAAAAATTCGCCGTACACTCTCCAATATAAAGTAGTTTTGCAAGGCAATTAAAAAAATTTTTTTTTGCCGAACGTAGCGGTAATGATAATGATAATGACTTATTTTTTATCATTATTTCAAATAGAAAATAATTTTGTAGATTTTTTTGAAAATTTTTTGAAATCTATTTTTAGACTCAATATTTTTTAAACACTGGTAAGGGTATAGGTAACCACATATTTTTAGATTTTTTGTATGTTGGCGAGTAAGCTTACTTGTGTGCAGCAGGTCAATTATGTTTTTATCTATTAAATATTACATGTCGATATAGCTCAGATGGTAGAGCAATTGCCGGCAATCTGTAGACCCAGGTTCGATTCCCGCACCAGCAAATTTTATTAAAAAAAAAAAAATACAATAAAAAATATTTTTTTTTATATAATTAATTTTTTTGAAAATATAAGTTTAGACTCATTATTTTTGTCAGTACTGGTAAGCACATAGGTAACGATATATTTTTGATTTTTCGTATGCTGGTGTGTAACGACAACTCATTATTTTTCGCGACATCGCCATATAAAGGTAATAAGAAATGTAATAACAAACGTAAGTAGTTACCATTACCAAGTATGTAGTTACATAACCACATATCTGGTAATGATTTTCTACACTGGGTCTTGAAGAAAACAAAACGTGTAAGTACTTACACTGTGGTCATATAAAACCTTATTTTAACATGGGGATATTGTTAAAATTTACATATTAATATTGTGATTTTCGGCCTGAAATAAAATTAGTTTATAAAAATAAGTTAATGCACAAAATTTTTAATAGAATTATATATAAATTTTTTGTACGCAGAAAAAACAGTAGGCACCAATAATGGCAATTTGTAGAAGCAATCACATTTTCTTTTAAATTGAAATTTTATTCCCAACAATTTTTTTTGTTTGAAATATTTGTAACTCCTTTGTAAATTGTTATCTTTCATATAAAAATTGTTAAAAATAAAAATTCAAAGTTACAAAAAAAAAAAAAAATTTTATTTGGATTTAAAAATTTTTTTTTTGTTGGTGACTTTTTAAAGTTTTTTTTTTTGTATTTACAAATTTGGTATGAGAAAGGTGTTTAAAAATTTAATTAAAATTTTGTAAATTCTTTGTGTATATTTTCACATTTTTTTTTAAATATGTAAAAGTGTAAAGTTTTTATACAAATTTACCACAAATATGTATAAACTGTGGTTTGTATTGGAAAGTTTAAACAATGTAAATATTGCAAATAATGCACAGAGAGAACAGATTCATTGTGACAAACGAATTCACCGATATATTTGTTTGTGCCAACAGAAATTCGGTAAAGACAACAGAATTTCGATTGGAACAATATATTTAAATTGTGTCGGGAATACATTTGACTGTGACAACAAAATAATTCGGTAGTTGCAACAAAAACTGTTCAGTTGGCAAGAAATTCGGTGGTCGCAATGAATGTGTTTTCTCTGTGTGTAAGTACACCACACATCACGCATCATCGTAATCATCATCATCATCTCTTGACATATAGTAGGTACGTTATTTCTTGAAATCGGAGAATATTATGAATTAAAAGCAGAAACCAAAAAAACAATACCAAACAGTAGCTGCCACAACAAAAAAAAGAAGCTAATTAACGTGTAAAATGTATAACTTTTGCATCCGGCATACGTTTTGCAATAATATAAATTTGTAATACTACCTCAATAAAACATCAGCTTCAAATAAAAATTGAAGGGGTTATTTGGAAAGTGGTATAAGTACCTTTTTCTTTCAATTTAATTTAATTTTGATGGTTTCTAAATATCTGTGCACTACACAAAAGCCGGCTCTTTACCCAGGGTATCTCCAAGAAGCCTATTAGACTAGGAGATGCAATCGCTTTTGGATCGCGCATCGGACCGGATATGAGACAGAACATTATGACGTGGTTGCCAGTCGAGCGAAAAATGAGGAAAAAGTGGAAGTAAATTCCCAGAAACTTAAACTACAATAAAAATTAAAAAAAAAAATATTATATGTCAACTGCCTCTACATGAAAAACTTTTTGTGTTCAAATTAACAATTAAAAATCACTTTAATCGTCTTTGGGTGAGACGATCTTTATTTTTTTTCTCATAATCTACAGATTTCGCCTCTTGATTCACATTTTTAATTTTGTTTCTACGAAAATTCTCTTATATTCGTGTGCGCCACCATGGCATCATACCGTTATTTACGAACTTGTTTTGTATGATGTGCAATCCGATGACGATGATATCTCCCTCTCAATCTTATACACTTCTTAGTATGACCACTTTGTAAGGGTGCACAAGCCAATATACTTCGTAAGTACACACAAATATGCATGTAAATTAGATAAAATTTTATTGATTAATTTTTTTTTTTTTAAGTGACTTATACCGCTTTAATAATAAACCGTTTAACTGCTGTTAATACATTAAAAGTAGAGTGTATCGAAATTTTAAAATTGTTGTTACTGAAATTGTACCATCATAGAAAAGCTGTGGAAAAATATTCCAAATCGGTGAAAAATAAAATTTTCAAAATCGGATCAGCATTCCAAAATTAACTAGCAAAATTTTAATAAAATATAGTAAACTAGCTAGGAAATTACAAAACTTATTATTTTAGCTATCGATGTAACTCCTTACTTAGTAACATGTTATTCTTAACCTATAGGTAAGGAGTTTTGAAAAATATTTTATTTAAGTTTTAATTTTTAACTTCACAATTTCCTTGAGCTTAAGGTTTGTTTTTTATATATAAAAAGTTTTTTATTTTCAATATTTTGCTACTCCACTGTGTAGCATCTTCAGGAAATAATTATTATTAAAAATAAAAAACTTTTTATATACAAAAAAAACAAATCTTAAGCTCAAGAAAATTGTGAAGTTAAAAATAGAAAAAGAAGGTTAAAGAAACGACAAAAATAAGTTTTAATTTTTTAAACCGAATATTAATTTGATATTCACTAATTTTTAACAAATTATTAAATTTATAAAATTTTATAGATAAACGAATTAACAATTATTTTAATTCTTGCATTAAAAAATACAAAAATTGTTTTTTCGGACTTTCTATATTTTCATATATTTAGGTAGAATATTGTTCTACCTCAAGTCCAAATTCTAATATGATATTGTCATATTAGATTTTATTTGTTGTTTCTCGTCCCGTTGAATTTTTGTAACTTATGTAATGTCTCGGTTTGTGTATCCAAGCTATCATTTTCTTATTGCGGACAACTGAAGAGTGTTGGGGTGATGCCCGCGAAACATTTGTATTGTCTATAATGAAAATGATCAGCCTTTTTGAAAAAACGAATAAAATCTAATATGACAATATCATATTAGAATTTTGACTTGAAGTAGAACAATATTCTAATTAAATATATGAAGATAAACGAATTATTTATACCAATTTGGTATCCGAAGTAATGCAACGGTTAAGTGTAAGGGCCCGAAATAATCCCAGCAAAACCTTTCATTACCATGTAATGAGTTTTAGGTATTGAAATCTTAAGTGTTCACTAGTTACCTTTTAATTACTAAACTACTTATTTAAACATGGTGATGTCATTGGAGGAAAGTCATTACACTGATGTTACCTGTAAGTAGTTTATCAGCTGTTCTATAAATAGATGTTGAATATAGATTTAAAAAAATATAAAAATTTAAAAACCAATAGGAGCTTACACGTATTGATCAGCGTACCCCACGATTGTCAGGCAAACACTCTAACCATTAGACCACGACATCACTATGATTTTTATTGCTTTAACTTATGTACACATTTATTGTGGCAACTGTTATACATGTCTATTTTCACAAAACTTGTTGTTACTAAATACTGCTTAATGAACATCAACATTTCTATAAATATATTTATAGAAATGTTTAATATAAATTACAAAAAAAAAAAACAACAATGGAAGCTAACACGAGTTGAGCAGCGATCCTCATGTCTGTCAGGCAAAAACGATAACCACTAGGCTACGCCATAGTTATGGTTTTTAATGATTTAGAACATATATTATTGGTTTCAGCTATTGTGAAATAGTAATGTGTGGGGTATAATTATCGGTAACTCATTACATTCAGTTTAAAAGTAATTCAACGGGTAATGAGATATGAGATCTAAGTAATGCATGTAGTAATGACCAGTCATTACCAAGGTTTTGCTGGGATGAAACGGCAAGGGGTTTGAATTACTACGATACAAAGTAATATGCCTAGTAATACCCAGATATTACCAAAAATTTTTCTGGGTACGTTATTAGCGTGCCTTAAAGTTAATTTAAATGCAATATTTGTGAAGTCACTTTAAGTGAATTTAAAATTTATGTTGGAAAAGTTAACTACCCAGTCAAAAATCGCTATTGGTACAAAAAATCAAGCACTGGCATACATACCACTGGGTAACCACGTTGTTAAAAATAAACGACTGGGAGAACACTCATTTGGGATGCTTGGCCAGTGTTTGCAAAAAGCGTTTTTCGGTTGTTTACAAAAAAAAAAAACACTGGTAAAGATGGGCTTAGAGTACTATTCCAAGATTTGCAACCAGGGGTTATCCAGTGCTTCCTAATCAGAAACTGCCAGTTGTACAAAAATCAATTCGCTGGTAGAGCAATAATTTAAAAAAATGCTGACGCTTCGTTAAAAAAGATTTGTAGTCAGAAGGTTCCGAGTTCAAATCCGGTTGCAAGCGAAACATTTTTTTATTTTTTTTTTTAATTAAAGGAATTAAATGTGCTAAAATCCCAAACGTATTTAACAAATTGTGAAAAATAATCCGTTGTAGGCATGTCCCTATCCGGATTTCATTCTTGCCTAAGAAAATCGTCAGGGGACGACGTTTTTGGAATTTCTGGAAATATTTGTTAAGTTAAATTACAAACTCAATGAGAATTTCTTGTTCTCGTCATTAAACATTTAAAATATCAAAGAAAAAACAAAAACAACAACAAACTATTTTTTTTTTTATTTACCACAATTTGCTTTTTCATCTTCCAATATACTAAAGGGTGAACACACCAAAACTGCGACACTTAGAAACTAATACCAGAAAAAAACTAGATGGCTTTGAAATAAATTTTTTTTATTCGAATACTTTGAAGTTTAGAGGTAATAAAAATAAAATATTAGTTATTATTTGTTCCATATGCCACTGATCGGACTTTTCGTCGCACACGCGCCATCATCTTTTGCACGAGTGTATCATCGACTTTTCGCGACGCCGACAACCACTTGGATTTGAATTCTGCAATATCTTTTACCAGTTCACATTTCTTCTTCAATATTCCCTTCACTATTGACCAATATTTCTCAATAGGGCGTAGCTCTGGGCTATTGGGTGGATTGCAGTCGCGAGGTACAAAATCGATTTTATTTGCATTGTACCACTGTAATGTGTCCTTGGCATAGTGGCAGCTTGCCAGGTCCGGCCAGAACAGTGGTTTGGTGACGTGACTCTTAATAAATGGCAGAAGACGCTTTTTGAGGCACTTGTCGCGATAAATTTGAGCGTTCATTGTTCCAGATGTGATGAAAGGGCTGCTTTTACGACCACAGGAGAAAATGGCTTGCCAAACCATGTATTTTTTTGGAAACTTGGACTTCAATTTCAGACCATCTCTGTAGCGATTTAAAACCCTGGAAACTGTCGAGATGTGCACTTTTACATTTTTCGCAATTTTACCTGCACTGAGAACCGGATTTTTTATATATTTGTGCAAAATAATTTGCCTCGTTTCTAATTCGGTGGTCATTTTTGACGAAACTAAAAGTCAAATTCGAATGAAATTTCTCATATATGAAATTTAGGTCATGGCCTACTCAGGGTATTTGAATTTCAAAATATATACATTTTTCTGAATAAGTTATAAGTTTTCCAAAGTGTCGCAATTTTGGTGTGTTCATCCTTTACTCTGTTGTTTTGACAGATCTTTTTTGTTTCATAAAATCAATTTTTTTGTTTGTGGAAAAGCTCCTTTAAGACCAACTTTTTTTTTTGCCTCCCAAAGCTGGCATATTACTTCCACAAAACTGTTTGCCAGTGCTAGCATTTTAGCACAGCCAGTAGTTGCCCAGTTGTTATCACTCATGTGTTTAGCTAAATGTGTTTAGCCACCAATTATTATATGTGTTGTTCAGTGGGTAGAGTCATCGTCTGCCAATCTGGGTTCAAATCACGGCAGGACCAAAAAAATACATATGAACTTTTTTAAAATTTTATTTTGAAAAATATATTTTCAGACCACCCATTTATTGGTTTTGCCAGCGTTTTGCCAACGTTCAAAATTGTTTGTTTCTTTAGTCCTTTTCCGGCGCTTTTTGAACAGCCGGTTCTAATGATGTTATCATTTTCGGAATGGGAAAGCACTTTTTGCCAGTACTTGTACCACCTGTAAAAGTGCTTTGCCATCGCTTTCCCGTTTGTATTTTTCTGACTGGGCACTTCGGTTTCTTCTACCACTATATCAGTAGATAGCTTAAAAGCCCTTTACTGCGTGACCAGTTGTTTTAAATATCGGAATATATTTAGAAGGAAATTGCATTCTTTTGCTAAGGTTTGCTCCTTTAATGAATTTGTATAACATTTGTTCTGCCTTAAAGGGTATGCACTAGGGCGGGTCGATTTGTAGGGAGGCAAAAAAATTGCTCAAGTGACAAGGAAAATCGTATTCTAGGGATCAAAATAAGAAACTTTGCCCGAGGATCCATACCTCTAAAACGAATTCTGATGTCCCAACTTTTGACCCTTAGCGTCAAATTTTGAAAAATCCCACTTAGACCCATTTAGAGTGCCCCAATCGAGTCCAAATGTATGACCGACCACCACTAACTTTGGAAGGCCGACCCACTCATGCCAGTGGCACACCCCCTGGAACCCCGCTGCGGGGTTCCCCATACAAACATTTCAAAAAATCACCATTTTTGGCACTTTCGTACTTATTCAGAATTGGTGCTCAAATGTCCCACATATCTGGAATTTAGGGAGAAACCATGGGAATTTTCCATTTTAGGTATAGGATGTGTTTAGCGAACTTATGTAAAACACTACGCGGAATATTTTTGTGGAACATTTTAACCCCCTAACTCTTTAACTTACGGGTCTTTTTTGTCCCTTTTTAAAAAGGGGCCAAAAAATTCCCTTTCATTGACGAGTTAGAGGGTTAGAATTTTCCACAAAAATGTTCCTTGTAGTGTTTTACAAAAGTCCGCTCAACACATCCTATACCTAAAATGGAAGGTTCACAAAAAGAAAAAACATAGCCATTTCGCTGATTTTGTCATGTAAAGTGCCAAAAATGGTGATTTTTTTGATATGTTTGTATGGGGGGGGGGGGGGGGTGTGCCACTAGCATGGCCCGACCCGGCCCTCCAAAGTTAGTGGGGGTCGATCATACATTTGGACTCGATTGGGACACTCTAAATGGGTCAAAGTGGGATTTTTCAAAATTGGGACATCAGAATTCGTTTTAGAGGTATGGTTCCTCGGGAAAAGTTTATTATTTTGATCCCTAGAATACAATTTTCCTTGTCACTTGGGCGATTTTTAAATCGACCCGCCCTAATATGCACAGTTAATTTAAGAGAGTTCTGTTCCCCTTTTTGACCCTACCCGTAAAAATTCCCAAATAACCTGCATCAATTGTTTTCCCCCCAAGTATGGTTTGAGTTGGGTGATTAATGGTGTTATTTTCCCTTTAGAACAGCTTTTTTTACCACGTTCGTACTGGAAATTATAATTTGTTTAACTTTTAGAATAAAAAAATACAATAAGATCAGAATTTCAAAACATAATTCGGAAAACACCGATAACAAAATAAATAAACTACCATGTGATGTTAGTTTTAAAATTTTAGTTATACCTAGACTACATTTAGACTGAGCAAAAACCAAGAAACATATATAAATAGGAGATATAATCGCTATCGGATCGCACATCGGACCGGATATTGGACATCGCGCAGAAAATTATGCCGTTGTCAGAATTGTCAGAGAACATTATGGCGATGTCTGTCCGATGTCTGGTCCGATGTCTGGTCCAATGTGCAATCCGATAGCGATTGTATGTCCTAGTGATATATAGAGATTTAGGCAAATTTTCAGAATTTAGAAACTGCATGTGCAATGCGAAACTAGTTAAACTGAATTAATTTTTAAATTTTATTTTTCACCGATTTTGCATATTTTTCACAACTTTGCTGCAATACTACAGCTTAATAGAAATGTTTTAAATTTCGGCCCACTCTCATAAAGAGAAGCAGCTAAAATAATTATCTGGTTACTTGATATTTTACTTTTTGAGAAAACTTTAAAATTCGTTGAGATTTAGTCAACAGTAACTAAATTTTGCATCATAAGGTTTCAAAGTTTTAGTACTCGTAATGCATATGTCAAAAAAATGTGAGGTTATTACACTCTACACCACTACGTAGACAGGATATAATTAGTTTGTGCTGATGTTTGTAACATCAACAAATATTTGATCTAGACCCACCCTTTAGTATACCGAACGACTCATAATCACTTTTTGTATCGATATAGCAATGTCTGTCTGTCTATACATATCTGTCCATATATTCTTGTCCGCATTCTGCAGGTCACAAATATTAAGATATTTTGATAAAGTTCGATGGCCCAAGGACAAACCATATTGATTTTGGTTGGAATCGCTCCTTGTTTAGACCTAGTGCCCATTAGACTGGCTCTTATTTGAATAGTTGCTCCAAATCCCGCTCCCCGGGGCTTATTTTGTGAGGTTACTGCAATAACTAATCCAGGAAAAATTTCAGCTCAATAGAAGAATTTTTGAGTTATCCCTGGCACTTCAAATTTATAAATTACTATTTACAAGGGGAAAAAGTTAGTTTTTTAGCCTTTTTGAAAATTCTGACTCTTAAATAACTATATTTCTGAAAAATGTTAATAGAATCGTAATCTAGACTGAATAACCTCCTTTCGAACAGGGCATAAATCCACATTCGATTGGAAAATATTTAAATAATTTTAATTCGCCCAGACCATTTTAGGGCTAAAATGGGATATATTATGAAACTCGTGCAAAAATTAAATATTTTTTTTAAGAACCTTCAATATATATATATTAGAGTCTCCCTTAAAAATAGATTTGTCATTACACCCCCTAGTTTCATTGGAAATGGTCCCAAATGGAAGAAATCGATCTTTTTTTTCTTTGGAAAACGTTAACCCGTGCCGAAAGTTGGACGAAAATGGCCCATTTTGGAAAAAAGTGTATTACTATTAAAAATTCCCAAATTTCTAAATTTCAAAATAAAATATTTTTTATTCCATTTATTCATTTAATATAGTCAAAATGATTCAGACATGGAATTTTGACTTCATCGGATATCATTAACCCACTTTAACCTAAAATCCAAAATGACCCGCGAATTTGATAAAAATGCAAAAACGTGTTTTTTAAAAATTAATTTTAAAGATTTTTTACAATGCCTAATTTGGAGATGTCGATTGCTATTTGTACCTCATAATAGTTGATATTAAAGAAAAAAATATATTGGAAAAATGATAATTCGAGTTTGTGTTTGGAGCGACTGCTTTCCAGGACATTTTACAAAAATTGCTTATTTTGTCAAAAATTAAACAAAATTTGAAAGTTTTCATCAAATTTTACACAGTTTTCGGAAAAACATTACTTAAATTTGGTTAGACTAATTATCTTTACATTTGTTTTAAAAATCGTTAACACTTAGTGGCCTGGGGTCAGAAAAGACCCATAAAACTTAATATCAATTATGACTACGAGATTGTAAAGCCATTAAATTGATAAACAAAAATCTCAACTGAATAAAAATAGTTATTTTATGTAACGTGATCCATATGGGGTTAATTTTTATACTTTTGGCCAAAAACGCCCCACTAGGAAATTTACACAATAACACCTTTCATAATTTTCGGAAAAATATCACTTTGAATGAAAAAAAAAATTTTCAACTTGATAAAAATTATTATTTTGAGTAACTTGATCCATATAGGGTTAATGTTCTCACTTCTCGGCAAAAAAAGCCCACTTGGAAATTTTCAGAATTGGATTCCAGGCTAAAGTGGGTTAATGATATCCGATGAAGTCAAAATTCCATGTCTGAATCATTTTGAATATATTAAATGAATAAATGGAATAAAAAAACATTTTTTTGAAATTTAGAAAGTCAGTAAAGTCAACAAAAAATGTTGCTGTGTCAGCAAATTTTTAGTCAGGAGCGTGCTTGCAAAAAAGTTGGTAATTTCAGCAAAAGGTTTGCTGAAAATCAGCGAGCTGATTTTTACCAAAAAAATAGTAATCTTCAGCAAAAGTTTTGTTAACACTTAGTCGACTGCAAATGAAAAAAATCCTTGCTAAAATCACTAAACTTTTTGCTGAATATTAGTAGACTGAAAAAAACTCAAAAAACTTGTAGCGAAATTTTACTTTAGTTAATTTATTTGCTGAAAATTTAAATATAGAATATGTGTAGAGTTGTTTTCCTTTTTTTGTCATTTCCGTTTCCAGACAAGCTGCGACATCTACATCTAGTCTATCTGGTTGTCGTCCACACTATGAATGCTGTTATCAGCACAATTTTTGTAGCAAAATAAATTAGTAAAACATTAGTTCAAAATTAGTTTAGTGCTAAAAAAATATAACTAAAATTTTTGCTGAAAACGGAATTTTAGCAAAAAAATTGCTGAAAACTAGACACTTGATATACAAGACGTTTTACTAATTTTTCTACTAACTTATTTTTTTGAGTGTAATAGTAACATACTTTTTTTTTCCAAAATGGGCCATTTTCGTCCAACTTTCGGCAGGGGTTAACGTTTTTCACAAAAAAAAAATAAAAATCGATTTCTTCCATTTGGGACCATTTCTAATAAAACTGGGGGGGGGGGGGGGGTGTAATGACAAATCTATTTCAATTTTCACTTTAAATACAATGTATCTAAAAAATTTATATTTTTTATCTCAAATTATGTAAAAATTTTAACACAAGTCGATTTCAACCAATTAAAATTTCGGATCCTGACATAAGTTGACTTTTAACCAGACCGGTATAGAGTATCATATAGTCGGCATGCCCGACTTTAACTTTTTTACTAATTATGTTTATAAATGTCATTCACCTAAGGTTATTTTGCAGTTTTGAGATAAAATAACTTCAGAAATAAGTCTGCTAACATTCGCACAGATGATATTACCTGCCAAGAAGGTTGATGCTGAGAGAAAATCAATTCCTATTTTGAACAATTTTTTTTTAAACAGGATTCGAGCTCAACACCCAGTTTAATCCATAAATAATCAATAACGGTGGGTCTCATACTGTAGGTTTAACTCTAACTTAACTAAAAACAAAATAAAATGTCAAAAAAATGTACACAAAACAACAACAAATTTTTGGGTTAACTATTAACCTAAGTTTAAACCTGCAGTATGAGACCCACCGTAAGTATTTTAAAATATTCCATAGAATTGTTGCAATACCACCCCCCTAAAAGAGTTTCTTAGAAAACTGTTTATGGTTTTCTTTTCTAACCATCGCTTTCAAATGAACCGCCTCTTCTAGCACACAATTATACCTCCTCTAATATGGTTTAGTTAGTGTAATGTATCTGAATGAATGGAATCCTTTTAAAGCCATAAATACAGATTCAAATACAGTAGTTGTGTATTAGGAATGTTTAAGGGTAAATTAGTAACGCATGTGCCTGTTTAAGTAGTTTAAGGATCATTGTTTTTTTTTTCAATTGTAACATAAAAATTCATTGATGAATACAACAGCCAAGTCATTGTTTATCGTAGACAAAATAGGAAAATTGTTGAAATAGAAAAAGTCACGCTTTGCGTTTAAAAGTTAAAGTAAATAAGACTCACAGTTTGTCTGTCGACCAGAATGAAGCAAAAACCAAAAAAACCCTCCAAAGAAGTGTTTGTTTTAGTGAAAGTCTGTACTTTTTCTCTAGCAACAAATACAATTTACTAATTGTTTATGGCATATCATTAAAGATTATAATATTGAACCACACATGGTCTGATTTTTGTTATTTTCTTATTATTGATGTAGGCATATTTATTCAAACAAATAATACTTGAAATACTTAAGATTTAAAATGGTTTTGAAAATGCAAGCAATAAGAAAAAGAAAAACAGTCATTAAAAATACTACTGTCAATCTAAGAATTTTTCAAATCTTGGGAATTTTTACACCATAAAATTTAAAAAAAGGCTTAAATTACCATTAAAAGTGCTGCATTTGAAAAAAAAGAAGAATATTATAAATTGTATATTTTTAAATAAACAGACCATTTCAAAAGTGTTTGAAAATTTATGATATCAATTTGAATTCTAAATTTTTTTCCAGCATAAAATTTTCCATAACTATGTGTACCCCAAAAAAATCCCATCATAATTCAAAATTTGAAATGCTAATCAATTATTTTTCTAATTCTCTTTTATAAAAATACTTTCCCATTTGGTGATTTTTTTATAAAAATAATTATGGAAATTGATATTTTACATTCAAAAACATATTTTTCTTTTAATCTTCAAAAACTGTAAATGAAATTTAAGATTATGATTAATATTTACTATTCATAAATTTTCTGCCCTTTTAAATTTTCATAAATATTATGAATTGATATCTTAAAAATTTTCCTTTACCCTTATGTTACGAAATGTGTGAAAATTTTATAGTGTTAAGTGTTAAATGTAAACAACTAAAAAAAAAAAAACTTTTAGAAATGATAATTAAAACTTCAACACTTATGTATGTATTGTTCTATCACAGAACTTCTATGTACTCTATTCATTATTAACCAAAAATTATTTGTTTAAATATTAATACATGTTGGGTTCCTAATTTTATTATTGAAAATGAAAAAAACGACCATCTAAAGTTATGAATGAATATAAAAACTGGGAAAGTTTCAGCCAAATCGAATTTTTTTCTTTAGATTTCCTTCTTTTGTCCAAGAACCAACATTAAAAATTGGACAAAAAATTGTCTCCAATACCCAGAAATTTGTCGAGAGGTAACATAAAAAAAAATTATTAACCCTTATTCCCTTAGTAAAAAGCACAAGAGAGTACATATAACACTTTCTCTATAACCTGAGGACAAAAAAGACCCATGAAGCTTCTTTAATTTCTGGCTCAATGTTTCTAAAATTTTGCAATTGCTGGAAACATATTTTCCACTAGATAAAAATTACTATTTTATGTAACGTGATCTTTTCAGCGAACTTTCAGACTTTAATTAAATTTGGTTATGATAGAGGGATCTAAATTATCAACCATGTTCTATTCTTTATCGGTCTAATCTCACATTTTAGGGTTATAAAGGTGGGGTCCAAAATGATCCTAGTTTTGTAGCGATTTTTTCGCGTTGTTTCAAAAATTGGCGTCAAATAAAAGGCAGTCTAAAGATGTATGGGGGAGTAGTGAATGAAAATTGACAAATTGTATTTTAGAGGACAGCCTAATATACACTAATAGAAAAAAGTCTGTATAAATTTAGTTGAAACTACTAAAAATTTGTTAAAAATTACCTTGCAGAAAATACAACTCAAATTAGCAGATTATTATTGCTACATATTAGTAAGATAGTCACAGCAAAAATAAAACTGTTAAATACACAAAGTTTTAGTTATATTTATATTTAAGTTAAATTTTTGTTAATAGAAATTAACAACTTAACCCGCTAAAAACACCTAAAAATTTTGCTAAATAATTAGTAGACTAAAAAATTTTAAATTTTCAGAGTTTTTTTTATATTTTTAATGCAAATAAAATCTTGCTTTCTGAAATCAACGGTTCACTAAATTTTTAGCAAAAATTTCTGGCGATTTTAGCAGCAGAGACTGCTATATGAATTCAACTAAATTTAGCTTACAACCAACATAAAGTTTGTTTTTTCAGTTTTTTTCAGCTATTTTTGGTCTACTATTTAGCAAAATTTTCTGCGGATTTTACAGTACAATTATTTTACAATCGATTAACTAAAAGTTAACCCAAATATTACAAATATATTCTGTAAATATAACAGTTTCATTTTGCTTTTCTAAAAAAAACCTGCTAATTTCAGCAGTTTTTTCTGGAAGGTAATTTTTAACTAATTTGTAGTAGATTTTTCTGCTGTTTTTACAGGTTTTATTACCATCAGTGTACGTAACGGGTAAACTTCGAGGGTAACTGGGGTTAAACCATGATTTTTGAAATAATGAAGCTTGTTTGTTTAATGTTAAATCCCGTCATTTGAAATCTGTACAAAAAGTTTTAAAATTTTAGAAATATATTTTTTTTTCTAGTCTTTTTTTATTTTATTTAGAGTATTTAACCTCGAAACTGAAAACCGATTAACTGATTTTTTAATTTCTAAAAAACTGACCGGTTTCAGTTTTTTTTGACTAAATTTGAATAATCCAGTTTTTTGTCTCTGTTAACTGGTTTTATGTTCACTCTGAATATTACATTTTGCTGGGCAAATTCTGAATTTTTCCATCTTAAACTGGATTTTTTTTACCAAAAATTTAAAATTTACTCTCCTGGCTAAAAACCACATTGCTCCAGAATATATTGTATCTATTGTGATATTGTTTAACAAAATCCCGACGTCGCACAGTGTTTCCAAAGCAAGCACTTTTTTGAGAAAATAACATTTCGGGCCACAATTTTTAACCGATTTTCAAAATTCTATTTTAGTTTACAAAATTACAAAATTTTTTTACAAGATTGTTCCATCTTCATTGGTGCTTAATTAAGACCTTTTTGGTATAATTTCGCCAAATTGTTTTTCCTCTAGGTGCAAGTGCTTAAAATATGGGGCGAATTGGCTATAGAAACAAATCATAAGAAATAGGTACCTCAGATTAGAGTTTGGTGTTCGGTTTTAATCGAAACCGAAACCGCGGGTTTTCAAGCCTCAAAACCGAAACCGAAAACCGACAAATATAAGTCGGTTTTTAATAAATACTTTAACCAATTAAAATAAATAATTAAATTGCATATTATTGAATCTTGAATTTCGAAATAAGCTCAGCTCATATTTTACAAAATTTTGTGTTTAATGAAATTTTTCTCCATTAAATATTATTTTTTTTCTTTCTTTGAAATTACTCTTCTGTCCATCGCTCTCTGCCAAGGTTAAAGAGGATTTACTTGGCTAGTCCTTGAGGAACCTAAATATTACTTTAAAGCATTTTTTATTTCTGATATTACGGATAACATAAACCCATTATAATTTTAGAAAAAAATTGCAACAAAAAGTCATGTGGTTTAAGAGATATTGAGTTTCACATAGTCAGTTCCGATTTTCACCGCGTATTTTTCAAAGTCTTATTTCGTAGTCCGAAATTTTAATAAACTCTTTAAAATACAGCTTTAGTTACCGAAAAAAAATAAAAATTTTAATTTATAACGGTTTGCCGCGTCCTTTTGTTTTCCCGGAAAGGTCACGAAATGGCATTATTGCCTTTATTCGAGTGAGAAATTCAGTCGAATTTTAATAAATATCTAGAGCGTGTTAAATTATATAATTTCTATATATATTTAATTATTTTAAAATAAGTCTATTACTATCACAAGAAATCCGAAAAATAACCGAAACCGCGGTTTTTATAATTTCGAAAAACCGAAACCGCGGTTTTCAAATTTTTCGGTTTTTAGCAAACTCTACCTCAGATTTTTGATCGTTTCCTCTTTGAAAACTCTGAGATTCCGTGAACATTTTCTAAAAACAAAGCCTCAGATTGTGATGACGTTTTTTCTTTAAAAAAAACCGACAGATTCTGAGGACTTTTTCCAAACAAAAATCATGACAACTTTCTCGAAAATAGCCTCCGATGATCCTGGGAGCTTTTTAATATAGAAAAACCCTAAGATTTACTCAAGAAAATACGCTCCAATTCTGAGTACTTTTTCAGATTTTGAAAATTCTGACTTCAAAAGCTCCAGATTTTTTCTTCCAGAGAAACCCTGGAATTCTGAGGAAGGCCCACAGAATATCCCTTACTTTCCAAGGACTTTTTTCCTATGGCAAAAAGATCGCTTAATCTGAGACATTTCATCGAAGAAAATTCTCAAAACCTGTGGTTTTTTTAATGGGAAAATTTTATGAATCTGATGTTTTTACGCATTTTCAATGTAAATTTAAAAATTTTATGTGAAATTAACTTACGCGATATGTGTGTAATTTTTCTCATTTACGCACTGTGAGTAAATTTATGTTGTTTTTAGTAGGAGTCAAGTTTCCTACTATAAGTGGGCGTTGTGGTGTAATGGTTAGCGCGTTAAACTATTACACATAAGGTTGCGGGTTCGATACCCAGCGTTAACAAAATCAATTTATAAAAATTATATGAGTTTCTTCTATTCCTCATATATATCGCAGCGTCCTCCTTCGGTCATCCCATAGTATTTTACGCCACCGCACAGTGGGCCAGCATCACCAAAACTAGAATATTGAGTATATGAGACTAAAAGATATTACAAAGGGGGGTTTGGTTGTTGCTGATCACGAATCTTAAATAAAAAATATAAAATTCAAAATGGCGGATCCAAGATGGCGGCCATTAATTTTTAGTTTTTATTATACTGGACTTAAAATAATCAACTATTAACTGATTAAAAATATGAAATTAAAATGTTGAAATTCAAAATGGCGGATCCAATATGGCGACAAACAATTTTGTTATTAAATTTCTTATGTCACCTGATATACTTCAAATTTCCACCAGGGGAAGTTATTGGGTAGCAGATTACGAATCTGAAATCAAATTTTAAAAATTCAACATGGCGGATCCAATATGGCGGCCATAAATTTAAAATTGTTGTGTTGGAAAATAAATTACGCTGTACAAAAAAAAGGTTCTGGTGACAACTGATTCCGGCAGAGGGACCAAAGAAAAATATAAGTGTATCGGCGTTTTAAAAGTTTTCGTCTGGCCCTATGTTTTTGGGGGGTTAAAATTTTCCCTCTTTTGAAAATGTTTATTGTGATTCGGCATAGGAAACCACCCAGTCAGAAAAATACAAACGGGAAAGCGGTGGCAAAGCACTTTAACAGGTGGTAAAAGTACTGGCTAAAAGTGCTTTCCCATTCCCAAAATGATAACATCATTAGACAAAAGGACCGGCTGTTCAAAAAGCGCCGGAAAAGCACTGGAGGAACAAAATTTTTAAACGTTGGCAAAACGCTGGCAAAACCAATAAATAGGTGGTCTGGAAATATATTTTCCAAAATAAAATTTAAAAAAATTTCATATGTATTTTTTTGGTCCTGCCGTGATTTGAACCCAGGCCGTCAGATTGGCAGACGATTGCTCTACCCACTGAGCTAACGAGACATGTAATATTTGATGGCTAAACACATAAATGAGTGATAATAGCTGGACAACTACTGGCTGTGCCAAAATGCTAGTACTGGCAAACAATTTTTTGTAACTAGTATGCCAGTGTTGGGAGGGCAAAAAAAAAAGTGGGTCCTGAAGGAGCTTTCCCACAAACAAAAAAAATTGGTTTTGTAAAACAAAAAAATTTTTAATTAAAAAAAATCCAAAAAAAATTTTTTGCTTGCAACCGGATTTGAACTCGGAACCTTCTGACTACAAACATTTTTTAACGAAGCGTCAGCATTTTTATAAAATCATTGGTCTAACAGTGAATTGATTTTTGTACGCCTGGTAGCATTTGCTAGGTAGCACTGGATAACCACTGGTTGCAAGCCTTGGCATATCACTCTAAGCCAATTCTTTGCCAGTGGTTTTTTTTTTTATAAACCACCGAAATTTTTGTAAAACAAATACTGATAAAACGCTTTTTGCAAACGCTGGCAAAGCGTACCAAATAAGTGTTCTGCCAGTCATTTATTTTTAATACCGTGGTTACCCAGTGGTATGCCAGTGCTTGATTTTTTGTACCACTGGCGATTTCTGACTGGGCATGTGAATCTTCCATTTTAGGTACAGGATGCGTTCAGCGAGCTTATGTAAAACACTATGATGAACATTTTTGTGGAACATTTTAACCCTCTAACTCTGCAATTAAAGGGTATTTTTTGACCCTTTTTAAAAAGTGTTAAAAAAGACCCATAAGTTAAAAAGTTAGAGGGTTAAAATGTTCCACAAAATTATTTGTCATGAAATTCAACTATAAGTCTCTGAAGACATCAAAGTTGAAAATTTAACTTCAATGCCAGAATTAAGTCAAAGCTTAAATGTGTTTAAGGGTTAATTTCGTACTTATTCAGAATTGGCACTCAAATGTCCCACAAACCTGGACTTTAGGGGGCTAGTCTGTGTGAGAAAAGCAGAAACTTCATTTAAGGTAATTTTTAGTGCTATTTTTTTAGTTTTTACTAAAACTCTGGTATGCTGGAAATCAGCGAGATCTAAAGGTACTTTTTCAGTTAAAGTGCTAATTCTCGAAAGTTTATGAACGGTCGCAAACGGTCGCAAAGACCTAGGTAGAAGACATCTTATGGAACACATTGGCATTAAGTTTTTCAAATATCTCTTGGAACATTTTGGAGCTTTTTATTTGTAACTTTAGGATTTTCAAAAAACCCCACATCTTTGAGGTAAAATTAATAATTTTCTTACTTTTTTCGTAAATACTCAACAGGTTTCTATTTTTGTTTTGAGAACTAGTTTCAATTTTATAATTTGAAATTGTTTTTGGAACAAATTATTGTTTATTTATGATTTTTTTTATTCTATCATTATAAAATAAAAATGTCACAAAATTAAAAAACTTTGACTTTGAACTCTCGCCACCTAACAACGAGTAACCACAATGATACAATATTTCACTTACAAAATATTCAACAATCCTAGATTTTGAATATATAAACATATTTTCCCTTTACCTGAATTGTACTTTTGGCCAAAAAACGGCGATACTGGCCCACAGTGCACCAAAGGAAAATAACATAACAGGGATATGAACCAAATAAAAAAGCTTCAACAAAGTTCGCTAACTGTTCTAAGACACAGCATATTGCTCAATTACAGTGTTACCATATTTGAAGCCCTTCATTTTTCACCACCTTTCATTTCTGTTCTATCCCCTTATCAAAGAAAGAAACACGTTAATTAATAGGAAGAATTTCCTGAGTGTTGCTTTTCTTAAAAAAAAAAAATTAATTAGAGCGTAGTTAATAGATAATAAACCAAATCACTTAAAATAGTGACAATTTTTCACCATTAAAATTATTTAATTAGAAATTTGACGATCGTTTCGGGGATTTGCCAGGTCCGAAACGATCGTCTTTTCATTCCTGAAAGTGTAGAGGTTTTTGAAAGCAAAAACTGTGTGAAGTATTTGTCAGGAGAGTTTCCTGATGAAGAAAAATAGCAGTTTTTGAAAAAAGTACTTATTATGTTAATTCATAATAAGGAAATTGGCCTCGAACTGAATTAATAAATTTCTAATTAATCAATTAAACAGATCGAAAAAACAATTTTTATTTTTAAATAAAAACTAAAAACCAACATTTTAAAATTATTAACTCACAAATTGTACAGTTTCTTTTGACGCTAAAAATATAAGGATTTTTTTGTTGTATAATTTTTGTTCTTGTAATATTGTTGTTGTTGTTTTTTTTAAATGCATCAATAGAGGTGAAAATATGTTATTAAAAAAACAAAAATTGTTAAATAAAGTATGCTAGAATTGGAAAAGAGTGAAATAAAACTGTAAGCATAATAAACCAACGTGTACAGTTTCTTTTGACGCTCACAGTAACACCCTCTCCTTTGCAATTGAAAAAATATTTCAAATTAATACATTAAACAATTTAATTACAATTCTTTGATAATAAATTTCTATAATGGTTACAAATTTGATGTTTATTTTAAACTGACATAAGCGACCAATACCGCGAGTATGAAAACCTCATACCATATGAGCGCGTGCAAATAAAAATTAACAAATTTTCAACATGTGGTAGCCAGCTAAATAATGGTTTTATATATTTTGTTTGTTAAACAAATATATACAATACAATGGCGAAGTATGGTACATATGGTTCCCCCTTTTATTTGAAAAATATTGATTTAAACTCACACTCTTTACAAAGAGTTTTCACCAAAACAAATGATGGTCACGTGACTTTGCAAAATTTTTTCTTTATTCCAAATTCTAAACAAATGTCAAATCAACTGGAATAATTCTATTTGGTTGATGATATGAAAACAATAATGGTGATTTGGTTGATGAGGGTGGTTGGTTGACTGGCTAACTGGGTACAAAGAAGAAAGAAAAAACTTGTTAGGAAATGACATCTGTATTAAAAATGTAATTGGAATTGGACTTTTTTATATAAATAATGACAAAAAAACTGAAAAAAAAATTTACATGAAAACCCAATTATTTGTATTTAGAAAACATGAGCTCGAAGATAAGGTAAAAGAATAAATAATAAGTCAATTTACACAACTGTGTTGATGAACATGAAAATAAACTTCCTATATTTACAATTTGCCATGATATAAGAAAATATATGTAACAATTAACAAGTATTTAATAAGGGGAAGATAATAATAAAAGATTTTTATCGTATACCAAGTATTACTTTAAATACCCTACTCATAGTTTTGCAAAATTCTACTTTAACTAAATGGATGATATTTTTGGGTTTGAAATTTGAGGAGACAAAATTTAATGGAACCGAGTTTTTCCTACCAGCATATTTCGTACCTCATATTTAGGTTGTAAAAATAGCGGCAAAGAACTGGGGTAAATAAGAGCGATGATCGATTACTTCAGAAACTATTTAATTAAGAATTCAGTAACTTCTTAACTTCAAGCATATTTAATTCTGGATGGCGTATTTGATCCATTGGCGTATGCTTGCCCATCTTTTCTACATTTTTTTAACGAATTTTCCAAGTTTCCTCAACTCAAAAAAATAAGGTAGTAGAAAAATTAGTAAAACGTCTTGTTTGATATACTAATTTTCAGAAACCTTTTTGCTGTAATTGTATTTTCAGCAAAAGTATTAGTTATATTTTTTTAACACTAAACTGACGTTTTACTAATTTATTTTGCTACTAAAATTGTGCTCATAAACATATTTATAGTGCGGACAACAACCAGACAGGCAAGATGTAGATGTCGCAGATTATACTCTAGATGTATTGCGGACAAATAAAATGATAGTTAAACACAGCTCTTCTAAAACATATAAAAAATACAACCCTGATTTCTGTATCTGTGTTTCATACGTAAAACAAAAGGAGGCCAAAAGATTGCACATTAGGGTGAACCTTATTTTTCAACTTGCAATTTAAGGCCGTCCCACAGTGCTTTGCCCCCATATAAGGATTGGACAAAAATAGAAGGAGTGGAGACAGAGTTTTGAAATTTGGTATACTGACATAGAACCCCTTAGTTAAGAAAAATTTTAATTTTTGGAAATATCGGGTCAAGGACACGCCCACCTCCCATAGGTCCTGAAATTTAAAAATAATATATTAGCTACATAAATGGACGTAAAATTACAAGAAGTATCCATTGAGAGAGATGCACATAAAACTGGAAACGTTTGTGTCAATTTTTATCAAAATCGAACCAAGGACTCTTAGTCCTGCCATATATCCTTTCTTTTAAAATCTTTATAAAACCTGCAAATAATTATCAAGCCATATTTGTGCAAAATCGATTCATTTATAAAAAAAATGCCTTTCACAAAAAATGGGTTTTAAAGCACCGTAAGTTGTTTTGCACGTGGAAAATTTTCACTCAAACTTAAAAGGCTTTAAATAATAATTTAAATTTTGAAAATGAAAATTTTTTTAATGCAATTAGCAAGCAACAATCACAATAAACCCAAAGTATCACTTTTTCACAAAAAAAATAATAGTCTTGTATATTAAATTTGCGTAAAAACAAAGTCTACACAATTTTCACGTAAAACTCATTGTCGTGAAAAATTAATTTTTTTTTATGGAGTATAACAGTTTTTTCACGTGAAGCTCAAACAACTTACGGTGCTTAAACGCTTAAAATAAATTTTATAAAAAAAAAAAAAAATTAAATAGCATTAATATAGGAAACCATGTGTATCCTCCATTTTAGGCATACGGTATGTTCAGCGATCTTATGTAAAACACTACGAGGAATATTTTTGTGGAACATTTTAACCTTCTATCTCTTCAATTAAAGGGACTTTTTTGACCCCTTTTTAAAAAGAGACAAAAACGACCCGTAAGTTGAAGAGTTAGAGGGTTAAAATGTTCCGCAAAAATATTTGTCATGAAATTCTACTATAAGTCTCTGAAGACATCAGCATTGAAAATTTAACTTAAAGGCCAGTAATAAGTAAAAACTTAAAATGTGCTTAAGGGTTAATTTCGTACTTATTCAGAATTGGCGCTCAAATGTCCCACAAACCTGGATTTTAGGGAGAAACCATGGGAATCTTCCATTTTAGTTATAGGATGTGCTCAGCGAACTTATGTAAAACACTACGAGGAACATTTTTGTGGAACATTTTAACCCTCTAACTCTTCAACTTTGGGGTCTTTTTTATCCCTTTTTAAGAAGGGCCCAAAAAATTCCCTTTCATTGAAGAGTTAGAAGTTTAGAATGTCCCACAAAAATGTTTCTGGTAGTGTTTTACAAAAGTCCGCTCAACACATCCTATACCTAAAATGGAAGGTTCACATGGTTTGAATACTAAACACTCTTAAATGCGTGAAATTTGTGTAAAAATCATGAATTTAGGCATTTCAAAAAATCCTTTTTTTTTAATTTGTGGTAAAAAATAGTAATTAATTTTTTAATGATCTATTATGTAACAGTATAAACTTACAAAAAAAAAATATCTAATTTTATATAATTCTTTTTCATACTCCATCAAACTTAAGTAATTTTTGGATTTTCAATAAAAAAAAATGTGTTTTTCGGAGCAATAAAAAATAACTGTTTTGTGAACATATACTAAAATCCATATTTTAATTTTACTACAAATATATTGAAGTAATTAAAAAAACAATCTTCGAACAAGTTTTTAAAAAAATGTATTTTTGAGAATTATTTTCGTGAAACAATTAAAACCCATTTTTCTGTTAAACAATTTTTGCATAAAATTCTCTGAGTATAGCGCCCTCTCTTGGCGGCAAAAGCAATCGCCCCAAATATTTTTTTTTACATTTGTTTGAGTAAACTTTCTTATGTTTAAAAAAATCCTTCTTTAATCACAATTTGATTTTTGTCCATGGGACGAAGCATAGTGCGTTCCCCCCTAGAAACGTGCCATTGGATACAAAAATATACAGTGCAAAAAACTAGGGTGATCGGATAACGAGAACACGCATCGGCCCTGAAGTTTGAAATACGAGTTACAAGGCGAAAAAAAATCACTTTTATTAGCTTTCTTTTAAAATACTGGTTCTTTAGCAACCGTATTTTTGGAAAATGTAAATAGAATCATAATCTAGACTGAATTACCTTTCTGGTAATGTATACAAATCCAAAATCGGTTGGAAAATATTTTAGTAATTGAAATTTCCTCAGACCATTGTAGGGTTAAAATGGGATAAATTATGAAAATCGTAAAAAATAAAATATTTCTTTCAAAAATTTACAATGTTAAACTCTAGTTTCATTTCTAAGATCCACAAATATTCAGATATAAATTTTTGTCTCTCTTGGCTTGTGATAACCTAGTCCCAGGTATGGCCAAAGATGGAGTTTTTTTTTTTATAAATTCCCAAATCTCTAGTTTTGAGTTTTTAAAAGTTTTGTTTAACAAAATATAAAAACAGTGGTCAACGCATAGGGGTTTATTAAATACACCTTAGAGAATAATTCTACTGGAAATTACACATATCTCTCTTCTAACTTAATAGTGACGGCGTTTTAAATTTGAAAATTTTAGAGAAAAGTGTGATTTTGGCCAATAATTTAGATAATAGTATTTATATTTGTGTTTTTAGCTAGCTGTAACAAAATCACTTGCGATTTCTTTTAATTCTGATACAAGAGAGTGTTTCCCGAAAATTTTGTAAAACTCCGACAACGTTAACCCTTTATTTAGCAAGGTCAACGATGAAATTTTTCGATTTTTCCTGGAAGTATATCAAAATTACCCCAAATGATCGCAGGTCGCCATTTTTTTCCGTCCATATAAGGTAGGTCCACCCTATTGCACATACATAAAAATATAACACAATAAGATGAAATATGATTTAAATTATAGACAAAATAAAATATTTAAATTTTATTTTAAGTCTGTAAAAAATTTAGTTAAAACTACCAAAAATTAGTTAAAAATGATGCTGCAGAAAAAACTGCTAAATTAGCAGATTATTTTTGCTATATATTAGTAAGATAGGAACAGCAAAAATAAAACTGTTAAATATACAGAATTTTCGTTATATTTCAGTTAAATTTTTGTTATTAGAGAATTATTAACCTGCTAAATTGAGCAAAAAATTTATCTAAATAATTGGTAGCCTACAAAAATTACGAAAAAATTTAAAATTTCTAAAAATTTTTTTTCGATTTTTTTTTTAAATACAAGTAAAAATCGAGCCTTTTGAAAACAGCAGTTTTTATTTTTTTTTGGAAAATATTTCTGTTAATTTAACAGGATAGACTGCTATTTGCTTTCAACTAAATTTAGCTCAAAAATAACAACAATTTTGTAGATATAACGGTTTGTTTTTGCTATTTTTAGTCTACTAATATTTAGCAAAATTTTCGGCAGATTTTACAGTACAATTTGCCATTTTCAATTAACTGAAAGTTAACTGAAATATAACTAAAATTATATAAACTGAACAGTTTTATTTTTGCTGTTCTTATTTAACTAGTATTTAAATTTGTTAATTTAACAGTTTTTTCTGCAGCATCATTTTTAACTAATTTTTAATTGCTTTTTCTGCTGTTTATTTCTATGAGTGCACTAATGTGGAAGTCTTGAGATTTTTATATTTCACGAATTTTTCTAAATAATGTTTGAAAGAATAACAAAAACACAATTTTTAGATTTAAATTTTCAGCAAAAATAAATTAACTAAGTACAATTTTTCTACAAATTTTTTGAGTTTCTTTCAATTTACTAATACTCAGGAAAAAGTTTTTTTAATTTTAGCAAAGATTTTTTCATTTGCAATCGACTAAATGTTAGCAAAACTTTTGCTATGTTTTGGTAAAAATCAGCTCGCTGATTTTCAGCAAACCTTTTTCGCTGAAATTTCCAACTTTTTGCAAGCACGCTCCAGGCTTAAAATTTGTTGACACAGCAACATTTTTTGTTGATTTTTATGACTTTTTTTTGTGTAAAACTTTTGAGTATTTTTTTTCGCTTTATATTGTAAAAATGTACTGGAGTTGGGCGCGTGAGTGATTTTTGACATACGCTCACGCATGCTCACGAACAAAAAAAAATATACACGGATGATTAACACACTAGCATTTTTTTCTACTCACGCTCACGCAGGCCCACGTGAGTATGGTAAAAAAAATCACTCACAATCACGAAATCGTCACGAAAAACAGTAAAATTTACTAAAAATCAATGATGAAAAAATTAAAATCACACACGAATCAAGAACGAAGTTTTTATTCTGACTCACGCTTACACACTAATCACGTGAGTATAGTAATTATTACTCACGATCACAAGAGATTCACGCGTGAATCACTTGACTCACGAAAATTTCGTGTCACTCGCCCATCTCTAAATTGTACTATAACAACTTAGCATGTTAATATGAATCTAGTTTAAAGATTAATGCATATTTATTTTTCTTATCATTTATCTAAAATTGAAGTGATACAATATTTGCACGAATAATAAACAGGTGATTTTTTTCCTACCAGAAATTGTATTCTCTTATGAATCACAGGAAAGTTTTTGTTTACAAAATTTCTAAAAACTAAATAAAATCAACAAATTTTTACATTTAATTAACCACAAAACCTTAAAAAGGTAGAAATTCTTAAATTTTATAAATCCCCAAAAAAGTTTTAAATTTTGACATTTGATATAGCACATTTAAATCACCTTTACTTTAAATATGTTATATTTGAAACTTCACACAATAGACTACTTTAAAAATCCCAAAAACCATAGAAAAGGAAGTAACAAGTCAAAAAGTTAAATATTTCATTGTTCAAAATGCATTTTGTTGGTTCAATTTTTTTTTATAACAAGACAAAGACACTCCTTTAATTTACTTTATTTAGTTGGTAACTTGTTGTAACTTTCTTATTTTGAACAACAAAACAAAAAAGAAAACCCTTCCCTTCCTCTGAGTGTTATGCAAGTTTGACTTTTGACATTGACATGTTAAGTCAATATTTGATCGAGAAAAGAAGAGTTGTATTGAAATCTCTTTTTTATTATTATTGATTACACCCACCTTAAAGTGTTGATCACTTAATTCTTTAGAAAATCTTTTTTTCTTATCAACTAACAAAAAAAAAAGAATCATAAAAATTTAAAATTTGTTTAAAATTTTACCTAAATATTTTTTATGTGGTTTTTATCTAATTTTGTTTAAGCATTTCCGTTTATGGTCGATTTTATTTGACACACCTACATACCTGACCTGCGGAGAATATTTTAAATATTTTAAATAGAAATCTGTATTTATTAAGTTATGAAAATTAAATTGAAATTAATAAAGATTTTTAGTTTTTATTAGTTTTTAATCAGTTAAATTACTGGACTATTACGAATTTTTATTAACATCTCTTTATTTATAAAATTATTTAAAGGCGCCATGGCATCAGGCGTTTTTACTGTTATCACTCAGAGAATTTTGGTGGTAAAATCAATTAAAAACGAGTGAAAATGTTAATGTCGAGCATTGCGACTATATGATAACCTATACCAGTCTGCTGGAAAGGCTGAAAATGGACTTGTGGTAAAATTTGTTTATAAATTGGTACACAAAATTAAGAAATTAGTAAGTACCCAGTGTAAAAACAGTAATGATATATCACTATTTTATTGGACTGCCAATAATAACGCCGACTATCTATTTTTATTTTATATTATTTTATTTTTAGAGTCAATATTTTTTCAACACTGGTAAGGATATATGTAACCACATATTTTTTGATTTTTTGTAAGTTGGCGAGTAAGCTGACTTATGCGCAACAGCCCAGTGTAGAAAATCATTACCAGATATGTGGTTATGTAACTACATACTTGGTAATGGGAACTAGTTACTTTTGTTATTACATTTCTTATTACCTTTATATGGCGATGTCGCGAAAAATAATGAGTTGTCGTTACACACCAGCATACGAAAAATCAAAAAATATATCGTTACCTATGTGCTTACCAGTACTGACAAAAATAATGAGTCTAAAAATAGATTTTCAAAAAAATTTATTATATAAAAAAAAAAATATTTTTTATTGTATTTTTTTTTTAATAAAATTTGCTGGTGCGGGAATCGAACCTGGGTCTACAGATTGCCAGTCAACAGCTCTACCATCTGAGCTATACCGAGATGTAATATTTAATAGATAAAAACATAATTGACCTGCTGCACACAAGCTTACTCGCCAACATACAAAAAATCAAAAAATATGTGGTTACATATATCCTTACCAGTGTTTAAAAAATATTGAGTCTAAAAATAGATTTCAAAAAATTTTCAAAAAAATCTAAAAATTTATGTTCTATTTGAAATAATGATAAAAATAAGTCATTATCAGTAACTCATTATTATATGTTTTAAAATAATGCATAAGGTAAGTGGGTGTCATTACTGGTATTCCAAAAAATAATGATATGTCATTACCGTTTCTACACTGGGAGGTCAATTATGTTTTTATCTGTCAAGTATTACATGTCGAGAAAGTTCCGATGGTAGAACTATTGACTGGCAATCTGCAGTCCCAAGTTCTATTTCCGCAATGGAAAATTTTATTAAAAAAAAAATACAATAAAAAAATATTTTTTTTTATAAAACTTATTTTTTTTTAAATCTTTTTTTAGCCTCATTCTTTTTGTCAGTACTAGTAAGCATATACACGCTGAAAAAAATCGCCCTGCAGGAAACATATTTGCTGGTGATATATATATGTTTGGAAGAACTGTCAAAATATATTTGCCGTGTTTTTAATATAATATGTTTGCCAGCAAATATAATATTTTTGCTTGTAAATATATGTATGTTTGAATCATATGAAATACATCTACTCGCAAATATATAAATGTTTGCAGGCAAACATATATATATTTATCATTATTATATTTGCACTCCACAAATATAATAATGATAAAATAAAAATGCAAATATATTTCTTTTTAAGTGGGAAAATATGACTAACATTCAAACATTACAGTGTTTGCCTGGAGACATACGTATTATAACGATAAAAATAAAATAGTTGGAAACACACCTCAAACATAAGCATAGTAGTTTATAAACATATATATAATTGCCTGTAAATATATCCAACAATCTCTTTTTTCTGAGTGTAGGTAACAACATATTTTTATATTTTTCGTATGCTGGTGTGCAAGCCAGAGATACAAGCCGGTCCATTCTGTCGGCTGGCGGCGGCTGATGGCTAAAATGGTCGGCGGCGATTGATTTTTAGAGTTGAGCCGCAAACGCATCGGCGGCGGCTGGCGTAAAAAAATAGTGTCGACTGGCGGCGGCTAACCGGCTAACGTCGGCTAAAAAGTACATTTTCTAAGAATTTCAACAGATACATACACGCAAAAAAAGCAACTGCAAAAATATCGAAGTCAACTTTGTAATTTTTTTTTAAATAATACGTCAGTAGAAAAATCTGTCAAACCGGTTTCAAATCGATTTGACTAATTTTTAACAAAGTTTTAGTTGAAACACTGATTTAAGCAAAGATTTTAGTTATCTTCATATAACGCTATACTAAAAATCCGCAAGACTAACTAATTTTGAGAGTTAATTTTAAAAATTATTTAAAACTAACTAATTCGGTAAATTTTACAAAAGATATTGTTAAAATAAAATTTTTTCATATTTCTATTATTACCCGGTAGATGGCGCCACCAATGCATCCGAAGTTTTAAAGATGACGCCATTTCTTTCCCTCCCGATTTTTTAAAATGGCCCATATCTTGAAAACTAAGAGAGATAAAGCAAAATTGATCAAAATTTCGACTACCTCTAAGCGTGTAATACCCCAGAGAATGGGGCTATATCTATCCAAAAATGGACCTTGACGGGGCCTTGGACCCTCGGAAATTTTTAATAAAAATTTTCCACTTCATAAAATGGCCCATATCTCGAAAACTAAGCGAGATAAAGCAAAGCGGACAAAATGTTTGCTCCATTGGAGTGCCCTTATATGCCCTCACATGATATGGATTAGGCCCGGGGAGGGTCGCGAGACCCTAAATTTTAATAAATTCTACGACTCAGTATAATTACAGATAAAACTGAAGTTTTACAATTTTTTTACTTAAATTGATTTGTTAAATTTAACAAAAAAAAGTGGTAAAATCAACAAATTTTATTTTAAGCCAAAAACAGGAATAAATTTTGTTAAAGTAACATATTTTTCTGTTCAGCCAACAGACTTATTATTTTGAGTGTAGTTTTCCGAATTTATAAAAATTGAGTTTATATTTCACAATGTCGATAAAATTATACATACATTTTGTTAAATTTTACACAATTTATTGTTAGAATATAAGATTTTCATCTCTCTGCCATCACCTATTAGATGACCCCCCGGTATATCCGATGTTGTTTTTTTTTCTTTCCCTCCCGGTTTTCTAAAATGGTACATATCTAATAAACTAAGAGAAGTAGACCAATGGAAATGAAATTCGACTATTCCTATATTCGACTATTCGACTATTGCTACCGCCAGTTTGATGCGAAACATTTTAAAAATCAACGATATCTCAAAACAAAAAAATTTTACTTTTCAAATAAGCATGTACATTTAAACAAATTTTATAAATTTTTAAAAAAAATTTTTTATCGGCTTTAGCCTAAAATTGGCTTAGCCGATTATTGTCGGCGGCTGAATCGGCTTGGCAAAGGTATCGGCTGGCGGCGGCTAACCGGCTAAAGTCGGCTGGCTTGTATCCCTGGTGCAAGCATAACTCATTATTTTGCGCGACAAAGGTAATAAAAAATGTAATAAGAACAGTAACTATTTACCATTACCAGGTATAAAGTTACACAACCATATATCTGGTAATAATTTTCTACACTGAGAAGTTACACCATTTTTGGTTTTGTACGAACGTAAAATTGAAAAAAGGTATAAAATTTTTGTCTAACACTTAGTCGATTGCAAATGAAAAAAATCCTTGCTAAAATCAATAAAACTTTTTACTGAATATTAGTAGAGTGAATAAAATTCAAAAAATTTGCAGAGAGATTGTACTTTAGTTAATTTATTTGTTGAAAATTTAAGACTAAAAATTGTGTTTTTGTGATTCTTTCAAATATTAGGAAACTTCATAAAATATAAAAATATCCAGAGTTCCACATTAGTTGATAATTCTAAATAACAAAAAAGAATATAAACTAATAGTGTCCGACCAAGTATTCGGCTTCGGAATTCGGCCCAAAAGTGATGTTCGGCCAAGTTCGGTGTTCGGCAAAATTTTGGCCGAATACCGAACTTTTCTATAAATCAATATGTTGCAACATTTAGCTCTTTTAATATTTAACTTAATTTTTGTTAAAGACCGAAAAATACAACTGTTTTAGGTTTTTGAAATTTAGAAATATTTAGAAATTGATTTCCGCATTTTTGAATTTGAAAAAGTTGCATGAAATTGTATTTTTATTCAAACACAAAAGTATTCGGCTTCGGTTCGGCCTTCAAAAAGTGAGTTCGGTCGGACTCTATAAACTAAGGCTTTTATTTTACAAAAACTTTTTTCTTAAAAAGCGAAAGTGAACACAAGAAATTACCCAAACTGCTGAAAAAAAATGTCGTTGTATTTCACATAATCACTATTTATAAACACTTGTTTATACATTTACAATTTATCTTTATTTTCATTAATTTAAATATTTTATTTTGTCTGTAATTTAAATCTCATTTTTTTATCTTATTGTGTTATTTTTTTATGTATTCTTTTTTTCGTTCTTTTGTTTTATGTGTGAAACACTGATCGAAAAATCTTTCACGGTTGTATTTATAATTTCTTAGAAGTGGTGTGTTTAAGTATCATTTTCTTTGTCCGCACTACATCAAATGTCTAATCTGCGACAGCTACATCTTGTCGGTTTGGTTGTTGTCCGCACTATAAATGTGTTTATCAGCACAATTTTGGTAGCAAAATAAATTAGTAAAAGATTAGTTCAAAATTAGTTTAGTGCTAAAAAAATATATAACTAAAATTTTAGCTGAAAACACAATGTCAGTAAAAAAGTTGCTGAAAACTAGTATACTTTATATACAAGACGTTTTACTAATTTTTCTTCTAACTTATTTTTTGAGTGTAATAATCATAATATGATCCTAAATGATCACAAAATATTCTACATTACCATACCAGAAAAATTTTCTGTTTCAAAGAATCGGTTGTAGAATAGTTACTTTTCCTTTACAACCCCTTCTATACTCATAGAAATAGATCTGTAAAAATAGCATAAAAAGTTACTAAAAATTAGTTAAAAATGATGCTGCAGAAATAACTGCTAAAATTTTAAAGATTTTCAACAATTATTTTAATTTTTGCATTAAAAATACAAAAATAGTTTTTTCGGACTTTCTATATTCTGATATATTTAGTTAGAATATTCTTCTACCTCAAGTCCAAATTCTAATATGATATTGTCATATTAGATTTTAATTTGTTGTTTCAAAAAAGGTTGATCATTTTCCTGATAGACAATACAGGAAAATGATCAAAAGAAACTACAAAATTCTCGTCCCGTTGATTTTTTTACTTTATCCTAGCAAAAAACCTGCTTCGTTGGATGCAGCTTTGTAAGGGAATAAATAAAATTAATCCCTTACAAAGTTGCTTACGGAAGGCATAATTTTTCCATACAAAGGGCCCGCTTGGAAGCACGTTGTTTTGTGAGAAAAAGCGCATTATTCGCTCCTGAAAAATTGCAGTAAATTCATGTTTTTCGTAAGTGCATTTAACCGCAAATAAATTCATGCACTTTTTTTGGAAAAAAGTGCTTTTTTTGCTGCTGAAAAGATGCAGTAAATTCATGATTTTCATTGAGCGCATTTAAACGCGACTTCTTATGAAAATAAATGCAATCATTTGCCAACTTCAAAATGACTGACTCATGTTTATGTGGTGTCTATACATTAAACTCTACTAAAGAAGGGTAAAACACGATTGAGATGACTCAGATTTCGTGCGCATTAATCTTTGGATAACTTGCATTTTATTTTACTACCTTACAACCTGCTTCGTGCACTATAATTTTTTAAATAACTTGCTTACGATTTGCTTCGTTTCAGGCAGTTTTGCAGGGTATACAATCAAATTGAAAAATTTTTTGTGTATTGTATACGCATAAAGTGGCGCAACTCTGTAAAGCAGAATTTGTAGCGCGTTTTTAAGCGCTTCGTGCTTTTACTGCTTCCAAAATACTAAACATTTTCTGCTGGGTATGTAATGTATCGGTTTGAGTAGTAAAGTTATCATTTTCTTATTGAAGACAACTAAAGAGTTAGCGTGATGGCTACGAAACAATTGTATTGTCTATAAGGAAAATGATCAACCTTTTTTGAAACAACAAATAAAAATCTAGTATGACAATATCATATTAGAATTTGGACTTGAGGTAGAAGAATATTCTAATTAGCAGATTTTTTTACTAAATAAAGGGTTCTTCAACAGGGACGCTACAAAAGTAGAAAGACAGGGACAGCAAACGACGCCATATTTTTTGCCGCTCTTTTGACATTTCTTTTCAGTAAGGTTTGCCATTTCATGATGGAAAGATATACGAGCCAACAACGAGTCGAAATTATTAAAATTTACTACCGACATTCGGAGTCAGTGGCCTCAACGTTAAGAGCGCTACGTCCAATTTATGGTCGTCATAATGAATGGCTTCGTCAATAAACAAAATATGCGTTATTGGTCAGACAGCAATCCACACGTACTCCATGAGTCATCATTGCATCCCGAAAAAATTACGGTTTGGTGCGGTTTATGGGCCGGCGGCGTCATTGGGCCGTACTTCTTCCGTGATGATCAAGACCGGCACGTTACTGTGAATGGGAATCGCTACCGTTCAATGATAACCAAATATTTTTGGCGCCAATTGGATGATATGGACTTGGAGGACATGTGGTTCCAACAGGACGGCGCCACATGCCACACAGCGAATGTCACAATCAATTTATTGCAAACCAAGTTTGGAGAACGTGTTCTCACGAAATGGTCCAGTCGATTGGCCGCCTCGGTGGTGCGGTTTGACGCCGTAGGACTATTTCCTGTGGGGCTACGTCAAATCTATGGTCTATGCCAACAAGCCAGCGACGATTGATGAACTCGATTTATGCTTGAAAACCGTCGAAAATTGGGTTCAGCGTCTGGACTTCTGCAAGCGTGCCCGTGGTGGCCATGCAAAAGAGATCGATTTCCATACATAATGGCATCGAACGTACTTTCACAGGAATAAAGAATTTCATTGATATCCAAAACCGTTTTTGTTTTATTTAAAAAAACTTTTGTAGCGCTCTTATTACTAGTAAAATGAGAACATCAAAATTAAAACTGTTAAATTTATAGAATTTTAGTTATATTTTGGCTAACTTTTAGTTAATTGAAAATAGCAAATTGTACCGTAAAATCTCCAGAAAAGTTTGCTGAATATTTGCAGACTAAAACGAGTAAAAACGTTAAAGTCCGGCATGCCGACTATACAATACCCTACACCAGTCTGGTGTATTGTTTGGATCCGAAATTCGAATGGGTTAAAATGGGGCTTATGTCAAAATTTTCTATAATGTGAGTCAGCGCACCAAATTTCATTAAAATATCTTAATATTTGCGACCTGCAGTTTGTAACCAAGCCAATTTTGGGGGGACCCTTATATGGGCACTAGTTCTAAACATGGACCGATGTTCACCAAAATCAATAGGCTTCGTCCTTGGGCCAACATAGGTCTATGTACCAAATTTCATCAAAATATCTTAATAGTTGCGACCTGTAGAGTGCGCACAAGATTGCATGGACAGACAGACAGACAGACGGACGGACGGACGGACGGACAGACGGACATCGTTAAATCGAAATAAAAAAAATTCTGAACCGATCGGTATACTATAAGGTGGGTCTACGACCAATATTTTTTGGTGTTACAAACATCAGCACAAACTTATAATACCCTGACCACATAGTGGTGTAGGGTATAATGACCAAATAGTGGTGTAGGGTATAAATAGCAAAAATAAACTGTTATATCTACAAAATTTTTGGTATTTTTAAGCTAAATGTAGTTGAATGCGAATAGCAGTCTATTCTGCTAAAATCAGCAGAAATATTTGCTAAAAAATTTCAAACTGCTGTTTTCAAAAGGCTCGATTTTTATTTCCCTTAAAAAAAAAAAAATCGAAGAAAAAACTTCGAAAATTTTAAATTTTTTGGTGATTTTTTAGGCTACTAATTATTTAGCATAATTTTTTGCTGATTTTAGCAGGTTAATTTGCTATTCTCCATTTACAAAAATTTAGCTCACATATAACTAAAATACTGTATATTTAACAGTTTTATTTTTGCTGTTCCCATATTACTATTACTAATCTGCTAATTTCGCAGGTTTTTTCTGCAGCATCATTTTTAACTAATTTTTAGTAGTTTTAACTAATTTTTAGTAGTTTTAACTAATTTTTTTACGGACTTTTTCTATTAGTGTACTGTAAATTCCAACACCGATTATTTTTCCTTGAAATTGTCCCAAAGGCAACCGCTTCTATAGCCCCAAAGTGGAACCGATTGCCTAGAAACAGTTCTGGAAGTAGTTTTAAAACTGATTCTCAGTCAGTCATACCTTCCATATATGAATTCTGGAACTAAATCTGAAAACAGTTCTACGAAACCGGTTGCAGTGTAACCAGTTGCAGAATTGGTATGGTTGTTAACCGATTGTAAAAAATTTCTTGGGATGCTATGATCATTAGTAAAATATTATGATCTTTAGGAAAATATTGCGATCATTAGAAAAATATTATGATCATTTCGGATGCATTGTGAAATTGTATTTTAAATAATTTACCCAGCAAAAAAAAAAGATTCCAAAACAGTAGAAAAACCACTACAATTAATGATTTAGATGTATTTCTATTTTAATATAAACACTAGTGATTTTAACATTAAGTTTTCATAGGAGAGTACTCCCACTTCAACATTTTTTCAGTAATTTTCGAACGAGTGCAAAGGAAGCTCTTTTTTCATTACTTAAAAGTTAAAAAAAAATTTTTTGGAAAAAAAATTCTATATATTTTCTATTTTTAAACATTGCCGCCGCCGGGCATCAAACATGAGACATCAATATTGCTCTCTACCTCTGATCTATTCTCTGATATGAAAGTTGGCTGGCATAAAAACAGCACTTTGTCACTGCGAGTAGAGTAGAGTACAATTAGTGATCCAGATGTACTTATTTTTTAACAGAAACACAAATGATTTTAACACTGAGTTGTCATAGGAGAGGAGTACTCCCACTTCAACATTTTTTCAGTACTTGAACGTGTGCATCAATTGAAAGTTTAAATAACATTTTCGGAAAAATATTATATTTTTTTTTTAAATTTATTTTTATCGGGATATACAATAATTGCATTAAAGGAATTTAAATATGCTAAAATCCCAAATGTATTTTACAAATTGTGAAAAATGACTTGTTTTTTTATTTTAAATTAAATTTTTTTATTGCCGCCACCAAGTATCGAACTGTCGACCTCAAGATTACTAGTCTAGTTCTCTAACGCTGAGCAATTCTTTTAATATGAAAGTTGGCTGGCATGAAAACAGCATTTTGTCAAACAAGTGAAAAAGTTGCACTGAAATTCACTGCTTTTTTCCAGTAGAAGTTTTTATTTCACATTTAAATTTTTCATAATTTTTATTTTATGTATTTTTAAAAAATCATATATTTTTAAACATAAAAAAAAATATTGGTCTATACTATAAAAGAGTATTTTGAATTTAAATTCGACTTTATTTTTTGTTTTTTGTTCATTTTGTGTATGAAAACCCTACAAAAATATTTATATTTTCAAACATTTTGATTGGTTGAAAATTAATTAATCAATGATAATGCTCCAAAAATAAACCATGCCAAAGCATACTGCCACCCAAAACTTTAACTAAAGTCGACTTTAACGAAAATATTCATTGGGAAGATATTGATAGTGAAGCTGATTGAATTGAAACAAATTAATTATAAATATTAAAAAAAAATTTTATTAAAAAAAAATATTTAATATTGGTCCCCACAGGAAACGAACCCGAGATCATCTGTTTGTATATAAACTGTATCAAAATCACTTTTTAGGACAACTTTTAGAGCAATAATACTTTAGAAGCAATACTTAAGTGATTTTTTGGATGTTGTTCAAAATTACTTCTAAAAAAGCAGTAAAAATACATTTCAAGTAATGAAAGAAATGGTTTGTAATGCAAGGTTTTTTTGCTGGGATATTTCTATAATTTAGTTTTATTTATGTAGAAAAGTAAAATTAATTTAAATTTGTAATTTGGTCATTAAATAAATTTACTATTTTGAATAAAAAACAAATGCTTTTGAATAAAAAACAAATGCTTGGAAAATACTATAGGGATCATAGTATGATATGCAGAACTATAATATGATAATATTGGGATCATTTTGCAATCATAATGTGGCAATCTAAGGATTATATTATGATCGAAAAAGAAATTTCATAATATTATTTTCGTAATCATAAACCAACATTATTCTATTGATATTACCATGGCAGGTTATTTTAGTGAGATAAGTGAACTTATCCCTAGAACCGAGTTTTCATTCGCAGCACCCGCTTGTCTGGTAGATCACATACACTCACAATATTTTATCGTTAAAAACAACCTAAAATACATATTAAATTAATTGAAAACACAATTAAAAAAGTACTACTGATTTTTCATTATCTTCAAACGATTTTGCTATTTATTTTCAAACATTGTTTAAACAATCCATAAAAAAAATAAAAATAATTGAAAAGTCTATTAAAACAATTATCAATTTTTAACTGACAAAACGTAAAAAAACGATTTTGTGGTTTGTTTTTTCACATTTGAATTTTTTTTTTTTTTTTTGTTTAATTTTCAAAATGCTACACCATACAAAACACACACTTTCACATTTTTATTTGCTATGTTTTTGTGTATGAGTAAAGACAATCAGACAGTTCATATACGAAAGTATAAAATTCTCGTCACGTTGATTTTTTGTACCTTATGTAATGTCTTGGTTTGAGTAAGAAAGTTATCATTTTCTTATTGCGGACAACTGAAGAGTAGGGTGATGCCTATGAAACAATTGTATTGTCTATCATGAAAATGATCAACCCCCTTTTTGAAACAACAAATAAAATCTAATATGACAATATCATATTAGAATTTGGACTTAAGGTAGAAGAATATTCTAACCAAATATATGAAAATATAAAAAGTCCAAAAAAACAATTTTTGTATTTTTAATGCAAAAATTAGGACAAAGAAACTATTTTAACAAATAAGGAAACCGAAAATATTTGAATTTTTTGTTTCAAAACAGAAAACAACGAAATTATTTAAATTATTTTTTCTAAAAATAGAAAACTAAAAATAGAACATTTAACTGAAAATATCAACTACTACAGACGATACCTTATTTTTTGTGGTTTGTTTTTTATTGACTGATAAAAAAAGTTAAACAATATGTTTCAATGTATTTTAATTGCTTCTTCAATTGAAAACAAACTTTACATATTACTTTTCAAATAAACCTCAATCGGTTATGAAAAATATATTGTGAGTGTACGTTTGTACTCGATTATCGGGTTACGCACAGATACATCAGATCACATATGTAGGTCGATTTTCCAGGGAAAATTTGTTTATCAGTCGAAATTACGGTATGTGAAATAAACTTTCTGTGGAGTTCATCCCTGAGAATTAAATAGTTAATAAATTCAACTCCAAAGTTCACAAACACTACTCTATCATTCCACCTCCTCAAAATCTATTTTCTTGATATCAACAAATTGGATTTCATTTGTAGGGGACATATCTTGCGTGTTCGTTCAATGCAAACAAATTTTAATAAAATAAAAATGGGTCCTATTCCAAATCCGATACATTTTGAATACGAATTTCCCTTATAACCACTTATTTGGGAATGAGCATTTTTGTTGGGTTTTCTAAAGTTGATGTACGAAAAAATCGAATGTTGAATAATTTTAAGCAGAAAAACTGCAAACGTTCCTGTAAAATAAAATGAACTAATTTCAATTTTGTTTTAATAAATCATTTAAAACGCAAGAGTTAAGCTAATATGTATAATAAACATATTTTTCCATCACAAGGTTGAACACCCCAGTAACATGTAGTACAACATTGTTGCTAGCAACATATCTCAACATTCCCACACACACATATTCTCGCACACAAAATGTATCTCAACACTTTTATTATTCCTATACCCACAGTACGATTGTAAGCGATATTATGCACACGAGCACTGTAACCAAATTGTATCTTCAAATTAAAAATTAGTTCCATGAGATACTTGCTGGATTGCGGTACGTTTTACAGCAAATAAGCGGAATTTGATTGTTAAGAAACGGAATAGAATAAAAAAAAAACGAGAAAAAACTTCGTTAACAGGAAAATACGAATAGTAAAACGATTTTGACCATAAATAAAAAATGTTTACGTGAAGCGGCTTAAAGCAACACAACTGAAATATAAAAAAGAGAGAACGAACGCATTTATCAAAATAAAAACAAAGTAGTGCAAAAAAACAATAAGCCAGGTTAACAATACTATAAGCCAAGTTAACATACATATTTTGATTTTGAAGTATTATTGTATTGTGTGTTGTTGTTGTTATTCTTCAAAGTTGTTTACCAAAATATTTTCGTTAATTTTTGGCAATTTTGCCTGTTTATACATTTATTGTGTCTGTGTTCTGCCAGCTTTTTTTCTGTTTTGTTTAAACTTGATTTAAGAAAATACCAAAAAATATCTTAAATACATGATTGAAATAATATAACGTGATTTTTTATTTAAAGACCTTTTATTTATAAAAAAAAAAGAAATACTATAAAATATGACAAATAAAAATTTTTAAAAAATATTTAAAAAAAAACCCAAATATAAAGAAAAAACGAAGAAGCTTTATATTACAAAATAAAATATCGAGTTACTTTATTTATATTGTCCTGGATTAAATATACTTAAAGTACTCGATTTGATTTGATTTTGGTGAAGATTTTAAATAGAAAATACAAGATTTAAGAAACATGAGTATTTGACATAATAATATCAAAGAATTTTGTTAAAAATTTGGTGAAATATTTTGAGTTTTGAAAAAGTATTGGATTTTTTTTTTGTACACAAAACAACATGTTGGATAAAACAAGTGGTTATTGTTCAATGGATTATGATGTACCAGTTACGAGACCAACAAAAATTATTAAGGTTGGTATTGTTGTTTTTTTTTTTTGAAATCCTTTTTAAAAATAATAGTGTAATAGAATTTAATTTAGAAATATTTATATATTTTGGTATTATGCTACGTTATGGCTTACAATTTTGAAACTTAAATCCTTAAACCATACTTCAAACAAAAAAAAAGCAGTTAGTTTTAACTGTTCGAAATGCACTGACAAACGCAGTAAAATCATAAAATCAACAACAACTATTCTAATACATTAAAGGAATTAAATGTGCTAAAGTCCCAAAACTTATTTAACAAATTGTAAAAAATAATCTGTTGAAGGCATGTCCCTATCCGGATTTCATTATTGCCTAAAGAAATCGCAAGGGGGACGACGTTTTTGGAAATTCCAGAATTTTTTGTTAAGTTAAATTACAAACTCAACGAGAATTTCTTGTTCTCGTCTAGGAGCGTTATTAAACATTTAAAATATCAAAAAAAAAAACTAACAAACATTTTTTTGACACAATTTGCTTTGTCATCTTCCAATATACTATGCTGTTGTATACAAATTCTGTGCCAGGTATTTTTTTTTTATTTTATAAAAATATATTAATTGAAAATTACAAAAACCTACCCAGTCAGAAATCGCCAGTGGTACAAAAAATCAAGCACTGGCACACCACTGGGTAACCACGGTATTAAAAATAAATGACTGGCAGAACACTCATTTGGTACGCTTTGCCAGCGTTTGCAAAAAGCGTTTTATCAGTATTTGTTTTACAAAAATTTCGGTGGTTTATAAAATAAAAAACCACTGGCAAAGAATTGGCTTAGAGTGATATGCCAAGGCTTGCAACCAGTGGTTATCCAGTGCTACCTAGCCAATGCTACCAGTGGTACAAAAACCAATTCACTGGTAGAGCAATGATTTCATAAAAATGCTGACGCTTCGTTAAAAAAGGTTTGCAGTCAGGAGGTTCCGAGTTCAAATCTGGTTGCAAGCAAAAATTTTTTTTTGGATTTTTTTTAATTTAAAATTTTTTTTGTTCTATAAAATCAATTTTTTTATTTGTGGAAAAGCTCCTTTAAGACCAGCAATCGTCTGCCAATCTGACGGCCTGGGTTCAAATCACGGCAGGACCAAAAAAAATACATATGAACTTTTTTTTAATTTTATTTTGGAAAATATATTTCCAGACCACCTATTTATTGGTTTTGCCAGCGTTTTGCCAACGTTTAAAAATTTTGTTCCTCCAGTGCTTTTCCGGCGCTTTTTGAACAGCCGGTCCCTTTGTCTAATGATGTTATCATTTTGGGAATGGAAAAGCACTTTTTGCCAGTACTTGTACCACCTGTTAAAGTGCTTTGCCACCGCTTTCCCGTTTGTATTTTTCTGACGGGGTATTTTTTTCTATAATCGATTAGGAAAACTGTCTATTACTTAATTTTAACGAAAATTCGGAATTTCAAACTTTTGTGAATACCTATACTGTTTATAATTTGTCATAGACTATTGCAATGAATTCTTAAAAGTTTTAGGCTCATTTACACAATGTCCTGTTAGCTAACTGGGAGATTACTAACCTGGAAATTACTAACTGGGACATTATCTGACACATTTTTTATTTCCGTATAGAATTTGAATTAAACTGTTGCTCAAATTTTAACACAACATTCATAGATTAGACCTAAGTTTTAAAATTTTCTGTTCCAAAACTATAAATGAAATTCCAACAGCCACCATGTGAATCCTCCATTTTAGGTATAGCATGAGTACAGTGAACTTATGTAAAACACTACGAGGAACATTTTTGTGGAACATTTTAACCCTCTAACTCTTCAATTAAAGGGACTTTTTTGGCCCCTTTTTAAAAAGGGACAAAAAAGACCCGTAAGTTAAAGATTTAGAGAGTTAAAATGTTCCTCGTAGTGTTTTATATAAGTTCTCTGAACACACTCTATAACTAAGATTCACATGTTTTCCCCCATAAATCGAGGTTTGTTGGACATTTGAGGGCCAATTCTGAATAAGTACGAGATTAACACTTTTTAAGTTTTGACTCATTTCTGACATTGAAGTAAAATTTTCAACTTTTCTTCAGAGACTTATAGTAGAATTTCATGGCAAATATTTTTACGGAACACTTTAACCCTCTTACTCTTCAATTAAAGGGAGTTTTTGGCCCTTTTTTAAAAAGAGACATAAACGACCCGTAAGTTAAAGAGTTAGAGGGTTAAAAGGTTCCGCAAAAATATTTGCCATAAAGTTCTACTATAAGTCTCTGAAGACATCAAAGTTGGAAATTTAACTTCAATATCAAAAATAAGTCAAACTTAAAATGTGTTTAAGGGTTAATATCGTACTTATTCAGAATTGGCGCTCAAATGTCCAACAAACCAGGATTTTAGGGGGAAACCATGTGAATCTACGATTTTAGGTATAGAATGCGTTCAGCGAACTTATGTAAAATACTACGAAGAATATTTTTGTGGAACATTTTAACCCTCTAACTCTTCAACCTACGGGTCTTTTTTGTCCCTTTTTAAAATGGGGCCAAAAAAGTCCCTTTAATTGAAGAGTTAGAGGGTTAAAGTGTTCCAACAAAATGTTCCTCGTAGTGTTTTACATAAGTTTGTTGAACACATCCTAAACCTAAAATGGAAGATTCACATGGTTTCCTATGCCGATTCACAATAAACATTTGAAAAAGGGGGGATATTTTAACCACACCTAAAATAAAATTCCGATGTGATCTTTCAAAACGCCGACACATGTATATATATTTTTTTTGTCTCCTTTACCACAATTCATTTCCAAAACACCGTAATTTTCTTTTTCGTGTTGTATTGTGTAATTGATTTTTTGGATGTTTTTCAGAATTACTTCTAAAAGAGCAGTAAAAATACACTAGCGGATCTTTTTAAGCAATGAAAGAAGTGGTTTGTAAAGCATGACTTCCAATTTTTTGACTGGGATAAAACATGAATATTTTATCAATATTTGGGTTTAATTTTTAGCAGCACCAAAACGAAAATAATATTTTTAACTGGCAAAAAGCGTAACATTATAATTTTCATACTTACTATTATTTTTATATTTTGTCTTTTATAATTAAAAACTTTAGTTCAATAAGTTTTTACTATATATTTGTTAAAAAAAAAAATAAACATTTCAACAAACAACAACAGACTCATTAAATAAATTAAAAAAATTTAATAATTAGATAAAAAAACATGTTAAAAAACGAAATTAAATCATTAAAATCATATAATAATGTTCATATCAAATTATGAGGGTTCTCTGCAATACCCACAATTAAATAACAAAGAAAAATATGACATAATTTTTCAAAATTTATAAAAAAAAATTACATAAAAACTGCTGTTAAATCATCTAAATTCTATTGGTTAACTAACCCATTTTTATCAAAGTAAATACAATAAACTAAAAGAATTAGTTTCAAATTACATTAATTTATTACCCAATATTTCAATTTAGAATTTTTCCACACACAAAGCACAAAAGAATGTAAAAAAAAACAATTAAGGGTTTATTTTTTTCGATAAGATTTTTATTTTGTTAAAAGAACTTTATTCTTATCAAACTACAAAACAAAAGCACCTTCTTGGGAAGCTAATCTTTTTCTTGTTGAAAATCGTAATTTTTATGAAGAAATTTCTTCAATTGGTTTCTTTTCAAAACTAAAAACAAATTAAAAGAAATTTCGAATTTCCTTTGATGTATCGTATCGTATTTTGGAAGGAAGTCTGTAATTGATATTAATTTCTTGTTTTTATGGCAATCTTACACTTTGATTTTCTTTCTGTCTGTACGGGTCTGTTGTGTCCTCTTTAATGTTCATTAATTATTCAAGTGATTGATAAATGTTTGTCGATTGTCTATGTTTAAAGAAATATTTGCAAATTATTTGCATGCAAGAAAGAGTCTGCCAATTTAAGAATCTCTTAAAGTCACTTATGACAATCATGTAAGATCGTTTAAATGAAGAAAGGGAAGTATGCTAATAGACATTTTTGGTTTATATTCTTATTTACTGAACTGCGTAGGATGAGTACAAATGTCCTGTGGATATAAGACTTTCACACGAAATGACTACTGCATACAATTTGACTTGTAAATTATTACTTAAGTAAAGAAAAAACTTTTTTTTAATCTCGTTGCATTGAAAAAAATTGTGTAAAATATTTATAATACTGCAGAATTTATTTTGCTTTAAAATGGATAGTCAACAAAAAGTACATGAAAATTATAATAGGAATTTTCATTGAAAATCCGTTAAATTGTCCAGAACTCAGACCAGTGGAGAAATGTTGGGCATTGGTAAAAAGAGAGATGAAGAGTACAAAGCAAGTCGCCGATACCGTAAAAATTTTTTCATGGAAGTAGAGTTTGTCAAACAAGAAGATCACTGAAAGTACCGTTAAAGACTTAATGGCTGGTATTCCAGATAAAGTTAAAACTTTCATATAATTTACAATTAATCTTAATTATTAATAAAATGTAAATTCAAATGAAATTCCTTTCAGTAAAATGTTATTTTTATTTAAATATGATGTTTAGTTCAAAAGTTGTTGCGATTAATTCGTGCGTAAACCTTAGGAACTACACGAATACTTCATATTAAGAGTAAGGAACATGAACACCAGGAATTAAGAGACGATTGCGATTCACGAGGGTTGTGAACGCATACTTCATTGAGTTCAAATAATTTCCGTTTACTTCGCGAGATCGTTTTTATAAGAAGCGTTTGAGAACGCTGGTGAATGCGCTTGAAATAATTCTTCGGATGTGGATCACAGAACAGCAAAAAAAAATTCTGAATTTTTCACTTTAGAATTTTTTTATGTGGATTCGGAACTTAGAACAGCGCTGTATGAATGCATATTGTATTATGATACCTGTAGTGTTCTCCCAGAATTCTGTCGAAGATGGATTAAAAGATTTGCACGTTTCGTTTTATTCAAAATAGTACTTATGTATATTTATTCAAGGACTAAGCTATATATTGAAATAAATTCGTCATTAAATTAGTTTCAGTTATCACCTATATATAAATAAAAATAATTTATGGAAACATGTGATATTAACATGTAGAAAAATATTGTTAAGAATACAATTTCACAATACATCAAAACTGATCATAATATAATTCTAATGATCACAATATTATCTTAATGATCATAATATATTCTCAGTGTTCATATTATGGTTACGCAGAAAACGTTGTGATCGTTTAGCATCATATTATTGTCATTAAGAACATAGTATGATTATTTCGTACACATTTCACATTTTTTTAAATTTTTTAATTTTTTTTAAATTTTGCTTTCGTCCAAAACTAAAATATATTACACTCCATATTATAGACCCTCTTCAACAATTTTTCTAAGTGAATACAAAACAAAAAAATACTTTTTAAGCACTTTTTACTTAATTTATTACACTAAGGCCCGATTACTGAATGTTCAGTTAAAATTTAGCCAACAGTTAATTTCAAATTTTATATGGGAAACAACAACAAATGTGTCATTTAAAGTCTCAGTTAGTGGCTAACTGTACATTGTGATAATGAGGCTAAGCACTTTAATGCACTGTAAACAATAACAGCAAGAGGCCGCCTGACAATCCAGATTTTACGCTAAACGTTTTGGGTACACCCGATTACTTCTTCCACAAACAGTGTCTCTATTATTACACTGTGAGACAAATGGTAGGGGTCAGTGATCGGGAAGGGTTCAAACTACCGGGGAAAGTTATATCGGTAAAAAAGAAGTTATACGTGTCCCCGCGTTTCGCTGGGTCACCCCTAGGAATCGAGATATATCGATTTGACCTTTGGTGGTCTTTTTTTTTTGACATAACTCGAGAACCACTAGTCCGATTTTGCTCAAACAATTTTAAAAAAAATTACAAATTACAATTCCTTTAATCTGTTCATATAACGTTTTTCTATATACTCAACAGTTTTGCCGGGAAAAATAAATGTATGAAGAAAAAAATATTTTTTGCCTAAAATATTAAAAAAAAGTAATGAACAAAAGGTTATTGATTTTTAGGGTAGCGGTAACAAACATTTATTTTTACCGGCAAAACTGTTGAGTATATAGAAAAACGTTATATGAACAGATTAAAGGAATTGTAATTTTTAATTTTTTTAAAATTGTTTGAGCAAAATCGGACTAGTGGTTCTCGAGTTATGTCAAAAAAAGATATATCTCGATTCCTAGGGGTGACCCAGCGAAACGCCGGGACATGTATAACTTGTTTTTGACCGATATAACATTTCCCGTTGGTTTCATCCCATCCCGATTTTGACTATCGCATAGTGCTATTAATACCAATACGTTGCTTTTCCATTTTATGTCTTTTTGTTTAATATGTCTGATTTTACTTTACCGCTTCTTACAACTTCTTTTCACAAAATCTCAAACAAGAATGACGCTAAAAAAAATATACTGACCATCTTATAGTTGGCGAAACTATGCCAATGATTGTGAACATGATCTCTATCAATTCAGATTATAATATGATTGTAATCAGAAGAGAGGACCATGGTAATCCAGATATTATATGATTATAGACGAGTGAATAACATGATAACCAAAAAAAGAGAGATTGGAATTAAAAAATGGCTGACCATATTATTTGTATAGTATGATTAATACATTAATAATTTGATTGCAACAATCAACTATGTAGTAGGGAACATGTAGCCGTGATCATATTGCAACCAATCTTCTCTCTACGTGTAAGAATCTTCTTTTATGTAGGCTCAACTTTTTGAATAAAATAAGCTGAATTGTGGCTTATTCGGGAACTTTTCCAACCCTGCTTAATACATACATATCGATATACTTATGTATACATCAACATTCATTAAAATCGATATAAAATAACTTAAATCGGAATAAGATACAAAAATGAGAAAAATTTACGAATATAAATATCAATAAAATAGATTAATATCGACATTAAAAAATATTTAAAGCGGTTAGAGGAGTAATGAGATTTGTTGAAATATGGCAACACTGTAATTGCGCGAGATGTTAAATTTGAGAACAGTTGTTGCACGCAGTGTTGTCAGATAAGGGGATTTCGCCCCAAATTGGGGATTTCAACTTTGGGTTGGGGTCAGATTTTCGTGGGGAGGGATTTGGGGATTTCACAAAATTTTAGGGATTTTACCCATGTTTTTAAGTATTTTTGGGGATTTCTGTTTTTGTCTTTTTTTTTTGTATGTTGTGTATTTCATCTTAATTTAAAATATATAATTTTTCTTATGTACATTATTTTGTTAAACTACTTTTTAAAGTTGGCAATAATAGAAATTTTAAAGAAATGACAGCCATATTATAACCTGCCCTTCATCTTTCACCACCTTTCACTTTTCTATACCCTTTCCAAAGGAAGCAACACGTTAATTAATAGGAAGAATTTCTTGAGTGTTACTTCTCTTTAAAAAAAAAATTGTATTCCGTGAATGAATATTAAAGAAAATATAAATGTTGAAACTTACACACCTTTTGTAATTTTTCATTTTTCGTAAAAAGCCAATAGCGAATCAAATCGGAATTTTTTAGAATAGAAAATAAAAACGGCAGTCTTGAAGTGGGTACATACACACATAATAATCCATGCATAAAAATACGAAATAAATGTCAAAACAACAAAAACTTTCGTAAAATAAACCATTTTTCGTTTATTTTACAAATTTTTTTCTTATTTTGACATTTTTTCGTATTTTTATGCATGGATTATTATGTGTGTAGAGTTCCAGATATAATTAAATATAATTAAAACAGAAATCCAAAGGTCAGATTTTGTCGTGGAATGGTCGATATATATTTTTTTCATAGTAAAAATAAATTTGATAAGTGTTTTTCCAAACTAATTAAAATAATGCATACTTATCCCTCAATTCATAAATGCTTTGTAAAGTTATAGCAGGTTTACAAAACGTCATTTTCATACAAAATTTGTTCAATAAACCTCCTATAATTTTACAAAGCGTTTATGAATTTAAACGCTTTAAACGTTGAAGATTTTTAAGCCATAACCATAATAATTTATTTTACTTTGGTAGGGTTAACTGCTATAAGAACACCGAAGGAGGGCTATTCTATATGTATAAAGATTGAAAGATTGAAAAATCTCCACTAGAAATATCGACAAAATCGATAACTTTTAATAAAATCGTTAAGTTTTGATAAAATTAATAATATCAAACATAAATAAATTTCATAAATATTACTGAAATCGATAAAAATAGAAAATAACCTTTTTTGCCTGCGGGGCATATTACTCGATATATTCGCCGTCTATCTAGCCGTCTACGAAATTTAATTAAAAATCATTGACAGTTTCTATCACACACAAGCAGAGACATATAATATAGAGATATAACATCGATAACTTTTTAAAAAATTTGTCAAGGGAGAATTTTATTTTCGGAAATTTTTTCAAGGGAGGATTTTTTTTATGTCAAATGAGGTTTTATAGAGTTGCTAGGTAAGGGGATTTGGGCCCAGAAGAGGGAGTTCGAATTCGCTTTGGGACAGATTCAAAAATTGTAAATTTTAAAAGATTTAGTTTTAGGCCGAAAATAAGAAGAATTTTCGGATAAATTATATGCGTATTAAGTATTTTAAATTATATGCGTAGTATTTTAAATTCAAGTCGATCAAATTAGGTCTGTTAAAGTATTTGAATTATTGAAGAATGTTCTCTAAGGCTTGTATTCACAAAAAAGTTTCGAATTTTATTAGAGCTTAATAAAACAAATTAACATGGAAAACAACAACAAAAATCGTTCAATTAGCCTCTAATAAGAAAAACTGTTTTTTTTAATAAGCATGTAAATATTTATAAATCTTGAAATAACGAAAAGCAACCAAGCTCAATAATTAATTAAAAAATTTTCCATTTTCATTTTTTTTCATAAAAAAAATTTTTGTGTAGTTCAAAAAGTACAATGGGGGTTTCATATAACCTCTTATGTACCTTATGCAAACTTAATGTTCAAACTAGTATACAAGCCCTAGAACTTACACCTACTAGATTTACACTTAACGAAAAACTATTAGTTTTTGAAAGTTACTCAGATCTACTTGTCAAATTCCATACAAATTTTCGAAAAAAAAAAATATTTTTCGCCATAACAAGTTTCATGTGAAAATTGTGTAGAATTTTTTCTCTCGAAAATTTAATGTACGACTTTTAATTTGAAACACTGAGATTTTAGTTTAATTGTGATTTGTCTTTCGTATAATAAAATTTTTTTACTTTAACAATTTTAACAAAGATTTGAGGTATTTAAAGTTAGAGTGAAAAAATATAAATATTTCTTTGTAAAATATTCAATTTTATTGATTTTGCTGCGTCATAACTTAATAATTTTCTGGACTTAAGAGCGATGCTAACTTAGCTCCTATTTTTTTTTTTTTTAATTGAGTTTCTGTTTAAATTAAAATTAATTGGGTATAACATTGGGGATTTAAACATTCAAAATGGGAATGAGCTAAAACTTTTCGGGCAACACTGCTCCTAATAAAATGAAGCAGTATTGCCAGAAAAAACAAAACAGCAGTCAGCGACATCTGTTGCATTAAAAACCGGTATTGCCATTAATCAGGCCCATGTGAGACCCCTGACACAAGTTCTTTAATTAAATATTATAAATTTATAAAAAGCTCTGTTAAATTATTTGACATTTTAATTTCTTAAATCCTTTTTTTTAGGTATTTCGAGAAAAGATTATTGTTTCAAATACAAAAAATGAGAAAAACAAATGTTTGATGTAAAAAAAAATTGAAATCCCAGTGTAGAAAATTATTACCAGATATGTGGTTATGTAACTACATACTTGGTAATGGTAACTAGTTACTTTTGTTATTACATTTCTTATTACCTTTATATGGCGATGTCGCGAAAAATAATGAGTTATGGTTACACACCAGCATACGAAAAATCAAAAAATATATCGTTACCTATGTGCTTACCAGTACTGACAAAAATAATGAATCTAAAAATAGATTTTCAAAAAAATAAATTATATAAAAAAAAATATTTTTTATTGTATTTTTTTTTTAAATAAAATTTGCTGGTGCGGGAATCGAACCTGGGTCTACAGATTGCCAGTAAATAGCTCTACCATCTGAGCTATATCGACATGTAATATTTAATAGTTAAAAACATAATTGACCTGCTGCACACAAGTAAGCTTACTCGCCAACATACAAAAAATCTAAAAATATGTGGTTACATATATCCTTACCAGTGTTTAAAAAATATTGAGTCTAAAAATAGATTTCAAAAAATTTTCAAAAAAATCTAGAAAATTATTTTCTATTTTAAATAATGATAAAAATAAGTCATTATCAGTAACTCATTATTATATGTTTTTAAATAATGCAGATGGTAAGTGGATGTCATTACTGGTAGTCCAAAAAATAATGATATGTCATTACCGTTTCTACACTGGGATGATTCACATTTACTCGTACAGATGGTACTTTTGCGATTAAAATTAGTACCAAAAATATTAGAGATGAATAATTCCCAATTCTACAAGACTTCTATCCCGTGTAGATGTGCCTTTAAATATTATTAAGTTACAAGTCTTCATTAAACCTCATTCAAATTTTATGTAAAACTAAATTTTAACAAATCTGATTATGTTTTTACAAAACTTTCAACTAAAAAAATTAAAAAATTTTATTAAGACCCGCAAACTTATCTCAAAATAATCAATGTTATGAACAAATTTTTATGGAAATACCTGTTGTTAATGTTTACCTCTTGTTATTTAAAATTCTAACATTGCTAAAAAAAATATTTGACTAAATTTAGACGAATATTAAGAAGCTTGTCAATTTCCATAATTTTTTTTATAATTTTACAATCTATTGTTGAAAATTGTACAATATGGCTACTTCCTCTAAATACCTATAACTTTGTCAATCATGTAAAAGATTAATCACTCTACACACATCTTGAAAATTCCCTAATGGTGAATAATTGTAGAATTGTGCCTTCAACGATTAAAGACTGACTACATGTAGTCAGTCATCTTTATTTTGCACATACGTAGACTACATCTATTTATTACACTGGGCAACACTAATTTGCATAAATGAGAAATTTCAATAGATTCTCAAACGAATAAAAATATCCAGAATAATTTGTTGTGCACTCAGAGAAAAACAGCTTTATAACATTTATTAAACACTTTTATTGAAAGAATCCCTATGAAAATTTATGAAACAACGCAATCAGAGAAATGCAATCGGCAAAGCGTTGGAGATGGAGTTACATTGGCAAAGGAATTGAATTACAACTTTTACAGTGGTGTGCCAAATGTTGAAATTATAACACCATTAAACGGTTATACGACTCTATTTATCAGTACTTTAAAAATATCAATATCAAACTTCCACTTTCGAATAAAATCATGTCATGCAGTTTTTAATTCGAATTTCGTAATTTTTGTACATGTTACAGAATAAAAAAGCACCAAAAAATTAGGATATTTTTCCATGTACCTTACCCCTTAAATTTTCTATGTGGCCCAAAAATCGATTCAGGTTGATCTTAGATTTCACTTCTCTATCACACAGTGTTGCCACTTTTTGAACAATTATTCAAAAACGGGACTGTTTACACATACATTGAATAATTTTTGAATAATGAGATTTTTGTGTAGTTTTCGTGTAATTTTACTTTTTACAGAAATTTCCGTAAATTCATTTCCAGAGCTTTTTAATAATGAAATGAAAATTAGTCGATATTTCGATTAAATGAGTTTGTGAAATATTTACCACAAATTTCTATTTTCTGACGAATTATTTCGTAAATTTGTTCAAAACTAAGCCCAATGAAGAAGAAATCAAAAACGTTGTTCTATATTGAATTACTATTTTTAACCCCGTATATTTTTCATGTTTTGCGAACATATTTCTCAAACTTCATGTAAAAAAAGTACTTTTCTCTAGGCTTTGAAAATGCTGCGACAGAGTGATATTTGGATTAGTTAGTTTGTGATTGACTGAAAAAAGTAGTAATTTTCAAAGTTTCTATAACAGCGAAATTTTTTGCTGTAGTTTCTATGATCAGAGAAAAATGTTGTTAACTCATCACAGTGGTTCAGAATCAAAATATTTTGAATATAATTCAGCAATTTAGAAATAGTTAACCTAGAAAAGTTTCTTTTAACTATGACGGCACCATATAATTCACTACTTTAAGCCTGAAAAACATATTGGATTTATTTTTTAGTTAAGTGTTTGTAAGCGTCGCATAGGACAATCGTAATTAATATTAGAATTAATTACTAAAGAATTTTTTCTAGAGTTGATATATAGGAGGAAGAAGAAGAAAACATTTTTATTGAAAAATTTAACAGGCACAAGGGAACTTTTCTTTAGATAATAGAATATTTTTTGCAAACATAACCAATATTTTTCAGAAATTTGGCTCTGCAGAAAACTGGACCAGGTTATTGAAAAAATACAAAATTTCAGGCAGGCTTTCACAATCTGGTTTGTGTCAAGTGGCAGTGTGGGTTCGGCCGGAAAAACTTAATCTCGAAATTACTTTGACTTCGACCCTGAGAAATTTCATAGTATTCCAACCAGCCGGTAAGAAATCCCCATATTATTTCCAAAATATTATGATTCTGCCTCACGACGCGCAGAAGAGTTGGTCTAAATGGCCTGATATATTATTTGCAAAATATAAAAAAAAAATTTCATAAACTTTTTTGTGTAATTTTACAGTTTTGGATAATTTTTGACTTATAGCTGTGTAATTTTTTGTTTTACTGGTGGCAACACTGCTATCACAGTTTAGTATTGCCAAATAGAGCAATCAAAAAACGATTTGTTGGAGCGAACCTTTGTACATAAGTATGCCAAGGTTAAAACAGGCAAAACCTTCCTGTAAATAAATATTATCAATAAAGAATTTGATAATATTTATTATAACCTGTTCAATAATTCAAATCCGAAAAAAGGTTTTAAATAATTAATGTCCTTTGACAATAATGGAATAATTTGTGCTGAAGAGTGAAGAGCTTCATCAATATTTATAAAACGTTATAGTGCGTTTAGACTTCATTAAAGTTAATCCAACTTTATCGTTATATTATTGTTAGTTAAAATATTAACTTGGCAGTTAAAAGTTTAACACTGTCAGTTTCAAATACCAAGGTTGCAACGATAGCGATCCGGCACATGCTAAACATGAAAAATGTTGGCGTTAGCAACATGATTGTCGACAGTGCCAAAATATTTTTGCGGCAGCGTACAGTGCTATGATCCCATATAACGACTGGACAAAAGTAGAAGGAGTGGAGACAGAGTTTTGAAATTTGGTACACTGAAATAAAATTAAGAAGACGAGAACAAGAAATTCTCATCGAGTTTGTAATTTAATTTAACAAATATTCCCGACTAAAAAAGATGTTATATAATCATATAACACCATATATAAACCAATATATACGTCCATATCTAATTTGATCCGAATATTGGAATATATAATTATATCAAGCGAGATAAGCATGTTATCTCACCTGATACAATTTGATCCGAAAAATGGGTCTATCTAACTGCATCAAATTATATATAAATACATATAATTTGATGAAGATTTTCAAAGAAAATTTTAGTAAATATTATTGAGATCACTTATTTCATTCATATTAAATCTAATGCTTAATGTTTAGAACAATTTTTGCTAATAAACTTGGAAATAGGTGACACAATAAAACATTACAAAAATTTGTCGGAACAACTTTTTCTAGGTTAGAGTTTTTATCTTTCTTATAAAATAACTGAATTAACTAATTAGAAATTTATTAATTCAGTTCGATGCCAATTTCCTTATTATGAATTAATATAATAAGTACTTTTTTTTTAAAAACTTGCTATTTTTCTTTATCAGGATACTCTCCTGACAAATACTTCACAGAGTTTTTGCTTTCAAAAAACCTCTACACTTTCAGGAATGAAAAGACGATCGTTTCGGGGATTACGCCACCACTTTTTAAAGAAAACTGATCCCCGAAACGATCCTCTTTTCATTCCTGAAAGTGTTTTTTGAAAGCAAAAACTCTGTGAAGTATTTGTCAGGAGAGTATCCTGATGAAGAAAAAAAAAACAGTTTTTGAAAAAAGTACTTATTATGTTAATTCGTAATAAGGAACTGAATTAATAAATTTCTAATTAATGAATTAAAAAGGTCGAAAAAAAACAAATTTTATTTTTTAAAATAAAAATTAAAAACCAACATGATAAAAAATTAACTTTCACAATTAATTTTTTTTTACGGAAAAATAAATGAACTTAAACCATATTTATTTCAACATATGTTTGTCTAATTTTTAAATTTAAAAGTAAAAATAATTATTTCGAACTTTAATTCCACAATGAAAAAAAAAAATTTCCTTTATTTCTTTAAAATTATTTTGAGTTTAATAAAGAGTATTTCGCTAACTATTTGGAAAATATATGTTAAATTCAATTATAAACATTTATTTATATGTGAAAGTGCAAAATTCAAAACCAGATCCACAATTTCGGTGTTTTTTTTTTAATTTTTGTAAAATTAGATATCATGTCAGATAAATTTATACATAAAATTAATACAATTTTATATTAACTTTGTTATATATTTTGATACAAGATTGTTTAGAGAAGCTTATACGCCATTATATATAATTATGTATAAACTATATTTGCAGATCTCTTAATATATGCCTGGAGACCAAATCGCATATGATTATATATAACGTCATATCAAACATATTTATAAAACCAAAGTGTTAATATAAATGTATATGGTCATATAAAGCCACACATATAAACATTTATAATTATATCAAAACATATAAGATTATATGAAAACTTTTTTAGTCGGGTTTCCAGAAATTCTAAAAACCTCGTCCCCTGACGATTTCCTTAGGCAAGAATGAAATCCGGATAGGGACATGCCTGCAACGGATTATTTTTCACAATTTATTAAATAAGTTTGGGATAGCATATTTAATTCCTTTAATAAAAAAATAAAAAAATTCCCATAGGTACTGAAATTTAAAAATATTATATTAGCTACATAAATGGACGTAAAATTACAAAAAATATCCATTGAACTACACATAAAACTGCAAAAGTTTCTGTCAATTTTTATCAAAATCGAAGCAAGGACTCTTAGTCCTGCCATATATCCTTTATCTTGAAATCTTTATAAAACCTGCAAAAATTATTCGATTGCTATGAAATTAAGCACGTAAATTGATATAAGGTCAAGCCATATTTGTATCAAATTTGGGTAAAATCGATTTATTAATAAAAAAAATGTGTTTTATAAAAAATGCGTTTTAAACGCTTAAAATGGTTTTTCTAAAACAAAAAACATTAAATAGGATTAAAATAGGAAACCATGTGAATCCTCCATTTTAGGTATAGGGTATGTTCAGCGAAGTTATGTAAAACACTACGAGGAATATTTTTGTGGAACATTTTAACCTTCTAACTCTTCAATTAAAGGAACATTTTTGGCCCCTTTTTAAAACGGACAAAACCGACCCGTAAGTTGCAGAGTTAGAAGGCTAAAATGTTCCGCAAAAATATTTGTTATGAAATTCTACTATAAGTCTTTTAAGACATCAGCATTGAAAATTTAACTTCAGTTCCAGTAATAAGTAAAAACTTAAAATGTGTTTAATGGTTAATTTCGTACTTATTCAGAACTGGCGGTCAAAAGTCCCACAAATCTGCATTTTAGGGACAAACCATGGGAATCTTCCATTTTAGGTATAGGATGTATTCAGCGAAATTATGTAAAACACTACGGGGAATATTTTTGTGAAACATTTTAATCCTAGTGCTCATATAAGGGTCCCCCAAAATTGGCTTGGTTACACACTGCAGGTCGCAAATACGAAGATATTTCAATGAAATTTGGTTCTCTGACTTACATGGTCCCAAGGAAAGACTATTGATTCTAGATAGTATCGGTCCATATTTGGACCTATTGCCATATGGGCTATATTTTTCTCTTCTTTTATAATTTTATAGAAAATTTTGACACAAGTCCCATTTTAACCCATTCGAATTTCGGATCCAAACATTAGTTGGCTCTTAACCAGACTGGTGTAGGGTATTGTGTAGTCGGCATGCCCAACTTTAACCTTTTTACTCGTTTTTTTTTATTTCTATAAAAAAAAAATTGGTAGATATTTTTTTAATAAATATAATAACTAAAGGTCCATTCCTAACAAAAACAAAATGATAATATGAAAATCAATTAACATAATTTTTTTATATTTTATCAAACTTTGGTAATTTTTAGAATTTTAACCAAAAATTAGGTATATTTAAGGATTTATTAATGAAATAGATAATGTGTTTTTGCCAAAGTTTATACTTATTTTTAAGTAATATTACCTTAATTAAAATCTAAGAAAGATCGAAACTTTTTCGTAACCCATAAAAGATGAAATTACAAAAATACATTTTTTGACACTTAAAAAAATTTTTTTTTATAGTTAAATTAAGAAATTATTTTTGTCTTATACAAAATTATAAGAGCATGACAAAAAAATTAAAAATTTTAAAATCAAATAATATAATTTTTTTTAAAGTTCCATTTAACTTTTGATATTTTTAGGCTCCCAGCAAAAATATTGTAAAAATTCAAAGATTAATTTGATATGTTAATTGCAGATTTTTTTACAATTTTATTATCTTTTATTGATTCGAATATATTCAAATATTTAACAAAAGAAAAATTTTAAAGAAACCTCTAAAAATTTATTTTTACCAATTTTTTTTTTGTAAGATCCAAAAAATTCATATTTTTTCATTACATTCTATGTTAAAAATTTAGCGACTTTAGCGACCTCTAGTGTAGACAGAATGAGTTATACCAGAAAGGATAATATTTACAAGATTAAGTAATTTTAGTATATATACAAAAAAAATATTTTCGTCGAAATCGGAGTCACAATTTTTTTTATTTTTGTCTATGGGACAAAGCACTGTGCAGCTTCTTCACGTTAATTTTTATCTGAATCTGTGTATATGTTTTTTAGTGTTGCCAACCGTCATTATAACAAAAGACAGCGTTGCATGCAATTGGTAGTATGAAAACAGAGTCGTTTAGAAATATAGAAATACTTGGTAACTAGATTTAAAGTTGGATTAACTGTTAATTGCAAAAATTAGAATGTGGTTTAATTTTCTATTTAGTGATTCATTAAGCAGTTAATCTGACTAAGACCTGCTAACTTATCTATAAATAATCTGAGTTTAGTGCTTAACCATAATTATGAATGTCAAATTTAAATGGAATATCTGTGGTTAACGTTTAACCTTGGTTATGTTGGAAATATGTTACTCGCCCTGAACAGTTTGTTACATAGCACGAAAAACTGTATAATTTGTATCACATTTATGAAGGCTTTCACATAGATGATAAAGCTTTTCCTTTCAGTGCGTGAAAATCATTGGTTAATACTCGAACAAAACTTCTTTGGTAACAAAAAAAATTTCAATTTTCTTCCAGCATTCTAAAACAAAGTCGGTTGATCTTAGATTTTTTTCTCTATTCCAAGAAAATTGAAAAGTTAATTTGTATGTCAGATAGAGGGGTATTTTTATGATCTTTGTTTTCAGCAATTTTTAAGATCTTCTCATTAGTGGCACCAAAACTTAAATTTTTATTGTCGCCCAGTGTTTTAGATCTTATTTTTTTTGTGAAATTTCATTGACTACATTAGTTACAATTTATACTCTGCAATTTTTTCTGACTTGCACTATGTGTTTTGTAGGTAAACTAGCCAGTAAGTCAGCCAGCCAGCTAGCTGACAAACCATCTAGCCCATGCATCGACTATTATCTGACAGATGTACCTACCTAACATCCATAGAATGCAAAAAATATATATTTATGTACAAAACGTATCATCTTCCTCTATGTTTTGTCGGTCTGTCTGTCTGTCTGTCGGTCGGACGGTCTGTGTCTAACTATGATTATTATATGTAATGCAAAGTATCATGTGCTCTTATGAGGAGTGTTGTGTGTACATTATTATCTATCTATACAAAGTGGCTGCTGACATTGGAGCAGATGTCTATTTAACAAATACTTAGTCTAGAGTCGTTTTGTGATGTTTTATGATGAGCATTGTGAAATTGGATCTGGGTTTTAAGATTTTTAGTTTTGTTTGTACAATGCTTATGTTTAAGAAGAGTTAAGAAGAAAAAAAAATAATAATAATTAGAAGGCTTCAAGGTATGGCCATTTTAGCAAAACTTAGATTTTACCTAAGGCCTTTGAAATGTAATGAAAATAATGTTTGAAATATTAATTGTTTGCATAAAGTTACTAAATTTTATTTCATTGTTTAAAACAGTTGATAGGAAGAAGGTTCCTTTATAAAAGTCGCGTTGCGTCAAAGCTTTTAATCTTGAAACCCAAATAAACAAGAATTTGCTTGCAAAAGCAAAAACATGGTTGGAATAACCATATTCGAGGAACATCATATATTCTTGGATTTATGATTGCGATAATCATATTATGAAATAGTTGTGACAATCACACTCTAACATTTTTTTTATCATAATATGATCGCTGTATTATCACATGATAATTACAAAAAGCTCCCAATATTATCATATTATTATCATATTATGATCACTATAATATTCTTCGAGCATTCTGTTGAAGCAGAGTTAAAAGCTATACACGGTTTGGTTTATACAAAATAGTACATATCGTCACCTAAAATGCAAAAGCGCGTAAGAACACTTTTTATTTTTTTTACAGGAGAAGTTTAAAATGTAATTTAGTCTTAGTGCATCATAATCAATCAAAAACTCGATTTTGATTTTTTTTTTTGTTATGCCCTTTTCCATTTTAGGTGATGATACGAGTATATTTATTCAATGACTAAATTACACATTTAAATAAAGTCGTCATTAAATTAATTTTAGTAATCACTTATATATGGGCATTTCCATCATGTCGAACGGGACCGTCGTACACCTTTAAAGTGAAAAAAAGTCAAAATAAAATGGATTTTTATTTTGACAATAGGTTTTACTTATATCTTTTTATTAGCCCTACAATTGGTGCTGAGGTTGATTTTTAGCAATTTTTCGTTTTCAAGATAATTGTAAAAAAACAAAGCATTCGCACGGGACAAAAAGAGAAGTGGTTTTCGCGGCTAACAATTAAAATGCCGATTTCAGCGAAACCTGAAGCAATATTTCAATGTGACTAATTTTACACTGTTGTGCATTGATGTCTTTTAAAAATGGTTGTAATTTTACCCAAAAACGATTCATATTTTTTTTTTAATTTAATTTTATTCACTGTCGCACGTGACATGTCGCACGGGACATTTTTTTCCATCATGAGATTTATGTTGTTTCTGTTGCTCTTTTTACAAAATTATATATAAACAAGCTTAGTAAAAATGTTTTTAAATCGACAGAAGTATGCAAGGTATTTATTTTAATATAATAACCAAAAACAAACTTAAAAGAAATATGTAGTATGAATTAACCCAGCAAAATTGTCGGATGGAAAGAACCCATTGTAGAACAACTTGTACGTGCATGCAACCTGTTATAATTTATGTTCTATCATCGGTGATTTTTGTTTGAGTTTGTCCCAAAAGCAACAGGTTCTTTTCCTCCAAACTAGAACAGGTTACTTTGGAACCGGTTCTAGAACCAGTTATAGAACTGGTTCCGCGACAGTGAAACCTTCCATTTTGACTCCCAGAAATCAGTTCTAGAACCTGTTCCACGTAACCGGTGGTAAAAACACCTGTTCTAGAACAGATTCAGAGGCAACCAGTTCAAAAAACTTTTGCTGGGAAGTATTTAATTATATGAAAATATTAAAAACAATTTTTTTTTAGAATAGGCAGTCCTAGCTGCTTTTACTTCTTGACCATGGTGCATGCCAATTTTAAAAAAATTTAAAAGTAAGTTTTTATATAAATAAAACTTTTACATAAGAAAAACAAATTTAAAATTTTTAAATTTCACACTTACGATGTCGCACGTGACCAACTGTGAATAAGTACCAAGATCACAATTCTTCTTATTTTTCAGGTAGGTTTTTTTTATTTTAATTGTATAAAAAATCTCTGTTTGTAATCAATATTTGATGAGCTTTCTGCGTGTACTTTCGACGCACTGATAACAAATGTTGTTTTTCAATGTCGCACGGGACATCGAAATATGCGACAATTCAAATCAAAAATTTACAGTTATTTTCAATTGCATTGTTTATTATGCATTCTTTTATGACTCTTTGTACCTTTAGAAATATTTTAGAAAGCAAAAGTCAATGCATAACGTCTCTGTTTAAAAACTTTTATCAAAACAAAATGTGCAATAGAAATATCCAAATAAGAAAAGATGCGCTTGTGCGACTTTGCATTCGAATACCTCGAAATGGGTTATGAATAAATGCGAAATCTTTTTACGTTATTTAAATTTGATTGTTTGCCTATGAAAATATTATAAAACAAAGTGTTTTCAAGAACTTTTAATATTTTAGTCTCGGTGGACCTTTCGGTGGAAATGCCCATATATATAAATAAAAAGAAATTATTGAAACATGTGTTAGCAGCACATGGAAAAATATTGTTAAGAATATAATTTCAAAATACATCCCAAAATGATCATAATATCTTCTTAATGATCATTTAATATTCCCAATGATCATATTATGGTCATGTAGAAAATGTTGTATTCATTTCGTGCACTTTTTGCATTTTTTTTTCATCATGTACATTTTTTAATTTTACTTTCGTACAATACTAAAGCTTGTTATACTCCTTATTAAAGAATCTCTTCAAGAATACTTTTTTTTATCACTTTTTCCTTAATTTATAACACTAAATATTTCGTAAGTTATAAATTTTTCTTGAAAATCAATACACCATTATTTTATTTTAAGGTTGCTAGACAATCTACATTTTGCCTAGACTTTCTTCTGGCTAGACCGGATTCCATCTTCCACAATTAATGTCACTATTAAAATGAATAGTTGTTTTTCTAGTTTTCCATATCTTTTTGTTTAATATGCGTTATTTTATTAAAGTAATTAAATGTGCTAAAATCCCAAAACTTATTTCACAAATTGTGAGAAATGTTCTGTTGAGGGCATGTCACGGTTATCCGGATTTCATTCTTGCCTAAGGAAATTGTCAGGGGACGACGTTTTTAGAATATCTAGAAATATTTGTTAAGTTAAATTACAAAGTATTAAAGAAAAAACAAAAACAACAACAAAAAATTTACCACAATTTGCTTTGTCATCTTCCAATATACTACTCTGTAGTTTTGATAGTTATTTTATTTGACCGATTTTTATAACTTCTTTTCTCTAAATCTCAAACAAGAATGAAAAAAATTACTGACCGTATTACAGATGGCGAAATTATACCAATGGTTTTCAGCATTATCTGTCTTAATTTTGACAATAATATGATTGTAATTAGAAGAGATAATTACGATTATCCAGGTAATACAGGGTGGCCCAAAATTACCGAAGGGTTTTGAATTCCTTATAACTTTTTTATTATAATTTTTTTTCTTCAATATTTTGTAAAGAGGAATTTAAAATGGAACAGTACACAATTGAACAATGTGCCCTTAAAAAATTTTCCAACATTGGCCGATATCGAACACCAGTGATGGAAACGGCGACACCGTGGTCATTTCCAAAAAAAATATGGCCCAATTATCGTTTCCGACGAACCACTCTTGGATTTTAACTAACCCATTTAATTGAAAATAGGCTTCGTTGCTCATAATTAAATTATGAATAAAATCATGATTTTCTTCCATTGATCAATTGTGTACTGTTCCATTTTAAATTCCCCGACTCTTCTTTACAAAATGCTGGAAAAAAATTTAAAAAAAAATTATAATAAAAAATTTATAAGGAATTCAAACCCCTTCGGAAATTTTGGGCCACCCTTTCTATGATTGTATGCAAAAGAATAATATACTAGCCAAAAAACATAGTTTTGTAACCGTAATCATATTGAAAGTATGTCGAATTTCAATAAAAATTCTTAACCTCAACCCTACTAGATTAAAATTGATAAAATGCATATTAATTAAAAAATTAATTGCAGCCTTTTATATGATGTAAAAACAACACTGCACTAAAATACATTATTAAAACTTGCCCTGTGGCAATCCGTCTCCAATATATAACCAAGCTGCCTGCTCTTGAATGTAAAAGCCATAGGTCAATTTGGCGAAAAAGGCTACACGGAGGAGATTGGAAGATAGATTTTTTATATACATATTTCTTAAGTTTGAAATTTTGTTTATAAATTTCTCACTTAAGTAAAATTTTAGAAAAATTTGTCCTTTTTGATCAAAGTTTTAAATCAAAACTCCTTCGAGCTTAATGTAAATGCACTTTAAGTTGCATTTCTTTCTTCATTGTATACACCTTTCAAATTAAGGTAATTTCCCAAATTTAAATTGACATTAAAACTTTCAAATTAATTCAAATGAGTCATTTGCCCTAATCTTCAATTAGTCTATTAAATCAAAAACATCTTTTACCATAATTTCATTTCAAATAGTTTTGACTTACAATGATTAATAACATTTATACATGAAATGATTCAATTACCAAAAAGCATAATAAACGTCATTTTAAAAATTTAACATTGAAATTTCAATGAATTTTTCATGAATTTCTTAAGAAAATCATTATAATTTTTGTTAAAGTTTCAGTGTTTTTTCGTTTTTAATTGACGTCACTAATTTTTTAACACCAACCTCAAAAAAGGGGACCCCTAGAAAACAACAGCAACGAAAGAATTTTTACATAAACCAAAGATGCTGACTAACAATGATAAAGAAGACGACGACGATACATCGCGTTATAAGTACAAGGTGGCGCAAAAATAACCTTCCGATGTTTTTTGGCTGTAATTTAAAAAAAAATGAAAAACTTTGATTCTTCTTGTGGATTATTTTTATTTGGTCTTTTAATTTTTTTTACATCAAGTCGAGAATATGATGTCATGTAAATGGCCGCCGCCACAGTTGATTGTCATTTGAACCCTTTTTATGACATTTTCCATCGCTTTGGCCAAAACTTCCGGCGATACGTCCTCACATTCTTGACGGTTATTGTCTTTAAGAGCTGCAAGGGTCTGAGGCTTGTTGACATAAACCCGCGACTTCAAAAAGACCCACAAAAAGAAGTCTGGAGCGGTCAAATCAGGCGATCTTGCTGGCCAGTGCAAATCGCCAAAACGGGAGATTAGGCGCCCGGGAAATGCATCCTTCAGCATATCGGTTGTGGCACGTGCAGTGTGTGCCGTTGCACCGTCCTGTTGAAACCACATGTTTTCCAATCCCAATTCATCAAGTTGCGGCAAAATAAACTCGTTAATCATTGCTCTGTAGCGCTCACCATTCACAGTAACCGTTTGGCCCGCGACGTCTTCGAAGAAAAAAGGTCCGATGACTCCTCCAGCGAAAACAGCACACCATACAGTGACTTTGAGCGGGTGTAATGGCTCTTCGTGGGTTACACGCGGATTTTCAGTGCCCCAGAAGCGTAAATTTTGCTTATTTACGTACCCGCTAAGATGGAAATGGGCCTCATCACTCATGATTATTTTTGATGAAAAATCATCCGATTACACTATGGAACATTTTTGGGATTATTGTCTGGGGGGTGAGAAATTCCAAGTCAGGGTGATGGTACTAGGTCAGTATAGTAAAACCCTCAAAGGGTTTGGCGTTCGTATGTGTCATTTTTTTTTATGACCTTTTAAATTTTTTCCTTATCTTGATGTTTTTTCGCTTAGTTGTAACTCGAGAACCACTTGTCCGATTTTGATGAAACAAATTTAGAAAAATTTAGAATTACAATTTCTTTAATCCGTTCATATAACATTTTTCTTTATAATCAACAGTTTTGCCGGTAAAAATAAATTTGTGGAGAAAAAAAAATATTTTTTTGCCTAAAAATTAAAATTTTTTATGAATTTAAAAAAAAAAAATTTTAATTTTTAGGCAAAAAAATATATTTTTTTCTCCACAAATTTATTTTTACCGGCAAAACTGTTGATTATAAAGAAAAATGTTATATGAACGGATTAAAGAAATTGTAATTCTAAATTTTTCTAAATTTGTTTCATCAAAATCGGGCAAGTGGTTCTCGAGTTACAACTAAGCGAAAAAACATCAAGATAAGGAAAAAATTTAAAAGGTCATAAAAAAAATGACACATACGAACGCCAAACCCTTTGAAGGTTTTACTATACTGACCTAGTACCATCACCCTGACTTGGAATTTCTCACCCCCCAGATTGGCTGTTGTACTGTGTTATTGGTCAAATAAATAGTCACCAATATTCCGCGTTCTGGAGCAGTGTAGCGTAACATTGTTTATTAACGTGTATTTCGCATGTGTTTACTACACAAATGTCAAAACAGAACTGACATTAGGGGCCAATCGGAAAATTTATATCATTTTCTGATAGGAGGATTACTTTTGCGCCACCCTGTAAAAGAAGTTTTAATTTTACGTCACATTTTGTATTTTAAGTAATTTTTTTATTATAACGCATGATGTTGGATGCAGAGAAATCCAAATAAAAAAAATGTTGGCCTGAAATTCGTTAATACATTAATTCACATTGACACCATAATAAAATCATGAAGTTTGATTATAATGATTGCTTTTTGTCGTCTTCGATAAGATCAATTGTTAGTTTAAGATATTCAAAGATATTGAATATTTTCAAAAAATGAAAAGTGGAAGTAGCGTTTGGAAAATTTATATGTTTATGTATAATGAAAAATGTATGATCTTTGTTTGCACTTTCCCCTCCTCCCTCTTATTTGGTGATTTTGAATTTCTGATAATCTATCTGCCCACGTTTTTTGATTACTTTAACATTTAACATATTTGATAGATTTTATGAAAAAGATATGAGATACTTATTTTACCACTGGTGAATAAAGTGAATGGTTTTTTTTATGATTGGAAAACATTGAGGTCACATTTAACGGTCTTAACTTTTAATCCATTGGTTTTTTATCATTCAACATTTTTGAAATTATTCATTAATTCTATGATGCTTTATTATATGTATACAACAAAAGTTTTTTGAAAATCTGAGAATTTTTCGACTTCAGTGAAATATTATTTGATGTTTACATAAACACAAGAAACTGAAAAATATCGTTGTTGGGATGTCGTCGGTGGGATGTCACTAATACATAGAAATGGCAAAGGCAACTCTGTTTCAAGACTAATGGTGGACTGTGATAAATGCGGTGTTCACACATACGTGTTTAACTCGATTTTACGTGTTTAAGCGCTAAACATGTTTAAGTGAGATGTTTTACAGTACACGCTAAATTAAACAAGCTAAATTCTCATGTTTAATTTCTAAACACGTTGTTAAAGACGATAAGTTTGATGTCAATTGGTGTTGAATGACAAGTTTGAAGCAGAAGAAGACACAACAAGAAAAATTAAAAAAATAAAATTGAATAAAATAAACTAACTTTAAATAAAAACCAGTTAAAATGTGTTTTTATACCCTACACCACTATGTGGTCAGGGTATTATAAGTTTGTACTGGGGGGTTACCGCGTAACTCGATTCGAAAAAAAATGTTCGAATTCGTAAATTTTGTACCTTTTGTAAAAAGAAAAGTTTTAGCAAAAATCTTACTTTTTGAATTTTTATGTATAGTCTACAAGGTTTAGGATAAAAATAAATTAAAAATTAGAATTTTTATACAGAATTCTATTTTTAACAATATTTGCAAGATTTACGAATTCGAAAATTTTTTTTCAGATCGAGTTACGTTGCAGGTCGCAAATATTAAGATATTTTGATGAAATTTGGTACACAGACCTATGTTGGTCCAAGGACGAAGCCTATTGATTTTGGTGACCATCGGTCTATGTTTAGACCTAGTGCCCATATAAGGGTTCTACCAAAATTATATTGTTTATACGCTGCAGGTCGCAAACATTAAGATATTTTGATGAAATTTGGTACACCGAACTATGTCAGCCCAAGGACGAAGCCTATTGGTTTTGGTTAACACGGGTACATGTTTAGACCTAGTGCCCATATAAGGGTCCCCTCAAAATTATATTGTTTATACGCTGCAGGTCGCAGCGCTGGTGTAATGGTTAGCGCGTTGGACTGTTACACGTGAGGTTGCGGGTTCGAGCCCCAACCAAGGCAACATCAATTTATGAAAAAATAAAATGTATGAGTTTTTTCTATCCCTCATACATATCGCAGCGTCCTCCTTCGGTGTTCCCATAGCACTTAACCCCACCGAAGTAAAATAATATAACAGGGCTATGAACTAAAAAAAAAGCTTCAACAAAGTTCGCCAACTCACCATCAGATGGCGCGCAACAACTGTTCTAAAATTCAACATCTCGCGCAATTTTACAGTGTTGCCATATTTGAAGCCCTTCATCTTTCACTACCTTTCACTTCTTCTCTATCCCTTTTCCAAAGGAAGCAACACGTTAATTAATAGGAAGAATTTCCTGAGTGTTGCTTCTCTTAAAAAAAAAAAAAAATAATAAAATATTTTGATGAAATTTGGTACGCCGACCTCTGTCAGCCCAAAGACGAAGCCTATTGATTTTGGTGAACATAGGTGCATGTTTAGACCTAGTGCCCATATAAGCGTCCCCCCAAAATTTATTTTTTTTATACGCCGCAGATCGCAAATATTAAGATATTTTGATGAAATTTGACACACCGACCTATATCAGCCCAAGGACGAAGCCTATTGATTTTGGTTAACACCGGTCCATGTTTAGACCTAGTGCCCATTTAAGGGTCCCCCCAAAATTGGCAGGTCGCAAATATTAAGATATTTTAATGAAATTTGGTTCGCTGACTCACATTATAGAAAATTTTGACAAAAGTCCCATTTTAAACCATTCGAATTTCGAATCCAAACATTAGTTGGCTTTTAACCAGACTGGTGTAGGGTATTGTATAGTCGGCATGCCCGACTTTAACCTTTTTACTCGTTTTTTCTGCCGGTGAATGCAAAATCCAAAAACAGCCATAAAGTTGTCCCTTAACTAGAAATTGGAAAATCTTATTTCCGACTGGGGCGGACAATGTTATTTCACTTTTTATAGCAATTATAACGTTGGATATTGTCAAAAATTTAAATTATTGCCTCCGGCCGCAGAAAAAATAACTTTTGGGAAATTTTGTTAAATTTTTGTTTTGTTTTTACAATTGTTAAGGAACAGCTGTTCGAGATGTTTAACTTAAACACTTCATTTTTAAGTGTGAACTGATATGTTTAATTTCTACAAATAAACGTGTTTTAGAATCATACTGTGAACGCAGTATAATAGTTAATCCAACGTTTGATGAGGTTACTATTTCTAAACGACTGTGTATTCTTAGTACTAATTGTATGCAACGCAGTTTTTTGTTATAATGATGGGGTTGATAGCACTGAAAAACACACACACACTCAAGTCAGATAAAAATTACCGCCGCCAATGAAATATTTTGGCGCTGCTGACAAATATGTTGCTAACGCTGACATTTTCCATGTTCATCATGTGCCGGATCGATAACTTTGTATTTTAAACTGGCAAGCCTAGTTGCATAACATAAATTAGAACGAGTTCACAATGGGGATGTCAAACTCAATCATGATTTCAAAAATTGAGTTCCTGAGATTCGTTATTGGGCCCAAGATAATTCTGCATTCCGGAATTTCTCCAGATTTATAATGTTTTTTAGCTTTTCTATGACAAAATCAGTTTTTTCATAATTTTTCTAAAAAAAAAAAAGAAATTACGTCGACTCCGTTTGTTATACACTCAGAGAATTATATCAGTAAAATTAAGAGCAATGTCAGTTAAAAAAGTCTGCAATGCAATTTTATTTAAATTAACTGGAATAGAGTTAATTTCAACAATTACAGTTAATTTTAACTACTAGTGCAGTTAAAATAACTTCAATATCATTTAATTTTAAATGCAATCGCAATTTACACTATTTTAACTGCAATTTCAGCTAATGTTACCGACATAATACTCTTAGTGTAAGGATAAAAAATATATATGGTCCCAGATTAATATTTAGCGTTTTTTTTAATCACCTGGATTTAGAATTTTTCATACAAAAAGTGGATTTATTAAATGCAAAAAAAAGCTGGATTTAATAAATCCATAATAAAAGCACAAATATATGAAACAGCCTATTAATTTAATGTCAGAAAAAAATACGAATACAAATTAAAAGAGAAACAAAAAAAATTTAAAAACTAACAAATAAAAGGTTTTTATTAAATTTTTTTTTTATGAAATATGTTTAGAAAAAAAAACTACACCTCACCAAATACATATTTTTAATCTTGGACATGGAGAAATACCTGAAATAGAAATGGCAATTTTTCACTCTACAGTAAGTAATTTAATTAAAACCAATTAGTGAATATTAAATATTGCAATGGAATTTTTCAATTGTGTAAAAATATAAATTGAAGTGATAAAACTGAAAAGGCAGAGTTTTTGTCGCTGTTTTATATAAAATATAATTAAAAATTAAAAGTTAAAGTAAAATTCTTCATCATCGAATTCGGTATTAAAAATTAGGGTGAAAGAAGTGTCGGACTAAAATTATTTTTAAAATAGAGAGAATCTAACCCCATCTGTTGAGCACTTTTAGAAATACTTTTTGGATTTATTAAATCCAAGTGATTAGAAAAAAACGGCTATTTTTATGACCCAGAAAAAATACTGCTTGCTTGGAAGCAGGTTCGTCAGGGAACGAAAATAGTGTAGCGCTTGCATTATTGCTGATATAAGGCATGATTTTTGTTTGAGATAGCTCGCGTGAAAGCACTTGTTTCGACATCCGATTCGAGCTTCTATCATAGCTCCAAATAATGGCATGAAATCAATAAAGTGTGGTAAACAAAACTTTATTGCGTTTTTTAACACACTTCTGCAAGCTATAAATCCTCAGAAGCAGTAAACGAAGCAGAAAAGAAGCACTAATCATTTTTACCGCTTCCGAATTTCTGTTGGGGAATATTAATTGGAATGACAAATTCATTAATACCTTACTCCACAGTGTAGTGGAGGTATTATATGATGATTTAAGGTTCGCTTAATTAAAGCGCTTTCAGCCGTCATTATGTGGAGGTTTATACGATTCTAAGAATCTCCTAAGAATGCTACCATATTGAACAAATCACATTCCTACTGTCACTGGTAAAACCACCGCCCATCAAGTCACTGGTGCCCATTTTTTGGTAAAAGGTTTAAGAAAAAAAAAAACACTTTTCACTATTGTTCAACAACAAACATTAACTTTGGGTTATAAAAATACAAAAGATTGTAATATTGTCTACATGTTTGAAATCATACTATACTCTATAATTTTGTTGATTGATTACAAGACATTTTAACAAGATACCAAAAGACTATAAAATTAATTTCTAAATTGAAACAAAGAAGCACATACAAAAAAACCTCCTCCAAATATTTTAACAATGTGTCATGATTTTTGATGAAAATCAAATCATAAAACTAACACTTACAACTTATGGACATTTTCTAAAGAAAAGTTGTAAAATCTATCTAATTACGAAAAACTTTAAAGAAAAACATGCAATTAGATCGTAAATTTTAACATTGTGAAATGTTCCAATTTAAAAAAAAAAATACACAAATTTTCTTGTTTTAGAAAAATTTCATTTCATACAATACTTTTCTTTTTGTTATTGCAATAAAACTTCATAATAATTTTTATTTTAACACATTTCTACACTCAATCTACTGAAAATGACAGTTAAAGCAAACGTATACGCAGTTAAATAGGCGACCAATGTATTTACTTTTAAAATAACTAGTATGTAGTTATTTTTAACTATTACAAAAATGTAGTAAAATTAACTGACAAATTATTACTACACAAATTTTAAAACAATTGACCAAATTTGTAAAAACTACTGCTTTTCATAGTCAGTTTTTTTGGTATTAGAAAAATATATTTTAATAAAAAATATACAAAAACTAATTTTTTTCAATTTCAAAAAAAAAATAGTTAACTATTTTCTTAAATAGCTGTGATATTTTTTTTTTCATATAAAAAACTGTAATTACAGTTAAAAGCAAAAACTATTGATTACTGCACAAGTAGTTGTCATGCAGTAACTGTCAAATTTTATTGAGTCTACGTCTACTGTCATGTTTGTTGCTATTTTGCTGTTGACTTTTAAATTATTGCCACATTTTTCAAGTCCATTAAATTGTTAAAATGTGTAAACATTTATTTATTTTTTTTAATATTTTATTTTTAATTCATTACTCTGTATATTATATGGAGTAGATAGAGATATATGAATTCATATGTTTATCGACACTTACACAAGTTGATAACAAACAATTACGTTTTTTTTTTTTACTTAACAAGTTCACAACATTTGAAATGTGTTAAGTTTATTATCCATTAAAAACGAATGTTTAATGTTCAGCTAAAGTACAAGTAATTTACGTAAGTTTTTTTTTTTTGTTTTTTATAATATGATTTTTCATGAAAATAATAAAAAAAAATAAATTGCAAAACTTGTTTTAGTTTTCGGTAAACAAAAGAAAATTTTAATAAACTAAAGTGACTTTTTGTCAGTAAAGCGTTTAGATTACAATAAAATTAAATTAGCTAATATTAACAATAAAACCAGTTGCAAAATAATTTTTTTTTTAACGCTCTATTGCATCGTTGGTTAATTTTATAAACCAGCACCCCGTTTCTGTATTTCTCGCTTCCAAAAAGTTTTCGCAAAAATCATATAAATTTACAATTAATTTCTTTAATTTTTTGATTTTCTTTAAGACATCTTATTAATCTGAATCCTTTCAAACATGACTCATGTTAAGAAGAGTAATTATTCCAAATCATTAATCATTTCAATATATTCTTTTCAGAACTTTAAATGATTTCCACACGTTAATCTGCTCAATAAATGATCTGTATTTTTCACAACTTTTGAAAGAAATGTACAGTTTTTAATTGTACGATCACGTACATTTGTAAATGATGTTCGTTATAGACGTGTTAAAATATTCATTATTAACGTGAAAAAAAAGATATATGTATATGAATACAATTCATAAAGAATTTAACGAACATATTGCAAATAAAAAATATAGGGTTTTGCAAGGTCATTTTATTAAGCCCCCTTTGTGTTTTATACTCCACACAATTTATATAATAAAAAAAACTAAATATGAAAAAGTTATTAAATGCAAATTAAATGTTAAACAAAATGCAAAAAAAAAAGAAGAAAGAACTTTTCTGCTTAACAATATTTACACGATTCTATCGATTCTGCTGTACTGTTTAATAGTACACAGTGAAAAAGAAATGTCAGTAGAAATAACTGAAGAATCTACTGTTTTAGGATTTAAGCAAAACTTAGTTACATTTTACAAAAAATAGGTAAAACTATAGTGGTATTAAGGGTGATAAGTTAATAAATTTTTAAACTTTTAGGACTAAACCTAAAACTGGTTCATTTATACAGTTAAAACCAAGGTATACGCAGTTAAAATGCGACAACGATACCTTTAAAATAACTAAAAATACAGTTATTTTTAACTATTGAAAAATAACTAACACTTAGAGTAAAAACAACTAACAATGTTGTAAAAATAATTGACAAATTTTTATTACAAAAATTTGAAAACAACTGACAAACTCCTATTTTTAGAGCTTTTTTAATATATGTGACCTTCTCCGAGAAACTGGAGGTAGTGTGTGAAAATGAAGTTTTGAGAAGAACGCATTTAAAGTTAAATTAAAAATAAAATTTTAATGTTTTACTCATTTTTATCGAAACCCGTTTTTTAACACACTAGGTCCCTTTTCTCGGAGAAGGTCACATATAATAAAAGAATATTAATTAGAAATTTATTAATTCAGTTCGAGGCCAATTTCCTTATTATGAATTAACATAATAAGTACTTTTTTGAAAAAACTGCTATTTTTCTTCATCAGGATATTCTCCTCACAAATAAAGGGGTTTTCAACAGGGACGCTACAAAAGTAGAAAGACAGGGACAGCAAACGACGCCATATTTCTTGCCGCTCTTTTGACATTTCTCTTCAGTAAGGTTTGCCATTTAATGATGGAAAGATATACGAGCCAACAACGAGTCGAAATTATTAAAATTTACTACCGAAATTCGGAGTCAGTGGCCTCAACGTTAAGAGCGCTACGTCCAATTTATGGTTGTCATAATCGTCCTAGCAGATCAATAATTGAGCCACTAGTGGAAAAATTTGAATCCACAGGCACAGTACAAAATGTTCCCGTGCCAGTGAGACAAAGAAGTGCCCGTAGTGTCGAGAATATTGCTGCCGCTGAGGCTTCAGTTGAAGAAATCCCACATGTGTCTCTCACACGTCGTTCTCAAGCGTTGGGCATCTCTGTGACGTCGTTGTGGCGAATTTTGCGAAAAGATCTTGGCCTACATCCTTACAAGATGAAATTGACGCAAGAACTGAAGCCGCTTGACCACCAGAAGTGTCGTATGTTCGTGAATTGGGCTGAGCAACAACTTGAAAATGATTCGGATTTTCATCGAAAAATCATCTTCAGCGATGAGGCTCATTTCTGGCTGAATGGCTTCGTCAATAAACAAAATATGCGTTATTGGCCAATCGGCAATCCACACGTACTCCATGAGTCATCATTGCATCCCGAAAAAATTACGGTTTGGTGCGGTTTATGGGTCGGCGGCGTCATTGGGCCGTACTTCTTCCGTGATGATCAAGACCGGCACGTTACTGTGAATGGGAATCGCTACCGTTCAATGAGAACCGAATATTTTTGGCCCCAATTGGATGATATGGACTTGGAGGACATGTGGTTCCAACAGGACGGCGCCACAAGCCACACAGCGAATGTCACAATCAATTTATTGCAAACCAAGTCTGGAGAACGTGTTATCTCACGAAATGGGCCACTCGATTGGCCGCCTCGGTCGTGCGATTTGACACCGTTGGACTATTTCCTGTGGGGCTACGTCAAATCTATGGTCTATGCCAACAAGCCAGCGACGATTGATGAACTTCGTACGAATATCGGCCGATTTATGCTTGAAAACCGTCGAATATTGGGTTCAGCGTCTGGACTTCTGCAAGCGTGCCCGTGGTGGCCATGCAAAAGAGATCGATTTCCATACATAATGGCATCGAACGTACTTTCACAGGAATAAAGAATTTCATTGATATCCAAAACCGTTTTTGTTCTATTTAAAAAAACTTTTGTAGCGCTCTTATTGAAAAACCCTTTACTTCACAGAGTTTTTGCTTTCAAAAACCTCTACACTTTCAGGAATTTTATTTTATTAGATACGAAGGCACTACGCACCGCGAACAATATAGATCTTTTGTGCTGCCTAGAGTTCCCTATAGATTCAGGCTACTAATAAAGCCAATAATCCTGTTAGGAGAATTTCCCCAAACGTCCGAAGATGACACAAAGCGGTCACCCAGAAATCTGAGTCTCCTGTCGCACAGTCTCGGACATTCGCAGAGAACATGCTCCGATGTCTCATTTTCCAGCTCACAAAACCTGCAAACATCAGTGTCTGACCGGCCCTGTTTGTGAAGTAGGTACCTGAGCCCACAGTGCCCAGTTAAGTATCTCGTCAGGGTCCTAAGGTTACCCCTGTCAAGTGACAATAGTCGCTTTGATACTCCGCTGGACAGGGAAATAAATCTTTTGGCCTGTAGAAGTTTCCCAATGTTTTGCAAACTCAGTCTCTCTCCACTGCTTGAGTCTTTCCCTAGCATACCCCCTAGGTATCCCAAAGAATTGTTCCGGACCGATGAAGGGTCGTCGGGCTCCACAATTGGCTAGACAATCAGCCCTTTCAGGATTGAAAAGACGATCGATCGTTTCGGGGATTTTCCAGGTCCCCTTCTTCAGTTTTCTTTAGAAAGTGGTGGCAATAGTGCAATGCAAATTGAAACATTAAAATCTCATATTAAATGTAGTCTGCTACATCAAAGAAATGAGAATGGAGCAAACAATAAAATATGTTTTCGAAGTCTCTGCAGTTTATCAACCTGCATGATTAAAAAATTAAGTTCCAAAAAATATCGGGTTTCTCTAACACTTAATATATAATTTGTTTATTTTTTCTAGAAAACGCTGTAAAATTGCTTAGTACTCGTATTCAAAATTTTATTTATAAATAAATGTTTTCTTCTACTGAACGGCAGAAACAGGCTTTGAATTCAGTGAACGTAATTTTTGTTTTTCAATTCAGTGAACGTAATTTTTTTTTCAATTCAGTAAACGTATTTTTGTTTTAATTCTGTGAACGTAATTTTTTTTATCAATTCAGTGAACGTATTATTTTTTTTAAATTCACTGAACGTAATTTTATTGATTTTAATTCACTGAACGAAAGTGAAATTAAGCGTTCACCACTGAATTAATTCATTTGATTTAATAAAAAGAACTACAGCAATTGAATTAGTTCTTTGAATTTGTCGTTTGATGAACGCATTTAGTTGAATTCAGTGAATTACTTAAGAAAAGGAATTCATTCAATTCTAGAGAAAATTCAAAAAAAAATCGCACCAAAACTTGTTATCAGTCGTGTTAATTGAATTTAAGTTTTTTAAGACAATTGAAATAACAGCGATAAAGTAGCAATGCCAACAATTGAAAAGTTTAGAAGCAATAAAAAAAGTTATGGAGAAAAGCGCAAAAAGTAGGACAACTCCGGACACTTACTGAAAAAGAAGGACTGCCCCGGACGCCCTAAAAGAAGAGGACGGTGTCCGGGGAAAAGAGGACGGATGGCAACCCTATCTTCAATAAAAGTACTTATTAAACAAGTGCAAAAGGTGCACTGCAATTCAGTACTTTTCCAGTACTATTTTCACAGTTGCATAATAAGCGATTTTTCATCATTTTCATTTTATATATTTCTAAAAATTATATATTTTTCAAAATTTAATAATTTAAAAAATATTGAATTTATATAAATTAATTATAAATATTAAAATAATTGTTTCTATATTCAAAAAATGTAAACAAATATTGGTTCCGTCAGGAATAGAACCCGTTATCGTCTATTTGGAAATAAACTGCAGCAAAATCACTTTTTGGGCTCGATTTTAGAGCAATAATGCTTTAAAGCAGTACTTAAGTGATTTTTTTTGGATGTTATTCAGATTTATTTCTAAAAATGCTATAAAATATACTAGCGGATACTTTGGAAGCAACGAGAGAAGGGATTTTTTTGAACGTGTTTACAATTACTACTAAAAAAACAGTAAAAATACACTTACTTTTGAAGCAGTGAAATAAGTGGTTTGTAAAGCACCGTAAGTTGTTTTTCACATAGAAAAATTTCACTCGAACTTTAAAGGCCTCAAATTGCAATTTAGTTTATAAAAATGAACAATTTTTTAATTTTATAACAAATGACACAATCACAATAAACACGAAATGTCACTTTTTCCCAATAAAAATAATACCTATCAACGTTAAGTAGTTATAGAAAATCTACGTTAAACTGATTGGAGTATCAAATTTTTTTAAATAGTGAGTGTTTATGATAGTTCCGGTATAATCGAATGTACGTCAGTAAAACTTTGTAGGTAGTAACGCGAAGAAGTTACACTAGGTGTAAAAATGTGTAAACGTTGAGTTTTCAACGTTGATAATTATCCACGTTGTAAGTTAACGTGCATACGAAAAGTAATATGTCAGCTTTCGTCTAAAAAACGTTTTTATGCACTTTGTGCTTTTTTAAAAGTTAACGGATATAGTTAAGTCGAAAATACAGCTAGTGTTGTACATTAAATTTGCGTGAAAACAAACTCTAGACAATTTTCACGTGAAACTGATTGTCGTGAAAAATATTTTTTTTTATATGATGTATAACATTTTTTTTCACGTGAAACTTACAACAACAACTTATGGTGCTTAAAGCATACCCAGTCAGAAATCGCCAGTGGTACAAAAAAACAAGCACTGGCATACCACTGGGTAACCACGGTGTTAAAAATAAATGACTGGCAGAACACTCATTTGGGACGCTTTGCCAGCGTTTGCAAAAAGCGTTTTACCAGTATTTGTTTCACAAAAACTTCGGTGGTTTATTAAAAAAACCACTGGCAAAGAATTGGCTTAGAGTGATATGCCAAGGTTTGCAACCAGCGGTTATCCAGTGCTACCTAGACAATGCTACCAGACGTACAAAAATCAATTCACTGGTAGACCAATGATTTTATAAAAATGCTGACGCTTCGTTAAAAAATGTTTGTAGTCAGGAGGTTCCGAGTTCAAATCCGGTTGCAAGCAAAGAAATGTTTTTGCATTTTTAAAGTTAAAGTGCTTTGCCACCGCTTTCCCGTTTGTATTTTTCTGACTGGGTAACTTCAATTTTTTTCCAGGGCATGTTATTGATGGCTTAATGCAGAGAGGTCCTAACTCGATTTTTACGAAAGAAGAAAAAAAACTGCATGAAATCTGAAAAACTTTTGATAAAATAAATTCACACTTTTATCAAAACTAACAACAAAACAATAAAAGTTGCAAGATATTTTATGTCTAAAGTTTTTTACATTTTCATTACGGTGTTTTTCCATTTTTAGTAAAGTAATAAAAAATCAAGTTAGGGCCTTTCTATATTAAGCCATCGATGTGTTATTTTTTATTGTAATCAAATTATGCAAATAAAGACAAATTTATTTTGCATAAATTCCAAAAAATTAAAATAAAAAAACGAATATCATCAATATGTAACTTAATATAAAAAAAATAATAAAAAAAATATATTAAGTAAATAGAAATGTCATCACTAGATTAAAATAATAAATTATAAAATTAAAAAAAAAAAAAACACCTGAACAACTTTATAAGCCAAAAACCACGCCTTCTTAGTTTTATAAACAATTGAACTTTAACTATTTCAACATTCGTTAGAAGTATTTAACTAAAGAATTACATAATTTCCAATATTAGCTTCTAAAGACCGTATGACGCCTGCTTTATTTCGCATTGATTGAATATTTGAGAACAGTTCAAATCTATGGTCAAAGAAAAATCTCACAAGTGCAAAAAGTACAACCATATTTACATACCAGGGAAATCTATGACACCCTGTCAAAAAAAAGATTTTAAAAAATTTCAACTTTAAAGTGACAATTAGTCATTGTTTGTCGAGAATGTTATCAATTTCTAAAGTTTTTCTTTGTTTCTAGCGTTTTTTTTTTGTTTGTAACGATTTTTAATAATTTTTTAGCGATTTTCCACTCGAACAAAGTGTGCATCACTGTTGATTTGTTTGCATATTGTATTCCTTATTCTCTCTAATAAATATTTGTTGTTTCATTTCATCAATCCTATATCAATTCGATACAAAAAAAAATTAGCCAATTGTCATATGGGGCTTAAGGAACATTTTATTCAGAGACTATTAATTACACTGTGAGACAAATGGTAGGGGTCAGTGATCGGGAAGGGTTCAAACTACCGGGGAAAGTTAAATCGGTAAAAAAAGAAGTTATACGTGTCCCGGCGTTTCGCTGGGTCACCCCTAGGAATCGAGATATATCGATTTGACCTTTGGTGGTCTTTTTTTTACATAACTCGAGAACCACTAGTCCGATTTTGCTCAAACAATTTAAAAAAAAATTAAAAATTACAATTCCTTTAATCTGTTCATATAACGTTTTTCTATATACTCAACAGTTTTGCCGGATATGATACGAGTAATCGAAAAACAGGTTCCGAAATCAGAAAATGGATATTCATATTACACTGTACAACAATATCGAACTTTTTCTAAAATTACGGGGTTTTGACAATGGATTCTGATAGAGAAGGCTACGTACACGGTACACGTGTGTCGGCGTTTTGAAAGATCATATCGGAATTTTATTTTAGGGGGGGGGGGGTTAAAGTTTCTCCCCTTTTTCACATGTTTATTGTAAATCGGCATAGGAAACCATGTGTATCTTCCATTTTAGGTATAGGATGTGTTTAGCGAACTGATGTAAAACACTACGAGGAACATTTATGTGGAACATTTTATTGCTCTAACTCTTCAATTTTTGTCCCATTTTCAAAAAGGGACAAACAATACACGTAAGTTGAAGAGTCAGAGGGTTAAAATGTTCCACAAAAATGTTGCTCGTAGTGTTCTACATAATTTCACTAAACACATCCTATACCTAAAATGAAAGATTCCCATGATTTCTCCCTAAAATCCAGGTTTGTTGGATATTTGAGCGCCAATTCTGAATAAGTGCGAGATTAACCCTTAAACGCATTTTAAGTTTTGACTTATTTCTAGCATTAAAGTTAAATTACCTACTTTGATGTGTTCAGAGACTTATACACTCAAAATAGTTTGTAGTTTAAATTAACTGAAAATGTACTTTAAAATAAATGAAAAATCACTTGAAAACCGGTCTACTGACTTTTCATTTAAATCAAAAGAACTTTTCTTTTATTTTTAAATGTTAATAAATAAACTACAAAATCCTTAAAAAATAATGATTGTTCATTTATTTCGTTATTTTAAATTTCAAAAAATTAACTACAAAATCCGTAAGAATAAACGATATTTAGTTTATTTAATTTTTTTAACTGACCTAGAAATCGAAAAGGAATTCTTTTTTTAACAAAACATTTTAAATGAAAATATAAACTGTAACAGAAAATCCGTATTTATATGTAATTTATTTTTTAAATAAACGACAAAAACAGTTAAAAATATATTTCTTTGTATTTTAACTGAATAATCATTTAAAAATAAATGTACGGATAACTTTTTAAATAAACTACAGTCAGTTACTATAATAATATTTTCAGTGCAGTAGAATTTCGTGACAAATATTTTTGTGGAACATTTTATACCGCTTTGAGGCGTTAAGTTTATCAAACTTCCTCTTTTGAAGATTAAATTATAGTTTTATTCCGAAACAAGCTTTCGAACGAAAGAGTACTAAAAATTTTCTTTCGCTTATTATCTCCTTAATCTCCGAGATGGCCGAGAATGAGATTTCTTTTTTCTACATTCTCATAACAATTCGGTTCTGTCAACTGATTTTTTATAACCGAATTCATTCGGTTGCAGTAATCTAGAAATTCGGTTTCTCCAACCGAATTTAGATGCCACAACCGAATTTTGTTGTCACAACGTTCTAATTCGTGTCTCACAATGGAATGCGGTTGGGTGCAAAAGTGGATATTAAAAACAAATTTTAGTATTGGTCCCGCCAGAATTCAAACCCGCGATCATCTGTTTGGCAATAAACAGAATCCAAATTAGTACTTAGGATCACTTTTAGAACAATAACGCCTTAGAAGCAGTAATTAAGTGATCTTTTGGATGTTGTTCAGAATTACTTATATATGTAAAGCATGACTTCCAATTGTTTTGCTGGGCACTTCACCATTGCGAGATATTGTGTCTTATTATCTTCAATAAAAGTACTTATTAAACAAGTGCAAAAGGTCCACTGCAACTAAATTCTTCTTTCAGTACTTTTTTCACAAGTGCATAAAAAGCAATTTTTAATCATTTTTATTTATTTTTCAAAATTAAGAAATATTGAATTTAAATAAATTAATTCCAAATTATAAAAAAAAAATTTTTTCACTAAAACATTTTGTTCCCGCCAGGATTCGAACCCGCGATCATCTGGAAATAAACTATATCCAATTCGTTTATTTGAATCACTATTAGAGCAATTAAGCTTGAGAAGCAAAAACCACTTAAGTATTTTTTTGGTTGTTGTTCAGAATTACTTCTAGAAAAGTTGTAAAATTACTGAAACGGTTACTTTAGCAGCAAAGAAAGAAGTGATTTTTTGAAGTTGTTTAGAATTACTTCTATAAAAATCACTAAACAACACTTATACGTTAATACTTTGGTAGTAATGAAAGAAGTGGTTTGTAAAGCAAGATTTCCAATTCTTTGCTGCAAAATAGTATATTTTAGTACTTCGCTATGGAAAATTTGGAGGTATCCTCACTTTTTCACTCACAACTACTGAACAACTGAACTAATTTTGATTATTTCTAATGCTTAAGTGCTGAGAAGAATAATAAACAATCTAGGTAAATATTAGCAATCTGAAATTCGTTTTCACACCGACATATAATGTCTATTTATTCAAATAAAATTGGCAATGGTGTAATATTTTTGTTGAAAACCACACACATAAATATATTTAAAATAGTTTTAGTTCTATTACAATTCAATATTATATTGTGTATAATTAAATATAATTATTATGTTTTCATTTACGCGTAATTACATTTGAACGTGTAATATGTACATTTCGCTTACAATCAAACAATTAAAACGTCACATCACGTCGCGTCATGGAAGAGGCGACTTCTATCTTCTGTAAATTCTTGTAATATATAATTTTTGTTATTATTACCTACATGAATAGCAGACGATTTCTTTGGGAATTTGATAGACACCAAAACCCTGCTAACGCCCTATAAATAACCCAATATACAGAATGTTTGTTATCAATGCGATCTTTCTTTGTAAAAAAGTTTAGATAAGACCAGATACGATTATATATGTATATTTACATACAATTTGAGTCTATTTAATTATATCAGAGTTCAGATATGTTCATATAAGTACAACTTCAGATATATGTATCCTAGGATTTTTTACGCTTTACCGGCCCGCATTGGAGAAAAACGACACTTTAGCTAAAATCGTGTTGTTCGGCTATAACTCCTGAACGGATTAAGATACTTTAATTTTTTAATTTGTACTGTATTTGCATTAAAAATGTTTGTTTAAAAAAAATATTACTTTGCCAATCAACAGCCCCTGTCCACGACCCTGTTTATTGGGTTTAATATTGCAAAATAAAAAGCCATGTATTAGCCCGTGTTGTGTCAAGTTTACACCGTGCATAATAATTGTTTATTGTAAACAATTTTGTTTTGTTTTAAATATTCTTTAATGGAGGAAAATTAAACATTAATATAGTCTGTTACAAAAAAGGTACCGCCAATAAATTTTTTTCGTTTTTATATTGTTTCCATTTTGTTCAGTATATCTGCTCAGTATTTTGTTCTTCCTTATAAATAAAATATGTAAATAATAGCATTTTGTACTTTTTATATAGTGTAAAATAACATATGACAGATACTTCAAGTAAATATTACTGAAATGACATTGATTTACAATAAACATTCAACAAGAAATTAAAAAAAAAGAAATATGGTAAAGCACTTAACAAAAATACTCGTACAACTTTTTTAATGCAAATGTTCAATTAGTTCATATTCATATGAGTTGGGCAGTAGTTTAAGTACAGTATGTAGTCTTTATATTATGAACGATTGCAATTATATCACTTTAAGGTTTAGAAATTTTGTTGGAAATATTATTATTTTTGGAAAATTAACTTAACATACAGGCAGCGATTACAAACTACTTTTCAATATTCGAAAAAAGTAGGAAAAACGTCGATTAAAGCACATAGGAAACTATGTGAATATTTCATTTTAGGTATAGGATGCGTTCAGCGAACCTATGTAAAACACTACGAGCAACATTTTTGTGGAACATTTTAACCCTCTAACTCTGCAATTAAAGGGACTTTTTTGGCCCATTTTAAAAAGGGGACAAAAAAGACCCGCAAGTTAAAAAGTTAGAGGGTTAAAATGTTCCACAAAAATATTTATCGTAGTATTTTTCATAAATCCACTGAACATGTCCTATACCTAAAATGGGAGATTAACATGGTTGACCCCTTAAATCCATGCTTGTTGAAGATTTGAGGGCCAATTCTGAATAAGTACGAGATTAACCCTTAAACACATTTTAAGTTTTGACTTATTTCTGGCACTGAAGCTAAATTTTCAACTTTGATGTCTTCAGAAACTTATAGTTGAATTTCACGACAAATATTTTTGCGAAACATTTTAACCCTTTTACTCTTCAATTAAAGGGACTTTTTTGACACCTTTTTAGAAGGGGACAATAAAGCCCGGTAAGTTACAGAGTTAGATGGTTAAAATGTTCCACAAAAATGTTCCTAGTAGTGTTTTACATAAGTTCGCTGAACGCATCCTATACCTAAAATGAAAAATTCATATAGTTTCCTATGCCGATTTGCAATCAACATTTGAAAAAGGGGGAAACTTTAATATAAAATTCCGATGTGATCTTTTAAAACGCCGACACACGTTATTTTTTTTTTTGTCTCCTCTACCAGAATTAATTTGCAGAACCCCGTAAATCCTAGAAACGAAATTTGAAAATTTGTAAGTTTTTTAAAAAATTTTCAATTTTTTTACGATTTTCATAATTTATCCCATTTTAACCCTGGGCGAATTGCAATTATCTAAATATTTTCTAACTTTGAAAGACCAGGAATAGCTCAAAAATTCTTCGATTAAGCTGAAATTTTTTACTGAATTAGTTTTTCTAATAACCTTACAAAATAAACTCCCGTGGAGCGGGTTTCGAAGCAGTTTTAAAATCGCTCATACAATGAAAGCCAGTCTATTGAGCATTATTTATTAATGCTTTCGATTCATAACATTTATAAAATATTAAAAAAGTAATTTAAAAGTTGGTTAAACGTAAATAGATGTTATTACACTGCCACATCTGTAGTATTCTGGAAGATGACAAAGCAAATTGTGACAGTTTTTTGTTGTTTTCTTTAATATTTAAGATATTTAATAACGCTCCTAGATGAGAACAAGAAATTCTCATTGAGTTTCCAGTTTTACCCATCAAATATTTCTAAAAATTAGCAAAATTCGTCCGCTGATGACTTTCTTGGGCAAGAATAAAATTCGGAGAGGTACAAGCCTACAGAGGTACAAGCAAATTATTTTCCACAATTTTTTAAATAAGTTTAGGGATTTTAGTATATTAAAAATGTCCAAATTTCGAATAACGAATAATAAAAACAAATATTTTTTTAACATTTTTGTAATTTTTTACCAATTTCGATTAATCGTATTAAATTATTCGTTATTCGAACTTTGGACATTTTGAATTATTCGATTAATTTTTGACAAAATTGTTCGATTAATCAATTGAATACCGTAGTCACGACCATTTAAAAACTTAGTTTTTTAATGAAAACTTTACCACATCTCCAATATTGTTTATAATTTAATGTCACTGTACTGTATTTTAATTAATTATGAACTGAATAAAATATTGTACATTGTATTTACAAAAAAAGTAGAGTATCAATGAACCCCTTTTTTTTGTTTGTTCAGCATTAACTTGGTTTTTTTTTGTGTTTTTATGTAAACTTTGCGAAAATAAATTTTAACTCATTAGCGCTCACTTTGAAGTTTGTTTTTATTTTTGTTTTTCTTAGTAAAATTTCTTTATTTAGTTGGCACAAATAAGTTTATATTTCAAAGTAAAACATTAAGATCTTTCACACCGAAATATACAAGAAATTAAAAATAAAACAAGAGTAAAAAGCAAGGTTGGTTACCGTTATCGTTATAATACCGTTATTGCTAAAATACCGTTTCAAATTGAATACCGTTACCGTTATCGATACCTCTAAAAAATTTTCTAAATACCGTTATCGTTACCGATACCGTTATATTTATGGGTAGTTACCGGTATTTTACCGGTATTTATTATTTTATATAAAAATTACAATTTTTTTATTTTTTATTTTATAATCTTGAGTGTTTTTTTTTACAAAAAATTTATAGATAATAATTTTACTTATTAGAACTACCAGTATTGAATTTATAGGTTAAAATCTGTATTTTCAGTACTTAAAATTAAAAATATGCCATGTTTTTACTTGTTTTTATATGTTTTTAACATAATTTTTAATACCGGTACGTATCGGTATTGCTCTTTCGATAACGGTATACCGTTACCGAAACAGTCTTAAATACCGTAACCTTTACCGTTACCTAAACAAACGAAATCTGATACCGTTACCGTTACCCTTACCGTTATTCGTTTCGGTAACCAACCTTGGTAAAAAGTTAAAGTCAGGCATACCGACTATATGAGACTCTATACCACAGTATGATAGGGGTCATATTCCGGGAATTGGTTCAAATTCTAGGAAGGGGATTTCTACTAACGGTGAAATATACATATAATGAGGTGTAATAAAAAGTGGGTCTTTGCCGAGTATTTTTGGTAGTTAAACAACAACACAAAAACGGGATCAAAATTATAAGAATCCCGATTTCTCCGATATTGGAACGGATCGGGATTCCGGTTATATTTTAAGAAATGCTTCTAATAAGCTTTAAAGGTCATTGAGAATGCAACTGAAACGACTATTTATTGCATAATTTCATTCTACGTTTCATTGGCGATTGTCCAAATTCCTCGGGGGTTTCATTTATTATAAAATCTGGCCACACATAAAGATACAGAGGAATAATATTAAGTAAAAAATATAACAACAATACAATTTAATGTAAAATATAACAATACTGCATTAGCACAAGATAAAGCAGCTTAAAATTAAAAAAATTTACTTATTTTTAAGATATTTTTTTATAAATTAAGATAAGGTTATATTAAATTTATGTAAAAACAAATTTTACTAAATTTAAGTAAGAATTTACTTAATTTAAGTTAATTGCTTTACTTGTTTGAAAAAAAAAAACAGTATCTACTCGATTTATGTTAAAATTTTTTGGAACCGGATCATCACCAAATTTCTTAAAATTTAGTTCAAATTACTTAATATTTGGGAAAAAATTTTCTTGAGTGTACCAAAAAAAAAGAAAAAGTCCTCTCAGGTTTTGCTGCTAAACCTTAGGTAAACACAGCCTACTCCTTGAAACACTTTACCAAGTTTGAATTTTAATGTTTTCAGGTTTGCCTAAGTTTCACGGTTGCTTTTGTGCAATTCTTGCATATTGAGTGTGTTTTTTATATTTTTTATGGAATCACCCATATTTTCACGTATAATTTAAATCTTAGACATTTGAAGTAAAATATTATTTCTGCATCAGAGCAAAAGAAACTAACAGTTTTTAATGCATTTGCATGAGTAACAACAATTTCGAATTCAATGTTGTTTCTTGTCTGTGCGGATATTTTCCTTTTCATTTTTTTATTTTTTTTTTTTATTTTATTTACTTTTATTTCTTAAATGACACCATGCTTATTGAAAAAATCCACATAAAAATAGAAACACAGAGCAACAACGAATTCCAGCCTCAGTAATTCCAAAGTGAAATGGAAATATACCAACAGTTATACCCTCAAAAAAGTTTGACAGTTACTATATAACAGTTGTTTGTGTAGTAATCTGTAGTTGTTGTTGTTCTTAACTAGAATTTTAGTTGCCTTTCTATGGAAAAATACAAAACAACTATTGTGAGATTTATTTAATAAAATAGCGAATAAAAGCAGCAGTTGTTTAAAGCAGTTATTTTCAATATTATAGTAAACAATTAGCAAAATAGTATTTTTACAGTAAACAATTATTTTTGTTAGTTATTTTAAAAATAAACAAATTCGTTGATTTTTTTAAATTCAGGTTTAGTTTATATTTGTTATTATTAATATATTCTTACCCCTCAATTCATAAATGCTTTGTAAAGTTATGGCAGGTTTACAAAACGTCATTTTCATACAAAATTTGTTCAATAAACCTCCTATAATTTTACAAAGCGTTTATGAATTTAGGGGTTAGTTTGCAAATAAAATAATTTAATTGTAATTGAAAAAAGTTATTTTTTGACTTTTATTTTTTTGAGCAAAAAGAAGTGATACTATTTCGACAAAAAACACATTAAAATATTAAAATCTTGACAAATTCATATCAAACATATAAAAATATGAGAAATCCCCATAAAAGCGAGCTCCATGAAAAATTTTAGTTGCCATTTATTAAAAAAAAAATGTTTACTCTTGCTCAAAAAAATAAAAGTCAAAATATAACTGTAATTTTTTGCTTGAAAAAATAAAAGTCAAAAATTAACTTTTATTTTTGCTCAAAAAAATAAAAGTCAAAAAATAACTTTTATTTTTGCTCAAAAAAATAAAAGTCAAAAAATAACTTTTTTTTTCTGCTCGAAAAAATAAAAGTCAAAAAATAACTTTTATTTTTGCTCAAAAAAATAAAAGTCAAAAAATAACTTTTTTTTTTTGCTCAAAAAAAATAAAAGTCAGAAATTTAAAAAGCAATGCATTTTTTGGATGACTAGGCCACAAGGATCATTATCATGTGCTTGAATCAATTCTCCGTTATTTGGTTATATGTGCTTTTTTTGTTTAAAAATTCAAAAATAACTGTTATTTTCGGTCCCTGCATAAATAACCTAATAACTGGAGCACTGTTTAGAATTTTGACCTTAAATTGTATGTAGGATGAAATAATTATAAATTTGTTTTGTAACCAGCAAAAAAGAGATGGCAAAGCAGTAGAAAATGCACTGCAATTAATGATGTACTTCTTTTTTAACGTAAACACTAATGATTTAAACATTGAGTTGTCATAGGAGAAAAGTACTCCGACTTCAATATTTTCCAGTACATTTTCGCAAAAACAAATTATATTGATTGATAGTGCTTGGTAGTACTTCACAATGCATTGTCCATCATTGGTTCTAGGAAAGTTTATTTCTCTATTTGTTGTAAAATAAATTGTGAATTTTATTGGGAATTTGTAATATTTGATCTTAAAACGGAACAAAAATAACACTCATTAAAAAAAATTAAAAAAGAAAATATTGCTCCCATCAGGAATCGAACCCGCGATGGAAATTAACTGTATCAAAATCACGTTTTATGACCACTTTTAGAGCAATAGTGCTTTGGAAGCCATACTTAAGTGATTTTTTTTTATTTTGTTCAGAATTACTTCTAAAAAAATGTGTAAAAATATATTAACGGATACGTTGGAAGCAATGAAAGAAGTGATTTTTTTAAGTACTTCAGAATTACTTCTGAAAAAGCAGTACACTTACGGATACTTTTGCAGCGATAAAAAAAGTGGTTTGTAAAGATTTACAATTCTTTTTGCTGGGTGATTTTCAATTGTTGGATGTGCATATTCAATAGAATTTGAGGAAAAAATATTGTGATGCACAAATATATCTTTGTTTTAACTGTTATTGACAGTAGATTCTACCGACAAACTTTTTTAAATGTATTATAAGTTTCCATAACCATTAGCTCAGATTTGATTGGCTCCCGAAATATCTGTCTATTTTAGTGATAACCACGGCGCTAAGACGCAAAAAAGATTGATAATTGTTACCCAGATTGTTTGCTATTCTCCTGAGTAATTTATTATTGAAAATTATCAAAATCAGTCTGGTGTTTAAAAATTGGCAAGTGATAATGTGAGGAAAACTCTGAAATATCAGCTGTATTTTCGCTCATATCTATCAACGTTAAGTCTTTAATGCAAACATACGTTTAATTGATTAAATGTATAAATAAATTTTAAACCGTTAATTTTTTTAATATTCGCGGTATAATCGAACGTACGCCAACCAAACTTTTTTTAGGTGGAAACGCGAAGAAGTTATGTTAGATGTGAAAATGTATAAACGGTGAGTTTTCAACGTCGATAATTATCCGCGCTGAAGGATAATTATCGACGTTGTTAAGTTAAATTAATTTTTTCATTTACATATGTTCTGACTAAATAAATTTCTAAAGAGAAAAAATAAATAAAATAATAAAAATAAATAAAATAAATAAAAAATAATAAAATAAAGTGCCAAAAATGGTGATTTTTTAAAATGTTTGTATGGGGAACCCCCCAGGGGAGTTCCAGGGGGTGTGCCACTGGCATGGGTGGATCGGCCCTCCAAAGTTAGTGGGGGTCGGTCATACATTTGGACTTGATTGGGGCACTCTAAATGGGTCAAAGTGGGATTTTTCAAAACTTGACCCTACGGGACAAAAGTCAACAGATTAATTTTTTCATTTACATATGTTCTGACTAAATAAATTTCTAAAGAGAAAAAATAAATAAAATAATAAAAATAAATAAAATAAATAAAAAATAATAAAATAAAGTGCCAAAAATGGTGATTTTTTAAAATGTTTGTATGGGGAACCCCCCAGGGGAGTTCCAGGGGGTGTGCCACTGGCATGGGTGGATCGGCCCTCCAAAGTTAGTGGGGGTCGGTCATACATTTGGACTTGATTGGGGCACTCTAAATGGGTCAAAGTGGGATTTTTCAAAACTTGACCCTACGGGACAAAAGTCAACAGTTGGGGGTAGTAGAATTCGTTTTAGAGGTATGGTTCCTTCGGCAAAGTTTCTTATTTTGATCCCTAGAATACGATTTTCACTGAGCCATGGGCGATTATTAAATCGACCCGCCCTAATGTGCATATATGATTAATATGTGCTCACATATACCCTCAATTTTTGGATCCTAACATATATGGGCATATATGATATTATATGATGGTATATGGAACTACATATGTACAAACATATAATCAGCTATACCCATATATATTCATATACGAGCGCATATATGATCATATATGTTCATATACGAGCGCATATATGATCATATATGCTCAAATATGATCCAATTTTCAGCTAGGGTCTATAAGCTTTTCTTGATTGTTTTTTTTTTCACTGTTAAGTATCAAAATCTCGCAATTTGGATGTAAACGCGATGTTAGTGATTTTCTAAACAATTTCGAGGTGTACTCATATTTTACTCGCAACTTTTTACCTGCCGGACTGATTTCGATAACTTTTGACAACAAACTGCTCAGACCGTTAACAAACAATCTGATAAAAATCAGCCATTTTGTTTGCACGTTTGTGCCATGAACGCCAGTAAAACCGGCAGCTCTTTAAAGAGGCTATAAAATAAAAATTCGAGCTATGAACCAAAATTTGTTTCACAGTGAAATAAAAAGAAAAGATTCCATTAAAGTAAATTAATGAATGAATACACTTCTGCATCTTCAGTAGTTATGGTTACTAACAGCGTTTGTAACATTGTAAAATATTTAGGAGAGCATGAGTAGAGATCAGTTACCCACTTTATTGCACATTACGCCTTGAATACAAAAAAGCTAAACCAGTGATAATGTTTCATAGAAATTTTTGTTTAAAAACCGGCAAGATTTGCCTTCAATAAAAGTAAAACTTGCTAAAATTGTACATTCATTTTGGTAAATTTTACCAAGTTTTTACAAAACACAATTTAATGAACTGAAAAAAGCTACTGAACTGATAATTTCGACTAGCTCACAACAAATCTTCAGAAAATGCAACGATTTTGTGTATTTTAAATGCGTCCGTTTGTCAGTCGCTATAAATAACATTCATCTGGCGGATGGAATCAAAACATTACACTACACTATTAAAGTGCATATAAAAAATGCATTTTTTTTTTTTTTGTAAGGAAATGATTTGTATACAATACACTTGACTTAAAAGTCAAATAACAAATTTGTTAAACCATCAACCATTTAAAACAAATGAATAAGACAAATGATTTTATTGTTCAATCGCAGGAGAAAACCAACAATGAATATAATGAATTATCAAAAATAAAAAAACAAATACCTACTTTGTTATTAATAAAGAAAATAATAATTTATTATATGATTAAAACGAAATATTTTACATTTATTAATCTTATCTTTAGTTTTAATGAACAAATTTGAACAAACGACCTTTACGATTTAAAAATATGTTTTTTGTAATTCGACCAAAAAAATTGTTCACTCTTTATAAAAAATTCTGACTGAAAAATATTTGCGTTGTCTTTTAACAAAATTCTTAATTAACTGATAATATTGTGTTCTTGAATGCCAATCTTAAAAAAATAAATTGATAACGTTTTCATATTTTAAGCAATTGTCAATGATTTTGACAATTCTTTTTTTTTTTAATATAAAACTTTTCTTTGGCAAAATTTGCATAATATTTGTCACGTAATTTATAGTTTTGTATACTTTTTATTAGAGTTAGATTTGAAAACTTTAGACTTTCGACTTTGTTATTTGAGTACATAATTTGTGCTCTTATCGATAAGAGTAGTCATATCGCAACAGGTGGGGTTAGTTTTGGGTTTAAAGTCTAACATGACTCAATAGGGATTAATAAACTTTTTTAATAAAATAAAACAGTTTATCTATTGTGTATATGGAAAATTTAATATCTATAGAAAAACAAAATCGGTTCCCATGAACCTTGTATTGTTGATGAATTGTTTATCTATATCTTGCTAATGGTAAAATTTATGAAAGAAAACTAAACATTAGCAAGGGTAAAAGTTTTCAAAGTATCTAAAGTTAGGGTGATAACTTATTGAAATTATTATAATATCTTGACAACATTTCTCATTGATATTTCAGATTTAATAGCAAAAAATATCACTTAAAATACCAATATTCCATTTAAAATAAATTAATTTTGGCGCCCAACGCAAGACCTTTAATAGCAAATATTATGGTATTGACGCCATTTCAAGAAAATTAAAAAAAATTTTGTCTTAAAAAATTGCGATTATAATTTTATGTAGGTGTATTGTAAAACAGCATTAAAATATGGTTAGCAGTCTTCAGATTTTTAATTCTTATTTTTAAACGCCTAAAGGGTTTTCACTCATTTTCAAAAGCAAACTTTTAAGAACAATGACAAAAAATTTTACTAAGATTGGGCTATACCGATCACCTATTAAAGCATGCATTTTTAAATTTTTTTTAAATTTAAATGTCTTGTGTACAAAAATGCCTCTAATTAATGTCAACTATTATGTTATATTTCCTTGATAAATTTGTAGCACTTTGTCACAGTTTGTCTACCACTGTGGTATGTTCACATTTCTGATACGAGTACTTCAAACTCTACATTGTATATGATTTTCAAAAGTGATTTCATAAAAAATTACAAAATTGTAAATTATTGTAACAAATTACAAAGCCATTTAAAAGTCAAATTTATTTAGGTTGTATTATTGTTTATTTTAAAACAGTTTGGTATAGTTTGGTATAAAACTATTTGACATTTAAGTGCTGGTAATTTTTTTTTATGTCAAACACAAAAACAAAAGAGTTTCTTTTTGAACATGATTTCAAATAATATATCATCGTCCACATAACAGCAACAAATGCTATGAGCAACCAGAAAAATACTTAAACAAGTCAGTTTTATTTAAACAAAAACAAAATTTCAAAGAGTTTCCGCACTTTAAAAGTTGCGTGTGGTTTTGTTTTCTAAAGCCATTAAAAAATCACAGAATGAAGAAAAAAAAAAATAAAATATTTAAAACTCTTCAAAAAGCGGCAAAAATAAGTTTCTTGTTATTGTGAAAATAAAAATATTAGCTTATGATCTTAAAACGGTTTAAAATGAACTTTATAAACACAGTTTTGTAGCAAAAAACATATTAGGGGCCTTCACATCTTGCCATAATATAAAATAAATGCAACCTTACATCTAAAGGGCCGAATATAGACTAATGTACTGAGAGACATACAAGGAGAAAATAAAAAATTTGCTGTGACAACCGAATACTATAATACTTCCTCACCCAGTGTAGAAAATCATTACCAGATATGTGGTTATGTAACTACAATACATACTTGGAAATAATGGATATTAAGAAAAATCTAAAAATATGTCATTACATATATGCTTACCAGTATTGACAAAAACAATGAGTCTAAAAATAGATTTTGAAAAAAATAAGTTTTATAAAAAAAAATATTTTTTTATTGTAAATTTTGTTTGCATAAAATTTGCTCGTGCCGGGAATCGAACCTGGGACTCCAGATTTCCAGTCGATAAGTCCAGCAACTGTGCTATCTCGACATGTTATATTTGATAGATAAAAACATAACTGGTTGCATATATATCTACAGATAGATTTAAAAAAAAATTTACAAAAAAAATAAAATAAAGCAAAATGTACGAGAGTGGTATGCCTGACGTCGCACAGTGGGCCAGCATCTTCGAATTTTGGCCAAAACTAGAATATTGAGTATATGAGACTAAAAAGTATCACAAAGGGGGGTTTAGAAGTTGATGACCACGAATCTGAAATAAAAATTTAAAATTGAAAATGGCGGATCTATGAATTTTTAGTTTTTAATATATTGGGCTTAAAATAATCCATTATATAGGTCTAGGGTCCGCTGATTAAAAATCTGAAATTAAAACTTTGAAAATCAAAATGGTGAATCCAACATGGCGATAAACAATTTTTTCATTAAATTTCTAATATCGTCTGATTTACTTAAAATCTCCACCAGGGGAAGTTATTGGGTAGCAGATGACGAATTTAAACTCAAGTTTTAAAAATTCAACATTGCGGATACAATATGGCGGCCATAAATTAAAAATTGTTATGTGTTGAAAAATAAATTACACTGTAGACAGCAGAACAAAATAAGGTTCTGACAACTGATTCTGGCAGAGGGAACCAAAGAAAAATATACGTATATCGGCGTTTTAATAGTTTACGTCTGTTCCTATGTTTTTTTTTTTTTGGGGGGGGGGGGTTTGAAACTTCCTCCCTTTTGCAAATGTTAATTGTGAATCGGCATAGGAAAATGTGTAAATCTTCCATTTTAAGTATAGGATGTGTTCAGCGAACTTATGTAAAACACTACGAGGGACATTTTTGTGGAACATTTTAACCCTCTAACTCTTCAATTAAATTGACTTTTTTGACCCCTTTTTAAAAAGTAACAAAAAAGACCCGTAAGCTGAAGAGCTAGAGGGTTAAAATGTTCCGCAAAAATATTTGTCATGAAATTCTACCATAAGTCTCTAAAGACATCAAAGTTGAAAATTTAACTTCAATGCCAGAAATAAGCCAAAAATTAAAATGAGTTTAAGGGTTAATTTCGTACTTGTTCACAATTGCCGCTCAAATGTCCCACAAACCAGGACTTTAGGGGATTAGTATGTATGAGAAAACCAGAACCTCCATTTAAGCTAATTTTTAGTCCTATTTTTTTAATTTTTACCAAAACTCTGGAATGTTGTCAATCAGCGAGATCTGAAGGTATTTTTGCAGTTAAAGGGAAAAATCTCGAAAGTTTATGAACGGTCGTAAACGGTAGCAAAAACCTAGGTAGAAGACATCTTAGGGAACATATTGGCATTCAAGTTTTTCAAATATAGAACATTTTGGAGCTTTTTCTTAAAATTAGGATTTAAAAAAAACCTCATATTTCTGAAGTAAAATTAATAATTTATAACTAGTTTCAGTTTTATAATTTGAGATTGTTTTTGGAACAAATTATGTGATTGTTTATTTATGATTTTTTTGTTGTATCATTATAAAATAAAAAAACGTCATAATATAATTAAAACTATGATAAAAAATTATAAAACTTTGACTTTGAACTCTCGCCAACTAACAACAAGTAACCATAATGATACAATATTTCACTCTCAAAATATTCAAGAATGCTAGAATTTGAATACAAAAATATATTTTCCCTTTACCTGAATTGTACGTTTGGTTAAAAAAATGGCGATTCTGGCCCACAGTGCGTCGCCTCCATAAGCAATTGCCTTACAGCCCACATTGCCCATTCGAACAAGTAGTCAATTCCATGGCCAAATTCCAGAGCAGTCGTGATAATAAAGGGTGTTTTTTAGAGGTTCCATTTTCCGATAATGTTTAAGCGGTCACAAATTGATCTGGCAACGCTATTATAAATTGTGTTCAGTTTCGTTTGACATTTTATCACGAACAGACAACAAGGCAAATATGCGTTTGAAGCAAAAAATGTAAAAACAAGCTTTTTTCTTAAAATATGCAACTACAAATCGATGCCATTTTGTTAAATTGATGATTCGAATAAATATTTGGTCCAAATTAGTTTTGGACTATCGAGAAAAAACATGCATTTGCATGGAATTCCTTGCCCTACTTATGACATTGTACAATATTTAATTTTTTAAATCCAGCTATGAGAACTTTTTTCAAACCCAGTTAAAGAATTTGAAAAATTTCATCGTTTCTTTTTTTATTTATGAAATCATAAATAAATTTATTCTAAGAATTTGCTAAAAACAACACAAAACTACGAATCTGGTTTACAGATCATTTATCGGTTTTTTTTATGCTGTATCTTCTAATTTGTATATATTCTTCTTCTTATTATTTTAGAAGCTCTATGCCAAAGCATTGTATGATAATATAGCTGACTCACCAGATGAATTGGCCTTCAGAAAGGGCGACATACTTGCTGTCATTGAACAGGACACTGATGGTCTGGCCGGTTGGTGGTTGTGTACATTACGCGGTCGTCAGGTAAGAGAGTGTCATACAAGTTTAACACACACACACTACATATATATTTGTTGACTTTATGCATGAGATGTAAAAGAATTCTATCTTTATAGTTAAAAATTTAAATTTTATTTAAGAAAAATTAAATTTTTTTCATAAAAATCAAGGGAAATTTGTTATTCTGTTTCCCAGCCAGCAAACAAGCTCAAAAATTAATCAAACAAAAGGTTTAAAAAAATTCAAAAGGCTCAAAAATTAATAACACTGTGAGACAAATGGTAGGGGTCAGTGATCGGGAAGGGTTCAAACTACCGGGGAAAGTTATATCGGTAAAAAAGAAGTTATAAGTGTCCCGGCGTTTCGCTGGGTCAACCCTAGGAATCGAGATATTTCGATTTGACCTTTGGTGGTCTTTTTTTTGACATAACTCGAGAACCACTAGTCCGATTTTGCTCAAACAATTTTAAAAAAATTAAAAATTACAATTCCTTTAATCTGTTCATATAACGTTTTTCTATATACTCAACAGTTTTGCCGGTAAAAATAAATGTATGAAGAAAAAATTATTTTTTGCCTAAAATATTAAAAAAAAGTAATAAACAAAAGGTTATTGATTTTTATGGTAGCGGTAACAAACATTTATTTTTACCGGCAAAACTGTTGAGTATATAGAAAAACGTTATATGAACAGATTAAAGGAATTGTAATTTTTAATTTTTTTAAAATTGTTTGAGCAAAATCGGACTAGTGGTTCTCGAGTTATGCCAAAAAAAGATATATCTCGATTCCTAGGGGTGACCCAGCGAAACGCCGGGACACGTATAACTTGTTTTTGACCGATATAACATTTCCCGTTGGTTTCATCCCATCCCGATTTTGACTGTCTCATAGTGTAATTGTTTGAGCCATTTTTGAATTGTTCACAAAATATTCAAATTTGTTTACATTTCTGAGTCATTTCTGAACCATCTTTTCGATTTAATAATTTGGCTAAAATTTTTGTGTATTTTATGATTCATTTTAGAAGGCTCATATTTTCTTCCAAAATATGAGCAATTTTTGACAAAAAAAATTTTTAAATTTCAAAAAAATGTGTTTTATTTGTGTAAGTTTTGACTCATAGAATAAAAACCCTCAAAAAAGTATCCACATTTTGCTGGCTGGGTTATCAAAAATATTTTAATATGAAAATTTAAATAATGTTGTAGGACTTCACACCTACTTAATCAACTCTAAAATTATAACATTAACATTCCAGTCTTAAAATTTAATATTCCCGTAAAAACGCCAGTGAAAAGTAGCAGTTCCGTCAAACATTTTTCTTGAATTTCGCGAAAACTATTCAGCATTTATACCCTATGGTGCAGGGTAAATATGTATTTAAAAACAAATTAAATTTCACTTGGAAACACTAATATTTCATTAAATTCAACTTACATTTACTTTGTTTTTTGACTGTTAATAAAATGAACCACAAATAAGTCAAAACAATTAACAGAAATTACTTACATACATTTTTTTATTTAAAAAAAAAACAATGAGCGAATAAAATGAATTTTACGAATATTTTAGTATTTTAAGTAATTTCTACTTTTGAATGAATGACTTACAAATGTAGTTAAAATTTACAATTCTTCTACAAATTAATGTTATTTTCACTTGAAACAAAAAAAAAATTAAATACTACTGGAACAACTAACAAATTCTGACTGCACAAGTTCCCTGAATGTATGATCTTCTTTAAATGGTCACAAATAGATGTGACTAATTTGGAAGATGACAAAGCAAATTGTGGTATATATATTAAAACAATTAATATTTATGCCGATGAAAATAAATTTGAATTTAAATCGTTAAAATTCTTGGTTTAACGAAGTTAAAATGTTGAAAATAAATTTAAGATAGTGCGGCATTTGAATTTTGTTTTTTTGTTTTAAAGGGAAGCAAGACTCAGAAAATTCTTCCTATTAATTAACGCGTTGCTTTCTTTGCAAAGAGGATAGAGAAGAAATGAATAGTGGTGACAGATAAAGGGCTTCAAATATGGCAACACTGTAATTGCACGAGGTTTTGAATCTTAGAACAGTTGTTGTGCGCCATCTAATGGAGAGTTGGCTAACTTTGTTAAAGCTATTTTAATTCATTTTACTTTGTTATGTTATTTTACTTCGGTGAGGTAAGTGCAATGGGAATACCGAAGAAGGACGCTACGATATGTATGAGAATTTTAAATTTCTTAATTTTTAGATTACGAAATTCTTAACATTTAAGATTTTTTACCTAAGAAGAAACATATTTTTTGTACAATTTTAAAGAGAGAGAATGTAGCTGGACGAGTTTTAAAAAAATGTTCAGTAAACTAATGAAGTTTTCTTCACAAAGTAAATGGAAAATTTCTTAAATTTGATGGAAAAAACTTCATATAAATATTTTATGAATCTAGTTTTAATGGAATTTTTTCATTGAGTGTATGAAACCTTTAATAAATAAAATGAAATTTTTTTTTCACTTTATAAAATACTCCATTAATTCAATGAAAAGTTTCAATGGACGAGTTCTAGTGAAATTTCATTGGTTTTATAAAAAAAAAATCATTAATAACATGCAGATAATTTTCCCAGTGTAGTTTGCATTTAATTTAAATCAACTTGATTTCATTTAAATTCCATTCCTAAAAGAATTCATTCATTAAAAATCTGCTTCAAAAGCAGCACGGTCTTTACATGTTTATGCTGATCTTGAAATTAAAAATAAATTTTTAATTTTTTATTCATATTCTTTGGTATGGATGATACAGTAATGGAGAGTGTGTAAAAAGGAATTAGTGCCTCTAAGCCAAAATATATTTAAATGAGTTATTGTGGCAAATCAAAGTACAAGTGTTGGGCTAAAAAATGAAAATTTTATATCATTTATGTTCAATCCTCTTATAAAGTTCCTTCTTCATCTTCTTCTGTCAATCAAAATTACTTGTATAAAAACCGATTTCCTTTTCATCTGCATCCTAAGACAGACGGACGGACGGACGGATGGATGGTTGGAAAGACAACTTGCAAACATACAACATTATATGTTAAATTATAGTTAATCATTAAATTAGTTCATCGAGTTGAAAATATTTGTAATTTATTTTGATTACCCCCATGTGATTTTTGCTATCTGCTGTATGGAGTATTTTTGCATAAACTAGAAAATGTTAAACTTTAAATTAAATGGCGTATATAATTTTCTAGAGACTAGATATTGAATATAAACGTTAAAATTTAAAATACTTATGATTGATGGTATTTAGAAATTTGATTAAAATCAAATTTTCTATATTTTAACTTGCATTTTTTATGGTCCTTCGGAGTTTATGGAAGTGCACTTAAAATCAACTGAAAATAATAGAACATTTGAGAATTAAGTTAGAAATTTCGTAACGACGTTTCATGACGTTTCAGCGACACCTGCTAACGTTTTCATACAAATGCAAAAATGTCATCAGGACAAGTCAGCAGCAGGTTAATGTGATGCATAAATGATGACATATCTGTAGAAAGTCGTCACTGAAATTTTCAAGTTGTCATCACTTTTAAAAAATTATTTCAAAATCTTAAAAAGTAAAAAAAAAAAATTTAGGGCGGATAAGGTTAGTTTCAGCAAATTAAATTTTCAAGCTAATTTTCTTTTTCAAATTTTTTTCTAGCTGGGAATTTTTTGGAGATATTGTTTGGGGATAACGAAAAAAAGCATTTGGCAAGCCCGATTGGAAGTAAGGAAGATAGGGAAAATGCAAAAATATGTTTAGCGGTTTTTTTAAAAGTTGGGTTGGTGATGACAACTGGAAATGTCAGTGACGACTTCTATTAATATGTCATCATTTATTCATCGTAGTGACCTCCAGCTGACTTGTCCTGATGACATTTTTACATTTGTATGAAAATGTCAGCAGGAGTCTGAAGGTATTTTCTAAGGGAGCGGATCAGCAAGTCAGCAGTGACAATGATATGTCGATGAGCTGTCATGAAAACGTCTTTCCGAAATTTCCAACTGGGATGATTTAAACATTAAGACCGTATAACACAATGTGCCGTTAAAATTTAACCTAAAGTTAAATTTAAAATTTATATGGTAAACAACAGCAAATGTGTCAGTTAAAGTCCCAGTTAGTAGCTAAGAGGACATTGTCTTAATAGGGGTAAATCATTCTTATATTTAAGGTTAAATTTATACCAACATTTTAATTTGAGTTTTAACGGGACATTGTGAAAAATAGTCTAGCAAGGAAGGTATCCCAATGGGTTCTCTCCGATCTCAATGAGATTCGAATATGTGGTAGATGAGAAAAACAAATAAGGCGCACGTAATTTCTTGTTTTTTAAACTTATTTCTTATAATTTCAAAGAAAAATAGACAAATTGTGTATGAAATTAAAGCCTTTTTGAAGACACATCTGCCTGTTTATAAACCAGAACCAGTCCAACCTTTTTTGTGATTTATTATTTTTTTAACAGAGTTGTAAAAGAATTCTTTCTTGATAGTAAAAAATTTTAATTTTATAAAAGAAAAATTAACTGTTTTTGATTAAAACCAGCAAAATTTTTTATTCTGTCTGTTACAATCTTTTTAACAAAATTTAAATAATGTTGTGGGATTTCACACTCACTCAATCAACTCTAAAATTAAAATTTAACATTCCAGTGAGCTAGACTGTTAAGCCCAAACCATATAGTGAAAATGCCAGTGAAAAGTGTCAATTTATCTTGAACTTCGCGAAAACTATACAGCATTCACACCCTGTGGTACATGGTATATAAAGACTGCAAATGTATTGAAAAACAAATGAAATTTCACTTGGAAACACTAATATTTCATTAAATTCAACTTAGATTTTCTGTTGTTTTTAACTGTTAATAAAATTAACCACAAATTAGTCAAAACAATTAACAAAAATTATAAATTTTTAAAAATTACATATCCTGCTGGCCGTATCAAATTATTTTACTTGTATGATCTCAAATCTACATAACAAAGAACATTTTTTTACTAGCATATTTGTCTGGGAAATTGTTGTTGGTTTTAGTTCAGATTTACACATAAAGCACCGTAAGTTGTTTTTCAAATAGAAAAATTTCACTCGGCCTCTTTAAAAGACATCAAAAATTAATTTCAATTTAAAAAACGTATAATTTTTTTATTTTATTAAAATGAACACAATTGTTCGTGTAGTAATCAGAAGTTGTTGTTTTTAACTGAAATTACAGTTGTCTAGGGAAAACTACAAAACAACTGTTATGACAGCTATTTAAGAAAACAACTAACGAAAGGTACTATGAATTAGCTAAACTATGAATTAGCTACACTACATTCAAGGCCTTACTTAGGTTAGATGGCTAAGCTGTCGAACTTTAGTATAGTTACGTTTGTAATGTAGGAATGCACGGGTTCGATTCCAACAGCCGACGGTTTGCTGAAAAATTATCATATAGCGACAATCTGACATTAAAATATAAACAATAATACAATTTAATGGAAAATCACTGATGAAGCCTGTCCATAGAAAAAGGCAGAAACTAGATCTAGTCTGATTTTCAAATTAATGTGTTTATAACTTTTAGAGAAAAAAGATTTATTCTTCTTCTTAACCTCAAACCTACTAAATGAAAAGTACTGTAATTTCGTAGTAGTTGTTTAAAACAGTTATTTTTAATATCATAATAAACAACTATAGTATTTTTACAGTTTTTTTTAGTTATTTAAAAAATTTCGTTGAATTTTAAAAATTCTTAAAAATTAAAAATTCTTGTTTAGTTTTTATTTTTGACATTTTCCTAGTTTGGAAATAAAAATCAAAAACTTGTATTGTATCTCCAAAGCTAAAAATATAATAACTGGTGAACCGTCTGGAATTGTTACTATAAATTATAAATAGGCTGAAGTACACATATTTTTGTAATCGAAAGAAAAATAATTGTTTTTTTTTATTCAAATATACTTTTATGACACAAAAAAAAAATTAATTGTAAAAAACCGTAATTTTTACCCATTTTGTCAGTTCTTTTAAAATTTTTGTAGTAAAAATTTGTCAGTTAATTTTACGACATTAATAGTTATTCTTAATGCTTTTGTTAGTTATTTCTTAACAGTTGAAAATAACATAATTTTTAGTTATTTTATAGATAAATACCTTTGTCGCCTTTTTAACTGTATATACGAGTACCTTTGTTAAATGTCATTTTCAGTAGATTCTACCGACAAACTTTTTTAGTGCGTTATTGTTTTGCTTTAAGAAAACTTTTCCCACAGCACTTTTCTGCACCAATATTTTAAATATTTAAATTAAGTGGCAACCCTGTGTCCACAACACATGCAGTGTGGGTGTAAAAATTTTTATTTCTTCCATTACTTTAACGCTGTGTACAAATAAATTTAAATTTCTTAAATTTCAAATATATTTTCATAGAAAAATAAGTTAAAATTGAGATTGGGCCGCTGCAACAAATTACGTGTCTTTTATTTTTTTCTCCTCTATATCCGAATTTCATTAAAATCAAAGAAAATCCACTAGGATACCCAACTTGTCAGTTATTTATATCATAAATTCCTTTTCTACTGTTTATGGTCCTTCGAACCAATCAGAAATTAACCCTTTAAGGTAATTTATATCTGGAACACTAACTGAAAAAGTCTGTAGTTAGAGCTAGTAAAAATCAGTTTAAAATTACCTTGCAGAAAAACTGCTAAAATTGGCAGATTATTTTTGCTATATATTAGTAAGATAGTAGTAGTAAAAATAAAACTTTTAAATATACAGAATTTTAGTTATATTTGAGTTAAATTTTAGTTAATAAAAAATAACAAATTAACCTGCTGAAATCAGTGAAAAAGTTTTATGACTAAAAACACAATAAAATTTTTTTTTTTATTTTTTAATGCAAATAAAAATCGACTCTTCTGAAACCAGCAGTTTACTATTTTTTAGCAAATATTTCTGTTGATTTTTGCAGGACAGAGTGCTGTTTGCATGCAACTAATTTTAACTTAAAACTAACAAAAATTTTGTAGTTGTAATAGTTTAGTTTTGCTATTTTTAGTCTACTAATATTTAGCAATATTTTCTGCAGATTTTACAGCATAATTTATCATTTTCAATTAACTAAAAATAAACTTAAATTTGCACTTTTATTTTTGCTGCTCTTATTTTACAAGTATTTAGCAAAAAAATCTGCAAATTTAGCAGTTTTTCTGAAAGGTAATTTTTAACCAATTTTTCGTAGCTTTTTCTGCTATTTTTACAGAACTATTTCTATAAGTTAAGCAATTGAACAATTTTAAATATTTCGTAAAAACAATTAGATAATTTTCCTTCAGAATTTTAAATAAAAATTCTTTTTATTTTTAAAATTTACATTAAAAAGAAAAGAATCTTATAAATTTAGTCACTTAAAATGCCAGACTCCAGTAAATAAAATGTTTAGACCCTTCAAGTAGTTTTTTGTCTCTGCCATGAATTAAGAAAGAAAAAATTAAATAAAAAAATATTAAAAAAAGACATTAAATGATTCATACAAAAAAAAAAAAAAACATATGTGTTCAAATGTTCAAGGTTAGACAAAGAAATAGCAGACATGTTGCAAAAAACTACAATTTTCAATTCATTAAATATTTAAAATAATAAAAACATTAAAACGAAGAAGCCAATCTGTATTGAAAAAAATTTTAATTTTCATGTCTCATTTACTTGTTTTTTTAGGGTCTTTGTCCTGGTAATCGTTTAAGAATTTTAAATTCATATGATTCGGGTTGTTTCTCACCATCACCAGCCTCATCACCCTGTCCATCATTGGCTGCCAGTACAGCCACTTTAAATAGTTCAATTTGTTCGGCAGACATTTATGAAAATACCTCGATAATCAGTGGCTCCGGTAGTAGTGGAAATGGTAGTGGCAGTGGTTGCATTAGCGCCAGTCAAACACAGTTGAATGCCACAACAACAGCAACAACAACATCAGCAACAAACCCGCATCATCAACAACAGCAGCAGCAGCTCCACCAGTCTCAAACACAACGACATGGTACACGAAGGTCATGGCATGTGTCGCCCAACAAGGTAAATTTACTGTTTTTGTACATTTTACAGGAAAATGCAGCAAAAAAAAACCTGTAAGTCGGTTTTTTTACATGTCGAAAAAATAAGAAATTTCTTCATTTCACGCTTGGTCTGCGTATATGATGGCAAGTTTTTTTTTTCGTTTTCATTCACATTTTTGCACACATTGCAACCGTTACATGTCTCCTTGTTTAGTCAACGATTTTATTTTTACAAATTTTTCGAACGCACTCAAATTAAAGTTTTCTTTATTTGTTTTTTTTTCTGTTAGTTTTATCACTTTTAACATAAATGACATTTAGTGGGAAAGTTGAAAATGCACCATAAAAGAAACATATTGCAGGATTTCTTTCACTACATTTTAAGTTTTTGAGATCATAATTTTAATGAACATAACTACTTTTCGATTTTATGTACATATATGAAAATTAATAATGCGACCAACTAAATAACCAATGCAATGATTTTATCTCTTAGATTATGGTCCTTCGAACTAGGCCTAATTAACCCAAATAGCAACTTAAAAAGAATTTCGGATATTTAATGTACATTAATGCTTTTTATATTAAAATCATTATTAACTTGTATACGTTTATGGTCCTTCGAACCAACACCAATTAAACTATAAAGATAATGTACCTTCCATCCGGCAACACCACCTTAGACTAGGTGTATAAAATGGATAGAATTGGTAATTTTGCAACTAGAAATTAGCCTCTTTTATATAAAAAAAATAAATTTTTTTGTAATGCGGTTTGAAACGAGCAGATGGGACATTTTCCATTTTCATTGAAATTTTGTAAAATTTAAATAAAATATCCTCAAAAAAATAAGTTAGTAGAAAAATTAGTAAAACGTCTTGTATATCAAGTGTACTAGTTTTCAGCAATTTTTTTGCTGAGGTTCCGTTTTCAGTAAAAGTTTAAGTTATATTTTTTTAGCACTAAACTAATTTTGAACTAATGTTTTACTAATATATTTTGCTACAAAAATTGTGCTGAAAACCGCATTTACCGCATTTGTGCGACAACAGACAAGATGTAGATGTCAGAGCTTGTCTGGATGTAGTACAGACAACGTAAATGATAACTTAAAAAAAAGAACTCTACACAATTTCTATATTTAAATTTTCAGCAAATAAATTAACTAAAGTAAAATTTCTCTACAGAGTTTTTTTCAGTCTACTAATATTCAGCAAAAAGTTTAGTAGTGATTTTAGCAAGGATTTTTTTCATTTGCAATAGATTAAGTGTTAGCAAAACTTTTGCTGAGATTGCTATTTTGTTGGTAAAAATCAACTCGCTGATTTTCAGCAAACACTTTTGCTGAAATTACCAACTTTTTTGCAAGCACGCTCCTGACTAAAAATTTGCTGACACAGCAACATTTTTTGCTGACTTTACTGACTTTTTTTTTGAGTGTAGTTATTTTGGAACAAAAATAACAACGAATCAAAAGAGTTTAATACGGGCATTAGTGTGGTTGATAGACACTAGGGATGCCAAACGGGAAATCCCGAATCCCGAAATCCCGGGATTTTCGGGATTGGCCAAATCCCGAATCCCGGGATTATTTCTCAAAAATCCCGGGATTTTCTTATTTTTAATATTAATATAAACGCAAATAAACAAAGTGAGACATTTTAGATTAACTACGTTTTTTCTTGAATTTTCTCATATTGACAAGAAATTGATGCCAAGATATTGGTAAAATTATAGCGCCGGAAAAGTACTGGAGAAACAAAATTTTTAACTTTGGCAAAACGCTGCCAAAACCAATAAATAGGTGGTTTGGAATTATATTTTCCAAAATAAAAATTAAAAAAAGTTCATATTTATCTTTTTTTTGCCCTGCCGTGATGTTTTGTAAAACAAATACTGGCAAAACGATTTATGCAAACGCTGGCAAAGTGTCCCAAATGAGTGTTCTGCCAGTCATTTATTTTTAACATCGCGGTTACCCAGTGGTATGCAAGTACTTGATTTTTTGTACCACTGTCAATTTCTGACTGATATGTTTCAATATTCATAAAATGTACCACATTATTAATTAACAACTATTAAATAATTATAAAACGCTTTATTCTATAAAAAAATTAGTTACATAACATAAAAATTTTTACAAATAAAGGAAAATTTAAATCCCGAAATCCTGTAAAATCCCGGGATCCCGAAAAATCCCGTAGTCCCGAAAATACCGGGATCCCGAGATCGGCATCCCGGGATTTCATACAAAATCCCGAATCCCTGGATTTTCAAATATTAATCCCGATTGGCATCCCTAATAGACACCCAGCAGAGCACCAATCCGACCACAAATTTTTGGCGGCGGCGGCGCAACCAAATCAGCTACGGTAGCGGCGGCGTTTATTTATATGAAACGGCGGCGGCTGCATTGACGGCTCGAAATGTTTTGTATGCATTGTTCGTCAAAGAGCTTTGAATAATTAATTCTTTTTTTATTGAATCCGCTTAAATCGAAGTCAGTTATTATCTAAAGTGAACCAATTAAATTTTTAACCAAATCAAGTGTATATATTCAATTGTACGCGTACAACAACAACAAATAATTATAATTATTATAATTCAATTCTTTTTATCAAATCAAATGAATTAATTCACTGAAAGCGTTCTTTTTTTATAAATCAAAAGAAAATTATAATTCGTTCAATTTATAAGCCGTTCAGTGTGAACGGAAAGTTTGAGTCAACCGTTCAGTGATTTAGCAAAAATTCACTCAATGATTTGAAAAAAAAATTCATTTAGACCTGCTAACTTATCTATAAATAAACTGAGTTTAGTGCTTAACTATAGTTATAAATGTCAAATTTATATGGAAATATCTGTGGTTAACGTTTAACCTTGGTTATGTCAGAAATAAGTTACTCGCCCTTAGTGATTTAAAATCGATTTTTACAGTTCAGTAATTTAAAATCAAATTTTTCCCGTTTAGTTAATATAACAAAAAATATTCAGTTTTAGTAGATTTAAGCCAGTATTAAGCGGCTTAAGAGTGGAAAACCATCAAATAAAAATACTTATTGTAGAAAAGTCAAGAAGTTAAGAAAAAGCTAGAGTGTCATGCGGGATTTAGGAAGACGTAATCGCATATAGAGCTAAATGCATATTATGGCTCATTTAGACAGCGAAATTAATCATTTTTTTAATTTTCATCTTTTACACATTCATTTTCTGACAGTTAAAAGATCAACTTGAAGTTAAAAGTTTAGCTTTGTCATTTTAAAATAACTAGGTGGCGCCGATAACGATCCGGCATAAGATGAACATGAAAAATGTCGCCGTTAGCAAAAGATTTGTCAACAGCACTAAACTTTTTACAGTAGCGTATTAACGTTAAAGCGGAGAATACACGAGGGAACATTCGTGAAAAATTCCCATTTTTTTGTGAATGTGTGTTTGTGTGTGTGTGCGTGTTGACATCGTGCAATTCGTGTTTACAAAATTTTTTGATATTTTTTGTTTCCTACTCAATGTTCCTTCGTGTATTCTCCGCTTAATATTTATCTGATATTAGATTTGTCTGTGTGGCATTCTTTTTAATTTTATTTCGAACAACTTTGACACTAAAAAGTCGGAATACATTGAAAAACTGTCAAAATCGGTCTCGTGTTATGACAGCATTCGTGTTTGAATTTTTAGTGTTAGAAAACTTCGTTATAACAAAACTCAGAGTTGCACTCAACTAATAGTATAAATACAGAGTTGTTTGAAAATAGTAAATAGATTAAAAGTTGTGTTAACTGTTAATCAGAAAGATTAAAATACGTTTTAATCGACTTGTTTAATGCTCGATTAAGTAGTTAATCTGACTTATACTAGATTAACTTTTCTGTGTGAATTGGGTATTACAATTACAAATAATGTATAGAAGACAAATTACATAATCGTTTTCGTGTGGCGGATCCACACTTAAATCTGTTGAACGGGAAGTTGTTTTGATTATTTTATAAAATGATACGTAAAAATTTGTTCTTAAGTCAATGAACGGAAAAAATGGATTTTAAGTAATTGAATGAAATTTTTTTTCTTAATCACTGAACGGAAATAATTTTTTTTTGAATTACTGAACAGCTGAGCTAAATTAATTAATTCGTTCGCTTTGAAAAAAAGAACGATTAAAAATGAGTTATATTAAAAATAAATCGAATGAAGCCAAATGAGATTTGAATTCTCTCAATATTTACTCATAAAAAAGGTTTATAAATTTATTACTACACTGACAGAAATAAATCTGTAAATCTAGCAGAAAAAGTTACTAAAAATTAGTTAAAAATTATGCTGGAGAAAAAAACTGATAAAATTTGCAGATTTTTTTTTTCTAAATACTAGTAAAATAAGAATAAGCTATTAAATTTACAGAATTAGGTTATATTTAAGTTAACTTTTAGTTAATTGAAAATAACAAACTGTACTGTAAAATCTGCAGAAAATTTTGTTAAATATTAGTAGACTAAAAATAGCAAAAATAAACTGTTATATCTACAAAAATGTAGCTATTTTTAAGCTAAATTTAGTTGAATGCAAATAGCAGTCTATAAAATCAGTAGAAATATTTGCTAAACTGCTCTTTCCAAAAGGCTCGACTTTTATTTGCATTTAAAAAAAAATACGAAAAATGTGAGTTTTATTAATTATTTAGCAAAATTTTTTGCTAAGATTATAGTAGGTTAATTTGCTATTTTCCATTAACAAAAATTTAACTCAAATATAACTAAAATTCTGTACATTTAACAGTTTTATTTTTACTGTTCCTATATTTCTAATATATATATATATATATAATATAATATATATATACAAATATAATCTGCTAATTTTAGCAGTTTTTTCTGCAGCATCATTTTCAATTAATTTTTAGTAGTTTGAACTAAATTTTTTACAGTTTTTTTTCTATTTGTGTAGGAAAAAGAGCTTAAAATCTACAACTCTTTTGAATAGGAATAATAAGTTGTCAGAAATTGTGAATTCTTAATGGACTTTAGAAAAAAATGATCAGAAAATCCCTCGAACTGTGAAGAGTTTTCGTTTTATAAATACTGTTGGATTCTAAGAACTTTTTCCAAAGAAAAAGCCCACGATTGTGATGACATTTTCCTGACCCTAAGATTCTGAGGATTTCTTGCTATAGAAAAATTAATAAATTCTAAAGGCATTTTCCTATAGGAAGAACCCTTAGATTCTGAACACATTCCTAAAGAAAACTATCAGATTCTGAAAACTTTGTCCCAGATATAACCTCTACCAATAGATTTTTAGAACCGAGTCTAAGATATTTTCTATAGAAAGAAGGTTTTTTTCTGTAGGAAAAGTTTCCCATAACCTGATGTATTCTTAGGAAAAAGTGAGCACAGTCTAAAAGGTTTTCCTATAGGAAAAATTATCGAGGCATATTCGTTAAGAAAAACTGCTCAGAATTTGCGATTTTTCCATGCGTTTATCTTCTCAGAATCTGAGGTTTTTCCATGTGGAAACCTCCTCAGAATCTTAGGCATATATTAGACTTAATAATAATTAGTAGAACCGTTTTTATTAATAAAATATTTTAAAAATTATTTTATTTTTTGTTTTTTTTGGGGCGGTATAAAGTATTTTATTTGGTAAATTTACGCAAAGTAGGTATTTGACATTTTCTTGCGCATTTTCAATGTAAATTTACAAATTTTGTGTGTGTAAAAACTTACGCATTTTGTGTGTAATTTTTTTTTTTATTTACACATTCGGAGTGAATTTACCATATTTATAGTAGTGAATTTTCCATATTTATCATACTATAGGTTGGGAAAATTAAAAAAAAAATTAATTAAATTGTACAAGTTGGTCTCATTACTTATACATATATATTTTATCCACATGTATGTGAAAACATAAGGCTGTGTCGCTCATTAGCAACGCCTTGCAGATTTAAATTGTGGCGCCTTTTTTTTCAAACATTTGCGTATGTTTAATTTTTTATAAATTGCTTTACAAGTGAAAGGAGCCTGTTTTTGGTGTTGTGTTTCTTCTCAATGTGAAGAGTAAAAAAAATATTTAATTCAAAAAAAGCAAAAAAAAAACATTGTCATACATATTACAATTTCAATAATTTGCACTTGAAATCGTTTATTTTCTGTAAATCCAAACGTCGATTGTTTTTTCGTTCATAGTTGCGCTTATGATTAGTGTTAACGGGAGGAAATGTACAACTAACATTAGGGTGGCCATAAAATATATGGAGAAATTTTTACGAAACCCTAAATTGTACTACGACTTAGGCACATTTGAAATTAAAGTTTTGGAATTTCGGACCAAATCCAAAAAAAATAATTGGCCTGACTCCATACAAAATAGTTTTGCGTTAATTGGATATTATAAGTAAATTAAAATCTGATTATAAATTTTTTACAATCGGAGTCTTGTTTATGTTAAATTCCGTTGAAAAATTGTTCATTGTGATTTAAGTGGTTAAAGTCAAAATTTGTGTTTAACCACTTAAATTAAACTATGACTTTAACCATTTAAATCACCATAACGCGTCATTGATACATCAAAAGTGTGTATGAGAAAAATGCTCGCCACTTCCTTGCCTATAGATATCCCCATTTAGTAATTTTCTGTAAAATCTTTACTTTAAGAGTTATAGCGCAAAGAAGCTTTGAACTAATTTAAGTCAATTTTTAGGGTTAACAGCCGCGGGTGACTGGCCTGTTTCAATCCGAGAGGATAAATTTTCGCCCAAACTACCGGAAAGTACGTGGGGAGGTGAAATAATAACACTTTTTCACATATGGGTGCTCTATTGAGCGCCAATAATGAATAAGCACGAAATTATCATTGAACACATTTTAAGTTTTCACCTGGTATTAAACCTCAATTATAAACTTTGATGTCTTCAGAGACTTATAGTAGAATTTCATAACAAATATTTTTGCGGAACATTTTAACCCTCTAACTCTTCAACTTACGGGTCGTTTTTATCCCTTTTTAAAAAGGGGCCATAAAGTCCCTTTAATTGAAGAGTTAGAGGGTTAAAATGTTCCATAAAAATATTTGTCATGAAATTCTACTATAAGTCTCTGAAGACATCAAAGTTGCAAATTTAAGTTCAATGCCAGAAATAAGGCAAAATTTAAAATGTGTTTAAGGGTTAATTTCGTACTTATTCAGAATTGGCGCTCAAATGTCGCACAAAGCTGGATTTTAGGAGGAAACCATGTGCATCTTATATTTTAGGTATGGGATGTGTTCAGCAAACTTATGTAAAACACCACGAGGAACATTTCTGTGGAACATTTTAATCCTATAGCTCTTCAACTTACGGGTCTCTTTTGTCCCTTTTTAAAAAGGAGCCAAAAAAGTCCATTTAACAGCAGAGTTTGAGGGTTAAAATGTTCCACAAAAATATTCTTCGTAGTGTTTTACATAAGTTCGCTGAACACATCCTATACCTTAAATACAAGATTCACATGGTTTCCTATGCCGATTGTCAATAAACATTTGAAAAAGGAGGAAACTTTAAATCCCCCTCAAATAAAATTCCGATGTAATCTTTCAAAACCACGACACACGTATTTTTTTTGTCCTCTACCAGAATCCATTGTCAGAACCCCGTAATTTTGAAAAAGTTCGAAATTGTTGTACACTGAAATTAATAGATTTAAAGAATTCCAACAAAAATTCAAATTTTCAGTTTTTTGATTTTTTTTAACCAAACAAAATCCAGCTTTCTGAAATCAGCAGTTTACTATTTTGTTAGCAAATATTTCTGTTGATTTTAGCAGAAGAGACTGCTATTTGCATTCAACTAAATTCAACTTAAAAATAACAAAAAATTTGTAGATATAACAGTTTGTTTTTGCTATTTTCAGTCTACTAATATTTAGCGATATTTTCTGCACATTTTACAGTATAATTTGTCATTTTCAGTTAACTAAAAGTTGACACAAATATAACTAAAATTCTGTCAAAGGAGGGCGTCGGCGCTTATCAATGACAATAGGGTATCCAGCCCTATTGACTCATTGGAGCATCGTCGGAATGTGGGTTGTGTGACCCTGTTCTATCGATATTACCATGGGAAGTGCACGGCTGAGATAAGTGAACTTGTCCCCAAAGCCCAAGATTTTATTCGTAATACTCGCTTATCAAGTAGAGCGAATCCGTTTGTAGTCGATTGTCCAGTGGATCGCACGACGCATTATGGAGAGAATTCGTTTATCAGCCGCACTAGCCGTATGTGGAATAAACTCCCCGCAGAAGTCTTCCCTGTTACTTACAATGTTGAGAAATTTAAATAAAATATTCACAAACACTACTCCCTCTTACTAACTAGAATTTAGCAAAAAAAAATCTTCTAATTTAACAGTTTTTTCTGCAGCATCATTTTTAACTCATTTTTAGTAGCTCTTTCTGCTATTTTTACAGGTTTATTTCTATGAGTGTATGTAACGATATTTTTAAATATTTTATATAAAAAAATTACTTTAATCTTTGATGGAATCGCATTTCAACTAAAATTTTTTTTAAGATTCAGCTTGAACTGCTGTCAGCTTTATAAAATTTAAAAAACCTTAGTTGCCTCATCTTCGGAAATGACCCATATGCATATTTCTATCAATTTCTATAAATCTTTGAACAAAAATTTCTCTTATCTGGGAAAAATATTTCAAAAATCCGTTAAACCTATGAAAGAGTCATATTAATCATTTTTTCATAACGAAGTGAAAAATTATACTTGACATATATTATGAATTATTAAGACAGATAGTGAGCAGCATATTTTTTTTTCAATAAAAAAAATTGCTGAATTTGTAAAATAAACAAAAAAATATTTAATCGTTACAGACATTTTAATGAAGTATTTAATTAGACTTGAGTTGTTCGTAAACTAGAACTAGTTCAATTGGACTACTAACACAACTGAACAACAGATGTAGTTCATTACTAATTGCAAAGTTTGAAAAGAATTAATTCTTTAATTTACTTTTTAAATAATTAATGTTGTTTGACTTAAATTTCATTCCGTAATGGCATTGTTATATAATTAACATATTTAATTCGAAAGCTTAATCCCCAAAAGCTTTAAATCATAAGAATTCATTCTATTTTGAACAAATTCTATTTGAATGAATTTATATTTTCCTGAATTCATTTCAACAAAAGGTGAGAGATGAATGATTTTCTTTATTGAAATTTGCTATTTTATGCGGAAAGGTTAACATAATACAAATGAAAACTGCTTAAAATTTGTCTAAATAAATAGTATTATATGATTTGCTATAGTTTGTATGATAGAGGATCTAAATGAAAGAGTTTTCTTCCCAAGAAATTATGTTAACTCGTGCTCAATTATTTGTATGGATGCTCTGGCCTGTTAATCTCAATGAAGAATGAGAAAAACAAAAGAAAAGTGAAAAAGTTAATATTTTGTTTTTTGCGAAATCTACGGAAAAAATTTGAATACAATTAAACAGGCATTTGCGACAAGTTTACGTGAACAGAAATACAAGCTGGTCCAACCTGACGGTTGGCAGCGGTTATTCCCCCTGATTATGTAAGGCGTAGATGTTTTTAGGCGTTTTTACAGCAAGCCATTCGCAATGTCCCACTTAGAAGCAATAAATTACAACAAAATCAAAAACTGTGCCTTCTTTTATTTTTTTTTTTTTTTGGAAGGGAGAGAAGTGCTGAAAAACGTGCTTCTAGTACTGAAGTGCTTCCAAATCATGTCTCTTGTTTGCTGGGACCTTATTTGCAAAATTGATGACAAACGAAGCTATTTAGCCTCTAAAACAGGGCTGGCAAAACTACGACACCCGTATCAGTAGTGGCACGCTAGTAGATTTTAGGTGGCATGCGGCGTTTTGTTGGATATTTTCAAAAAATGTAAACTATTAGAAGACCAGCAAAAATTCAGTTAAATGTTAAATTTCGCTACAAAAATGTGTAATTTAACTCCATTATGGTGAAATTTTTCATAGAGCTTGTAAACCGTCTTTTAAAATGAATAAAACACTGTTTACCACCATTTTTTGTTTAAAGAAATATGGTTAATACAGAACTCGCAAATTCGATTATCAGAAAATTCTAGGAAAATTTCTAAAATTCTAGATTAAAAGAAGTTGAGAAAATTTCTCACAATCGGAGGAATAAAAAGTACCAGAAAATTGCACAAAAATGGAAAACAACTTGTAACAAAATTGGATCTAAAAAATATTTTTTTTTAAGGGAAAATAGGTGTTACGAAATAACCCTCAATAAAATAAAGGTTGAAAATAAGTTTCATAATGAAATAACCCCCTTTGTTGGAGTTTGAAATTGGATTTTGATCGTGTTTCGCAGAGACGTTTCAACTGAAATATAAATTTCTCTGTTCAAATCCATAATATTCGCTTTTTATTCATTATTATGACGATAAAAACAGCGCGATTTATTTTAGCAAAAACTAATTTTTGCCCGAAGTACATTTTTCAAATAGTTTCTTACGTACTTAAATAATAAGTACGTAAGAATATAATTTAACTTTTTTTTAACAATATGAAATAACCACCAAAAATGGAATAACTCCCCAAAAAAATTAAAAGACAATAATGTTCAAACTGTTTTAATTTAATTTCATTGTGGATTTTTTCATAATGAAATAATCTCAATATTTAAAGATTAAATAAACCCCCAAAAATTAAATAATCGTCAAACATTTTTACGTCATTTCTTGGAAGTTGTTTAATTTTTCCCTTTGGTGGTTATTTCATGAGGGTTATCCGTAGCGCTGATATATATGTAAATCTGCCATGATATTTGTAAGAGAAATTTTCCAAATTTTAAAAATTTTTAAAAAGGACTTTTAAAAGACAAATAAAATGAAGGTAGCACGCAAGAAATTTAAAAAAAAAAAAAATTATCCGTTTCTGGCACGCAGCGAAAAAAATCTTGCCACCCCTACTCTAAAACATTAATGCTGGGTCTCATACTGACGGTTTAGTCACTAACTATTCACCAAAAAAATAATTTTTAACAAAATTGTTATCACTAGATGGCACTTTGTTAATAAAATTGTAAATTTTCTTTTATTTATTTAAATTTAAATAATAAACAACAAAGCAAAAAAACAAACGGATATCTCAAATTTTATTATTTGAATATATTCCGCGCTTGTTTTTTCCTTATTCTTTTTGAGCAGTTTTCGAATTTTTAAATATAGGCTCAGCTGATACTAAACTGATACTAAATAATTGCTCAGGTAATACTAAATTTCAGCGCCCTCTACCGGTGAGTAGTGTTATTTTTGATTTCCTATCTCTATAATTAATAGTCTCTGCAACTATTAATCCAAAAATGTTTGATTTCTATATAATTTTTTAACATTTTCTTTTAATAGTTAAGTTAAACTTAATCCTTCAGTATGAGATCCACCGTAAACACAATATAATTAAACACTTTTTACATTAAAGGAATTAAATATGCTAAAATCCCAAACGTATTTAACGAATTGTGAAAAATAATCCGTTGTAGGCATGTCCCTATCCGAATTTCATTCTTGCCTAAGGAAATCGTCAGGGGATGACGTTTTTAGAATTTCTGGAAATATTTGTTAAATTAAATTAGAAACTCAATGAGAATTTCTTGTTCTCGTCTAGGAGCGTTATTAAATATTTAAAATATCAAAGAAAAAACAAAAACAACAAAAAAATTCCATAATTTGCTTTGTCATCTTCGAATGTACTACTCTGTTGTTTTGACAGATCTAGCAATTTAGTGACATCCATTCATGTATAAACAACAATAGAAAACAATGTTTTCTAAAGTGTCAGTAACATTTAAATTTGCACAAGCACTTGCATATTTGTTTTTTTAATTTTATTTTATCGGGATATACATTAATTGCATTAGTTGGCTGTATTGAATCAAAGAAAATCCTGGGATTTGCGATTTAATCGGTTAGCACAATTTTATAAAACTAATTAGCAGCGAAAAACATATTCCTCACAAAATGTAAACAAAGCAAAACGTCAAATCCCATCAGCACTGTTGCCAATTTAACTATTTTCTCCTCAAATCTACCGATATTTCAACGCATTTAGTGGGATAAACATGATTTAGCTATTGGCGGTTATTTTTTAGCGAAAAAAAGTTGACAACAGTGCCCATCGGCTGTTTTACTATTGAGTTCGAAACGATGTTCAAAACAATGAAACGGTGAGCGCATCGACAGCTTTCGTTAAACGATTTCGACTGGGATGATCATTACTTTCAAAATTAATGAATTGATGCCCTGGCAGATGGCGCTAATAGTGTATCCAAATATTAATTAAAAATATTTGCGAAATGTGAAAAATTGCTTTATAAAAGAGCGAACTAGTCCTTTACAACAAATTGAACTAGAAATAGTGCTCATCAAAACGAACTGGAATGTCCAAGTCTAAATTTAATGAATTTAAGGTTTGCGCCGCTAAAAAGTGTCACAAAAAAAAATTTAATAAAAGCTGACTGGAGTAAGTTAAAATTAAAGAAAAACTACACTACACCATTCGCAATTGTATTTCAGACATTATCATTTTATTTTAGAAATTATCATTTTATTTCAGAAGCTATCAATTGTTTTTCAGATTTATCAATTGTATTTCCGAAATAATAAATTTATTTTTAGTTTTATCAATTGTATTTCAGAAATTATCAATGGTTTTTCAGATTTATCAATTGTATTTCCGAAATAAGTAATCAATTAATTTTTAGTTTTATCAATTGAATTTCAGAAATTATCAATTAATTTCCATATTTATAAATTTTATTTCAGAATTTATTAACTGATATTCATATTTATAAAATGAATTTCAGAAATTAGCAATTGTATTTCAGAAACTGTCAACTGTATTGTATTTCAGAAATTATCAAATGTATTATAGAAATTATAATTTCTGAAATACAATTGATGAGTATGAAAATTAATTGATAATTTCTAAAAAACAAGTGAAAATGGGGTAGTAGAAAAAATTCCGAAAAAATTTTAGTTAAAACTACTAAAAATTAGTCAAAAATGTCCTTGCAGTAAAAACTGCTGAAATTATCAGACTGTTTTTCCCAATTATTAGGAAGATAGCAACAGCAAATATAAAACTGTTAAATATACAGAATTTTAGTTATATTTGAATTAATTTTAGTTAATAGAAAATAACAACTTAATCTGCTAAAATTAGTAAAAATTTTTGCTAAATAATAAGTGTACTAAAAAATCACAAAAAATTTTAAATTTTCTAAAAATTTTCTTCAATTTTTTAATACAAATAAAAATCGATCCTTTTGATAACAGCAGTTTACAATTTTTTTTACTAAATAATCCTGCTGATTTTAACAGAATAGACTGCTATTTGCATTCAACTAAATTTAGCTTAAAAATAACAAAAAAAATTTTGAAATAACAGTTTGTTTTTGTTATTTTTAGTGTAGTAATATTTAGCAAAATTGTCTGCAGATTTTACAGTATTATTTTTGTTTGTCTTTTTTTACTAGTATTTAATTTTATCACGGTGACACTTCGCGTCCATAAATATTTGAAATCGCCCTCTACAGCTTATCCACTTTTTGGCTTTGAGTTTCGTTTCTGGATCCTTTTGCTTTACTCATTACAGGCTTTATTCCAAATATTAGATCCTTGTAAAACTTTTTGATAACTCTGGAAACACACTGCCAGGTCACGCGTACTTCTGTTGTATTTTTTTTTTTATGAATTATTTTGAATAGTTTCAACAATTTCTTTGTGCTTTTGTCTTTTTAAACTAATAAACCACTCGAATTCGACAAATTTTAAAATCTGACATATTTCTCAAAGATATTTTGTTAAAAAAAAAATTATTTTAATTAATGGTAGAACAAGTTATTAAGACAAATGTGTGTTACATTTTTTAATGGCGCACTCCTTATAAATCAAAAAAGTGACTGTAGTAGAGGAAAAAAAACAAAGAGTGTCATTTTACATGAAAATAAACAAAATTATTCATTTATTTTAACAAACGTCTGCATAATTTTTAAACAAAGTTTAAGCTGGAAAAAAGCTGCAGCAACCAAAACAAGACGTTGTTTTTGTATTGCAACATTTTGTTGAGAGTATTTGATAAACGTTTTTGCCATTTTTGGACACTGAAATAAACTATGGAAAAAACTAACTTAATGACATATTTAACTCACCATCATATCAAAACGTTTACAATTTTTTTTTTCCTTTTACCAAAAAGGTAAAAGACAGATAGCAATGATTAACCCATTAAGGTATTGGTATTTAAAAAACAAGCAGAAATAATCGAAATACCATTATCCTTAATATACCGTTACCAAAATAACTGAAATATCTTTAAACTTACAACCCCGATATCGAAATAAAGAAAATATCGTCACCCCTAAAATACCGTTACCGAAATAATCTAAAATAGCGTTAAGTTGCATTTATATCTGCACCCCATATGAAATCCCGAGAATCCCCATACAAATGGAATCCCGGAAATTCACGACACTTCTAAGAAAACTCATGAAAATCTCACAAATGTGGAGACTTTTACAGAATACATCATTGAGTTTCGCTTAATTTGAGGAGTTTTTACATGAAAAAGTGGCAACGCTGGTCAACAGCTGGCTAAAACAATAACATAAATATATCATAAAATAATGAAATAAAAGAATTACTAAAAATACAACAAAGACAAATTTAAAGCCAACAGAAATGTACTAATGAATATAAGGAATTGTTGATTGGTTCTAATTTCTGCTTCCCGCGAAGCATAACTATGAAGAAACCATTGAAAAGTGCATGTCTTCCTTCCATCAAAATATTGAAAATTGTTGCTTCTAGCTAGTCGTCTTTACAAAACAATTTTACTAACATAATTAGCGTTAGATCTTTACACAAAACAATATAATTGTACTCCGCCAATGAATAAAATGGTTTTTTAGAAATATTTTAAATTTGAGGTTATTTTTTATGGTACTTTGTTTACAAAAAAAAAAAAAAATGCGGTTGTCAAATAGAAATCTCTCTATTGTCATAAAGTGCAAACGTAAACGGTCGATATCCGGTCGAGATTTCTATTGAAATCTCGGGATTGGAAAAGAGATGTGAACGAAGGATTACCCTTACAAATAACCGCATTATTTCGGTTGCCAGCCATGCAAAAACTTACTCTTGTATCAATTGATTTTCTGTTGTCACAACCAAAAAATTGATTATCACAACCAAACCCTTCGACTGACTACAAATTCGGTTGTCAATATAAATCTGTTTTCACTGTGGAAGAAAACTGAATGGCGAAAATAAACTGAAAATATTTCTGATTATAAGAAAATTTTTCTTCAGAAAAAATTCAAAATTCTGGTATTTTTTTTATAAAAAATTTTTAAATCCTATGGCGTTTTTCCAATGACCAATTCTTGACTTTTAAATTTGCAATTAAAAATTTTTTCAGTAAAAATTTTAGTTAAAACTACTAAAAATTAGTTTAAAATTACCTTGCAGAGAAAAACTGTTGAAATTAGCAGATTATTTTTGCAAAATAGAAGTAAAATAGGAACAGCAAAAGTAAAACTGTTAAATATACAGAATTCTAGTTATATTTCACTAATATAAAAAGTCTGTAAAAAAAATTTTTGTTAAAACTACTAAAAATTAGTTAAAAATGATGCTGCAGAAAAACCTGCTAAATAAGCATATTATTTTTGCTATATACATATGTATTAGTAAGATACAAACAGCAAAAATAAAACTGTTAAATATACAGAATTTTAGTTATATTTGAGTTAATTTTTTTCAATAAAATTTTTTCAATTCAACCTGCTAAAATCAGCAAAAAATTTTGCTAAATAATTAGTGGACTAAAAAACACAAAAAAAAATTAAAATTTCTAAACTTCTTTTTTTGATTTTCATTTTATACAAATAAAAATCTAGCCTCTTAAAATCACCAGTTTACTATACATTTTTTAGCAAATATTTCTGCTGATTTTAGCATGATAGACTGCTGTTTGCATTTAACTAAATTTAGCTTAAAAATGCGAAAAATTTTGTAGATATAACAGTTTTTTTTCTATTTTTAGTTCACTAATATTTAGCTAAATTTTCTGCAGATTTTACAGTATAATTCGTCATTTTGATTTAACCAAAAGTTAACTCAAAAAGAACTGAAACTGAGTAAATTTAACAGTTTTATTTTTGCTGCCTTTATTTTACTAAACTCATAGAAATAAACCAGTAAAAATAGTAGAAAAAGCTACTAAAAACTAGTTAAAAATTATCTTCCCTAAAAAACTGCTGAAATTAGCAATTTTTTTTGCTAAATACTAGTGAAATTAGAACAGAACAACTAAAACTGTTAGATTTACAGAGTTTTAGTCATATTTGAGTTTAACTTTTAGTTAATTGAAAATGACGAATTATGCTGTAAAATCTGCAGAAATTTTTGCAGAATATTACTAGACTGAAAATAGCAAAAAGAAAATATTATATTTAAAATTGTTTTGTTACTGCTAAAGTCAACAGAAATATTTTCTGAAAAAAAAAATAGTAAACTGCTGATTTCAGACAAATATGAGACTAATTAATTATGTGGACAAATTAGTTGACGATTTTAATTTAGTAGGTTTGAGGTTAAGAAGAAGAATAAACCTTTTTCTCCAAAAATTATAAACACATCAATTTACCGATCAGACTAGATCTAGTTTCTGCCTTTTTTCTATGGATAGGCTTCATCAGTGATTTTCCATTAAATTGTATTATTGTTTATATTTTATTGTCAGATTGTCTACACTCATAGATATAAATCTGTAAAAATAGCAGCAAAAGTTACTAAAAATTAGTTAAAAATGATGCTGCAGAAAAAACTGCTAAAATTAGCAGATTTTTTACTAAATACTAAATTTTTTACTAATGGCGGCCCTATGTTTCACTGGGATTTAAAGGATTAAATATATACTAGTAAAATGAAAACAGCAAAATTAAAACTGTTAAATTTACAGAATTTTAGTTATATTTAAGCTCACTTTTAGTTAATTGAAAATAGAAAATTGTACTGTAAAATCTGCAGAAAATTTTGCTAAATATTCGTAGACTAAAAATGGCAAAAATAGACTGTTAAATCTACAAAATTTTTGCTATTTTTAAGCTAAATTTAGTTGAATGCAAATAGCGGTCTATTCTGCTAAAATCAGCAGAAATATTTGCTAAAAAATCGTAAACTTCTGTTTTCAAAAGGCTCGATTTTTATTTGCATTTAAAAAAAATCGAAAAAAAAAACTTAGAAAATTTTAAATTTTTTGATGATTTTTTAGGCTACTAATTATTTAGCAAAATTTTTTGCTGATTTTAGCAGGTTAATTTGCTATTCTCCATTTAAATAAATTTAGCTCAAATATAACTAAAATTCTGTATTAAAGGAATTAAATATGCTAAAATCCCAAACTTATTTAACAAATTGTGAAAAATAATCCGTTGTAGGCATGTCCCTATCCGGATTTCATTCTTGCCTAAGGAAATCGTCAGGGGACGACGTTTTTAGAATTTCTGGAAATATTTTTTAAGTTAAATTACAAAAATAAAATTCTGTGTATTTAACAGTTTTGGTTTTGCTGTTCCTATATTACTATTAGTAATATAGGAACAGAAAAAATAATCTGCTAATTTAGAAGTTTTTTTGCAGCATAATTTTTAACTAATTTTTAGTAGTTTTAACTACTTTTTTCTATTAGTGTATATATGATAATTTTTCAACAACCCGTGGGCTGTATGAATCGAACCTGTGCTTATTCCTACATTACAAACTTAACTATACAAACTACTTAGCCATCTCATCTAAGTAAGGCCTTGAATGCATTGTAACTAATTTATAGTTTTCTTTCCTATTCTGTTCTATTCAATCTCCTCCGTGTCTCCTTTTTCGCAAATGTTGCCAAACTGACGTATGGTTTTTACGTTCAAGAGCAGACAGCTTGCGTATATATTGGAGACGGGTTGCCGTAGGGCAAATTTTGTAATGTATTTTACAACAGTGTTGTTTTAACGTCATATGGACAGCTGCAGTTAATATTGTAATTAATATGAATTTTATATACGAATTTATTAGCATTAAATTGAAACTAATGCTAATGAATTTTTTGACATTATCATTATTTTGACTAATGCTAATGCTGCGAAATACATCGATTTCATTACAAATGCCAATTGTATAGTAAATTCTAATGCCAGCATTAATGGTAATGAAAATTTTTTGCCATTAGCATTAGGTGACTAAATTTCAATGCCAATGAAAAAATCCCAAGTATTTCTCAAGGGTAAGTAAACAAATAGCTTAAAATTCATACATACTGGGCCACTTTTTTATGGCGCAGTAGGTACATCAGAGGGTTAATCATCCACATAGACAGACAAGTAAACATCACAAAAGGACAGACAGGCAGACATCAACCCAGGTAGAAAAATAACAAATGAATAAAAACAGTAAATTTATATAGAAGTCTTGCCAAAATTAAACAACTTATCAAAACTAAACAAAAATATATCTACTAAATGCCTGGTTATTGACCATATGTAGGCTCAAGGAATTGAACTGCCTACTGGTAACATACATACTTCATACTCGTATCTTAGAAATTTAGTTTTGAGGTTCTCAAGAAAAACAAAACAACTACGAGTACATAAATGTTGTAACTGCAATTGCATAAAATGAAAAAAATAAATAAATTAAAATTGTTATAAATTGAATTTAAATTTTTTTATTTCAAATTATTTTTGTAAAAAATATTAAATTTGTCTCCAATTTGTTGTGGGTTGTTTTTTTTAGTATTTTAACACAATTTACATTTCCGCTCTAAATTCTAAGAACTGTTTATCTAGTAATTTTTTCTCTATAAACACGTTTCATTCATAGATTTGTAGTCAGTAGAACCAACAGTCCATTCATTCATTCATAAAACTGCTAAACACACAAAAACTTCAATTCAAATTCTATCCGTATTTCATTTCAAATCGATTTAACATTTTGAAAAAAAACTCATGTAGGTGTTGTGCGTGCTTGTAAATGCATTGAAAAGATTTGATTTCATTTCGATTTTTTTTTTGTTGCAATATAAAAATATATAATTATATAATATTTTTTTTTTTATTGGAAATAAATGTGTGTGGGTATTTTGTTTTTTTGCAGTAATTTTTTTCAAAAATCTATTGCATACAAGTGCATACAATACCATTCATTCAACTTTATCAGTTAATTACATGTTTTTGGTGTATTAAGTGGATTTTGTTCAATTCTAAACAACAAACAAAAAAAAAATTGAGATTTAAATTTGGTTTCATTGTATGTATGTCAAGTAATTTAAAGTTTTCCTTATCTTTTAACATTTTTTTTTTTAGTTTTTTTGAATATAAATTTTTTTCCGTCTGCAATGCAACAAACTATGCATATATGAGGCATTTCATACCAACTGTTCAGCTAAAAAAAGTATATTATATTAATGTCAATCTTACAATAATAATTATTGTCCTATATGCTACAAAGGACCAGTTGAATTTTCCCAAAAAGTGTGCGAATTTTAGCAATTTTTTTGATTACACCGTGCAACGGTCATTCTGAAACATGCAAGAAATCGATATACCTACACGTGAAATAACAAACCATGTACTATAGTACATTCAGAAATAAACCTCTAAAAATAACAGAAAAAAAACTACTAAATTTATTTTAAAATGACCTTGCAGAAAAAACCGCTGAAATTAGCAGTTTTTTTTTTAATAAGAACAGACAAAATAAAACTATTAAATTTACAGAATTTTATTTATATATGAGTTAACTTTTAGTTATTCGAAAATGAAAAATTATACTGTAAAATCTGGAGAAAGTTTCACTAAATACAAGTAGACTAAAAGTAGCAAAAACAAACTGTTATACCTAAATTAAATTTTGATTATTTTTAAGTTAAATTTTGTTGACTGCAAATAGCAGTCTATCGTGCATTACAATTGCTTTGCTTTGAAAAAATACAAAAAAACTAATATAACAGTTATTTAAGAAAACAACTAACGAAAAGTACTGTAATTTCGCAACAGTTATTTAAAGTAGTTATTTTTCATATCTTAACACTTGTAAACAACTATCAAAAGAAATATCAGAAAAATAGTAAACTGGCGATTTCAGAAGGCTAGATTTTTATTTGGATTAAAAAAAGTCTAAAAAGAACTGAAAATTAAAAAAAAAAAATTTTTTAATATTTTAGTCTACTAATTATTTAGAAAATTTTTTTGCTGATTTTAGCGGGTTAAGTCGTTATTTTTTTATATTTAGCAGTATTTTTTTTGCTGTTTCTATATTACTAATATTTAGAAAAAATAATTTGCTAATTTCAGCAGTTTCTTCTGCAAGATAATTTTTAACTAATTGTTAGTGGTATTAACTAAAAATTTTACAGCCTTTTTTCTGCTAGTGTAGGTCCCTTTTCCACAATATTAAGGAGGGACAAGACATTCGCGGCAGAGAAAACAGACCTTTTTTTAAAAATTCATAACTCAGTCAAAAACAAACATTTTTTTTTTATTATTGTAGAGAATTGAACAATTTACAATAAAAAAAATTCAAAAAAATATATTTTTCACTCCAACATGGTTTTATAGAGCTCCAAACTGGCGGCAGAGAAAAAAAAAACGGGGCCTCGTGGTTGCAGCGCTGGGAGTCGCAAAAATTGTCCGATCTGGAAAAAAAATGACTTTTTTAAATCTTAACAAAATTGGTTATCGTATAAATAACCAATCGAATAATAATAATTTTTTTTTTCGATTTTTTATGAATTTTTAAAGTCAATATTTTTTTTAGAAAAAACACACTTTCAAATTTGGAACATCACCAAAAATTTAAAAAAAATTTATTATTATTCGATTGGTTATTCATACGATAACCAATTTTGTTAAGATTTAAAAAAGTCATTTTTTTCCAGATCGGACAATTTTTGCGACTCCCAGCGCTGCAACCACGAGGCCCCGTTTTTTTTCTCTGCCGCCAGTTTGGAGCTCTATAAAACCATGTTGGAGTGAAAAATATATTTTTTTGAATTTTTTTTCTTGTAAATTGTTCAAATTGGAAAAATGTTTGTTTTTGACTGAGTTATGAATTTTTAAAAAAAGGTCTGTTTTCTCTGCCGCGAATGTCATGTCCCTCCTTAAGCCATAACGAATTTTGCCCACACTCAAAACAGTTTGACCGTTACTACAAGATAGTTGTTTGTATAGTAATCAGTAGTTGTTGTTTTTTAATGTAATTACAGATGATTTTTTTGGAAAAATACAAAACAACAAATATTTATAACAATTTTTTAAGAAAACAACTAACAAAAGTACTGTAATTTCCCAACAGTTGTTTTAAGCAGTTATTTTTAATATCTTAACACTTGTAAACAACTCAAAAAGAGTATTTTTACAGTAGGTAAACAAATATTTTTGTTAGTTATTTAAAAAACAAAACAAATTTTTATTGATTTTTTTTTAATTTAACTAGAAAATTGTAAAACTAACTTGGAACTTATGTAATTGTATAATTACTTAGCACTTAGGCAATGTTCCCACTGCTTTTTTTTAGCATGTGTGCAAAACATTGCTAAATACTGTACTTATTTAATTACCCCATGGGTTTTTTGATGGGGAAAAAACCTTACCCTATTTACACCTAATATCATAAAATGCCACCCTAATATGCATGTAGTCTTATAATTGATCTTTAGTATAAAGAAGTTTTTGTTTTGAAAATATTTTTTTACTTAAAGGCAAAAATTATGCACATGATTTTCAGTTTAAATTTTACTAACATACTCTGCCTCTAAGTAATAAAACAATTTTCAGTAAAACCAATCAAACACTTTCATAAAAGATTTTTTTAGGAGGAAAAAATATTCAAAAAGTAATGAAATTGAAACGAAACTTATAATTTGACCTAAAGGGAAGAACTGCTGTTTTTTAGATTTGAAATAAAATGTGTTTTTTAAAAACAATTTTAAATGATTTGCACTCAAAAAGTTTGTAGGTACAATCTACAGAGACTAACCCTACACCCCTACGTGGAGAGGATATAACAAGTTTGTGCTGATGTTTGTAACACCATAACATATTGGACTTCTGTCCGTCCGTCCGTCAGTCTGTCTGTCCATGGATTCTTGTGCGCACTCTACAGGTCGCAAATATTAAAATATTTTGATGAAATTTGGTACACCGACTTATGTCGGCAAAAGAACGAAGCCTATTGATTTTGGTTAAAATCGGTCCATGTTTAGACCTAGTGTCCATATAAGGGTCCCCCCAAAATTGGCTTGGTTACACGCTGCAGGTCGCAAATATTAAAATATTTTATTGAAATTTGGTTCGCTGACTTACATGGTCCCGAGAACAAAGCCTATAGATTCTAGATAGAATCGGTCCATATTTGGACCTATCGCCCATATGGGCTTTATTTACGATTTTCTCTTCTTTTACTATTTTATTGAAAATTTTGACACAAGTCCCATTTTAACCCATTCGAATTTCGGATCCAAACATTAGTTGGCTTTTAACCAGACTGGTGTAGGGTATTGTATAGTCGACATACCGGACTTTAGCCTTTTTACTCGTTTTTTTTATGAAATATGTTTAGAAAAAAAACTACACCTCACCAAATACATATTTTCCAACTTGGTCATGGAGAAATAACTGAAATAGAAATGGCAATTTTTCACTCTACTGTAAGTAATTTAATTAAATCCAATTAGTGAATATTAAATATTGCAATGGAATTTTTCAATCGTGTAAAAATATAAATTGAAGTGATAAAACTGAAAAGACAGACTGGCTATCGCTGTTTTATATAAAATATAATTATAAATTAAAAGTTAAAGTAAAATCCTTCATCATCGAATTCGGTATTAAAAATTAGGGTGAAAGAAGTGTCGAACAGAAAATTCTTTTTAAAATAGGGAGAATCTAACCCCATCTGTTGAGCACTTTTAGAACTACTTTTTGGATTTATTAAATCAAAGTGATTAGAAAAAGCGGCTATTATAAAAATGTTTAACTTATAAAAAAAAATTACTCTCAATTACATTCAAACAAAAGTCAGCAAAAGTTACAAAAAGGTGACACGGAGGAAATAAGAAGATAAACAGAGAAAATCTGAAGTAGAATGTTTGTATATGTCTGTTTGATCACTTCTGAAATTATTCATACAGAGACAATCTGACAATAAAAATATAAACAATAATACAATTTAATGGAAGATCACTGCTGAAGCCTGTCCATAAAAAGGCAGAAACTAGATCTAGTCTGATTTGCAAATTTAATGTGTTTATAACTTTTGAGGAAGGTTTATTCTTCTTCTTAACCTCAAACCTACTAACGTCTGTAGTTGTTATAGAAAAGTTTACTAGAATTTATTTTTAATATTCCTTGACTTTTTCTTCATATTTTACGGTATACAAATTTTTAACTGTAAAAAAACTTTATGAAAAAAGAAATAAGTTAAAATTTGTATTTAACAACTTGGTTTTAAAAAACCAAGTAAAATACCTACTTCGTCAAAATCAGGAACAAAAATAAGTAAAAGATTTCATAACTTCTAAATAGAGAGTAGCAAGAATTTTAACCAAAAAATAATGTTGCACTAAAAATTAGTAAAGCGGGACTTAAAAAGTTTTTCTAATTTTTCTATAAACTTTTTTTATTTGAGTGTGTCAAAATATTAATAAAAAAAAAGATTTTATAATTCTAGCAACTCTGTTTAAAAAGTAGTAAAATACTTTGCTAGAATCAGCAACGAAAACTTGTAAGAAAAAATTTTATATGGAAATAGCTTGGATGGTAACCGAAACGATGCGGTTATCGGTAAGGGTAACGCTATTTTAGATTATTTCGGTAACGGTATTTTAAGGGTAGCAACATTTCATTTATTTCGCGTTTTGGTATTGTAAGGATAACGATATTTTGTTAAAGGTATCTTGAAAGGGTTTTGAATCGATAACGGTATTTTAACAGTGTTGCTTGCCATCGCTGGTAAATAAAAGAATAATTTAATTTTTACTGAAAAACGATTTTGCACCAAAAATTAGTACAAAAACTGTTAATTTTTCTACTTTTTTATATCATCCTATCCTATCTTAATCTAATAGATAATTCTTCGTACGTATCCGTTTATACATAAATCATATTTTATGATTAAAGAACTTTAAATGCACATAAATTATAACAAATCAATAGAAAATATTTCCTTAAAATTGTTCTACTCCTCCAAATACCACTCCTTAAATAAAACAAATAAACTGTATACCTACAAAGTGTTATAACTTTATTATGATTACATGTCAAATATACACTCCAAACTTATGAAACCACATATTTTTTTTACAAACGAAACTTTGTTAAACAGAAATTAGGTCAGGATTTTGCAGGGATAGGTAAAAATAAATATATATTTCCCTTATCATAAATTGATTCACGTTATGGTAAATAAATGTTACACAGCTGTTTTAGGGGAAATGTAAACAGTCATATCGTCAGCTTATATTGGTCTGACCTATTGAACATTTTTGAAAAAATTGAGTTGGGAATGAATTACAATATAATGTAAATATCCTCTTTCTGATTCCAAAATTCTTTTCTCGATATCTGAAATCATATCTGAGATATCCAGTATCGACTTTGATGTACCTGCCAATTTTACATACAAAAATTAAAAAATGTCAACTTTGTTTATCGTTTTTTCTCCAGAACACCTTTTTGGCATGTGGGTCAAACCGATAATAGGCTGACGATATATGTACCTATAGAAATTTCACAAAAATAATAATAATAATAATGATGATTTGATAATTGAATACCAAACAATTTGTGGTAATTTTAACCCCCAAAACAATAACAAAAGGAAAAATAAATAATATAAATTGCAAAAAACTTTTCACGTAATTTAATTAACCCTATAATGCATCAATAAGAAATTGCATAAATTCTTGTTTTTCTTTAAATTTTTATTTAAAAATTTATTGACGAAAGATTCTCTGATTCAGCAATGTAGTCAGCGGTGCCGACTTACCAGAAAACTACAATGTGGTGTAACCCGCAGATCTTAATGGAACTTTGATATGACGTAGAGTGTAAAAAACTAATAGACACCCAGCAAAAAACAGATGCCGCAGCAGTAGAAAAAGCACTACAATTGATAATCTAGATGTACTTCTTTTTTAACATAAACACTAATGATTTTAACATTGAGTTGTCATAGGAGAGGATACTCTCACTTCCACATTTTTTTAGTACTTTTGGAACGAGTAAAAAGAAACACTTTTTCATTAACTGAAAGTTAAAAAAAAAATTTTTTATTTTTAAATTTTTTTTGTTTTAAAAATTTTTTTTTTTGTTTTAAAATTTTCTTTTTATTTAAAAAATTTTTTTTTTATTTTAAAATTTTTTTATTGCCGCCACCGGGTATCGAACTTTCGACCTCATGACTGCTAGTCTAGCAGTCTACCGAGCTATTCTTTGATATTAAAGTTGACTGCCATAAAAACACCATCAATAAAAGTATTTTTTAAACAAGTGCAAAGGTGCACTGCAATTCAGTATTGTTTTCAGTACTATTCTCGTAAGCGCAAGAAAAGCAATTTTTCGTCGTTTTTATTTTATATATTTTTAAAAATTGAAAAATTAAAAAAATATTGAATTGAAACAAATTAATTATAAATATTAAAATAATAAAATTAAAAAAAAATTTTTTAAAAATAAAAAATATTGGTTCCTCCAAGAATCGAACCCGCGATCCTCCGTTTAGAAATACCAAATGATATCAAAATCACTTTTCAGGATCACTTTTAGAGCAATTATGCGTTTGAAGCAATATTTAAGTGATTTTTTTGATATTGTTCAGAAGTAATTCTAAAAAGGTGTAAAAATATACGGATACTTTGAAAGCAATGAAAAAAGTGACTTTCTGAAGTTGTTCAGAATTACTTCTAAAAAAGCAGTAAAAATACACTAACGGATACTTGTGAAGCAGTGAAAGAAGTAGTTTGAAAAGCATGACTTCCAAGTTTTTTTACTGGGAAAGTTGGTTTAGTGCACAGAGAAAAAAGATTGATTTGAATGCAGCAACAGAATGATGTGGTTGTCCTAATAAAATGTGTTCTTGAAACAATTAAAATACATAGCTTTAACAAAAATTCTGGTGTATACCAGGCTTAACTTTATAAAATGTTAAGGTTACAAGGATGGCCTGTGGTGTGGTTCACTCCGATATGGATAAAATTTTAATATGATACAAAGGAAACAGAAAACTTGAGAATCTGTGATTCAGAGTGCATTTAGGCCCCTTGTCCTGTAGTTGCGTATACGCACCATTTCAATTAAAATAACCAATTTCACTGCTGCCACCAATTGTTACGTTTTACCTTCAAAAATGTACGTTTCTCTCCTTTAGATAAACCGGGTTGGTGCTCCTTGCAATTAAAATAACACACAAACTTTTGTTTGAACCTGAGCTTATACACTTATTTATTAACTCTCTATTACTTTATACACAACAGTTTAACCCACAGACAAACTCCAATGATTTTAATAAAACGATTTACTAGAGCGCTACTAACTAAACAAACTGTAATGCGCCACTATACACAGTCTTAGCGCAACTTTTATATACCCCAATCACAAGCAAGTTTTGTAGGCGATTTAGCAATTAGATTTGGAAAATAATCAAAACTGTTCACATACGGTTGAAGGGGTTTTCATTATCTCGTTAACAGCTGTTTGGTTATTTTTGTAAACAAAAAATATTTGCGACCTAACCAAAACTTTCAAAAATATTTCAAAAAACATATATTTTCCACTGCCGGAATAAAATATTTTTTAACTTTGGATGAAATACAACTTTAATATTTATATATTAAACTTTTCGAACAGGGATGACTAGTTTAAAGATGAAACTTTCGATTTTTTGGTCGGAGGAAGACCGCAGCTATTGAAGATCTGTTTGTATACATTTTGTTGTCCGGAAGGATAATACAGCTACATTTAACTCAACTTGCAATGAAATATATAATTAATTTCATTTAAAAGCACAATTTGTTTTGGTTTTGTTGATTTTTATTAAACATTAAAATTTATTTTTTCTATTTGTGTTGTTTTTATTTCTTATGTTATAGAGTTAATAAAAGTATTAAGTATTTGGGTACTGAGTACTCAGTACCGTGTTCTTTTGTCCGAGTACTCAATGCCCAAACGAAACTCCTCAGTACATTCTTAGTTGTATTTTTCCAAATATATGAATTATTTTGCCATGAAAATACAACTATATGCATAGCTTCGCAGAATTAATTCCTTAATTCACTTTTTCAATTCTGAATTAAAAATTCGATGAATTAATTCACTAAGCACCATATATTGAATGGAATTAATTCATATTTGCTTTCGTTCGATTTATTTTGTTACGAATTAATTCAATTGCAATTGTTATTTTTAATAAATCAAATGAATTAATTCACTGGTGAACACGTTCAATTTTAAAAATCGAACGGAAAAAAAGTGAATTAATTCCTTACTGAATTAATTCACTACTGAATTCGTTCAATTTCATTTTCGTTCAGTGAATTAAAAAAAATAAAATTACGTTCAGTGAATTAAAAAAAAATAAAATTACGTTCAGTGAATTAAAAAAAAAATAATAATGAATTCAAAGCCTGTTTTCTGCCGTTCAGTAGAAGAAAACAATAATGTACAAATAAAATTTTTAAATAAGCAATTTTACAGCGTGTGCTAGTAACAAATTAGAAACCGGATGCTGTTTATCAACCTTCATGATTCAAAAATAAAGCATTTTACTATTAAAACTAAAAACTTTACAGATATAGATAAATTTGGAAAAAAATATAACTATTAATTTTTCAAACTAGTTATATAGTTATATTTTTTTCCAAATTTATCTATATCTGTAAAGTTTTTATTTTTAATAGTAAAAGGCTTTATTTTTGAATCATGAAGGTTGATAAACAGCATCCGGTTTCTAATTTGTTACTAGCACACGCTGTAAAATTGCTTATTTAAAAATTTTATTTGTACATTATTGTTTTCTTCTACTGAACGGCAGAAAACAGGCTTTGAATTCAGTGAACTTATTTTATTTTTTTTTTTTAATTCAGTGAACTTATTTTATTTTTTTTTTCAATTCAGTGAACTTATTATTATTTTTTTTAATTCACTGAATGTAATTTTATTTTTTTTTAATTCACTGAATGAAAATGCAATTGAATGAATTCAGTGGTGAATTAATTCAGTAAGGAATTAATTTACTTTCTTTTCCGTTCGATTTATAAAATTGAACGCGTTCACCGGTGAATTAATTCATTTGATTTAATAAAAAGAACTATTGCAATTGAATTAATTCTTTGAATTTGTTGTTTGATGAACGCATTTAGTTGAATGAATTCAGTGAATTACTTAAGAAAAGGAATTCATTCAATTCTAGAGAAAATTGAATTGGATTGATAGTGAATTCATTCAAAAAGGAATTAATTCTTCAAAGCTCTGACTATATGTAAATACAACTCGTTTAGAAAAGAAATATGAAAAACGGAGTATAGAGTAATATCGAGTACTCAGCTAAACAATTATTGAGTACTCAAAAATCCTTTCTCAACCCCTGACTTTTAAGAGATACTTGACGGGGTTTATAAATTGTCTTGTCAAATTGAAGTGATTATTGATAGATAATTTGTATGGAGAATCTCGAGATAATACATGAGATAATGCAATAATCTTCAAGATAACTGAAACCTCGTTCATGTGAATGGGGTATTAACAGCACAAGTGCTAATAATCAACTACACTTCACAAATGTTAATGCCCAACTTTCATTATTTTTTTTTTCTCTTTCGAAGATTGACATTTTGTATCGAAAAATGTTAGCCTTTGCAGACATGTGTAGTTGACAAGGTAACAATTTTCGATACAAATTAAGAGGAGAGTGATTTAACAGAAGTTGGGAGAGTTGGTATCTCTTCTAATTATATGCTCGTTGGTCTTATAGCTTAACGGCCGTGAATGTAGAATATAGTAGAAAATTATTTTAAAATTATAACACTTATGTTATTTATAACAGAGCGCCCAACTACTTAACATTTTACTAATTATACTTAAATGCAGTGCTGGCAGTTTGAACGTTTTAGTAAATCCCGCCTCTTGGGACATCTTTCTTTCAAAATTCCAGAATTTTCTATACTTAATGCAGTATAGAAAATTCCTAACAATATAATTATAGGCATTAAACATGTTCCATATATTTTTTTATTTTGTTAATAAATTTGAATTTTACGCCCAAATTTTGTAAATTTACTAACTTATAATAGTAATAAAAATACAAACAAATTGACATTTGAAAAAACCCAAGAAATTGTAATTTAAGTTTATTAAAATATTATAAAAATAAATTGTTTTATAATAACTTTTTAATAAAACGTGTATCAAATTTATAGGCGTTCACTCCAGACGGACCAGTCATTGTGGTATGTCTGTCTGAATTAGGAAGGTCGTCCGTAAAGCAATCGTAACTGATCGAAAACTTTTAAGTGATATTTACCAGTTTCGAATTAATTTGATATAAATGTATTTTTTGTAGAAGCATGTACTCAGAATCTGAGGCTTTTTCAATAGGAAATAGCGGTCAGCAACTGATGAATTCTCTACGGGCTTTAGAAAAAAATCATCAGAAAATACTACAGATTTTGAGAAGTTTGTAAAGGACTTTTTTCTACACAAAAACCTTCAGATTCTGAATCCAATCCTACAGAAAACTGCCAGCTTCTGAGCACTTTTATCCCACTGATTTTCTATAGACAAACTGTTAAATTTAAGGCCCTTTTCCAAAAGAAAAGATTTCGCATTGTAACAATTTTTTTCAAAAAAACTTCAGATGACCTTGATAACTTTGTCCTTTATAAAACCACTAAGATTCTGAGGTCTTATAAACGCTCCAATTCTCAGCACTTGTTCCTACAAGAAACCCGCCGATTCTGAGGAATTTTCCTATGAAAAGACTCTAGATTTCGAGAACTTTTTCTAACAGCAAAACCTTTGAAATATGAGGACTCCTACACACAGAATATCCCTCACTCTCTGAGAACTTTTTCCTGTAGAAAATAGTTTCCTGAATCTCAGACATTTCTACAGAAGCAAGTTCTCAAAATCTGAAGTTGTTTCAATAGGAAAAGTTTTATTAATCTTATTTTTTTTTTTCTGTAGGAAAAAGAACATAGCATCTAAGGCTTTTCCTAGAGAAATAGATTTCTATAGGAAAATGTCCTCTTAAAATGATGTTTTTAAGCAAAAAGTTCCCAGAGTCAGGCTTTTTCTATAAGAAAAAGTTACCAGAACATTTTCAATGGAAAAAAATTTTCAAAATTTAGTGTGTTTCTAGAGATAAATCTCCTTAGAATTTGAAGCTTGTATTAGGATTCAATATTATTAGAACATTTATTGTTAATAAAATATTTAAAAAATAATTTTATTCTTTAATTTTTGGGCGGCATTACGTACTTTATTTGTTAAATTTACGTAAAAAAATGGTAAAATTACACAACTTTTTTTTTAATTTCTATGAATTTTCAATGGACGAGTAGATTTACAAATTTTGCGTGTAATCAACTCACGCATCGTATGTAATTTTTTTTTTTCATTTAGGCACCGTGAGTAAATTTACCATATTTCCCACTATAAATTGGGTAAATTTGAACAACAATTAAATAGAGTGTAATTGCACACTGTCATTGTGAATGGGTCTTAAGTGTTACATTTTGTTAGCGAGTAGGCTAATTTTTCTTAAATTTTCTACATTTAAAAAGACGACTATTTGGTCCCTTATACATTTGAGGGTTAATACTATGAATTAGCTATTTAAGTTTACTGTTTTATTATGGTTTTTACAAAAAAATTGTTATTGAATCTTTTTGTTCTGTTTTTTGTTTGTAAAAACAACAACAACAGCAACATACTGACTCATTACCGGATATTGAAATAAACAATAAAATTAAACGAAATTAGTTTTACGGTTGTTGTTGTTGTTATTAAAAATATTGGGTGTTTTTCTGATAATTAAACTAACACCTTAAGTATACAGTTGATAGAGATGCAGCTACCTGAGTTTGAACAAAACAATATTTTGCAGATGTTTCATAATATACAATAAATTTAAACAATCAAATTTTGTTTTAAGGGTCTCTTTTGCTAAGTCATCTATTGTTTTTTGAAAATTTCTGAAAATTATAACTTTTCAACTTATGACCCGTGTTAAATGTCAAGCACTCTTCAACAAAATGTTATGAAACATTTGTTCAGCCCTAAATTAGACCCTAAATTTTAACAAAGGATTAATTTATCAACCATAAAATAGCCTTAAATATTCAAGGTTTTCTTAAATTTGTGTTGAAAACTATGAGAACAAATTTTTAAAATGATAAATAAAGAATTGCAGAACAAAAAACTGAACCTTGACATTGCATGATGCACTTGCATGATTTTGTAAAATTCTTATACTTCAAACTAACCTTTGATGTGGCAAGCAAAAAAAAAAAAAGTAGTAAAATGTTATTGAACCTCTTCAAATATTTAAAAATATTTAATGTTTTTGGCGCCCTCTACATAAAAAGAAAACAAACCACCCGCATAAAAATGAGTTTTACTCCAATTAAAGGACATATGGCGCATGAGCCAAAAAAAAACAACAACAAACAAAGAGAGAGTATTTGTTGAATCCTTTAAAGGATAATAATATGTTTAGTGTAACACAATATGCTACCAAACAGTAGTATTTTTACTAGTTTTCAATAAAGACGCATAAAAAATATTGCAAATACGGGAAAATTATTTTAAAAAAATATATTATAACAAAGAAAAAAAATACCTTAAAAATTTTATAAAAATGTAGTGAATTATAAAAATTAATAAGTATTTCTTCTTGAAGATAGAGAATTAGAAGAAATTTAGTTAAAATTATGGAAAACTTGAAGGATTATAATAGACAAAAAAAAATGTTGTGTAAAAAAATCAATAGTTAAAAAGCTTAAAGGACTCCTTTCCTGAGGCTAGACAGTAAAAGGTATAGTGTTGTGTATTATATCGTAGTAAAAGGTGTGTAGAGGAACATGTGAGATTTTATTATCTCTTCAAGTTTTGGGAGATAAAATAAATAATATAAAGGACTAAAAAAAGGTTTTTAAGAATTATAATATATTTTAAAATACATATAGTTTTTTTTTTTTAAATAAATTAAACTTAAAAGTGCTTATCAATAATAATTTGAAAATCTTATAACACGATTATAAAAGGAATTTTGTATGAAAAATTTATTTTATAAGCCATTTATTAATTTAAAAAGTGATTATCCATATGACCCAAAATATTTTAGGAAATAGATAAAAAATTCAGGGAATTTTTTAATCATTTCAGTCATCAACAAAATTTGATGACAAAAAACGGGGTTGCTTAAGTTTTCTTAACTGTGTTATTTAATGTGCTATTCACAATGATTTTTCTTTGAAATCGTTTTAAAAAATAACTGTTTTTTTTAGTTAAGGTAAGTCCTAGGTCAGTTAAACATTCTATTGTAGTTCCGTGGAACAGGTTCCTCATGTATATTTGAATATCAGTCCTCCTACCCACATTTTCTTGAATTCAAACTACAGCCGCTAGCTGGTTAAAGTCGACAGGGTCAGCGGCGGCTACAGCTAACAAAACAAGATCTCGACGGCTTGCTTCTATGAAAAGCAATACCAAGTGATCGATGATTTCTGAAATCTCTAGTAAAAACAATTTTTGGATTCGAACCAGAGATGCAAGCCATTGGCTATGAGCCAACGCAACCATTAACATTTTTATTTTTTATCCGTAGCCGCCAAAGAATTTATGGGCTTGAAGGGGCTGCTGGCTGAGCCGTTTAATAAGCAGGAGCAATCAAGAGATTAAAATAAGCATTTTAAATTACACAGAGAGAATTTTCTTGGACGAGTTTAAATGAAATTTTTCACTAAACTAATGAAGTTTTCTTCACAAAGTGATTAAAAAATTTTTTTAATTTATTTTTCTGGTGCAAAAGTGACATTTTGTGTTTATTGTGATTGTGGCTTTGTTATAAAATTAAAAAATTGTTAATATTTATAACTTAAACTGTAATTTGAGTCATTTAAAGTTCGAGTGAAATTTTTTAACGTGAAAAACAACTTACGGTGCTTTAAAAAAAAGAAAGCAAGACAAAAATATGGTTGTATTTTTTTTGCCATAATTCTTCACCAATTCAATTTTGCATTAATTTTTGTTGTTTTAAATTTTATTGCATTTAATTTTGCTTTTTTGCTGTAAATTTTGTATTTTCATTTTCAAAAAAATAAATTTTTTCTAAACAAAGTACGAAATTTTGCAGCTCTGATAAGAATTTATACAACTCTGTTCTGATAAGTTACCATTATTTAGGTAAAAATATGGCAACAATTTGACAAATATTTTGAAATTAAAGAAAGATAATTTTATGAAACTATTTCTAATGAATAGGGCAAGAAATTCCATGCCCTTAAATATCGAAAATATGCGCCTAAATAGGCGGCTAAAAATACAAATATGCAAAAAAATATTAAAAAAATATATAAGCACTAAAAACGACTATTTTTGCAAAAATAACCACTTTAAACATAAAAATATATGTAAGTTAGTTATTTTGCAGACATAGAACTCGATGATTTCCACAGGTCAATTAGGTTTTTAAGAATGTTCATTTTTAAAAATAATGAAAAAAAAAATTTTTATCATTGAATAAAAATATGAAAACGCATCATTTTGAATGAAGGGTATGTATAGTTGATCTTTTTATTTGGTAAGTGAATGTTCTTCGTTCGATTTGAGATCATATGTATTATATCTCTTTCTATTAAATTATTTTCAAATTAAAGGAAGATAATACAGTTTTTTTTTAAAGAAAAAGATATAATAATTACTGAACTCTCATAAAAAACCAAGTTCAGGGACCTGTCCTGGGATTTGTCTTGTGACATGTCACAAGGGGTCAATTTCCCCCTCCTACGACAACGCCATGTAAAAGTGACCAGTCTATTTCATATAAAGGGGCCGGTTCGGTGATAGTTTGTTAAAATTTCCCGTAGGGCATACACTCACAATAACTTTACCGTAAAAGTTCAACAGTTGTTTAAAAAGTAAATCAGTAAAGTTGCTTCAATTGAGTAAGTAGTTAAATTGCAAAGAAATAAATTTTTAAACTTTTTTTATCAGTCATTCAATAAACAAAATTTACAAAATATGGACTTTCGGTAGAAGTTAAAATATTCAATAAAAATTTTCTGTTAAAAACGAGTAAAAAGGTTAAAGTCGGGCATGCCGACTATACAATACCCTACACCAGTCTGGTTAAAAGCCAACTATTGTTTGGATCCGAAATTCGAATGGGTTAAAATGGGACTTGTGTCAAAATTTTCTATAATGTGAGTCAGCGAACCGAATTTCATTAAAATATCTTAATATTTGCGACCTGCAGTTTGTAACCAAGCCAATTTTGGGGGGACCCTTATATGGGCACTAGGTCTAAACATGGACCGGTGTTAACCAAAATCAATAGGCTTCGTCCTTGGGCTGATATAGGCCGGTATACCAAATTTCATCACCAAGTTAAAGAATTTCTACACTCAAAAAAGTATGTCCATAGAATCTACTAAAAATGACAACTAAACCAAAGATATATGCAGTTAGAAAGGCGATTTTATTTATTTTTAGCTTTAAAATAAATAAAATGGTAGTTAATTTCAACTATTGAAAAATAACTATCAATTGGATTAAAAATAACTAACAATGTCGTAAAATTAATCGACAAATTTTTACAACCAAAATTTTAGAACAACTGTCAAAATTGGTAAAAACTACTGCCTTTTTACAGTTAATTTTTCATATTATAAAAGTATATTTTAACAATAAAAAACTATTTGTCTTTTCATTCGATTATAAAAAAATATATGTAATTATTTCATCGTATGTTACTTGAAGTTTGAAGTAAAAACTCCAAAACAATCTCCAGTTATTACGTTTTTATGCATTGGAGATACGACACAATTTTTTGATTTCTATTTGCAAACTAATAATATATCAGTAATAACAAATATAAACTAAACAAGAATTATAATAAAAAAATCAACGAAATGTACTTATTATGTTAATTCCTAATAAGGAAATTGGCCTCGAATAAGAATTAATAAATTTCTAAATGTTTTATATTTTAAATAACTAACAAAAATAACTGTTTATTGTAAAAAACTGTTTTCGTAGTTGTTTATTGTGATATTACAAATAACTGCTTTAAACAACTGTTACGAAATTATAGTACTTTTCGTAAGTTGTTTTCTTAAGTAAATGTCATAACAGTTGACTTGTATTTTTCCATAGAAAAACAACTGTAATTACAGTTGAAAACAATAACTACTGATTACCACACAAACAACTATCATGTAGTAGCTGTCATACTTTTTTGAGAGTAAACTTACAAATGTTTACAAATCATTTAGATGATTTACGGACTTATGAAAGTACTTTAGAATTTATGGAAATTATTTAACCCCTATAAAATAGTAGTATATATTATAAGAAAGGGTTTTGGGACTTAAGAATCTTCAGAGAGGATAATAAAACTACAGAAAATCGACTACTGAATAAAAAAACTTTTGGAAGAAACAATCTTAAAATAGCCGTGAATAAGTAAAATAATTTACTATCCTTTAAAAATCTACAATTTAGTCACGGGATTTAGTTTTTTGGACTTAAGTACCTCAAAAAATTCGTTATTAAGTCGGAGGTTATAGTGACTTTGAACAAAAAGATTCATAATATTATTTAGTCATACGATCAAAGGACTTGGAAACCTATAAAATCCACTATTTGGCCAGTATTTGTATAAATTTAAGTTTAAAAGAGTCACTATTCAATCAGACTGATATATGTTACGAAATCAAAATTTTATATATATGTGACCTTCTCCGAGAAAAGGGACCTAGTGTGTCAAAAAACGTATTTGGACTTAAGAGTGGACTCTGGTACCTAAAAGGGTGTAGAATAAGATGAAATGAGTTAGATTTCTGATAAAAATTTATTTACCCCATAAAAACGTACAAAACGAACTTGGGAAAATCGTTTGATAATGCGTTATGAAACTTTAAATGCGTTCTTCTCAAAACTTCATTTTCACACACTAGGTCCCTTTTCTCGCAGAAGGTCACATATATAGAATTTATGGTTAAGCTTATAAAGCTTTTGATTTGAGAATGTAATAGAGTTGACGGAATTTTTTCTAACCAAAATCTTAGAAAACTGCGACTTCTTAAGGTTTGAATACAAAAATTCCTCGATGTTATAAAATACCATTATTCAAACTCTCCTTGACACATTTACTAAAGTTCCAATTGTATTCCATACATTTCCAGGTCATTACACCACAAAGACATGGTGATGTTTATATCTATAATATACCCCAACAACATCAGCAGCAGCAACAGCAACAACAGTTTCAATCACACTCACAACAACATTTATCAGCACCCTATCAGCTGCAGCAACATCAACAACAACATCAACAAATCTATCAAAATCTTCCAGGAAAATCATTAACTAACGAATTTGAAACATACGATATACCAAAACCAGCTGTTCCCGTAAATTACGATTCTCCCCGTAATATACAACGTAATACTATGTCACATTTTCAATCATCAGGTGCTATGAAGGGTTGTTCCACTCCCATACAAGAAGAGAACTATGATGTTCCAAGACCATTAACATCACTACTACAACATCAACATACACTAACACCGAGTAGTTCGAATTCATCACTCTTAACTAGTGATAGTTTATCATTATCATTTTCATCATCAAATCGTTCATCATTGGCAAATATGCCCGATTATGATATACCAAGACGTAATCCATTACCGGTAAGAGCTGTCTTACAACAACAACAACACCAACAGCAGCAACAAAATCACCAAAGACCCTTGTCAAGAACTTCAGTTAATGGCAATTGTTCAATGTATGATTTTCCTATACCCACCAATGGATTTGATAAGAATAATGGCATGAGTCAGAGTATTGTAGCCACCAAAGAATTGCCATTGGAATTAACCTCAGCTTTGGAGACATTAGCTAAATTACAGTCAGAGACAACGACGGCAATAACAAGGTAAGTGTTAGAGTGGAACTTATTATTTCTCTTTTGATGTTGTAACCTAAATTATGAGGTTCTTAAGGCTTCATAATAATCCATAGATCTTTTGATTCAACCATAGATTTAATAGAATCTAAAGAGTTTCAAAAGTCCAAATAGTCTAAAAATTTCACGACCCACCGATGAAATTCTAAAGGTATTAAAGGTTATAAATTTAATTAAGGGCTTCAAAAATCTATAGGTTCTAAAAGGTTTAATAACTAATAATAAAGGTCTAATAACTTGCTTCCCAGCAAAAAATACTGCTTGCTTGGAAGCAGGTTCGTCAGGGAAAGAAAATAGTGTAGCGCTTGCATTATTGCTGATATAAGGCATGATTTTTTTTCGATATAGCTCGCGTAAAAGCACTTGTTTCGATATCCGATATGCGCTTCTATCATAGCTCAAAATAATGGCATGAAATAACAGCTTTTAGCTAGTAAATTCGGTTATCATTGTCATTCTTTCGTGCTTTGTTAGAGCGATAAAGTGTGTTAAACAAAACTCTATTGCCTTTTTAACACACTACTGCAAGCTATAAATTCTCAGAAGCAGTAAACGAAGCAGAAAAGAAGCACTAATCATTTTTACTCAATTTTACCGCTTCCGAATTTACTGCTTGCTTGGAAGCAGTTTTGTCAGGGAAAGTTGAGCAGTGAAGCGATTGCATTATTGATGATATCATGCGGTGATTTTTGTTCGAGATAGCTCGCGTGAAAGCACTTGTTTCGAGATCCGAAAAGGCATGAATTCACCGCTTTTAATTAGTGCTCCTATTTTTCTTTTAAAATGTCGATAATACATGCCTTCTCGGAAGTGCATATTATAAAGCTTTTCAACTATTTAAAATCATGCCTTCTGAAAGCACAATATTCCTGCATATTTTTCCGTGAAGAGAAAATGCCTCTTATTTTCAGTAAAACTTCTTATTTTCATTAAAATAACTTTTTTCCGCATTTTAAAAAATTTTGATAAAAGAACCGCAAAAATATTTAAGCAATCAAAATGCCTTTTTGAAAAGCGTAGCAAAAAACGATGTAAAGAATTAATTAACTTAGGCCTTTCATTTGTGCTGTTTACGAAGCTCTACATTTTTAGAAGCGATAAAAGTAGCAGTAAGGAAGCAGTAAACGTTTTTACTGCTTCCACATTTTTGCTGGGTTTTCGGTCTACGATTAATATACGAGTATATGTTTAATACGATCGAATATACAATTAATACGTATTAAACCCTAAAAATTAAAATTGTTTTTAATGCATTTATTATTTGATTCAACCGATTTAATTTAGATGTTCCGTAACCCAGTAGTCACCACTTTCAATAGTGTGTTTCTTAGGATACTTTTATTCGGAGGCCCAAAAATAGTCAAGTACAATATTAAGATATCTTTATCTCTTATTCAATTAAAGTTTTAAATCTTAATCTAATAAGGAATTTAAATTTAATAATAAAAGATTGTCAATTTTAGTTTTAAAGACTTTTAATTCGAAAAATCTTCAAATACAATCGTTAAGTTTGAACTTAAGTTTCAATCTCTAACAGATAAAAATATTCTTCCTTTAATTTCAGACTTTTATCATATGTATCACCCGATTGGCGTTGTCGTGAAAAACTGGAACCGGTATTGATGGAAGTAAAATTAGCAGCTGTACGCTTACGAACTGTTCTGCATGATCTGGCTGAATTCGGAGAAGGAGCTTTGGGTAATGCCTCCAAATCGGAAGATCGTACATTGGCACAAAAACTTAGACCCATCATAAGAGCTTTAAGAGATGCCAATAAATTGGTGCATGATTCTTGTGAGGTTTTAGAAGCCAACAAAGGCTGGTCTCTCGAACACTTAGAGCGTGCCGATGATAAGAATTCTTGCAAGCCACCCGATAGTTTAGATCGCTTAATAGCATGTGCTCAAACTTTAACCGAAGATGTACGCTCAACGACATCATTTATACAAGGAAATGCTTCGCTGCTCTTTAAAAGACAACTAACCGAAGTTATAGAAGAAACTACAGCATCACAAACACCTTCACAACCACAAACTCCCACAGGACTAGATCGTAATTCATCAGAATGGTTAGAAGATTATGATTATGTCTCATTTGAATCAAAAGATGCATTGGCACGTAAAAATTCCGTCTTACGTGAGGTTATACCGGAAAATCTTAAAAACAAATTCGATACAGTACTTAAGGTGGCCGAAAATACAGTCATTACCACGGCGAATAATATGTCCAGTACACCGAATGGCAAAAAACCTCAGAGCGAATTAACCGATAAAGATAAAATGTTGGTACGTTATTATGCTGTACAAATTTCTACTCATATGGGAAATTTGAGGCAAGCCATCGATTCCTTCCTAGAGACAGTGGAAAAAAATCAACCTCCAAAATTTTTCATAGCTTATGGTAAATTTGTGGTAGTAAGTGCCCATAATCTAGTGACCATAGGAGATATAGTACATCGTAATATTTCTAAACAAGATTTAAAAGAAAAGATTTTACGTTGCACCAACAATTTGTCAGAGGCTCTTAAAACTTGTGTCTTGAAATCCAAACAAGCAGCCGCTCATTTTCCCAGTGTTACTGCTGTGCAAGAAATGGTCGATTCTGTGGTGGATATCAGTCATTTGGCATCAGATTTAAAAACTGTAATGTTACATGCGGTACAACTGACTATTTAAATTAAACATAGGAGTAGAGTCCATTAAACAGGAGTAAGACTTTAAAAGTCTTCCAACTTACTTATAACTTACATACTATAAACTTTTTTTTTCAAAAACAAGAAGCTTTGAATAATTTAAAGCTTTTTTGCCAACGAACTTTTACTTTTTTATCAACTACAAACTTTATACTACAGGTTTATTAAGCAGCAAACTTAAGGGCATTATTTAAAAAGAGGTCCTGCCGTGTGAAAAAAATTTATATAGTCTGAAATCAGCGTATCGTTCCTTATTAAATAAAAACAAAAATACAAGCAAATTTATACTAATATTTCAAAAAAACAAAATTTAAAAATCATATAAAATAAATATCAATACTTTAGATTCAAATCATAATTTGTTTTTTTTTTTTTGTTTTATTTATATTGTGATATTTTTAAGTGAGAAGAAAGTAATTGAAAATTTTTTTTAAATTTCTGTGAAAGGTTGAAAATATAATAATGCTTTATTCTGGGATTGGTTGAGAACATTTTTAATTGTTTTCGGATCCTTTAGAAACTTAAGGTTTAACAGATTTCCCTGAAATATTTTTGGGTGTTATAATCTTAAAAGAACCCAACATAAAAACCGAATTATTTTTGGACTCCATGACTTTAATTGAGAATTTTTAAAATATAGAACCTTTAGATAACCATAACTGAATCAGAGGATTAACTTGGATTAACCAGCAAAAACTTGGATGTAATACTTGACGAACTACTTCTTTTTCTTTCACTGCTTCACAAGTATTCGTTAGTGTATTTTTACTGTTTTTTTAGAAGTAATACTGAACAACTTCAAAAAATTACTTCTTTCATTGCATGCAAAGTATCCGTTAGTATATTTTTACAGCTTTTTTAGAATTACTTCTGAACAGCGTCCAATAAATCACTTAAGTAATGCTTCTAAAGCATAGTTGCTCTAAAAGTGATCCTAAAAAGTGATTTTGGTATCATTTGGTATTTCGAAAAACGTGATCGCGGGTGCGATTCCTGGAGGGCCAATATTTTTTTAATTTTTTTTTATTATTTTTTTCTATTATTTTTAATATTTAATATTTGTTCAAATTCAATATTTTTTTTAAATTTTTCAATTTTTAAAAATATATAAAATAAAAATGATGAAAAATTGCTGTTTATGCGCTTATTAAAATAGCACTGAAAACAGTACTAAATTGCAGTGCACCCTTTTGCTCTTGTTTAAAAAGTGCTTTTATTGAAAAGAATAAAGCACAATATCTCGCAATGACAAAGTGCTGTTTTTATGCCAGTCAACTTTCATATAAAATAGCTCAGCGGTAGAGAGCTAGACTAGCAATCATGAGTTTGCAAGTTCGATACCCGGTGGCGGTAATAAACCAAAAAAACTTTTGTAAAATAAAAAAAAAATATAACTCTTTTTGGCGAAGAATTTTTTTCGACTTTTAATTGGTGAAGAAAAGACATTTTTTTAAATCCCTTAGTAATCACAGAATATTGGATTCAGAGATCAGAGGGCACTTAGAAAATTTCAAAAAGTTGAGAAAGATTTGCAGAATTTTATTTTTTTTTTCAGGAACCCGCATGTAAAACCCTCGATTGTTTTGGTCTTTAAAACTTTCAAACCAAAACAATAGTAAAAATGTTTTGAATCATAAGTGAAAGTTTTTGAAAATAATAAATATAAAAAAGTTGCAATTGAAAAAAAATTATATGTATGTGGATACGAAACAATTTTAGAAATTCTCAACTTTATCAAAGGATTGAACGACTTAAGAATGTTTAGAATTATAATATGCCCCTACTCCCCTAAAGCATTATTAGGTTTTCTTTCCTTCCAAAACTTTTGTATATATTTTGTAACTTTTATATATATTTTCATTAATTTGATTCCCCTAATTTGTAAATAGTTTATCATTTTATTTTTAATTTTCTTGTCCTAATTTGTAGTCAAAAACTAAATTAAGCAATAAATATATTATTTAATCATTTAATGTAATTCAATACAATAAAGTTTAGTACTTAATCCTTGCTTTAAGTTATAAAGTATGTACTTACCCCTTAATGTTTATTTTAAGATCAAGATTTTTTTTCTTTCAGTTAAGACCTCGAAGAATCTTTAAGATTTTTCTAAAAAAAAAAAAAACATATAAAAACATATGATTTATTTATGTTATAAGTTTAGATTTAATACAAATATTTTAATTTTAAATTGTATTGTATGTTAAAAATACATAATTTACTTAATAATTGCTATATATCCCAAAAAAAAAAAAACAAAATTATGAAAAATTATATACAAATACATGATAAATGAAAATAAAGCGTATGTAAAGTAGAATATTATTACAAAAGCAAAATTATTGGACTTTTTTATTTTTCAAAGGAAATTGAGGAAAAAATTTGCAAAATGTGAAAACATTATTTAATCAGCGTGAAAAGAATGGAATCTTGTTAAAGGAATATTATTTGAAAAAAAAAAAAATAAAAAATTTTATAAGGGTCTTTGCGTTATCCTATCTCTGGAACCCTCGAACAGATTTTTCTTATATTTTAAACAAAATTTTTGATTATATTCATAAATAAAGGGTTCTTCAACAGGGACGCTACAAAAATAGAAAGACAGGGACAGCAAACGACGCCACTTGCCGCTCTTTTGACATTTCTCTTCAGTAAGGTTTGCCATTTCATGATGGAAAGATATACGAGCCAACAACGAGTCGAAATTATTAAAATTTACTACCGACATTCGGAGTCAGTTGCCTCTACGTTAAGAGCGCTACGTCCAATTTATGGTCGTCAAAATTAATGGCATCGTCAATAAACAAAATATGCGTTATTGGTCAGACAGCAATCCACACGTAGTCCATGAGTCATCATTGCATCCCGAAAAAATTACGGTTTGGTGCGGTTTATGGGCCGGCGGCGTCATTGGGCCGTACTTCTTCCGTGATGATCAAGACCGGCACGTTACTGTGAATGGGAATCGCTACCGTTCAATGATAACCGAATATTTTTGGCCCCAATTGGATGATATGGACTTGGAGGACATGTGGTTCCAACAGGACGGCGCCACAAGCCACACAGCGAATGTCACAATCAATTTATTGCAAACCAAGTTTGGAGAACGTGTTATCTCACGAAATGGTCCAGTCGATTGGCCGCCTCGGTCGTGCGATTCGACGCCGTTGGACTATTTCCTGTGGGGCTACGTCAAATCTATGGTCTATGCCAACAAGCCAGCGACGATTGATGAACTTCGTACGAATATCGGCCGATTTATGCTTGAAAACCGTCGAAAATTGGGTTCAGCGTCTGGCCCGTGGTGGCCATGCAAAAGAGATCGATTTCCATACATAATGGCATCGAACGTACTTTTACAGGAATAAAGAATTTCATTGATATCCAAAACAGTTTTTGTTTTATTTAAAAAAACTTTTGTAGCGCTCTTATTGAAGAACCCTTTATTTTGACTAAAAACCAGCAACGTATACCGTTCAACAAAAACAGTGTTTCAACTACTTAGTTTCCGATTTTCCCGCTTAATTACTTTTATTTGCAATGTCCTAAAAGTAATGAATAGGCAGTACCTTCTCACTTGCAAAAAACATTAAGTAATGGATAGTCATTACCCTCTCATTTATCAAAATACCCAATAATATTTACTCGCTTAATTACATCGCGAACAAAAGTAATTAAGAGAGTAAATAGACTGGTAAGCAGTGTTGCCAGGTTAATTGGGCACTAAATCGTCAAATATTTTTGAAAAAAATCGTCAAAATCGTCATTGCGTTTTGAAATATCATTAAAATATTGTTAAAAATCGTCAAAACTTTTATAATCACATATTTTTATTATCATAACCCCAAAATGATAATAGAAAATTTTAAAATCACCCGGTTTTCGGTAATTTAAGAAAAATTCTAAAGGTCATATGCATAATCACTTTTAAATTTTATAAGCGACTTAAAAAACAAATTTTTCATACAAAATTCATTTTATAAAAGTGTTATAAAGCTGCCTACACACTAGGGAACATACTTAAAAAAAAGAGAGCATTTTTTGTGAATGTGTGAGTGCGTTTGTGTGTGTGTGAGTGTTGAGAGCGTGCATTTCGTGTTTACAAAATTTTTTGATATTTTTTGTTCCCTCAACCATGTTCCCTAGTGTGTAGGCAGCTTAATGTCTTCAAATTATTACACTATGCGACAGTCAAAATCGGAATGGGATGAAACCAACGGGAAATGTTATATCGGTCAAAAACAAGTTATACGTGTCCCGGCGTTTCGCTGGGTCACCACTAGGAATCGAGATATATCTTTTTTTTGACATAACTCGAGAACCACTAGTCCGATTTTGCTCAAACAATTTTAAAAAAAATTAAAAATTACAATTCCTTTAATCTGTTCATATAACGTTTTTCTATATACTCAACAGTTTTGCCGGTAAAAATAAATGTTTGTTACCGCTACCATAAAAATCAATAACCTTTTGTTTATTACTTTTTTTTAATATTTTAGGCAAAAAATATTTTTTTCTTCACACATTTATTTTTACCGGTAAAACTGTTGAGTATATAGAAAAACGTTATATGAACAGATTAAAGGAATTGTAATTTTTAATTTTTTTAAAATTGTTTGAGCAAAATCGGACTAGTGGTTCTCGAGTTATGTCAAAAAAAAGACCACCAAAGGTCAAATGGATATATCTCGATTCCTAGGGGTGACCCAGCGAAACGCCGGGACACGTATAACTTCTTTTTTACCGATATAACTTTCCCCTGTAGCTTGAACCCTTCCCGATCACTGACCCCTACCATTTGTCTCACAGTGTTATTTAATTCAGCTTTTGAATTCTGAATAGGGTTTGGGGTTTGGGAATTCCCGGGAAAGGTTTGCCGGGAATTCCCGAGAAAATAATATATTTTTCCGGGGAGGGGAAACGGGAAATTTTAAAAATATAAAATTTTTTAAATTGTTTTTGTTTGGAATAGGATTTTTTAATTTTAGTCCTAAAAAATATTACCAAAACAAAAATGTCATTGTTAAAATCTTTTAAAAGGGAATCAATTTATTTGACACACAAAAAAATCTTTGCCAAGTAATTAGGAGCTTTTCAACCAAAAAACTTGGTAAAATGTTTAAAAAAAAATATGAAAAAAAGTTTTGGGTGGCAGTATACCTTGACTTGGTTTATTTTTGGAGCATTCTGATTGGTTAATTTATTTTCAACCAATCAAAATGTTTGAAAATATAAATATTTTTGTAAGGTTTTCATACACAAAATGAACAAAACCGTATGATTAAAAATAAAGTCGACTTTAAATTTAAAATACTCCTTTATATTAAGGGCCAATCATTTTATAACTAACGATTTCATTAGTAAATGTGATATTTTCAATTGACAAATGACCCCTACCATTTGTCTCACAGTGTTATGCATAAGTACTTAAAAATTTAGTTTTTTCTTTGATTGGTTGAAGTGAAGGAAACTTTCAATGTAAATTGCTTTTTTAACAAAAACAATTTCTATAGGAATAACGCAACACTTCACCGAAGTTTTTTAGAAAATAATTCTCTAATACTACCCTATAAACATTTTCACTGGAATTCAAGTTGAAATCAACTTCAAACTTCAATTCCAGCCCTGTTTTCCAGTTACAAGGCTTGAATTCAAATTTTATTACATTTTATTTCAATAGCATACTCCAGCAAAAGGGAAACAAAAATTCAAGTTTGAAATATTTTTGTTAAATAAACAAGTGCTAGAATTTGAAATATACTTTACTTCAAGCAAAATTTAAAGTACTTGAATTTTTAAAACTATGTGCTTATTGGGTAGTATCTCCAAATTTCAAACAATTTTATGTATGTATTGAAAATTTACAATATACCGAAATTAATTATTCGAAAGAAAAAGTTCACTTTTAAAAAAATGTTCGTATCGAAAAATTTTTCGATTTTAAAATACTTAGTATAGAGTTATTTCACAGGTACAGTAGTTTTGATTTAACTGCGTTTTTCTTAAGTGCACTTTTTCTATAACTGCACAAAATTTTGGCTTCGTTTTTCTTTTACAAAATTATGTACGCAATTGCCTTCTTTAAGTGCACTTTTTGTACCTGCGGATTTAAGCATTTTGGCAGGTGTACATTATTTTCATGTAAAAGATCACCGTTAGCTGCCTCTTGTATTTTGCTTTATTTTGCAATTCTAGAAAAAAATAGACACATAGAGTAAATGTGATTTCAACTTTTTGTGACATAAATATCCCACTTTAGTTGTTTTTTAATCATAAAACTCGCAAGATTTAGTGCAAAGCACAAAGTTGTCTTCATAAGCTTCATTTGTTTTCAGTCTGTATGAAACCGTTATATGTGTTTGTTGTATACATACCTGCACATTAAAGCAGGTAAACAATTTGACTTAGCAACGTTTTTGGCTTATCTGCACAAAAATTCGTGCAAAAGTTGGTTGTGCAGCTATGTCAAAACTACTGTACCTACTAAAGAATTTACATGAAAAAAAGAGTCCGATAACATCCTTTCGAAAAACATGTTACATTCATTAGAGATTTAGGGAAAATCCTTTTAAATAAAAATAATTACCAGATTCTGTGTTAGTTTTCCTATGATGACTACCTTAAATAAACATGTTATGATAAATATTTATGAGCTACTTGAATAAATTTCCAAATTGATTGATTTAGATAATGGAAAAATAACTTATTTTTTCTGTATTTCCTACAGAAAAAATCGTCATTTTGAAGAACAGAATCGCTAAATCGTCATTTGGCTATTTTCGATAGTAAGAATCGTCAAAATGACGAAAAATCGTCAAAACTGGCAACATTGGTTACAATTAGGGTTTTTCTTTTCCCGGACTTTTTCATTTCCCGGGACAGCGGGATTTTTTCTAAATTTCCCGGGATCCCGGGAATTCCCGCTCGTTAGAAAATAAATAAATCCGACATATGTTGTACTTGAAAAACTCGATTACTAAACCCAGAAAACAGATTCGTGCTTACAACCGAATTTATTGCCAATCGAATGCTTCGGTTGTGATAACAAAATTTTTCAGTTGTGACTACCGAATTATTGTTGAAGCAATAGAAATTCTGTTGCCATTATCAAATGACTATTCACTTCATTGATATTCAGTTGTCTCTACTGAAAAATTCGGTTACGGCAATCGAACCATTCGATTGGCAACAAATTCGGTTGTAAGCACGAATCTGTTTTCTCTGTGTATTAAAACACCGTCCGACAAAGTTCATCTTTTGGTTGTACCCATGATAAAATCTATTTAATATATTCTGAAAGGAGGGCTAAATATAAAATATGCATGACTTCCACTTTTTCTAGATCAATAATTCGTTTATCAGTTTAAATCGCGAATTACTGTTTAGGTAATAAATTTATATGGAAGGCCGTCTTAATTTTAAAATGAAATATATTAACTAAATATTAATTCGCGGTTGGAACGGTTAAACGAATTGATATAGAAAAAATTAAACACACAGTTATTTTAATTTCTTCCTTTCTTTCAGGATATATTGGAATTGTTAATGTGTAGGACCAGTTTTATAGTCAGAACTAAGATAGATTTTTTGCTTAAGTATTTCTTGAATATGGAATCCAAAAATTTGTATTTCTAAAGATTTTGTTTCTATGCAGATTTTTAGAAGTATTCGTATAGAAGTATTTTATAAAAAAGTTTAAAAGTGAGTATTCTTCACAGAAATTATTACGCAAGTTCTCTTATAGATTTTTATAAAAATCGACACTAGAATATTATTAAATAATATTTTATTCATCCTAACACACTAGATATAGTGAAAAATATAATTTAATACGTATGCCTAATTGTTTACTGTCAACATGGATTTATGTTGTAGGTTAAAAAATAATTATTTAGAATATGCATTTGAAATTAACGGTTCGTTCTCGTTCATAAATCTGTGGTTCATAAGATCAGAGTTGAATTCCATAGGAAGCAGCTGGATAAAAATAACATTGTTAGAATTTCGTTGATGTTAGTCTTATTGAGTCGTTTCAATTTGCTTCATTCATCATCAATTATTAACCCATAAAGGCATATAATATTGAGGATGGGTTTGTATTGTAGCAGGACCGGAAAATACGTATTCTATCCTGCTGGACTTATCGAATTTTTTAAATTTATATTCTATGTAATTTACTTGTAAAAATTTTATCATCTCTCTTTTAATTTGAAAATAATTTAAAGGAAAATGTGATAATATTTGATCTCAAATTGTACGAAAAACATTCATTAAATTGTTTTTTCACTTTAATTTGTATCTTTTAAATATAATTTTTTTTATGCCACAACTATTTAAAAAGAAATTATTTAATTTGCATAGTTTCATTTTAAATTAACATGTAAAGAAATCCAAAATAATTTGAAAAAGCATCTGCATAATATTTAAAAAATACAATTGAAATAAAGGAATAGCAGTTGAAATATAAATAAAATTATTTGTGAAAAAACCTCAAATACTCAATTGAAAATACGAAAATATTACTAATTTTTTAATGTCCAGTTTTTTTTTTGAGGTATTTGGAACTGAGATACGTATGTTGAAGTGTTGTATATTTTGCTTTATTTGAACAAAAATCACCATTTTAAAGAAAAAAAAAATTTTTTTTTCTGACGAGCATTTGTTTTTGGTTTAACTTAACCAAATTCAACTGACATATAAAAACAATTTGGCTTAAATAATATTTTTTTATACTTTTTCAGTTTATTAAATTTTATATCGCATTTTTTAATTTCAAATATTTCTTATGTAAATTAATTTAAAATCAATGCTTTAAATTTATTTAGCTTCCAAAATGGCAATATATAATAGCTAAAACTTCTGTAAAAGAATAAAAAAAATCCCGGGAAATCCCGCACAAAATTCCCGGGATTGTGGGATTGAAAAAAGTGCGGGATTCCCGCGAATTCCCGCGACGGGTTACAATTCATTAATTTCTCTTCAGTGTTGCCACTTTGCTACTTTTCGGTTATTTTTTGGAGCTTTTATCCCACCCCACCCGATGATTTTTTACAAATTCCCGTTTTCAAAAAACCGCTATTTAAAGTGCTTTGTCCGATTTCTGACAGTGCTTTTAAAAATACATTAAACAGCCCTTTTCTCATAGTGATTTTATACAATTTTCAATTAAAACTCGGTTATATGTAAATTTTAATTTTTTTAAATATTGGTTTGATGCTTTTTACCCACTTTTTGGTAATTTCGCCTGATTATTAAAAGGCATTGGCGTACTTAGTAAAAACGCCTCCATACAAATCGAATTTTTCAAAATTGAAATTAACAAAAAGTTAAATTTTCCTGGCGAATCTATTACAATTTTGATAAAATATAAGTCTCAATTGATTGTTAAAATATTTTTTTATAACGACTTTACTGTTAAAACGTCCAAAAACTTCTACGTCTTACATAATCAGGGGGATTATTATAAATTTGTTTTACAAATTTTTATAACGCCACAATTATTAAATTTTGGTTAATTTTTACACTTTTTAATCGTTTTGTCTGCCATCAGGACAGTTGGCAACATTGTTTCTCTTATACAATGTACAGTTGTTTCATATTTTTCTTGTCAAAGATCATTCATATGCAACATTATCAACAATTGTAGTCAAAGAAAAACCCGTATTCTAAACTTCTTTCATGTTCTGTGTAAATCAGGCACGTAGATCTTTTCACACTTAACTACAAGTGTTTTGTTTTTTTTTTTCCTTTTTCGGGCTAAAGAAAAAATTATCATAACTCTTAAAAGAAGTGGAAAAAAATAAGTGAAGACATTAAAATTCTACGAAAGTCATAGAGATATGACACTATCATACACATAAAGTATGGAATAGCTACTGGTTGGAATAGAATGAATACAGTTTTGTAAAAACAGTTATATAAAAGTATGATAACAAAAATATAAACTACATTAACATAACCATATATTCTTCAAAATTATTTCAAATATTAACATGAGGAAAAAACAGACATTTTTTCCAAACGTGTGAATATGATAATCTGTTTTTAGGAGAATGCAAGTGTTAGAGTTTTCTCTAAAGAAAATTTCATTAACCAGACTGGCCAGATCTACGGCCAATTGAAAGATACTGGGCTCTGAGGGGCAATTCTGTAACTTTTTAACGACAAAATTCGGTAGTTAAATTGACAAGTTTTCTTAGTAAACTGACAACTTAACAACCGAATTTTGTCGTTAAAAAGTTAGAGAATCCCACTACTGGTCAGAAGAGAATTAAAGAAGACCACATCAGTGCCTAAAATCATTACTAATTTTAGATACAAATGGACAGTAGAGGCCAGTATGAATGTTTTGCAAAACATTCCTTATATAGGGTGGTCCAACCATAATGCACGCTTTTTATGTGTTACACTTTTTAATGGCGCACTACTCCCCACTTAAGTAATAAAAACTACTTTCGAAAAATTGTTATTGATAAAGATAAATACATAAATAATTGAAAATATCATGCAGATTTTACGGTACTTTTCATAATTTTTGTATCTTTCACTGCAAAACAAATTTCTTCAAGTTATAGTATTAATTTTTACTGTTTATTGCCAAAATAAAAAGGTTATTAACCAGAATTTAAACACCTCAAAACAAGACGTAAAAACACAAAAAAATATATATTAATACGTATGCATGGTAGAAAACAGAAAAGAAAACTACTAAAACACGGTACGTACGAGTATTAAAAAATTTAACTCATTAAAAATTTGAACTTTAAAAATAAACACGCGTAACTAGCAGCCGTTACTAACAATTTTAAAAACACATTAAAAAATCTATAACTATTTATTCGTATAATACCCTACAGCATACTCACATCACAATTCTGTTGTGACAATGGAATTTTTTCCTGTTCCTGTTTTGTAACTTTTTCGGAGCGAGATGCAATAGCGGGTAAAAGTTGTGAACACCCATAGACATTACCAGAGAAGACAGAAAAAAGCAAAATCCGATGTGTTTAAAGCAAAAAAATATTGTAAAAAAAAGCAAAAGTAAAAAAACTTGGAAAAACAACAGTTTTTTTTTTTTAAATCAAAGTTAAGAGAAAAAATATTTTTTTTGTGAGCAAAAAAATTTTTTTCACCAAAAAGTCAAAAATCTTAAGAAAAGGCTATTTTAAAGCTTAAAAACGGAAAATCCAAAAAAAAAGAAGCAAATATGAGAAAACAAGCAATAAAAGCATAAAAAGCAAAAACAGCAATTTTGCTTCTCTGGACATTGCACATCAAAAAAGTTGCTCAAAGTTTCGGATTTAGCGAAAAATACCCATTATTACAAAAAAAAAAGTGAATGTGAAAATAATTACTTAATCCCCCTTAACACAAGACCAAAAAATAAATTTTGGCATAATTTTCAAAACCCCATTTTAAAATTTTACTAAACACTCGCGTCAAAAAAACATTGTTGAAGAGCGCATATGTGACAGCGCATAGAGAAAGGGACCTAAGGGTAAAAAAATCAATTTTTTTTTTTGATGTGGACAACATCTGAGCATCGAATGAGACCGATCCCATGCCCCAAAAATGTTCCCTCCCAGAGATATGCGCGTTTTATGAAAGTGAAGTCGACGATAAAGTAAATCTACTTCTTCGAATTCGTCCACCATTTCATCCTAAAACAAACAGTAAGAATGTTATCAGTTTTAAATTATTTTCGCGAATAACATAATAAGGTTATGTGAAAAAATGTTCGTACTAACAGAGTGATATTCACGATTTAAAAGAATTATAAGTGAGTATTTATTATAATTCACAATTAATAATTTCAGAAAATAAAGCTGGATTCGAAAAACCGCGAGCAAAATTGATATCAAACTCATGGAAACAGCGCTCTAGGTAGAAAACAGTAAAAACCAGCTACACAAAACAAGAGGTAGGGACGACCTACGCGCGTTTTCAAGGTTGACCAACACGTTCCTGACGGCATGAGATGTGTCGCTTTCAAATGAGACCAATACCAACACGCTCAATGATGGTACACCAAAGATACACGTATTTAAATCTTTAAAATGGCTCTCCTGAACAAAACCGGTTTTTACCCTTAGGGGCCTTTCTATTTTGCGCGTCACATATGATAAGGAGTTTGACAGATTTTAGTATTCTACGAAAGTAAAATTGGAAAAAGTATAAAATTGAAAAAAAAAAATGTAAAACGTGCACGAAGTGATCATTGTATTTTCGTAGTGATCATAATCTGATGCTAAATGTTCAATATGAACATAATATGATCACTAGAAATATATTACGATCATAGGAAAAATATTATGATAATTTCCGATGCATTGTGAAATTGTATTTTTAATAAAAAATTAGATATTACTAATAGGAAAAAATATTGGGGTTTTAAGCAATGCCTCGTATAATTAAAAAAAAATAGTGGGAAATATTGGGTTTCTTAAACAACTAAATATTGGGTTTCTTAACAACTTTTTGTGATTATCGTTTATATTTCATGCTATTCTACAAGTCTATGGATACACATGGTCTTAAGTCATTGTTAGGCCACAGGTAATCACTTCGAAGCAGGGATGGGATATGAGATTCTTATTTCGGTATCAAAAATTATTTGAAGAGTACTTTTTCGACTCCAAAAAAATATTTTTTGCTCCTTTTAATTAATAACCAGGTAGAAGAGGTCAGGAATAAGTAAAGTTTAATTAATAACAAAAAATACTTAAACTCTCGATTTACGCTTGTTATCGCAATTTCGATTTAATTCGAATAAGTATTACAACACTAATAGAAAAAAGTCTGTAAAAATTTTAGTGAAAACTACTAAAAACTAGTTAAATATGAACTTGCAGAAAAAGCTGCTGAAATTAACAGATTATTTTTGCTAAATATAAGTAAGATAGGAACAGAAAAATAAAGCTGGTAAATATAGAGAATTTTAGTTATGTTTGAATTAAATTTTAGTTAACAGGAAATAACAACATAACCCGCTAAAATCAGCAAACATTCTTCTTAATAACTAAGTAGTAGACTAAAAATTCACAAAAAATATTAACTGCTGTTTTTATAGAAAGAAGCGGAAGAATTCGTTAAAACATTTGTGTGAAAAACACAATCTTAAAAACGTTTTTCTTTACATTTTTTTAGCCGTATATATTCTATATAGCTGTCCTAACAAATTTGTGCAAAAATTTTGAAACAAAAGCGTTTTTAAATTAGTGTTTCTCATACAAATTTTGTAACGAATTCGTCTGATTCTTTTTATAAAAACACCCAGTAAATTTTTCAAGTTCTTTTGCGATTTTTTTATGAATACCAAAATCTAGACTTCTGAAATTAGCAGTTTACTATTTTTTTTTTATCAAATATGCCGACCGTGGTGTAACTTGTTAAGAGGTGATGCTACGAGTCATAGCCTGTGCAGAGGGCTGCCGGTTCAATCCCCGGTCATGCCAATACACAAAAAGATTTTCATATAGAGACAAATTAACAATTAAAAATTACTTTGATCAGTTGACACATAAACTAACCACTGACGAGTCTTTGGGTGAGACGAAACTGCGGCAGTCTGGTGATTCCCTTGTGTCTGTTAAATTATTCAATAAAAATGTTTTCTTCTTCTTCTTCCTAGAAATCAACTCTAAAAAAATTCTTTAGTAATTAATTCTAATATTAATTACGATTGTCCTATGCGACGGTTACAAACACTTAACTAAAAAATATTTCTATTAATTTTAGCAGGATGGACTGGTTTTGTGACAAATGCAGTAATTTGTAAAATGAGAATAGCAAAAATGTTTACTAAAGTAAATATTTTTACTAACAAAACAGTTTACAAGTTTTTCTAGTAACATTTTCTGAGTGTAGAATAACTCGGAGAATCTGAAAATTTTTTCTTCAGACAAAGTCTATGAAAAACCTTCAGATTTTGAGGACGTTTTACCATTGGAAAATTCTTAGATTCTTTTCCAAAAAAAAAGTCAGATGTCCCTGAGCAGTTTTTTTCTATAGAAAACCCCTAAGATTCTGAGGACTTTTTCCTAAAGAAAAACGCTCCAATGCTAAGCCCTTTTTCCTGATTTCAAGAACTTTTTCTTCCAGAAAAACCCTTGATTTCTGAGGATTTCTTCCAATAGAACATCCCTCTTTCTAAGGATTTTCCTATGGTAAAAACTTCACTGAATCTGAGAAATTTCTATAGAAAAAAGTTATGAATAGGACAAGGAATTTCATGCAAATGCATGTTTTTTCTCGATAGTCCAAAACTAATATGGACTAAATATTATCCGAATCATCAAATTTAGAACAAAATGGCATTGATTTGTAGTGGCATATTTCATAAATGCATATTTTTGCATATTTTGACTTTGAATGCATATTTGGTGCCTTTTTAATGCACATTTTGTACTTTTTAATGCATATTCGTGCATATTTTTAATTTTTAGGAACATTTTTTATTTTGTAAAGAAATATCAAAAAATTAATACGTTATCATATTTTGATTCAATCAAAATAAATATTCTTAAAACCTTATTGACCTATGGAAAATCTTCGAGTTCTGTGTCTGTTTGCAAAATAACTAACATAAATATATTTTTAAGTTTTAAGGTGCATTATTTTTGCAAAACTAATAGTTTTTAGTGCATATTTCTTATATTTTTAATGCATATTTTTCTTTTTTAACCGCATATTTTAGGCGCATATTTTCCATTTTTAAGTGCATGAAATTCCTTGCCCTAGTTATTAAAATCTGAGTTTTTTTCTATAGGAAAATCTTATGAATCTTATGAATTTTCAGTAGGGAAAATACCACAGAATTTAAGGTTTTTCCTATGGAAGCAGTTTTTTTTTTATACAAAAACTTCATTGGACACTTTTTACGAAAAAGTGAGGCTTGTGTTAATAAAATATTCTAAAAAAAAAAGTCTTTTGTATTCGGGCGACATTTTGTATTTTATTTGGTAAATTTACTAACAAAAATAGTAAAACTACACATCTTTTTTTAATTTCTAAGCATTTTCAATGTAAATTTAAAAATTTTGTTTCTAATTACGCCTCATATGTGTAATTTATCCATTTACGCACTGGTTAGTAAATTTACCATATTTATAGTAGGAGTCCAGTTCCTACCATAAGTTGGGAAAGTTTACACAAAAATTAATTAGAGAGTATATTTCCTTCCGAGAGTGCTCAGTAGACCGTACCTAAAAAAAAAAGTTCGCCGTACACCCTCCAATATGAAGTACTTTTGGAAGGTGTTTTTTTTGCCGAACGTAGGGGTCGCCTTTTTTAATTTTTCGTTATAGCTTTGGCATTTAAAGTCGGATTTTAAAGTGTGATATATCGATTTTTTGCCACGAGGAGACCAGTGTTTTGCTATATAGTAAAAATCCAATTTAAAAAATTAAAAACGGCGACCCCTACGTTCGGCAACCAATATATAAAAAAAAATTCAACTGGGTTTATCGAAAAACTTCCTTAGCAAAAGTTTAATGATTTTTTGCGAGCTTTAATTTTCTGACATTAGGGTTGTGCAACTGAGATCTGGTGGGTAACTACTAGAAGGGGATACTTGAGGTCAAAATGCCCTTAGAGCAAAACACTGGTCTCCTCGAGAGAAAAACATCGATGTATCACACTTTAAGGTCTCGTTACTAGATCGTAAATGTAACGAGAACGAGTCGTAACGTGGTATTTTATTTTTGCTAAGTTACTGAAAATATGTAACGTGCTATTAAGGATTGATAAATTTAATTTTCAGAATAGTACCAACCAGTTTAAAAATGGTACTTTTTCAACCCCTATAGTACCAAAACTTGCACTTTTTTATAAAATAACAAGCAAGAACTTTCATAAAAATTCATTGTGGATTATATTTTATCCCTGAAAATCGGATTCAATTTCATGTTAAATCGAAAATAATTTGCAGTCGATTAAGCTCATTTGATTCATTCAATCATTACCCAGTGTAGAAACGGTAATGACATATCATTATTTTTTGGTCTACCAGTAATGACACCCACTTACCTTCTGTATTATTTTAAAACATAAAATAATGAGTTACTGATAATTACTTATTTTTATCATTATTTCAAATAGAAAATAATTTTTTAGATTTTTTTAAAAAATTTTTTGAAATCTATTTTTAGACTCAATATTTTTTAAACACTGGTAAGGATATATGTAACCACATATTTTTTGATTTTTTGTATGTTGGCGAGTAAGCTTACTTGTGTGCAGCAGGTCTATTAAATATTACATGTCGATATAGCTCAGATGCTAGAGCTGTTGACTGGCAATCTGTAGACCCAGGTTCAATTCCCGCACCAGCAAATTTTATTTAAAAAACGAGTAAAAAGGTTAAAGTCGGGCATGCCGACTATACAATACCCTACACCACTCTGGTGTATTGTTTGGATCCGAAATTCGCCCCATGGGTTAAAATGGGGCTTGTGTCAAAATTTTCTATAATGTGAGTCAGCGCACCAAATTTCATTAAAATATCTTTATATTTGCGACCTGCAGTTTGTAACCAAGCCAATTTTGGGGGGACCCTTATATGGGCACTAGTTCTAAACATGGACCGATGTTCACCAAAATCAATAGGCTTCGTCCTTGGGCCAACATAGGTCTATGTACCAAATTTCATCAAAATAGCTTAATATTTGCGACCTGCAGCGTATAAACAATATAATTTTGGGGGGACCCTTATATGGGCACTAGTTCTAAACATGGACCGATGTTCGCCAAAATCAATAGGCTTCGTCCTTGGGCCAATATAGGTCTATGTACCAAATTTCATCAAAATATCTTAATATTAATACCTGCAGCGTATAAACAGTATAATTTTGGTAGGACCCTTATATGGGCACTAGGTCTAAACATAGACCGATGTTCACCAAAATCAATAGGCTGCGTTATTGGGCCAATATAGGTCTGTGTACCAAATTTCATCAAAATATCTTAATATTTGCGACTTGCAGCGTATAAACATTATAATTTTGGTAGGACCCTTATATAGGCACTAGGTCTAAACATAGACCGATGTTCACCAAAATCAATAGGCTGCGTTATTGGGCCAATGTAGGTCTGTGTACCAAATTTCATCAAAATATCTTAATATTTACGACCTGCAGCGTATAAACAGTATAATTTTGGTAGGACCCTTATATGGGCACTAGGTCTAAACATGGACCGATGTTCACCAAAATCAATAGGCTGTGTTATTGGGCCAATGTAGGGCTGTGTACCAAATTTCATCAAAATATCTTAATATTTACGACCTGCAGCGTATAAACAGTATAATTTTGGTAGGACCCTTATATGGGCACTAGGTCTAAACATGGACCGATGTTCACCAAAATCAATAGGCTGCGTTATTGGGCTAACATAGGTCTGTGTACCAAATTTCGTCAAAATATCTTAATATTTACGTATAAACAATATAATTTTGGTAGGACCCTTATATGGGCACTAGGTCTAAACATGGACCGATGTTCAAAAAAATCAAACTTTTTCGTCCTTGGGCCAACATAGGTCTGCGTACCAAATTTCATCAAAATATCTTAATAGCTGCGACCTGTAGAGTGCGCACAAGATTGCATGGACAGACAGACAGACGGACGGACGGACGGACAGACGGACATCGTTAAATCGAAATAAAAAAAAATTCTGAACCGATCGGTATACTATAAGGTGGGTCTACGACCAATATTTTTTGGTGTTACAAACATCAGCACAAACTTATAATACCCTGACCACATAGTGGTGTAGGGTATAAAAAATACAATAAAAAAATTTTTTTTATATAATTTACTTTTTATAAAATCTATTTTTAGACTCATTATTTTTGTCAGTACTGGTAAGAACATAGGTAACGATATATTTTTTGATTTTTCGTATGCTGGTGTGTAACGACAACTCATTATTTTTCGCGACATCGTCATATAAAGGTAATAAGAAATGTAATAACAAAAGTAACTAGTTACCATTACCAAGTATGTAGTTACATAACCACATATCTGGTAATGATTTTCTACACTGGGTAAATTAGTTTTTATTTTTTATTTACTTAATTTGTTTACTTTTCAAATATAATATTTTATGTGTTCGTTTTAAACAAAAGTTTTTGTATGAAAATTAAAAAAAAAATGTTTTATTGTTTTTGTCAATTAATTTCTTTTTTAAATAAACTGGATTTCTATAGAATATTTGGAAATAACTTTGATTGTGCCAAACATTGTACAATTGTGCCACAAATCCCATCACTGATATGCAACTAAAAACAGCTGTTGTCAGTGTTGCCACCAGTAAAGCAAAAAATTATACAGCTGTAGATCAAAAATGATCCAAAACAGTATGAAATTACACAAAAAAAATATTTTTCATATTATTTCAAAATAAACTCTCCTGGGCACAGTGGAGAAGAATACACATATTTTCGCCATTTCTTACCGACTGATATGAAATTTCACACTGTAATTTTTATATGGCCGAAATTGCAACAGCTATGCCATTCGACTCAAAAGTTTTGCCATTTTTCTATTTACAAACCGATTTTTAAAAACGTAACATTTCTATCATCTACAAAGTGCAAAAGTTATTTGCATTTTAAAACCAAAACTTTGCATTTTTGCTATAACCTGTTCCGTGTTTTTGCCTTCTGCCAATTTTCAGAAAATATTATAACAAATTATTCTATTAACTAAAGGTAATTTCAATGCAATATCTTTTTCAGGATTAAAATAGCGTGCTTTTAAATTTGAATATTACAAAAATGGTATTTTATCCATATTAAAAGTTTCTTTGCGAACAAAGTATTTATCTTTTTCAGAAAGGCTAATTCACTCAGATGCACTGTATGCAAAAATATTACTTACTTGCTAATTATTCTCTCCCATATTCCTCAAAATTTAAAGGTTTATATTTGAATTAAACCAATTTTTTTCTGAGTTGGAATTTCAAAAAAAAAAGCTGGAGTAAATCCTCCATGGCGTCCGTAATGTGATGGCATAAGCCCTATTCAATCCTAGCTTTAAATGTCGGAAAGACAGGAACAATTTTAAAAATATTTACTTATATTCATATTTGTAAAATTTTTAAATTTCTTTTCTTTAAAATAAAAATATAACATTTTTTTAAAAAATTTCATACGATTCTGTTCAAACAAAACAAAAAAATACATAACACCATTTCTGATTTATTCTAAATTGGGTTTACTATTGAAAAAACCACAAAAGTAATTCACCAGAAAATGGAGATTTGTGGTAAATGTTTCACTGACAAACTCGTTTCGTCTAAATATCGACTAATTTTTTATTAATTTATTAAAAAGCTCCGAGACTTTTAAAAATTTACGGAAATTTCTGTAAAAAGTGAAATTACACAAAAACTACACAAAAATGTCATTATTCAAAAATTATCCAACGAATGTGTAAACAGTCCCGTTTTTGAATAATTATTCAAAAAGTGGCAACACTGGCTGTTGTGCTCTCTCGCGTAAAAACGGAGAAAAAATTCTGTTTTCAACAGAAATGTCCGGCACGTTACGACTCGTTTACGTCAAGTACTCAGCACTATGTGTTTCTTATTAAGCAGGTGGAATCAGCTGATTCGTCACGTTACATTTACGTTCAAGTAATTTGGGCTTTAAGATCCGACTGAAAATGCCGAAGATATAACGAAAAATGTAAAATGGCGACCCTTACGTTCGGCAAAAAAAAAACATTTTTTTTGAAACCTCCTTGCAAAAATACTTCATATTGGAGGGTGTACGGCGCACTTTTTTTTCTTGCCTGTAAGGTGGTACGCTCTAGTGCTCAACATGCGTCGAAAAATATCTAATTACAATCTGAAAATAACAATTTTTGGGATCATCATTGGTTAGTTATTCTCTAAAAAAATACAGAATAGCTTTATCGGTAACTCAAGCGCCAATTATCGTTTGTTAACGAAATCAATGAAATATCGTTAAGAATAGTAGAGTATCTAATGAATAGTCTGCACTCTCCCAAAAAAATTTATATAGATTTTATTTCAAACGTAAACCTAAGAAAATTAATGACAAAACGTGAAATTATGTTAAATAAAAAAAATAAAAAATATCTTTAAAAAATATTTGTTACGAGCATAAGAAATCAATTTGTTTCCCATAACAAATGTCTACTAAAAATCCATTAAAGCAATTTATAATATTGTGTGTATTGTGTCATTTTTTGTCAACGATTTTATTGTAGACTTTAGTAATAAAATTAATTTAAATGCTGGCGCCTTTTTCAATAAAACTCTCTATAAAAAATATTGTATTAATCAAATGTTAAGTTATCAATTACCAATGAATTGTTAAAAGACATAATAGGTGTGTTTCTTTACTTTTTGGGTAAAGTTCGGTAAAATGAGAGTAGGCACAAAATCCTCTCACAAAATGACAAAATTACCCAATAGTACAGGAACGCAAAAAACCACTTTTCTAGCCCAAAAACTTATTTCAAAGAATAATGTTAAACAGTGATGGGACTTTAAAAATTTTGTTATGTGCCAAGTGTGTGACTAAATTGTGCCAAATGGGCCTTTATTGTGCCAAAACTCAATTTTCACTTAGAAACCGTGTTTTCAACTTTCATTTTGTAAATGCATTCTTATGGAATTATTTTGAATTCTTATGGAATTTATTATATTTGAATGAATTAAAATTTTCTTTCAATTAAAAGGTGAATGATAAATTAAATTCATCCGATACTTATTAAAGATTTGGGAATGCAGCCAATGAATGAATTCTTTAGGAATGTTTGAACGAAATGGTATACATATAAACATTTTCTAAAACTGAATTAATTTTTTTATGAATTAAACTTAAATTAATTCTTTCGAAGCTCTGAGATAAATTTATAGCATTTGAATTTTTAAAATTCTATGGATTAAGCACCGTAAGTTGTTCAGTTTTCACGTGAAAAAACTGTTATACTCCATATAAAAAAAATATTTTTCAAGATAATGAGTTTCACGTGAAAATTGTGCAAACTTAGTTTTCACGCAAATTTAATGTACAAGACTATTATTTTTCTGGTGAAAAAGTGACATTTTGTGTTAATTGTGATTGTGGCTTTGTTATAAAATTAAAATATTGTTAATTTTTTTAACTTAAATTGCAATTTAAAGCATTTAAAGTCTGAGAGAAATTTTTTCACATGAAAAACAACTTACGGTGCTTTATTCGGTAATATCTTCGATGCCATTTTTAAGTTTTGCTTTATTCGAAAAGGTATTTTAATACCAATAAATGCTTAGAAACTAAAAATTAAAGAATTGTTATTTTTTAAATTCATTTTCTATTAAATTTTGTAGATAACCAAAATGTGCCAAAATAGTATCGGTTGTGCCATTGTACCAATCAATCTTAGATTGTGCCAAAAATCCCATCACTGATGTGAAAATACGTATAATTTCAGTTTGCAAATCGGAACAAATAGACATATTTATTCGCATTTAAAAGTTGTTTTTGATTTTATTCAATTAATTTTAACAAAAAACCAAGTTTCTTTTGCTTATTTCTTTATTTAATTACAATTTTTAATTTAATTTCACATTTTTTGTTTATATTTGCATCAGCTGTTTTACCAAAGGTTACCCGAAGAAAAATGCTGGGTAAATTTTGGTAAAAAGAGAAGCACTAATACACTCTCATTAGCGCTCTCATTTACCCAATTCTCGAGTACGGGAACGCTTTTGGGTAAATTTCGGTAACATTGAGAACGTACGGGAACACACTGAATATGAATTTAAGAGGACAAGGACCAGCAAATTTTTCAGTTTATTTGAAACCACAAAATTACTGAAAAGAATACAACCTAACAGCTCTCCGTTTTCTCTGTGGGATATATTTTTTTCAATATTAAAGTTTCATTTAACTAAACATTCATCCACTTAATCATATCCAAATTAAATGCTTCAATGATAAATTTTTTTTCAAATCATTTAACAAAACCTCAAAATAGCTGTGTATTGTATCCTAGACAACAAACACTGTTGCATCTTTCAGTCACTATTTAGTCGAAAAAAAAAAGCAAACTGAATTCATTTAGAGTCTTGAGAAATGCATCTGTCATTTAATTTATAAAAAAAATTCATAGAAAAACCAAAAAACTATGCCTTGTTTTAGTTTTCATCTCCGTCAGATAAAAACAGTCTTAATTAATTGTATTATGCGGGTTTTTCTGTTGTATTTTTTTGTCATTTATTTAGTTTTTTTACTAACCACCACTTACAGCTTATCAGTCAATGTCATGTATTTGTTAAAAATCTTCATGATATCCTTAAGGAGTGAGCGACTGACTGTATTGTTAATTTTGTTTTTGGATTTAACAATTTATTGATTAAGATCTTTAGACAAAATTTTATTTATGCGCTCAATATTACTTTAATAAAAAATGGATATAAAAAGTTAAAGTCCGGTATGCCAACTATATAATACCCTACACCAGTCTGGTTGAAAGTCAACCAATATCTTTATCCGAAATTTAAATGGGTTGCCATGGACTTATCAAAATTTGTTTGAAATCAATGAGAAATTTTGATTTTGCCTGTTGGAAATACAGTTGGAATACAGTCTATCCAAAGATGTGCGGATTGTATTTGAAATCAGTACGATTTGTCTTTGGGCCCATATGAGGTAGGTAGGTCTAAACGGGGACTGATTCTAACCATGTGGACATATAAATTAGTGTACCAACGTGCTACCGACCTGCTTCGAATACATGGACAGAGAGACAGACAGACGGAGGGATGGACATCTTAAATCGAATTAAATTTCGATAAAGTGATTTCAATAAAACTGATTCTTATTCGATCGGTATATTAAAAGGTGGGTTCTAGGTCAATTATTTTTTGATGTTACAAACATCAGCACAAACTTAATATACCCTGTCCATTTACTGGTGTAGTGTATAATATTCTTATGAGGGTAATTAAGAAAGGAAGTTTTTAGTTAATTTATCGATAAAGTGAATTAGAACCATTATACGATTTATTATGTATCAAAACTATTGCCGGTAGGGGACTAGAAGAGTCTGGAATAACTACAATACCCAGGCAAAAATTGCAAACTCCTGGTTTCTAAAGGGTTTTTTAATAAGAGCGCTACAAAAGTAAAAAATTTTAAATAAAACAAAAACAATCAATGAAATTCGTTATTCCTGTGAAAGTACGTTCGATGCCATTATGTATGGAAATCGATCTCTTTTGCATGGCCACCACGGGCACGCTTGCAGAAGTCCAGACGCTGAACCCAATTTTCGACGGTTTTCAAGCATAAATCGGCCGATACTGCTGCAATTTCACGTTCGATATTCGTACGAAGTTCATTAATCGTCTCTGGCTTGTTGGCATAGACCATAGATTTGATGTAGCCCCACAGGAAATAGTCCAACGGCGTCAAATCGCACGACCGAGGCGGCCAATCGACTGGACCATTTCGTGAGATAACACGTTCTCCAAACTTGGTTTGCAATAAATTGATTGTGACATTCGCTGTGTGGCTTGTGGCGCCGTCCTGTTGGAACCACATGTCCTCCAAGTCCATATCATCCAATTGGGGGCAAAAATATTCGGTTATCATTGAACGGTAGCGATTCACAGTAACGTGCCGGTCTTGATCATCACGGAAGAAGTACGGGCCAATGACGCCGCCGGCCCATAAACCGCACCAAACCGTAATTTTTTCGGGATGCAATGATGACTCATGGAGTACGTGTGGATTGCTGTCTGACCAATAACGCATATTTTGTTTATTGACGAAGCCATTCAGCCAGAAATGAGCCTCATCGCTGAAGATAATTTTTCGATGAAAATCCGAATCATTTTCAAGTTGTTGGTCAGCCCAATTCACGAACATACGGCGCTTATGGTGGTCAAGCGGCTTCAGTTCTTGCGTCAATTTGATCTTGTAAGGATTTAGGCCAAGATCTTTTCGCAAAATTCGCCACAACGACGTCACAGAGATGCCCAACGCTTGAGAACGACGTGTGAGAGACACATTTGGGCTTTCTTCAACTTAAGCCTCAGCGGCAGCAATATTCTCGACACTACGGGCACTTCTTTGTCTCACTGGCACGGGAACATTTTGTACTGTGCCTGTGGATTCAAATTTTTCAACTAGACGCTCAATTGTTGATCTGCTAGGACGATTATGACGACCATAAATTGGACGTAGCGCTCTTAACGTTGAGGCCACTGACTCCGAATTTCGGTAGTAAATTTTAATAATTTCGACTCGTCGGCTCGTATATCTTTCCATCATGAAATGGCAAACCTTACTGAAGAGAAATGTGAAAAGAGCGGCAAGAAATATGGCGTCGTTTGCTGTCCCTGTCTTTCTACTTTTGTAGCGTCCCTGTTGAAAAACCCTTTATTTATAGCAGAAATAATCTGCTAATTTTAGGTCAAGTTTTAACTAAAATTTTTACATATTTTTTTCTATTAGTGTACCGTTTCTACCCTGGATTTTCCTTCTCTTGTAAAGTAACAAAAAAATGAGTTAGGGGCTTTCTAAATTAAGAGATCGATATAAGGTTGGATCCAAATGACCACAAAGCCAACCCCTATTTATAAAATTTACATCATTTTTTTTTTTTAAATCCAATATTAAAAAAAGCAACTCACAAAGACTTTACATTAAGTAGTTGACGATGTTACACATCAATGAATTTTTTAGCTTCTTATATTTTTAAATCCCCAAATTAATGTCATCACTTTAAATTGATTTTTAATATTTCTCTTTAACAAGAAAGAAATGTGTCTAAAACCTTCTTACTTATAAACCCAAATAACAATGATTATTATGGACATATCAAATGCACTCATAAAATCTTAAAGTTGAATGCAGTCTCACATTAACTGCAGCATTATCAAGATTTTAAAATACGATTGAGTCATCATTTGCCACAGTTTGCGTGGTGGTGGCAACATCTTACAGACTGACATTCAACTTAAACGAAAAACAACAAACAAAAACGGGCTAATATGAAACCAACTAAACTTTATGGCTCATCATTACTTAAATAAAGTTATCACCACTTTTGCAATCGACAATTTGTCGTCTTACAATTCGATAATATTAACGAAAAAAAAAAAAAAAATTGCAAATATTTGGAATATTTTGCAAAATTTTAACATAAAACAACTTCGTAAGCCAAGGATGTAAATGCTAAAATTAATGGTGTTGAATTACACACAGATTCAAGACCCTGTGTAATAATTTCTTGTTTGTATAAATTTCAACAGTAGGCCAATAAAGACATGTTTTATGACCATTTACTAACGAAAAAACATGGGAAAAAAGTCATAAAATGCCAGCAACTACAATTCAAGAGAAGAAAAAAAAAAAAGAACAAAACTATAGTGAAGACCAAATATGTTATTGTAAATCGTAGAAATTACGATACTAACTATGTGTGTAAAATGTTATCTTATGTTTATGGAATACTACATACAGTAGGACACCAATTTACGCCGTAAATTTGGGACGCTGAACTTTAAACAGTGTTTTTTTAATTAAAAATATTTTCTTGATTTCAGGACACATCGTTTAATGTTCATCATCCTAGATTTACGGGACAGGCGACTTGATTTACAATTGTTTTATAACCTAGTGTCTTCAAATGCAATGAAATGTGCAAAGAAATTTGAAAATAACACACAAAACAACAACAACGGAAATAATTTTGTTGTTGCTTTGTGTGTTATTTTCAAATTTCTTTGCACATTTCATTGCATTTGAAGACACTAGGTAACGGGCGCTAATCGGGGTACAACAGTACTTCTGTACTAGGGGTTTAAATTTAGTTTGTAGATTTGTTCATAGAATTAGTTTTCTCTTCTTATACAAATCTTATTCAACAAGTTTTCTTCTGCCCTTTTATAGAGTGGAAGATAACATAGGACAAATTCAAAAGAAAATAATTTAAACTAGTTTTACGCAATACAATCCATAATTAAATTAGCACAAATACAATAATAAAATTACACTTAAAGAAAAAAGAAAATGTTAGTCAAAATATAAGATAATGAAAACAAAATTAATTTATCTAATATCCCGACTTTCGCAAAATACCACAGTGGGTTTCTTTTAAATTGCTGAATTTTTACATGATAAAGTGGCAACAGTGGTCGACAGCAAGACATAAAAAAGAACTAAAAACTATCACAAAACAATGAAATAAAATATTAGTGTCCGACCGAACAGTTCGGCCAGAACATGTTTTTGGTTGTTATTTGGTATGTTGAAGGATTATGGATAAATTTTGCTTATGGAAAAATATTTGTTGGGCCGATTAGAGTGGATTTTGAGTGTAAAATTTAAGGAAAAGTCCGAGGTTTAGCAACAAATTCACTGTTCGGCCGCCGAAAGTTCGGCCAAATTAAAAAAGTTCGGCGGCCGAACAGTTAATTTTACGGCTAAACTACCGAGTTTTCCTTAAATCTGACACTCAAAATCGAATTAAATCGGCTCAACAAATATTTTAGCAGTATGAAAGTTTCTCCCTAATGCTTTCAAATAACAGAAAATCGAACAAATGTCACTTTGTGTGTGTCACTGTTCGGTCGGGTACTATAAAATATTTATTTGAACATAATAAAAAAAAATTAGACGTTTTGCAATTTTAGTTCAGAAAAAAATAGCTTTAGATATTTAGGGTGGGTGCGAACTGGCTAAATAAAATCTAAACTAAATTCAGGTTTCCAAATTTCTATGAAATTTTAAAATGTTTTCAAAAAAATTTACAAAGAAATTTTAAACCCTTTTGTCAATTTGTATTTAGTTTAGGATTTATTTAGCCACCTCGCACAGGGCCTTAGTACTTTATTCGAAAATACTCAATAGTTTTACAACTCTTTATCCAACTGCGGACATCCATAAAAGCATCATGGTTTGCCACATGCTGGACCACTTTTTGGTGAAATCTGACATAGGAAGAGGTTCTCTCATCCGTTATCTTAACTCATTTCTGTCGAATAGATACACAGAAAGAATTTTTGTGGAAGAAAATTAATATAATTTTGCAGTAAACAAATGAAATTTTTCCTCATCAAGTGAACAAGAAAATTCCTAAAACTAAATTTTTAATAAAACTTCTTCATTGAGTGGATGTTTTTTAAGACCGATAGAACTTTAAATTGTAAAAAATAACACAAAAATTAAATTTTAATCCAAAAAATGTTTTATTCCAAAGATTAATACATGGCATTAACATCTAAAAATGATTTCGGGCATATGGCCATCTCGGCTGTTCTTGACGAAGCACATTCTGGACGTACAATTTTGGGCCAATTTTTCGAGCATTGCTGGCCGTATGTCATGAATAACACGAACAATGTTGGCCTCCAAGGCGTCAATTGCTGCTGGTTTATCAGTATAAACCAGTGAGTTTACTCGGCCCCACAGGAAATAATTGAGAGGTGTCAAATCGCACGACCTTGGAGGCCAATTGTCAGGTCCATTTCTCGAAATCAACTTATCGCCAAATTTTGATTTCAATAAGTCGATATTTGCCCGGATCAATGACAACCATATTTTCAAACAAAAAATTATTGATCATGGTGTGATATCGATCTCCATTCTCCATAACGCGAGCTTTTTTTTTTTTTTTTTTTTTTTTTAAGGAACAAGTTCCAGTGATGCCACCAGCATGTAAACCTCACCAAACGATGCATTTTTCTGGATGTAATGGAGCATGTAGGGTCTGTTGTGAATTGAGGCAATTTTGTTTATTAACAAACCCGTTAAGCCAAAAATGAGCCTCATCGCTGAACACAATTTTGCGTCTATAAGTTGCGCGAATTGATGGCTGATTTTCAAAGTAAATCTGGATAATTTGGTCGCGTTGTTTAAGCGTCAATCTATTCATGATGATTTTCCAGAGTATACTGATTATAAATGTTAAAAAGTGAGCGCAGTATGATAGTTCGCTTGACAGTTAACCTTTTCGTAAGTTCTATCGGTCTTAAAAAAACACCCTTTATTTTTTGCTGACTTCACTGAATTTTGTTTTTTTTTGTTTTTTAGTGTTGAATAGATGCGGTAGATACTGGGGTTGTGGCGCAAAAAAACTCATAGTAAATTAACTGCAATTCCAACAAACAGTGGCTTGAATCGACTTTAATGGTGACCGCTACCATTAAAACGCTGACACGTCCCTGTTAAAAATCCTAGGAACAGAGTGCGTTTTCAAAAATAACACAATTTCTCTGAGGTATTTTCCAATCGCAAGGTTTTTTCTATAGAAAAAGTATACAACACTTTTAGGGTTCTCTGTTGGGAATTAGCTTTTATCCAATTCATACACTCAACCAAAAAAGTCTGTAATGGCTACTGAAAACTTTGCTGTTATTACGGGAAATTTAACTATTTTGAGGCCAGCGGTATTTTTTGCTAACTTTAGCAACACATGTCTGCTGATCTGTAGTACAATAAAATTAGTAGAAAAAATTAGTAGCCGCTACTAAATTTTAGTAAAATTTATGTAAAATGCAATTCAAAATCGAGTTGCTAAAATCAGTTAAAAAACTTACTAAATATCATAATTTTAGTACAATGAAATTAGTATAAATAATTAGTTGCAGCTACTAAATTTCAGTAAATTGCTGTAAACTGTAATTTAAAATCAATCTCCTGAAATTAGCAAAAAATTTTAACAAAAAAATAAAAAAACTGTAAAATCTAAAAAAAAAAAAAATTTTCTTTCGATTGTAACAAGCGTATAATTACTTCATTGTACTTGAAATTTGGAGTCAATATTGCAAACGGTTCTCCACTTATTGCCGTTTAATGCATTGGAGATGCAATAAAATTTTCTGGTGGAATATATCAATAGTAACAAATATAAACTAAACAAGAATTGTAAAAAATCAAAAAAAAAATATTTTTAAATTAGTATATTTTTCTGCTAAATTTAGCACTCGATTTTGAAAAATTAGTAATATGTTTTTCTGAAATCAGCAGCGAAAACTAGTAAAAATAAATGTATGAAGAAAAAAATATTTTTTGCCTAAAATATTAAAAAAAAGTAATAAACAAAAGGTTATTGATTTTTATGGTAGCGGTAACAAACATTTATTTTTACCGGCAAAACAAAAACAAAAAAACAATTCGAAGCAGCCCAAACAACAAAAATTTGCACCAAAATTTTCAGTACGGAAACGCTTTTAGAATGTTTTGAGTTACCACAATAAATTATTGCTTAAAATATGTCTTTTTCCTGTACTTTACTTCGGTAACTCAAAAGCGTTCCCGTACTCAAAAGTGTGTGTAGTAGACCGTTCCTCAAAAAAAAGTTCGCCGTACACCCTCTAATATGAAGTATTTTTGCAAGGCAATTTCAAAAAAAAAAAATTTTGGCCGAACGTAGTAGGGTGGCCTTTTTTAATTTTTCGTTATAGCTTCGGCATTTAAAGTTGGATTTTAAAGTGTGATATATCGATTTCTTTGCCTCGAGGAGACCTGTGTTTTGATATAAAGGAAAAATCCAATGAAAAAAAATGTAAAAAGGCGACCCCTACGTTCGGGAACCAATATATAAAAAAATTTCTACTGGGTTTATCGAAAAACTTCCTTAGCAAAAGTTTAATGATTTTTTGTGAGCTTTAATTTTCTGACATTAGGGTGGTAGCAACTGAGAAATGGTGAGTAACTACTAGAACGGGATACTTTAGGTCAATGGCCCTTAGAGCAAAACACTGGTCTTCTCGAGAGAAAAACATCGATGTATCATACTTTAAGATCCGACTGTAAATGCCAAAGATATAACGAAAAATGTAAAATGGCGACCCCTATGTTCGGCAAAAAAAAAACTTTTGAAACCTTCTTGCAAAAATACTTCATATTGGAGGGTGTACGGCGCACTTTTTTTTGCCTGTAAGGTGGTACGCTCTAGTGTGTAGACTAGTGCTGGTAAAAATATGAGTAGTGGGTATCGAGTATTTGTCTTTTTTTTGGGTACTCGATACTCAAAACTACTACTCGATATTTTCACAGTTGCATTTTGGACAGACAAAACATATGAAAATGTGACTTCGCTAAAATATTTACCACAAAAATGCGACTCTGCTAAAATATTTGTCACAAAACTACAACTCTGCTAAAAGAAAAAATTAGAAGTGAAATATTTTAAATTATATGTTAAAAAACTATGAAAAACGCAATGAATAGTTGATGAAAAAGTTTAAAAATATGTTTATAAATGTAAATATTGAATTACCATAAACATTTTCAAAGAATTTTACTAAAAAATTTTAAAAAATTTCAAATTTAAAAACCGTTAAAAGTATCGAGTAATATCGAGTATCCAAATCAAAAATATCGAGTATTGAAAAGTAACCGAATTTACCAGCACTAGTGTATACTGCTTTTTGGCCTAATAAAAATAATCGGCATCGGCTTAGGCCGATTAATGTAAATTTGAGCGATTTTCGGCATCGGCTTCAGCATTGACCCAAAAAAGTACCTTCGGTCGAACACTACTTATAATCACATGCATTAGATACTCTGAATTGGGGTTGGTCGGATAAGCATAAAGGCAATTCCATGGCGCTAAGACTAGAAATTGTCCATTGTACCATGAGTTCATCTAACTAAATCTGCTTTATTTTTTCAGTGTATCCACATACTCCACAACATTTGTATTTATCTGTCTAATTGTATCTTAAGTATGAAATCTTTACACTTTTTGTATTTATGATTCTCTAAACTCAAAATCAACTTACTACATTGTTATTATCATCATCCAGTGGTGCTTGTATTAGTACATGTTGCTATTGTTGTTCGATAAGGTTTATTAGATAATTGACCTGTTGTCCAGTTGGACTTCGCACATACAATTTAGGTATAATTTAACTATTTTACAGATCTCTTACATGTAGACGAGTAGTACCTATAATTTAACACAAGTATTCGTGTGAGGTTTGGTCTTTTACATTTTTTGTTGTTGCTTTTTTTCTTATAACAATTTATGACTTTTGTAAAGTCTAATTTACATATTCCGCTAACAACAACAGTTTTATGAAGCCACGTATTTGAGTGTAAAAAAATGCAATTATATGGTGTCGTCTGTTAGTTTTGCAATAAAGGCCCTTGATTTAGCAAAATGCTGGTATTATGCAAATATCACAAAAGAATTGACATTTTTAACTACAACATGAGAATGATTTTAATAGTTGAGTGTGAAGTGTCTTTAATTTGTTTTGAGAAAGTTTAATCAGTGGGAATTTTGTTATCTCTGTCTCGCTCAACCCTGGATCTTTTTGTTTGGCCGCATTTTTTTGTAAACAGTTTTTCTTCACATACAAAATTGTTGCCAAGTAATTAGAAATATTTCAACTAATAAAGTTTTCTCGCATAAATTATTAAAAATTTAAGTAAAAACAAACCTAAAAACTTGGTAAAATGATTATAGTTTTCGCATAATATATATTTATGCGTAAAAACTTTATTAGTTGAAATGCTCCTAATTATTTGGCAAAGATTTTTTTGTGTGCTATAAATTTTCCGATTTAAATTGCGATTTCTCTAAGCGAGATCAGCATAATCTTAATATATAAAGGAATAACGTGACTGACTGATTCACTGACTCAACATCACCCAGCCCAAACCGCTGAAGCCAGGAAGTTGACATTTGGTATGAAGGTTCCTCCCATGTGGTAGAAATCCACTAAGACGGGATTTTTTGGAAATTCCTACAGGGAGGGGCAATAGGGGAAGTCTCCCCCTTGACGGCCTGGCCAAACTACTGGAACTAGGAAGCTAAAATTCGGTACGTAGATGCCTCCTCCAGCGTAGACGACCGCTAAGACGGCATTTTTAAAAATTCTTACCGGGAAGGGCAAACAGGCGACAAAAAAAGTACCTTTTTTTAAAAAAGTACCATTTTCCAAAATAGTACCTTTCTCCAAAAAAGTACCTTTTTCAAAAAAAAGTACATTTTTTCAAAAAAGTAAAAAAAATACCTTTCTCCAAAAAAGTACCATTTTCAAAAAACAAAAGTACCTTTTCCAAAAAAGTAAATTTTTCCAAAAAAAAAATTTCCTTTTTCCTAAAAAAAAGTACCTTTTCAAAAAAAGTACTTCTTTCAAAAAAAGTATCTTATCCCAAAAAAGTACCATGTAAACAAAAAATACCATTTCAGAAAAAAATTATTTTAAAAAAGTACTTTTTTTCCTCCCTCAACTAAGTCGGGATTTCTGGATATTCCTTTTTCCCAAAAAGGACTTTTTTCAAAAACAAAACTCTTTTTTAAAGTCCTTTTTTCAAAAAGAAGTACTTTTTCCCAAAAGAAAGTACTTTTTAAAAAGAAGTTGAAATTTTGTATAAAGGTTCCTCCTATATCGTAGACATCCACAAGACTGGATTTTTGGAAATCACTACAAGCGGATTGTCTCCCCATTGACGGCCTGCCCAAACTGCTGGAACTAGGTAGCTGAAATTCGAAATGTAAGTTCCTCCTCCTATGTAGATATCCGCTAAGACGGGATTTTTAGAAATCCTATCGTGAGGCGCGATAAGGGAAAAAGTCTCCCCCTTGACGGCCTACCCAAATCTTTTTGGCTAGAACCTAAAATTTGAAATATGTATTCGATGCAATACATACTAGGTACTTTTTCGATATTGGAACAGGATCATGGTAAAAATGGTTGCCGAAAGGTGAAAATGTCCCCAATAACGGCCTGCCCGAACCGCTCATGCAACGAAGTTGAAATTTTGTATGAAGGTTATGCCTCTATCGTAAACACCCGCAAAGACGGAATTTTTGGAAATTCCTACAGGTAGGTACAAAAAGTAGAAGAGTCGTCCCTTGATGGCATGTTAAAACCCCTTTGGTTAGAAACCTAAAATTTAAATTGTATGTCCGTCCCTGTGGTGTGAGCTAATTTATTAGGAAGGTACTTTTTGGAATTTTGGACAGGGACGTTATATAATGGGGGTTCAAAAAGGGAAAGTGATCATTTAACGGCCTGTCCAAACTGGAACTAGGAAGCTGAAATTCGGTATATTGGTTTCTTCCCCAGAGTAGACGTACGCCAAGTCGGCATTTTTGGAAATTACAACCGGAAGGGGCAAAAAAAAGAAAAAATGTGCCTCCTACCGCTGGTAGGAGGTTAAAATTTCCTCTTCTATTGTGGATATCCGATAAGACGGAATTTTTGTATATTTTTAGAGGTAGGGTCAAAAAACAGGAAAAGTGTTTCCCTTGTCGGCCTGGCCAAAGTGCTGGAACTAGGGAGCTGGAATTCGGTATGTAGGTTCCTCCTCCAACGTAGGCGTCCGCTAAGACGGCATTTTTGGAAATTCCTACAGGGAGGAGTAAAAAGTTAAAAAGTCTCCCCCTTGACGGCCTGTCCAAACTGCTAGAACAAGGAAGCTGAAATTCTATATGTAAGTTACTCCTCCCACGCAGACGTATGCTAAGACGGCATTTTTGGAAACTCCTACCGGGAGGTGTAAAAAGGGAATAATTTCCCCTGGATTCCCTGCCCGAACCCCTCTGGCTGGAAACCTAAAATTTATAAAAATTGTTTCTTGGAGTATGGGCTAACTTATCGACAAGGTACGTTTTGGAACTTTGGACAGGGACGTGGTATAAATAGGGGTTAAATAGGGGAAAATTGCCATCCTTAACGCCTGCCTCTTTGGCTAGAAACCTAAAATTTAAAGAACGCAAAAATTAGGAACACTTTAAGCAAGGAATATGATACTTGGCATTGAAACATACTCTACAAAAAGGTTAAACAAATTTATTAAAAGAGAGAAACCCTTAGAAAAAGAATTCAATTTATATATTCGGATATATAAACTGCCGATAAAGAAGCATCGGTGGAAGAAATCAACGCAAAAAACGTTCCAACTGAATTTGTGAATTTACTTGAATTGCCAGGTCTACTTTTAAAAAACTGGAATTAAATAAACTTTAAGGCACGCTAACAACCCCTCCCGCTAGTTTCTCTATAAGTTATATACTCTTTAGTTTAATTTAAGATACACTAAGAAGCAAGCCATCGATTTTAATACATTTAAACATATGCATCTAGTTAAAACACTAGTTCTTGTAAATCTTCATGGAAGATAAATTACCTTAAAAAATGCAAGAAGAAAGAAAATTGATTCTATGGTGATGACGATCCCCGCAAATGTATTACGGATCATAAGACCATGGTGCGGACATATAACTACTAAAGCCATTTCTGTAATCGAAGAATAATGTGTTGGGTGCTCCAAATATTGAGCCTTTTCGCGAAAGCCTTGAAAACAAGAGACCATTTAGTGGGCCTATAAGCAAAATAAAAGCAAACTAAATTCTTTGAGCTCAAAGAGAAGAGATGGAATGCGATTAGAAAAAAAATTAAGAAACGGCATTGGAATAGAAATTATGTACTAAAACTCTTGCAGAATTTAAAACTAAAGTAAAGTTTTAAAATTCAAATATACATCAATATTTATGGATAAAAAAAAAAAATAAATCAATCACATGTACAGTAGACCGTACCACCGTACGCTCCAATATGAAGTATTATTGCAAGGCAATTTCAAAAAAAAAAATGTTTTTTTTTGCAGAACGTAGGGGTCACCATCAGAGATACAAGCTGGTCCATTCTGTCGGCTGGCGGCGGCTAATGGCTAAAATGGTCGGCGGCGATTGATTTTTAGAGTTTAGCCGCAAACGCATCGGCGGCGGCTGGCTTAAAAAAATAGTGTCGACTGGCGGCGGCTAACCGGCTAATGTCGGCTAAAAGGTACATTTTCCAAGAATTTCAACAGATACATACACGAAAAAAAAGCAACTGCAAAAATATCGAAGTCAGCTTTGTAATTTTAGCCGTGTTTGTGCGGCAAACTATCAACGTTTGCTTATGTCATTGCCATATATATTTGACATTAGCCAACGTTTAGTGTTAACTATTAACGTTACTAATGTCAAATTTGTATGGGAATGACATATGCCAACGTTGATAGCTTACCGCACAAACACAGCTTTTTTTTAGGTACACTTAAAATAATACGTCACTAAAAAAATCTGTCAAACCGGTTTCAAATCGATTTGACTAATTTTTAACAAATTTTTAGCTGAAACACTGATTTAAGCAAAGATTTTAGTAATTTTCATTTAACACTATACTAAAAATCCGCAGTGCTTTAATTTTAAGTGTTAATTTTCAAAATTATTTAAAACTACCCGTTAGATGACGCCACCAATGTTTCCGAAGTTTTAACGATGGCGCCATTTCTTTCCGTCCCGATTTTTTTAAAATGGCCCATATCTCGAAAATTAAGAGAGATAGAGCAAAATCTATGAAAATTTCGACTACCTCTAACCATGTAATACCCCAGAGAAAGGGGCTACCTCTATCAAAAAATGGACTTTGGTGGGGCCTTGGCCCTTGGATATTTTAAATAAAAATTTTCCACTTCATAAAATGGCCCATATCTTGAAAACTAAGCGAGATGAAGCAAAGCGGACAAAATGTTTGCTCCATTGGAGTGCCCTTATATGCCCTCACATGATATGGATTAGCTCCGGGGAGAGTCCCGAGACCCTAAATTTGAATAAATTCTACGACTCAGTATAATTGCAGATAAAACTAAAGTTTTACAATTTTTTAACTTAAATTGATTTGTTAAATTTAACAAAAAAAAAGTGTCAAACTCAACAAATTTTATTTTAAGCCAAAAACAGAAATAAATTTTGTTAAAGTAACAAATTTTTCGCTTCAGCCAACAGACTTATTATTTTAAGTGTAGTTTTCCGAATTTATAAAAATTGGGTTTATATTTCACAATGTCTATAAAATTATACATACATTTGTTAAATTTTACACAATTTATTGTTAAAATAAAAGATTTTCAACTCTCTGCCATCACCTATTAGATGGCCCCATCAGTATATCCGATGTTTTAAAGATATCCCTATTTCTTTCCCTCCCGGTTTTTTAAAATGGTACATATCTACTAAACTAAGAGAAGTAGACCAAAATGAAAATGAAATACGACTATTCCTAGCTTTACCTCATCCAGAGCTTTGAAAAATTAATTCTTTAATTCAGTTTTTGAATTCTGAATTTAAAATTCAATGAATTAATTCACAAAAGGCTATATACTGAATGGAATTAATTCATATTTGTTTTCGTTCGATTTATTTTGTTACGAATTAATTAACAGAGCTTTGAAGAGTTAATTCGTTAATTCTGGGCTTCGTTAAAAAAGAAACTAAGGTAACAAAAAAAGTCGCAATGTTTTTTGTTAACATTTTACGAAGCAAAGTGTTTTTATTCAAATAAAAGAAAATAAATTAAAATAACAGTTCATGTGCCACTATTGTGGTAGAAAAAATAATATTGTGTTGTAATAAAATTAATGAACAATATTTTGACGAGCTGTTGCTAATGTCTCTTCGCTGCATTTAATAGAAACCAGTAAAAGGCCATCTCGGCGAATTTTGTAATTATTACCATCTTAGTTAATCATTATAGATTCTAAACATGTTTGTAATGTGAAAAATATGTTTTCTAATTTATCTGAATTCTGTTAATTTTTTCACACAAAATCAATGAATTATTTTAATTCTAATTTTCAACTTCGACATCGAATTAAAAATAAATTTAAAAAAAAAAATTGGAAAGCTATCTATAAATTAAGAATCACTGATATGTCCTAACAACTATCCAAAACAAAAAATAGTTTTTTTAAAAAACCTCCATAATCCCAGCAAAAATATAGAAATGTTAACCTCATTTCGGAACGGAGGTAGTAGTTTTATAATAATCTTAAAAATTACGGTTATAAAATAGCTTTTATTTTTAAAATTGCATGACTGTTTCAATCAGTTTTTTTGGACTATGTGATGGAATTTTTTTCAAACGCAGTCCTTATAATGCGGAAATCTGTAGAACTGTAGTATCAACAAAACCGCCTGGTTGTGCTACCACCAGTTTGATGCAAAACATTTTAAAAATCAATGATATCTAAAAACAAGAAAATTCAACTTTTCAAATAATTATGTATATTTAAACAAATTTTATAAATTAAAAAAAAATAAATAAATATTTTTGCATTTTTCTACCGGCTTTAGCCGAAAATTGGCTTAGCCGATTATTGTCGGCGGCTGAATCGGCTTGGCAAAGGTGTCGGCTGGCGGCGGCTAACCGGCTGAAGTCGGCTGGCTTGTATCTCTGGTCACCATTTTACATTTTTCGTTATACCTTTGGCATTTATAGTCGGTTCTTAAAGTATGATACATCGATATTTTTCTCTCGAGGACCATTGCCTTCAAGTATCCCGTTCTAGTAGTTACCCACCAGATCTCAGTTGCTACCACCCTAATGTACCACCCTAATGTCAGAAAATTAAAGCTCGCAAAAAATCATTAAACTTTTGCAAAGGAAAAGTTCGATAAACCCAGTAGACATTTTTTTATTTTTTTGTTTGCCGAAGGTAGGGGTCGCCTTTCTAATTATTTTTTCATTGGATTTACCTTTATAGCAAAACACTGGTCTCCTCGAGGCAAAAAAATTGATATATCAAACTTTAAAATCTGACTTTAAATGCCGAAGCTATAGTTAAAAATTAAAAAAGGCGACCCCTACGTTCGCAAACATTTTTGAAATTGCCTTGCAAAAATACTTCATATTGGAGGGTGTACGGCGAACTTTTTTTTTGCGGTACGGTCTAATGTACAGTGTGACACAGAATATGATTTAATTATGAAAAACTCTGTAAAATTGTTTTGTAAAATTGTTTTGCTAAAGTGTTAAATTATACACTAATAGAAAAGTCTGTAAAAAATTTAGTTAAAACTAATAAAAATTAGTTAACAATAATGCTGCAGAAAAAACTGTTAAATTTGCAGATTATTTTTGATATATATTAGTAAGATATGAACAGCAAAAATAAAATTGTTAAATATACTGAATTTTAGTTATATTTGAGTTTAATTTTTGTTAATAGAAAATAACAAATTAACCTGCTAAAATCAGGAAAAATTTTTGCTAAATAATTAGTAGCCTAAAAAATCACGAAAAAATGTAAAATTTTTGAGTTTTATTTCGATTTTTTTTTTAAATGCAAATAAAAATCGTGCCTTTCGAAAACAGCAGTTTACAATTTTTTACCAAATATTTCTGTTAATTTAACAGGATACAACTAAATTTAGCTTAAAAATAGCAAAAATGTTGTAGATATAACAGTTTGTTTTCGCTATTTTTAGTCTACTAATATTTACCAAATTTTCTGCAGATTTTACAATATCATTTTTTATTTTAAATTAACTAAAAGTTAACTTAAATATAACTAAACTTCTGTAAATTTAACAGTTTTATTTTTGTTGTTCTTATTTTACTAGTATTTAGCAAAAAAATCTCCTAATTTTACATTTTTTTTTTCGGCAGCATCATTTTTAACTAATTTTTACTTGCTTTTTCTGCTATTTTCACAGATTTATTTCTATGAGTTTAGGAACACCGAAGAAGGGGGATAAGTATAATAAAGGACACTACACCATTTTCGACTGAAATTGAGAAAATTCCAAATGAAATTCAGATTTTTCACTTAAAATTGAGAAAATTCTAAATAAAATTGCGATTTTATATTTGATATTGAGAAAAATCCAAATTGGGATTTTTTATTTAAAATTGAGAATATTCCAAATAAAATTTAGATTTTTTATTTAATTTTGATAAAATAATTCTAAATAAAATAGGGATTTTCTTTTTCAAATTGAGAACATTCTAAATAAAATTGAAATTTTGATATTGCGAAAAATCCAATTGAAATTGGGATTTTCCATTTTAAATTGGGAAAAATTCAATTAAAATTAAGACGGTTCATATGAAATTGCGAAAATTCCTAATGAAATTGTGGTTTTCTATTTGAAATTGAGAAAATTTTAATTGAAATTGTGATTTTTCATTTGAAATTGGGAAAATTTTAAATTAAATTACGAAAAGTATAAATGAAATTGAGAAATGTATATTTGAATTTTAGACAATTCCAAATGAATTACCGAATTTTCACTTCAAAATTGCATCTTCTATTTGAAATTGAGAATTTCTATTAAAAATTGGGAAATTCTATTAATAGTAAAAATTTTTCTTTGAATCCGGGAATTTTCATATGAAATTGAGAACAATAAAAATGATTTTCATAGTTTTGTTTGAAACTGCAAATTTAGTTCTCTCAAACAATTAAAAAACGCAATGTTACAGAAAGTAAAATTAAAAAATTCAACAAACTTAAGGGTCATATGCATAATCAATTTTAAACTTTATAAGTGACTTATAAAACAAAATGTTCATACAAAATTCATATTATAAACGTGTTTATCCAATGCCAATGCCGCTTGGTGAAATGTTGTGGTATGCCGAATAGCTCTACTACAATCGCCAGTTGATATTTGAGTTTTAGAATTATCAATAACTCCTGTTCTCATATATTCGGCGGATGTAAAATCGGCTTTTACTTCGCCTTTAATTTTGGACCAAATTATTTCAATGGGTTTCAGAATTGGTGAGTACACTCATACAAATAAGTCCGTAAAAATAACAGAAAAAGTTACTAAAAATTAGTTAAAAATGATGCTGCAGAAAAAACTGCTAATATTAGCAGAATCAGTTTGCTAAATATTAATAAAATGAAAACAGCAAAAAAACTGTTAAATTTACAGAATTTTAGTAATATTTAAGCTAAATTTTTGTTAACAATTTAACTTGCTGAAATCAGCAAAAAAATTGCTAAATAATAGTAAAATGAAAATAGCAAAAAAAAAACTGTTAAATCTACAAAATTTTTGCTAAAATTTTATGAAATCAACAAAACTTTTACTAGTGGACTGGAAAAAGGTAAAAAAGGAGCAAATGAAATGAAAATTAATAAATAAAAAATTAATTTGTATTTAAAAACATACTTGGGACCAGTTTATTGAATGTGTCAATTAATTGAAATTTTTTCAATTGGCATTGTTCAATGCCTAAATGCCCATTTATAATTGATGAAAGAAGTATTTGTTTTCGTGTTTTAATAAAAAAATAAATTAAGAAAAAAAATTAAAAATTCGCGTATTTGTTATATTTTTTTTATATTACAATGCTTTTTCTTCAATTATGTGTACATTTCATTACCATTGTTTTCATCAATGCAAATTGAAAAAATTTCATTGGCATTGAATGGTGATGAAAGTTGTTGGCATTGACATTGAGATAAAGTAATGTCAATTATATTTCAATGCTAATGAAAATTTCCCAAAAATGATTTTTTGTAAAAGTGGTAATATTTATAGACAATAATATGTTAACCATAACAACCCAGTCAGAAATCGCCAGTGGTACAAAAAATCAAGCACTGGCATACCACTGGGTAACCACGGTGTTAAAAATAAATGACTGGCAGAACACTCATTTGGGACGCTTTGCCAGCGTTTGCAAAAAGCGTTTTGCCAGTATTTGTTTTACAAAAATTTCGGGGGTTTATAAAAAAAAACCACTGGCATAGAATTGGCTTGTAGTCAGAAGGTTTCGAGTTCAAATCCGGTTGCAAGGAAAAATTTTTTTTTTTGATTTTTTTTAATTTAAAATTTTTTTTGTTTTATAAAATCAATTTTTTGTTTGTTGGAAAGCTCCTTCAAGACCAACTTTTCTTTTGCCCTCCCAACGCTGGCATATTAGTACTGGGAAAGCACTTTTTGCCAGTACTAGTACCACCTGTTAAAGTGCTTTACCACCGCTTTCCCGTTTGTATTTTTCTGATTGGGAAAATGTATTTCAGATACCCTTCTTTTGATTTTCATTGTTTGCTGATCGGATATGTACTTCCATTTCAATTTAGCATTATTTTTGGCGAGTTAAAAATATGCAGTAATTTTTATGAGTCATTTAACATTCTGTTTATAAGCGCTCCAAAATTGGTGGTTTAGGTTACAAAAAATTCAGCAAAATACTGTAAAGTTAGCAAATTTATTGGTAAAAATTAGTAACTAAATTCAGCAAAAAAAAATTGCAAAAAAATTTGGAAGTTAGTAATGTGGAGGTAGCAAAAAAATTAACTAAAAATTAGTTAAAAATTTGTTAAGTTGAAGTACTAACAGTTTTACTAACTTTTCTACAAACTTTTTTCTATGAGTGTAGTCTTAGAAGAGTAGCTGCAGAATTGTCAAAAATGCATTCAAGGCGATTATGGCATGGTGCGTTATCGCCTACTACAACAAGTTCTGACCGGATTCTTCCCATCTGAATAGAAGTCTTTGAACTCACTTGTTTGCACTATCTGCCAGAAGTTCCAATTGCTCCAATTAGGTGTACGTTAGGGCCACGGCAATCTCTGAACTAATCGAAAACCAACTCTCGACCAACCAAATTTTCTACGACAGAAAAGGTTGAAGTTGGTCTCGTCAATCCAGACTACCTACTTACCTGCTAAATGTGTACATAACACTCATTTAGCAGAAGGAAAGATAATGCTCTTTTTGTTCTATTATTGTGACTGTTCTTTGCAACCGGCTGCACGTGGACGGCTTTGATTGAGTACATCAGTTCGTGAAGAGATTTTGACACTGTCGATAAGCACACCCGTTTTTCGAATTCCGCAAATATTCTTGATGTAATTTCACGAAGTGTGATATATAGCTTCACCTCGATCCACGCTAAAATTTCATCAGTTTCATCTTCAATCAAAGAGCGAGCTTTTCAACCTCCCCTTTTTAAAGGCATTTCTATTGGCAAATTTTGTTGCGTTGTTGTTGTACAAAATAAATTTATTGAAAGTATTGGCGAACGTTAGCTATAACCTTTTCTCATCTTTCTGGCAAAATATGGATGCAGCGCCAAAAGAACTGCCAATTTTTTGAGGCCAAGAACGAATCAAGCCAATTTCGAATACCTTCTTCTAAAGTGAGAGCGTTCTACAGCGATCAAACAAATGGTAGTCGGACGGGGCAAGGTCTGGACTATAAGGCAGATAGGGCAAAACTTCCCAACCACTATTTTATAAATACTCGTAGTTTTAACCGATCTTGCAACATGTGGCTGAGCGTTCTCAGGATGGAATATTACGGCTTCATGTCTGGTCACATATTCCGGGCGTTTTTCGGTCAATGCTCGCTTCAAACGAATCAATTGTGTTCGGTACAAGTCGCCTGTGATCGTCTGGTGCGATTTCAGCAGCTCATAACAGATGGGACCCTTCTGGTACCGCCATGGCTATTCGGCTTTGGCGTTGATTTGGCTGCTTGGCTGGGCTTCAAATACGATTTCTTGCGCTTGGTGTTATCGTAATCGATCCATTTTTCATCGTCAGTAATGATTGATGCAAAAATGACTTCTATATATGGCATTCGAGCAGTATTTCGGACATGCAAAATCGTATTTCAATGTCTCTCGGCTTCAACTCATTCCGTATCCAATGTCCTTGCTTTTATATGAATCCTGCTGCTTACAAACATTTTGAAATTGCTACTTGAGTGAATCTCAATGATTTAGCAAGTTCTGCTTGAGTTTGACAACAATCTTCATCGAGTAATGCTTCCCATTCATCATCTTCGAACTTTTTTGGCTGACCTGGCCAGTCTTTGTCTTCCGTCTCAAAATCACCACTTCTGAACCGCACAAACCATCTCTCGCATGTTGAAGTCGATAGAATATATTCAGGATAAGCTTCGGTGAGGAATATATGTGCTTCAACTGCATCTTTTTTTTTCAAATAGAAGAAGTAAAGCAAAACTTCCCGCAACTGATGTTTTGTTGACACAAAATTCGATATTTTGGAAGCAAAAATAAAACTTTGTTGTTTATAGTATATTTAGACTGGGCAAAAACTAGTAGTTTTTGGTAATTTTTAGGTTTTGAGCCGAAAACTATAAAATTAATTTAGTTTTTCCATACAATTCTCATACAAACTGAAAACCAGATTCTACCTGGTTTTTGCCAAAAACCAAGTAAAAATATCTGAAATTTGTATTTTTGATACACCCGATTTCTTTTTAAACTAATTTTCGATACACCCTGTTACAACGAATATAGAATTAAAGCAAGTGTCAAAAATATATTTTTTATTTCTTTTTTTAATATTTCAGTTTTAGTTTCAATTGTGTGTTGTTATATATTTTTAAATGTGTTAATAATTTTTTTAATTTAATTTAAGCACAAAAACATAAAGAAAAGTGCTTAATAAAAAAGTGATGTGACAAAGAAAAACTAAAAATTCAGTGTAAATGAATTGGCTTTTGTAATTTAGTTTTGTATAAAAACCATCTGGTTTTTGCTCAGTCTAAATTCAGTATTACACTATTTCGTTCAATGACTAAATGAGAATAAATGAAATACCCTCCAAAATGTGTTTTATGTTATTAAAGACACAAAAAATGTGTAAAACATACGCCATCTTTTGTGAATTCCGCAGTTTTAGGTTATACACCAATTGAACAAATTTTTTTTGTTATTTTGTCTTAAAATTTAGGATTGAACTAATATTTTTTTGTAAATCCAATTTAGCATAACAATTATGTACGTGGGGTACTATTTATATTTCGGGAACTGATAACACCCATCTCAATAGCTAAAATCTGGCAACATCATAATACAATTTTTCATTTTTTTAGCATAAACGTACTCACAAGGTATTGATGTACAAGTGCTATTTGTTTTGTTTACAGTGAGTTAAGAAAATCAATTTGGCCAAAAAATGAAAATTTCAAGGGTTGGTTTTCGTTAGATTATATTTCACAACTTTCGACGTGGATTATCTCAACAAGAATGTGTCGATGAACTCAGTTCTTTGTATGGCGATAAATCAGCATCAAAAACGACAGTATATCGCTGGTATAGTCAATTCAATCGCGGTAGTAGTTCGGACGCCGACGAATTCCGTGAAGGTCGTCCAAAATCGGTTGTTGTGCCACAAAACATCGATGCAGCGCGTGAACTGATAATTCAAGATCGTCATGTGACACATCGTGAAATAGAGGCATCCTTGCACATTAGTTCCACTTCAATACATTCGATTTTGCATAAACACTTAGTTGCAAAAAAAATTTGCTCTCGTTGGATACCCCATAATTTATCAATCGCTCAAAAAAAGGCTCGCGTCGATTTGTGTAAGGGAATGATTAAAAAGTTCGACCGTGGTGCTTCAAAATGTGTGTATTAAATCGTGACAGGTGACGAATCATGGATATATACGTATGAGCCGGAAACAAAACAGCAATCGACCGTGTCGGTATTCCAAGACGAGCGAAATCCAACAAAAGTTGTTCGTGGAAGAAGCACAGCGAAGCAAATGGTCGCCTGTTTCTTCGGCCGAATGGGTCATGTGGCCACTGTTCCGCTTGAGCAACGTATGACGGTCAATTCTGAGTGGTACACGACCATTTGTTTGTTTGTGATCATTCTCCATCATGACAATGCGAGCTCTAACACATCTCGTCAAAAAGGGGAATTTTAGAGCAGTCAAAACATCGAATTGATGACTCATCCTCCGTACAGTCCTGTTTTGGCACCCAATGACTTCTTCTTGTTCCCGAATATCAAAGGTAAACTGCGTGTTCAACGAATTACGAGTGCCGAAGAAGCAGTTGAAGCGTTTAAAAACCATGTTTTGGAGGTGCCTCAAGAGGAATGGAAAAACTGCTATGACTAATTGTTTGAACGAATGCAAAAGTGTATTGATCATCAAGGCGAATATTTTGAAAAACAATAAAGCCATTTTCATTTAAAAATGTTTGTTATTATTTGCTATTTGCGAAATATAAATAGTACTTCTCGTACTTTCATCCGTATTTAAACTAAGTTTCCATGCTAATTTCTAATAATTTTTGTTTCTTAATTCTACAAATTTTTCAGCTAATTTAAACCACAAATATTAGCAAGTTATCATATTTTTGTGTGTTTCTGCTATCACTATATTAGAATATACTATAGCGCTATATTTTTTTAATGCACAAACATAAAATTTCATATATCTCAGAAACTAAACGAGATAGAACAAAATGGACCAAAAATTTCTTACTCTGTTATTTCTAATCTTGTAAACCACCTATACCCCAATAATAAATATAGGCCTGTCTCGGAATGGATCTGGAAAATCCATTAACCCAGATTGTAGGCGAAATTTTAGAAGAAAATTTCAGCTAAATCAGGTAAAGCTTCTGTTGAATTTAGCTCAAATTTCTTAGGTTTTTTAACTAAAATTGTCTGTGTATTTAGCAGTGTGTAAAATTTTGCTTACCTAAATTTAGCAGACCATGATTCTCAACTTCATTGACAATTCCGCTAGCGCAAATACAGGTACTACTTCCAGTTATTTTAGCAGAATTTTGAACTATTTGTAAGCGCTTTTTTTATGGGTGTACTTGAGCGGAGCAGTGTTGCATTTAATGTAACTACGAGGGTAGTTTGAAAAGTCACGGACTTATTGATCTACCCTGGTATCCAAATTTCATCGAAATCTGAGGGATTGTGAGCCCAAAAGGATTGATTGATTAAGCTTTAAGCAAATGGAATGGACTTTTAAATGGTCGAATTATTAGGCAATTACTATGACATTTGACTTTTTATAGTCTTATTACTGTTAAAATTCATCAACATATTTTCCACATTTTATAACTTGAAATTTTTATCAATCTGATTGAGTTATTTGATCTTCCAAAAAATATTTCTTTTATGATGTCATGTGTGTGTAATTTTCATAAATTCTTTTCTCTTAAAACAAATATTTATTTGTTGGTTTAACATACTTGTACTACATACAAATTTGTTGTTTTTTTTCGATTTTTATGCGTTAAAAATGCATTTTTTGTTTTATTGGTAAAACATGTGTAAATCGGCACCTTTGTAATAATGTCAACTCAAACACACCAAAAAAAAAACAAACAAAAAAAAAACAGAAAAAGTAACAAAATTCTTTCTTTTGGTTGCATTCTTGCATGTTGATGACACTGCCGAGAGAGAGAAATATGTTGACAAATGTTACGAGATTTACAACTACGAATGAACAGACAAATATGAAAAAAAAAACATACATGCATAATCATAAGAACAACATAAATTTAATCCATAAGATTATGAAAACATAGGCGAAACATGGTGGTTGGAAAAAATCTATAAAAGTAATGACAGGCAACACAACACGTTCAAAAATGTTTGGCTGAAATAAACTTGCTAAGAATACACAAAAACAATGAAAACGGCCAGCGAGAAGAAAACTCAAATCAATGTTCAATAATTCATTAACTTTCCCATGACATAAAGTAACTACAAAAATTTCAAATATCAATGGTCATAAGCTGACTCTTTTAAATTAACATATTTTAAGATTTGAGATACGCTCGCCCAAGACTCATTCTCCTTGATAAGGAAGTGGTTTTATCATACTTATCTTAAATTGTAAAAATTTTCAAATATGATGCTTCAACTTATGAATATCGATATCTAGATACATATCTACAGAAATTCTTTCTAAAATATGAAGTATAGAATATACACGTACACGTATGATTGAATATTTAAACATTATGATGCGTTGGACAACACTTTTTTTTAATTCCTTCATTATTAACAATTTATATGATAATTGCAAGTTTATTAAACGAAAAATAATAATGTCTTTATAATATTCTTAAATGCTAATTGAATATATTGCCAAGGAGTGCGGCCGTAAAAACCTAAACATACGAAAGTTGCATAAAACAAGACTGGAGATGTGGAAAGCATGTACAATGTGGGCCAGCATCAATGCGGCTGAAATTTTGTACATTGTTTACCTTGAAAAAGGCCAGACCATCAATAGCGATCGCTATATGGCCCAACTGGTACGTTTGAAGGAGGAAATCGCAAAAAACGGCCCCATATGAAGAAGAAAAAAGTGCTCTTTCATCAAGACAATGCGCCGTGTCACAAGTCGTTGGCTACCATGACCAAATTGCACGAATTACACTTTCAATTGCTTTCGCACCCAAAGATTTGGCTCCCAGCGAGTTTTACCTGTTTTCATACTTCTAAAAAATGCCCGCTGGAAAGAGATTTGGTTCGAGTGAAGAGGTGATTGCCGAAACAGAGGCCTATTTTGAGGCCAAAGATTAATCATTCTATAAAAAAGGTATTGAAATATTAGAAAGGCGTATCGCTCTTGAAGGAGACTATCTTGATGAATTAAGTCGAATTTTGGCAAAAAAAAATGTTTGTTTTATTGGTTATCCTACGGGCTTTTCAGCCCATGTGTTATTTAGATCTCAGTGAATTTTAATTTTATAATCTTGTTATTTTTTAAATATTATTTTAAGAAAACTTCTGGATATGATATAAAAAATTATTTATTTGTCTTTTAATTCGCCCTTTAGGAATTTGAATCTTATGGCTTTCAATAATATCCTTTGCTAAAGGATATTATGATTGCAGAGGGCTCAGTAAACAAGCCTTATTACATTGAGCATTAATTGAAAGTGTTTCGTTCGATTTGAGATCAAATATTATCACATTTTTCTTTATATTTTTTTTTTCAAATTAAAGAAAGATGATAAAATTTTTACAAGTTAATTACAGAGAATAAAAATTTAAAAAATTCGATAAGGCCAGCAGGTCATCCTCAGTATCCTATGCCTTTATGGGTTAGTAATTGATGATGATCTATTTACATTGAATGTCAAAATAAATAAGCTAATTGAAGCAACTCAATTAGACTTACTATACATCAACGAAATTTTAACATTAATTATTAATTTTTTTGTTTAACATCGACATTTAAAAAATCTTACGAAAAAATAATTAAAAATTGGTTATACCTAAATATTGCTAGATCTGTTAAAACAACAGAGTAGTATTTTGGAAGATAACAAAGCAAATTGTGATAATTTTTTGTTGTTTTCTTTTATATTTAATATCTAGGAGCGTGATATCCTAGACGAAAACAAGAAATTCAAGTTGAATTTAACATAACAAATATTTCTAGAAATTCTAAAAAGTCTTCCCCTGATTTTTTTCTTAGGCAAGAATAAAAGCCTACACGAATTATTTTTCACATTTTCTTAAAATAGTTTTGCTACTTTAGTAAAAAAAATTTTTTTCTAACATGTTTGTAATTTTTTTTCAATTTAAATTTTTATTTTATTCGAATTACACAGGCCGACAAAGTTTTTTTAACCAAGAATCAGACTATATTTTCCTCAGTTTAACCCTACAACGTCAGGTTTTTGATATATTCTAACCTAAAAGTGCAAAAACATGTTTTGTGGGTACATTTGAGGTCCTGTAACTTCCAGAAAAAAAATTTTTTTCAAAAAATTCGCTACGTTATCTTTAATCTTTTTACGGTATATTTTCCATACAAAATCCATTTTGAATTTTTAAAAAATCTTCATTTGACACTGAGCAGTCGTCTGTGGAATTTACTGAGTTTAGCAAATTCGTCGACACTCTGAAAATGCGGAGTATCAGAAAAAACTTTGAGAATGGTAAAGAATATATATACAAACACCGAAATTTCAAGTGGTTCTTCCGATTGTCGGTCTTCCTGATTAGGAATTTGAGGTCGGAATTACAAAGACCAAAATGGCGGATCCAACGTGGTGGACGATATTTAAAAAATTGATTGCATTTGTTTGATTCTTGTTACTCGGAGGTTTTTGCTGTTCCTGAGTACGAATGCGATGACAATTTTCAAAAATTCACAATGGCGGATTCAATATGGCGGCCTTTTTATACCCTACACCACTATGTGGTCATTATACCCTACACCACTATGTGGTCAGGGTATTATAAGTTTGTGCTGATGTTTGTAACACCAAAAAATATTGGTCGTAGACCCACCTTATAGTATACCGATCGGTTCAGAATTTTTTTTTATTTCGATTTAACGATGTCCGTCTGTCCGTCCGTCCGTCCGTCCGTCTGTCTGTCTGTCCATGCAATCTTGTACGCACTCTACAGGTCGCACCTATTAAGATATTTCGATGAAATTTGGTACATAGACCTATGTTGGCCCAAGGACGAACAAGTTTGATTTTTTTGAACATCGGTCCATGTTTAGACCTAGTGCCCATATAAGGGTCCTACCAAAATTATATTGTTTATACGCTGCAGGTCGTAAATATTAAGATATTTTGATGAAATTTGGTACACAGACCTATATTGGCCCAATAACGCAGCCTATTGATTTTGGTGAACATCGGTCCATGTTTAGACCTAGTGCCCATATAAGGGTCCTACCAAAATTATACTGTTTATACGCTGCAGGTCGTAAATATTAAGATATTTTGAGGAAATTTGGTACACAGACCTATATTGGCCCAATAACGCAGCCTATTGATTTTGGTGAACATCGGTCCATGTTTAGACCTAGTGCCCATATAAGGGTCCTACCAAAATTATACTGTTTATACGCTGCAGGTCGTAAATATTAAGATATTTTGATAAAATTTGGTATACAGACCTACATTGGCCCAGTAACGCAGCCTATTGATTTTGGTGAACATCGGTCCATGTTTAGACCTAGTGCCCATATAAGGGTCCTACTAAAATTATATGGTTTATACGCTGCAGGTCGCAAATATTAAGATATTTTGATAAAATTTGGTACACAGACCTACGTTGGCCCAAGGACAAAGCCTATTGATTTTGGTGAACATCGGTCCATGTTTAGACCTAGTGCCCATATAAGGGTCCTACCAAAATTATATTGTTTATACGCTGCAGGTCGCAAATATTAAGATATTTTGATGAAATTTGGTACACCGACTTATGGCAGCCGAAGGACGAAGCCTATTGATTTTGGTGAACATCGGTCTATGTTTAGACCTAGTGCCCATATAAGGGTCCCCCCAAAATTATATTGTTTATACGATGCACGTCGTAAATATTAAGATATTTTGACGAAATTTGGTACACAGACCTATTTTGGCCCACGGACGAAGCCTATTGATTTTGATGAACATCGGTCCATGTTTAGACCTAGTGCCCATATAAGGGTCCTACCAAAATTATACTGTTTATACGCTGCAGGTCGCAAATATTAAGATATTTTGATGAAATTTGGTACACAGACCTATATTGGCCCAATAACGCAGCCTATTGATTTTGGTGACATTAGTTGGCTTTTACCCAGACTGGTGTAGGGTATTCTATAGTCGGCATGCCCGACTTTAACCTTTTTACTCGTTTTAAATTAATCACATTTGCTTAAAAATTGTTACCTCGGGGTGTACAGACTCAAATATGAAGTGCTAAGAATTGTGTATCACTGATTCTTACACTGAGAGAATTATCTGCATGATATCAATGAATTTTTGCATTAGATCTATGAATTGTCACTGGAATTCGTCCATTAAAACGATTCATTAAATTAATGCAATTTTTCATAAAAGTTAATGAAAAATTTCATATTATTTATTAAAAATTTAATACGACTAATGAAAAAGTTTCATTAAAAATATTTTCATTAAAACTATGAAGCTTTTTCATAGAGTTTAAGATATTTTTCATTCCTATTGTAAAGAACACTTCATTAGTTTAGTGAAAAAATTTCATTAAAACTCGTCCAAGGAATTCTCTCTATGTAGTGACAAATGAAGATTTTTTTTAAAATTCCAAATGGATTTTGTAGGGGAGGAATAGCACTTTTAGATACCGTAACGATCTTTTTGAACGAAAATTTTCTCGAAGTTATAGGACCTCAAATGAACCCACAAAAAATGTTTTTTGCACTTTAGGTTAGAATATCTCGAAAACCTGACGTGATAGGGCTATTCTGAGGTCAGATTCGGACCTAAGTTCTAGTAATAGTGATAGATTCCGTAATATTTATTTTAAATTAAGCAAAAAAAAAATGATCAGTTCATCTTTGGTTTTCCTTAAAACTAGCCCGTTTCTTGTTTGCAGGCACAAGATGTTAACACAGGGTGAGAGAATTGGCTAGACACTTCATACAATGGCTATGTAATTCTCTCACGCTATGTTAACAGCTTGTTCCTGCAAATATCAATCATCACTAAAAATGCTCGTAAATAATATAAATTTTCGTATTTGCAGCCAGATTTTATATATTTTTTCTCACTAACTGAGAGAATTGCATACTCTTTATTTAATAAACTCTTTGGTCTAGCACATGATATAGTATTAGACGGTTTCCAACTCTCTCTTTCGAAGATTGAAAGTTTGTATCGAAAAATGTTAGCCTTTGCAGACATATGTATATTAACATTTTTGGATACAAAAAAAGAAGAGAGTGATTTATCAGAGTTTGAGACAATTGGGAAGTTTTTTAATTAGATAGTCGTTTCTTCTTCTCCATCCTATAAATCCGCTCTACAAAAAATTCTTTAGTAATTAATTCTAATATTAATTGCGATTGTCCCATGCCATGGTTACAAACAATTAACTAAAAATAGTCGTTGATAGTTTGGTCAATCTTGACCGGCTAAAACTATTTTATTCATTTGTCGACTTATTCCCATTTTATAGCTAAATAAGATATTAGTTTTATTCTGTATTTTGTTCACAACTATATTTTCAGATTTGTTTTGTTCATATTATTTTTGCCTTCTTTTTTTTCTTAAATTATATGGAAGTTGATTAAAGTATGAAGTAAAAAAGCTGTAAATTATATACATTATTATTTTAGCAATATCTCACGTTTTAGCGATTTAAAAAAATAGAAAGAAAGAACTCTATTCCAACGCATATAATGAGTTCATTTATTAACTAATAAGTAAATTAACTTAAAGTGAATGGTTGAGTACAAAATAACGAAATATTGACTTTCATTTTTCTAACAAAATATTAAGAAATTAGAGAAGACTTTTAAGTAAGAAAAAAATCATAAAGTCAATGACCACACTATAAAAATGTTTTGAAATTTTTTTTAATTTTCATTTTTATTGTATGATGCCAAATACTTTGGTATATACGATACCATCATAACATATTCTTTAATAAATATTCTTATTGACAAAACATCGTATTATTTCATTATTAATTTATTCGTAAAAGAGGTGGTCTTTAAAAAAATTTTTTTATTATTTTTCTCAAAAACCTCGTTGTCTTTTTTGTGATATTTTTCTGAATTAGTAATTTATGAATGTCATAAAGGTGTAACAATGGGATCACCATAAAATACCTTCATAATGAGAAACAAACCCTCATTAAAAATCATGTTTTTCATATTTCTTTATTGTAAAAGTTCTTATTGTTCTTTACCATTGTTTTGTGATCAATTGGTATTTTCATACTCCTATGAGACAGAGATTTTCTTTTGATCTTTTGTTTTCGGCCCTTGTTTGGAGTGTTTAATTTTTATGGATTTTTAATAAATTTTATGGTAAAAAGTTTAAAATTTAGATAAAAAGTGTAATGTTGTAGTGATCGTTAGAATTTTATGAGTTATTTAAGTTGTAATGACCACCACGATTGAATACAAGCTATTGTTAAGGGTTTTCCAATGGGGACGGATAGATTGTGACAGTTCATGACGGTTGGTTGTTTTATCTTTTGTTAATTTTCCTGTTATTTATTTTTCAAAAAAATCACCATTTCAAGTAACGGCACTGCACAGCAACAAGTGGAAAATGTTGAAACTGCATTATGAAAGTGGTTGTCCTTTTACTTGGTTGTCCTTTACAGTCGACTATTAAACGTTTGGTGGCAAAATTCGAGTCGACTGTTTCAGTGAACAATCAGCCAAAACCCGTACGTCAACGAAACGACAGATTTATTGAAAGCATCGTTTACGGCATCATCGGTCGGTACTTCTTCGAAAACTATGGTGGCATTGCTATCAACGGATAGCGCTACCGATCGATGATAACCAATTTGTTTTGGTCAAAATAGGATATGGATGTGAACGAAATATGATCCCAACAGGATGGCGCTACGTGCCACACAGCTGACGCCACTGCACGAGCAATTCGAGGACATGCCGTCTTTTTCTCGTGCTGTTTCCTTAGGTCGAAGGGGTATGCGAATAAGCCAAAAAGGACTGGTGCCCTCAAAGTGAACATAACCTCATCGCACCAGAGTCATAGAAAATTGGACCTCTCGACTGCGCACCACCAGGTGAAAGCGCGTCGCCACCCAGCGAAAATCCTTTAGAAGAATTTAATTAGAAAAAGTTGTTTAAGACAAATTATTTCAACTATTTCAATTTCTCTTCAGCAATCAATTCCGAAATTGAGAAATTATTTATAACTAATTTCTATAGTGGGATTCTCTAACTTTTAACGACAAAATTCGGTAGTTAAGTTCTCAGTTAAATATGAAAACTTGTCAGTTTAGCTACCGAATTTTATCTTTAAAAACTTACAGAATTGAATATTTTAATGTGTCTGCCATTACCTGGTAGATGGCATTACCAGTGTAGCCGAAGTTTTAAAGAACGTCTCATCCCCTCCCGATTTTTGAAAATGTCCCATATGTTGAAAAACTATGACTGATAGAGCAAAATGGATAGAGAAAAATTTCGAATACCCCTAGTTTTATTTCAACAAGTTGCTGCTAATAACCCTGCAAACTACAGCCTAATCTCAAAATGCATAGCGCTTTCGAAGATGATGGAAAGCATGATTTACAGGGCAACCAGAAATATGTTTTAAAAATCGATTTCATGCTCATAAAAAATTCTCTAAAAAGCCAGCTAATTTTTAGCAAAAAAAAAAACGAGTAAAAAAGTTAAAGTCGGGCATGTAATACCCTACGCCAATGTTTTAATCCGAAATTGGGATACGTTAAAAATGGACTTGTGCCAAAATTTCTCTATAAAAGTGATAAAAAATTATAAAAGCGGTAGTAAATTTTGATTTTACCAAAACTGTTATTAAAACCACAGACATAAAAATTATTATAAAACTGTAAAAACTACCATTTTTGTTAGTTAAGTTAGTTGTTACGTTTGCTTTCTTCAGCGTCGTTTTTTTTTTACTAAAGACACAAGAGAAAAATTATTCTTCTCATCCGCCTTCACTAGAAATTTCTAAATGCCATATTTGTTAAAAAAAAATCCAAAACAACTGCATTAAGTAACTGTAACGAAAATGTAGTAGTTTTTGTGGGTGGTATAAAGAAATATCCCAGCAAGCATGGCAATACGAAGAAGATTCCCCGATCATATTGCCGGAAGAAAACATTTATTGCCGGCAATATCAATTTCGTATTGCGGAAGTTTCTTCCGTCGGGAATAACTGTTACCCGAAAGCAATACTTTCAGGCAACACGAAAGCAATACCCCAGGAAGATAAATCGGCGATATCGCTAAGTTATCATCTGGAAGATAAAAAGGTGATATCGCCAAATAAACTCCCCGGTACAATATAAAGGTTTTAATTTTTAATTATTGAATTTAAGCCTGAAAAAGAAGATCTGCAGTACTTAAGCAAAAAAATTTTAGTATTTTGGAAGCAGTAAAAATACGAAGCGCTTAAAAAAGCGCTACAAATTCTGCTTTACAGAGTTGCGCCACTTTATGCGTATACAATACATAAAAAATTTTGCAATTTTATTGTACACCCTTTAAAATTGCCTTAAACGAAGCAAATCGTAAGCAAGTTATTTAAAAAATTATAGTGCTACGCTATTCCCTTACGACGAAGCAGGTTGTAAGGGAGTAAAATAAAATGTAAGTTATCCAACGATTAATGCGCACGAAATCTGAATCATATCAATCGTGTTTTACTCTTTTTTAGTAGGATTGCCTTACTAGAGTTTAATGTAGAGACGCCACATAAACATGAGTCAGTCTGCATTTTGAAGTCGGCAAATAAATGCATTTATTTTCATAAGAAGTCGTGTTTAAATGCGCTCAATGAAAAATCATGAATAAACTGCATTTTTTCAGCAGCAAATAAAGCACTTTTTCCATAAATTTAATCGTGGTTAAATGCACTTACTAAAAACATGAATTTACTGCAATTTTTCAGCAGGGAATAATGTGCTTTTTCTCACAAAAGAACGTGCTTCCAAGCGGGCCCTTTGTATGGAAAAATCATGCCTTCCGTAAGCAGCTTTGTAAGGGATTAATTTTATTTATTCCCTTACAAAGCTGCATCCAGCGAAGCAGGTTTTTTGCTGGGTAGTATTAATGAATTGGTTCATTAATCCAATGATTTTTTTCATTGAAAAGTCCCCAAAGAACGCGTTCATTAAATCAACGAAACGTATTCATTAAATGAAAACTAATTGAAAAAAATATATTTTTTTTCGTTACTTTTTTATTTATTATTTTATTTATTTATTATTTTATTTGTTTTTATTTTATTAATTTTTATTTGTACATATATTTCTTTTTTGTTTTTATACCGTTTTTGACATCTCCCTGAACTCGACTTGAACCGGCAATCTCCAGAATGTAAACATTACCGCATTACCGATTGATCTAAATAGCCAAAACAAAATGATGCCATTATTTGAACTTTCATATTTAAATATTTTCAGTTTGCAAAACTAGCGTTCATTACTGGAACATATTTCTATTTATAACCCTTATAAAAATTAAAGCATATCTTACGGGTTACTTGAAAATATTTAATAAAAAAATTCATTAAATTAATGAATTTTTCATTAATTAAATGAAAAATTTTCATTAAACCAATGAATTCAGATTAATGACATCGATTCATTAATAGTATGAACGAAAATTCTATCAGTGTACATATACAGAATTTTAGTTATATTTGAGCTAAATTTTTCTTAATGGAAAATAGCAAATTAACCTGCTAAAATCAGCAAAAAATTTTGCCAAATAATTAGTGGCTTAAAAATTCAACAAAAAATTTAAAATTTTCGAAGTGTTTCTTTAAATTTTTTTTTAAATGCAAAGAAAATCGAGCCTTTTGAAGACAGCAGTATGCTTACCGATATCAACGTTGAAATACGTAAGAGAAATTTCGGATGGATATAACACCTGAAGAAATAACTAGACAAGCGCTTATAACCCACATGGGGCGGCTTTGATTCAATCGAGCTAGGCTTATTAGTTTGTTTTTAAAGTTTTTCCTTAATTAATTAATTTTTAATTAGCAGCAGTTGCTGCAATAACAGCTGCATTCAGTATAATAAAGATTAAATTTTAAAGAATTGATAGCAATTATATTAAGTGTAAAAAGAACATTTTATAAAAGACTTGTTGTTGTGTATGATTTTTATTTTTCAGATTCAAAAGGTTTAAATAACATTAATTAAAACATTTGTTAATACAAATAAATATTAATTCATGAAATTAATCAATTAATAGTTACATTTGTTACACACTCATCATCTGTTTCATCAGTGTGTGAAATGTTAGAATCATCAGACGAATCTCTAAATTATTTAAAAAAAAAAAACATTTTAAATATTTGTAACATTTAAAATTTTATAGTATACAAAAATATGTTAAATACAAAAACTTACTGTACTTCTGATAAATCACTAAAATCACCATATTCGACAGGATTATGGCAAATACAACAAATATTATTGGATTCTTTAAAACAATTTTTACAATAGATTGCAGTACAGCCAATAGTTTCACATTTAACCCGAGTTGAACTTAAAAACCAAAATGATAAAAATTATTTTTTAAACTAAATGAGAATTATAAAAGAATTCTTTATTACCCTTCTAAAGGTTTACCACACAATAAACATTTATCTTTTGATCTTTGACCCAAAATAACACGACAAATCCAATATCTAAGGATTAAAATATTTTAGCTGAAATATCTCCATGGCAATGAACTTACTTATCTGTTTGAACCCTCAACCATTCTAGAAATGAAAACTTATCTTCGGCTTGATTTTTAACAAATATTAAACGTGCCCTACGTCTCGCAAATTTAAAGAAACTCACTAAAAATTAAGAAGAAGATTTAGTTGAGATACAAAATTTTTAACAAACATGGATTTTTCGAATTTAAATTTCATTATTCTTACTTCTTTTCAATATTATTCGATCATAGAGCCATATAGCTCTTTGTTTTGCCACTTCTGGATAATATAAACGCATTACTGTATGTCTTAAACGCAGTCCATACGGTTGGCAAAATAAAAATATCCAGGCTAGCAAGCCGATCATACCAATTATATAGTAATTGATGTAATTGGGAACCCTTGGCTTTGGCAGACATGTTTCCGAATCAACTGTATAGTTTTGGGAGACTGGTTCAAAGGCATGAACAACACCACGAAATATTTCACCAACAAATCCACCACCTTCAACTTCAACAGTGATATAAGGGGGAACTGTTAAGGGAACAAAGATGACAATATACAACAATATAAGGGTCATGGTTTAGGACGTGAATTACGCCTATGCCAAATAAATGTATCCGGATAAGGGTGCCCACAAAAAAGTTTTGAAGTTTTCAAACCTTAAGTAGGGCATACACTTTCAATATTATTGATAAATTTTTCAAAAATCAATCAATCATTACATTTTATTTTTAAATACTTTGTTCTGATTGGTTGATTTTAAAAACATTGATCAATAATATTGAACGTGTATGTTTGCCTTTACGCCTCAAGTACGTTTCTTTTGGTAAAAAAAAAAAAGTTTGACAATCTATTCTGGAATACAAATATAGTTTTTTTAAATACATTTGGAGTTTTCTCAAATACATTTGGAGAATTTTGAAATACAAATGGAATTATTTGAAATGCATTTGGACAATTTTAAAATACAAATGGAATTTTCTTAAATACAAATAAACTGCTTTAATATATATTTGTATAATTTTGAAATACATTTTGAAAATTTTAAAATTCATTTTGGACAATTCTGAAATGCTTTTGGACAAATATTAAAGGTTTTTAGACAATTTTAAACAATATTTGGACAATTTTGAAAGATTTTTGGTCAATTTTGAATGATTTTTGGAAAATTTTAAAACATTTTTGGAAAATTTTAAAACATATTTGGATAATTTTGAAACATTTTAGACAATTTTGAAACATTTTTAGACAATTTTAAAATAAATTTGGACAATTTTAAAACATTTTTGGACAATTTTGAAATATATTTGGAATTTTTTTAAATAAAACTGAAAATAGTGTAGAACGGGATACTTGAGGTCAATGGCCCTTAGAGCAAAACTTTGGTCCCCTCGAGACAGAAACATCGATGTATCATACTTTAAGGTCCGACTGTAAATGCCAAATATATAATGAAAAATATAAAAAGGCGACCCCTACGTTCGGCAAAAAAAATATATTTTTTTTTTGAAACCTTGCAAAAATAATTTAAATTCGACCTTTTACGGCGAACTTTTTTTTTTTTTGAGGTACGGTCTAGTGTGTACCGTACAAAAAATTTAAAATTAGAAAAACTCTGTCGCGATCTCTGATTTTTTTTTATATTCAAGTTTTCAAAAAATCTTTTAGCCTAAAAGACCATATTTGAGGGGTAAGGTTTGATAAATTGATTCACGAAATTTCATTGTAAACATCAGAAAACAGAATTTAGCTTAGAATACTTTTAGGCAATTTCTAACGTCTTATGCACACAGTGTTGGCCGAAAAAAATTAAAACTTTAAACGGCTAGATAACTGACTGTGCCCATACAACTCCTTTGGGGGGTTTACTATAATATTCTAATACATTCATCTGAGATAGGTATCATCCACGCCCGAATATAATGTTGTACAGTGTAATTTAACCCTTAAATGCATGATCTCTTCGATTTTAATCATTTTTTATATATAATTTCTAAAGGCGTGTACATTTTAAGAAAAATACCAAAAAAAAAAAATTTTTTAAAAAAGGTGATTTTTATTGAAAAATATGGTTTTTTGTCAAATATCTAAATTGTGGTTATTTTAACGTGTATGAAAAAAACAAAAAAAATATATATAAACTATGTATAAGTATAGATTTATTGTCGCCAAAATGAATTTTATTGCGAGAATACCACTTTAAATATGTAAAAAACAAATATTTTTGAATATACTAATGCCCAAAAATGCAGTTTTGTGCATCAAGTGTGTTTTTTATTAAAAAACAGGTATGTTTCCAAATGGCTACACCATGCATTTAAAGGTTAAAAGAAAATAAAATGTCAAAAAACATAATCGAATTAAGACAATTGAAATCAAATTTTGAGAAAAATATTCTTAACGAAATACTATGTATTAGCACTGTTAGCTACTAACTAGGACTTTAACTGACGCATTTATTATTTCCCGTATAAAATTTGAATTTAACTGTTGGCTAAATTTTAACTGGACATTCAATAATAATCAGGCATCAGCCTCATTTCTGTAATGTGCCGTGAGCTACTAAGACATTAACTGAAATATTTATTGTTGTTTCATATATAAAATTTGAATTAAATTGTCGGTTAGATTTTAACGGGACATTCAGTAATCATACACTCAAAAAAGTTTGGTCGTTAGAATATTATGAGAATGACATTAAAAACAATTGGTGTATGCAGTTAAAAAGGCGACAAAAGCATTTACATTTAAAAGATTGTAAAATGCAGTTATTTTTAACTGTTGAAAAACATCTAACAATTGCAGAGAAAATAACTACCAATCTCATAAAAGTAAACAAATTGTTACTAAGAAAATTTTAAAGCAATTAATAAAATTTACGATAAATTAAAAATATATTAAATAATTTCTCGTTTACCAATTAAAAGATCAACTATACATAAAAATATATTTTAATAAATATACAAAAAAAGTTTTTTTATATATTTAGTTAGAATATTCTTCTACCTCAAGTCCAAATTCTAATATGATATTGTCATATTAGATTTTATTTGTTGTTTCAAAAAGGGTTGATCATTTTCATCACAAATTATACCAGATATGAATCAGCTGATTGGGCAATATGGCCGACAGAAAATGAGCAAAACAAAACGCAAAAATTTAAGAAAAACACAAAAGATAAAGCACAATGATCTAAAAAGAGACAGATGTATACAAAAAATGCGCAATACAAAATCTATGTAGATTTTATATTGTTATCTCCCTCTTGACTTGACTTCCATGTAAACAAAACCATACGGTTCGAGAATACTTTTTTGACACCTGTCATTGGTTTCACATCTGGTATTAATCTGTGATTTTCATGATAGACAATACAATTGTTTCGTAGGCATCATCCCAGCAAAAATTTTTTTTTGTATTTTGGAAGCAGTAAAAATACGAAGCGCTTAAAAACGCGCTACAAATTCTGCTTTACAGAGTTGCGCCACTTTATGCGTATACAATACACATAAAATTTAGCAATTTGATTGTATACCCTGCAAAACTGCCTTGAACGAAGCAAATCGTAAGCAAGTTATTTACAAAATTATAGTGCTACGCTATTCCCTTACGACGAAGCAGGTTGTAAGGGAGTAAAATAAAATGTAAGTTATGCATGAAATCTGAGTCATCTCAATCGTGTTTTACTCTTCTTTAGTAGAGTTTAATGTATAGACGCCACATAAACATGAGTCAGTCTGCATTTTGAAATCGGCAAATGAATGCATTTATTTTTATAAGAAGTCGCATTTAAATGCGCTCAATGAAAATCATGAATTTACTGCATCTTTTCAGCAGAAAAAAAAAACACTTTTTCCAAAAAAAGTGCATGAATTTATTTGCGGTTAAATGCACTTACGAAAAACATGAATTTATTGCAATTTTTCAGCAGCGAATAATGCGCTTTTTCTCACAAAACAACGTGCTTCCAAGCGGGCCCTTTGTATGGAAAAATCATGTCTTCCGTAAGCAGCTTTGTAAGGGATTAATTTTATTTATTCCCTTACAAAGCTGCATCCAGCAAAGCAGGTTTTTTGCTGGGATCCTACTCTTCAGTTGTCCGCAATAAGAAAATGATAACTTTCCTACTCAAACCGAGACATTACATAAGGTACAAAAAATCAACGGGATGAGAATTTGTACTTTCGTATATTCTCATCCCGTTGATTTTTTGTAATGTCTCGGTTTGAGTAGGAAAGTTATCATTTGCCTATGAAACAATTGTATTGTCTATCATGAAAATGATCAACCCTTTTTAAAACAACAAATAAAATCTAATATGACAATATCATATTAGAATTTGGACTTGAGGTAGAAGAATACTCTTACTAAATATATGAAAATATAGAAAGTCTGAAAAAACAATTTTTGTATTTTTAATGCAAAAATTAAGATAATTGTTGAAAAAGTTTTTTCTTTCGATTTCAAAAAAAAATGTAATTACAAACCTATTTAAAATTTAAATTCAGTATACCGAACAGTTCTCTCAATTACCGTTGTTAGGCATTGGAGATACAATAAAATTCTCTAATTTTTATTTACAAACTAAAAATATATTAACCCTTTGACACGGGAATTTTAATGGCTAGAAATTTTCCGACCAAACTTCTTGAAAATGTAGATCTATGCCCAAGAAATATTTTTTATTACTTTTATGGCTTTGCAGCGCCCCCTAGCGGAGATATTTGGAATCAAAGTTCAAACATTAACATGCTGCCGACTCCGAGCGGGTTAAAATTTTTTATAAAATTTTAATCTTATATTTTTCCTATTACTAATCTCTCCTTTTGAATTTTTGAATTTTATTCATCACACAATTTTTGAGACTAAACTTTAGCCTTTTTTGAACTTTTAAATTTTAACACATTCTCAGCAGCGTTGATGATTACAAGACAAAACGCACTCTACTGCTCTCATGTTGTTTTGAAATTTCACAGCCTGCATAAAATTTTAATAAGAACAAAATAACGAACCGCTAACAGTAAATGAATAGCGCTTTGGTTAAAATTCAAATCAGTGACGAGTTTATGAAGTCGACGTACATTATAATGTACGCCACTCGCCAAAGGGTTAATAATAAAAAATATAAACAAGAATTATTGAAAACTCAATGAAGTGTTTTATTTTTAAAATAATAATAATAGTTAAGAAAAATTAACTACTTACAAAAATACTGTTTTAGCAGTTATTTATTATATTAAAAATTACTGCTTTAAGCAACTCTTGCGAAATACAGTAGGTACTTTTCGTTTATTGCTTTTTTAAATAACTTTGGTAATAGTTGTTTTGTATTTTGGTATAGAAAAACAACTGTAATCACAGTTGAAAACAACTACTTATTACTATACAAGCAACTGTCATATAGGGACTGTCAAAGTTTTTTAAGGGTATTATTGCAATTGGGCATAGTTAACAAAAAGTAACTATTTACTGCAAAAGTACTATTTTTGTAGTTGTTTATTATAGTATTAAAAATTAATGCTTTAAACAACTATTACAAAATACAGTTCTTTTCGTTAGCTGCTTTTTTAAAAAGTTGTGGTAGTAGTTGTGTTATATTTTTGTATAGAAAAACAACTGTAATTACGGTTAGAATAACCACTAATTACTATACAAAAAACAGTAGTGTAGTAATTGTAAAACTTTTTTGAGTGCATTATTAAAATTGGAAAATATTTAAAGAAAATATACGTTTCACTGTGTGTGGTAACAGGCTGACTCCTAATCACACAATTTAAAAGTCCATTCGATATTTTAAAATCACCGTTAATATCATTTAAATCGGGTAATTTTTGAAAAAAATACTCTTTAAAGAATTTTTATAACTTAAATAATAAATAATAGAAATTTATTAATTTAGTTCGAGGACAATTTCCTTATTATGAATTAACATAATAAGTACTTTTTTCCAAAAACTGCTATTTTTCTTCATGAGGATACTCTACTGACAAATACTTCACAGAGTTTTTGCTTTCAAAAACCTCTACACTTTCAGGAATGAAAAGACGATCTAAGTCAAAGTCGTATGTTCATAAAAAATTTATAAATTTTTAACATTTTATTTAAAGAAAAAATTGAAAATAAAGAACATTTAACTAACTAACTAAATAATAAATATTATACTTTGCCACCCTTTGCTGAAACAGGGTGACCATGATTTCAACCCGTTTTCTTTATTCTCTCTAACTAACATATTGTTGGTTTTTCACGCTCGAGCTAGCTAACCTTGTCTGTTTGTTAACATTTCTAGTAAAAAATAGTAAAATTAGAAAGTACAACCAAAAATAAATTTCTTTTCAAGTGGAATTAAAGTTAATTGTATCAAAAGTAGTAAATAGAAACAACTGAATTAAGTTAATTTCACGTCAAAAAGTATTTAAGAGGAAAAACCGGTAAAAATACTAAAAACTAGCATGTAAACAAACAGGCATATGCAGTTGACATTGTATAAAACAGGGTGACCCAAAATTACGTTATCAAAAATTCCTACTATCTTTGAAATCTGAACCTATACATATGTTGAACTTACACTCACCGAAAGGTTTTTCTTGTCCGGGTTGGTCAATTTTTTTAATTCTTTAGCGTACTCTGTGCTTAAACAGGATGACTTCAAATAGAAGATTCGAAAATCCCAAATGTTTTATGTTCTAAAGGCGCATCTACACGGGATAGAAAACTCGCTAGACTTTATGAAAATGCAGCACTGTATAAGTCTACGAAATGTAATCTCTAAGCCATTGAGAATTGCTGTCAAAAATTATTATTTATTTAATTAGTAACAATTTTTAAGATGTCTTGTAACATTATAGAACATTTGAGTTTATTAAATGCAACTTTTGGTATTTGGAAAAAAAATTATTCTTTAAAATACAACAATTTTAATAAAAACAAATACTTGACAACTAGAGATGATACTTTTACGATAAAAATTAATACCAACTATATTAGCGATGACAAATTTAGTGCAGATGCGTAGATAGATGTGCCTTAATAGTTTCTTTGTACAAATTAAAAATTCTAATTAAAAAATTCTTCAAAATTTAAATTTTTGTTTCAACATTCTGAATTCGATTATTTTCATCCAAATATAAAAAATACTCCGAAGTTGGGTAGTTTTTCCTCCAACATCGGGTAAACTTTCTGCCGTATTTCGAAAATTACCTTGAAATCCCAAATCTTTATGACCATAAAATGATATCATGGCTAAAATCCAAAAGAGGCTATAGTCAGCAAAACAAATACAAAATAACTGAACACTGGATATCAGTAAAAATACACTGGAACGGGCAATACCCGACCATTCTTTTTTCGTTAGCTTACAACCTGTAAGCTAAAAGAAGGTTCGCAGTTCCTTTTCACTAATATAAGAAAAATCAAAAGACTTCTTACCTTGGGATATTCAAAACTTTCTGTAAAAGTTAAAGGCAAAGCTGATTCCATATTCATAGCTTTGCGCTGTTCATCAAGTTCTAAAAACTCAGCGGTAATATAACAATTTTGATAGCCAGGATTATGAATATATTTTAGGCGAAAATAAATTGCTCTGGGAATGGGAAATTTTTAGTTTTGAAAAAAATATTTTTACAACATTTCCATATTTTATTTTAGAAATTTTAAATCTTTATTTTTAGGGCCAGTTTTATAGAAATATTTCTTAAGGAAGAAATTTTAAAATAAAATTTTTTACTTAAGAAATATTTAAGCAAAAAAGCGTTCAACTATAAAACTGGACTTACGATTTTTAAACATTTTTTTTTATTTTAAAATATTGTTTTATACAAAATTTTAGATTCCACAACAATTTTTCTATAAAATAGTTATGGGACATTTTTCCACTGATAATTAATGATTCTGAAACATTAAAAAAAAAAAAAATTTAGAACTTAAAATTTGTTTCAATAGAAAAATACTTAGATTCTGAGGCATTTCTTTAATTTTTAGATTTTGGAACATTTTTTTTATAAAATTTTCAGATTTTGTTTTACATAGAAACTGTTAGATTCTCAAACATTTTTTCGAAGGAAAAATCTCAGGTAATAAGATTTTTTCTGTAGAAAAATTTGCAGATTATGAGACATTTTTTCTATAAAAAAAACTTTGATACTTTTCCTATAAGTTCATCTTTCAGTTTAAAGTACCAAGGTGACGCCAATAGCTAGTAGAGATGAGCGATCCGGTGATTTTTGAATAACGCTGCTACCAGTGATCGTGATTTTCAAATCACCGTGCTTTTAAACAGTGACCGTGATCACGGTTTTGTAATAGTGATGGGCGATCGTGCGATTTTTCAGTAACATTGTTCTCAGTAAATGTGATTTGAAAATCGTTGTTCTTTTAAACTGTGATCGTGATCACGGTTTTTCTATGGAAAAGACTACGATTTTCTGATAAATAAACGAAATAATATTTATGGCGAGTTTTTAAGATGTCAGTTAAACTTGGTTTAGTTAAACCGAAAACGAATTTTGTCAGCCATTTCAAAGTTTATTAACAAAAATTTGCTGGAAAAACTTTTTCTCGAGTATAATTTATTTCTTTATTCTTTATTCTACAAAATAAATCACATTTTAAAAGCAGTATTCCAGTTACAAACTGCGTTAAACTAAGTTTAAAGATAATCAACTTCCTAAAAACTGGGCCTTAAAAGAAGAATAGTTGCGACCGGTAACAAAGACATGATAGAAGGAGACATTTTATTCAGAAGAGTGTGAAAGCAAGTCACTGTTATTGAAAAAAAACATGTATTACTGTGCACAATGAAGTTTGCAAGAAAGAATAGTACAAAAATATTAAAAGAACGACATTCCGAATAACTGCGACTTGAAATATTTGATCACTGCCGTTACCAGTGATTTATCAATAACTGTGATTAAATCACCGGTATGAAAATATCGCTCATCTCTAATAGCTAGGCACATGATAAATATGAAAAATGACTGCGTTTACAACATATTTGTTGACAGCGCAAAAATAATTTTACGGCAGGGTCTTAAGTTGCGTTTACATCTGTTTTCAAATCACGAGATTTCAATGGAAATCTCGAACCGAAATCTTGACCGTTTACATTTGCACTTTGTGACAGTAGCGAGATTTCGATTTGACAGCTGCACTTTTTTTGTACATAAAGTACCATAAAAAAATAACCTCAAATTAAAAATATTTCTAAAAACCATTTTATTCATTGGCGGAGTACAATTTACATTATTTTATGTAAAGATCTGACGCTAAATATGTTAGTAAATTTGTTTTTTTATAAGGACGACAAGCTAGAACCCAGATTTTGCAATATTTTGGCGGAAGGAAGACATGCACTTCCCAATGCTTTCTTCATAGTTATGCTTCGCGGGAAGCAAAAATTAGAACCACGCAACACTTCTTATAATCATTAGTACATTTCCATTGGGTCTAAAGTCATATTTATTAAATTAATAATAATTTTTTTATTTCATTATTTTGTGTTATTTTTAGGTTATTTTTTTAGTCAGCTGTTGACCATCGTTGCCACTTTTTCATGCGAAAACTCTACAAATTTAGTGAAACATAGTGTTGTATTCTGCAAAAGTCTCCAGATTTGTGAGATTTTCATGAGATTTCTTGGAAATCTCGCAAATTTACGGGATTTCCTTTGTATGGGGAATCTCGTGATTTCACATGAGATTTTCACTGAAATCTCAATTTTAGTCGAAATCTCGGGATTTGGATGCAGATGTAAATGCAACATTAAGTTAATTTTTATCTGACTTTGTATGTGTGTTTTTAGTGTTGCCAACCGTCATTATAACAAAAAAAAACAGCGTTGCATACAATTATTAGTACGAATGCTGAGTCGTTTGGAAAAAGTAACCACATTAAAAGTGGAATTAACTGTTAATCAAAAAAAATTAAAACATTGTTTAATCGACTTGTTTAGTGCGTGATTAAGCAGTTAATCCGTCTTTTGCGAGATTAACTTTTGTGTCTAAAGGGGCTATAACACATTTTTATAGAAACATTCTCAGATGTTAAGGCTTTTTTTTCCACACAAAAATTCTTTAATTCTGATACATTTTTTCCATAGAAAATTGCTCGGCTTCTGAAACATTTTTTATACACAAATTCTCAGGTTTTGCAACATTTTTTCTATAGAAAAATTCTAAGATTCTGAGATACTTTTTTCAAAAAAAATCTCCAATACTGAAACATTTCTTTTATAGAGAAATTCTTAGATTCTGAGAGATTTTTTCTATAAAAAAAATTCTTACATTTCGGAAAATGTTTCTAGAAAAAATTCTCACGTTTAGATATTTTTTTAAAGAAAAATTCTTCGGTTCTTAAAAACATTTGCCTATAAAAAAATTTCGGATCCTGAGCACCTTTCCTATAAGTCAAGCGAAATGCACGCCGAGACAAAAGTGCGTACACAGACGGTCTAGCAAGGGACGCACAAGCTGCAGCAGCTACAAACCGCACCAAAGATCTCTACCACATAACGAAAAAACTAACAACCAAATCTATCGTTTCCACGAGGCCACTTAAGAACAGCGCAGGCGAACTCGTGACCTCGAAAATTGAACAACTGGCGATATGGACAAACCATTACACGGATTTGCTTTGCTGGAACTGCTTTGCTACACCTTTGCTGGACATACGTTAAGGCCTGATATATCAACTAATAATCCTTCGGTGATGGAAGTTATCAATGCTATCAAGGCCTTTAAAATCAACAAAGCCCCGGGAACTGACAACATCGCGCCATAAATGTTAAAAGCAGATCCCAACGTCACTGCGCGATTAATCCTTCCGATAATAGAAGGATTCCGGAGAATGGAGCGCCTTCCCGATCAGCTTAACGAGGGTATTATTGTTAAAATACTAAAAAAGGGAAATTTGTCGGAGTGCACTAACTGGAGGGGGATTACACTTCTGAGTATGGTGAACAAGGTGATAGCGCATATCATCACAGACCGACTCACAACCACCTTGGAACTAGAACTCCGTCCGGAGGAAGCGGGCTTTCGACCACGAAAATCCTGTGTGGACCAAGTAAAAACCCTAGAAGTAATCGTTGAACAGTCTGTTTAATGGAGATCTCCCTTATGTCTCGTATTTAGAGACTTAGAAAAAGCATTTGATAAGCTCGATCATGACACCATCTGGAAGGTACTTGAATGCAAAGGCACCTCACCGAAACTTTTCTCGCTTATTAGAAGTCTATACAATGGCTCTACTTGTAGAGTACTCCACGACAATAATCTTGGCCACACGTTTGGCGACATATCTCGAAAAGTAAGACTCCTAGAAGCAGTGACAGCGAAAGCAGGATTAAAAATAAACTTGGCGAAGACTAAATCCATGCGTGTGAATACCGACAACAGGCAGTCCCTTGAGATGAACGGTACCGTGCTTGAAGATATTAGCAGCTTCTGCTATCTCGGCAGCATCATCAACAGCAATGGAGGATCTAGTGCGGATATCGAAAACCGCATCAATTATACCAGACGGTCCTTTGGTCTACAACGTCCTGTATGGAAGGTTTCCCATACATATATCCATAAGAACCAAAATTAGCTTATTTGACTCCAACGTGAAGTCAACTCTTTTGTATGGATGCGAGACATGGAATTCCCCTGCCCCCGACATAAACGCACTTCAAGGTTTTGCAAATAGGTGCCTGAGCAGGATTTTAAAAATATTTTGGCCTAATGTGATGTCCAATAATGACCTGTGGACAGCCACAAATCAAGTTCCTCTGCGCACCGAAATATTAAGACGTAAGTGAAATTGGCTAGGACACACATTACGTCAACCAGCAGATGAGATTACATGTGCAGCCATTGACTGGAATCCACAGGGTACCAGAAGAAGAGGAAGTTGGACTCTGAAATAGCAATGACAAGAAAGTCCTGGAACGAAATTAAACTAATAGCTAAAATAGCGGTACGAAATACAAAAACAAAAAACTTTCAAAATATTTCTATTGTTGGTTATGTCTTTGCAGAGACTTCGAAAACATAATTTATTGTTTGCTCCATTCTCATTGCGTTGATGTAGCAGACTACACCCAGTGTAGAAAATCATTACCAGATATGTGGTTATGTAACTACATACTTGGTAATGGTAACTAGTTACTTTTGTTATTACATTTCTTATTACCTTTATATGGCGATGTCGCGAAAAACAATGAATTATGGTTACAAACCAGCATACGAAAAATCAAAAAATATATCGTTACCTATGTGCTTACTAGTACTGACAAAAATAATGAGTCTAAAAATAGATTTTCAAAAAAATAAATTATATTAAAAAAAAAATTTTTTTTATTGAATTTTTCTTTTGATATAAAATTTGCTGGTGCGGGAATCGAACCTGGGTCTACAGATTGCCAGTCAATAGCTCTACCATCTGAGCTATGTAGACATGTAATATTTAATAGATAAAAATATAATTGACCTGCTGCACACAAGTAAGCTTACTCGCCAACATACAAAAAATCAAAAAATATGTAGTTACATATATCCTTACCAGTGTTTAAAAAATATTGAGTCTAAAAATAGATTTCAAAAAAATCTAGAAAATTATTTTCTATTTGAAATAATGATAAAAATAAGTCATTATCAGTAACTCATTATTATATGTTTTAAAATAATGCAGAAGGTAAGTGGGTATCATTACTGGTAGTCCAAAAAATAATGATATGTCATTACCGTTTCTACACTGGGCATTTAATATGAAATTTTGATGTTTCAATTTGCATTGCACTATTGCTACCACTGTCTAAAGAAAACTGAAGAAGGGGACCTGGAAAATCCCCGAAACGATCGTCTTTTCATTCCTGAAAGTGTAGAGGTTTTTGAAAGCAAAAACTCTGTGAAGTATTTGTTAGGAGAATATCCTGATGAAGAAAAATAGCAGTTTTTGAAAAAAAGTACTTATTATGTTAATTCAAAATAAGGAAATTGGCCTCAAACTGAATTAATAAATTTCTAATTAATTAAAATAATAGCGTGTGTCAGAACTCAATAGAATACATTTGTAATGGACCTATGCTCCAACTTGGAACTATAAAAAAAGTCTCAGATTCTAAGATATTTGTTTCAAAAAAAATTCTTACACTAATAGAAAAAAGTCTGTAAAAATTTTAATTAAAACTACTAAAAATGAGTAAAAATTGCATTGTAGAAAAAACTGCTGAAGTTAGCAGATAATTTTTGCTAAATATCAATAATAAAGGAATAGCAAAAAAACCGTTAAATACACAGAATTTTAGTTATATTTGATTTAAATTTTAGTTACTAAAAAATAACTTAACCTGCTAAAATTAGCAAAAAATTGAACTAAATGTTAGTACATAGGCTGAAAAAATCACAAAAAAATTTTAAATTTTCTAAGTTTTTTTCATTTTTTTTTAATTCAAAAAAAATCTAGCTTTCTGAAATGAGCAGTTTACTTTACAGAAAACATCAATTGAAATTCAGAAAATATCAATTGAAATTCTATTGACATTTTCTGAATTTCAAATGACGATTTCTGAATTTCAATTGATATTTTTTGAATTTCAATTGATATTTTCTGAACATCAATTGACATTTTCTGAATTTCAAATGATATTTTCTGAATGTCAAATGATATTTTCTGAATTTCAATTGACATTTTCTAAATTTCAAATGTTATTTTCTGAATTTCAATTGATATTTTCTGAATTTCAAATGACGGTTTCTGAATTTCAATTATTTTCTGAATTTCAAATGACGATTTCTGAATTTCAATTGATATTTTCTGAATTTCAATTGATATTTTCTGAACTTCAAATGATATTTTCTGAATTTCAATTGATATTTTCTGAATTTCAAATGGAAAATCTGAATTTCAATTGATGTTTTCTGAATTTCAAATGGAAATTCTGAATTTCAATTGATGTTTTCTGAATTTCAAATGGAAATTCTGAATTTCAATTGATATTTTCTGAATTACAATTGCAAAAGGTGTAGTATTTAACACAAAAAATCTGCTAATTTCAGCAGTTTTTTGCAAGGTCATTTTCAACACATTTTTAGTAGCTACAAAATTTTTGCTATTTTTAAGCTAAATTTAGTTGAATGCTGAAATCAGCAGAAATATATGCTAAAAAAATAGTGAAATGCTTATTTCAGAAGGCTAGATTTTTATTTGCATTAAAAAAATTTAAAAAAAAAACTATGAAAATTTTAAGTTTTTTTTGTAATTTTTTTGTCTAAACTAAAATTCTGTATATTTAACAGTTTTATTTTTGAAATTTTTGAAAATTTGAAAATTTTAAATTTTTTTTTTGTGATTTTTTTACTATGGTAATTACTTTGCAAAATTTTTTTTACTGATTTTAGCAGTTTAAGATATAAGTTTTTAACACTAAAATTTAATTCAATATAACTTAAATTCTGTATATTTAACAGAGTTACTTTTGCTGCTCCTTTTTTAATAATATTTAGCAAAAATAATCTGCTAATTTCAGAGCCCGTAATATTTTTTCTATAGAAAGATTCTCAAAATCTATTTCTGTAAAACATTCTGAGAAAATCAATCGATTTTTTTAAATTAAACAGAAATTTTTTTAAATCAAAATGGAAAATTTTAAAAATAAACTAAAAATTTTTCAAAACAATAATGAAATTTTCTCAAATAAGATTTGAAAATGTTGTAGTGGGGGTTTTCTTACTTAACTATAATCGTTAAAATCATAAAAAGACTGACTACGTCCAACCAACCAAATATTAATATAAACGTTCTCATTTGTTTATGAATATCACTCATAATATCCAATTTAACTTGATTCAATTCCTTGGATGAGGTTGTTTTAAAATAGAAATCATGATCAAAAGTAATGGAAACATCAAATATTTGCTTAATTTCATCAGCAAATCGCTGTAGTTCTACAAGGAATGCATTTGATTCAATAGAAAACCATAAATGGGAAATTTGTAACTTACTGGCCATAACAGTGGCAATTATTGTTTCATTAACAAAATCCACTAAAACACATATAACATCTACAATTTTGGCGGTATAACAAAGCATTGAAACAATATGTGTCACATGACAAAGACCCTTAATGGGACCTAGTTTTTGACGACAATCTTCCATAGCTTCTTCGGATATTTTCATACAACGATCATAGGGTGTACCAAATTCTCGATTACACATTTTTACAATGTTCTCTAGCCAGCTAAATGCATTTTTTATACTGGCCACTTAAATAATAACAGAAAATTATAAAAATTCATTTCGAAATACTCTCAAGATAACTTACAGATTATCATTACGAGTTCTTCGATTCTAAATAAAACCACTTGTACTTTCTTAAGCACCGTTTTCAAATCAGTAATAGCATTATGTATGGCATCCTTAATAGCTACTAATGGTTTCTTTAGGGTATCCAACATTTCACTTAAAGCCTCCTTTAACTGCATTTGACCACAGGTTAAACTTGAAACCATTACATCTATATTATAAAACATATTGACTGTGGGCCCTGTGGCAGCTAGAAAAAATGCTATGGCTATAAGCACAGAACGACCTTTGGAACTGCATAATATGGGAATGGCCAAGGTTGCAGTACATCTAAAGCCAAAGCATATGTAAATCGTTTTTAGTTTTCATGATATAAAATAAATCTCTTACCTCACTTCTATACTATAAGATAACAACAGTATCAAAAATCCAATTACTATAAAACACATCCATCTTGATGTATTTAATTTATCTGTGCTCACATTTATATACCATAAAATCGTTATAATAATGCCAATAATATATCCCAGTACAATAAAATTGAGAGCTTGTTTAATCGGTATACCGCAGTCTATAATTTTACGAAATATCCTTCCAAAAAATGTCTCCTTGATAGTTTTCCCTTTTTTATTCGACTTCTCTGAACTCACATTTGATTTGTCCATTTTTTTGGCATTTACCTTTTACAATTCTTCGCAAGATGATTGTTGTAACTTCATTTTTGAAATGTATTTTTTAATTTTTTTAAAAAACTTCTACTCGAACAGGGCTACTTTGAAATAGGGGAACATAGATTACATAGATCTCCTACTCCTTGATATTCACTGTCAGTGGACGTACCCAGCAAAATATTGGTAATGACACCTCATTACTGTCCGCATTACCAAAAACGATATATCATTACCTTTTGCATTATTGTATAATATAAAATAATGAATTCCTAATAACGGCCTATTGTATTCATTGTTTCTAAATAGTTTAAATAAGTACTTTTTACACAGTTAAATTTTATACATTTTTATTTATTATATGTAATGTATGTAAAAATGCCCTGTTGGCTGTCCGTTTCCAATATACACAAATTGCCTGCACTTGTACGTACAAACCATACGTCAATGTGGCAATATTTGTGAAAAGGTGACACGGAGGAAATAAGAAGATAAACAGAGAAAATCTGAAGTAGAATTTTTGTATATGTCTTTTTGATCACTTCTGAAATTATTCATATAGAGACAATCTGACAATAAAAAAAATATAAACAATAATACAATTTAATGGAAGATCACTGATGAAGCCTGTCCATAAAAAGGCAGAAATTAAATCTAGTCTGATTTGCAAATTTAATGTGTTTATATTATTTGGTAATGAAATTGAGTATGTATCTCTGTCATCCATGCAGGGCAAAGCAATTAAATTTGAAATAAAAATGAAGACAAACGTTTCGTTTCTACACTATTTTCAGCTTTCCAGAGAGTTTTAATTTGACAGTTACACTAAGGTCCAGTTTCTCGAATGGGATAAACTTGGTTTAGCCGCAACATATCATTCCCGCTCACGCTGCAAAAGCCATTCTCTTGGTTTTTATATGCGCGATTACAAAGGTTCGGGACAGTGTTGTCAGTTTAGGGGATTTATCCCCAAATTGGGGATTTTTTTCGTCAATGGGGTTAAAAATTTCCGTTTGGGGATCCGGGGATTTATTGGGGATGACACGAAATTTTAGGGGATTTTTTGGGGATAACATATTGTTGCATTTTTATATTTTTTATGAATTTAACCCTGATAATTCTAAATATTATATATTTCTTTTAAGTATGATGATAATAGTGCATGATTTTAGGCTACACAAATTTGTGTCTGGAAAGTTAATGTGCGTACAAACCTCAATTCCTTTTGGTGAAAATTTGAATTCCTTTTGGTTCCAAAATATTTAAGGTTATTCGAATGTAATATGAGTTATAAGAAGCTCTTTTTAAATTAAATATATACTTTACATGTTATTCAATTGTCAAAAATTCAATCCATCTGCTGAAATATTAAAACTTTTTTATATAGTACCATACGCAACAAAATATCTGAAGCTGATGAATCAGAAAATTTTGATTCTCAAATATTTAAAACGAAAAAATTTGGCTCACATTTTTTTATGCTGTTATTTAAATTTATTTGTTCTTTTTTATAATTTTTTTTTTTTTTTTTTAATAATAAATACAGCATTTATTTACTTCAAATTACATAACCAAAGCCCTGGGGCCATATATGATTAATAAAAGCTACTACAAAAAAATAATTTAGAATTACAAAATTTATTGAGTTTGAGTGTATAAGGTAACGAAAAGAATTAAATAAATATGGTATTTTTACATTAATTAAAAAAAAAAAAGTTAACGAATACGAATTTTTACCTGAAAATAAAAACTGGGGATTTTTGGGGATAACAAATTGAAAATTGGGGATTTTTGGGGATAACAATTTGAAAATTGGGGATAAAGTCTGAAAAAAAACTGGCAACACTGGTTCGGGATGGGAAATTTGTTTTGAAATCAAAGCAATTTGCTTTGAAATCAAAGTAATCCTCTCGGTCTGCAGACAAATTTGCTTTGAAGTCAGGGAAATTTGCTCAAAAAGAGGGAAATTTTCTCATTGGGGAGCCCGTTACCGAACCCTTGTACCTCTATGCTGAAAAGTTGACATTTTATGTTTGTTGTGAAATTTTACTAAAATTAAATGCAGGGATGCATATCGTAACACATTTTTTAATGCATTACGAGATGTTCGATTCTCATTTAACTCTTTTAATCAAGGTTGGCAACACTTTCAAAGTGATAAATCATAGAAATAAATCTGTAAAAATAGCAGAAAAATCTACTACAAATTACGTTAAAAATGACCTGGCAGAAAAAACTGTTGAATAAGTACTAATAAAATAAGAACAGCAAAAATAAAACTGTTATATTTACAGAATTTTAGTTATATTTGAGTTAATTCTTAGTTAATTGAAAATGACAAATTATACTGCAAGATCTGCAGAAAATTTTGCTAAATATTAGAATTGTTAGTAGTATATTTTTTGCTATTTTTAGTCTACAAAATTGTTGTTATTTTTATGTTAAATTTAGTTGAATGCAAATACACTCAAAGACAGTTGTTTGTGTAGTAATCAGTAGTTGTTGTTTTTAACAGAAATTACAGTTGTTTTTCTATAGAAAATGCAAAACAACTTTTATGACGGTTATTTAAGAAAACAACTAACGAAAAGTACTCTAATTTCGAAACAGTTGTTTGAAACTGCCCTACGGGGAATGAGGAGTCAATTGCCCTCCAAGGACCTATCCCGTGACCGGTCAACCGAAGGCATATTACTAAATTAGTACAAATATGAACAAAAGAAAATGAATTAATTTTCTAATTATTTTCTGATCCGTTATTTTCACTGTTGCGTTTAAAAAAACTTGACCAATACCGTAATAAAAACAAAATTCGCGGCATATTTTTAAAAATATTTTTTTATTGATTTTACTCTTTTATTTATTTTTAACTTTATTTTTTCACGATTTACTTATTTTAGCTCTTATTTTAAATTTCTATAATGTTTTGCTAAGAAATTTTAAGTTTTGTATTTTCAACGTTTTTTTAATGTTAAAGCTGTTTTAGTTTTAACAATTGGTATTTCATTTAACTTTTCTTTGTAACTTAAGGGGAATTTTTTAAATTTTTATTTATATTATCAGTTTTGAGGTAATTTTCTAATTTTTAATTGATTTTTTAATTTAATTTTGGCCAACGAAAAAAACAAGTCAACTGCCATTAAGGGACCTATCCCATGGCCGGTCAATCGGGGGCATATTCAAGGCACTTCCACCATATTTGTGTGTGTGTTAATGTTGTTTTCTTTTCTATTTTTTTCTTTGCCATGTTTTTTTTATTTGCTGTGTGTGTGTTTGTTTTTCATTCTCTTTTTTATTTGAACAGAAACGAAAAACATAACCATCAGCCAGCCATCAAGCATAAGCAACGTTAGCTCAAACGGTAGAGCGTTTGCCTTACAAGCAGAAGGTTGTGTTATCGAGCCCTACTTCGACGCCAAGTAGATTATTTTTAATTCTTAATTTTTTTATTAGTTTATTTGAAAAGCTATTTTTAGACACACCACCTTACTGCCACAACGTGTCTAAACTGTGGCAATTGGTCATTTCCAATGACAACGCCATGTTAAAGTGATATGTCTCTTTCAAACAAAAAGACCGATCAGCGACCGGTCTCCGCCCCCTTGGGACCTATCCTGCGTGTCATCTGGGACTGCTCCCTTTCCCCGTAGGGTGTTTCTCCTTGTTGTCATCAACATCATTATCATCATTTCTCATCATTATCATCATTTGATCATCAAGCAGAAAATAATTTTACTTATATACTTTTACCTCTAGTTGCCACATTTTTTATCCGATTTTCATAAGTAATACCTTTCTGGAAAGGTTGTAATGTTATATTGTTTACAACTTTATTAGTTGTTTCAAAAAGCCACCTCAAGATGGCGCTAATCTAGATTTGTTAGAAAATTGCAAAAAATTTAAATTTGGGAGCCTCGAAAATGATTTTTTTGATATGTCGTAGAGGAAGTTTTTTCCCCCATGCTAAAAGCTTTCGAAAAATCGAGTACGCAATATCGATTGCTAAATCGACCCACCCTACTATATATATAAAAAGAAGTGTAAATTTTGATGTCGTATAAGTACTGATTAATGTGTAGATACTTTTTATGTATGCAGATTCACATAAAGACTTGCAAACTTACTAGATTTACTTAGTTTACACCATACAAGAAACCTTACGTGAATCCCTCATTGTTTTTCAGTACAATATTTAATAAAAACAGAAATACGATATCCAACTGGACCTAATTGCATCAAATTTTAAATATGAAGATATTATTTAATACAATAATGTCTGGTAAAAATTCGGATTAAATTGTATATAATTTAAAGTAATTAAATCCAATTTGATCAACGTAGATACAATTGTATTCACCATTTTTCGGATTAAATTGTATCTGATTAGTTATTCTATTCTATCAAATTAGATATATCACCATATCATCTTTTTTAATCAGGGACTTTTATTGATTTCATGTTAGAAAATTCCCACAACAAATTCATTGCAAACTAATTTTTGATGTAATAGTAAATTTTAATTTATTATTTTTTTTTTTATAAAATAGTTAGTTTTCCTTAATTCTAAATTATGCTCAACTTTTAAATTACTTTAAGTTAAAATCTTTTAATTGTTTTAGAAATCCAGCATTAGGTTGTATACACTCTCGTTGCGCTTTAACATGTTTATAGGCACATTCAAAGTCCATATTTTGATATTTCATGAGATAAGCCAACACAACGCTGGTAGATCTGGAAACACCAGCATTACAATGAACTAAGACGCTACCATTATTAATGCGACAAGCTTCTATAAACTGAAAAGATTTTGTTAAAATATCATCTTTAACTAAAGAAGTTTCGGCTAAATCTAAACATGGTACATAAAGTAAAAATAAACTGTTGGGTAAATCCTGTAAAGGACACTCAATGCCAATACTTAAAATATGGGTTAATTGATATTCTTTAATATTTTCGATGGTAACAGCATCTTGAGAACCCAAATAAAGAAATTTTTTTAAAATGCAGGCTGGTTTAAAGTCAGGTTTTGTATCCACTACAAAACCATATGAGGTTTTAGTTGGTAATTTTTCTATTTCATGCGTTGAGGACTTTTCAAGAAAACGTTCTCCTGTTGCAGTAGTAACGATGGTATTACAACATTTAAGTTTTTCTCTTTTCAACTTTAATTCCTCAAGAAAACTCATTTTGGTTGGTGTTTTTACTTTATTCTTTTATTTTTTCAAATTCGAAATCTTTTTCGTTGTAATGTACTCGATTTAAATATAAACCGAATGCTGGTGCTAGTAAAACATGTGGATTCCAATTATGCTTCGAGGGTATGGTCAACATTTCATATAAACATTTTTCCTGTATACGATTGGAAGCCACTGCTATAAGTGCACCAACTATACGTCTTACTTGTTTATATAAAAATGATTTAGCTTTGATTTCAATATCCCAATAATCGTAAGCATTCTCAGCTAACACAGCATTTGAACCTACAGCAGAGGTTCTTCCTGGTTTTATATTGATTTCATCAATTTTTCGTATTGTAAAACTGGCTCGGGATGTATTTTGCTGACGACTGGTTGACATAAATGTACGAAAATCATGTAGGCCTAAAAACATACGCGATGCTGATCTCATACGTTCTATATCTAAGGTTGAATTTCTGAAAATTAAATTATGTAGAGTGTTTGTTTTATAGCTTTTTTGTTTACAATCGATTAGTATGATTTTTATGGGATGAATTATGAATATGTTGATCACTTCTAGCAAAATAATAAACTTTTTATAACTTTCTTAGCAAGTGTCCTCTGAACTACTGGGTAATGGTATACTCGGAAGACAAACATTTCAAAAATAATTTAAAATAAAAATCGCGCATCAAATATGAGACAAAAACTATTAAAATCTGCCAAAAACATGTATGTATTCAAGTTTGTTAAGTTGTTAAATCCAAGTTTATAGTAAAAATATTAGTAATTATTCAGTATTTTTTCCCAATTCATTCACCTTGTTTTTAACTTCACTTTTTTCTATGCAAATCCAAGTTTCAGCGCAATCGAATGTTCTTACTTTGGAGAGTTATAAATTAAAAAATTGTAATTTTTGATATATTATACTTTTTGAAAAATGTAGTTTTTTAAAAGAAATCTACTTTTTTTTAATATATTCTTTTGACAAATTGCATCTTTTAAAATGGTACTTTTTGAAAAAAATCTTTTTGGGTAATTATTTTATCAGCTCAAAATTTTTAAAATCTCACTTTTTGCAAGAAATCAATTAACAACAACAATATATATCTACTGTAAAAATTTCAACGTATTGCGATTACTCTTTCATCTCGAAAACCACATTTGAGACCATTTTCGTGATAGTGTAGTGACTTTTTATATCAACAAAAAGTATCAGAAAAATGGTATTAACTCAAAAATAGATTTTTTTGCAATAATTGCAAAAATGTAAAAGAAAAACAATGTAAATTTATTTTCAAATGGAATTTGCTTACTATGATGTATTCGGATTTTTAAATTCTCTTGAAATGTAACCACAAACCGTTTTTCACCTCTACTGAAAATTATAAAATTTTGAGTTAATACCCTCTTGTTGATCAAGTGCGATATGTTTTAAAAATAACAGAAATCTTCGAAAAACAACATTGTATGTTGGTTATCTAATTTTCAAATAATACTTTTTCCTATATGATACTTTTTAGAAAAATTTTACTTTTCCAGAACTTGAGCTTTAGAAATGATAATGATCATTTTGTGAAATATGGTTTTTTGGAAAAAAAATTTTTTTTTAATGTATGTGAAATGTTACTTTTTGAGAAATTGTCAAGAGTCGTACAAAAATCATTACAAAATTAAATAATAATTATTTATGAATATGAATACGAAATTTAAAATGTATAATACTTACTGCAAAAAGAAACAACGATCTAATTCTTCTATGGGTAAAAATACTTCAAAATTTCGATTTCTTAAATGATCGGTATCCGTTGACCCATCTCTGGCTACAGCAATGCGATATAGATAAGTTCGGCCTATCGAATTATAACGGCAACTAAATGTATTGGGTACGATACGTGTATTTAAAACTCTAATAGGTAAACCTTGTTTATCTAGGGTACGATTCAATACACCAACCATAGTTTTAACATTATAAGGTTCACCATCGTAACGTTGTAAATCTACGTGAATTGTAGAATGTATAGCATGTACACCAGCATCCGTTCTGGTATAAGAAAATCACATTATTTTCGGCAAATATTTTTTACTCAGAGCATGTTTGGAAACATACCTACTTGATAGCACTGTCCTGATTTCATTTGTCGGTCTAAAAACACCCAAAGCCAATTCTAGACATCCTTGTATTGTTGTAGTGTCCAAACGTGGTTGTTCAAGTTTATTTATAGTTTTCTGTATACCTCTATTAATATTGAATAAAGTTTAATCAAAGACATTTAAGAAAAAGATTTAATTGATGATTGTTTTATTGGTTTTATCAAAATCTTTTGGAACTTACCGAAATCTTGTACCAATATAAGAAATTTCTAATAAATAACGATTCATTTTTTAATGACGAAAAATGAAAACAGATAATCGAGTTTCTGGTTACATTTTGTGAGGTTAGTGATGTAAGATTTTAACTGTAACAGCTGATTGATTTTACCAGAAACTGTTAAATAAACATTTATTATACACAGTTGTATTAAACTGTAATATTTTTAAAAAGCCATTTTTTTAACAAATTGAATCTTATTTTCGGAGATCATTATTTGAATTTGAATACAAAGCAACGAAATTCATTAACTGTAAAAATAAAAAGAAATAAAATAAGAACTTGGAATTTTCTGAATTCTTACAAAATTCTGGAAACATTATTGTTCATTATCGCTGGCATTCATAATGCACACGCAGAAAAAAAAGGCGCAACTTTATCTAGGTGCTATGTAATTATACAACTACATAAGTTCGAACTAAATTTTGCAATTTTCTAGCAAATACTATGTAATTTTTTGGATATTTTAGACTATACGTGTATATGTATATTTTGCAAGGATTGTATATATTCTACAAAAAAATGTGCATATTTTACTAGAACTTTGTAAAACTTACTTGAAAATTATGTAGTTGGATAATTACATAGCTCTTAGGTAGTATTCCCCCTTGTTTTTTTTTCTGTGTACTGAATTTACTATTATTTGTTTTTCTGATATTTTCTTTTGTTTAATAGTCAGGGTAAGTAATTTCAATTATATGTAGAGGTGGCATTGCCATATTTTATATGGAAATGTGTATTTGCGGTGGAATTTCTACATTTTATATGAAAGAAGATTAATTTTTCATACAAACGGATCATTTTTTATAAAAGCTAATTTTTGTAAAAAAAAAAAATTATAAAAATTAGTTTTTTTTCCAAAAAAAATACATTTTTCAAAAAATTTGCATTTTTTAGAAAAGATACCGTTTGAAAAAAATCGATTTTTCAAACAAAAAGATAAATTTTTCAAAAAAGTACCATTTTTCAAAAAAAAAATTATTTTTCAAAAAAGTAAAATTAATAAAAAGTACTATTTTAAATAACAAGTACAATATTTCAAAAAAGTACTGTTTTTCACTATTAAAAAAATTACTATTTTTTAAATAAAATACTTTTCAATGAGTGTTATTTTTTTCGGTTTCGAGATCAAATATGACAAATTCCAAATAGAATTCAGAATTTATTTTACAATAAATAGAGAAAAACTTATTAAAAATGAACCAATGGTTGACAATTAATGCATTTTTAAGTGCTACTATCGTCAGCTTGTCTTTTAGTGGTTCTCTCTAGGTTATAATGTAAGTTGTTTAGATTTCACGTGAGAAACTGTTATACTCCATATACAATAAAACAAATGATTTTTCACGATAATGAGTTTCACATTAAAATTGTGTAGAGTTTGTTTTCATACAAATTTAAAAGGTCTGAATCAAATGACACATACAAAATAAAAATCAATTTTGACTGAATAATTCATTCAATTAAAATGAGTTTTGCGATTCGATTCGTACAAAATTAAATCAGAATTATAAATCGAATTAAGAAATTATGTTTTTAAAGGTCTGGTTGTTTCACATGTTTTTTTTATACTAGCGGTTTTGTACGTTTAAAAATCAACTCTGCTAATAGCAACAAAAATCAACAGCACTTCTTGTTCTCAACAGCTGCCAATAGTGATGGGATTTGTGGCACAATTGCGCCATTGTCGGCACAGTTTAAAGTTAATAGGGACACTGGCACAATCAGTACTATTTATGCACATTTTGGTTATCTCTAAACATTAATGGTGGGTCTCATATTATACTTTTAACTTTAACTTATCTATTATTCTGAATTTAGAAACTATTTAAAACTACCTAGTTTTTGTACAAAACTAGTTTTTGCTTGTTTTTTATATATGCGTTTTGAAAACCTGCTGTATGGGAGCCACCGTAAATAGAAAACGGAGTTATATATTTGAAAATTATTTTTTTTTCTTTATTTTAAATGCAATGTATCCATATACATTAAGATAATAAGCCAACTTGATAATTGTTTATACATAAATGGCATTTGTAGATGTACTCTTATAAAGTGCAACTATAAGTTGAGAATAAAAAAAATTCTTTAGTTTCACAAGAAAATAAAATGAAAAATAAGAATAAAAAAATTCTTTAGTTTCACAAGAAAATAAAATGAAAAATAAGAAATCTTATTCATTAAAAATTCTTAAATTTTTAGTTTCTGAGTTTTTATTAGTATTTAAAATAAATTTTCGTGCAACAAATCTCCAAAATCGCTTCAAGGATATAATATACTAAAAGTTCTATAATTGCCACCTCCTTTCAGTGTCATCATTCTATAAGTGCCACGCTTTAAAATCAACCAAAAATTAATTCCAAAGTTTTCTTAATTTTTTGTTAATCCTCACGAAAATCTAAGGCCAAATATTGCTATTCCATAATTTTGGAAATGCCTGGGTGTTTTATATATTATTATTTTTTTTTTTTTAAATTTAGGTTTAAAGGCACATCTACACGAGAGAGAAAACTTCTAGAGATAGAGCAAAAAAAACACCTCTAATTAGCTCTATTGTGAATGATTTAAGCTATTTAGAGGTGTTTTTTGCTCTATATCTAGCAATTTTCTCTCTCGTGTAGATGTGCCTTAATATTCTGAAAAACACCAAGATATTCTTTAATATATAATATATCTATATTCGCTTAACAGATTAATTAATTAAATTTAACAAAATGTATTCCTATTATTTGGCTTCGAACCTATTAGGTAATTTTAAAAACATTTTTATTAAATTTAACTAAACTAAATTTAAGAACAAAATAAGTCGAAGATACATATTTATATTTAGCGCATTTTTTAATCCCCTGGATTTAGTTTTTTTCTTACAAAAAGTGGATTTATTTCTTTAATGTTTTTTTATTAAATATGTTTAGAAAAAAAACTACACATTTCTAGATACTTATTTTCCATCTTGGACATGGAGCAATAGCTGAAATCGAAATGGCAATTTTTCACGCTACTGTTAGTAATTTAATTAAATCCAATTGGGGAATATTAAACTTTGGAATATTTTAATTGTGTAGAAATATAAATTGAAGTGATGAAACTCAAAAGAAAATAGGTGACATCTAACTCCATCTATTGAGCACTTTGAGAACTAATTTTTGGATTAAAAAAATCCAAGTGATTAAAAAAGCGGCTATTATCTGACTACACTTTTATTTGTATTTTTGGAAACATTAAATTTATTCAGTTTTAAGAATATCTCGCCCTTTCTGTACTGATGACTCCGAAGGAGCAAATGTTTTGTACGTTTTGCTCTATTTCTGAATAGTTTGCACGCGGTGAAGTGATAAAAACTGTCATTTGTTATCATTGCTTTTAAATGCGTGAAAAATATTTTTCACCGCTTCACAGCTTCACAAATCATTCGGAATCGGTATTCTGGTTACTTTTGAATCTATTCTAGGGCTGGTTTTTTTACAATCGGTTCCATAGAACAGGTCCTAGAACTTGCATCAAAATGTAAGCTTTCACTATATTCACATATTTTACGCATATTGTGCCAAATGGATAGAATTTATGGACGCCCTATGTTCATTATGAATTGCATGGGTAAAAATTTTGTTTCGGCACAATATGCCAATTTGGCACATTTTAGTCATCGACTCGGCACGAAACAAAAGTTTTCAAATCTCATCACTGGTTGTCAAATAAGATTTTTCTAATCTGACTTTGACATTTGAAAACTTTGTTATCGCAAAAAAGTCAATCGGGCCGGTTCCATAATAACCGCCAACCGCTCCCCAACGAAGAAAATACACAAACTTGCAAAATAAATAAAATTGTATAAATTTCCACCACAAAAAAAAAACGCGATAATCCATATATTGAAACGATCAACATGTCTCTCTATTACCACGACGATGATGAACAACAAAATAGAGAAGTATCCGAATGGATGCGTTTTGGAATGCGGTTGGGGGTAAGCGCTGCATTGCATCCATTTGATTATTCCAAAGTATTGATACAGTTGGGATATGAACCAATCGCAGCAGTGCCTGGTCGTTCCATATTGGGAAAACCAATAATGGTGTTACCCAATATATTTCAATATGGTAAGGGTTGTGGAAGAGATCAATTGCTTTAAATATATATCATATAAATTGTTTTAAATATATTGCAGCTGGCCACATACGTAAGATTGATGGCTTTTATGGTTGCTATCGTGGATTGACTCCCAAAATTGTGGGTGCTATTCTATGTATGGTATTTAGTGAAAAAATAGCTGATCGTTTGGGTCTACCGGCTGTAGAGGAGAAAAAGAACAATGAAATGATAACCGATGATGAACTGTAAGTTTTTATTGGTTGTTGTCACAGAAACAATTCCAAAAGATGTCTTAGAATATTTGAGGCAAAGTAATTTTTTACGAATGAATCCCTAATGTTTTTTATACCAAAAACCAAGGCCGACAGCCAATATCTTGGCAATACCGATACCATTTTAAAACACTTTATTGATGATAGTCTCCGATAACATGAAACTCGATGGTGTTGTACATATGTCCTCGTTTGAAGAGGATGGTTATCCTTGGTCTATTAAATTCAAGCCGTAAATAGTACAGCTAAACCGTAACTTATTCTGACTAAAGAAATTAATTACACAATATTGAAATTGATAATCATCTAAAAACAAACTTTAACGTAAAAAAAACGGTGTCAAAAATTGTAATAACGCCCTTAAATCACATCTTGAGTTAAGGGTAAAGAAATACTGAGTACTTACTGTTTCCAAGCATTCGACATAGGCGGTTAACCGGTTATTGCATTATTCGAAAAATCACTAAAACTGATTAACCGGTTGTTGTTGTTGTAACGGCTTTAAAATGAGAATTTGTAGTTAATAATTCTCATTTAAAGCCGGAGTGGCAATCCTTGCTCGGATAAATTCGAAGATTCGAATACATCCGAATCGTTCCGGCACATAGTCCGATTGCCGTGGGAACCGGGTTATACCGCCCATACTCGGTCGTCAGAGCCTCGTCAGCGTTAACAGGGGACACCATGTCCAAGGTGACCCCCGGTTATTCGAGAAAATTGGCGATTAATCGTTTAAAACAAAATTAATGTATTTCCTTCCTTCCTTAACTTTTTACCAACAAAAACACTAACAGCTTCCTGTTTTTGTTAAATATCAACATGACACATGAACACGATGTATTTAAAAAAAAATTTTCAATTTAAAAAAGCTCATCTACACTAGAGAGAAAATGCTAGAGATAAAATAAAATAAAAATAACCTCTAATTAGCTCTATTTTGAATGAGTTTAGCTATTTTGGAGTGTTTTTGCTCCATCCCTAGCAGTTTTCTCTCGCGTGTAAATGTACCTTAAGGTTGAAAAGTTTCGTAATCTGAGATTATCTAAATTGAAACATTTCTTATACGAATAGAAAAATTTATGTAAAATATAGCTGAAGCTATTAAAAGTTAGTTAAAAATGGCAAAAAAAAAAACTGCTGAAACTAGGAAATTTTTTTCTAAATATTAGTAAGTTAAAAATAGCAAAAATAGACTTTTTACTTCTTACGAAATTTTTTTTTTAATCTGTAAAACTTTGGATACAAAATTTCTTTGAATGCAAATTTAATCAATACTACAATAAATATAATATTGCATTAAAAAAAATGATTATCCAAAGTTCTTCCTCCTCCCCTGAAGGAATAAAAAAATTTTGTTCCATTTGAGTAAAATATTAGTTAAATGAAAATACCAATTTACTCTACAAAAATTTGCAAAAAAAATTTATGAGTAGTAGAGTTAGTAGACTAAAGAATATCATAAACAATTGTTAAATTTCTCAGTCTTTTTCCCGTTTTTAAGGCCATTGACAATAAACAAAATTATCCAAAGTTTGAGCTAACATTCCCTTCTGTATTTATGTATTCAATAAAATTCTAAATTTTTCCAAATGTATTTCAGAAATTTCTATTTTTATTTTTATTTTAAAAGCATTTTTTCAAACATACATGCTTTCTCTTTCTAATAAAAGTAGAAATTTCTGAAATACATTTGGAAAATTTTGAAAAACAATTGGAATTTTATTAATAACATTCGGAAAATTTTGGAATACAAATAGAGTCATTTTAAATACATTTGGAAATTTCTGAAATACATTTGGAGAATTTTGAAATACAAATGGAATTATTTTGAATGCAATTTTACAATTCTGAAATACAGATTTAAAATTTTTAAATGCAAGTGAATAATTTTAAAATGTATTTGAACAATTTTAAAATACAAATATAATTTTCTTAAATACAAATAAAATATATTAAAATATATTTGTAATTTTGAAATACATTTTGAAAATTTTAAAATACATTTTGGACAATTTTGAAATGCAATTGGACAAATATCAAAGTTTTTTTGACAGATTTTTGGATAATTCTAAAACATTTTTGAACAATTTTGAGTGATTTTGGACAATTTTAAAACATTTTTGGAAGAATTTAAAAAATTTCTGGAGAATTTTGAATCATTTTAGACAATTTTGAAACCTTTTTAAACAATTTTAAAATATATTTGGATAATTTTAATACCTTTTTAAACAATTTTGAAATAAAACTGAAAATGGTGTAGTTGGACATGTTGTAGAATTGATGTGGTTTTGAATCGATTATACTTTCTTTGGAGATGTGAGAAAAGGTAGAGTTTCTACAGAATTAAGATGTCAGTTGTGGGACACATATTTGAAAAAATGCAACCTTGCCTTGAAGGACATGGAAATAGAATTTACATTAGCTTTAATTTTTAAAAGAACAGAATCAAAAATCGCCTACTGTATTGATTAAAGCCTATAGAGCACTTCGATGCTGATCCAGCCAGACACTTCGTGTAATTTGTGTAGTTTTAGAAATACCTTTATTTTGCTTAAAAAAGGTATCTAAAGGCTTAACGACCTCTTTCACTCAATTTTAAAAGAATTTGGTGGTATTTTAGTAATTTTATGTTTATTGTAGGCTTTTCTTGTAATTTTTTAGCCAAAGTTAAGAAAATTATGAAGTTTTGGGAAAAAAATAAGAGAAAAATTCCATATTAAAATTGTAACCGGTTAATCGACCTGCTTTAACCGATTATTCGGATCGAATAATTATTTGAGTTTTAAATTATTTATTTCGACATTAACCGAAATAGAGGCGATTAATCGAGGAATCGGACCTTTTTTAGCAGTCGTACACAATGGCAAAATCTTCAAGTCTCCCAAAATAAGGTCTTAAGAATTGCCACATGGTGTCTTCTTATGTCGGATATTGATCATCTTCATGATGACACAAAAATATTTCCTATCCGGAACCATAACAAAATGTGCACTACACCTTTTGCAATTGTAATTCAGAAAATATCAATTGAAATTCAGAATTTCCATTTGAAATTCAGAAAATATCAATTGAAATTCAGAAATCGTCATTTGAAATTCAGAAAATATCAATAGAAATTCAGAAACCGTTATTTGAAAATCAGAAAATATCAATTGAAATTCAGAAAATATCATCTGAAATTCAGAAATTATCAATTGAAATTCGGAAAATATCATTTGAAATTCAGAAAATATCATTTGAAATTAAGAAAATATCATTTGAAATTCAGAAAATATCAATTGAAATTCAGAAAACATCAATTGATATTTTCTGAATTTCAAATGACGGCTTCTGAATTTCAATTGATATTTTCTGAATTTCAAATGATATTTTCTGAATTTCAATTGAAATTTTCTAAATTTCAAATGATATTTTCTGAATTTCAATTGATATTTTCTGAATATCAAATGACGGTTTATGAATTTTAATTGATATTTTCTGAATTTCAAATTACGATTTCTGAATTTCAATTGATATTTTCTGAATTTCAAATGATATTTTCTGAATTTCAAATGGAAATTCTGAATTTCAATTGATCTTTTCTGAATTTCAAATGGAAGTTCTGAATTTCAATTGATATTTTCTGAATTTCAAATGGAAATTCTGAATTCCAATTGATATTTTCTGAATTACAGTTGCAAAAGGTGTAAACAGTTTCTTCTCTCATGACATGCTTGCTTGGCCAATTTCCCTCACCAAAATATAAACTGGGAAACGGACCATATTTGGAATACCTAAACACAGGTAGTGTAAACACGTACAGTAATCTCAAATCTAACAACATACTCTTGGATGGTAAATATTCCCCCACACATGACTCGGAGCCATCCAGGTGTATTTCGGCACAACTTAGGTCTGGCTGGTGTACCAGCCTTAGTGTTTCCAATTCGGTTAATGTCGAAACAAATTATTTTAAAGTCAAACAATTATTCGACCCGAATAATCGGTTAAAATAGGTCGATTAACCGGTTAAATTTAATAATATGAAGTATTTCATTTATTTTTTAAACCAAACTTCTTCATTTCGTCTAAAAAATGTCAAGAAAAGCTTAAAACACCAAGCACTAACAAAAATACGATCAAATTCGTTCAAAAATTCTTTTAAAAATTCAAATCAATGAAATTCATTTTTCCCTGCCTTTGTTTTAATCGATGTCAAACGACTTTCAATTAACATGTTCAATTTGTAGGAATTCTACGTTTTCTTGCATCCACAAGAAATTTTTTATAATTGGTTTCAAAACAAAATTCTTTTCACTGAACTTAAATGTATTATACAATTAAATATAACTACTTTCATAAGTGTTTCTAGAGTAGGTACCTGTTTTACTTTAATCCAAAAGAGCTGGTTGCTTTTGGAACAATTTCAAACAAAAAACACATGCCAAAATTTCTCTTTAAATTGGTAAACATTAGAAAATCAGTAAGAAATTTTGATTTTGCCTAAATACGCCTTAAATACGCCTACTGTGGCAACTAGAGATGGTCGTAAAAGTACCATATCTAGTTGCCAAGAATTTGTTTTTATTAAAATTTTTGTATTTCAAAGAATAATTTTTTCTCCAAATACCAAAAAGTGCATTTAATCAACTGGAATGTTCAATAATGTTACAAGATATTTAAAAAATTTTTACTGCAGTAGTTTTGATTTAACTGCCTTTTTCTGAAGTGACCATTTGCTATAACTGCACAAAATTTTTGTACAAAATTTATTTTATAAACGTCCCAGTGTAGAAAATCATTACCAGAATCATTGGTTATGTAACTACATACTTGGCAATTGGTTATATGGCGATGTCGCGAAAAATAATGAGTTATGGTTACACACCAGCATACGAAAAATCAAAAAATATATCGTTACCTATGTGCTTACCAGTACTGACAAAAATAATGAGTCTAAAAATAGATTTTCAAAAAAATAAATTATTTAAAAACGAGTAAAAAGGTTAAAGTCGGGCATGCCGACTATACAATACCCTACACCAGTCTGGTGTATTGTTTGGATCCGAAATTCGAATGGGTTAAAATGGGGCTTGTGTCCAAATTTTCTATAATGTGAGTCAGCGCACCAAATTTCATTAAAATATCTTAATATTTGCGACCTGCAGTTTGTAACCAAGCCAATTTTGGGGGGACCCTTATATGGGCACTAGTTCTAAACATGGACCGATGTTCACCAAAATCAATAGGCTTCGTCCTTGGGCCAACATAGGTCTATGTACCAAATTTCATCAAAATATCTTAATGTTTGCGACCTGCAACGTATAAACATTATAATTTTGGTAGGACCCTTATATGGGCACTAGGTCTAAACATGGACCGATGTTCACCAAAATCAATAGGCTGCGTTATTGGGCCAATATAGGTCGGTGTACCAAATTTCATCAAAATATCTTAATGTTTGCGACCTGCAGCGTATAAACATTATAATTTTGGTAGGACCCTTGTATGGGCACTAGGTCTAAACATGGACCGATGTTCACCAAAATCAATAGGATGCGTTATTGGGCCAACATAGGTCTGCGTACCAAATTTCATCAAAATACCTTAATATTTACGACCTGCAGCGTATAAACAGTATAATTTTGGTAGGACCCTTATATGGGCACTAGGTCTAAACATGGACCGATGTTCACCAAAATCAAACTTGTCCGTCCTTGGGCCAACATAGGTCTGCGTACCAAATTTCATCAAAATATCTTAATAGTTGCGACCTGTAGAGTGCGCACAAGATTGCATGGACAGACAGACAGACGGACGGACAGACGGACATCGTTAAATCGAAATAAAAAAAAAATTCTGAACCGATCGGTATACTATAAGGTGGGTCTACGACCAATATTTTTTGGTGTTACAAACATCAGCACAAACTTATAATACCCTGACCACATAGTGGTGTAGGGTATAACAATATTTTTTGGTGTTACAAACATCAGCACAAACTTATAATACCCTGACCACATAGTGGTGTAGGGTATAATGAACAAACAAATATTTTACTGTACTAAATATCTACTTTACTATTACATAATTTTTTTTGTCGAAAAACATTAGATTTCATTCACTATTGATTTTTTTGCGAAATCATTGCGATTTGCAAAGTTTATATTTAATTGACAATATTTTCGTACACAATCGAAATGAGTTCGTCGAGAAATAATTGTAGAAAGAGTCCGAAGGCATTATTTAAATACCTATAAACTTTGAAAATCGCGATAATTTCGCAAAAAAAAACCAATAGTGAATAAAATCTGATGTTTTTGGAAAAAAAAATCTGTAATAGTACAGTAGATTTTTAGTACAGCAAAATATTTTTTTTTTGTTCATTTTAAGTGTAAATTTAATTACAAAAGGTTCTAAAACTGTACATAATTTGTTAATATGACATATATAAATTTTGGACCTTTTGCTTTCCAAATTGGCTTTGATATTTAAAATCGGCCTTCGTCTTATATTTAAAATTAAAAAAAAACCCGTAAAATTTTTGAAATTTTGACTTTCAGCGACTATATTTAGAAAAGTTATTGAATTAAGCTTAAACTGTGTAAAGCGTTTTCCTTCCGAAGCTATAGTTACTAAATTATTATGACTCGAAATGGTCAACTTTGGCACTTTTTAACTCACGCTGTATTGTAACAGGGTCACTCCAAATGTGCTATTTTGGAAGATTATATGAGTATAATCGCCGTACATAATATTTCAATCCGATAAATATTTTAAAAGTTACATATAGAGAGTTTGCTAAAAACCGAAAATTTTAAAACCGCGATTTTGGATTTACATAATTATAAAAGCCGCGGTTTCGTTTAGTTTTCGGTTTTTTTTATGATATTAATAGAATAGTTTTAAAATAATTAAATATGTATACTAGAGTGTCCCTTAAAAATAGATTTGTCATTACACCCCCCAGTTTTATTGGAAATGGTCCCAAATGAAAGAAATCCATTTTTTTTTGGAAAACGTTAACCCGTGCCGAAAGTTGGACGAAAATTGCCCCTTTTGGAAAAAAAGTGTATTACTATTAAAAATTCCCAAAATTCGAAATTTCGAAAAAAATTATTTTTTATTCCATTTATTCATTTAATATAGTCAAAATGATTCATACATGGAATTTTGACTTCATCGGATATCATTAACCCACTTTAGCCTGGAATCCAAAATGACCCACAAATTTGATAAAAATGCAAAAACGTGTTTTTTTTTTAAATTAATTTTAAAGATTTTTTAAAATGCCTAATTTGGAGATCTCGATTGCTATTTGTACCACATAATAGTTGATATTAAAGAAAAAAAAAAAATAAATTGGAAAAATGATAATTCGAGTTTGTGTTTGGAGCGACTGCTTTTCAGGACATTTTACAAAAATTGCCCATTTTGTCAAAAATTTCAATGTTTTCATCAAATTTTACACGGTTTTCGGAAAAACAGCACTCAAATTTGGTTAGATTATAATTATCTTTTCATTTCTTTAAAAAAAATTTAACTCTCAGTGGCCTGGGGTCAGAAAAGACCCATGGAACTTAATATTAATTATGACTACGAGATTGTAAAGCCATTAAATTTATAAAAAAAATCTCAACTGGATAAAAATAATTATTTTCAACAATTATCTTAATTTTTGCATTAAAAATACAAAAATTGTTTTTTCGGACTTTCTATATTTTCATATATTTAGTTAGAATATTCTTCTACCTCAAGTCCAAATTCTAATATGATATTGTCATATTAGATTTTATTTGTTGTTTCAAAAAGGGCTGATCATTTTCATGATAGACAATACAATTGTTTCGTAGACATCACTCTACACACAGAAAAAACTATAGGTTATATTGCCTAAAATTAAAGGGTGATTTCACCTATTTTCATAGGCAACATAGAGTTTGCTTTGTTTTACGGCAATAATACTATAAAAAATAGGTAATTTTCATGTTACTTTTGTGTTCGAAAAATCACCTATTTTTTTTGTTGAAATAACAAAAACCTTTTGGTGTTTTACCTATTTAAAAATGGCAATTATTGCGCTGATTTTTAGTTAAATTTGGTAACGCAAATTTGCAAAAATTTAGTCCTAACTTATCATTAAATAAAAATATAAAATTTGCTCTTTTTTAATTTTTTATTTATGCAAAAATGAAACGATGAAATACATCTTAAATAAATTATATGCGTGCACGAATTAAAAGCGGAGTAATACTGCCTTACCCAAAAATAATGACCGATAGCATTTCACAATCTGTATGATTCAGTGTGTTGTTTTATCCATAAATTGTTGGCACTTCATATGACGCATCCAAAAACAAAAGAGCTAAAGAAAACAGTTTTTGGGTCTAGGTCTTGAGGATGGTGATAGATGGTGTTCAATTCTGTTTGCTTCATTGAACTTGATATTGGGTAGCTTCCGAGTTCATATTTTTTGCAGCATTTGTCATGAAATAAAAATAAATGTACATATTAAATAATTGCAACGTAATTTCAATTAATTATTATTACCTTTTGTTTTAAATTTTTTATCACAACAATTGCCTATATCTTCAATAATTTTTTATTGGCATTTTAAATTTCAAAATAATGTCAAAGAATTTTCGAAGAAGTTGCCTAATTTCCATAGATGAAACTACATTGCGTATAGGTAAAATCCTTAGCTATTGGCATAGGTAATAAAACTATTTTTTATATCAAACAAAAATAGGCTACCTTTGCCAACCAAGGCAATATACCCTAGGGTATTTTTTTGTGTGTACACTTCAGTTGTCCGCAAACCTTTATTTAATTGCACATGGATTTCTTTGGGGCACTATATGATTTAGTTTATTTATTATAATTAAATTTTTATGTTTTATATTGTTTTCCATACTTTTTCACTTTTGGCATCTACTTTCAGCCATATTGTGTTACTTTTTTTAACAGTTTTCAACTTTGGCTATTTTAATGAAATTTTTAGGAATTCTACACATTTTACAACCATATAGCAAGAAATAAATGAATGGTAAAAATTCCTAAGTTTATTTTGTGTCTCGTTTATACTATGTTTTATCATTTTTCCATAATGTAACTAAATATTGACCATTTTTTAAATAGATAAGAAAAGAAAGTGAATTAAACCAATGTACCAATAAAAAATTATATTTTTAGGTAATTTATATTAAAATTTAAGGGTTTGATTTAAACCAATGGTCGGCACCCATAGCCACCAGTGGCCGGCTTTTCACACGTACACAACACGAATGGCAATAAAAATCCCAAGTAAGAGCGTAAAATTTATTCAGTAGCATGGTAGCTTTCAACAAAGGAGGTTGATGTCGCTTTGTTTAAGAAATTTTATAAAAATATTACACTCTTAAAATTTTACAAGAACAGGAAATTTATTATGAATTATTTTTATTTCTTTAATTCATTAAAATTTGCTAACTAATGGAATCATTTTTTAAGAATAAATAATTTATATACAAAAAAATAAATATTTTTTAAATAATGTGTATAATAAAATTTATTATCAATTATTTTAAAAATTAAATTACTATGAATTATTATTTTTTTCTTTAATTCATTCATGCATTCATTCATTATTACATTTCTTCATTAATTCATGTTCTTAATATACAAATATAAATTTAAAAATGATAAACTAATTTCTCACAGTGTAAAACACCAATACATTCATATTCTCTCTTTCTGCCGACCACTGATTTAAACTAAGCTAATGAAAACTATTTTTTTCTGTAGGAAATCGTTTTTACCAAAAGCATGTTTGTATAATACAATATACGCTAATTTTTTGCGTGTAGTGACATTGCCATATTTTACATGGAATGTGTATTTGCTGTGGTATTTCAACATTTCATATAAAAAAATCCAAATCATTTATACGGCATGATAGGTTGTAAACAAAAAAAAAAAAAAATAACAAATAATCGTTGTAAAAAAAGTTATTTGCTTTGGTTCTAATCACTATAAATATAATTAAAAGCTTGAATGTTAAAACACAACATACAAACATTTGCTTTACTACTAAAGAGCTTTAGTTATAGCAACAACAACTAGAGAAAAATAATAGCTTTGTTAAAAACATGAGATTTTCGTTGTAATCCAAAAAATTTTTGAGTTTACTTCTCGAAACGTTTTTCACTTTGGAGTTAACATAAATACAAAAACTAAAATTTACATTATAACCTAGAGAGAACCCCATAAAGACAATCTGATGATAGTGCTTGGTAGCACTTGAAAATGCATTGTCAACCATTGGTTCTAGGAAAGTGTTTTTCACAAGTTTTTTCCCCTAAACATATCACAGGAATTTATACCAATTTTAAAGACAAATACTACAAATTAGAAAAATTAGTAAAACGTCTTGTATATCAAGTGTACTAGTTTTCAGCAAAAATTCCGTTTTCAGCAAAAATTTTAGTTATATTTTTTTAGCACTAAACTAATTTTGAACTAATGTTTTACTAATTTATTTTGCTACAAAAATTGTGCTGATAACCGCATTCATAGCGTGGACGACAACCAGATAGACAAGATGTAGATGTCGCAGCTTGTCTGGAAACGGAAATGACAAAAAAAGAAAAACAACTCTACACATATTCTATATTTAAATTTTCAGCAAATAAATTAACTAAAGTAAAATTTCGCTACAAATTTTTTGAGTTTTTTTCAGTCTACTAATATTCAGCAAAAAGTTTAGTGATTTTTGCTGACTTTACTGACTTTTTTTTTTTAGTGTAGCCCTAGTAGTATGATAGCTGTGGGTACCAGAGAAACAAGCCAGCCGCCGTGAGCCGTTTAAGCCGCCGCCGCCGGTCATTTTTGCCTCAGCCGCCGCCGCCGATTTTTTTCGGCTCATTTCGGCTGGAAGTATCAATTTTCCAAAATAAAAAAAATTAAAAACAAATGTCATTTTTAAAACAAATTTTCTACTTCATCATTTCCTGAACCATCAAGAGTATTTTTTTTAGTTCACAAGAAATAAAAGAACCAGTTTTATAGTCAGAGCTAAGAAGGATTTTTGTCATAAATATTTCTTAAGTTGGAAGTTTTGCTTGAAAACTTCTGACATATTTCGCTGAAATTAGGATATGCAATTTTAGCTTAATTCGCACAAAACCGAATTCAGAAATTGAATATATATCATTCCATCAAACCATTCCTTTATAATTAATTCATATGTTTCATTTCCAAAGTTTAATATTAAATAGAATGCATTCTTATGTTGAATACATTCCTTATAGAATTACAATCAATTTAAATAATTAATTTTTTCGAGTTTATTTTGTGACCAATACTTTATTTATAGAATTTTCTATCCACGGGCTAATTATGGTCAATTAAATGCTAAAATGAAATAAAAATCAAATTATTTCATCCTTTTCACTCGACGTTTCGTTGACGGTATTTCAACTTCTTCTGGAGTGCGAATTTTATTAATTGATTTTACTTATTTACATTGTCAAGTATTTTATTTAAAATTTAATAAAAATTGGACATCACAACACGCAATTTAATAAAAACTTTAACGGTGGGTTTTATACTGCAGGTTTAAACTTAGGTTAATAGTTAACCCAAAAATTTGTTGTTGTTTTGTGTACATTTTTTTGACATTTTATTTTGTTTTTAGTTAAGTTAAAGTTAAACCTACAGTATGAGACCCACCGTAAATAAATAATTACAACTTAAATAAATCACAGTTTAACCTAACGACTAGTATCACAGAATTTTCCTATTTTTTTTTTTTTTTTTCATTAATTCTAGTCTTTTACAAAATGGCTTATCAATCAAGTAATTTCATTCAATCCGTAAAAGACTAAGGTATGAATATACTAATGATTCTGACAACACTTTAGTTTATAATTACAAATTAAATAAAAATGTGTCTTATTTTAGGGATTTAATATTGATATCAAATAATAAAAATAATGAAGGTAATTAACCAAAATTTAAAAACGCAAGCATTTGTTTTAATATTTTACAAACCGAATAAAACGTGAAAGATAATTATAAAAATAATGAATTCATTAAAGAATTCATTCACTATGCATGAAAATTAAAAGAATGATGCCAGTGAATGAATTCATAAGGAATGGTATAAACGAATGATATATTAAATTTTAATTAAAAATCCTTTCATTCATTCATTCGAATCTATGGTCGTAGGTTTGGTTAAGTAGATCACATCACATTTTTCAGAAATTTCAGTACACCTAAAATTATTATCAAAAGACACATTTTTAAGACATTGCGGACGAAAAAAATGTTAATTAAGTTATTTCTCGGTCGACTTATAAAATTGGGGAGATATTTACAATAATCGACGCTATTCTGAGTTCCGAATCCACAAAAAAATTCTAAAGTGAAACATTCCGGATTTTTTTGCTGTTCCGTGATCCACATCCAAATTATTTTTTTGATTTGTTTCGTGTAGAAAAAGCTTGATGATAGTGAAACGAATATATATTTTTTAACAACAATTATTATATAATAATTTATTTTAAAATTAGTCTATGAATATTAAAATTTGGTAGGAACAGCAAATTTTCGAAATTTTTAATTCCGTGTGATTTTACAAATCAACTCTATCTAAAAAGTTTCGGGACTCAGAACAGGGGTGAATATCTGAATGTTTTTACTTTTCTTTTAAGTTTTTCAACTTTGACATCTTTTCGAGCATAATTTTTTTCGAACCATTTTTTTCTAGTTTATTCTAAAAACACATTTAATTTTGAGTGAAAATAGAGTTTGTTTATTTCTAAGTTCCGAATCCACATAAAAAAATTCTAAAGTGAAACATTCCGAATTTTTTTGCTCTTCTGTGATCCACATCCGAATTATTTTCTTAGTTTTATTTATATTTTGGTGAAAGTAAAATGAATATTTTGTTGCAAAAATTGATATGTTAAAATTTATTTTAAAATTTTTCAGTATGCTAAAATTTGTTCGAAACAGTCAATTTCCGACATTTTGAATTTTGTGTGATTTTACAAAACTACTCTAATTAAAAAGTTTTGGAATTCAGAACAGGGGTGATAGTGTCAAAACTCTGTTTTTGAGCGACTTCAAGCACTTAACAATTTTAAATTCAGCAATTTTTCAACCGATTTTGAATCTTGGAACGTTTTTGGAAAGACAAAAAATTTAGCTTTCCAAATATATGTATGTATGTATATAGAATTATTTATTTGTAACTGAAATATGTTGAAAGATTTTTAGAAAAATATTGACGGCTTTTTTACAGTATTAAAAAATTCTTTACTATTGTAATTTATTCTGAAAGTGGGTTTAGTTTTTAGTAAAATCAGATTCTTTTGTTTAAATTAATTGAAAATTGAAAAAGTTATCGTAATTTTTCTAAACATTTAATTTCAGCTATTATAAGACATCTCGATGTTCTTGTTTGCACACCCATTAAGGTTAACTTTTTCAATTTTCTTATAAATGCAGAGATTCCATGTTTATAAATAAATGTATAACTTTGACAATTTTAAAGCAAGGTTGGTTACCGAAACGAATAACGGTAAGGGTAACGGTAACGGTATTGAATTTTATTAGTTTCGGTAACGGTAAAGGTAACGGTATTTAAGACTGTTTCGGTAACGGTATACCGTTATCGAAACAGCAATACCGGTACGTACCGGTATTAAAAATTACATCAAAAATATATATATAAACCAGTAAAAACATAGCATATTCTTATTTTTAAGTCTTAAAAATACGGATTATAATCTACAAATTCAATGCTGGTAGTTTTAATAATTAAAAATATTATCTATAAATTTTTTTTATAAAAATAACTCAGGATTATAAAACAAAAAAGTTAAAAAAATTGGCATTTTTATATAAATTAATAAATACCGGTAAAATACCGGTAACTACCCATAAAAATAACGTTATCGGTAACGATAACGGTATTGGGAATTTTTTTTAAAGGTATTGGTAACGATAACGGTATTCAATTTGAAACGGTATTTTAGCGATAACGGTTTTATAACGATAACGGTAACCAACCTTGTTTTAAAGCGATTAAAGTAGAACTTCATTTTACTCTGAATTAAGAATAACAAATTTTTTAACAAAATATTGTAATTAAAAGCCGTCAAAATTAAACAAAATAAGAAAAAATTAAAAAAATCAGTTTTATTTGAAAATATTTCCACACAATTTTGTTGAATATATAAACATATGTACATATATATTTGGAAAGCCCAACTATCTCTCCTTCTAGGTCCGTTCAAAAACTAAAAATCCTAAATTTGCAATTTTTATCGATGAATTTAAATTAAAATTATTTTTTATTTGATAATTCCAAATTTTTTGTACAATTTTCTACTGCTATATTTTGGAAAAAACCTTAAACATCTTTAAATTACGTGTATAATGTTCTATCAAGCCGATCAAGCCGCCGCCGCCGCCGATTATTTGGTTGCGCCGCCGCCGCCGATTTTTATCCGGCTCAACCTTAATCGCCGCCGCCGCCGCCGATTTTTTGCTTGCGCCGCCGCCGCCGATTATTTTGATCGGCTTGTTTCTCTGGTGGGTACGTTCGTAAATGCAGTAAATTTGTGCAACACTGCGGCAGTTATGCCAAGTTTGGTTGCTGATGCGTGATTAGCTGTTGCAGATGCTTTGCTACTGCGCAACAACTGCACAGAGTTTGCTTTTTAGAACGTTTTGCAAAAAATAATAAACATTTCGCAATAACATTAACAAATATTATTCAAAATCTTGATGGTAAAAATGACAATTTTTTGTTAAGTTATAATAAAAAGAGAATTAAAAGAAAAATTAAACGACTTTTGGTTATTAAAAATCAATTAAAACGAAAAAGAACACTATTGCATCAGAAATTAAAATAATGCGATAGTTGCAAAAATTTGCGGCAACACTGTCAATTGTTTGCATAAAAAAACGTTTGACGTAAATCAGTATTATCAAGTGATGCTTTTTTGAACGTTTTACTTTTATTATACCGCAGTGATGCGCAACTACTGCATTTACGAACGTACGCTGTATTTTGTCTCATGCCTATCAACGTTAAGTATTTGAAGCAAATCTACAGCTGTGTTTTCGAATTAACTATAGCCGTGTTTTCGACTTAACTATATCCGTTAACTCATAAAAAATTTAAAGTGCGCAAAATCGCGTTTAAGACGAAAACTAACATATGACTTTTCGTATGCACGTTAACTTTCAACACGGATAATTATCAACGTTGAAAACTCAACGTTTATACATTTTCACATCTAACGTAACTTATTCGCGTTACTTTCTAAAAACTTTTGTTGAGGTACGTTCGATTATAACGAAACAATTATAAACATAACGTTTTTAAAATTTTTTTGTACTACAATCGGTTTAACGTAGATTTGCTTTAAATACTTAACGTTGATAGGCATGAGACAAAATACAGCTTATATCCGTTAACTTAAAAAAAAAACTCAAAGTGCATAAAAACGTTTTTTAGAAGAAAACTAACATATTACTTTTCGTATGCACGTTAACTTACAACGCGGATGATTATCAACGTTGAAAACTCAACGTTTATACATTTTCACACCTAGCGTAACTTCTTCGCGTTACTACCTAAAAAATTTTGCTGACGTACGTTCGAGTATACCGGAACTATCATGAACAATATCTATTTAACAAATTTTTATACTCCAATCAGTTTAACGTAGATTTGCTATAAATACTTAACGTTGATAGGCATGAGCGCAAATACAGCTGTAAGCTGTAGTACAAAAAATTGTAGTACAAAAAATTTTAAACAGGTCATGTTCATAATTTTTCCCTTATAATCGAACGTACGTCAGCAAAAGTTTTTAGGAAGTAACGCGAATAAGTTATGTTGCATGTGAAAATGTATAAACGTTGAGTTTTCAACGTTGATAATTATCCGTGTTGAAAGTTACCTTGCATACGAAAAGTAATATGTTTGTTTTCGCCTTAAACGCGTTTTTATGCAATTTGAGTTTTTTTTATGACTTAACGGATATAGTTAAGTCGAAAACACAGCTGATATTACTCTAAATGCTGTTACAACAAAATGGAACTCTTGATTTGAAAAATATCGGTACTCAAAAACCTTTCCCCCTCAATTTTTTCAATTTGTGACATTTTCCCGCGGAAGGTTTTTTTTCGCAAAAGTTTTAAATTCTAAAAGCTTTTGGTAGAAAACAGTTTTTTATTGCTAAACTTTTAGAATTTTATAAATTTTTAGTATGCCTTTGAGTATTTGGTAGATGCCGTTCGGAGAGTAAAAGTTTCTTTACAAAAAAAATTATCATAAATTTATAATTTTTTGTGAAAATCTAAATAATTTCTTTAAGAAAAAGTCCTAAAATGAAGTCTAGCCACAAATTTCCTACATTTTTATTCAACTTCTTTATAAAATATTTACCAACACCATAATAAATTCTAATAATTTGTCCTTTTTCTTTTCTGAATTTAGTTATCAACAATTTAAAATTAATTTAAAACGTGATGTCGCACTCAGTGTATCGGGGATTATAATCTCACAACCTTTTCATGTAATTTCCGTGCGTATGATGGCACAATTTATTGGTCGTGAAACACTGTATAGATCAATATTTGGATCAATTGCTGAAATCTACAAGAACGAGGGTATAACTGGTTTCTTTTCTGGCCTAATACCAAAATTGCTATTTGATGTTGCCTGTTTGGTATTGAGCAGTTCGACGGTATTTCTATTAAACAAATATGTTATTAAGGACAATATTGGCAGACAATATAGTGCTGGGTTTACACAAGTGAGTGGAGTATAATAATTTTAAATACTTTTCCTATATTTTTTAAATAACATTTTCAATCTTATCTAACCAACAGTTTGCTTTTGCGAGTATTTTGTATCCATTAAATGTAGTGTCGACGTGTATGTCGGTAACTGGTTCTCGTTTAATGGCTGGCCAACCACCCATTATGGCGGAATATAAAAATTGGTTTGATTGCTTCAATGATTTACAATCAAGAAATGAGTTAAAGCGGGGTAGTTCCATGTTTTGGAGGTAATTTCAATACTTTAGTAAATAATATTTGAAATCTAAAAAGAAATTCGATTTGCCTTAAATATTTAACGTTTCTTAAAAATTAAAAGTATTTTTAAATTCAATTTTTCTTTACGAAAAATTGTAAAAAAAATCTATAGTTTTAGATATAATTATTTCTTTTTGATTTTCAGATCTGCTGGTGGTTTTGTTAAACCCATTCGCCGCTCTAATGGTTATGCCCCACTGCCAACTTTAGCGAAATTTCAATAATTTGATTTTTATCGTTTCCAGACAAGAGAGCAACGTTTACTTCTTATGCTCATCTTGCACTGTATTTTACTTTTCCATCACTACCACCACCTCCTAATTCTGTTTTATTAAAAAATGAAGCCATTTATAGTTGTGGATTATTGAAAGCATTTGTTTTAAGTGGTTAAAACAATAATTTTTCATTTATAAACTTGTTTATTTTTGGGAGGGCATTTATTGAAAAACAAAAATCATGATTTTACTGTTATCGAACAAATCCTGTCAGTTCGAGTGATATAGTTTTTTCCACCAGTTTATTTCCCATTTGATTATTTACTTATTTTTGTGCTATTTATCTTTTTTTTTTGTTCCTGTAATTTTTCAATAAAATACTTTGTTTTTCTGAAATAAATTGTTTTTTTCTGAATTGCAACTACATATCGTCGGCTTGCCTGCAAGTAGTGCTATGTATGTGTTTTTTAACTGGTTTTCAGGAGAGCGAATAAACTGATTTATATTATCCTTTTATTATATTTTATTGACATATCATATGCCTTAATGATGATTTTAGTAAATGAGGTCGTGAATCATTAGGGCATATGATGTCAAACGATTCCAATGACGATGAGCTATTACGTAGGCTGGTGCAGCATGAGGCTACGTAATTTTCTTCCCAGTCCTTATGGGTTCCTAACCCAATGCAGTTTCTACTGCTGTCGTTCCTGAGGTGAAGCCACTGATTACAGTTGTTACACCTGACGGTTCCGGGTTTTCTTCGATTCCGGTACGAATCAAAAGGATTTGGAGCAAGTTTTCCGGATAAAGTTGCTAGGAGTCGTTCCGATGCATAGTACCGACTGCCGTGGGATCGTGTAGTAGTCAGTAATTGCTAGGGTAATTCAATTCGAAACTGAAATGCTTTCGAACAGAATTTTCACATTGAAAGTCAAGTAACAAAAAACTGTTTTTAATGGTTAAATTAGGTCCATTCGATTACTGGATAATGTGTACAAATTTGTACTAATTTTTACTGGATGGCGTTCGTTTACATAAATACTCAGTAAACAGAAAGAAAAAAGAGAGAATAAAGTGACAGTTCTATGTTGAGAGTTTCTAAGTCTTCTTCTTTTTCTTGCAAATTTTTAGGTGTGTTTCTTTACTTTTTGGGTAAAGTTCGGTAAAATGAGAGTAAGCACAAAATCCTCTCACAAAATGACAAAATTACCCAATAGTACAGGAACGCAAAAAACCACTTTTCTAGCCCAAAAACTTATTTCAAAGAATAATGTTAAACAGTGATGGGACTTGAAAAATTTTGTTATGTGCCAAGTGTGTGACTAAAATGTGCCAAATGGGCCTTTATTGTGCCAAAACTCAATTTTCACTTGGAAACCGTGTTTTCAACTTTCATTTTGTAAATGCATTCTTATGGAATTATTTTGAATTCTTATGGAATTAATTATATTTGAATGAATTAAAATTTTCTTTCAATTAAAAGGTGAATGATAAATTAAATTCATCCTATACTTATTAAAGATTTGGGAATGCAGCCAATGAATGAATTCTTTAGGAATGGTTGCACGGAATGGTATACATATAAACATTTTCTAAAACTGAATTAATTTTTTTATGAATTAAACTTAAATTAATTCTTTCGAAGCTCTGAGATAAATTTATAGCATTTGAATTTTTAAAATTCTATGGATTAAGCACCGTAAGTTGTTCAGTTTTCACGTGAAAAAACTGTTATACTCCATATATATTTTTCACGACAATGAGTTTCACGTGAAAATTGTGCAAACTTAGTTTTCACGCAAATTTAATGTACAAGACTATTATTTTTCTGGTGAAAAAGTGACATTTTGTGTTAATTGTGAATGTGGTTTTGTTATAAAATTAAAATATTGTTAATTTTTTTAACTAAAATTGCAATTTAAAGTCTGAGAGAAATTTTTTCACGTGAAAAACAACTTACGGTGCTTTATTCGGTAATATCTTCGATGCCATTTTTTAGTTTCGCTTTATTCGAAAAGGTATTTTAATACCAGTAAATGCTTAGAAACTAAAAATTAAAGAATCGTTATTTTTTAAATTCATTTTCTATTAATGTAGATAACCAAAATGTGCCAAAATAGTATCGGTTGTGCCATTGTACCAATCAATCTTAGATTGTGCCAAAAATCCCATCACTGATGTGAAAATAGGTATAATTTCAGTTTGCAAATCGGCACAAATAGACATATTTATTCGCATTTAAAAGTTGTTTTTGATTTTATTCAATTAATTTTAACAAAAAACAAAGTTTCTTTTGCTTATTTCTTTATTTAATTACAATTTTTAATTTAATTTCACAATTGTTTTTTGTTTATATTTGCATCAGCTGTTTTACCAAAGTTTACCCGAAGAAAAAGTCTGGGTAAATTTTGGTAAAAAGAGAAGCACTAATACACTCTCATTAGCGCTCTCATTTACCCAATTCTCGAGTACGGGAACGCTTTTGGGTAAATTTCGGTAACTTTGGGTAAATTTCGGTAACATTGGGAACGTACGGGAACACACTGTTTACTGGATAAATTTTTTCCAGTAAGAATTTGCAAGCAGAAAAAAACATATGATTCGAAAACATGTTTATTGAAAAAAAAAAAAAAAATTACAATTATGTTATTTTATGGAAATTCAAAGCAATGAAACTTTCAAAATAAATTATGGGAAATATAAGAAAAACTTCTAAAAAGTTTCTGCTAAAGATTTAACATCTAAAATTATATTCTTCCACAGCGACCAGTTAAAATTTATTTGTATATTTGGTGTTGTAATCAGCTGTGTCTACAAACTTGCAAATTGTTGCAAATTTTCTAAATCTTGTCTTACTCTCTGTAAGTTTGTACTGAGTAATTCTTACTGGACTTGACTGAGAAAAGTAATCGAATGGACCTATTATTGAAAACGTGTATGCTAGGCTATCGCTCATAAGAGTTACATATTCGGACTCTGCTCCATTTCCCCAATATCCAATTTGCGTGAGCTTTTCCAAAATTTAACCTTAAATTTCATAAAACTAATGAAAATTAACGAATACGTTGCAAAATCATTTAGGCAAACCTCTTTTTTAAATGTTTTTTGTCAGTATAGGTTTCTTAGACGGCATGAAGCTTCTCAAATTATTTTCCAATGATCGTTTTCTCACACTGCTCGAACTAATATTGAGATTAAGCCCACTCACAACATCTTTGGAAGAAATAAAGGGTTTTTCTTCTTAAACAATTTTCAATCTGTTCGATGTGAAGTTTTTCGAGGTGCCCTCTAGTATTGGCTTTCTCTACTATTGCAGTAGCTTTGTACTTTTTAATTAGTAGCGAAACTATTGATTTGTTAATGCTTAATTTGTTAGCTATAGAGACTTGCGATTGGCCCTTATTAAATAGTTCAACAATTTTGAGCTTAAAATCGATTCCGTAATGTGTACGCGCCGTAGCTGCACTTCTAAGCAATTGATTCTAAGTCTACAGAAACAAAAAAAATTAAATTTTCTTTGTCAAACTAAACGGGAATTAAATAAAAGTTTCAAAATTTTTGTTTATTTATTGCAAAAAAATACAACAACAAAATAGTTGCTGAAGTTTCGAACAATAATAGGCGTGTTCGTTTACTTACTACAAGTTACTACTTTTACTACAGCTGGAAAAATTCAATACTAAAAGTAAACAAAACTTTCCAATTGTAGTAAAAGTAGTAAGAAATGCGAGTAAACGAACACACTGAATATATGGAGTTAATTTCGTTTTTGTTTTTTTTTTTACTGACAAGGAAATGGAATTAAATTTTTCTTGTTATTATTAGAATGTAGGCACATAACATAATAAAAATTAAAAGTGTTATTTTGTATAAATCAATTTAAAAAGAATATATAAGACTTTCATTACTTTATTAGGAGAAGTTGCTTAGGTTTCGAACAATATTGTATGTGTCTGATAAGGATTACTTTACGAATTTTTGTCCATTTTGCTCTATCTCGCTTATTTTCCGAGATATAAACTATTTTACGATCTTATAATAAAAAAAATTAAAATATCTATATGATATTGATAGCAGAGACACAAAAATATATATATTAGAAAATAATCGTGGTTTAAATTAGCTGAAAAATTTGTAAAGTTAAGAAAGACAAATTACTAAAAATTAGCATGCAAAGTTAGTTCCAATACGGCTAAATTAGATTTACAAAAAATATTAGTTCAATCCTAAATTTTAAGACACTGATGATAACAGGAAAATTAGTTCAATGGAATCAGAACGCGTTTAACAGACTTTTGTACTAACTTTTTTTATGAGTGTACACAATTTCTATATTTAAATTTAGCAAATAAATTAACTAAAGTAAAATTTCGCTACAAGTTCTTTGAGTTTTTTTCAGTCTACTAATATTCAGCAAAAAGTTTAGTGATTTTAGCAAGGATTTTTTTCATTTGCAATCGACTAAGTTTTAGCAAAACTTTTGCTGAAGATTACTATTTTTGTGGTAAAAATCAGCTCGCTGATTTTCAGCAAACCTTTTGCTGAAATTACCAACTTTTTTGCAAGCACGCTTCTGACTAAAAAATTGCTAGCTCAACAACATTTTTTGCTGACTGTACTGACTTTTTGTTTTTGAGTGTAGAGATGATGATTTTAGTAAATGACCTAGTGTCTTCAAATGCAATGAAATGTGCAAAGAAATTTGAAAATAACACACAAAGCAACAACAAAATTATTTTCGTTGTTGTTTTGTGTGTTATTTTTAAATTTCTTTGCACATTTCATTGCATTTGAAGACACTAGGTGAGGTCGTGAATCATTAAGGCATACACTCAAAACAAAGTCAGTAAAGTCAGCAAAAAATGTTGCTGTATCAGCAAAGTTGAGTAGATGATCATCAATTATTAACCCATTCAAGGCAAATGACACTGATGATGGCTTTGTAGCGAAAGCCCAAAATACGTATTCTCTCTTGCTGGCCTTATTGAATTCTTTCAAAAAATTTTATTCTTTGTAATTTACTTGTGAAAATTGTAACATCTTTCTTTAATTTCAAAATCATTTAAACAGAAAGTGATATTAATTTATGATCTAGAGTCAAACTAAAAAACATTCATTTACCAAAATAAAAGATCAACTATACTTCCCCTCATTCATTTTTTAATTTTGTAATAGATTTGGTGCGGCTAAAGGTCATATACACCAAAAAAATTCTCAATTACAGGCTACTAAATTTTCAGCTGAGTTTCAGGTGAAATACCCCTTACTAAGTTTCAGTTGATTGATTAAGTTAAAGTTAAACAATTTGATTTTGATAATTTAATTTAACTAAACCCTTCAGTTAAAATGAAACAAAATTTTAAATTAGTAGCTAATAACCGATTCAACAATTTAAAATAAATATTTGTCAATAAACAAAACCAAATGGATTTTTTTTCATAATTACACTATTTAAAATACACAAAAATTAAATCACACTTAATGAATGTATTCCATAATTTATCTTCTTCCATTGTCAGCATACACTCAGATTTTAAAAATTTGTCACAGGAATAAAGTTTTTATATCTTGTTTGACCCAAAAATTTTCTGTATACAATTAAAAAAAATTAAATTATTAAGGTTAACTTTAATTTACATAAAAAAAAACTTACCAAAAATTCAAAATTTATTAACAATTGAATCTTTTAAAATTTACAGGTTGACTCAAAAAAAGTTATTGTTAACCAAGCAGAGCTTCGAAGAATTAATTCCCTAATCCCCTTTTCTTGAACTGAATTTATATTTTGGAATGAATTCCCTGACCAAACTTAAGGAATTGAATGAATTCCTTTTTTTTTCATTCGATTTATATTAAAGGAATTCATTAATTTTTTTCTAATGCCTTCATAAAATTTTATGAATTCATTCAACAAGGAATTCATTCAATTCTAGTTAATTCAACTTTTGATAAAGGAATTCATTCAATTCTAGTTAATTCAACTTTTGGCTAAGGAATTCATTCAACTGTGCACTTAATTCAACTTTTGATCAAGGAATTCATTCAATTCTAGTTAATTCAACTATTGGTCAAGGAATTCATTCAGTTCTAGTTAAATCAACTTTTGGTCAAGGAATTCATTCAAGTTCAACTTTTGGTCAAGGAATTCATTCAATTCTAGTTAATTCAACTTTTAGTCAAGGAATTAAATTTATTTCGTTTAATTCCCTAGGAATTGAAACTTAATTCAGGGAATTAAACAAAAAAAATTTAATTCCTAGGGAATTAAACGAAAAAATTTAATTCCTTAGGGAATTAAACGAAATAAATTTAATTCTTTGACTAAAAGTTGAATTAACTAGAATTGAATGAATTCCTTGACTAAAAGTTGAATTAACTATAATTGAATGAATTCCTTGACCAAAAGTTGAACTTGAATGAATTCCTTGACCAAAAGTTGATTTAACTAGAATTGAATGAATTCCTTGACCAAAAGTTGAATTAACTAGAATTGAATGAATTCCTTGATCAAAAGTTGAATTAAGTGCACAGTTGAATGAATTCCTTAGCCAAAAGTTGAATTAACTAGAATTGAATGAATTCTTTGACTTCAAATTGAATTAAATAGTGTTGAATGAATTCTTTAGTGAATGAATTATTTAATTTTAATTCTTTAGGCTTTGGTCAGGGAATTCATTCTATAAATTTGAATTCTTTGAATTCATTCACAGGAATTAATTCCTGCTTATGTCTTATTGATGAATTCATTCGTTGAATTAAAGAATTGAATTAAATTTTTGGGAATTCATTCCAAAATGGAATTAATTCTTTAAAGCTCTGTAACCAAGTATTAGTTGCTCCGGAGTAGTTAAAAATAAAAACCAAGTTTTAAGCCACATTTACAATGATAGAGTACTCCACTCTACAGAGTGAAATGTACTAAAATAGAGATGGCATGATACAGAAAACATATAAGTGCGAAAAAGATAAGAACAAAATTCACTCTGCAGAGTGGAGTACTCCAGCATTGTGAATCCAGCTTTATATTTTATTTTTAAATATTTATTTTCTTCTTAATATTTCGAACAAGTATCGTTGTTCATCCTTTAATTTTTACATAAAAAGACCCCCTTTTATTCCATCTAATTTCATGCCTAAAGTAGGGCATACACGTTTAGTATTATTGATCAGTTTTTCAAAAATCAACCAATCAGAACATTTCATTTTTAAATACTTTGCTCTGATTGGTTGATTTTAAAAATATTGATCAATAATATTGAACTCACTTTTTTTTTTTTTTGAAAATGAACTCATATACAACTTTCAAAATAAGTGGTTCAAATATTTGTTACAACTTCAACAAAATGAAAACACCATTATCAAATGTCGTGTTTTGCTAAAAAAAAATGCAAATTTAATGAATATTGGACCCAAATTTCATAAAACACAAATAGTTGTCATTTTTCGTTTTCAAATATTGGGTATAAATTTCATAATGTAATTCGATCCAACATGCAAAAATTAGTTTTGATCCCAAATTTTTGGGTCATTTTTCATTTTTATTTTGGGGCATTGCTGAATTTTTTAATATGAGAAAAGACCCCAAAAGATGGAAATATGGCCCAAATTTTTTCCCCCCGTTTTTGGAGCAATTTTTTATTTCTTACTTAGGGCCTAATTTTATAGCGTCGACTAATTCTATCTTTACCCTTACCGATAACCACTGCATCGTTTAGGTTGTCATGCATGTTATTTTTCATTTTAAAAATAGTGTCCAGAATGTGTTGCGTCGGCCTTTCTAGTTTTTGGTTGTAGTGTAAATTGGGCTTCAATATTGAGAATTTTCTCCAAAGAAAAAAAAAAGAAGAAAACTCATAAGACTTTTTAAATACATACAAACAAATACATTTTCCTGCAAAATTAAAAAAATAATCAACACACAAATTTTCCTCAGTTGACTCTCGGGAGATCTGGTGTAAAGATCACTTGTTCAGTTGTACGGAAAAGAAAGTAGAGCATTGAACTCTACATTAAGTGTATTTTTCAAAAAATGTTTTCAAAATAAATTGTATGTGTATGAACAATAATGTATTTAAAAAAAATACTGCAAGAAATATGTAATTAATTATTTAAATATAGAAGTTTTGTTAAACAACATGTTTAAAATAGTGAAAACTGATAAAATTTTAAAGAAAATCAAAATAAATTTTGGAAATCAATCAAAAATTATATATACAATAAAATTTTCATATTATGTGTAGTGTGGAAAAAAAATCCAAAAAATAAAAATCATACGTATTTACAAATTAAAAAAAAAAAAATGATTCTCAAAGAAATGTGTACAAAAAATTAGTTCAATATTTTAAATTATGTTAATTCATTTTAATTTACACCATTTGCAAAAGCAAATTAATAAAAAAAAAATAATAATGAATTATATTGAAAAATATTAAATATTTTACAAAAAAAATTTTCTAAAAACTTTGAACCAATTTCCGAAATTTTAGTAATTTTGTACACTCTAAAAATATTTATAAATTTGTGAATAAAAGTTTATTGATTTTTACCAAGGTTGGTTATGCCCAAGCCAAAACCAATATGAACTTTTCAAAACACCAATGCCATTTGGGGTAATTATCGACAAAATTTCACCGTTTTTATTAAAACAGTTATAAATCGTTAAAATGCCAAACCGATAATTTGCGGATAGTAAGCAGCAAGAAAATAAAAAAACGGCAAACCGTTACCGAAACAACAACACCGGTACTATAGATTACGTCAAGAATACATAAAAAATCTATTGTATTAAGAAGTCGGGCTATAAAAAACCCTTCACTCTACACCTTCTGCAATTTTAATTAAGACAACATAAATTTTATTTCAGACACTACCCTACGGGAAATTTTAACAAACTGTCACCGAACTGGCCCCTTTATATGAAATAGACTGGTCACTTTTACATGGCGTTGTCATAGGAGGGGGAAATTGACCCCTTGTGACAGTCACAAGACAAATCCTAGGACAGGTTACTGAACTCTTATAAAAAACAAAGTTCAGATAACTGTCCTGGGGTTTGTCTTGTGACATGTCACAAGGGGTCAATTTCCCCCTCCTATGACAACGCCATGTAAAAGTGAACAGTCTATTTCATATAAAGGGGCCAGTTCGGTGACAGGTTGTTAAAATTTCCCATAGGGTAGCTATTGAGATTTAGAATTTCCATTTGAAATTTAGAAAACATCGATTGAAATTTCCATATCAAATCCAGATCATTATTATTTGATTTTAAGAATATGTTATTTGAAATTCAGAAAATATCAATGTAAATTCAGAAAAACATCAATTGTTATTCGGAAAATAGAATTCACAAAATATCAATTGAAATTCAGAAATCATGAATTGAAATTGATAGAAAAAAATGTTAACATGTGGTGTTTGAATTGTTCAAATCGGTATTGCTTTCGGCATGATTTTTGATTTTTGTATAAAAAGTACCGCACTACACTGTTACACAATTTTGGCATAAAACCGAAGAAATTTCATTGGAACTCGTCCATTAAAACTATTCATTGCATCAATGAAATTTTGCATTAAATGTTGTGAAAAAATTCATTTTATTTATTAAAAGTTTCATACATTCAATGGACAAGTTTCATTAAAAATTATTTATAAAATATATGAAGCTTTTTCATCAAATCTAAGAATTTTGTCATTTGCTTTGTTAAAAAATCTTCATTAGTTTACTGAAAAATTTCATTAAAACTCGTCCAGCAAATTTCTCTCTGTATACTTTTACGATTGAAAAAGTAGCCAAGTACTAAATTTTTTACAAATTCAATTTTAAATAAAATTTACTAATTTTTGATTGTTTCAAAATAAATTTTTAAATTTCAAATATTTTTTTAATTATAATTGAAAATACCCTACAAACATTTGGAAGATATCTTCCGAGAAGTTATTAAAGCGATATCTGCTATTTTCCATTTGAATGAAAATAATCAAATATTATTTTGAAATTGTCTTCATTTTATTATTTGGAATATAATTCGGCGATATTTGGAAAAATAATTATATAATTTAATATTTTATTCAGGCCCCGGATTTTACAAACGAAAAACTTAATTTTTAAGTTTTCATCAAGAAATAAAAAATTATTCTGTTTAAAATAAAGTAAATTTCTAAATTATTTTTTTTTTTATTTATTTATAAAAAAAAAAAGAAAAAAATTTTTACAAATGATATTTTTATACAAAGTTAAGATTATTTTCAACTGCAAACAAAAAATGAAAAAGAAAAAATAAAAAATGTTTTTGTACAAAAAAAAGAAAAGTTTTTTTTGTAGAAAAAAAGAAAACCCAGCCAGCGATTTCGGAGCGCGCATAAATAAGATTCTTAAATGGCTCATAGCAATGATTATTGTTTTTTTGAAAACACTCTTTTTTCGGTATAAAATTGAACCCTCATAAAACAATCCAAAAAATTGTCTCTACATTCTAAAAAGCTGTCTCAAAACGAGGGTTCAAAGAAGATTCCAAAATTATTTAAATTTATGAGGAAAATTTCGATTTTATACGTTCGTTTTTCTGAGTTATTTCTGAGTACACAGGGGGCTCTTTTGGACGAACCACTTTCATAGGAAAAAGTGGAAAAATGTTTATCGTTTTTTTTCTGAGTCACTAATGATCATATTTGTTTGCTGGGAAGTTTTATTTGTAGAAAAAAAAGTTTCTTTATTAAGAAAAACAGTTTTTATTTTTCAATTTATAAAATTTAATTTCAGTACAATCTGCAAACGAATATAATGATGCAAAAATTTTACATTTTGCAAAATTATGTTTTTTACGTGTTTTTTTTTATGTTTTGCAAAAAAAAACTAAATGTTGCAAAAAGTAAAATTTTTCCATCATTATATTCGTTTGCAGAACGTTAATCACTGATTAAGTTTTTTTTATTAATTTTTTAGGGACTATAAAGCGGCCCATACATTAAGGAACGTTAAATAAATACGAATTGCACGATCTCAACACTCACACACTCACAAACACACACACACACACACATTCACAAAAAAATGGGCATTTTTTCACGAATGTTCCTTAATGTACCCCAGTGTAGAAACGGTAATGACATATCATTATTTTTTGGACTACCAGTAATGACACCCATTTACCTTCTGCATTATTTTAAAACATATAATAATGAGTTACTGATAATGACTTATTTTTATCATTATTTCAAATAGAAAATAATTTTTTAGATTTTTTTTTTAAATTTTTTGAAATCTATTTTTAGACTCAATATTTTTTAAACACTAGTAAGGATATATGTAACCACATATTTTTTGATTTTTTGTATGTTGGCGAGTAAGCTTACTTGTGTGCAGCAGGTCAATTATGTTTTTATCTATTAAATATTACATGTCGACATAGCTCAGATGGTAGAACTGTTGACTGGCATTCTGTAGACCCAGGTTCGATTCCCGCACCAGAAAATTTTATTTAAAAAGAAAAATACAATAAAAAATATTTTTTTTTATATAATTAATTTATTTGAAAATCTATTTTTAGACTCATTATTTTTGTCAGTACTGGTATTTAAGCACATAGGTAACGATATATTTTTTGATTTTTCGTATGCTGGTGTGTAACCATAACTCATTATTTTTCGCGACATCGCCATATAAAGATAATAAGAAATGTAGTAACAAAAGTAACTAGTTACTATTACCAAGTATGTAGTTACATAACCACATATCTGGTAATGATTTTCTACACTGGGTTATGGACCGCTTAATACCCAATTTATAGAACAAAGTTTGTTTGCAGAATGAAAATCGCTGATTAAGTTTTTTACTTCAATTTTTTTACCATAAAACGTTTTTCGCGTTCCGCGATTATTTTGTAATTTTTTAAGCGCGGTTTTTTTTTTAATTTATAATCTAGGGACTATAATACCCAATTCATAGTACAAAGTTGGGTGGCTAGTTGTAAAAAGAAATTGCGAAAAAAAGTCGCGGGAAACAAATTTGCGAAAAGGAACATTCTTACATCAGTATATTTGTTTGCAGAATGAATATCGCTGATAAGGTTTTTTAATACAATTTCTGTACCATGAAGTCCTTTTTCGCTTTCCGCGATTATTTTGCAATTTCTTAAGTGCGGGTTTTTAAAATTTATAATCGGTGACTAATTGCAAAAAAAACAAAAAAATCGGGGGAAAGGAATATTCTTACATCAGTATATTTGTTTGCAGAATGAAAATCGCTGATAACGTTTTTTAATACAATTTTTTTACCATAAAGTCTTTTTTCGCGTTCCGCGAATATTTTGCAATTTTTTAGGTGCTGTTTTGTTAAATATGTAATCTGGAGACTATAGGTCCATTCGATTACTTTTCTCAGTCAAGTCCAGTAAGAATTACGCAGTACAAATTTACAGAGAGTAAGACAAGATTTACTGTCAAAATAAAATTTGCCCAAACATGTACGCGAACAGAAAGTTTGCAACAATTTACAAGTTTGTAGACACAGCTAATTACAACACCAAATAAACAAATAAATTTTAACTGGCCGCTATGGAAGAAGAGAATTTTTGATGTTAAATCTTAAGCAGACAATTTTTAGAAGGTTTTCTTATCTTTACCATAATTTATTTTGAAAGTTTTACTGCTTTGAATTTCCATAAAATAACATAATTGGAAAATAATTTTTTTATTTACAATAAAGGAACATATGTTTTCGAAACATGTTTATTTCTGCTTGCAAATTATAACAAGCAAAAATTTCTCCAGTAAAAATTAGCAAGAAAAAGAAGAAGACTTAGAAACTTTCACCATGGAACTGTCACTTTATCTCTCTTTTTTCTTTCTGTTTACTGAGTATTTGTGTTAACGAACGTCATCCAGTAAAAATTTGTACAAATTATCCCGTAATCGAATGGACTTTATATTACCCATTTCATACAACAAAGTTTGGGGGCTAATTGCAAAAAAATCGCAAAAAAAAAGTTGCGGAAAAAAAATTTGAAAAAGGAAAATTCTTACATCAGTATATTTGTTTGCAGAATGAAAATCGCTGATAAGGTTTTTTAATATAATTTTTGTAGCATAAAGTCTTTTTTTGCGTTCCGCTAATATTTTGCAATTTTTTAGTTCCTTTTTTTAAATTTATTTTCTAGGGACTATAATACCCTCCCAGCAAAATCTTTCATTACCAAATAAGTAGTTATATAATAGAAATTAATAGCTCCGAACAACTTATTTTTTGGCATCTAAACTCATTATTTTTGTTTGGCGTGGTCGTTTTTAAAAGTACCCAGTCAGAAAAATACAAACGGGAAAGCGGTGGCAAAGCACTTTAACAGGTGGTACAAGTACTGGCAAAAAGTGCTTTTTCATTCCCAAAATGATAACATCATTAGACAAAAGGACCGGCTGTTCAAAAAGCGCCGGAAAAGCACTGGAGGAACAAAGTTTTTAAATGTTGGCAAAACGCTGGCAAAACCAATAAATAGGTGGTCTGGAAATATATTTTCCAAAATAAAATTTAAAAAAAGTTCATATGTATTTTTTTTGGTCCTGCCGTGATTTGAACCCAGGCCGTCAGATTGGCAGACGATTGCTCTACCCACTGAGCTAACGAGACATATAATATTTGCTGGCTAAACACATAAATGAGTGATAATAGCTGGACAACTACTGGCTGTGCCAAAATGCTAGTCCTGGCAAACAATTTTTTGTAACTAGTATGCCAGTGTTGGGAGGGCAAAAAAAAGTTGGTCTTGAAGGAGCTTTCCCACAAACAAAAAAATTGATTTTATAAAACAAAAAAAATTTTAAATAAAAATAATTTTTGCTTGCAACCGGATTTGAACTCGTAACCTTCTGACTACAAACATTTTTTAACGAAGCGTCAGCATTTTTATAAAATCATTGCTCTACCAGTGAATTGGTTTTTGTACCCCTGGTAGCATTGGCTAGGTAGCACTGGATAACCACTGGTTGCAAACCTTGGCATATCACTCTAAGCCAATTCTTTGCCAGTAGTTTTTTTTATAAACCACCGAAATTTTTGTAAAACAAATACTGGTAAAACGCTTTTCGCAAACGCTGGCAAAACGTCCCAAATGAGTGTTCTGCCAGTCATTTATTTTTAATACCGTGGTTACCCAGTGGTATGCCAGTGCTTGATTTTTTGTACCACTGGCGATTTCTGACTGGGTAGTCACGCTTACCCGCTCGCTTACTAAAAAACGAAAATTAAGTAGTTATGAGATTCTGAATAATAAGTAATTACACAAATGGTTACGAAAATTTGCATTATAAGTGGTTATCCGACTGCTTACTTGATTCTTAAAAATAAGGAGTTACACAAATACAGAAAATACATTCAGAGAAATTAAAGTTTTTGCTAGTGTGTAATTTTAGAGCTCGTCATAAAAATTTTAACACAATACATATTTACATATAATAAATAAAAATGTATAAAATTTAACTTTACAAAAAGTACTTATTTAAACTATTGCTATTTATATTTAAAAGCAATGACTACAATAGGCCGTTATTAGCAAGTCATTATTCTACATTACTAAATAATGCAAAAGGTAATGATATATCATTATTGGTAATGCAGACAGCAATGAGGTGTCATTACCAATATTTTTCGAAAGATATTGGGCTCTGGTAAAAATTATCATGAAGGGCTCAAAACAGGTTGCCGAAAACACTAAAACATTTTCAAGAAAATGGTTATCATTAAGCAAAAAAATCACTGAAGGCACTATTAAAAGTTTAATGGGAGGAACTTCAGAAAAAATTCAATTTTTCATTAAAAACCACTAATGTGTAATATTTTTTATTAAATGTAAACATGAATAAGATTTCTGTTAATAAAACGTTTTTTTTTTTTTCTTTTGTATATGTCAACTAGTTCAAAAGTTATTTGAATTTATTCGTGCACTAATTTCATCGAATGCAAATCTTATAATTTTTGGCCTCGCCTAATATGTATATTACGAAAAAATGCACATAATTTTTTTTGTTTCTTTTATTTATAATTTGTTTGGTGTAAAAGTTTTGCATTCCCAATTTGAAATTTTTTTATTTTAAAGCATTTTTTGTTTGCAAAATTATTAATTTTTTAAAGATTTTGCAAACGCTATTAGAGTGTAAAAATAATTATCATTTGAATTTGTTATAGACTTTTGTAATTTTGCAATTAAAAATTCAATTAGCGAAATAACAAAAAATTTTTGCAAAATGCTGAGTTAATAATTTGGTAATAAAAACATTTAATTTATTATTTTCTTAATTATTTCACCATTTTAATTGCAATTATTATATTGCAACTTTTAAAATTATATTTTGCAAAGAAAAATTTGTCATAGCCCTCACAGTGGGTTTCGAACCCAGGCCTGTAAAGAAACAACATTTTTGTATACAACAGCTCTACACTCAAAAAAAAGTCAGTAAAGTCAGCAAAATATGTTGCTGTGTCAGCAAATTTTTAGTCAGGAGCGTGCTTGCAAAAAAGTTGGTAATTTCAGCAAAAGTGTTTGCTGAAAATCAGCGAGCTGATTTTTACCACAAAAAATAGTAATCTAAGCAAAAGTTTTGCTACCACTTAATCCATTGCAAATGATAAAAATCCTTGCTAAAATCAATAAACTTTTTGCTGAATATTAGTAGACTGAAAAAACTCAAAAAATTTGTAGAGAAATTTTACTTTAGTTAATTTATTTGCTGAAAATTTAAATATATTAATTGTGTAGAGTTGATTTTTTAATTATCATTTCCGTTAAAATACATCCAGAAAAGCTGCGATATCTACATCTTGTCTATTCGGTTGTCGTCCACGCTATAATTGCGGTTATCAGTAGAGATGAGCGATATTTTCATACCGGTGATTTAATCAGTTATTGATAAATCACTGGTAACGGCAATGATCAAATATTTCAAGTCGCAGTTACACGGAATGTCGGTCTTTTAATATTTTTGTACTATTCTTTCTTGCAAACTTCATTGTGCACAGTAATACACGATTTTTTTCAATAACAGTTACTTGCTTTCACACTCTTCTGAATAAAACTTAGTTTAACGCAGTTTGTAACTGGAATACTGCTTTTAAAATGTGTGTTTTTTTTTGTTTTATTTCAATAAAGAAATAAATTATACTCGAGAAAAAGTTTTTCCGGCAAATTTTTGTTAATAAACTTTGAAATGGCTGACAAAATTCGTTTTCGGTTTAACTAAACCAAGTTTAACTGACATCTTAAAAACTCGCCATAAATATTATTTCGTTTAATTATCAGAAAATCGCAGTCTTTTCCATAGAAAAACCGTGATCACGATCACAGTTTAAAAGAACCGATTTGCAAATCACATTCACTGAGAACAATGTTACTGAAAAATCGCCGGATCGCCCATCTCTATTACAAACCCGTGATCAGGGTCACTGTTTAAAAGAACGGTGATTTGAAAATCACGATCACTGGTAGCAGCGTTATTCAAAAATCACCGGATCGCTCATCTCTAGTTATCAGCACAATTTTTGTAGCAAAATAAATTAGTAAAACATTAGTTCAAAATTAGTTTAGTGCTAAAAAAATAAAACTAAAACTTTTGCTGAAAACGGAATTTCAGCAAAAAAATTGCTGAAAACTAGTAAACTTGATATACAAGACGTTTTACTAATTTTTCTACTAACTTATTTTTTTGGGTGTACCAGTTGAGCTACTGAAGCATTGAAAATTTGTTATTAAAATTCAAAATTAAAAAAATTATTTTAGAACAATAAAAGCTTTGGAAAACTTGATTTTTTTATACAGTGCTTTTAACACCTGCCCAAAAATTGTCACATATGGCAACTTTACCAGAGTACGGGCATTAATTACCTTTTTTATAAAACAATTTTTTTTGTATACAATGCTTTTTGCTTCAATTATGTGTATATTTCATTACCATTAGGTGTACATTTCATTACCATTGTTTTAATCAATGCCAATTGAAAAAAATGCCAATGAAATTTCAATGCTAATGAAAAATACCCAAGTATGTTTGAAATACATTTTTGGGCTCCAAAGGTGGTTTTGTGCGTTCCTTTATTTTTGGGTAATTTTGACATTTTGTAAGAAGATTTTTTGCTTACACTCATTTTACCGAAATTTACGCAAAAAGTAAAGGAACGCACTTATTTATTTGAAATATAGCGGGAATTCACAGTTTAAGTGCTAATGTGCCATTGTGGTAAAATAGCATAATTTTTTAAGTTTAACCCATAAAAAGTTGTCAAATTTACGACAAACTGTGAATACCCTCATTGCCTACATTGATGAAAACATTTAACGAAAATATATTTTTCAATTAAAAAAAATTATGATAATCGTAATAAATATTGGCTACTTTGGCGGCGTGGCGTGTGTATGCATGTCAACACTAAATCATTTGCAATTCAAAATATCTGTTTAATAAACATTTCTAAATGCATAAATATATTGTTGCAGTACAAATTAAACCAAAATTAATTGATTTTTAATTCATTTTATTCAACCCACACCATTTTTTGTAGTTGTTTTAATATACAGTAGAAGTCAATTGTGTGGTGTACCTTACTGTGATTGAGTGGATGCTCATTATTCACCTCAATCATATAGTGATTCGATCGTTTAAGTGGTGGCGTTTATATGTTCTTCGTCTTAATCATCGTATCCCCATCATGTCAGGCCGTCGTGCTCAATCTTTGCCGCCACATATGCTAGATCCAGCAAAACCAGAACGTGGACGTTGCGTCACAGCCATCTGTTTTTCGTGGAAAGTAATCACTTGTATTGTATCGCACGTGACATTGGTTTTATTGGTGGTTGCGTATTGTGTTGGAGGTGCTTATTTATTTCAACGTTTGGAAAAACCACATGAAAAGGAGGTAAATTATTTTTTATTGTACATACTTATTTTAATAATTAAAAATAAAATATCATGTTAATTGCTTGTGGTGTTACGAGTATTAATATTTAAAAAAAAATTGTAATGTTTGAGCGGAAAGTTATAATTTTGGTGAAACGTCTGTTACACGTACGTTACCGCGGGTACCCAAATTTTACCAAAAGGCGTTTCTATTATCAAAATTGTGTGTAAATTGTTGTTGCTTTGGACCATATATATATTTTGGACATGCTGATTACAATGGCGTACTTTTTTTCGATATAAAGCACCGTAAGTTGTTTTTCACGTGGAAAATTTTCACTCAAACTTTAAAGGCCTTAAATAATAATTTAAATTCTGAAAATCAAAATTTTTTAATGCAATTACCAAGAAACAATCACAATAAACACAGTGTCACTTTTTCACAAGAAAAATAATAGTCTTGTATATTAAATTTGCGTGAAAACAAAGTCTACACAATTTTCACGTGGAACTCATTGTCGTGAAAAATTATTTTTTTTATATGGAGTATAACAGTTTTTTCACGTTAAACTCTAACAACTTACAGTGCTTAAGGTACAGATTTTTCGCTAAATGTCTTTAAAGTTTAGCGGTTTTCCATTTAGTTTTTTATATACAAAAATTTTCAAATGCAATCAATATACATTTTTTGTGGTGAAATGTAGGCACAGGACCTGTATTCGTATTTAGGCTTAAAATTTGATGCATAAAACTTGATATTAAAACCACTGTTCCCGTTTTATATGGATTTTTACAGTTTTATAAGGTTTTAGCCAATTGAATCGCTGAAAGCAAAATCGCCTTAATAAATGCCATGGCTTAGTAATGAAGCAATTAAAAGAAAAATATTTCAACAAAAAAAATGTAATAATCTATAGCGGCCTATACGTTTTTTAACTGCCATTTAAAATAAAAAATTTTAAATGGCAGCATAGCTTTTCTCTAAAAACTGTTCTTGCAAAATTTCAAGCAAAACAGTTTCCATTTGCAAAAGTTATCGCAATAAATACATTTTTTATTAAGGTTAGTATCGTACTAAAGACACTTTAGTATATTAAAATGTCTTTAGTACGGTACTAACCTTAGTAAAAAATGTATTTATTGCGATAACTTTTGCAAATGGAAACTGTTTTGCTTGAAATTTTGCAAGAACAGTTTTTAGTGACCCCATATTATACTAAAAGTTGGACTTTGAGGACAACTTGGAAAGCTATGCTGCCATATAAGATTTTTGGAAAGTCGCGATTTTAACGTATAGGCCGCTATAGATGAATACATTTTTTTTGTTGAAATATTTTCCTTTTAATTGCTTCTTTACTAAGCCATATCATTTATTAAGGCCGATTTTGCTTTCAGCGATTCCAAAGGAAGCAAGACGTTAATTAATAGGAAGAATTTCCTGAGTGTTGCTTCTCTTTAAAAAAAAAAAAAAAAAAAAAAAATTTGTTAAAACCTTAAAAAACCGTAAAAATCCATATAAAAAGCGAACAGTGGTTTTAACCCTCTAATGCCCAAGATCGCCAAAAGGCGATCTTCAGATTTTAAATAGGTTTTGGCTAAATAACAATATTTTATTAAACAAGTTGTATTATATCCATAGAAAACCTAAATACCTACTTTTTTTTGCCCTTAAACTTTTTTTGTATAAGGAACGGTTTTCATACGAGAAGCATGTAAAGTGAAAATTTAGAAAATTAAAAAAAATTAACTTTTTAAAACAGAAAAAAATATTTGAAAAATTGCCAAAAATACATTTACGATCTGGCGTACATTACCGATGACAACAAAGCTAGTTTAAAGTCTCTAATTGTAAAATCAGTTAAAAATTTTTCTCCAGGACTCACAGGATAACGTTTACAAATACGTTTTACAAATGTCTCTCTAACTCAAAATCTAGCCAACAGATTTCCTTCAAATTAAATACAGATTATATACTCGGAGGTAGTAGCAAGCAGAACTAATTTCGTCATAATTTATTGATGTTTAGTGCCAAATTCGCCAAATTTCGTAATTTTCAAAAAGCGATAATCGCCATAACTTTTGAAATAACAAAAATTGATCAACAATTTTCGGTACGTAATTTTATTTACAGTGTTATTTACAGCAAAAACCGAATTTATTTGACTACTGGGTTTCAAGATACGTCTTCAAATTTTGTTGTGCTATATCGCCTAAATAAAGAGATAAATTAAAATTTTAATAATTTGTTCAATAGTAGATTTTCAACACCAAAGATATGGTTTAAATATTATTGTAATCAGAAGAAAGAGCATTAGAGGGTTAATATCAAGTTTTGTGCATCAAATTTTAAGCCTTTAAGCCTAACTATAGTAAATGAAATTGCTTCATAGATTTTATGAAGATCTTCATTGGATGAATGATTTATTCATTCGACGAGTGGCCTATTAATTTTATAAAGAGTTTCATTAATTTTATGAACTTTTCATAAACACTGACTTTAATGAAACCTGTTTCATAGATTCTATGAAAAGTTTCAATGGACGAGTTCCAGTGAGAATTTTCATTGAAACTATGAAGAAATTCATTACTGAAGTGATGAAAATTCTCTCAGTGTAAACTGGAGTGGATAAATAAAAAGTATTTAGCAAATCCAAAAAGCGTCATAAAATTGTAGCATATTTTACGGATGTAGAAAATATATCTAATGAAAAAATTTATTAAATTAAAAACTTTCATAAAATTTTATAATAAGCTTAATTCAATTAATGAAATTCCTTATTAATGTTTCAAAAAACTAATATGATTTATCAAAAAATTTCATGGTCCAAAATTAAAAAAAAAAAATTAAAATTATAAAAGGTAATTTTCACAGTATGGAAATTAATGCGCATCCCTAAAACTCAGCCTTATGATTCCATAAAACTATTGTATTTGAGAATTACACGTTTTATATAAAATTCTAATTGTATGAAAATTTTTAAAAATGAATGAAATGACGATATTTTACAAAAAAAAAAAATAAAAAAAGTAAATACTATTGGAACAATTTCATATATATAAAGAACATTTTCATTTAATTTATGAAAATCTAATTTATGAAATTCAATGAATTTTTTTAACGAAAATATGAAATTTTATGACAGAAAAGTTATGAAAAATTTCATTATATATATTATATACACAATAAAATTCTTCATTGATTCTATGAAATTATATCATTAGTATCATGAAGGATAATTCTTTTCGAGTGTTATATGAAAACCCCTAATTATTTTCTTTCGATTACAAAAAGCTACTTTTTTTTGGAAAAATGTCCTTTTTTTGGAAAAAGGTATTTTTTTTTGGAAAAATGTACTTTTTTGGAAAAAGGTACTTTTTTTTGAAAAAGGTAGTTTTTTTGGAAAAAGGTACTTCTTTTGGAAAAAGGTAATTTTTTTGGAAAAAGGTACTTTTTTGGAAAAAGGTACTTTTTTTGTCCCCTTTTTGCCCCTCCCGATAAGAATTTCCAAAAACGGACGTCTACACCGGTCGAGGAACCTACATACCAAATTTCAACTTCATAGCTCCAGCAGTTTGAGCAGGCCGTCAAGGGGGAGACTTTTTCCACTTTTTGCCCCTCCCTGTAAAAATTTCAAAAAAATTCCGTCTTGGTGGATGTCTAAGATAGTGGAGGAACCTTTATACCAAATTTCAACTTCCTACCTCCAGCAGTTTGGGCAGGCCGTCAAGGGGGCTCTTTTCCCCTTTTTAACCCCCATTTTTACAACGTCCCTGTCCAAAATTCTTGAAAGTACTTTCTAGAAAAGTTAGCCCCTACTCCAAGGAACACATATCTAAAATTTCAGCTTTCTAGCCAAAGGGGTTTTGGCAGGCCGTCAAGGGGGAGACTTTCCCCCTTTTTGCCCGTTCCGGTAGGAATTTCCAAAAATCCCGTCTTAGCGGACGTCTACGCCGAAAGAGGAACCTACATAACAAATTTCAACTTCAGCGGTTTGGGCTGGGCGATGTTGAGTCAGTCAGTCAGTCACGTTATTCTTTTATATATGTGACGCGCAAAATAGAAAGGGACCTAAGGATAGAAAGGGACCTAAGGTCAGGAGAGCATGGGATCGGTCTCATACGATGCTCAGATGTTGTCCACAAAAAAAAAAAAAAAATTGATTTGTTTACCCTTAGGTCCCTTTCTCTATGCGCTGTCACATACTTCAGCCTATTTAAGATTTGAGGCAAAAATTCCAAACGATTTTTTTAATTTTTTTTTAATTGTTTAACCTAAATGAATGTTTTTTGTTAGATTCGAGATCATACCAGTAAATGACAGAGAATAAAAATTGAAAAAGCTGCCTGACATTCTAATTTAAATAAAACGAGTAAAGAAGTTAAAGACGGGCATGCCAACAATATAATACCCTACACCGTCTGGTTAAAAACCAACTAATATTTGGATCCGAAATTCAAAAAGGTTAAAATGGACACTTGTCAAAATTTTCTATAAAATGATAAAATAAGAGAAAATCGGAAACATAGTTCATATAGGCGATAGGTCAAAATATGTACCGATCCTTGGGACCATATGAGTCAGCGAACCAAATTTCATTGAAATATCTTCGTATTTGCGAAATATCTTAATATTTGCGACTTGTAGAGTGAGCACAAGAATGCATGGACAGACAGACGGATGGACGGACAGACAGACGGACATCGTTAAACCGAAACAAAAAGTGATTCTGAGTCGATCGGTATATTAAAAGGTGGGTCTAGCTCCAATATTTTTTGGTGTTACAAACATCAGCACAAACTTATTATACCCTATCCACGTAGTGGTTTAGGATATAATTATTTTTTAAAACCATGTTTAACTTGAATATAATTGTGTTCGTTCTTTTAGGTCAAAAAAGACATACATCGTATGCGTTTAAATCTTACCGAAAAAATTTGGACCCATTCAGATAATCTAACGTTTTTAAGTGAAGAAACCTGGATCAAAGAGGTCAAAGATGATTTACAGTTGTTCGAGAAACAAATATTAACAGCCATGAAAACTCATGGTTGGGATGGTAATGAAGATTTAGATGAATCGCAATGGACATTTGCTGGATCATTATTTTATTCAATAATAGTTATAACAACAATTGGTAAGAAATGAACAAAAACTTATTAGCGGTATTCACGGTCAGTCTAGCAAAAGATACCTGGGACTAGTACTATAGAAAACCAAACCCAAAATATACATACATACACTCTCAAAACAATTCCGTTGTGACAACCGAATTTTTTCCAACCGATTTGGGTCGGTTGTCGCAACCGAATTGAAATCGGATTCGGTTGCCTTAACTAAATTCGGTTGGCAAAAATTCCGTTGTCAGAATGGAATTGTTCTGCGAGTGTACACACAGGAAAAAAATTGCCAACCGAATTGCCAAGCCTATGTTGGTTGCTACAGCCAATAATAAATTTGGTGAAACCATATTGGAATGTGATTCCTAAATATTTTGGGTAGTGCAACTAAAATTCAGTTGTATAAACCGAATTTTGTTGTGATAACCAATATTCAGTTGTATCAACCAATTTTAGTAGATGTAACCGAATTTCAGTTGGAAAATGGCATATTTTTTCTCTGTGTGTATGTATTTTGAAATTGATTTTTTAGGTAGCCCACGATTTACTCCTTTGTACTCGATTACGCGGTCCCATTAAACCGCGTAAATCGTGGAGGATTACCTGATTTTTTTTCTACAATATTAGACCGAGTACTCTTTTTAATAGGCTTATTGTGAATACAGCTGTTATATACAAAATCTTAAGTAAAAAAAATGAATAATTGGTTTAATCTAATAATGGAATGAAGAATACACTATTTCCAACACAGAAAAAAAAATCATAATTAATTCACTTATTATATCATATTTAAATTAGCATATAATTTTTTACTAACATCTTACTAATATTTAGCAACAAAAATCTGTTAACTTCAGCAGCGTTTTGCAAGATCATTTAGGAAAAAATTTTAAACTTTTTTCTAATAGTGATACAATTGGAAATAGTATAAAGATGGAAGACGAAATCGAATGCATAAAATAAATTATAATTTCTTAAGATTTTTCGCTACCTTATCATCTACTTTTTTATTAATAGATTTAACGCTAGCACTTTTTCCTTCCACTTGGGCAGGGTATTCATCATAACCGCTGCCGTAGTTAGGAGAACCATTAAAATTTGGTTGAGGATTAGAATTAAAACCAGGATTTAAATTAGCTAAACCATAACCTTCGGTATATTGAGGATTTGTAGGATATTGTACACCCGGATATTGCGATTGAGGGTATTGCGTTTGAGGATATTGAGCACCAGCAAATTGTTGTGTATTAGGATATGAAGGCTGTCCAGGGTACTGTCCAAAGCCATTATTTAAACCATTGTAACCAGGAAATCCAGGATTACTATTTGCACCAGGTCCTGGAAAATTTTGTGGATTGAATGAAGAACCAGCATAACCCGGATATCCTCCTTGACCGCCAGGGAATGTTGTTGGTCCTAAGCCAGCGGGATATTGTGCATACGGTCTACCTATGATACCCGTTGGACCCCCGGGACCAACTAATATGCCATTACCACCATTACCAGGAAAACCTCCACCAATTTGTGGATAATTATTAAAGCCATTAAATTGACCACCAAATCCTAAATTTCCACGATTTGGTAAATAAGGGCTATTTTGTTTTATCGGTTCATCATTTGAATCAGTATAATCGTCTATATCATCATTTTGTTCTTCTCCCGGTATAGGTTTTTTTGTAGTAGGTTCACGATCACGTTCAGCTCTAGCATATTGCCGCTCATCCGTATAGTATATCCTTTTATTAGATGCGGGATAATAACCACCCAGTTCTTGATTTTTCGACTTTGACCAAATCCATTTATCATCGGCATATGTTAAATTTAAAATAACCGTTAAGGAAATTAAAATAACACTTATTTGTTGCATTTTTTAGAAATTTTGTATTCTTTTATTTTTATTTTACGGCTTTTTTTGCGATTCTTTTCGATGCGTTCGTTTACTTGCGTGGGTGTTTACAGAATAATTTGTTGAAATTGTTATTCTGTGACTTTTATAAAATTTATTACATTTTTTGTTTGTTGTTAAAATGAAAATCACCCAAGTGTGTCCACATGCCAACAATAAACCACTAACCAGCCAACATGAGACAAAAGAAAACGTCATTGTTATATTATAGCAAGATTTTGGGACAGCACAACAAATTAACCATAAACATCTAAATCCATTAGGGAAACTCTTTTTTAAAACCTTCCCAATAGCACATGCGCGGCTCCATAGCAAATTTTTATTTCTGTCACTATAGCCCTATTCACAATCTTGTGCAAATGGTCTTGCATCATTGCATTTGCAAAGTGGTAGAGTATAATTTTACTTTACACTAACAAAATATACAGAGTTGAATTTGCTACACCTTTGCAAATATACAACACCAAAAACCAATAGTTTATATTTACTATGCGTATGCAACACTTAATTGCAAACTGCTGATAGCTGTCGGCTGAGTTGAAATAAAAAAATTAACTACTAATGACTAAACTAATAAATTTAAATTAATAAATTTCTAATTAAAAAAATAAACGCTAAATTCTAAATAAAAATTTGACGCGTTTTTCGACATAAAATTTATTGTAGCGAAAATGTCAGTATAAATTAATTTTGTTTTTAACTAATCAGCTGTGAATTTCGTGCTCGGCAACAAATGTTGCTAACAAACATAAGACCGTTCACAATTGATAGTGAATATTTGCAATTGCACCATTTTGCAATCTCAAATGCACATGATTGTGAATAGGGCTAGAGTTTGCTGTTCGGTTTTAACCGAAACCGAAATCGCGGTTTTTGAGGCCTCAAAACCGAAACCGAAAACCGACAACAATAAGTCGGTTTTTAGCAAATACATAAAGCAATTAAAATAATTCATTAAATTACATATTACTGAGCCTAGGATTTCGAAAAGGATTCAGCTCTTATTTTACATAATTCTGTATTTAATTATAATGATCAATTTCTCCATTAAATATTACTTTAAAGATTTTTTGTTTTTACTACTGGAGATAATATAAGCTGAGGATTACAATTTTAGAAAAAAATTGCACCAAAAGTCATGTAGTTTAAGAGATATAGAGTTTCACGTATTCAGTTCAGATTCTCACCGTTTATATTTCAAAAAGTAATATTTCGTAGTCCGAGAAATTTATTGTATAAAATTTCAACTTTATATTGTTTTCAACAAATTGTTTAATTCCAAATTCCAAACTCTTTAAAAATAGTTTAATCTGCCAAAAAAAAAGAATAAAAAATTTTAATTTATAACGGCTTCCGCGTTTTTTCCCCAGCAATAGTGTTATTGCTATTATTCGAGTGAGAAGTTCAATCGAATTTTAATAAATATCTTGAATGTATTAAAATATTTAATTGTTATACATTAGGGCGGGTCGATTTAATAATCGCCCATGCCTCAGTGAAAATCGTATTCTAGGGATCAAAATAAGAAACTTTGCCGAAGGAACCATACCTCTAAAACGAATTCTACTACCCCCAACTGTTGACTTTTGTCCCGTAGGGTCAAGTTTTGAAAAATCCCACTTTGACCCATTTAGAGTGCCCCAATCGAGTCCAAATGTATGACCGACCCCCACTAACTTTGGAGGGCCGATCCACCCATGCCAGTGGTACACCCCCTGGAACTCCCCTGGGGGGTTCCCCATACAAACATTTTAAAAAATCACCATTTTTGTAACTTTATTTTATTATTTTTTATTTATTTTATTTATTTTTATTATTTTATTTATTTTTTCTCTTTAGAAATTTATTTAGTCAGAACATATGTAAATGAAAAAATTAATTTAACTTAGTAATAGAAAAGAAAAAATGCCCAGACTTGAAAGCAAAAAAGACTTCAAACAGTAATTTTTTTTATTTTCTTTTCTATTACTAAGTTAAATTAATATTTTCATTTACATATGTTCTGACTAAATAAATTTCTAAAGAGAAAAAATAAATAAAATAATAAAAATAAATAAAATAAATAAAAAATAATAAAATAAAGTGCCAAAAATGGTGATTTTTTAAAATGTTTGTATGGGGAACCCCCCAGGGGAGTTCCAGGGGGTGTACCACTGGCATGGGTGGATCGGCCCTCCAAAGTTAGTGGGGGTCGGTCATACATTTGGACTCGATTGGGGCACTCTAAATGGGTCAAAGTGGGATTTTTCAAAACTTGACCCTACGGGACAAAAGTCAACAGTTGGGGGTAGTAGAATTCGTTTTAGAGGTATGGTTCCTTCGGCAAAGTTTCTTATTTTGATCCCTAGAATACGATTTTCCCTGAGGCATGGGCGATTTTTTTGCCTCCCCACAAATCGACCCAGCCTATTATACATACATATTAAATGATTTTAAAACAATTCTATTAATATCACAAGAAAACCGAAAAATAACCGAAACCGCGGTTTTTATAATTTTGAAAAACCGCAACCGCGGTTTTAAAATTTTTCGGTTTTTAGCAAACTCTAAATAGGGCTAATATCATTTATATTTTCAATTCAATTTTGCATTTTTTTTTGTTGCTAATTTAACTGAATTTTAAATTGTCAAAAACTCTTTTTTTGAATGTCAAGAAAAATCAAGCTTTTTCTTCTGAATGTCAAGCTTTTTGCCAATTTCGATCTGGCAAGCCTACCTGCACCATACTTTGTATAATATTTGGGCATTTTAGTCCCTTATGTAGTTAACAACTTTTAACATTTCTTTTGAAATTCTATTGGAAATGCTGTATTTAATATCTAAATATTTAATTTTAATTTTTTTTGTAAACAAGCCAAAAGAGTTTTCAAATTTACTTGAAAAGAGCTAACGTTTTCAAAATGCTCGATTTATTTTTTGGAAAAGAGCCTTTTTTTTTGTGAAGCTCTTTTTCATTTTTTGAGCGTAATCATTGAGCTGGCTTGTTTTAAAAAATTGGTGAAGCTATATTTTTTAGCTACCCGAGTAATAAAGAGTATATATAACATATAAAGGGTTCTTCAACAGGGACGCTACAAAAGTAGAAAGACAGGGACAGCAAACGACGCCATATTTCTTGCCGCTCTTTTGACATTTCTCTTCAGTAAGGTTTGCCATTTCATGATGGAAAGATATACGAGCCAACGAGTCGAAATTATTAAAATTTACTACCGAACTTCGGAGTCAGTGGCCTCAACGTTAAGAGCGCTACGTCCAATTTATGGTCGTCATAATGAATGGCTTCGTCAATAAACAAAATATGCGTTATTGGTCAGACAGCAATCCACACGTACTCCATGAGTCATCATTTCATCCCGAAAAAATTACGGTTTGGTGCGGTTTATGGGCCGAAGGCGTCATTCGGCCGTACTTCTTCCGTTATGATCAAGACCGGCACGTTACTGTGAATGGGAATCGCTACCGTTCAATGATAACCGAATATTTTTAGCCCCAATTGGATGATATGGATTTGGAAGACACGTGGTTCCAACAGGACGGCGCCACAAGCCACACAGCGAATGTCACAATCAATTTATTGCAAACCAAGTTTGGAGAACGTGTTATCTCACGAAATGGTCCAGTCGATTGGCCGCCTCGGTCGCGCAATTTGACGCCGTTGGACTATTTCCTGTGGGGCTACGTCAAATCTATGGTCTATGCCAACAAGCCAGCGACGATTGATGAACTTCGTACGAATATCGAACGTGAAATTGCAGCAGTATCGGCCGATTTATGCTTGAAAACCGTCGAAAATTGGGTTCAGCGTCTGGACTTCTGCAAGCGTGCCCGTGGTGGCCATGCAAAAGAGATCGATTTCCATACATAATGGCATCGAACGTACTTTCACAGGAATAAAGAATTTCATTGATATCCAAAACCGTTTTTGTTTTATTTAAAAAAACTTTTGTAGCGCTCTTATTGAAGAACCCTTTATTTATTAACATAAAAATATATGTTTATATAAAATAATGTAAGCGCCCTTATATGTTTTTATATGATGATATATTAGAAAAATATTTAGAATTTTTCTCATATGTAACCATATTAAATCATATATCAATATTAGCTTCATCGTAAATTGTTTATATAGGAATATATAATTGATAATATAGCTAAAAATTTTATATATGTGACCTTCTCCGAGAAAAGGGACCCAGTGTGTCAAAAAACGGGTTTGGACTTAAGAGTGGATTCTCGTACCTAAAAGGGTGTAGAATAAGATGAAATGAGTTTAGAGTTCTGATAAAAATTTATTTACCCCATAAAAACGTTCAAAGTGATAATGCGTGTTCAAAGTGATAATGCGTGTTCAAAGTGATAATGCGTTATGAAACTGCGTTCTTCTCAAAACTTCGTTTTCACACACTAGGTCCCTTTTCTCGGAAAAGGTCAAATATAAAGATATACGAAAAATATGTTCGATTTAATTTTATATATTAGTTAATCTGGGAACCAAGTTCGAAGCTCAGCTTATCCGATTAAGGCAAAAACTATTTTTTTTTGTATGTTTTACTCAACTTTTTCAATTAAATTAATATTTTCTGATTTGTTCTGACTTTTAAAACATTTAAAAAATCCATATCGAAAAAAATTAACATTTAAAATCATGATCGTAATAGGTTAATAAGTTCAGCCGTGTTGCATACCATTGGTGAAGTATTTCAAGTACCTTTCCAACGACATATATTTTGTTTATATTAGAGAAATAAGCCACTGAATATTGTTATCGTATATGAGTGATATCAAAAAATGTGATAAAAACCGTGTAACCACCTAATTTCTAATGCATGGATTACATTTGAGTTACATATTTCGATATATATCAGCGCATTGTCACCTGTTTTACAAAATTTATAACAATCTGACCAATATTTGGTTAATATATAAAATTTGTGACCAATTTTATAGGCCAAATGTAAACTCCGTAACAAGTAACTCATAAGGTTTTTTAACTTTAATAGCTTATATTTTAATAACCAATAAAGCTAAACACTAACTGTAAGAATTTTTATGAAGAGGAAAAGTGCCGTTTTTAATAAAAATTAATACATTTTACAAACTTTTTCGTATATCTTAGCTACCACGACTTCAACTCTGTAACGATTTTTCGTTATAATTTTTGATAAAAATGCATATACCAGAATTTTGGAGTTATCTATTATTTATATTGCGAAAAGCATAATGTCATTTATACTCAAATGATCGTTGGACTGTAAGTAATCATCTAATATAACATACTTGAAGCTTTTCTGCAGCATGTAACATTCTCGAGATGAAAAAGGATGTCTTTAATAAGATTTGAAAAAATGTTGTAAACTCCGTTCCTAATTTTTACACTAAACTATTTAACGAGTAAGAAAAACAATGTCATAATTGGGTTTACCTTGTAGGCATCATGTGATTTTGTTTCCGAAAAAAAATTCTGACAAAGCGTTTCTGAAAGAAAACGAAAAAAGTAACCAAATGTAAACTCCGTAACTGTAAACTCCGTAACCACAATTGTTTGCATCAGGTTTCATTCAAATAAATGTTTATAAATGTTTAAAATATTTTAAAATAACCATAAACAGAGGTGATTCAACTAATATTTATGCGTCAAAAGACGATTCAACTAATAATTTTGCGTCAAATCAAAAAAAGTTATCAGTTTTTTACCCTAAGCTGCTGCAGCGAAAAACGATTGATTTTGCATTTCATTGGTTTTGAATCGATATTTCGAGTCGTTACTGACATTAGTTTAACAAATTAAATTTGTTTCACACAATTTAAGAATTTTTTGATCGCGAAATGTTATGTTTTTAATATATTATTTTGTAACTGCGCAACCGCTGTTTGGATTTTAAAAAATTTTATATTTTTGAAAAGCATTTAAAAGGACCAAAAATACAAAATTAAGAAAAAAATAAAATTTTTTTTTCGCGGAATGAATTGTATTTTTATTCGCGAAACCGCCAATTTGATAAATACAAATTATATATCATTGGAAAGCAAATTGAAAACCCAAATACGAAAAACTAATAAATTGAAGAAAATTCGTACGCAATTTTTTTGTTATATCTTTTGCTTGCAGAAATGTAAACTCCGTTACAACAAAAAAAATTAAAATTATGCAAAAAAAGTTATTGCGACAACTTGTAGAAGAGATTTTTTGCAATTAGGTTTATAATGACTAAACTTACTTAACTTAATTTATCACATTTTTTGATTTCACCCATATATAATAAGATATAATTTGCAGCTCTATAACTCGGGAACTATGAGCCACCAACAAAAAGGAAGAGCATTGCTGGGCTAATCATTTCTTTCAAAATAAAAAAAATCCATTGTGGAAAATATTTCTAAGTTGAAAAAAAACCATGTTTGGAAAGAAATTTTCAAAGTCTTCAATAGTTACGCCTTATCAACAGTAGCCTGTGGGTCAATGGTAGTGGGTGCGACGTGAAATCAGAACGTTATATGTTCAATCCCTGCTGCACTCCGATACAAAGTGTTTTTTTATTACTTAAATTTAATCATATCCTATTGTATTAACACCAGTAGTAAATGGTCAAACTAGTTCAATTTGAACCAGTTGTGTACTAGTTAAATACGATCTATGTGGAGACTGTTTAAAAAAAATTACCTGAATTAAAATATGAGATTTGAAATTATTATTTTTTTGCATTTTTAATTAATAAAAAAATTAGAGTTTGTAAATAAACACCAAAATTTTGTTGTTGTGAATTGAACTGAGGTGTAAATCAACTGGTAAAGTACTGGAGCTAAAGAGTCGGTAGTTTGTCGGTAGAATCTAATGAAAAATGACAGTTAAAACAAAGGTATATGCAGTTAAAAAGGCGACAAAGGTATTTATTTACCCTTAAAATAACTAAAACTTTTGTTATTTTTAACTGTTTAAAAACAACTAACAAATGCTTTAAAAATATCTACCATTGTCGTAAAATTAACTGATAAATTTTAACTACAAAAATTTAAATACAACTGACAAAATCGGTAAATACTACTGTTTTTCACAGTCAATTCTTTTTGTTTATAAAAGTATATTTAATTTAAAAAAAAAATCATTTTTTTTCTCTGGATTACAAAAATATGTGTTATTACTTCAGCCTATTTAAAATTCGAAGTAAAAATTCCAAACCGTTCTCCAGTTATGTATTATGCTTTCATGCATTGGAGATACAATACAAATTTCTGATTTTTATTTGCAAACTAGAAATATATCAATAATAACAAATATAAACTAAACAAGAATTTTTAAAATTCAAAGAAATTTTTTATTTTTGAATAACTAACAAAAACTACTGTTTACTGTAAAAATACTGTTTTGGTAGTTGTTTATGATATTAAAAATAACTGATTTAAACAACTGTTACAAAATTCGTTAGTTTTTTCTTAAATAACCGTCATAAAAGTTTTTTTGCTTTTTTCTATAGAAATACAACTGTAATTGCTGTTAAAAACGACAACTACTGATTACTACACAAACAACTGTCATGTAGTAACTATCAAACTTTTTTGAGTGTAGTTTAGTAAATTACCACTTTCGTTTTTAATATGCAATACATTCAGTCACTTCGGAACTGGTTCCGCGAGTGTCACATTAGTACCAGTTTCGCTCCTTGTTTTTCGTCCTTAAATTGTAATTTCCAAACTAGTTCTACAACTAGTACCAAAGTGGGAGTTTAGCGACAATTGCCCCCATCCCTATGTCATCTCCATGTTAAATTCTACAGTTGTTTGTATGGAGAGGCGGTAGAACTCGTACTAGTTGCCTGGTTTAAATAAACTAGTACATAACTGCCCTAGGAAAAATGATTTTTATATGATCATTTATGATTTTATACAATTATAACTTGTCGAGTATTGTGAAACATATATTTTTATATGATTATATCAAAAGATATTTAATTACATAAAATTATATTAACCAGATCCACGATTTTTCGGAAGAAGAAAAGAAATAAAAAAAGTTAGTTTGGCATTTCTGACTTAAGTTCACACTAGATCACTTCCAAAAGAGTTCCAATTTGAAAACCAACATCTGATTGTTAACGGCAATCGAAATGACCTTAAAGTACAAAAAACCCTGTCTGAGGTTGTTAGCAGATTTTTAAACTTTTGGAAAGAATGGTAAAAATCTGTTTCGAAAAGAAATATTGCTAAGACTCTGGGGCTCCTGCATGTATATTAAAATTACAAAAGTATAGGACTAACAAAAAATATTGTTCAGTAAAAATTTTCTGAATCTTAAATAGTTTTTCTACAGCAGGAAGAATTTAAAATTAGATGGTTTCTCTATATAAATATAATTTTCTTGACCGCAAAAGGCATTAGAATCTGAATATTTATCAATATAAAAAAATATTTTCAAAATCTGAAGGCATTTCTGTGAAAAAATTTCACATAATTGATGATTTTTCTAACGAAATAGTTAACAAAACCTACAATATTTCGTATAATAGCTAAACTTTCTGTAGAATCTGATATGTTTTAGCCTCAAAATCTGAAATTATTTCTATAGAGAACGTTCCTAATATATCTCCAAATTATGATTTTTTAATTTCTTTGCTGATTTAAAGCCTTTGAAATGGCGACTGTATGAAATGCATAGTTTTTTTTTATTAATAATTCAATATATCAATAAAAACCATGGTTTGTCAACACTAATCCCAAAACAGAAATAACGATTTAGAATGCATTCAAATAACTACAATTAACCTAAAAATACCATTAACGAAATAACTTAAAATATCACTAACCGCAAAATACTTTAACGAAATTATTAAAAATACCGTTTAACCTAACAGACCGTAACTCAAAAATTTTAAATATCCTAGGGACCATCATTTACCTTAAAATAGCACTAATGGCTGGTTTACATTGTAAGATTTTCGGTGTGATTTTGAAATCCAGCCTATATGTTTTGCATGTGTACTAAAGCAAAATCATACCAAAAATCGTACAGTGTAAACTAGTAATAACGAAATAACTTAAAAAGCCTTAAAATAATCAAACGAAATAACTTTAAATACCGGTAACTCTAAAACAACTTAACGAAATAACTTATACCGATAACCTTAAAATACCCTAACGAAATATTTATGAAATAACGTTATCCATTAACACTAAAGACTGGTTTACACAGATTTTCGGAAAGATTTTGCAACCTTGTCTATATGTTTTGCATGTGTACTAAAGCAGAATACTAACGAAAATCTTATAATGTAAACTGGCCTTAACCTTATGAATCGTTTGCCAACTCTGATAAAAACCCATAATGCATGTTAAAAACAAAAAAAAAAATCTAGCACCTTTTTTAGCACTTTTTATTTTGAATCTAGCACTTTCTAGCACTTTTTTTTCGACGATCTAGCACCTTTTCGCATTTGTCTTATGGCAACACTGGCCGTTTGCTATTGGGTTTAAATGTCTTTTTCGCTAGAATTAGGTATAGCGGTTGCCGTAGTCTACGGACTACGTCCTGTTTCTCCATACAATTTTGCAGCACCCTATTGAATAGGGATGATTTTCAGTAAAACATGCATTATTCTCATTGATTAATCCCTAATGCCCAAAGTCGCCAAAAAGCGGTCTTCAACTCTTAAGTATTTTTGGACTAAATAAAAATTGTTTATTATATTGAGATTATAAAATCAATTATAGTTATGTTCTTGTTTAATTTTTTACGATTACCTATTATATAATAAATTTTATAATCTGGCAGATTATCGGATAATCTTTAAAAATTAATTTAGAAATAAGTGTCATCCTTATATCCATATATTATGTCAACATAAATTATAGACTTAACAAGAATTGATTCATAATTTAGCTTGTTTTTTACTTAAAAGATATTTCAGAATTATCAGTTATTTGCAATTCCTTTGATTATGAATGAGTACACGCTTCAATTGAATTTTGCTTGAATGATCACGTAATGTACGTATTTATGTAAACGTGATCTCGTTAATCACGTAAAGTTTCTAATTGTTAATGTTATTATTTTTATTGATAAAAAGTAATTTATTTCTGAGAATATGAATAATCATAACCTTAATAAAAGATTGTTGACATTTTTATCAGAAAAATCCCATTAAGATCATTAAACCATTGTTTTTCTGAAAGGTGTAAATACCAAATAACGGAGAATGCTTACCAACACTGGAAGTACTGGCAGATTTGAATCACAATATCTTAAGAATGAACATTTTTTGAACTAAAGTTAGATAACCTAAATGGCAATTATAAATTGCAGTTAAAATAGTCGATATTAAAAGGCATGTCTCTAAAGAACATATAAAATAAGAACTTGATTATTTGCCGCAAACTTGAAGTCATTCTAATTTTTTAATCCCGTGTGATGATTTGTGAAGCAAAATCGAAATATTGGATTTAATATAAAATAAATTGAATTCATAAATTTTAAACTACACTAAACTCCCCAGTCAGAAGTCGCCAGTGGTACAAAAAATCAAGCACTAGCATACCACTGGGTAACCACGGTATTAAAAATAAATGACTGGCAGAGCACTCATTTGCCAGCGTTTGCGAAAAGCGTTTTACCAGTATTTTTTTTACAAAAATTTCGGTGGTTTATAAAAAAAAGCAACTGGCAAAGAATTGGCTTAGAGTGATATGCCAAGGTTTGCAACCAGTGGTTATCCAGTGCTACCTAGCCAATGCTACCAGGCGAACAAAAATCAATTCACTGGAAAACCAATGATTTTATAAAAATGCTGACGCTTCGTTAAAAAATGTTTGTAGTCGGAAGGTTCCGAGTTCAAATCCGGTTGCAAGTAAAAAATTTTTTTTGGATTTTATAAAATCAATTTTTTTGTGGGAAAGCTCCTTCAAGACCAACTTTTTTTTTGCGCTCCCAACACTGGCATACTAGTTACTAAAAATTGTTTGCCAGTACTAGCATTTTGGCACAGCCAGTAGTTGTTCAGCTATTATCACTCATTTATGTGTTTAGCCATCAAATATTATATGTCTCGTTAGCTCAGTGGGTAGAGCAATCGTCTGCCAATCTGACGGCCTGGGTTCAAATCACGCCAGGACCAAAAAAATACATATGAACTTTTTTTTAATTTTATTTTGGAAAATATATTTCCAGACCACCTATTTATTGGTTTTGCCAGCGTTTTGCCAACGTTTAAAAATTTTGTTCCTCCAGTGCTTTTCCGGCGCTTTTTGAAAATCCGGTCCTTTTGTTTAATGATGTTATCATTTTGGGAATTGGAAAGCACTTTTTGCCAGTAATTGTAATACCTGTTAAAGTGCTTTGCCACCGCTTTGCCGTTTGTATTTTTCTGACTGGGTCACCATTAGAATATTTTATTTGAATAAACTCAAAATTGCTTAATTATTATTTTTATTTTTTTAAGCGTCAATGAAACTATGACGTATATAAATAAAATAATAAATATTTTTTTGGATAAGTACACTTAATTGCACATGATATAAATTATCTACCTACAAATACAAATACAGATATATTTTTTCTATTTATTAAAAATAAAATGTAATTTAACCAAAAACTTTGAGCTTGACCTCTGAAAAATCATAACATGAATATAAAAAAAGGAAAAACCTAAATATTATTAAAACAACAGAAAGCAAGGTCATTTGATAATTAAAACTTCTCAAAATAATTCCCATAAGAATTTTTTTTATTTTTTAAGTTTGTATAATAATATGTATATCGTCCGTTAACATGATAATAGTACACTCAAATAAGTTTTGTCGGTAGAATTTACTGAAAATGACAGTTAAAAACAAAGATATGCCGTTAACTAAAAATTGACAACATATTTTAAAGTGAAGTTTTTTTCGTTAATGTTAATTAATAATAATAATATGGGCATTTCCCCCGAAAGGTCCACCAAGACTAAAATATTAAAAGTTCTTGAAAACACTTTGTTTTGTCATACTTTGATAGGGAAACAATCAAATTTAAATAACGTAAAAAGATTTTGCATTTATTCATAACCCATTTCGAGGTATTCGAATGCAAAGTCGCACAAGCGCATTTTTTCTAATTTGGATATTTCTATTGCACATTTTGTTTTGATAAAAGTTCCCAGCAAAACCTTTCATTACCATGTAATGAGTTTTAGGTATTTAAATCTTAAGTGTTCACTAGTTACCTTTTAATTACTAAACTACTTATTTTAACATGGTGATGTCATTGGAGGAAAGTCATTACACTGATGTTACCTGTAAGTAGTTTATCAGCTGTTCTATAAATAGATGTTGAATATAGATTTTAAAAAATATAAAAATTTAAAAAAAAAAATTTAACCAATAGGAGCTGCCACGTATTGATCAGCGTACCCCACGATTGTCAGGCAAACACTCTAACCATTAGACCACGACATCACTATGATTTTTATTGCTTTAACTTTTATTGCTTTAACATGTCTATTTTTCACAAAACTTGTTGTTATTAAATACTGCTTAATGAACATCAACATTTCTATAAATAGATGTTTAATATAAATTACAAGAAAAAAAAAACAACAATGGAAGCTAACATGAGTTGAGCAGCGATCCTCATGTCTGTCAGGCAAAAACGATAACCACTAGGCTACGCCATAGTTATGGTTTTTAATTATTTAGAACATATATTATTGGTTTCAGCTATTGTGAAATAGTAATGTGTGGGGTATAGTTATCGGTAACTCATTACATTCAGTTTAAAAGTAATTCAACGGGTAATGAGATATGCGATCTAAGTAATGCATGTAGTAATGACCAGTCATTACCAAGGTTTTGCTGGGTTTTTAAACAGAGACGTTATGCATTGACTTTTGCTCTCTAAATATTTCTAAAGGTACAAAGAGTCATAAAAGAATGCATAAGAAACAATGCGATTGAAAATAACTGTAAGTTTTTGATTTGCATTGTCGCATATTTCGATGTTGAAAAACAACATTTGTTATCAGTGCGTCGAAAGTACACGCAGAAAGCTCATCAAATATTGATTACAAACAGAGATTTTTTATACAATTAAAATAAAAAAACATACCTGAAAAATAAGAATTGTGATCTTGGTACTTATACACATATTTGAAACGCTTCAACTTTCACCACCTTTCACTTCTTCTCTATCCCCTTTCCAAAGGAAGCGACACGTTAATTAATAGGAAGAATTTTCTGAGTGTTGCTTCTCTTAAAAAAAAGGCACCAAATATGCATTTAAAGTCAAAATATGCAAAAATATGCAATTACAAATTGATGCCATTTTGTTCTAAATTTGATGATTCGGATAAATAATTAGTCCATATTAGTTTTGGACTATCGAGAAAAAACATGCATTTGCAAGAAATTCCTTGCCCTAGTTATTATATTAAAATAAATGCCTTGAATACTTCTGTCGATTTAAAAAGAGCAACAGAGACAACATAAATCTCATGATGGAAAAAAATGTCCCGTGCGACAGTGAATAAAATTAAATTAAAAAAATAATATGAATCGTTTTTGTGTAAAATTAAAGACATTAATGCACAACAGTGTAAAATTAGTCACATTGAAATATTGCCTCAGGTTTCGCTGAAATCGGCATTTTAATTGTTAGCCGCGAAAACCACTTCTGTTTTTGTCCCGTGCGAATGCCTTGTTTTTTTACAATTATCTTGAAAACGAAAAATTGCTAAAAATCGACCTCAGCACCAATTGTAGGGCTAATAAAAAGATATAAGTAAAGCCTATTGTCAAAATAAAAATCCGTTTTATTTTGACTTTTTTTCACTTTAAAGGTGTTCGACGGTCCCGTTCGACATGATGGAAATGCCCATATATAATTTATATTAAATTACACTATGCGACAGTCAAAATCGGGATGGGATGAAACCAACGGGAAATGTTATATCGGTCAAAAACAAGGCGTTTCGCTGGGTCACCCCTAGGAATCGAGATATATCTTTTTTTTTGACATAACTCGAGAACCACTAGTCCGATTTTGCTCAAACAATTTTAAAAAAATTAAAAATTACAATTCCTTTAATCTGTTCATATAACGTTTTTCTATATACTCAACAGTTTTGCCGGTAAAAATAAATGTTTGTTACCGCTACCATAAAAATCAATAACCTTTTGTTTATTACTTTTTTTTAATATTTTAGGCAAAAAATATTGTTTTCTTCATACATTTATTTTTACCGGCAAAACTGTTGAGTATATAGAAAAACGTTATATGAACAGATTAAAGGAATTGTAATTTTTAATTTTTTTAAAATTGTTTGAGCAAAATCGGACTAGTGGTTCTCGAGTTATGTCAAAAAAAAGACCACCAAAGGTCAAATCGATATATCTCGATTCCTAGGTGTGACCCAGCGAAACGCCGGGACACGTATAACTTCTTTCTTACCGATATAACTTTCCCCGGTAGTTTGAACCCTTCCCGATCACTGACCCCTACCATTTGTCTCACAGTGTTATCTCTATATATAAAAGAATAACGTGACTGACTGACTGACTGACTCAACATCGCCCAGCCCAAACCGCTGAAGCTAGGAAGTTGAAATTTGGTATGTAGGTTCCTCTTTCGGCGTAGACGTCCGCTAAGACGGGATTTTTTGAAATTCCTACCGGAAGGGGCAAAAATGGGAAAAGTCTCCCCCTTGGCGGCCTGCCAAAACCCCTTTGGCTAGAAAGCTGAAATTTAAGATATGTGTTCCTTTGAGTATGGGCTAACTTTTCTGGAAAGTAATTTTGGACAGGGACGTTATAAAAATGGGGGTTAAAAAGGGGAAAAAGGCCCCCCTTGACGGCCTGCCCAAACCGCTGGAGGTAGGAAGTTGAAATTTGGTATAAAGGTTCCTCCACTATCGTAGACATCCACCAAGACGGGAGTTTTGGAAATTTTTACAGGGACGGGCAAAAAGGGGAAAAAGTCTCCCCCTTGACGGCCTGCTCAAACTGCTGGAGCTATGAAGTTGAAATTTGGTATGTAGGTTCCTCGACCGGTGTAGACGTCCGTTGAGACGGCATTTTTGGAAATTCTTATCGGGAGGGGCAAAAAGGGGACAAAAAAAGTACCTTTTTCCAAAAAAGTACCTTTTCCCAAAAAAAGTTCCTTTTCCCAAAAAAAGTACCTTTTTCCCAAAAAAGTACCTTTTTCCAAAAAAGTACCTTTTTCCAAAAAAAGTACCTTTTTCCAAAAAAGTACCTTTTTCCAAAAAAAAGTACCTTTTTCCAAAAAAAGTACCTTTTTCCAAAAAAAGTACCTTTTTCCAAAAAAAGTAACTTTTTCCAAAAAAAGTACCTTTTTCCAAAAAAAGTACCTTTTTCCAAAAAAAGTACCTTTTTCAAAAAAAAGTACCTTTTTCCAAAAAAAATTCCTTTTTCCAAAAAAAGTACCTTTTTCCAAAAAAAGTACCTTTTTCCAAAAAAAGTACCTTTTCCAAAAAAAGTACCTTTTTCCAAAAAAAAGTACTTTTTTCCAAAAAAAGTACCTTTTTCCAAAAAAAGTACCTATTTCCAAAAAAAAGTACCCTTTTCCAAAAAAAGTACCTTTTTCCAAAAAAAGTAACTTTTTCCAAAAAAAGTACCTTTTTCCAAAAAAAGTACCTTTTTCCAAAAAAAGGTACCTTTTTCCAAAAAAAGTACCTTTTTTCAAGAAAAGTACCTTTTTCCAAAAAAAGTTCCTTTTCCCGAAAAAAGTACCTTTTCCCGAAAAAAGTACCTTTTTCCAAAAAAAGTACCTTTTTCCAAAAAAAATACCTTTTTCCAAAAAAAGTACCTTTTTCCAAAAAAAGTACCTTTTTCCAAAAAAAAGTACCTTTTTCCAAAAAAAGTACCTTTTTCCAAAAAAAAGTACCTTTTTCCAAAAAAAGTACCTTTTTCAAAAAAAAGTACTTTTTCCAAAAAAAGTACCTATTTCCAAAAAAAAGTACCGTTTTCCAAAAAAGTACCTTTTTCCAAAAAAAGTAACTTTTTCCAAAAAAAGTACCTTTTTCCAAAAAAAGTACCTTTTTCCAAAAAAAGTACCTTTTTCCAAAAAAAGTACCTTTTTCCAAAAAAAGTACCTTTTTCCAAAAAAAGTACCTTTTTCCAAAAAAAGTACCTTTTTCCAAAAAAAGTACCTTTTTCCAAAAAAAGTACCTTTTTTCAAAAAAAGTACCTTTTTCCAAAAAAAGTACCTTTTCCCGAAAAAAGTACCTTTTTCCAATAAAAGGACCTTTTTCCAAAAAAAGTACCTTTTTCCAAAAAAAATTCCTTTTTCCAAAAAAGTACCTTTTTCCAAAAAAAGTACCTTTTTCCAAAAAAAAGTTCCTTTTTTAAAAAAAGTACCTTTTTCCAAAAAAAAGTACCTTTTTCCAATAAAAGTACCTTTTTCCAAAAAAAGTAATTTTTTCCAAAAAAAATTCCTTTTTCCAAAAAAGTACCTTTTTCCAAAAAAAGTACCTTTTTCTAAAAAAAAGTACCTTTTTCCAAAAAAAGTACCTTTTTCAAAAAAAAAGTACCTTTTTCAAAAAAAAGTACCTTTTCCAAAAGAAAGTACCTTTTCTCAAAAAAAGTCCCTTTTTCTAAAAAAATGTTCCTTTTCCCAAAAAACATACATTTTTTCAAAAAAATACCTGTTTCAAAAAAAGTACCTTTTCCAAAAAAAAAGTACCTTTTCCCAAAAAAAAGTACCTTTTTCTAAAAAAATTTTCCTTTTCCAAAAGAAGTACCTTTTCCAAAAAAAGTACCTTTTTCCAAAAAACATACATTTTTCCAAAAAAAAACACCTTATTAAAAAAAAATACCTTTTCCAAAAAAAGTACCTTTTTCCAAAAAAAGTACCTTTTCCCGAAAAAGTACCTTTTTCCAAAAAAAGTACCTTTTTCCAAAAAAAATTCCTTTTTCCAAAAAAGTACCTTTTTCCAAAAAAAGTACATTTTTCCAAAAAAAAGTACCTTTTTCCAAAAAATTTACCTTTTTCTAAAAAAATGAACCTTTTTCTAAAAAAATGTACCTTTTCCAAAAAAAAGTACCTTTTCCAAAAAAAAGTACCTTTTCCAAAAAAAAGTACCTTTTCCCAAAAAAAATACATTTTTCCAAAAAAATACCTTTTCCAAAAAAAGTACCTTTTCCCAAAAAAGTACCTTTTTCTAAAAAAATTTTCCTTTTCCCAAAAAACATAAATTTTTTCAAAAAAATACCTTTTTCAAAAAAAGTACCTTTTCCAAAAATAAGTACCTTTTCCCAAAAAAAGTACCTTTTTCTAAAAAAAATTTCCTTTTCCAAAAGAAGTACCTTTTCCAAAAAAGTACCTTTTTCCAAAAAACATAAATTTTTCCAAAAAAAACACCTTTTTAAAAAAAAATAGCTTTTCCAAAAAAAGTACAAATAAAGTACTTTGTAAAAACAAAGTATATTTTTCCAAAAAATTTCGTTTTTCCAAAAAGTGCCATTTAAAATAATATATAATTTCAAAAAAACTACTTTTTTTCCTCCCCCCACGGATATCTCCACTAAAACAAGGTTTCTTGATATTCGGCATAGACGTGCGCTAAGACGGGATTTTTGGAAATTCCTACCGGAACGGGCAAAAAGGGGAAAAGTCTCCACATAAACAGTCTCACAAATTGGAAAAGTGCCTGCCCAAACCACTGGAGGTAAGAAGTTGAAATTTGGTATAAAGGTTCCTCCACTGTAGTAGACATCGACTAAGTTTGTATTTTTGGAATTCTCTACAGGATATCCCAAAAGGAAACTCGGTATGTGAGTTCCTCCTTCTGTGTAGGCGTCCGCTTAGACGGAATTTTTGAAATTCCTATCGGGAGGGGAAATAAGGTAAAAGTCTCCTCCTGACGGCTTGCCCAATCCCTTTTGGCCAACCTAAAATTTTAAATATGTATTCCTTGGAGTAGGACAAACTCACCGGCAACGTAATTTTTCTATTTTGGAACAGCAACATAGTAAAAATGGTGGTTGAAAGGGAAAAATGTCCCCAATAACGGCCTGCCCAAACCGCTTAGGCAATGCAGTTGAAATTTGGTATGAATGTTCCTCATCCATCGCAGATAGCCGCGAAGATGGAATTTTTGTAAATTCCTAAAGGGAGGGGCAAAAAGAAGAAAAGCCTCACCTTGGGGGCCGGTAAAAACCCCTTCGGCTAGAAACCTGAAGATTAAAATGTGGGTCCCTGGAGTAAGGGCTAACTTATTAGAAAGATACTTTTTTGAATTTTGGACAGGGTCGTTATAAAATGGGGGCTCAAAAAGGGAAAGTTGCCCCTTAACGACCTGTCCAAACTGCTGCAACTAGGAAGCTGAAATTCGGTACTTAGGTTCCTCTTCCAGCCTAATTCCAACCGGGAGGGACAAAAAAAGAAAAAGTGTCCCCCTTGACAGCCTGCTCAAACTGCTGGAACTAGGAAGCTGAAATTCCCTGTCGATGGATTTTCGGAAATTCCTACCGAGAGGGGCACAAATAGTAAAAGTTGGCTAGAAACCTGAAATGTAAAACATATGTTACTTGGAGTATGGGCTTTTTGCACCGGGAAGGTGCTTTTTGGACAGGGACATTGCAAAAATGGGGATTAATGAAGCGAAAAGTGCCGCTTCAAGGCCTGCCCAAACCGCTGGAGGTAGGAAGTTGAAATTTGGTATTAAAGTTCCTCCTCTATTGTAGACATCCGCTAAGATGAGATTTTTGGAAATTTCTACAGGTAGGGTCAAAAACAGGAAAAGTCTCCCCCTTAACGGCCTGACCAAACTGCTGGAACAAGGGAGCTTAAATTCGGTATTTGGGTTCCTTCTCCAACGTTGACGTCCCCTAAGATGGTATTTTTGGAAATTCATACCGGGAGGGGTAAAAAGGGAAAAAACTTCCCCCTTGACGGCCTGGCCAAACTACTGGATATAGAGACCTAAAATTATGTATGTAGTAGGTTCGTCCTCCAACGCAGACGTCCTCTAAGACGGAATTTTTGGAAATTCCTACCGGGAGGGGTAAAAACGGAATAATTCTCCCCCTTGATGGCCTAACCGAACCCTTCGGCTAGAAACCTGTAATATATAATATGTTTTCCTTGGAGTATGGGCTAACTTATCGACAAGGCATTTCTAGGACTTTGGACAGGAACGTGGTAAAAATGGTGGTTCAAAAGGGGAAAATTGCCCCCCCCCCCTTAACGTCTGCGTCTTTAGCTAGAAACCAAAACTTAAAGAACAAGTGTATATGAAACACTAAAATTAAGAAACTAAATAGGAAACGAGTGGAATGAAACACTACACAAGTGGAATGAAATGGATATAAACGTTGAACGAGTGGAATTGAAATTATAGACAATGCAAATGGATTGGAAGAGGGAATTACCTGTTCAAACACTATCAACGGAATATGAAACTTATGTAGCATTGAAACATACTCCCCAAAAAGTTAAACAAATTTTCTGAAAGAGAAAAAACCTTAGAAAAGGAATGGAACTTATATATTCCGATATTTAAACTTCATGTAACGAACCTTTAAGGCACGCTAACAACGTAGCGGGCTGCGCCCGCTAGTAAAATATAAAATAATATGAATTAACAAATATGTATATGCCAATTTGTCACAAATTTGTTGATTCGCAAAGATGTTTGTTTAACGTTGTTCTCCAACTAACGGCAACAAACATGAACTTCCGAACTCTACACTCCTAGAAATAAATCTGTAAAAATTTTAATACTTTACAGTTCAATTTGTTATTTTCAATTAACTAAAAGTTAGCTTAAATATAACTAAAATACTGTAAATTTAACAGTTTTAATTTTGATGTTCTTATTTTACTAGTATTTAACTAATTTTTAGTAACTTTTTCTGCTATTTTTACGGATTTATATCTATGAGTGTAGTTATCATGTACTACAACCTCTCCCTCTCTGGCGGCCTTGGTTCGATTCTCAACGCAACCATGTTTTAGAACAAAAATTAAAAACAATTTTCTGAATATCCATTTTGGACTACATATTTTTTGATTTTGCCAGCGTTATTATTCCCACGGCAAGTTTTTACTCCCACGTTCTGCCAATGCATAATCAACCGTCACCAACGGTTTGCCAACATTGTGCTGATCGTATTTTTCTGCTTGGTTATGTTTCTAACAAGCCATTTATTGACCAAACTTTTGTCCAGAACAACGAGTTGTTAAAAGTATGCCTTGATGAGGTAGAGCAAAACCCAACGGAGGTTTTACTACCCCCAAAAAAAATTAAGTTATTAAAAAAATTAGTAAAACATCTTGTATATCAAGTGCACTAGTTTTCAGCAACTTTTATTTTTTTGCTGAAATTGTGTTTTCAGCAAAAGTTTTAGTTATATTTTTTTAGCACTAAACGAATTTTGAACTAATGTTTTACTAATTTATTTTGCTACCAAAATTGTACATTTTAAATAATTGAAAAAATTACCTGTTTACCACAAAAATACTGATTTGGCAGTTTTTCACTACAACATTTAAAAAAAAAACTGCTTTAAACAACTTTTATGAAATACAGTAATTTTCTTTAGTTGTTTTTTTAAATAACTGTCATATTAGTTGTATTGTATTTTTCTATAGAAAAATATTTGTTATTATAGTTATAAACAACAACTAACTACTGATTACCACACAAATAAATGTTAAGTAGTAACTGAAAAACATGTTTGAGTGTATGCATAAAATAGTTTGGTAAGTTTTATTTATTTTGAATTTCATTAAGTTTTCTTATACATAATTATAATTTGTTTTGTTTTTTTCCTACACTTCGTCATTAATTCCCAGTAGTAAAATATTTAGTATATTTTTTTTTAAGTTTACTTTAATGGAAATATTCTCTTGTTTATATGGTCTAATAGAAATTACACGCAGGCTGATATTTAATTGGGTTTACCTTCGTTAAAAGTATAATGGTGATAATAAAATATTTGTAATTATCTATGTATGACAAGTAACATGGTAATGAAGACACTTTTTGAGGTGGAAACCTCCTAATTATTATCATGAATAAATTTGCATTTAGGTGAAAAAATTACAATATTTTACGCATCGAGTTAAATTAGATTAATAGACTAGATATCTGTTTACAAACTACACTCAAAAAAAAAAGTAAGTAAAGTCAACAAAAAATGTTGCTGTGTCAGGAAATTTTTAGTCAGGAGCGTGCTTGCCAAATAGTTGGTAATTTCAGCAAAAGGTTTACTGAAAATCAGCGAGCTGATTTTTACCAAAAAAATACTAATTTTCAGCAAAAGTTTTGCTAACACTTGGTCGGTTGCAAATGAAAAAAATCCTTGCTAATATCACTAAACTTTTTGCTGAATATGAATAATGAAAAAACTCCAAAAACTTGTAGCGAAATTTTACTTTAGTTAACTTATTTGCTGAAAATTATAATATAGAATATGTGAAGAGTTGTTTTTCTTTTTTATCATTTCCGTTGTCGGTACAACATCCAGACAAGCTGCGACATCTACATCTTGTCTATCTGGTTGTCGTCCACGCTATGAATGCGGTTCTCAGCACAATTTTTGTAGCAAAATAAATTAGTAAAACATTAGTTCAAAATTAGTTTAGTGCTAAAAAAAATATAGTACACTCATAGGAAAAAGTTTGTAGAAAAGTTAGTAAAACTGTTAGTACTTCAACTTAACAAATTTTTAACTAATTTTTAGTTAAAATTTAATTTTTAGTTAATTTTTTTGCTACCTCCACATTACTAACTTACAAATTTTTTTGCTATTTTTTTTTGCTGAATTTAGTTACTAATTTTTAACAATAAATTTGCTAACTTTACAGTATTTTGCTGAATTTTAGTTACTAATTTTTAACAGAAGATTTGCTAATTTTACAAATTTTTTGTAAACTAAACTACCAATTTTGGAGCGCTTATAAACAGAATGTTAAATGACTCATAAAAATTACTGCATATTTTTAACTCGCCAAAAATAATGCAAAAAGTTTTTTAAATAAAACTAAATTGAAATGGTTGAAAATTTTTCCTAATAAAATGTCTAAATTATTAAAATTTATGAAAAAAGTTTCTATTTATCCTAATACATTAATTTTTAAAGATCAAGGTTTATTTTGGACGAACCATTTTAATATGAAAATTGTGATTAAAAGTATCTCTGGTGAGCAAGTGGAGTTTAGGGGATGACCCTAATTTTTTCCCCCCAATATTGTACTTTTTAAGCTTATTTAAAGAATACGATATTTTTAATCGGCCACACCTTCTTTCCTGTGGGTGGAGCTTTAGAGGTGAAAATGGAAACCCAAATAAATTCGGAAGTACATATCCGATCAGCAAACAATGAAAATCGAAAGAAGGGTCTCTGAAATACATTTTGTTATGGTTAACATATTATTGTCTATAAATATTACCACTTTTACAAAAAATCATTCTTGGGAAATTTTCATTGGCATTGAAATATAATTGGCATTACTTTATCTCAATTTCAATGCCAACAAATTTCATCACCATTCAATGCCAATGAAATTTTTTTCAATTTGCATTGATGAAAACAATGGTAATGAAATGTACACATAATTGAAGAAAAAGCATTGTAATATAAAAAATATAAGAAATACGAGAATTTTTAATTTTTTTTCTTAATTTTTTCTTTTATTAAAACATGAAAACATATACTTCTTTCATCAATTATAAATGGGCATTTAGGCATTGAACAATGCCAATTGAAAAATTTCAATTAATTGACACATTCAATAAACTGGTCCCAAGTATGTTTTTAAATACACATTTATTTTTTATTTATTAATTTTCATTTCATTTGCTCCTTTTGTACCTTTTTCCAGTCCACTAGTAATCTGCAAAAGTTTTGTTGATTTCAGAAAATTTTAGCAAAAATTTTGTAGATTTAACAGTTTTTTTTGCTATTTTCATTCTACTATTATTTAGCAATTTTTTTTGCTGATTTCAGCAAGTTAAATTGTTATTTGCAATTAAAAAAAATTTAGCTCAAATATTACTAAAATTCTGTAAATTTAACAGTTTTTTTTTGCTGTTTTCATTTTATTAGTATTTAGCAAACTGATTCTGCTAATATTAGCAGTTTTTTCTGCAGCATCATTTTTAACTAATTATTAGTAACTTTTTCTGCTATTTTTACGGACTTATTTGTATGAGTGTACACTTGATATACAAGACGTTTTACTAAATTTTCTACTAACTTATTTTTTTGAGTGTAGAATTTATATTTTTCTGAAAGCATATTTCCTTTAGATGTGCCTAATTGAAAAAATATTCTCCACTTAACCATTCGGAATCCGAGCATTTTTTTATTCAATTTTCAACTTTAACACTTCTTCCCCTGAGTGCACCACCGGAATTTAAAAAGTAAAAGCGGGCAAATATGTCCCATATGGTCGTAATATGACTGTATTCGGGAATTTTTAGCATAGCTTTAAATGTGGACAAGACAGCAAGAAAAGTAAAAAATCCCATTTTTGTAAATTTTTTAGAGTTTTTTGGGAATTGTGGGATTTGTTTCATCTTGTCTCAAACTTTTGTTTTATTTTAATATAATGAATAGCAAGGCTCAGGTTAGTGTAAAATTTCATTGCAATGCGATCATTATCGAATATTCTATTGCAAAATAAATAAATAAAAAAATTAACAAAAATGGTTTTTTGGATTTTCGAAAATCTTATCCAAATCGGTTGAAACTCGGCATATAGTATTTATTGAAATGTACAAAATTTGGAGGAAATCGGTTAATATTTAGACATAGTTTACCTACAAATGTCATATAAATAGGTAACCCAGTCATTGTAAATTTGGCCGATGTTCGGCATCGGCCCAAAAAAGTGCCTTCAGTCGGACACTATAATTTTGTAGCTTTTTCATGAAATAAGATTCTTAAAATAACATTATTGCCTTTTCAGGTTATGGACACATTTCACCACGTACAGATTGGGGTAAAGTTACCACTATATTTTATGCGATTGTTGGTATACCATTAATGCTCCTATGTCTGTCCAATATTGGCGATGTAATGGCAACTTCATTTCGGTAAGTTAAATCAATTTAGTAAACACTAGTAAGGCATAAATTACCTTTAACCTTTTTATCTAACGCTGGTTATCATACTGAAGAGTATGAAAAGTACGAAAATTTTGGCAAAGCCATAGAAATAAAACAATTTTTTACATTTCTTTAGCTTATATTTTTTATAAATATGTAAAGGGTTTTTCAATAAGAGCGCTACAAAAGTTTTTTTAAATAAAACAAAAACGGTTTTGGATATCAGTGAAATTCTTTATTCCTGTGAAAGTACGTTCGATGCCATTATGTATGGAAATCGATCTCTTTTGCATGGCCACCACGGACACGCTTGCAGAAGTCCAGACGCTGAACCCAATTTTAGACGGCTTTCAAGCATAAATCGGCAGATACTGCTGCAATTTCACGTTCGATATTCGTACGAAGTTCATTAATCGTCGCTGGCTTGTTGGTATAGACCATAGATTTGAAGTAGCCCCACAGGAAATAGTCCAACGGCGTCAAATCGCTCGACCGAGGCGGCCAATCGACTGGACCATTTCGTGAGATAACACGTTCTCCAAACTTGGTTTGCAATAAATTGATTGTGACATTCGCTGTGTGGCTTGTGGCGCCGCCCTGTTGGAACCACATGTCCTCCAAGTCCATATCATCCAATTGGGGCCAAAAATATTCGGTTATCATTGAACGGTAGCGATTCACAGTAACGTGCCGGTCTTGATCATCACGGAAGAAGTACGGGCCAATGACGCCGCCGGCCCATAAACCGCACCAAACCGTAATTTTTTCGGGATGCAATGATGACTCATGGAGTACGTGTGGATTGCTGTCTGACCAATAACGCATATTTTGTTTATTGACGAAGCCATTCAGCCAGAAATGAGCCTCATACCTGAAGATGATTTTTCGATGAAAATCCGAATCATTTTCAAGTTGTTGCTCAGCCCAATTCACGAACATACGGCGCTTCTGGTGGTCAAGCGGCTTCAGTTCTTGCGTCAATTTGATCTTGTAAGGATGTAGGCCAAGATCTTTTCGCAAAATTCGCCACAACGACGTCACAGAGATGCCCAACGCTTGAGAACGACGTGTGAGAGACACATTTGGGCTTTCTTCAACTGAAGCCTCAGCGGCAGCAATATTCTCGACACCACGGGCACTTCTTTGTCTCACTGGCACGGGAACATTTTCTACTGTGCCTGTGGATTCAAATTTTTACACTAGACGCTCAATTGTTGATCTGCTAGGACGATTATGACGACCATAAATTGGACGTAGCGCTCTTAACGTTGAGGCCACTGACTCCGAATTTCGGTAGTAAATTTTAATAATTTCGAATCGTTGTTGGCTCGTATATCTTTCCATCATGAAATGGCAAACCTTACTAAAGAGAAATGTCAAAAGAGCGGCAAGAAATATGGCGTCGTTTGCTGTCCCTGTCTTGCTACTTTTGTAGCGTCCCTGTTGAAAAACCCTTTATATGAATTTATGATCTATAACTCTTTTGCATTCCCAGTGTAGAAACGGTAATGACATATCATTATTTTTTGGACTACCAGTAATGACACCCACTTACCTCCTGCATTATTTTAAAACATATAATAATGAGTTACTGATAATTACTTATTTTTATCATTATTTCAAATAGAAAATAATTTTTTAGATTTTTTTGAAAATATTTTGAAATCTATTTTTAGACTCAATATTTTTCAAACACTGGTACACTAATAGAAAAAAGTCCGTAAAAAATTTAGTAAAAACTACTAAAAATTAGTTAAAAATGATGCTGCAGAAAAAAACTGCTAAATTAGCAGATTATTTTTGCTATATATTAGTAATATAGGAACAGCAAAACTAAAACTGTTAAATATACAGAATTTTAGTTATATATGAGCTAAATTTTTGTAAATGGAGATTAGCAAATTAACCTGCTAAAATCAGCAAAAAATTTTGCTAAATAATTAGTAGCCTAAAAAATCGCCAAAAAATTTAAAATTTTCGAAGTTTTTTTTTCGATTTTTTTTTTAAATGCAAATAAAAATCGAGCCTTTTGAAAACAGCAGTTTACAATTTTTTAGCAAATATTTCTGCTGATTTTAGCAGAATAGACTGCTATTTGCATTCAACTAAATTTAGCTTAAAAATAGCAAAAATTTTGTAGATTTAACAGTTTATTTTTGCTATTTTTAGTCTACAAATATTTAGCAAAATTTTCTGCAGATTTTACAGTACAATTTGCTATTTTCAATTAACAAAAGTTAGCCTAAATATAACTAAAATTCTGTAAATTTAGCAGTTTTAATTTTGCTGTTCTCATTTTACTAGTATTTAGTAAAAAAATCTGCTAATTTTAGCAGTTTTTTCTGCAGCATCATTTTTAACTAATTTTTAGTAACTTTTTTTGCTATTTTTACGGATTTATTTCTATGAGTGTAGGATATATGTAACCACATATTTTTTGATTTTTTGTATGTTGGCGAGTAAGCTTACTTGTGTGCAGCAGGTCAATTGTGTTTTTATCTATTAAATATTACATGTCGATATAGCTCAGATGGTAGAGCTGTTGACTGGCAATCTGTAGACCCAGGTTCGATTCCCGAACCAACAAATTTTATTAAAAAAAATACAATAAAAAATATTTTTTTTTATATAATTTATTTTTTAGAAAATCTATTTTTAGACTCATTATTTTTGTCAGTACTGGTAAGCACATAGGTAACGATATATTTTTTGATTTTTCGTATGTGTAAGGACAACTCATTATTTTTCGCGACATCGCCATATAAAGGTAATAAGAAATGTAATAACAAAAGTAACTAGTTACCATTACCAAGTATGTAGTTACATAACCACATATCTTGTAATGATTTTCTACACTGGGTTCTTAAAACTCAGTTATTGAATAATTTTTTTCACTCTGAACTTGGTCTCTCAAGAAGGTATATTTTGAACTGAGTGATTGCTTCTTCAGGCGTTTTAACTTGCAATCCGCGCAATTTATTTTTGGTAAAAGGAAACAGACAAAAATCGTTGGGTGCCAGAAGATTTTCAGAGGATCTACTATTTTTTGTCAAATATTTCTGTTGATTTAAGCAGGATAGACTGCTATTTGCATTCAGCTAAATTTAACTGAAAAACAACAAAAAAATTGTAAATGCAACAGTTTGTTTTTGCTATTTTTAGGCTACTCATATTTAGCAAACATTTCTGCAGATTTTACAGTTAAATTTATCATTTTCAATTAACTAAATGTTAACTCATATATAACTAAACTTCTTTATTTTTAACAGTTTTAATTTTGCTGTTCTTATCTCGGTAGCTTTTTCTGCTATTTATACCCTACACCACTATGTGGTCAGGGTATTATAAGTTTGTGCTGATGTTTTTAACACCAAAAAATATTGGTCCTAGACCCACCTTATAGTATACCGATCGGCTCAGAATTTTTATACCCTACACCACTATGTGGTCAGGGTATTATAAGTTTGTGCTGATGTTTGTAACACCAAAAAATATTGGTCGTAGACCCACCTTATAGTATACCGATCGGTTCAGAATTTTTTTTTTATTTCGATTTAACGATGTCCGTCTGTCCGTCCGTCCGTCCGTCTGTCTGTCTGTCCATGCAATCTTGTGCGCACTCTACAGGTCACAGCTATTAAGATATTTTGATGAAATTTGGTACGCAGACCTATGTTGGCCCAAGGACGAACAAGTTTGATTTTTTTGAACATCGGTCCATGTTTAGACCTAGTGCCCATATAAGGGTCCTTCCAAAATTATATTGTTTATACGCTGCAGGTCGTAAATATTAAGATATTTTGACGAAATTTGGTACACAGACCTATGTTAGCCCAATAACGCAGCCTATTGATTTTGGTGAACATCGGTCCATGTTTAGACCTAGTGCCCATATAAGGGTCCTACCAAAATTATACTGTTTATACGCTGCAGGTCGTAAATATTAAGATATTTTGATGAAATTTGGTACACAGCCCTACATTGGCCCAATAACGCAGCCTATTGATTTTGGTGAACATCGGTCCATGTTTAGACCTAGTGCCCATATAAGGGTCCTACCAAAATTATACTGTTTATACGCTGCAGGTCGTAGATATTAAGATATTTTGATGAACTTTGGTACACAGCCCTACATTGGCCCAATAACGCAGCCTATTGATTTTGGTGAACATCGGTCAATGTTTAGACCTAGTGCCCATATAAGGGTCCTACCAAAATTATACTGTTTATACGCTGCAGGTCGTAAATATTAAGATATTTTGATGAAATTTGGCACACAGACCTACATTGGCCCAATAACGCAGCCTATTGATTTTTGTGAACATCGGTCCATGTTTAGACCTAGTGCCCATATAAGGGTCCTACCAAAATTATAATGTTTATACGCTGCAAGTCGCAAATATTAAGATATTTTGATGAAATTTGGTACACAGACCTATATTGGCCCAATAACGCAGCCTATTGATTTTGTTGAACATTGGTCTATGTTTAGACCTAGTGCCCATATAAGGGTCCTACCAAAATTATACTGTTTTTACGCTGCAGGTATTAATATTAAGATATTTTGATGAAATTTGGTACATAGACCTATGTTGGCCCAAGGACGAAGCCTATTGATTTTGGCGAACATCGGTCCATGTTTAGAACTAGTGCCCATATAAGGGTCCCCCCAAAATTATATTGTTTATACGCTGCAGGTCGCAAATATTAAGATATTTTGATGAAATTTGGTACATAGACCTATGTTGGCCCAAGGAAGAAGCCTATTGATTTTGGTGAACATCGGTCCATGTTTAGAACTAGTGCCCATATAAGGGTCCCCCCAAAATTGGCTTGGTTACAAACTGCAGGTCGCAAATATTAAGATATTTTAATGAAATTTGGTGCGCTGACTCACATTATAGAAAATTTTGACATAAGCCCCATTTTAACCCATTCGAATTTCGGATCCAAACAATACACCAGAGTGGTGTAGGGTATTGTATAGTCGGCATGCCCGACTTTAACCTTTTTACTCGTTTTTTATTTCGATTTAACGATGTCCGTCTGTCCGTCCGTACGTCTGTCTGTCCATGCATTCTTGTGCGCACTGTACAGGTCGCAAATATTAAGATATTTTGATGAAACTTGGTACACCGACTTATGTCGGCCCAAGGACGACGCCTATTGATTTTGGTGAACATCGGTCCATGTTTAGACCTAGTGCCCATATAAGGGTCCCCTCAAAATTATGTATATTGTTTATACAATGCAGGTCGCAAATATTAAGATATTTTGATGAAATTTGGTATACCGACCTATATCAGCCCAAAGACGAAGCCTATTGATTTTGGTTAACACCGGTCCATGTTTAGACGTAGTGCACATATAATGGTCCCCCCAAAATTATATTGTTTATACGCTGCAAGTCGCAAATATTAAGATATTTTGATGAAATTTGGTACACAGACCTATTTTGGCCCAAGGACGAAGCCTATTGATTTTGGTTAACAGCGGTCCATGTTTAGACCTCGTGCCCATATAAGGGTCCCCCAAAATTATATTGTTTATACGCTGCAGGTCGCAAATATTAAGATATTTTGATGAAATTTAGTACACAGACCTATGTTGGCCCAAGGACGAAGCCTATTGATTTTGGTGAACATCGGTCTATGTTTACACCTAGTGCCCATATAAGGGTCACTAGGTGTAAACATATATTGTTTATACAATGCAGGTCGCAAATATTAAGATATTTTGATGAAATTTGGTATACCGACCTATATCAGCCCAAAGACGAAGCCTATAGATTTTGGTTAACACCGGTACATGTTTAGACGTAGTGCACATATAATGGTCCCCCCAAAATTATATTGTTTATACGCTGCAGGTTGCAAATATTAAGATATTTTGATGAAATTTGGTACACAGACCTATTTTGGCCCAAGGACGAAGCCTATTGATTTTGGTGAACACGGTCCATGTTTAGACCTAGTGCCCATATAAGGGTCCCCCCAAAATTGGCTTGGTTACAAACTGCAGATCGCAAATATTAAGATATTTTAATGAAATTTGGTGCGCTGACTCACATTATAGAAAATTTTGACACAATCCCCTTTTAACCCATTCGAATTTCGGATCCAAACATTAGTTGGCTTTTACCCAGACGGCATGCCCGACTTTAACCTTTTTACTCGTTTTACATGTATATTACTATGAGAGTAGGCGTAAACTTTTTTACAGTAAAATCGTTATAACGACTATTTTTGCAACATTTAACAGTAAAGTTATAGATATATTTTTATACAAATTTAATTTTTGATTCTGCAAGTGGTCTTATTTTTGTTTAGATGTTTCTGTTTATAAATCGCACAGTGTTTAGAATCATTACCAGATATGTGGTTATGTAACTGGTAATGGTAACTAGTTACTTTTCTTATTACATTTCTTATTACCTCTGTATGGCGATGTCGTGAAAAATAATGAGTTATGCTTACACACAAGCATGCGAAAAATCTACAAATATGTTATTACCTACATGCTTACCAGTACTGACAAAAAAAAATGAGTAAAAATAGATTTTCAAAAAAATAAGTTTTTTTTATTGTAAAATTTTTTTTAAATAAAATTTTCGCGCGATCGAACGTGGGACTCCAGGTTGCCAGTCAAAATCTCCACCATCTAAACTATATATATATATTTGTTCCTTTTACTCCTGCAAGGAGCATAGGCTATATCGACATGTAATGTTTGATATGTATAGATAAAAACATAATTGACCTGCTGTATAACATAATTATCAGCTTGCTCGCCAACATACAAAAAAACAAATAATATGTGGTTACATACATATGGGAAAATCTACAAAACAGGTCGATTTCAGATTTTAAAAATTAAAAATTTCAAATTAGTGGCACACATTTTTTTTTCTAGATTAACTTATTTAAAATACATTAAAAAGAAGTAATCTGTTCGCGTGAATAAATTTTTTTGAGTGCTGAAAAAGTTATAAACAAAAAACAGCACACGTTTTCGCTAGTAAATATTTTTAAATTTTTGGATTTTTCGGGCATGCGACCACACATTTTCAAGTAACTTTTCCGTGCTGATTTATTTAATGTGTTTATAACTTTTGAGGAAAAGGTTTATTCTTCTTCTTAACCTCAAACCTACTAAATTAGAATTAATAAAAATACATTTAATGACAGTATTAATTGTATTTAGTCTATACGACGCGTTTGAAAAAACAACACTTTACTATAAAAATCCAAGAGTCTTTTGTACCTTTCTGTTTTGTTGTTGTAAAATACCACAGTACAATTTTATATGGTTAAGTTTAAGCGGACACATATTTATACCCTACACCACTACGGACATCACTGTAGCACGAGCGGCCAAAAGTATAAAAATACAACTGTTGTATCTCGAAAAATGTTGTTCCACATTTGATAATAAACATTTTAGTTAAAATAAATCTGAAAGATTTTTTAAAATAAGTTAATTATTAAAAAAGTTATGCTGGTTCAAAGTCATTCTTGTTTAGTGTGTGTTCAACTTTATGCAAATATGTAGAAATTAAGGCATCCCGGTGAAAAATGTCCATATATGAACATTTATGGTTCAACCATATATGTATGGATCCGAAAAATGAGGTATAGGTTCATATATGGACATATATGAACATATACATTTATTAAATATATGCGAATACATGCGAACGTTGCTGTCCTTTATTATAAGGTTGTACGATAGATATAAATTTATGTATGACATTCAAATTAGGCGCTACATATGTTCCTTTTTTTATTCATGGCATTAAATATAATTCCATATTTATCCAAATATGAGTTCCTTTTACATATATGGAAAAATGTATTCTTCGAAATATGTTCATATACAAGTCCCTTTTGCATAAATTGAATAACATATACTTTCATATTTGTCCATATATGAGTGCCATTTCCATATATGAAATAACAGATGCCTCCATATATGTCTGTATATGAAATCTTTTTCCATATATGGAATCACATATATGTTCATACAAAATCCATATTTGTTCATATGTGTCCATACATAAACCATATATGAAGATGTTCGAGCGTATATGAGCATTTTTCACCGGGTGGATATATAAAGAGAACTCGAATCCTTTTTGAAAGGATATTTTTAAGACAAAAATTTTCTTACTGTAAATTAAACAAAAATATCGTTAGTATCAATATCGTAATCAGTTTAAAATTTCACGAATAAGTAGTTTTGGCTTTAAAAAAAGGATATGTTGGTGTATCCTTGCTCTAAATTCGATAAAAAAAATTTAGTCGCATTAAAAATAGTGTTCTCTATACAAACAAATCTTCAAGCATTTGTAATTTTTTCACTTTTTGTTGACTTTTCTTAAAAAGTCCATTTTTGAGCTATGTGTATCCTTGCACCGAATTGAACAATATTTAGTGGAAAAATTAAGGGCATTATAAGTAATTCATACACAAAATGTCAGGAAGTATCAATATTTATTTCATTTATTATGGCACTTTTTATACCCTACACCACTATGTGGTCAGGGTATTATAAGTTTGTGCTGATGTTTGTAACACCAAAAAATATTGGCCGTAGACCCACCGATCGGTTCAGAATTTTTTTTTATTTCGATTTAACGATGTCCGTCTGTCCGTCCGTCCGTCCGTCTGTCTGTCTGTCTGTCCATGCAATCTTGTGCGCACTCTACAGGTCGCAACTATTAAGATATTTTGATGAAATTTGGTACGCAGACCTATGTTGGCCCAAGGACGAACAAGTTTGATTTTGGTGAACATCGGTCCATGTTTAGACCTAGTGCCCATATAAGGGTCCTACCAAAATTATATTGTTTATACGCTGCAGGTCGTAAATATTAAGATATTTTGACGAAATTTGGTACACAAACCTATGTTAGCCCAATAACGCAGCCTATTGATTTTGGTGAACATCGGTCCATGTTTAGACCTAGTGCCCATATAAGGGTCCTACCAAAATTATACTGTTTATACGCTGCAGGTCGTAAATATTAAGATATTTTGATCAAATTTGGTACACAGACCTACATTGGCCCAATAACGCAGCCTATTGATTTTGGTGAACATCGGTCCATGTTTAGACCTAGTGCCCATATAAGGGTCCTACCAAAATTATACTGTTTATAGGCTGCAGGTCGTAAATATTAAGATATTTTGATCAAATTTGGTACACAGACCTAAATTGGCCCAATAACGCAGCCTATTGATTTTGGTGAACATCGGTCCATGTTTAGACCTAGTGCCCATATAAGGGTCCTACCAAAATTATACTGTTTATACGCTGCAGGTCGCAAATATTAAGATATTTTGATGAAATTTGGTACACAGACCTATATTGGCCCAATAACGCAGCCTATTGATTTTGGTGAACATCGGTCCATGTTTAGACCTAGTGCCCATATAAGGGTCCTACCAAAATTATACTGTTTATACGCTGCAGGTCGTAAATATTAAGATATTTTGATCAAATTTGGTACACAGACCTACATTGGCCCAATAACGCAGCCTATTGATTTTGGTGAACATCGGTCCATGTTTAGACCTAGTGCCCATATAAGGGTCCTACCAAAATTATACTATTTATAGGCTGCAGGTCGTAAATATTAAGATATTTTGATCAAATTTGGTACACAGACCTACATTGGCCCAATAACGCAGCCTATTGATTTTGGTGAACATCGGTCCATGTTTAGACCTAGTGCCCATATAAGGGTCCTACCAAAATTATACTGTTTATACGCTGCAGGTCGCAAATATTAAGATATTTTGATGAAATTTGGTACACAGACCTATATTGGCCCAATAACGCAGCCTATTGATTTTGGTGAACATCGGTCCATGTTTAGACCTAGTGCCCATATAAGGGTCCTACCAAAATTATACTTTTTATACGCTGCAGGTCGCAAATATTAAGATATTTTGATGAAATTTGGTACATAGACCTATGTTGGCCCAAGGACGAAGCCTATTGATTTTGGTGAACATCGGTCCATGTTTAGAACTAGTGCCCATATAAGGGTCCCCCCAAAATTGGCTTGGTTACAAACTGCAGGTCGCAAATGTTAAGATATTTTAATGAAATTTGGTGCGCTGACTCACATTATAGAAAATTTTGACACGAGCCCCATTTTAACCCATTCGAATTTCGGATCCAAACATTAGTTGGCTTTTACCCAGACTGGTGTAGGATATTGTATAGTCGGCATGCCCGACTTTAACCTTTTTACTCGTTAATTTCAGAATATATGGAAAGTACACGAATCCTCGCACGGATTTTTACCAAATTTAAAATATTTGTATATCTGGTCAATATAAAGAAGCTTGCCAAATTTTATCTTTCTACGACAACTCCATCTACTTTTGGCCGTTCGTTGTATGAAAATTCCACACTGTGCTACGTGGTCAGGGTATAAGTTTGTGCTGATGTTTGTAACACCAAAAAATATTGGAAGTAGACCCACCTTATAGTAACCGATCGCCTCGAAATGCATTCTTGTGCGCACTCTACAGGTCGCAAATATTAAGATATTTTGATGAAATTTGGTACACCGACCTATATCGGCCCAAGGACATTTTGGTTAAAATCGGTCCATGTTTAGACCTAGTGCCCATATAATGGTCCCGCCAAAACTGGCTTGGTCGCAAATATTAAGATATTTTTTTGTCAGGACGTAGCCTATTGGTTTTTTGTTAAAATCGGCCCATGTTTAGACCTAGTGCACATATAAAGGTCCCCCCAAAGGACAAAGCCTATATATTCTAGATAGGATCGGTCAATATTTGGACCTATCGCCAATGTGGGCTATATTTACGATTTTCTCTTTTATCATTTTATAGAAAATTTTGACACAAGCCCCATTTTAACCCATTCGAATCCAAACATTAGTTGGCTTTTAAACAGATTGGTGTAGGGTATTGTATAATCGGCATGCCCGACTTTAACTTACTATCCGATATTCCATCTCTTTCGGGTTTTATCGAATTCTTCCCAAAACCCTATATTTTATATTATGGTGGCAACCCTATGACTGCAATATAGGCAATATTGGTATCAAACTTCATATTTTTCGGAGTAATTACGGTCACTAAAAACAAAATTAATTCTTAAATTTAAGATAGTCTGCCATACAAAAACCTGTGAAAAAGTGTTTTTTTTCCTATTTTCAAGGTTTTTCTAATATGTGATGGTGCAATTATTTCCCGTTCAAATTAAGCCCTTTTCAATAAGATTTTCATTAATACGAGGGTGGATAAATAAGTCCGTGAAAAAGTTTTTATTTTTCAACATAAGCTGTGTTTTCGATTTAACTATATCCGTTAAACTCAGAAAAAAAAAAACTCAAAGTACACAAAAATGTGTTTGAAACAAAAACTAACACATTGATTTTCCCATGTACGTTAACTTTCAACGCGGATAGTTATCAACGTTCATAACTCAAAGTTTATACATTCTCACGTCTAAAATAACTTTTTCCTAAAAAGTTTTGCTGGTGTACGTTTGATCATACCGCGAATATTATAAATATTACCTGTGTAAAATGTTTTTATACTTTAATCGGTTGAACGTGTATTTGCTTCAAATACTTAACGTTGATGGGTATGGGCGAAAATACAGCTATAGTCTCCTTTTAGCTCAATACAGTTAGTCCAACGTTTCTCCAATTTTTTTATTCCTTCTAAAAAATAGAATTTCTAGAGGTCCTTAAAATACGATTGCGTTTATGGTCAGTTGTAAGCAAACGCGGAACCTATCTTGCGGACAGCTTTATGAAACCCAACTGATCATTTAAAATCGAAACCACAGTGCCATATGGAATGCCTATGGCATCAAGATTTTCACACACTTTCACTCTGCAATCGGCCAGCACCATATCATGAATTTTTCGACATTTTCTGGTGTATTTGCCTCAATTGGCCGTCCAGAACGTTCAGCGTCACTAGTGCTTTTGCGACCAAAACGAAACTTCTTTACCATTGAAATTGATGGTGCAGAGTCCCCATAGTACTTATCAAGCTTTTCCTTGGTTTGAGTAACGGTTTTTTCTTCAAAAAATAATGTTGATGAGCACGAAATTCACCTTTTTCCATTTTTACAAAAATCCACGAGGTTGTATGTTTTGAACACTTGTTAAACGCAACGACGAATCTTGAAGTCTATTAACCATGGATGGTAACCGAAACGATGCGGTTATCGGTAAGGGCAACGCTATTGCAGATTATTTCGGTAACGGTATTTTAAGGGTAATGCTATTTCATTTATTTCGGTATTTTAAGGATAACGGTTTTTTAGTTATTTCGGTAACGGTATTTTAAGGATAACGGTAATCAGTTATTTCGATTCATGCAGCAATTTTTTTACAAAAACAAACGAGATGAAAAACAGGGGGTAACCGAAAAAAGTCTGTAATGGCTACTGAAAATTTTGCTGTTATTACGGGAAATTTAACTGTTTTGAGGCCAGCGGTATTTTTTACTAATTTTAGCAACACATGTCTGCTGATCTGTAGTACAATAAAATTAGTAGAAAAAATTAGTAGCCGCTACTAAATTTTAGTAAAATTTATGTAAACTGCAATTCAAAATCGATTTGCTAAAGTCAGTTAAAAAACTGATATCTTAATTTTAGTACAATGAAATTAGTATAAATAATTAGTTGCAGCTACTAAATTTCAGTAAATTGTTGTAAACTGTAATTTAAAATCAATATGCTGAAATTAGCAAAAAATTGTACTAAAAAAACAAAAACTGTAATATCTAAAAAAAATTTTTTTTCTGTCGATTGTAACAAGCGTATAAATACTTCATCGTACTTGAATTTTGGAGTCAAAATTGCAAACGGTTCTCCAGTTATTACCCTTTTATGCATTGGACATACAATAAAATTTTCTGAGTGTTATTTCCAAACTAAGAATATATCAATACCCAGGTAGAAATTGCCGACGGTACAAAAAACAAAGCACTGGCAAAGCGTTGCTTTACAATGGTACAAAAAAAAGCATTGCAAAAGCACTAATTTAGAATGCTTTGCCAACCTTTGGAAAGAGTGCTTTCCAAATACTTGTTTTACAAATTTTACCACTGTTTATGAAAAAAACCACCGGCAAAACATCGGTTCAAAACAATTTGCCAACGTTAGGTAAAAGGACTTTGCCAGTGCCTGTTTTACAATATTTACAACCGTATATAAAAAATGCCACTTGTAAAACATCGGCTTAAAACGAATTGCCAACGTTTGCTAAAAGGACTTTGCCAGTACTTGTTTCACAAAATTTTCGACTGTACCTGAAAAAAACACTACTGGCAAAACATTGGATTACAGCGCTTTGCCAACATTTGCAAAAAGGATTTTGTCAGTACTGGTTTTACGAAACTTATGACTGTATGTAACAAATACATAAACTGATCACTTAATGTTCACCCTATTTAAGTACCAGTTTTCAAGTCTATAGATAAAACGGGAAAATTGTTCTTATGGTAAAATTTGTGTGAAAATCTATTGAATTTGTAGTTTTAAGCAGAGATGTATTCGCTTATTAGATACAGTGATGCTATACTAAAATTTACGTTTCTCTTTTTTCGGGATTAGGATTTTACAGATTTTTCATGAAGAATTGAATAAAAAACAGTTGATCTAAAATACCGATTGGCAGAGCACTTATTTTACTATTGTTACCAACGCTTTGCCAACGTTAGGAAAGATAAAAGGCCAACCGAAGATCGACGTTATCATTTCAAAGTTGACCCAGTACTTTAATTTTCGAAAAACGGACGCTCTGCCAGCGCTTGTACCACCATATACAGTGATTTGCCAACGTTTTGCCGTTTGTATTTTTTTACCTGGGTAGTAACAAATATAAACTAAACAAGAATTGTAAAAAATCAAAAAAAAAAAATTTAAATTAGTATATTTTTTTTCTTCTAAATTTAGCACTCGGTTTTGAAAAATTAGTAAAATGTTTTGCTAAAATCAGCAGCGAGAATTAGTAAAAAAATCCGTAATTTGTAATAAGAGAATAGCAAAAATGATTACTAAAAAAAAATGTACTAAAAATCAGTATAAAAATAATAAAGTTCGATTGGAAACTGTTTACAAATTTTTTTACTAACTTTTTTATCTGAGTGTACACATAAAAATTAAAAAAGTAAGATTTTTGCTAAAACTTTTCTTTTTATGAAAGGTACAAAATTTACGAATTCGAAAATTTTTTTTCGAATCGAGATACGCGGTAAACCCCCCAGAACCAATTTCCCAACTTAAAGTGCGAAAAATACTCAATAACCACGTGCAATTACCAAAAGCAGAAAATTAAAAATAACGGTAACGGTATTTCATTTATTTCGGTAACTGTATTTTAAGGGTATCGATATTTCATTTATTTCGGTATCGATATTTTAAGGATAACGGTATTTCAGTTATTTCGGTAACGGTATTTAAGGATAACGGTATTTCGGTTATTTCGGTAACGGTATTTTAGGGGTAACGGTAGTCAGTTGAAAAGGTTTTGAATCGATAACGGTATTTTAGCGGTATTGCCTGCCAACTCTGCTATTAACAGGTGTTGCAGAGCAGTGTTGCATTTCATTTAACTACTAGTAAAGTTCAAAAGTCACGGACAATAAGTACCCTCGTACTTCATTTTTAAATCTAATCAATTATTTTATTTCCGTATTCCATATCCAATAAAACTGTTCAACTTGTTTTAATCCCTCAAGCTTCATTTATTGGCGAGTTTGCTGTTATGTCTGTACCCGAACATCTAAACAAACACGTAATCGATCACGGCAACGTTCTGTAAGAGGTCATCGTTATTCTTCGCGTTCACAACCGCCACCCTTGCGACGATCTATTAAAAGACCAGGAGGTCATGGTGGTGGTCTACAACATGCTTATTCCGATCCAGAACTTAGAACAGCCGGGCGTAATGATTATGATCGTAATTTTGAACATGATCGCAACGATCGTCGTATACATCGTAGCGAGGCACGTGGTGGTAGTGATCGGCGTCGTGATCATCGTGAACACTCGATGATGATGGCGCCACCATCCACACGGGGAAGTTCACGACAACTGCCACCATATGAAGAACATTATTATTTACCCGATGAAGAACCATCATATACTCAAACCCTTAATAGGGGAGCACGTTTTAGTAGTCGCCAAAGAAATCGTGATCGCATGCATGATCGTCATACCGTGGAAAGAGAACGTCATATTGGCAGATCGAAGCCACATTTTGATTCTATGGAAGATTTACAGGACTTACCTCCCGCCAAAAGAGCCATGAGTGTACGTTCTGTTAGAACCCCAAATATACGAAGAGATGAAATCTCGAGAGAGTCTCGAGAATCAAGAGAACTAAATCGTCTTAATTCTCAGCAGGGTAACATGCATCGAGGTAAATCGATGCCTAATAATAATGGAAGGGCTCGAGCTAAATCTGTAGATCCCCGCTTATCGGCCGCCCATTTTGAAGATGTTGATGAGGAAGTGGTGCGTAAAACCCCTATCATATCAAATCGTTATGCTATTACCGAAATGGAACATCGTGAATCTAGAAGTAAACATTATTTAAGAAGTCAATCTATGCCAAGGTCGGCATTTCACAAAAATGGCTTAAATAATCATCATTCGACAAGACAGTATCAAGATGATACACCAAATCATGTAAACAATCAACATAGTTCCCGCCAATATTCTGGTTATGCTAATACTAACCATCAATCCAGGCGTGCTAGTTTGGGACGGCACACTTCTTTGGGACCACCACCAACGAATTCAAGATTTGGCAATCGTTTGGAATTACCAGAATTTTCTTCTTCGCATGGACACCGTATGAAGAGAGGAGTTTCGCCAAGACGTTATGATATCTATGAAGAAGATTATGATGATACATTTCATGAGGATCCAGAGGAACATATACATATGGATCGTCGTGGTAGGGGAGGTGCAAGAGATTATGAAGATGATTATTCATCACGACGGTCAAGTCATAGAAAACGAAGTCCCAGAAAAGAAAAACCAGGTAAGTTTCAGTACAATATTATGCGAACTAAAAGGGGAGGAGGGTGAATCTTTGATTAAGTACTATTCTACTTCTTAGGCCCTTTATTACCTTATTTTGAACAATAATCGTGGATTTTTTATTGCCATATTTCAAACAATAATCGTGGTTATTTTAGTAATCAAAGCTTATTGCCTTTGGTGTGGGTAATGACTTCGCTCGTTTTATTTCGAGCTTTCTCAGAGATCGCACTATTCGTGTTGTTATAGATGGAGTCTCATCCGAGGAGTTTCAGCTGAATTCAGGTTCTGTTCTTTCTCCTTCCCTATTTCTTATATTTCTCAATGATCTTCTTCTTGGTCAAACTTCCAACCCTATTTACTCTTTCGCAGATGACAGCAACATTTGTCATTCATTTTCCTTCAATCGTAGGCCAAGCCCTGAGGAGATTGGGGGCAAAAGACAGATTATGATTGACATACTAAATCGTAACGTTTCTACAATTTCTGAGTGGGGTCGTGCGAATAAGGTGGATTTTAATGTATGTAAGACTCAATGTTGTATGTTGACCCATAGTGCTGCGGGGCCAACATTGCCATCTGTTCATATGGGTGATATCGTTATTGAGGAATCGGATACTCTTGATGTTCTCGGCATGAAAATTCAGTGTGATGTCCGTTGGAATAAGCATGTTTTTCAGGTGTCGAAAGAAGCATTCTAGGTTTTTTACGTCGGTGCAAGAAGTACTTCACATTATCCGATTTACTCACTATTTATACCACCTATATCCGACCGAAGATGGAATACAACTCCCATATATGGACAGGAGCTTCGAAGTCTATGTTGGAGCTTCTGGACCGTGTGCAAAGGAGGGCGTCGGCGCTTATCAATCAATGACAGTATGGTATCCAGCTCTATTGACTCATTCGAGCATCGTCGGAATGTGAGTTGTGTGACCCTGTTCTATCGATATTACCATGGGATGTGCTCTGCTGAGATAAGTGCACTTGTCCCCAAAGTCCCATAACCTATTTTCCTAATACCAACACAATGCACTGCGTTAGTAGGGGGCATTGCTGCGTGTTGGTCTAACATATAAAAAAAAAATAAAAATCATGGATCTTTTATTACTGATAATCATACACTGGAGAAAATATTTAGAAGACAAAAATTTAATTCCGAATTTCTCGAAAAGTTTAGAAGCGATCTTGATCATATATGGTATAAAGCTAAGCGAAACCCCATTTTAAGAAAAATTATAAAATTTAATTTATTTATTTAAAGATAACAAAAATTATATTCGAAGGAATATAATTTTTACAAATAAATAGTATTTAATACACTTAAAATAATACGTCAGTAGAAAAATCTGTCAAACCGGTTTCAAATCGATTTAACAAATTTTTAGTTGAAACACTGATTTAAGCAACGATTTTAGTTATCTTCATTTAACACAATCCCAGCAAAAAAAGTCATTACAAAAAAGTTATTTTAAAAGCACTCCGAATAGCATCAACTGATTGTGAAGTAGTTACAATTTAGCTCTAACACTGATTTATTTTACACGTGATGTCCCATGTTGTCAGTAGTTCAATTTAAGCATTTTGTTAGTAATTTAAAAACGATTACATGCAGCTACGTTCTATATTTCATTTTTGGGTGAAAATGAAAATATTCACCTATTTTATGTTCCCAATTTCACAAAAATGGTTTTAAAACGATTTCATTTCGTTTCAAACGATTTCACTTTGTTCCCAACGAAATTGAGGTGAAATTCTGTGTCATGCAAATCGAAGTTTGTGTTGTTTTGTGCGATTTCAAATCACTGTCAGTTAGCTGTGTGAAATTCATGTGAATTTTGCTATAAGTGTCTATAACAGAGAAAAAGCTACAGTAAGCGGTAAATTCCAATAATTTTCATTAAAAATAAATTTTAAAAATAAAAATGTAAGTAAAATATTTAAATTAAAAAAACTTAATTTGAGAAAAATAATATCTCTTGATAAAATTTTATAGGGGTAAACACAAAAATGCAGCCCAAGAAACTGCAATCGTAAACTTTATGGAAGCGCACAACGATTTAGCAAAAGGATTTTTTAAAGGTGATCGTGTTTTAGCTGAGTCTAAAGTAACTTATAAAACTGATAGTTTATGATCTTATTAGCAGTTTGAACACATAAAAGAATTTATATGCTTGTACATACGCTTGTTCAGATAACTCCAATGGGTTTGAGCAATCCAGAAGACGTCTTCTGTTTAACTTTTCTTCTTTCAGTTTTTCTTTTTCCAAAAAAATTACCGAAACCACAAAAGCAAAACTCATATTTTTAGAAATTCTTAGAATAAACGGTTAAAATTTGACAATTGCTTTTGAATTTTTGTTTAAAAGTGACGATATCAGTGAAAGAAGAATAAAACAAAACAGCTGTTTATTGAAACAAAGCTAAAATGAAATCGATGAGAAATGAAATCGATTATCATTTCATTCGATTTTTGTGACACAGTGAAAGAGTAATATCGATTTCATTTTCACTATCGATTTGAAACCACTACGAAATACAGAACGTCGCTGATGATGTTAATAAAGTATGGTTTTTAGGTATACATTTTCATCACATCAATACGAGTACATTTTGTTTGCATTTTTAAAGTGATTTAGAAGTACTCTTTATAATATATAATATAATGCATTTTTAAAAGTGATTTAAATGTGCTTTTTATAATATCTGATATAGCATATTTTAGAGGCAATTTTAATGTTTAGCCTTTACAGAGCCCATTTCTGAACCTATTGTGTAACAAAGGCTTAAACTTATTATTATTTGTAGGACAATATTAAGGAAACACTTCCATCTGAATCAATTCGATTAAGTCAAAATCAGACAAAACCAAAAATTCTTTTAATTTTTTTCAACAGTTTTTTTTTAAATAAATTTGTAACTTCCCTACGGGAAATTTTAACAAACTGTCACCGAACTGGCCCCTTTATATGAAATAGACTTGTCACTTTTACATGGCGTTGTCATAGGAGGGGGAAATTGATCCCTTGTGACATGTCACAAGACAAATCCTAAGACAGGTTACTGAACTCTCATAAAAAACAAAGTTCAGGGAAAAAGATACGATATCCGAAAAAAGATACGATATTGAATTAAATAAGATTAATAAACTAAGACCGAGTTTTTGAGATGTCAGTTAAACTTGGTGAAGAAACGGGTTAGAGGGAGAGGGTTAGATTTTGGGGTTAGTGTAAGTACTTTACCGCGTAAATAATGCCGTCCAAATAATCAAACTATTTCAGTTCATATTAAACGTTATAATACGTACATATGTATGTTTATTATATATTTCAATTTACATACGATTATAGGGTTAAGTTAATATCTAAGATTTACACAAGATGGCAAATTTAACTTTAGTTTGAATTCACAATTTTATGATTGGGATATAGATGTAGGTTCAGGATGGTTGACACTTGAATTTAAATTCTATGGTTAAACACTTCAATGGCTGTTTGAGGTTTTATTTTATTTTTTGTTGCCGTAGCACACACGAGAGACAAAGATGTGGTTTATTTTGGTGTAGTTCACGAACTGACCTTTTAACCAAACGCAAAGGCCGACAGCTGTTGGGTGTGGTGTGTTTAGCTGCCGCTTTGCGTTTGGTTCGACACTCGAATACGTTGAGGTCAGGGTTGGATAGCCTTCATTGTTCACTAAAGTGAACATCCTCCCGGGCCCGACGAACCTGTGAAAAAAAAAAAAAAAACAATTATTTTTATATATTCGGCTGAGGGGTAAGAAAAGTGTAGGGTAAAGGGTAAGTAGAATATGTGAAAAGAAGATCACAATGTCACCAATGCAACATGTGAGATTGTATTCATCACTCCCGAGAACACGTGTCCATTATTTCGACACTGCGAAATTATCTAGTTCAGAATTTGGGTTGTGTGATCAACTTTTACATATTAAACTTGGGTAAGTAAAGTGAGTGTGTTATGGGTTAATATACAAGTGGGGGTGAGTAGTTAGATAAGAGGGTATCATCTTTGGTGGGTAAAACTACGACCTTGGTTATTGGCCGAGTTAAGCTTCCCGTGGCGGTGCGCAAGTCTACGACTCTTGTGCGACCATCAGGACCAGGGTACACTTTGGTCACGCGTCCAAGTAACCATTCATTAGGGGGTAAATTGTCCTGTCTAATAACTACAATATCGTCAACTTCAAGTTGCCGTTGAGGGTTCTTCCACTTGTATCTCTTGTGCAGCTCTTTCAGGTATTCATCCTTCCATCTCCTGCAGAAGTAATGGTGTTGAATTCTGAGCTTTTGCCACCTATTCGCCAGAGTGATATTTCCGTCACTTAAGTCTGGTTCAGCTGGGGTTAATAGGGGTGAACCAATCAAAAAATGACCTGGGGTTAAAGGGTTAAGTTCCTGCGGATTTTCGTTTGACGGGCTGAGTGGTCTAGAGTTGAGACATCCTTCAATTCGAGCAAGGAGTGTAGCTAATTCTTCGAATGTGTATTTTAGGGTATTAAGCTTTTTCAGGTGAGATTTGAAGCTTTTCACTCCGGCTTCCCACAAACCTCCCATGTGTGGAGCTCCTGGCGGAATAAAATGCCACGTCACGTTTTGGAAACTGCTCATTGCTACAACAGATTCTTTCAATAATCTCATAAATTCCTGCCGCTCTTTCTTCAATAGTTGATTTGCGCCAACGAAGTTTGTTCCATTATCGGAGTAAATAGCGGCAGGGCATCCCCACCTCGAAAAAAATCGTGCAAATGCTGCCATGAAGGCTTGGGTAGAAAGATCTGAAGTTGGTTCAAGGTGGATGGCTTTAGTTGCAAAGCATACAAAAACGCATACGTATCCTTTGGTTATCTTACACGTGCGGCCTGAGTAAACCTTTACATCAAATGGTCCAGCAAAATCTATTCCAACGTTATAAAATGGTCGGGTTAATTGGGTGCGTTCCGGGGGTAAAGCCGCCATCAATTGACTTGCCTGACGGTTCTTATATCGAGTACAGGGTGAGCATTTGTTAATAACAAAGCTGATAAGATTCTGAAGCTTCGGAATCCAGTATCCTGAACGAATTACTCTTAACATGACCTGATTTCCCCCATGTAAAGTTATCAAATGAACGTGTAGGGTTAATAATTTTGCAAAGCAACTTGCGTAGGGTAACAAAATCGGGTGTCGTTCATCATAAGATAAGCTATTGGAGCTTGCTAGACGACCATTCGCACGCATAATATTCTTTGAGTCCAAAAATGGCGTTAGGGTAAGTAATTGGCTCTTTTTGGGTATAGGGGTTTTCCTCATTAAACAATTATACTCTTCCTTAAAATATTGAGTCTGGCACAATATCACAAGTCTATCTTTGGTTGAATTTATATCTTCAGACTCGAGTAAAATGCTGGGGTGCGCCAACAGGATCCTGATTCTTTCGGCTGGTAAAGTAATTCTACTTCTATCCAGTGTTACCATTTCATGACGACTTACTCCTCTGCGGGTAGTTGTTATTCGATCCAACAAACGATAGACATATGACATGACTCGAAGAGCTTTCGACCATTTTGAAAATCTACAAAGAATGTCTGGGTTTTCTGTGGCTGTAGGGTTAATATTCACAGAATTAGCAAAAGCTTGAATGGGTTTCGCTTCAGCTTGAGTTATAAAATTTTGTGTTGTTATTGGCCATTTTGATGGGGATTCTTTCAGCCAGGATGGGCCATTCCACCAAAGAGAATCGTCCTTTAACTCATCCGCATTACATCCTCGGCTCGCGACGTCAGCAGGGTTATCGTGGGATACGACATGGTTCCAATTTTCTACGCCGACCGTTTCCATAATGGTTGCAACTCGATTTGCAACAAATGTGTTCCAGGAATTTGGATGCTTCCTTAACCAAGCCAGGACTATGGATGAATCAGTCCAGAAATAGGTCTGATGTTGGGGTAAATCTAGCTGACCAAGTAAATTGTGTACCATATTAGCCAACAACACCGCACCACAAAGTTCTAACCTGGGTAATGAAAGAACTTTGATGGGTGCAACTCTCGTTTTAGCGAAGAGTAGGGTTACGGAATTAGGACCGTTTATGGGTGTTACTCGTGCATATAGCACTGCTGAGTAGGCTTTCTCAGAAGCATCTGAAAAGCCATGAAACTCAATTCTTGCTGAAAGCGTGTATTGAATCCATCTTGGAATTCTAATCTGATCAATATTATCATAATATTGTAGAAACTTTTGCCATTTAATGAGGGTTAAGGGTTTAAGACATTCATCCCAAGCTGTATTATCCTGCCATATTTGCTGCATTATAATCTTAGCAGAAATAATAATTGGCGCTAGCCAACCAGCTGGGTCAAAAAGTCGCGCAATGTCCGACAGGACTTTTCGCTTTGTGTAAGTAGATTTTTCCTCGATGGTAGGTACATTGAAAAAGAATATATCTTCTTTCGCATTCCACCTAATGCCGAGGGTTTTGGCATTATTCGATTCTGGAAGGGTAAGCAGATCGACATCGAGTAAGTGTTCTTTGGGTAGGGTATTTAAAAGTTCAGCGTTGTTCGAAATCCACTTTCTCAGTGGGAACCCGGCAGATTCTAATACTGCTATTGTCTCCTTCTGAGCAAATTTAGCCTCCTTTAGGGTATGAGCACCGGCTAACACATCGTCAACGTACATATGATTTCTCAAAATCTGAGATACGATTGGGTGGGTATCTTGAACTTCACTTGCTAGCTCTAAAAGAGTGCGAATTGCTAGGTAGGGTGCGCAATTGACTCCGAATGTGACCGTATGAAGTTCATAGTCTTTTATGGGTTCGTTGACACTTTTTCGAAACAATATTCGCTGAAAGGGTGTGTGGGTAGTATTCAATAAAATTTGCCGGTACATTTTCGTAATATCGGCGTTAAAAACAATTTCATAAAATCGCCATTTTAAAATAACTACAACTAAATCCTGTTGTAGTGTAGGACCGGTGTATAGGGTATCATTCAAACTATTGCCATTCGACGTTCTGCTTGACGCATTAAAAACAACTCGGACCTTTGTTGTAACTCGGTCAGGTTTCACGATTGCGTGATGGGGTAAATAATAATGACAGTTTGGCGAAATTTCTGGGTTATAGGGTACGGGTTTCATCTGACCTAGGTCAATATATTCCTGAAGCACGTTATCGTATTCATTTTTAAGTTCGGGTTTCTTCAATAAATTTTTCTCATTTCTAAGATATTGAGCCATCGCAATGTGGCGTGAGTTCCCTAACTCAATTTGCGGGGTTCGGAAGGGTAGATTGACCTGATATCGGCCATTGGGTAAACGAATAGTTGTCTTCGAATAATACTCCTCACAACAGGAATCTTCTGTAGACTTAATGGGTTTTCTAACAATTTCCTCAATCTCCCAGAACTTGGTAATACACTCGTCAAGTGTAACCGTGCTGAAGTGTGATACTATGGGTTGGGGGTTTTTCAAATCCTCTAGCGGTCCTGTTAATATCCAGCCAAAGTGGGACTCTTGAGCAAGAAGTGTCTTAACGACTTTGCTGGCAGTTTTTCTCATGATTTGTGGGTAATAATCGCCGCCAATTAATACATCAACTGGCCGACTTTCGAAAAACCTCTCATCAGCAAGTTGAATATTATTCAACTCCTTTAAAATAACTGGGTTCAAACTTCGAGTGGGTATATTTTTCGCAATGACTTTTAAAACAATTGCTTGAAGCGTCAGCCTGAAATCGTCACATCTGTCCGACCGTAATGTTATGTCACACATTTTATCGGGATTTGCGGAATGACTTTCATTCACTCCTGAGATTTCAGCGCGTATGGGTGTGGTGGGTAACTGCAGTTTCTTTCTGAGGGTATCTGAGACAAAAGTGTAGTCTGACGCTGGATCAATTAGCGCTCTAACGGGTATCAGAGAGCCTTGGTATTCAACATTTACCATGGCTGTTCCCACTAGCCTTTTACGGTCATCTAATGTCTCTGACCGCGTACTTATTGCGAAAGACTGCGATGCATTGCGTGAAGTTGATTGTTGGCTTAAATCGTCTTGGGTATTTTGGGATTCTGAATTGGACTTGGGTTTGTGTAGGAGAGAATTATGCCGACCTCCACAATGCTTGCATGTGAAAGCACTTCGGCAATCTTTTAACGTATGACCAACAGCCAGACAATTGTAACAGAAGCCGCTCTGTTTAATGAATTCAATTCTTTCGTTTACTCTCATAGAATTGAATGACGAACAATCCCTTAACGTGTGGTTAGCTCTGCATAATTTGCAAACTGAGCCATCGGGTTTGTCTGCTCTGGGTTTCTGGGTAGTAAGGGGGAAGGCTGGCTTGTCGTGTCTAGGGGTTTTTTCAAAACGGGTGTCTTTTTTAGGCTGTTGAGTCACATTGAGAAAAACGCTGCCCTTTCGCTCATACTGATTTCTATTATCAGTGTTCTGTCTTGGGTGTGAGTTTGGAACAACATTTATCTGTAATGCTTTAGCATCAGTGGCCGCCTCCAGACCTTTATATTCTGACGTTAAAAAACTGTCCAATTCAGTCCAGGATGGAATGCAAGTATTGTCCGCTAGAGTTCTCTCAAATATTAATAGGGTTTCTTTGGGTAATTTGGAAGTACAAATGTAAATTATAATAGGATCCCAGTGCTCAGTGTCTACTTCTAGAGTACGTAAGACTGCCAGGCAACTATTAATGGACCTTTGCAATTTCCGAATTTGAAAACCGCATGGATTTATGACTATGGGTAGGGTAAATAGAACTCTCAATTGAGCATTAACCTGCCTGCGCCTATCTTCATATTGGGCAGTAAGTTCCGACCAAGCAATATTAAAACCTTCGTTTGTCAAGGGTGCACCATCCACAATATCTCTAGCTTCTCTGCGGGTTTTCTCTTTGAGTTTGCATAATCTTTCAATGCCACTTAGACGCGGGTTTTTGCCATAAACGGCCATGAACATGTCCCTAAATGAAGCCCAGGCTTTGTATTCACCGTTAAAAATGGGTATGTCACAAGGCGTAACTTTAATTCCGGTAGAATTTGTCGCATTCGCGTCACTTGGGTGGGGTAGCGAGAGCCTTTGATTTGTATGACCTTCGATTGCTTCCTCAATCGAAGTCATGTTAGCCCTATAAAATTGCTTAGCTCCTCTGAAATGCCGCGTGATTTCGGTCATATCAATTCCCTTTGACGCCTCTTTGTCACTCATTTGAGGAGATTCCCGCAGACTATTATATTTAGAGTCGATATTTGACCATATTCCTTCCAATTCAAACTTGCGAATCTTTAAGGCGGGCAAAGATTGGGTATCCTCGGATGAATTGCGATAATCCTCCTCATAAGCAGGTAGATCCTGTTGAATGCAGATTAGCAAGTTTTTCGCCAAGAGCTTTATATCATTCATTTTGTAATAAAATTGAAATTAACCGACGATAAAATGGGTTAAAAACGAGTGTAAAATCAATCAATTGCGCGTGTTAACGGGTTACAATGGGTTAAATGCGGGCTCTTGTGCAAAAAAGGGTTAAAAATGGGTTTCGTACGGTTCTGCGATGAAAAACGTGTAAATCCTGATTTTGCGGTGCAACACTGGGTTGATTTTGGGTTAAATATGGGTTTGCTGGGGGTTAAATGTGAGTTACCGGTACAAAATGCGTTAATTGCGTAAAATATGAATTTCCGGTAAAAAAATGTGTTAAATTTCGGTTATCGGCACAAAAAGGGGTTAATTGTGCTTAAAATATATTTTTGCTGTAAAAAGCGGGTTAAATTTGGGTTATAAACACAAAAAATGATTAATTAAGCCAACACTGTAATACTGCTGTATAAAACGGGTTAAATTTGGGTTTTCGGCACAATAAGGGTTAAAATTTGGGTTTATGGGTTAAAAACGATTATACCAAACACTGTTGGCAAAAACACAAAAAAAGATTCTCTGACCAAAAAATTTCCAACAGGGTGTTTTTACACTTGATGATATGCGCTACACAATGTAAACGGCAGTATCAATTTGTCAGACAAAATTTTTAAAAACCTGAAGAATAACTGCAAAAAGGGTGGGTGGGTGGGTGAAACGAGGTTTTATAATCAAATTTGTGCTGACTGCTGTGTAAAATGTGTACAAAATTATGGAAATATGGTTTCGAAAATTTCAGTAAGTTGTAAATAATTCAACTTACCGACTCCTTCTGGTTGTAGGGTACTTATCACTTTGATGGGTATGTGTGTGTATTTGTTGTATTTCCTTGTTGATTCGCTTTTGTGCCTATCTTCCCGCTTTATATTACATGCAGTAATTTGGGCTTTTATGTTTTGCAGCAGAATTATTAAACACAAATTTTGTATTGTTTTTGGGTAATTTATTCTCCTTGTTTTTTATATTGCACAGTAACACTTGTATTTTGTTTATTAAAATTTTTGTGTAATATTTGTTAAAAAAATACTATTTAAACGTTAAGATTCAATTCAATTAATCGCACTTATTAACAAAATATATAGAGAAACTCTTGAAATAAAACGAATATTTTCTAAAATCACTTTATCATTAATATGAACAATAGTTTTCAAGGGGTTTTATTTTAGAATTCTATTTTTCACTGGGTATGGGTATTTCTTCCTCTTCTTTTTCTTTTTATATTTTTGTTTTTTTTTTATATTTCTGTGGGTATTTTGTGTTTTTTGCTGTGCACTGGGTTTCAATTTAACTAAATGTTTTTGTTTTTTTCTTAACAACTTTAAATTTGTTTTTAAACAATTTTTTCCACTTCACTCAATTGTCTATGTTTATTATTGTTCAAATCTAAAACCTTTTAAAAACAGCCACTGCTCTCTCACAATTTTGTGTATGTTTTAGGGGTGGGTTTTGAATTTTATTTCACTGATCTTGTTTATTGTTTTTAACTTGTTTTTCAGATCTTATTGTTTTCAACTTGTGCACTGTTCTCCTTTCTTTTAAATATTGTAGTTTTTATATTTATATATTTTAATTAGAATTTTTAACACTTTTTTTTCAAGTTTTTAACATGTAATGTACATAGAAAAACAAAAATGGTGATTTTTAATTTTAGTTTATGTACTGTGTTGTGTTGTATATATATATTTATTTTATTTTAAAGGAGAAAACTTTTTTCTTCTTTTTATTTAAATTAATTTGGAATTTTTTGTGAACTGCCACTGTTTCACTCACACGAAGGACCATGAAGAAACGGGTTAGAGGGAGAGGGTTAGATTTTGGGGTTAGTGTAAGTACTTTACCGCGTAAATAATGCCGTCCAAATAATCAAACTATTTCAGTTCATATTAAACGTTATAATACGTACATATGTATGTTTATTATATATTTCAATTTACATACGATTATAGGGTTAAGTTAATATCTAAGATTTACACAAGATGGCAAATTTAACTTTAGTTTGAATTCACAATTTTATGATTGGGATATAGATGTAGGTTCAGGATGGTTGACACTTGAATTTAAATTCTATGGTTAAACACTTCAATGGCTGTTTGAGGTTTTATTTTATTTTTTGTTGCCGTAGCACACACGAGAGACAAAGATGTGGTTTATTTTGGTGTAGTTCACGAACTGACCTTTTAACCAAACGCAAAGGCCGACAGCTGTTGGGTGTGGTGTGTTTAGCTGCCGCTTTGCGTTTGGTTCGACACTCGAATACGTTGAGGTCAGGGTTGGATAGCCTTCATTGTTCACTAAAGTGAACACTTGGTTTAGTTAAACCGAAAACGAATTATATCAGCCATTTGAAGTTTATTAACAAAAATTTGCCCGAACAACTTTTTCTCGTTTGATTTTACGACTTTTAAGGCGTAATAGCAATTAAAGCATATCGACATTTAAAGCAGGTGACATTTATAGAACTTTTTGTGTATAAGTGAAGGAAAGGGACCCACATCTGTTAACCCTCATCGGTCCCTCGAGAAATACATCTAATCGGTCCCATTGTAAAAAAGCTAAAAAAAATTAACAACCATTTATGTTTTGTGATTTTTTATGTTTATTATATTGTTTACTATCATATTAATACATTTGAATTTCATAAAGGTAGATTTAGAATGAAATTAAAATTAGAATATTACATATATTAGAAAAAAAAATTGAATTTTTAACTTTTGTCAATTATTTGTACATTTTTCGCATTAATTGAAATTATGTTCAGCACAAATGAAATTTCTACACTTTTCACAGCGTGTAGCAAAAAGATTTTTGTTATATTTATATGTGCAGATGTAGCATCGGCCTCGTTTTGATGTACTTGGTAAATGGCGAATCTCCCGAATTCTTTGAATAACACTGGAAGCATCATTACTTTGAGGTTGTTTTTTACGTTTAGTGAGATTCAATCCAAGCTCCTCGATAAAAAGGCGACGACGAATATTATGGTTCGTTTTAGAATTTTTCCAATTCGAGAACAATGCAATAAACGTCACGAATGCATTCAACGCACTAACATCAAGCCTGTTACAAAATACTGTCATTGGCCACCGATTGACTTTTCGTTTGCATGTGTACGTAGCCACCATTTGATCCCTAGTATCAACTGCACTCTTGGTGTTGTTGTAGTCTTCAATGATGTTAGGTTTCTTCTGTTCACTATTCTCATTTATGCTGACAACATTGTGGTATATACTGAGCAATGTCACAAATCGGTACCGGCGAGGAACATATGACAACATAACTGCTTGCAATTTATGTTCATATACAACTTCTGTAGGATAAATTGGTTATTGACGCATGTCGAGTATAACTGAAGGAATTTCAGTCCTATTTTTCCTTATTGTTCCCAAAATAGTCATGCGATTCTTATGCAAATCTTCTGCCAATTCATACGAAGTGAAAAAGTTGTCACACGTTACATTTCTGTCAGAAAGTCCTTCCAACCAAATCCAAAACAACACGCCGTCCGAAATTGCGTTGAGGAGTGGCATTACGATTCCGACCAACATAAATTTGTGTGTTGTATGCATACCAGCTTTTTGAGTCGCATAGCACCCAAATTTTGATGCCATATTGACGATGGAATATACTGACGAAACGACATCGCCCACGATACGGAACTAACTGTTCATCTACGGTAATGTTTTTTCCTGGTGTGTATACAGCTTTCAAATTATGATTCCATTTATCGTATACATTTCGAATCGGTGCCAATTTTTCACGAACAGAAGTACTTGTAGATGCAGTGTTGGCCATACGTTGTTCGCGGTCGTCAAATCGAATGCAACCATGGATACGCTTAAACATTTTCAAAGACATTGTTGCTCTTAATATTGGCCGACCTGTTTCTTCATTCCACAGTTTAGTGACACATTCACCGTATGACCGATACACACCAGAAAGCAGCAACAATCCAAAGTATGCGTGCAGAGTGTCCAAATCAATGTTTTCCCATTCGTCTTTGTACTTTCCCACACCATATAAATTCGTCATGTTCAAAATAATATTCTCACCCTGTCCAAGGAACATGTGAAATGCAGACGAAACATCAACTATATTAGCAGCTGCTAATGCTTTTGGACCTGAATTATAACAAAAAGGAAACATATAATGAACATGAACCCATAACAAAGAGGGTAGGTTTTTACCTGAAGTGAAATTTTCTGCACGTCGAAATGAATTTCTTCGATTTATTTCTTATTTTTTGAAAAATATTTATTTTCAGGATTTGCTGCATTTTCTTCTGCTAAATTTTGCTCAAAGGGCTCATTGTCGTCTTCATCCGAATGCACGCTAACTTCACTTTCATCATTCTCCTCGTCTGATAATGCAAAATCATCGTCACTATTGCACGGAGATTCGCCCGCTTCGCTTTCCAAATCAAAATACATTTCTAGTTCATCTCGCTGCCTTCTTTCACGTAAAACTATATCCATTTTTTATCAAATACTTCGAAACACAACCAAAATTCAAATAAATGCGCAAACAAACTTCACTTATGTGTGTTCCAGAACAAACTGAATTTCATAAAGCGAAAAAATAAGAGCGTGCTATAAATCCACACACAAAAATAAGCGGCAATTCCAGGTACCTGCTTATGTGTATGTGCGCACATACACAGGGACCGATTCGTAACTATAACTGCACAGGCAAATACAGTAAGGGTACAAATTCAAAAACGGCTTTTTTTGGTTGTTCAGGCAAAATAATTCTACGTTGTCATTCCCCTGAACCGTTTTTATTCTATTCAAGGTTAAAGATCAGGGGACCGCTGAGGGTTAACGAATCTCTCGATTGGTCTGTTTTAAAGGATAAAATATGTTAACATTGCAACAAATTTTATTAACATATTTCTTTAGTGCACGGTGCAAAAGCACGCGAGCGACTTCTTAGAGCCTTAAGAATACATTTTAATTAACTTTTATATATTTGCATTTAGTGAAAAGTCCAGTAGATTCGATGGGATCCAATTCTTTTTATTTCCTTCCCTTTTTCAATGGGAACTGTAATTGAAGTACATATTTTTTAAAATATTTACGAATAATTAAAAAATATGTTAATAATCGTAAATTAATAAAGTACGTTAATAAAATTAACTATTTTGTTTTTTAGAGATAAAAAATGGAATCTAATAAATTCGTAATTTACAAACAAATGCATTTACAAAGAAAAAACAACATTATATATACATTTTTGAAAGTAGTTTTAAAGCACATGAATTCGAAAGGGAAAAAGAGCACTTATCGCTCCATTGTAACCAATTTAAAAGTTGTTTGTTTTGAATGACTTACAAATATTTTTGCTGGGAATACTAACAATCCTCAGTACTTCAACTAATTTTGAGTGTTAATTTTAAAAATTATTTAAAACTAAACTTTAAGAACCCATTCGTTAAATTTTACAAAATTTATTTTTTAAAATATAATACGTTTTTATGTTACTGTTATTACGCGGTAGATGGCGCCACCAATGTATCCGAAGTTTTAAAGATGGCGCTATTTCTTTCCTCCCGATTTTTTAAAATGACCCATATCTCGAAAACTAAGAGAGATAGGGCAAAATTGATGAAAATTTCGACTACTCCTAACCCCCACGAATGGGGTTACCTCTCTCCAAAAAAGTCGTTGGTGGGGCCTTGGACCATTGGAAATTTTTGATAACAATTTTTGACTTCATAAAATGGTACCATATATCGAAAACTAAGCGAGATAGAGCAAAACGGACAAAATGTTTGCTCCGTTGAAGTGCCCTAGGCCCGGCGAGGGTCCCGAGACCCTAAATTTGCATAAATTCTACGACTCAGTATAATAATATATAGATAAAACTGTAGTTTTACAAAATTTTTACTTAAATTTAGATTTGTTAAATTTAACAAAAGAATTTGTTAAAATCAACAAATTTTATTTCAAGCTTCTTGAATACCAGCCCAAAGTTCGGTGGAATTTTTGTAATTGTTTCGCGAAACTTTTGTTTTTACATCATTCCATATATTTTCTATTGGATTAAGGTCCGGAGTTTGGGCTGGCCAGTCCAAAACCTTAATTTGTTCTTGTAAAAACCAATCCTTCACTATGTTCGACGAATGCTTCTGATCATTGTCTTGCATAAATGTCCACTTAACTGGCATAATGGCTCCATAACATTCTTAAGAATGCTCAAATATTGAAACCTGTCCATTTTGTCCTCTACTTTTACGATAGGCCCAACACCACGCCAGGAAAAAGCCCAACATACCATAATATTACCCCCACCGTGTTTCAAGGTCTTCTGAGTGTACTTAATGTTTAAAGCCTGTTTTTTTTGGCGGTGTACAAATGTTCTACCATCTGGTCCGTCACGATTTGCCTTCGTTTCATCGCTCCAAAGCACATTTTTCCAAAAGGACAACTCATCGCCTTTGTGGGTTTTGGCAAAATCAATACGTTTCTTAATATTTGTTCTTGAAAGAAGAGGCTTCTTTCTACTTATTCGTCCAAATAAGTTTGCTTCATTCAGTCTTCTTCTTACTAACCTGTCTGACACTTGAACGTTGAATTTTTCCCTGATTTCATTATTTATTTGACGGGAAGACATAAAAGAGTTGAGTTTGCTTTTGCGTACTATAGTCCTGTCCATATAAGTTGTAGTTTTACGACGGATTGGCTTACGTTCTTTATTTTGCGTATGATATTTCTTGTCGGCAGCACATAGACGAATAGCATTGTATACCATATTTCGCAAACACTTTAGTATTTTAGCAATTTCAGTTGGAGATTTCATCTCGTTGTGGAATTGAGATGTAAGTCTTCGTTTTTCTGGGTTACAATGTTTTCCACGTCCCATATTGGTACAATTAGAAAAGAATTTACTTATTTCAAACGCAAATTATGAAAAGAATTATTATTATTACTAAGTGCAAGAGTAAAATTTTGACAATTATTGCAAGTGTCCTATTTTTATGTCCAAGTCAAATATGAACAAAGTAAAGTAATTTTGTTGTAAATATTTGCATGTTTTAAATATTGCAAAGTTTTATATATAATCTGAGACTACTTGATTGCAGTTTACTATAATAGAAACGAAATATAATTATTGCTTTATAATTATTAAGAGAAATGCATGAAGATAATTTTGTATGAAGTGTCCTATTTCTATGTCCATAGCTGTACATGTGAAAGAACAGGCCGTTTATAGTACGGTGTACATTTAAAAGGACTTTAAATTTAAGCAAAGGATGGCCTTTTAAACAAATGATGGCCTTTTGGCCATCCTATAATATCGATGTTGGTATCCAATGAAAGAGGAAAATCTCTATATTTTAATAAAAGCTTTTGTTTTTTACTACCAAGACAAAACTATTCCAGCCAACAATTTTCTGAGTGCCCATAAATTATGAGTCTTAAAAGACTCATAAATATATACAGTTGTGGCCAAGCATTTAAGTCAATTCAAGTTTTTTTCTAATTTTATTGTCGTTGCCTTTTTTTTAAAGATCAAAATAGTGGCTAAATTCGCCACGAAATGTAAGGAGGATCTTAATATGGTGTCATATATAACTATATCTTATTTGACAAGTCCCCATATACAACGACATACAACTTGATCCGAAAAATGGGTCATCTACTTGTGTCTAATTATATCAAATTAGATATAATTTGATACTGTTTGATCCGAGATTTGTCCATATCCAGGACATCAAATTACATCTAATTCGATATAAAAATATCTGATTTTATATAACATTGTCTAATAGTAAGTATACTTTTTATGCATACCGGCTATTAAATTGATATTGAAATTTCTATAGCTTTAACAATTTTAAAGGCCCAAATTTTATAACGTAAAATAAAAATTAATTCGAAATTTATTAATTCCCCGAGTAAAAATAGTTATATATTGTTATATATAATGTGATTGTGTTATATCTGACGGTGAATGGAGTCACATTAAGACACATATCATTATATACAACTACATCTGATATTATTTTTTCAATGAATTTTTTGTACGGTAATTGATGTTATTACATATTCCCAAATCTGACTCCATATATAACTACATAAGCCATATAAAACTAATCAAAATATATGTAGTGACCGATATGATTATATATAATTCGATACTAAGTTATACAACACTGTATGTGTCGTCATATTAAAAATTTATTCTTGTAATTTTATATAACTTTCTATATGATTATACAAATTAATATAAATTAAGAGTTAGTTTCTCCACAGCCAAATAATTTTCACGTGATTTTTTTTGCATATAAAAATATATTAAAAAATGATGCGTACGATTTAGAAGACAAAAGCATTAAAATTTTTATTTTATGTTATGAAATTTGGGCCTTTAAAATTGTTCAAGCTATAGAAATTTCAATATCAATTTTATAGCCGGTATGCATAAAAAGTGTACCTACTATTAGACAAAATTATATCAAATCAGATATTTTTATATCGAATTAGATGTAATTTTATGTCCTGGATATGGACAAATCTCGGATCAAACTGTATGAAATTATATCTAATATGATATAATTAGACACAAGTAGATGACCCATTCTTCGGATCTAGTTGTATGTCGTTGTATATGGGGACTAATCAAATAAGATAAAATTATATATGACACCATATTAAGATTTTTACCCGGGTTCAGTTCGAGGCCAATTTCCTTATTATGAATTAACATAATAAATACTTTTTTCAGAAACTGCTATTTTTCTTCATCAGGATATTCTACTAACAAATACTTCACAGAGTTTTTGCTTTCAAAAACCTCTACACTTTCAGGAATGTAAAGACGATCGTTTCGGGAATTTTCCAGGTCCTCTTCTTCAGTTTTCTTTAGAAAGTTGTGTGCAATGCAAATTGAAACATCAAAATTTCATATTAAACGTAGTCTACTACATCAACGAAATGAGAATGAAGCAAACAATAAAATATGTTTTCGAAGTCTCTGCAAAGACATAACCAACAATAGAAATATTATGAAAGTTTTCTGTTTTTATATTTCGTACCGTCGGTACATGTCTTTGCAGAGACTTCGAAAACATATTTTTTTGTTTGCTTCATTCTCATTTCGTTGATGTAGTAGACTACGTTTAATATGAAATTTTGATGTTTCAATTTGCATTGCACTATTGCCACAACTTTCTAAAGAAAACTGAAGAAGGGGACCTGGAAAATCCCCGAAACGATCGTCTTTTTATTCCTGAAAGTGTAGAGGTTTTTGAAAGCAAAAACTCTGTGAAGTATTTGTTAGGAGAATATCCTGATGAAGAAAAATAGCAGTTTTTGAAAAAAGTACTTATTATGTTAATTCATAATAAGGAAATTGGCCTCGAACTGAATTAATAAAATTCTAATTAATCAATAAAAAGGTCGAAAAAACAATTTTTATTTTTTGAATAAAAATTAAAAACCAATAAAATAAAAATTTTAATGCTTTTTTTGTCTTCTAAATCGTACGCATCATTTTTTAATATAATTTTATATGCAAAAAATAACGTGAAAATTATTTAGCTGTGGAGAAATTAACGCTTAATTTATATTAATTTGTATGAGATCATATAGAAAGTTATATAAAATTACAAGAATATATTTTTAGTATGACGATATATACAGTGTTATATAACTTAGAATCGAACCATATATAATCATATCGGTCACTACATATATTTTGATTAGTTTGATATGGCTTATGTAGTTATATATGGAGTCAGATGTGGGGATATGTAATAACATCAATTAACGTACAAAAAATTCATTGAAAAACTAATATCAGATGTAGTTGTATATAATGATATGTGTCTTAATGTGACTCCATTCACCGTCAGATATAACCCAATCAAATTATATATAACAATATATAAGTATTTTTACTCGGGAATGTTTGTTTTTTCATTTTGTCACTTGTTTCAAGTGGGCGTGGCTTTTAATGAAAATTTAGCGATATAAACATCTTATCAAATTACATAGTAAAATTTAGGCAGTATGTACTGATCGGTTCTGTACAAACTGTATATTTTTGAAAATCCTATAAAATTTCCTTAAGTCTTGCATTATTTTTATCTACAAATAGTCGCCAGACTTAAAAGTGCAGCACTTTAAACATGACCAAACTTTTCTTTGTTTTTAGCGATTTTTAATAAAGTTAACAGCACTAAAATTTACGGTGAATAGTTTTATGCTTTTCTTACCACAATATAGGTAATCAGTCAAGATTTTTTTTACGTTATAGTAAAAAGAATTTCATGTTAAAATTTCAGTGTTAACTTTCTTTTAAAATCGCTAAAAACAAAGAAAAATTTGGTCAGGTTTAAAGTGCTGCAATTTTAAGTCTGGTGACTATTTGTAGATAAAGATAATGCAAGACTTAAGGAAATTTTATAGGATTTCCAAAAATATACAGTTTGTACAGAACCGATCAGTACTGCCTAAATTTTACTATGTAATTTGATAAGATGTTTATACGGCAAATTTTTCGTTAGAAGCCACGCCCACTTAAAACAAGTGACTAAATGAAAAAAAAAAATTACGTTAAAATTCTGTACAATTTTCTGAACCATCTCCTTGCCTTTCGTGGCGAATTTAGCCACTATTTTGATCTTTAAAAATAAAGGCAACAACAATAAAATTAGAAAAAAACTTGAATTGACTTAAATGCTTGGCCACAACTCATAATTTTGAGTTCCAAATTATTCATATTTGATACTTTTTTATGAGCTTTTCAAAAATTATAATCTAAAGCCGAGCACACACGGTCAATAATATTTATTTAAATTTTATCTAAAACGATAGATAGGGTATGTGCTCCTTGGGCGTACCGCACATGTTGAGTACAGTTTTTTCCTACTCTGGTTATAACTTTTCTGTAAAAACCCCTAAAAGTGTCTACGCCTACATCTACGCCTTAAATACACAGGGAGAATAATTTAATATAAGGGAAAGTCTCTCTGATTTTAAATAAGATTCAAGCAAATGTTTTAGCTTATGCTACAGAAATTAGTTTTCTTTTTGTAGAGTTAAGATTTATTAGATTTTCGTCTTATTTATAAGATTTAAGGGTCTAAATTATTTAAAACCTCACGTACAAGATGTTTTTTAGGGTTTGATACGCATGGTACATTTTTAAGTACCCTATACCTTGGGCCTTTTAGTTTCCAATTTTTAAAAAATAATCCAATTTTTAAAAGTACCTTATTTTGAACAATATCATGACTGTTTTAACTTCTCAATAGTGTTTATTTTAGTAACTTATTTTAAACAAACACCCAATAATTGTGTATACTTCATTACCTTATTTTACAAAATAATGTTGTTGGATATTTTAGTACCTAATTTCAAACGAAAACCGTGCACAATTGGTATCTTGTTTTGAACGATAATACGAGTAGTAGATCCTTTTATGCCTTGTTTTGAACAAACATCTTGGATATTTTAGTACTCTATATTTTTGGATTTCATTTTAATTGAATAATTTAAAGATAATATATAAATCAAATTTAACTGTTCTTTTTATTAATTTTTTTATAGAACGTTTACCACCCTCACCTCGTATTATGTCTCCCATGGGCTTTGCAGTAAAAAGACAAGTTAGACGTCGTCCCAGCTTTGATTACGATAATGATTCACAATATGGAGATGAATGGAATGATTATTTAGGTGATATATTACCAAAAGATCGACCAGTCCCCATATGGCTATGTGTATTTCTGGTTATTAGTTACATTTTGGCTGGAGCTGCACTATTTTCCTATTGGGAAAACTGGTCATTTTTAGATGCTGCATATTTCTGTTTCATAACATTAACAACAATTGGTAAATCTATAAAATAAACTATTTTAACAATTTTTAAATGCAATTAAACAAAACAAATTCTAGGCTTCGGAGATTTTGTACCCGCTAAGGGCGTTCAAGAAGAATCGGAACAATCTATAGCTTATTGTTCTTTATATTTACTGTTCGGCATTGCTCTATTGGCCATGAGTTTTAATTTAGTTCAAGAGGAATTTATAGCAAATGTCAAAGAAGTTGGCAGACGTTTGGGAATACTAAAAGATGAAGATGATGAGGAAGATTAAAATAAAAACAAAAACAAGAAATTTAGATATTTATAATTAAAATTAATTTATTTGTATATGTAAAACAAATTTGTATGTACATGAAGTATTTAAAATTAAAATTTGAAATTAGTTCAGAGTTTACACCGAACAATTAGTTTATTAGTTTTTAAATTATAATTTATAGAATAATTAAAATATCAATCAATATCAAATTAAAAATATAAGCATTCTTGGCATTTTGATGGTGATTTCATTTTTAAACTTAAATTTTGTTAATTTGTTCAAAGATGTTCACCAAAAATTAAAAAAAAAAAACGCTATTGTTTTCAATAACTATACATATGAACAAAAAAAATCTTTCTTTAAATTAGTATTAAACATAAAATTACTCCATATTTTCCTTGTTTTCCTAAAATAAAAAAATAAAATAGAGACCATTTCAAAGTTAAAACAATGGCATCCAAACAAAAATATTTAGGCGAAAATAGACTTTATTTTTTTTACAATTTAGGCGCCTATTCCTACGAAAAGTCTGTGACTCTTAGATGTGACTGTATTCCCAATGTATTTGTTGTTGCAAAGTAAAAAATTATTGTTTGAAAACTTAAAAAAAAATTAAGACCTGGTATCGACACAATCATAAAGTAGGGCATACACGTTCAATATTATTGATAAATTTTTGATTGTTTACAAATTAATTGAAGGTCTGTACCCTATATTGAATGTGTATTTTGATTTTCAATTTCATATTATTGAAAAGTGTGTGGCAAATATTGAAATGTTAGTTTTTTTTTTAATTTGTTTTTTATTGTTGAAAAATAAATAAAATTAAAAAAGCATATAAGTTATTGCAAAATAAAAAAGTAATCCTTTAAACGTGGTTTTGTTTTAAAATCTGCAAAATTTTGCAATTTTTCATAAGTGTGTGTGAAAAGACCAATAAAATTTAAACAAATTATATTGACCGTGTGTGCTCGGCTTAACATTGACAAATAAAATTTGAATTTTTTGAATTTTATTGTTGTTTGTATGAAAAGTTAAGACTCTCAGTCTTAAAAATACCCAGTCAGAAATCGCCAGTGGTACAAAAAATCAAGCACTGGCATACCACTGGGTAACCACGGTGTTAAAAATAAATGATTGGCAGAACACTCATTTGGGACTCTTTGCCAGCGTTTTCAAAAAGCGTTTTGCCAGTATTTGTTTTACAAAAATTTCGGTGGTTTATAAAAAACCACTGGTAAAGAATTGGCTTAGAGTGATATGCCAAGGTTTGCAACCAGTGGTTATCCAGTGCTACCTAGCCAATGCTACCAGGGGTACAAAAATCAATTCACTGGAAAACCAATGATTTTATAAAAATGCTGACGCTTCGTTAAAAAATGTTTGTAGTCAGAAGGTTACGAGTTCAAATCCGGTTCCAAGCAAAAATTTTTTTTTTATTTAAAATTTTTTTTGTTTTATAAAATCAATTTTTTGTTTGTGGGAAAGCTCCTTCAAGACCAACTTTTTTTGCCCTCCCAACACTGGCATACTAGTTACTAAAAATTGTTTGCCAGTACTAGCATTTTGGCACAGCCAGTAGTTGTCCAGCTTTATCACTCATTTATGTGTTTAGCCATCAAATATTATATGTCTCGTTAGCTCAGTGGGTAGAGCAATCGTCTGCCAATCTGACGGCCTGGGTTCAAATCACGGCAGGACCAAAAAATACATATGAACTTTTTTTAAAATTTATTTTGGAAAATATATTTCCAGACCACCTATTTATTGGTTTTGCCAGCGTTTTGCCAACGTTTAAAAATTTTGTTCCTCCAGTGCTTTTCCGGCGCTTTTTGAACATCCGGTCCTTTTGTTTAATGATGTTATCATTTTGGGAATGGGAAAGCACTTTTTGCCAGTACTTGTACCACCTGTTAAAGTGCTTTGACATCGCTTTCGCGTTTGTATTTTTCTGACTGGGTAGTCTTATGACTGTCACAATGAGTCACAAGTAGGAATAGGTACCTTAATTTTAAAATATATAATTCGTTTATAAAAACAAAAAAACATATCAACTTACCTTCACATAGGCTGGTGAATTAGTACTTGGTGACCTAAGGCGGGGTGACCTAAGGCGTGGTGAATTAGGACGCGGTGAACTATTGCGTGATCCTTTATTTGGTGAATTGCGTGACAATGAATTGTTTCCACCATTTTGTAAAGGTACTTTCAATAGGTTTGAAACTAGATTATTGGTACTTGAACGTTTAGTTGAAATTGTATCATCATCAATAGGTGTGGAATTTAAAATTGTGTCTGCATCTGATACATCATGTATTGAAATGACACCACATTCGCTTTCACTTTCCTATAGAAAAAAAATATTAAAAATTCATTTTTGAGTGCTCAACTTTTATATTTGTGATTAAATCAGATTTATTTAAATGTTTCATACGGAAAAACTTTTACATTACATTTTCGTCGTCGAAATATAAATTTTTGTGGACTTTTGACAAAACTATTTAAGTTGACTTAAGAAAAAATTCAGGACTTTTGCACTGAATATAACTTTTTAACACGCATATTTACTGGTCTGATCACTCTAATTCTACATCTTATACCCTAAAAGATGTGCCCCTCAAATCAACTTATTTTAAAATTTTATTAATTTCCATTTGGCAAAAGAACTTATTTCCTTTGTAAGATTATGGATCTTTCTATGCAAATGATGCAAATGAGCATTGTTGTTTCGATAAATTTTAATCAATACCTAAAACAACAACAAATTTCTAATATTCTAAGAAGCTATCCAGTGAAGAAGAAAACTATACAAATGTTATTTATTAACAATGAATAAACAAACATACTACTATTTGCTACTGGGTATATATAGAAGAATTTAAACAAAAATATTCTATTAAAATTATTTTAATTTTTGCATTAAAAATACAAAAATGGTTTGTTCGGACTTTCTATATTTTCAAAAAAGGAGTGAGATCATAAAAATATTAACACACATTTTTGCCTATAACTTTGGTTTAAAGCTTCTGATATTTTTTTTCGGCAATTTACATTTTAAAAATATGTCAGTTAATAAATTAATTTACATCATGAGTTTTAATTTGCAATTTTTTACACAATGGACGATGAAAGAAAAGTGCGTTCAAAAATAATTAAATATTTTCAACAAAACCAAGCTGGACATACAAAAAAATTGCAAAAGAGACTAATGTATGCGGCCAAACAGTTTCAAAAGTGGTAAAAAGATATCTGGAACACCTAACAATTGAAAGGAAGCAGGGAACAGGAACAGCGACTGGTTATCGTAACATTGGTGAGGCATATAAAGTTAAAAGCATCCTTAAGAGAGCTCCTAACACATCTGGCAGAAAAACAGCTCGGTTAGCCCAATGCTCGGACTTTTTTGTACGTAAAGTGAAACGTAAGGCAGGACTAAAGTCCTACAAAGTTCAAAAAATTACCGATAGAAACGCTTTTAAAAATTTGGAGGCCAAAACCAAAGCTCGAAAATTGAAATCAAATTTTATATAAAAATACAACTGTTGTGTAATGGACGACGAAACTTATGTCCTGGCTGATTTTTCGAGGAAATGTTGCGGAAAAATTTAGGTCGAAAAAGCAAACGCAATTCCCTAAAAAATTCCTAATATGTCAAGCCATATGTAGCTGCGGCCAAAGAAGCCAGTCATTTGTGACATCTGGCTCTATAAACAGCGAAATTTATATCAAGGAGTGTTTGCAGAAGAGACTTCTTCCAATTTTGAGTCAGCACAATGTATCCACTTACTTTTGGCCCGATTTAGCATCTTGTCACTACAGCAAGAAAGCGCTGGAGTGGTATAATGATAATAATGTGGTTTTTGTACCAAGAGAGGCAAATCCACCAAACTGCCCGGAGCTCAGGCCAGTGGAGAGATATTGGGCTCTTGTTAAAAGAGAATTAAAGGGCACAAAAAAGGTCTCCCAGGACATGCAAGATTTCAAATTTAGATGGACCACCTGCTCTAAAAAGGTGACAGAAACTACCATAAAAGCCTTAATGGGAGGGTTTCTGGAAAAAGTGGATAACTTTGTTCGTAGTGGTTAGAATTACATGCGGTTTTTTTTGTTTGGTTTTGTATTAAATTTCATATAATAAAAATTTGGTTTGAAGTCTTAAAATGCAGTGGTTTGTTTTTTATTTAACTTTAAGTGTGTTAACATTTTTATGATCTCACTCCTTATTTAGTTAGAATATTGTTCCTGGCTGATAATTTTCATGATAGACAATTGTTTCCTGGGTATCACCCCATTCATCAGTTGTCTGCAAAAAGAAAATGAAGATTGGGTAACACAAACTGAGTACTTATCCATGAACTGTGTGGGGGGTTATTATGTAATTCAATTCGAAACGGAAATGCTTTCGAACAGAATTTTCAAATTGAAAATAAAGTACCAAAAAACAGTTTTTAATGGGGTAAAATATTGAAAACGTGTATGAGATTGTCCAGCATACACTTTGGGTTGGACATTGAATAAAGTGAGATAAGATTTGTTCCTATTTGTGTTGATTCAATTTTGATTCGATTGAATAATTTGGACGTAAGTTGGCTTTTTACTACTGATATCCGAAGAGAGTTTAAAAATGGGCTTAACTATATTTTCTCCATTTATGATAGGGTTGGAACAATATGTACACTAGAGGTGTCCAAGATCATATGGCAATTTTTTAAAGGGCGAATTGGAAGAGTGTCGGGGTCCAATTTATTTCCTTTCTATATTAAACTAATAAATATGAAGTTTGGGGGTAATCGAATAAAGAAAAGTCGAGGCGGAAATCGATTGAAAATTTCAAGAGTGTTTATATGGGAAAAATATGACTTTTTTTCAGTTTTCAGGAAAATTTCGTTCTATAGTTTAAATTTTTCAACCACTTGTGTTATGAATCGATTTTAGGATTGAATTATCTTTTCAAAAAGCTGCATAACTTCAAAATCGGTTAAGAACTCGCCAAGAAATAGCAAATGCCCCAGACCAATTTTGTGCCAAAAAACACTAGGTCATGAAATTTGATGGCACTTTTTTAGACTTTCAGAAATTGATTAAAGCCATAACTGTTTTTTGCTCTCTATAGTTATAAATACTCAGATATGAAATATTGTTTAATTACCTGTCTGTTAACCTGTCGCGCAATAAAGCAAAAAACGCATAATTTTCAAAACTCCATTATAGATTTTTAAAAAATTTTCTTAAACAAATTTAAAAAAAATGGATTTTGCACTTCAAAGGCTTGTTAAATATATCCTAGAGATGAAGTATGTCAATTTTGAGGTAAATCCCTCCATGGACCTGTCGGTGACAAGCTCTTATTTTTTGTGGATTTCGAGAAAAGTGTGATTTTTATAAAAAAAAAAAATAAGTAGATTTACTCTTAAGTACTTTGTATCAAAAATTAATAAATTTTGTACTTTTAAATGTTATTTTTTATCTTAATAGCTTAGCGGTTTGGGAAAAAATAATATGACCTCATTAACCCTTTTGGACATGGGGTCACATATGACCCCATGCTAATAAAGGACAATTTATTAAAAAAAAAACGCAAATATTTTGTAACTACTACTCTATTATAATAGACAAATGTGCAGATCTTCCATGCTAAAAATTTGGAATAAATCGAACAACGTTAACCCATTCCTTACCAGGGCCAAGCTTTGAATTTTTTCATATTTTAAAAAATTAATAAATAAATAAATAAATAAAATGACTTATTCTAAATACCATTAAAAAATTCTGCTATATTTTTCGAAAATTAACCCTTTTGTGCCTCTGGTGTTAAATGGATCTATAGGGAATTATCCTATGGATGGAAACTCCTTAGTTATTTAACTGGTAATAAAAGTTCTTTAACAAAAAATATTAAGATAATAAATCTATACATATTTTTGGTTTATTTTTACCATGGTATATTACTAAAATTCTTTTTTAAAATGGATCATTTTGATCCCATAAGCACATAAGGGTTAGTTTTCGACAAATATTGCAGGATTTTATAATGGTTTCATCTTGTTTACTAGAACAATACATTATTTTTAGGTATATATTATTTTTAAAATATGCAAAAATTCAAAGCTTGGCATTGGCAAGGAATGGGTTAACCCGTGCCGAATGTTGGACAAAAATGGCACATTTTGGAAAAAAGTGCATTACCATTAAAAATTCCCAAAATTCGAAATTTCGAAAAAAATAATTTTTTATTTCATTTATTCATTTAATAGTCAAAATGATTCAGACATGGAAGTTTGACTTCATTGGATTTCATTAACCCACTTTAGCCTGGAATCCTAAATGGCCCACAAATTTTATAAAAATCCAAAAACGTGTTTTTTTTTTTTAATTAATTTTAAAGATTTTTTCAAATGCCTAATTTGAAGATGTCGATTGCTATTTATACCACATAATAGTTGATATTAAAGACAAAAAAAAAATAAATTGGAAAAATGATAATTTGAGTTTGTATTTGGAGAGACTGCTTTCCAGGACATTTTACAAAACTAGAATACCATAACAAATATTTGAAAAATTCCTATAACAAGAAACATGAAAATTTTAATAACAAAATTAAGGAAAATACGTTTTTTAAGTAAGGTCCCATACAAAATAGTACCGTGATGTAGTTCTACCATACATAACTACTACGTGGACAATAGACAATGTTGCCAACAAATTTTCAAAATAAATGGCTAAACAGATATAAAAATCCATAGAAAATCACTAAATTTATAAACAGTGGAAAAATTTAGCGATTTTATCGCAAAAATGAGGTTTTTAGAAGTATTCAAATCAAATAGGTCGAATACTTGACAACTGTATTACTTTAGCAGTGAATCGATTTTTTACCGCTGGCAATTTCCGACTGGGTAGCAGTGATAACCAATGGTTGGAAATGTTGGCATTTTTTTTTTTATAAACTACCGAAATTTTTGTGAAACAAATACTGGCAAAACGCTTTTTGCAAACGCTGGCAAAGCATCCCAAATGAGTGTTCTTCCTGGCAGTCATTTTTTTAACACCGCAGTTACCCAGTGGTATGCCACCCCGGTGAAAAATGTTCATATACGCTCAAACATGTTCATATATGGTTTATGTATGGACACATATGAACAAATATGGATTTTTTATGAACATATATGGATTTTATATGAACATATATGGAAGTATATGTGATTCCATATATGGACATATATGGAAGCATCTGTTATTTCATGTATGGAAATTGCACTCATATATGGACAAATATGAAAGTATATGTTATTTAATTTATGCAAAAGGGACTTGTATATGAACATATTTCGAAGAATACATTTTTCCATATATGTAAAAGGAACTCATATTTGGATAAATATGGAATTATATTTAATGCCATGAATAAAAAAAGGAACATATGTAGCGCCTAATTTGAATGTCATACATAAATTTATATCTATAGTACAACCTTATAATAAAGGACAGCAACGTTCGCATATATTCGCATATATTTAATAAATGTATATGTTCATATATGTCCATATATGAACATATACTTAGGTGTTACCTCATTTTTCGGATCCATACATATATGGTTGAACCATAAATGTTCATATATGGACATTTTTAACCGGGGAGTAATCCCCCTGATTATGTAAGGCGTAGACGTTTTTGGCATTTTTACAGTAAAGTCGGTATAACAAATATTTTTGCAATATTTAACAGTCAAGACATATTTTACTAAAATTGTATTAGATTCGCCAGGAAAATTTAACTTTTTGTTAATTTTGATTTTGAAAAATTCGATTTGTATGGTAAGCTTTACATAACGAAGGGGAATATATAAATATATGTATATAAACTTCTAAGTTATATATATTAAAGCTTTTCATTTTGGAGTATTCTTCCTTTTTTTTTTTTGTTTGTTTGGTTTACCTAAATTTAAAGGACTTTTTCGGGAATTTGTTTCAGTTAATTTACCTCATCAATTGGTACTGTTGTATCCAAATCCGACCATTCATTCTCCTGACGAAATCGTTGAACAATATTTGTATGTGGTGATGTAGTTGCCAATACTCTAGGATATGAAAATTCTTTTTTTGATGGTGTTGTCCCCGTAGCTGTATAAGTTTTCAATTCACTTTTTCTAAATGACTCGACATTATTACAACATGTTGTCATTTGTTCTTTATACACTTGTGTATAATCTCTTAAGGCATTTTGTACTGAACTACTAAAACTGTTAACAAGACTTAAATGTTTTTTCACGCGTTTTGTATCGTCTTTTAATGAAGAGGAAATATTTTCAGTTTCCGTTTTTAACGATTGGACATTATCCATACGTAAACGTTTAATATCAGTATAATATTGTTGTGACTTTTCATTTAAGTTATTACGATGCTGAGATTGTGTTTCAGATATTTGTTGAGCTTGTTTTAAACACTCCCTAGACATATTATCCAACTGTATATTAAGAGTGGAACATTTCGCTACACTTTGATCTACACATAGCTCAATGTCTGATGTTAGATTTTCAAACGTAGTACAGTCGGTTTTTAAGTCACTAGTAGTTTTGCTTTGAAATCTTTTAATGTTTAAACAAGTATCCTTTACTTTGTTTATAATTATATCTTGGGATTCTTCTAAGTTTTTAACTTTTGCCGTTTTGTTTTCCAAACGTTTTGTGCGTTTTTCTTGAAACTGTAACATTTTTTGTTGAATTTCTTCTAGAAATTTTTCTTCTTCATCTATTTGAGATTGTTCTTCATTTAAATCATTTGTAATCTGTTGCAATTGTTTTATATTTTCTAATGAAGTTTGTTTAATAAAATCAAATGTATTATGAATTTCATTTGTTTGGTGTTGTAATTCGAGATTATTTGTGGTTAGTTTTTCTATTATTTTGTCACGCATATTGTCCAAAGATGATTTTTGTTGTTCGTTATACATTTCCAATGATGCAAAATTTTCTTTAATTTGTTGTTTAAATTGATGATCTGTTTCTTTTAATTTGTCGAGCAGCTTGATGACTGTAACTTGTTGTTCATCATTTAAATTTTTGAGAGAGTTTTTAAACGAATCTTCAAGTGATGAGGATTTTGATAAATAACTTTCCAATAAATTATGTATATTTTGAGCTTGTTTATTGGAATTTTCCAATAGTTCAGATTGAACAGTTGTGCAATTGCCTAAAATTAAAAAAAAAAAAACAAATAGAAAATTTAAGTTTATTATAAATTCAGAAGGATGTTTTCTAATTTAATTTGTGCTGACGGTTTTTTATATTAATCATTCACATGTGGCCTAAAATCATGAATTGCCAAAATAAATTCACCATTAAAAGAAGTATAGGGTTTTAAGGCTCCTTAATACCACTTTCAAATAAAACTCGGTATATTAATTTTAGAGGTATGACAATTTTTAGTTTTCTGCGTGTCTGATCAAAAAGTAAGTAAAAGGTTTTGAAATACTTTATTTTCACACTAAAAAGATTTTAATTCAAAGTAAGTGTTTAGGAGATAGGGCAGTTTAGAGTGGTATGCCAGTGCTTGATTTTTTGTACCACTGCCAATTTCTGACTGGGTAGCATAAAAGAAGCTTTTCTTCAAACAAAAAAAAAATTAATAAAACAAGTACTCGAAATCTTCTCACTACAAATTTTTTTGAATAAAGCGTCATTTTTATAAAATCAATACTCTAGCACAGCAGTTTCCACCACCTTTTGCGTTGAGAACCCTTGAGACATTTTTACTGACTTACAGACTTCCAATTCTTAAAATTTTTTGTGTAAGAAAAAGAAACAAAAATTAATTCGAATGCTACGATTTTTAAACCCAATTTTTATACAATCAAAAACTAGCAGTTGTGCGAGTTGCTGAATCTTAGAACAATTGTTGCGTACCATCTGATGAAAAGTTGGCGGACTTTGTTGAAGCTTTTTTAGTTCAAATACCTGTTATGTTATTTTACTTCATTGGGGTTAAGTGCTATGGGAACAGCGAAGGAGGACGCTCCGATATGTACACTCATAAAAAACGTTAGTACAACAGTATGTTAAACGCTTTCTAATTCAGTTGGACTAATTTTCCCTGTTGTTTTCGTATAAATCCGTTGTTTAGCTAGTTGTCAGTTATACAATTTTACCACAAAAACATATTTCTGCTGTACATGAACTAGGGGGTTATCGCGTAACTCGATTCGAAAAAAATTTCGAATTCGTAAATTTTGTACCTTTCGTAAAAAGAAAAGTTTTAGGAAAAATCTTACTTTTTGAATTTTTGTGTATTGTACCAGGTTTAGGATAAAAATAACTTCAAAAGTATATTTTTATACAAAATTATGTTTTTAAAAATATTTGCAAGATTTACGAATTCGAAAATTTTTATTTATTTATTTGGATTATATTTTACAAAGTAAATTTATAAAATATACGAAAAAAGGCGCCGGGTAACTATATGCGCACGTATAGTAAAATAAACTTTCTAGAGTATGTAATATCTATATACAATGGATCAAGTTAACAACAAATACAGAATTCAAAGCAAATGTAAATTAAATTACATTTCAAAATTATTATAAAAACTAAAAGAGAAGTAAAATAAAAGATTTTCGAACTAAACTTCTCGAATATTATGCTTTCGTAGACATCTTTGGATTTTTGGCAAATTATAATGAGCAGCACAGTCGAGAATCTTATGGCGTTTTCTTTTCTGAAAAAAATGTTGCCTTTTTTGCATTTTGCTTTTGAATTGCCTTTTTCGTGTTCTTTTCTAAATTAAGGGTAAAATTCTAAGAGGGCTAGGTGTTCTTTTCTAAAAATGTTGCCTAAATAAAGGGCAAAAGTGCAACATTTTTCGCCCTCAAAAAATTTACGGGGTAGAGAGTTGCCCTGTTTTTTTCTTTATGTCAACGCCATGTGTATATACTGTAATGTTTTTTGCCAGCTAACTCGCAACTTGGGGGCCTAGGGGGTACTATCATGGCTTCTGATGCCGTAGGTCGCAGGTTCAAACCCTGCAATATTTTTTTTGGTTTTTTTTTTTGGTTTTTTTTTTTGTTTTTTTTTTTGTTTTTTTTTTGTTTTTATAAAATTTTAATTAGATTTTTATAGTTTTGTTGTTATTTAGTATTTAACAATTTTTTAGGCTAAAAATAAATAAAAAATTATACAATTTGCTTTAAATATGAAAAAATAAATTTAATTGAAAAAATAAAATACATAAAAAAATTTATTTTTTACTTTGTCTGGAATTTGAACCCGTCCAGCCCATGTCAAAGGCAGGCATCACAACCACTAGGCTACAATTAGTAATAATTTGCGTAAACAATATTGGATACGAGTATACAATACACATACATGTTTAGAAAAATGCAACAGTGATTTTATTGTGTTCTATTATGATTGGAAAAATGTAACATTTTAATGGGGTGAGGGCAACATTTTTAAAATGTTGCCTTTTAACAAGGCAACATTTTTTTCCAGAAAAGAAAACGCCATTACTAAGTGGTTCATCTATTTTCGAATATGGGCAAACTGTTAGCATATGTGCAATGGTAAGATCCACTTCACAATAAATGCAGTTTGGCGGTTCCGTTCTTTCGTACTAATGTTTGGAATTAAAAAGGGCCTTACCCACTCTTAGCCGGGCCAGCGTTACACACTGGGACCTCGTTAGATTTTCACTATATTTAGGTCTGTCAGCAGACGGATTTCGTTGCATTTGTGCTATCCTAAAAGGGTTGGTCAAAGTCTTAGGAAAGCATGGTGTTTCTGTGATTCGGGGCAAATTTAAGGCTCTCTTAGCGCCTTCATCAGCACTCTCATTGCCATGAATTCCAATGTGAGATGGTACCCATAGTACTAAAATTTGATTATCATTATGTAGTCGCAGCATGTCATCATATGCGCCATTATGATTTTTAATTAAAGCTTTGGTGGCACTTACACTATCAGTGCAGATCAATGTTCTTTCACCGTGGACAGAAGAATATGTAATGGCAGTTCTAATGGCAGCAATTTCAGCCGTAAAAATTCCAGTATGGTCAGGCAAATGCGTTTCATTTATTGTTTCGAACTGTGTTTCCGAGATTTGTTTAACGATGGAGTAAGCCGTCAAATCATTTTGAAACGATCCATCAGTGAAGTATATCACATACTGTGAAAACTCTGAAATTTGCCGCGAAAGCTATCGTTTAAAGCATATAGGATTAGTGGCATTCTTGTTGTAAATACTTAAACTGTCGTCTATCTTAACAAATACTTCAGAGCCAGCATGGTTATCAGGCTTATGTGGTATAGAGATGTTCGATTTACTTAGAATTGAAATAATATTACTGATGGAAGAGTTTGATGGACTATTTGCCTGAATGTCAAGCTGTCTCCAAAAAGTTTTGGTAATAGATCTGGCTGCCATACCAACAGAACTTTTCTCCAATTCGAACTGCCAAAATTATAATATCCATTTGTTATTGGATATAAATTAATCGCATGAAATATTTTGGGATCTACCAGGATCTTAATTTGATATAATTGGATCCCCCAATATATTTGATTATTTTTCTAAATTGATGTCGGCACTGGGGATCGAACCCGCCACCTTCTGCGCAACGATCCAACGCGCTTACCATTACACCAAAATCGGAATTCAAAAGATTTACAAGAGAAAAATGTTGGCGAAATTTTTAGGGGTTTCCAATGAAAAGACCATAAGAAACTTAAAAAAAATAAAAAAAATATTATAAAAAAAACTAACAATTCGCGATTTTTGTATTAGAAAATAGCAAATTTTAATAACAAAAATGTTTTGTTGGCTCCTCAAAATATGATTGACATATTTGCTGGATATAAACCAGTTTATTTTTATACTACACACAAAGTTTTTATTTCTTGAAAAATATTTTAAAATCACGTTACTTTCATTATTTTTTTATATATATTCCTCGTTTTCCAATTATAAATTTTAATTACAGACTTCTAATAAAAAAAAAAATATTTTTTATAATTTTTTCAGAGCTCTTCGCGGACGACCTAGGATGCAGTAACGTACAAGCATGTACATTGATTCTGTACCGTTGGCAATTTCTAACTGGGTAGCACTGGATAAATTATTTTTCTTTCTTTTTGCAAACAATGGCATAGTACTCTACTTTGCCAGTGTTTTCTTCTTACAAACCACTGAATTTTTTGTTAAGCAAATACTAGAGAAACGCTTCGTTCCAAATTAGTGTTCTGCCAGTAATTTATTTTTTACTCCCTGTTACCACTGCGTATATTTCAAAAATGTTATACCCGTATTTAAAATGACAAAGTATATGCTAACAAACTCCCATAAGGTAAAGCGGGCAGCGAGTCAGCATTGTAATTTAAAAGTTGTGTTTGAAAAAATGCAGTATTTATTAAAGATTTGTGTAAAACAGAAAAATTGTGTTTGACTTTACCTTTTTGTAACTTTTAACCCTAATTAAAGATTTAGATGTATTCTAGTTAAAAATCTGTGAAAGCCCTCTTATTATTCCAACTCAAGGGATGGTATTTATATATTTTAAAATTTGATGCAGTCATCGTTTTACTTACCTAATTCTTCTTGTATATGCTGAAAATGATTTTGTTGTTTAGTTTGTAAATGCTTAAGATTATCATCCATTAATTCAAAGTTATCATGCATACGTTTAGAAAATCTTTCACAAGCTGTCTGTATTTTAACATCTACATCCTTACGACGTTCAATGGTACCCTAATAAAACAATAACAAAACAAAACAATTTGAATGAAATAAAAATTTTGTTAACTCAAATTGTTTTCCAAAAACTTACATGTAATGCTTCCGTATCTTGTGTAGCTATTTCAGCCACTTCCATAATTTGTGTAGCCTGGTTTATAAGTTTTTCTTCAGTCTTTACGTGTGATTCTAACAATACTTTCTTTTCTCTATATCGCCGTTTAGTGTGATTTAATACCTTTTTAGTTTGCAATAATGTTCCCGTTGTTTTTCTTAAATTCTGTTCAATTTTATTTAGTTCTTCGGTTTTTTCTACTAAATTTAAACTAACTTCATTGAATATTTTCTCTTTCGAAGATAATTCATCTTTGAGGGCTTTAAGCAATAGCATTTTTTCATTTAGTTCACGATTTTGTGAATCCATTTTTAATGTCATTTCATTGTAAGTCTCTTCGGCCAAGTAAATACCATTTTTATCTCTTGCTGCTATTAGATCACGCTTGAGTTTATCAATTTCTTCTGTGTACTCCTTAAGTACAGTTCTCTTGGTGAGCTTTTGATTAACTTCTGGTTTATTTTGTATATTTTTAGCACGATGTGCATATTCTAGGGTACTCAATGTTTCTTCAATATCTTTATGACCTGGTGAAATGGTTGCAATAATAGATGTTTTTGTACGGCCACCTTTAAGTGATATAAAATTTTATAAGTTATATAAAGAAAATTGAAACAAAAAGGATTGAACTGATAATATTAGGTTTTGGGAGTTAAATTCAAAATAATTGGAATGTGATATTTTTGAGATAAAAGTCCTCAGAATTTGGGGTTTTTAAAAAGAAAAAATCTTCGAATCCTATAAATGTTACTAAAGAAAAAGCACCTTGATTCAGATATTTTTCTATATAAAAAAAATCGATCATGGCCTTTAGGCTAGGTTATTTTTATAAATAAAGTTAAATTAAATTATAATCTAAAAGGAAATCCCACTATCTGGAGTTTTAGAATAATAAGTTTTAGAAAAAATCCGTTAGTTTTTTAAATCAGAAGCTTTCAAAATTTATTATTTTACCTAAACAAGGTCTAAAAAGGATGGCATCCGTATGTGTTCTCTCCAATTTTTTTTGTTATTATATATTTATGGGTGTTATTTTTGTTCGGTTTAAGATGATATTATCAAAAATTTCAAATAGAATTTACAATTAACTTTTCACAATCAGAGAAAAACTTAAAATAAAAAACCTTCCTAGAACCAATATGCATATATAGTACATTATGTCTTGTGGTTTCTATAAGGAACAAAGGGCCTAGATCCAATGGTTGACAATTAATATATTTTCAAGTACTATTAAATACTATCATCAGAAAAAATTACGAAATATATGTCTGTATTTTACGAATTATTTTTAATATTTTACGAAAGAAATTCGTTGTTTCGCACCACAAAATTTTTTTCGTAAAATACACGAAAGTTATGTGTGCAATTTACGAATTATTTTTTATATTTTACGAAAGTATTTCGTTGTTTCACATCAAAAAAATCTTTTAAAAGACGAAAATCTGTGGCAACAATTCGCTATATTACGAAAAAATTATACGAAAATCGTGAGGCTGTAGATGGAATGCATGGGGATCGCTTTCATGAATAAATCAAGGTTATGGGAAACAGATATCAAAGATATCAACATTTTCTGGAAAAAAGCCAATATGGGAATGCAGAAAATGTAGCTTTATAGTTAAGGCCGTGGACGTAACGTCACGTATTTCCTTATGGAAAGTCTAATGAGTTAAAAGAGCATAGCTGACAGTTTATTTCTTTTTTACTCATTATTTTAGATTGAATCAGCTGATTCGTCACGTTACGTAACGTATGGCTTAATGAGCCTTTACTCATATTACAACTTAGATTTTTAGGTTATTAAGGATATTGTTGACTATACTTTCATATTATTTAAATTTTGTTTTGAAATGATCATTACTCATTTTTATTAGTATCCCAGCGAAAAAAGCCAGAACAAAAAAGTTATTTTAAAAGTGATGTAGTTACAATTTAAAGCCAACAATGATTTATTTTACACGTGATGTCCCATGTTATCAGTAGTTCAACTTGAGCATTTTATTAGTAATTGAAAAGTTATGTATATAATGTTAATAAAGTATGGTTTTTATGTTTACATTTTCATCACATTTATACAAGTACATTTTGTTTGCATTTTTGGAGTGATTTGGAAGTACTCTTTATCTATACTAATATAATAAAGAGGTAATGTGTGCATGTTTGTTGGTTTGTTTGTAGGAGGTAATCTCCGTAACTACTCATCTGTTTTAAAAACTATTTGTTCCAGTATTTAGAATGGTCCTTAAGGATGGACATAGGCTTTATATCATTTCATTAAAACAATTAATAAAAAAGTTATGAGCAATAATGTAAATATATCCCAAAAACTAGGCCTAAGGCATGCTAACAACGTAGCGAGCTTTGCCCGCTATAAAATATAATATAAAATACATTTTTAAAAGTGATTTGAATGTGCTTTTTATAATGTATGAAATAGCACCTTTAACCTATTTCTGAACCTATTGTGCAACAAAAGCTTCAATTTATTGTTATTTGTAGGACAATATTAAGGAAACAACCCAGGTAGAAAAATACATACGGCACAATGTTGGCCCTATATTGGAGACAGTAGTATATGTACTGCCAATGCGTCGGATTTTCAGCTTTTGCTTTACTGGCATGTTGTCGAAATGATAACACCAATAAACGCTTGGTCGTAGTTATTTGCCAACGTTGGTACAGCCTTGGGATTTTATTTTTTTTATATCCCAGAATATTTAATAAACATTCAGTCAAAAAAATATGACGGCAAGGTCTTGGTAAAACGTCGGCGAGGGTAGTACAAGTGTTGGCAAAACATCCGATTTCCAACTCATACTGCACTGGTATGACGTCGAAATGTTAACAACGGAGGACGGTTGGCTACGGGTGTTGGCAAAGCGTTGGCATTTTAAAAATCCAGTGCCTTCCTAGTATTTTAAATACATTAAAATCGATAATTTTTTATACTGATTTGCCAGTACATTTAAACCAGTGGTGTTCAAAACTAAAAATGTAGTTGTGTTGGTGAGAAAATCAGAATTGCACTGTAAGAAATGTTGAATGTGTTAATAGAATCTGTATGCATTTATTTTTTATTAAAAATACAAAAATGTTTTGTGTAAAAAACGAAGTAGGTACTTTCGGAAATATAAATAAATACCAGTGTTTAATAACAAGTTTAAAAAAAATTTGCCTCAACTGGTGACTGTGCTTAAAATAGTTCACACTTTCATATTCAACCATTAACTTGCTTATTCCAGTCTAACTGTGTAAGTAAATTTCAAAACACACACAGTCATCATTTACATTTTTTAAGTTTTCAAACTAAGCGCAGCGTAACTGTGTGAGTTCAGCAACAAAACAAGTTGTGTTTCTTCTGCTTGCTGCGTTTTGAGTTACTGGTTAATGTGTTTTTACTTGACTGAGTAACGAAAAAAAACTGCATAGTAGACTTCGAATAGCAGACTGGATAGTAGACTGGGGTCAGCAAACTATGTAGTTGGAACTTAAAGAGTTTTGTATATGCAAACAAAAGAAAAAAGAAACACTAGCAGCTTTAAAAAGAAAATACAGTTAAACTTATCATATTTCCTATTTTATTTATTATTTTGTTAATTATATAATTTATATATTAATTAATTTCACACTTTATCGTAAATATGTATGTACGTATAATACTTTATTCTGATCAATTGTGGTACATAGTACATATGATTTGATTTTTTTAAATTGTCATTAATATGACACTAACTTACAACAATTGATTTTTTGGACAAATTACTACACCCAAAAAATACATGGTAGTTGATCATTATTTTTTCAATTGTGTCATATGTTGGCTGAACAGAAAAATTTGTTATTTTAACAAAATTTATTCCTGTTTTTCAGCTTAAAATAAAATCTGTTAATTTTAAAACATTTTTTGTTAAATTTAAAAAATCTAAATTTAAGTAAACTTTATTTTTTTATTGATATTCTTTTGTTTTTGTTAATTAATTCATATATTAATTAATTTAACACTTTATCGTAAATATATACATTTCTGCATTGATTCAATTGGTACATATAATTTGCAGGTTTTTTTTAATTAATCCACTCTGATATATGTATGTAGGTATATGTGACGCGCAAAATAGAAAGGGACCTAAGGGTAAAAACCGGTTTTGTTCAGGAGAGTTTACAATGAATTTACGAGTTTATATAAAAACCCTTAATATAAAAAGTTACAAATTATATTTTAAACTCAGAATCAAAATTGAATTTATTGCAATTGCCACAAATTCAACAACCATTTAAAAAAATTAATTATGTTGCCAATTTATTTATTAATTCAAAATTTTGTATTTCTAATAATTGTAATAAATGGAGAATGCAAATTAAAATACAATGCAAATTAAAAAAGCCCACGTATGATCATTTCTTGTCGCAATGCAAATGAAAATTTATTTTGGCCCATCTCTGGTATTAAATTCCATAAAATTTTATCGGAAAAATGCATGAGTTAGCATGATGACAAACAAAAAAGCAAGTTTGCTTACCGAATCGAATAACGTTAAGTGTAACGGTATCAAATTTTGTTTGTTTCGGCAACGGTAAAGGTAATGGCATTTAAGACTGTTTCGGTAACGTACCGGTATTAAAAAAATTTATTCTTTGTAATTTACTTGTGAAAATTGTATCATCTTTCTTTAATTTGAAAAATAATTTAAACAGAAAGTGCTATTAATTTATGATCTAGAGTCAAACTAAAAAAAAAAAACATTCATTTAAGCACCGTAAGTTGTTTTTCACGTGGAAAAATTTCACTCGAAATTTAAATGCCTCAAATTGCAATTTAATTTAAACAAATGAACAATTTTTTAATTTTATAACAAAGACACAATCAAAATAAACATAAAATGTTACATTTTCCCAAGATAAATAATAATCTTGTACATTAAATTTGCGTGAAAACAAACTCTACACAATTTTCATGTAAACTAATTGTCGTGAAAAATCATTTTTTTTATATGGAGTATAACAGTTTTTCACGTGAAACTCAAACAACTTACGGTGCTTTACCAAATAAAAGATCAACAATACATACCCCTCATTCAATATAGCATATTTTTAATTTTAGTTGTTAAAAATACAGATTATGAGCTATGAATTCAATGCTGGTACTTTTAATAAGTAAAATTGTTATCTATAAATTTTTTTATAAAAATCTCAAGATTATAAAATAAAAAATTTCAAAAACTGGCATTTTTTACATAAATTAATAAATACCGGGAACTACCTATAAAAATAACGATATCGGTAACGATAACGGTATTTCCAATTTTTTTTAGAGGTATTGATAACGGTATTCAATTTAAAACGGAATTTTATCGATAAAGGTGTTATAACGATAACGGTAACCGACCTTGAAAAAAAAATATTTAGTACATATGACATAACTGAATAGTGATCAACAACTATGTATTTTTTAGGTGTAGTAATTTCTCCAAAAAATTAATTGTTGTAAGGTAGTGTTACCTAAACGACATATTTTTTACATATACCTACATACATATATCAGAGTGGATTAATTAAAAAAAACCTGCAAATTATATGTACCAATTGAATCAATGCAGAAATGTATATATTTACGATAAAGTGTTAAATTAATTAATATATGAATTAATTAACAAAAACAAAAGAATAGTAATAAAAAAATAAAATTTACTTAAATTTAGATTTTTTAAATTTAACAAAAAATGTTTTAAAATTAACAGATTTTATTTTAAGCTGAAAAACAGGAATAAATTTTGTTAAAATAACAAATTTTTCTGTTCAGCCAACATATGACACAATTGAAAAAATAATGATCAACTACCATGTATTTTTTAGGTGTAGAAATTTGTCCAAAAAATCAATTGTTGTAAGTTAGTGTCATATTAATGACAATTTAAAAAATCAAATCATACCCAATAAGCACATAGGTTTTAAAAATTCAAGTGCTTTAAATTTTGCTTGAAGTAAAGTATATTTCAAATTCTAGCACTTGTTTTTTTAACAAAAATATTTCAAACTTGAATTTTTGTTTCCCTTTTGCTGGAGTATGCTATTGAAATAAAATGTAATAAAAGTTGAATTCAAGCCTTGAAACTGGAAAACAGGGCTGGAATTAAACTTTATTTGAACTTGCATTCCAGTGAAAATGTTTATAGGGTATGTACTATGTACCACAATTGATCAGAATAAAGTATTATACGTACATACATATTTACGATAAAGTGTGAAATTAATTAATATATAAATTATATAATTAACAAAATAATAAATAAAATAGGAAATATGATAAGTTTAATTGTATTTTCTTTTTAAAGCTGCTAGTGTTTCTTTTTTCTTTTGTTTGCATATACAAAACTCTTTAAGTTCCAACTACATAGTTTGCTGACCCCAGTCTACTATCCAGTCTGCTATTCGAAGTCTACTATGCAGTTTTTTTTCGTTACTCAGTCAAGTAAAAACACATTAACCAATAACTCAAAACGCAGCAAGCAGAAGAAACACAACTTGTTTTGTTGCTGAACTCACACAGTTACGCTGCGCTTAGTTTGAAAACTTAAAAAATGTAAGTGATGACTGTGTGTGTTTTGAAATTTACTTACACAGTTAGACTGAAATAAGCAAGTTCATAATATAAAATGAAAGCGAGTGCTTTTTTTTAAGCACGTTGCTTACAAAATATGAAAATTTAACTAAATTACGACTGCTATTAGCAGTCGTTCGAAACTCTGATAAATACTACACTGTTTTAAAGAAATAAAAATAAACAAAATACAATTTTTTAAAGAAAAAAAAAATACATACAGTTACTCACAAAAGTATTTTGCCTACATTTTCTTAGCAAAAATTTAACTTTTATTTATTAATAACATGGAAGTTATTGGACATTTTAAAAATTTTTCTTTCTTAAATCATAAATTTTATTATTTCAGATAACAATGACCAAAAAAAAACAAACAACTTTCAATTCGATTGTGTTTTTTTTTTATTTTTTCATTAACCACCCCCAATTTCATTATCACAAAATTATTTTGCTTTTTAAAGACTACCGATATTTATTCAAATCTATGTGTTGCCCCGTTTTTTTTTATAATTTTTTTCCTTTGTAATAATATTTGTAATGTTTGTTTTTATCATGATTAGTTTAAATTTTTTTCTTATTAGAAGTAGGTGTTAAGCTTTTGTCATAGAAATGCCTAAAGGAAAGGAATTAAATTCTTCAGAGAAAAAAATTATTTTATACCTTCATAATCAAGGTAAATCAATGTCGGCAAACAATAGAAAATGTGATTAAACGTGCCAAGGAACGCGGTAATATTCAAAATATTCCACGACAAGGTCGTCCTAAATTGTTGAATTTAAGAAATGAGAGAAAAATTCTTAAAGAAACCCGGGAAAATCCACACTTGTCTGCACCAAAAATCAATGAAAAGATTAAGGGTACACTACAAATAAGTGTAAGTGACGAAACTGTCCGTAGGGTTCTTAGAGCCAATAACATTAACGGTCGTGTGGCAAGAAAAAAACCTTTTATTTCCGAAGTCAACAGACAAAAACGTTTATCATTTGCTGAGCTTCATAAAACTAAAACTGTAGAGTTTTTGGAAACCATAATATTCAGTGACGAAAGCAAATTTAACTTGTTTGGGTCAGATGGACGACGTATGGTCTGGCGCAAGAAAAATGAATCCTTAAATATAAAAAATTTAAAACCAACAGTAAAACATGGAGGCGGTTCTTTAATGGTGTGGGGCTGTATGTCGGCCTTGGGAGTGGGTAAGTTGGTGTTTATTGAAGGCACTATGGATAGACATCTATACTTGTCCATATTAAAGGAAAACCTGCATGCAAGTGCCGAAAAAATGGGGCTGTCTAGAAATGGTTTTTATTTCCAACAAGATAATGACCCAAAACATACAGCTCTGGAAGTTAAATTGTGGCTTTTATACAACACCAAACATCTGCCAACACCACCCCAAAGTCCCGACATGAATCCAATAGAAAACCTTTGGGCTTATTTGGATGAAAAAGTACGGGAACATAACATTTCATCAAAAGCTACATTGAAAAAAGTATTGGAAGAAGAATGGTACAAAATACCTCCTGAAAAATGTCGGAATTTAGTGGAATCAATGCCCAGACGCCTGGAATCTGTTCTGGCCATACAAAATATTAAAATTATTTTTTTTTTTTGATATGTTAAAAAATATATAGTAGAATTGAAAAAGCTAAATACTTTTGTGACCTGAAAAATTATCAACAAATTTATATTTTCTTATCAATCTCCTGAATTAAAAAATATTTTTAAGTTTTTATAAGATAACCGAAGTTTAAGTTTGTCTTATTTAATATTCAATAAAACATACACTGCTTTTTAAAAAATATATTTTTGTATATTGTTTTTACTACAGATTTCTTTATATTTTACATAGGCAAAATATTTTTGTGACTAACTGTACATACATAAAGGTGGCTTCTTTTATTATATGTAAAACAAAAGGTTTTCGATTTTTTTAAATCTATATCAATTATTTCAATGTATTTATATATTTATAAAATATCTTTAATCTGCATTTATAATCATAAAATATTTGTCGTATATTGTTATTAATTTTTTTTTCAGTACATTAAAAAAAAATCAGCATATACCCATACTCATGTTCATTCGTCGCTGTTTCAGTGACGACTAAAAGCAAGAGCGTAAGAATACATGTGAATTGAGCAGGGACAATTGTCCTATGGGCTGAACACCACTGATTTAAACTATGATAATCTTTTTTATTTGGAATTAATTTTATTATAAAAAAACACAAAAAGTAAAATACACCAACTGCTGGAAACATATGTATAAAATGTTGGTGCTGGCTTGGGATTTTATTTTTTTTTTATTTTTTTTGGTATTATCCCAGTATATTTAATAACAAATTTAGTAGTTTGCTAGTACTTTACTTTCCTTTTAGTGTAGCGTCTATACGAGAACAAGAAATTCTCATTGAGTTTGTGATTCAACTTAATAACCTGACTCAATTGCCTGCAACAGATTATTTTTCATAATTTGCCAAATAAGTTTTGGGATTTTAGCACATTTAATTCATTTAATGCAATTATTGTTTATTTTTTTTTTTAGTTTTGTTCTCATATCCTGTACAACAAGATTAAATCTTATAATTAAATCTTCTTATAAAGCAGTTTGTGAAAAACAGATATTGCAAAATATTTAAAGAAAAACTTAAAATTACACTAAATATGCTTTAGAAACGTAAACTATCTAAAAATCACAAATTGTTGCAAAAATAAATATATTAATTAGACTAACAAATTGTCAATATTGTAGAAAACAAAATTAATTCTGTTTAAAAAATTCAAATAGAAATTGTTTGAAGTTGCTTGCGTTGCTGTTGAGTTGTTGATTGGATGGAAGATCTCTCCAAAGACGTGCGGCATTTATGAAGACACATGATAACTATGTTCAGGTATAATAGTCTTTCTACCCCTTGGGGATAATGCAAATTGAATAAAAATAAATTTGGAAAAACAAGTTTTGTGTTAAATATTTCGTATATTTTTCTAATGAAATTTATTTATCTAATGAAATTTAGATATGAGATAGTGGAGACAAATTTCACACGTTTTCGAAACTAAACTATTTTTCTATAAAAACATGTCTAAAATTTACGACATTCAGATTTATTTGAAGGCAGCATTAAATTACTAGAGAAAATAAAAAAATTTGATAACCATATTGACAATGTCGTGGATCCATGGTTGCTACATATTTGAAGTATTGGTGAATTGATACCCAATTTGTCTAGTTCTCTTTAAAATTATAAGAAATAAATGAAATATCGAAAAATCGGTTAATTTTTGACATAATTTTTAGGGCCAAGACATTAGGCCACTAAAAGAATCATTAAGATCGGAGAGAACTAATCGCGATACCTTCTTTGTAAAGCTAAAGTTCTGAAAGGGGTTCTTTCAAATTTAAAATTTTTAAGATTTTAATATTTTTTAATTTATTTACTCACCTAATGACTCCTGCAACAAACGTGTCAACTTGGATTCTCTATATGGTATATGTGGAGTTCTCTCCACCAAAGCTGTTATGACACGACCCAATGTCAATAAACTTTGATTTATATTCACTGTTTCTCTAACACGTATACCCTTTTCGTTGCCAGCTTTAGAAACATTTTCACTACCAGCTAAATCGACTAAATTTAGTTTGCCAATTTTTAGCATTTCTTCACCGTCAATACCATTTTCTTTGATATGAACCAGTATGGAAAAGACCGTGTGAGAACGTGATGATTGTGCATTCATTAAAGTGGTAGCGGTCTTACGACGTTCTTTACCCTTTTCTAACAACTTGTACACATCATCTTTGCTATGGACGGGTATCTCTTCAAGGCCTTGGATGATAACGGAACCCTTTTTAGTACTATCATCATATATACGTATTTTTGTTGTATCGTCGGAGGAGAGTAAATCGCAAAGTTCTTCATTGTACAATTCAAGATAAGAGATACGCATAGAAAATTCTAATTTAAGCATACGCAACTCATCAAAGAGATGGCATAAAGCACGTGGTATTATACCAATTTCAGAATCCTGTTGAATAAAATTAAAATATAGAAATTAACCAACAATACATTTCAAATGTGGAATCTTTCTGAAAACAACTAGTCTAACAAGTTGTTGTTAGTTAGTTTTTGTTTTTGCAAAATGTATCATTTAAAATTAAGGTCTTATTTTAAACTAATTTTCGATTTTTCTACCCGTTGTTAACCCATCAACGAACAACCCAGCCAGCAAACGGATTTAAAAATTATTCAAAAATGGGTTCAAAAAAGATTACTATAATTTCAAATTTTTTTATAAAAGTGGTTCGTCCAAAAGATCCTTCCTTGTCTCAAAATTACTCAAAAAATTTAGTGCGTCAAAAGAAATTTCCCTCATAAATTGAAGTCTTTTTGGGTCATTTTTAAGTCAAAGAAATTGATGGAAATTTTTCTCTTGGATTTGAGCCTTTTTTGAGTAATTTTTTAAGGTATTTTCTCAAATTTTCATTGTTATGCTTCTAATTATCTCACTTATTTTTATTAAAGATGCAATTGAAATTCAAAGAACATATCAAATTAGATGCTTATGTTATAATCCGTACGCGATATTCTTTCATAAAACTACACCATAATCACGTTTTTATATAAACAACATTTTATTAGACAAAAAAAAATTTGACAATTTATTTAAAAACTTAAAAAAATTGATTGGTTCCAAAACCAATAATTTTCTGCAGCCTTTTTTTACATACAGTGGGTAAAAAAAGAAGTCGGACGCACATGACCTACATTTCTTTTGCAAAATTTCATGACGAAAAAGTAAAATTTTGTATAATGTGATCGTACAGATAGTCGACTAAAGAAATGCAATTTTAGAATATGTGAAACATTCATAAAAATATTGCAGATATTTTTGCAAAACGTGAAATACCCAAAAAGTTAAAAAAAAAAAATATATCAAAAAAGAACTTGAACATTTACCAGTACCGCTAGTTTTAAAAATATTTGTTTTGATTTTTTTACCCAAACATTTTTTCAATGTCAAAACTATCATTATTTTCTGAAATTTTAGTTATTTTTTTTTCAAAATAGCCGACAACGCGGACAAACTCCTTTGGAAGTGAGAAATCTCATAAGCCATTATAATGAAGGAAAAATGTTCGTGACATTGGAAAAGCAGTGGATAGACCAAAATCTACAGTTAGCGATGTAATACAAAAATATCGTGAAACCAAATCTGTCCAAAATAAGCCAAAATCAGTATGTCCTGAACTGTTTTCTTCGTCAGATGAACGTTGGATTGTTAGAAAAATAAAGAAATCTGCAATAGTGTATGCTCCAAAGTTGACAACAGACGTAGAAAAATATTTAAATATAAGCTGCTGTCCTCAAACTGTAAGAAATGTTCTCGGGAATCATGGTTTTCACGGAATAGTGGCACGAAAGAAGCCCTTTGTAAGTAAAGTCAATAGAACAAAGAGATTAAATTTCGCAAAAACCTACAAAAATAAAGATTTTTCGTTCTGGAGCGAAGTTTTATATACCGATGAGAGCAAATTTAACATATTCCGATCCGATGGACAATGTTATGGCCAATTAGGAGCTAAAAGAAAAAAATCTACGACCAACTGCTAAGAATGGTGGGGGTTGTATTCTTGTTTGGGATTGCATAACTGCTGCAGGACCAGAAGAACTTGTTATAATTGATTGGATTATGGAACACACTAAAAACTTAACTATTCTAAAAGAAAATTTGTCAAAAAGTGTTAAAAAATTGCAAGTACATTTTATTTTTACTTCTACATTTTACTTCTACCAGGATAACGACCCCAAGAACAAGGTTCAAAATGTGCGTTTGTGGTTGCTCTACAATTGTCCCCATATGCTTGAAACTTCACCTCAGTCTCCAGACATTAACGCCAGAGAGAACTTACGGTCAGCTTAAGAATCACACTATTAGCAACAAAAAGGATCTTGAGAACGCTTTAAAACAGGAATAGTCAAAAATAGTCAAATACTAAAAAAAAAAAAATAAAGTACAAATAAATAATAGTTTTCCGAGTTCTTTTTTGATTTAGTTTTAGAAGTATTTCCAAATTATCTTAAAATGCTATGAAATGGAGTAACTTTTTAGGCGTTTTAATTGTTTTATTTTTTAGTGTACTATTATAGCTATAACTTATCACCGTTTGTTTTTTATGTAATTTTTAAATTTTTTTTAAATGTAATGAAACAAAATGCATGTGTCCGACTTCTTTTTTGATCCACTGTAGCTTTTTGAAATGTTCATAAAACATTGTTTTTGGTTCATTTTGGATTTCTTTTTTTTGGCAAAATAATTTCCCGCATAGATATGAGCAATTTATGAATATTTTTAGACGATTCAATTTTGACTCCAAAATAAAAGACCAACATTTTTTAAAATTTCAAAAAAGTCACATATTTAAGCATTTTTAAGTCTAAAAAAAGAAATCCAAATATTTTTTTTTATTCGTTTTAGAATCACATCAATCTGAATCTAAGGGCCCCGAAACTTACTGGCTGGGAGTCTTAAAAAGGGGACTTTACTGCTTCTAGTTGTTAATTAGATATATTTCAGAAAGTTTTAAAACACTAAAATAAAAAAAAATGCCTATACGAGAAAGGCTTTAATATCGTCAGAAGAGGTCTAAATAAGGAAATATCGTAAAAATTATTAAATCGCTAAAAGTCGCACTCCCAGATTTTAATGATATATTGAAGAGGTTAGGACCCTTAACCCGATAGAATAAATTTGTTTTTAATTTCAGAGGAACTTGAGTTTAGTGCACCCAACGAATTACAAATTTTAACCAGATAGAATTTTTTTCTTTTTGGAAAATTGAGGGAAAAAACTAAATGTCAAACTACCAAATTTTAATGAAGTTTTGATATTTTACATAGGCTCTAGCACCCTTAACCCGATAGCAAAAAAAAATTGTTTTTCATTTCCAAAAGGTATTGAGTTTAGGGCATCCACCGATTAATTTCAAATTTTTACCACTGATAGAATACCTTTTTCAGAGTCTGAAGGTATATTTCAATTGAAAGTTCAAAAGTTTACTTAGCTGTATCTTCATTAATGGTCGGATTGGAACATGTGCACCATTCGAAAGATATAAAACATATATTTTAGATAACAATTTGTTGTTAACCGATTACGTCTCAGCGGAAGAAATTTTGTTGCGCGTTAAGAAAACCTTATTTGTACTCTTTAATACATTGTCGAGTTAAAGCTTTCAGTTTAGATATAGATCAAATTTTTATAACTTTATACACCAGAGATATTTTAGGCTACACTTCACTTTTTTAAATGTACACGAGAAACAGCCGACTTTTAGCAACTATACGTCGGAGAAAGTGCTATTTTGCCTTTTTTTTCTTTCCTTTATTTACAGATCCTCTAATTAAAAGGTTAAATTCACTGTTTTTGTTATAATTGCCTATTTCTGTTTTCTCAGTTGTTTTTTTTTACCTGATGTGCCTATATAAAAACTGTACTTACGTCTTCCCATGATGATTTTAATTCAGCACACTCATTTCCCACCATGGTGTGTGTCTTGCCAGTACCTGTTTGGCCATAAGCGAATACTGTACAATTATAACCCGATAGTACTTCTTCAATTAGAGGTGCCACAACGGAATTATAAACCTCAACTTGCTTCGAATCTTGGCCGAAAGTACGATCAAATGTAAACTTTTTAGTTAGTTTGGATTCCAATGTATGACGGACGACAAGTTCCTTGGGTGAGATGACATCTACAATTTCAGCAGAACGTATACATCTTTCTCGATGATTTAATGGTCTTAAAAACAAAATAAGGATTATTGTTTTTAGTGCTTTTTAATACATGTCCTTTTTTTTGTTACTTACCTTACACGCACATAAACTTGTATATTTTGATTCGTTTTTCGTGGTGGCTGCTGATAATGGCTTAAATTTTTTTCTGAAGTGTTCATTTTTATTTAAGTTTATTCGTTTTTTGTTGTTTTTTATTTATCAAATGACTTGTTTTTGTATTTTTTTTTTTGTATTTAATTTGTCTTCCACTTTTTTCACTTCAAATGTTCAGCAACGCGCTTCCTCGATGAAATGAAGTTGGCCAATTCGAAAAAACCGTTCATTCGTCAAGTTTTTTGTTTGGTTTCGTTCAGATTTGGCAATAGTGATGTCAAGTTTTTTTAGTTAAAATAATGCTACCAGACTTTTATAAAAGTAAAAATGCAATGTAATCCCCATGAAATAAAAAAAAGGAATAGCGAAATCGCTATCACCTTAAATATCCGAGAACGATATCATATTCCAAAAAGATTATAATATCGTTTTCGATAAGGTTTAATGATAAAGTATTCTTCAAAATATTCATTATTTACAAAAATTAAAGCTGTTTTCAAAAACAAATAAAATTTATAAAATTTTGCAATTTTTACTTAGTTTGGTTATTTATCCTTTTTTTATTGGACAATTAGTTGCAAAATCTAAGTGAGTTCGGCTTTTCTTCTTAATATAACAATCTCATTATCAATTTTCCATTATAACTTCATTTCAGCTCATATTAAAGAATTCCGTTTTTGCTATCATATATGATTACATTTTCGATATCGAAATCGCCTGGAATAACGATAGTGTTTCGATGCTGGACCAGATTTTTGGCGATTTTACTATCGTTATTTCAGCGAACTTCGATAGCGAAAACGGTATCATAATTCCTTGGAAAAACGATATCGTTAGGAAAGGTACATTTTAGAACAAAAAATCTATGGTTTTCGTATCACAAGTGATTATCATATATGATAATAAATATCACCTAGGTGATATCGTTTCGATATCGTGACGATATCGTTTGATTTATTGGGTATGATCGAAACCGAGTTAAAAGTAGATTTCGATAGATTTCGAAGGAAATCAGATAAAATTTTGGGATTTAAAACAGATTTCCCATAGAAATGAAAATCCAATTAAATTTGGATTTCAGCGAAATCTCATCGAAATCCAAATTAAATCCAAATTTTTCTCCCATATTTGCAGAAAAGTAGGGAAGTTTGCAAAAAAAAGTGGCAACATTTAGCAGCTGTTAAGATAGTTAACAAAATATATAGTAAAATTTAAAAAAAAAAGTTAAATAACTATTATAATCTTAAACTATTCATGTCGTTTTTATTAATAATATATTGGCTGCCCTGTCTATAAATATTTGTTTAATTTATAATTGTCAAAATACAGTCTTAAAATATTTTTAAAACAAAAAGGGAAAAGAAAATACAAAATTAAAATTGTTTTAGTAAGATTTAATTTATTATTGGTCTAATTCATAAACTTTTACAATAGTCTTATTGCAGAATTTTAAGCTAATTTGTTAAAAACAGTATTCATATTTGCTTAATAACGAAAAAAATAATATAGGTTTATAGTCGATACTCACTAACTTTAAACCTTTTATAAAGTTTGGAGTGAGGAAGCCACCATTTAATTGTTAATTATTTCATTTTCAGGCATGAAATGATTTATTAAAATCATCCCATCCCTAGAATGTGTGGATTCCAATAACTTGCATCCATCAAACTGAAAAAAGCTACAACAATTGCGTAGCCAATGACCTTTTTCGAAAAATTTCCAAAAAAAATGTAAAAATAAAATTAAAAAGAAAAACAAAACAATAGTGATGTACAGGCTGTCAAAACATTATTCGAAATTCGATTAATTTTGTATGCTTCGAATAATATGTTCTAAAAATTACTTTTTTACACACATTTCCATTGATTTGCTTTATAAATAAAAAAAAATATTTTTAATGGATTTTAAATTTATCTTAGCACATCATTAGGTCTCTAATTTAAGAAAATACATTTTCACTTCCGATTACCGAGTCAATCGTTTACTAAATTTGTACATCATTTACGACTTATTTGAGAGAAGAGAGAAAATAAACAATAGTGTTGCCAGTATCAAATTGAAAAATTAATTTATAGTTAAAATACGATTATGAATAAAGATTTCTAATAACTCTTTATTAAGCGAAATATGTACTTTAACTATAGCAAGCTTCAAATACCAAATAAATTTTATTTATGAATTAGCACATCTGTCTTTAGGAATTTATAGCTAATATTTATTTAATTTGTTGTGTTCAGAAGACAAAATATTGGAATTCCTTAAGAAATATAAAGATTCAGAAGGAGAATGCTGCACCCAAAAAAATCCTTAGTTGATTACGACGAATATATCAACTATATCATAGGTGAAATACCTCTAACTAATCTATAGTTCAATTGATTTCGTTGATATTAACTAAGTTTTTACAAAATCAAAATGTTTCAACTATCAATTTGGTTATTAGCAAAAATAGTACAAGACAATTACTTAAAAAGTAAATTAGTTGATTACCACCAGAAATATTTTGATTTAAAATGAATTTATTCTTAAATTATGTAATCTTTTCACGTTTTATTATATAACAGCATCACAAATAAAATAAAAATCACAATAATTAAAAGAAAAAAATTTATGTTGGGTAAAATACCGCTGTTTTTCCATTAGCTCCTTCCATTTAGATGGTTGCAATAACCTTAAACAATAGAGATTTTTAAATTGTCCCCAATTACGATTTCGCTTATTGTAAATGAATGTTCTGTAAAATAAAAATGGATTTGAAAATAATATGTTAATATATATTCAAAAAAGTTTGACAGTTTCTACATGACAGTTGTTTGTGTAGTAATCAGCAGTTATTGTTTTTAATAGTAATTACAGTTATTTTTCTATAGAAAAATGCAAAACAACTGTTATGACGGTTATTTAAGAAAACAGTTAACGAAAAGTACCGTAATTTCGTTACAATTGTTTAAAACAGTTATTTTTAATATCATAATAAACAACTACCAAAACAGTAATTTTACAGTAAACAGTTGGTTTTGTTAGTTATTTAAAAAAAAATTTCGTTGAATTTTATAAATTCTTGTTTAGTTTTTATTTGTTATTATTAATATATTCCTAGTTTGCAAAGAAAAATCAGAAACTTCAAATTTTTAAATAGGCTGAAGCAATTACACATATTTTTGTAATCGAAAGAAAAAAATTGTTTCTTTTTATTCAAATATACTTTTATAATACCAAAAGAATTTAATTGTTATTTCCTGAAGTAAATATTGGAGTAGCGAAATATCGAAAATAAAAAACTTTTTATAAATAAAAAACAAACCTTAAGCCCAAGAAAATTGCAGAGCTAAAAATTGAAAAAGAAGGTTAAATAAACGAAAAGAATTTAAATATTAAAATATAAGGCTCGTTTTGTTTCTATACGTGTTAGGAAATGCTATACAATTTTTTTCAACGTCGATAATATACTGGCAACTATCAGATTGTATACAAAATACGTTGTCGTTTTTTTTCGTATTCATGGTGTGAGCAACAAAAAAAAGCTCTCAATAAAAGTTTATGTAATTTCCAATAAAACAGAGTAATTTTATTTCTAAAAATTTATTCTGAGACTGGATAAAATATGTTATTTTTATCAACGAACGTATAGATATTATAACGACCATTTGTTTTTGGATAATTGCCTAAGTGATTTTAAAAGTTATACTCTTAACTTTTGTAGTTATATGATATACAAGTAACTAGAGCAACATATACGCTTATTTTAGATGAAAATACTATAAGTTTCTCTGCTTGATAGCCCCAAGAAGAAAAAAAAAAACGAAAAAGGGGTAAAATAAGTGGGTTCGGAAAAAATATATTTGCGTCGGCATCCCATATTTTTCCACTTATAGGCATTTTAAGTTCGGATATATTATTTTTATATATATTTTTAACTCTTGTATGTGTTATTAGAACGGAACGAAGTGGGTATCATTAGAAATCTTATTTAAGCAACTTAAATTTGCCAAAAAAAAATGTTATAAACTATTGACCAACTATAGGTTTTCCGTCTTTGAAATTGAATTTTTCAAAAAAAGGCTGTTATCTCATTATTTTGTCGATAAAAGCTACAAAATAACAATTATCTAATTGTAGCTAAGGCTTTAATTTAAGGTATAAGTAAAACCTTTACCCCTTCTAATCCCGCAGTTATTAAGAGATAAATTTGATATTTAATTTTCCCATTTTTGTGTTTGAAACAGTAGCCTTGTTTTGTTGCTCAGAGTTATCACGAATATGAAAAAAACGACATATTTTTATATACAATCAGACAATTGATAGTTCATTATCGACATTGAAAAAAATTAAAGAAATGAAATGAAAGAAAGAGTTAACACTTAAAGCACCGTAAGTTGTTTTTCACGTGGAAAAATTTCACTCAAACTTTAAAAGCCTTAAATAGTATTATAAATTCTGAAAACTAAAATCTTTTTTATGTAATAAGCAAGCCACAATCACAATAAACACAAAATGTCACTTTTTCAAAAGAAAAATAATAGTCTTGTATATTTAATTTGCGTGAAAACAAAGTCTACACAATTTTCACGTTAAACTCATTGTCGTGAAAAATGTTTTTTTTTTTTATATGGCCATCATTCGTTAATTTTAATTACATGAGTAATTTGTAAATTTTTGTGTAATTTTGACACCCATTACGTGTAATATCGGCTGTGGCAGCACAGAGTACCGATTCCAAATGATTGGTGAAGCTGTGAAGCGGTGAAAAATATTTTTCACTCATTTAAAATTAATGATAACAAATGACAGTTTTTAACACTTCACCGCTTACATAGAGATAGGAAATCAAAACTTACACTACTCACCGGTAGAGGGCGCTGAAATTTAGTATTACCTGTGCAACTATTTAGTATCCGTTTATTATCAACTGAGCCTATATTTAAAAACTCAAAAACTGCTGAAAACTGCTCAAAATAAAGAAAAAACAAGCCCGGAATATATCCAAATAATAAAATTTGAAATATCCGTTTGTTTTTTTGCTTTGTTGTTTGTTATTATTTAAATTTAAATAAAAAAAGAAAATTGTCAATTTTTTAACAAAGTGCCATCTTGTTATAACTTATTTTTTTGGTAATGCCCCCCGCTCACAAACTATTCAGAATCGGTACTCTGCTGTTTTTATATAATTCCCAGTATTGATCTGGCATCTTTTAGAAATTTAACGAAACAGCCACTTAAAAGTGCTGCCAAATTTATAAGCTTAAAAAGTGCGGTCTATTCGCTGCGTCAAATAAGTTATCATTTTACAGCGGATATCATATATATACCAAAAGAAAAAGATGTTTAAAAACAAAACGTGAATTTAAGAAAATCGTACAAATAATAGTAAAATTTGGTAAAACATTGATGAACAATTAGCAAAACACAATTTAAAATCATGGTTAATACACAAAATTTAAAGAATTCTAAATCAAAAACGTTTACCAAACCGTATCAAAATAAATTTAAACAAAAAGCTGGTGGATCAGGAGGTCATGCAACTTTAAAAAGACCTGCACATGGAAAAGTGGCCTTTACAAAATCAAAGGAAGCACAGAGACACGTAAAATATTTTAACAATAATATTGCTTTAATATTATTAAAAAAATAATTCTGTTTTCATTATAGGAAAGAGCAAAAAAATTTCAAGAACGTCAAGCTCAACGGGCCGAAAAGCAAAAAGAGTTAGAAGAGGAACGCGCCAAGGCCAAGCAAGAGAAAGAGGAAAAAATTAAAAAATACAAAAAGAAGCGTTTGGAAAGAACTAAAGCATTGAGTAAAAAAACTCATCGTGGCCAACCTTTAATGAAAGATCGTATGCAATTGTTATTGAAACAAATACAAGAAATGAAAAAGAATGGCTAAAAGGCTGGTCTTTAAATTTACATGGGGTTTCTAGAAGACGTTCATTGTCACACGAATGAGTACATTTTGTTTTTGTATTCCATGTATTTTGTTAGTGCACTTTCGATCGTGTGAAGCAAAAAGTCATCTAGAAACACCATCTTAAGTTAAGATTTTCGAGGAATATATTTCATTCTTTTAACCGTAAGACGTTTAGATTAGAAATGAACGTAAATAAAAAATAAGTAAGCTTAAAAAAACGTGTTGCCAAAAATTAAAAAAAGAAATTATAAAATATACTCGTGCGTAAGTTTTAATATTTCATCATACACCTTGAGTCACGCACATCTTAATACTTAATTTTTCGCAGAATTTTTTAAATTTCTCAGCATACAAAATTTTTAAACATGGATTTTATAAATAAAAATACGGTTTTTAACAAAATTTCATTGATTTCGAAAGTGTATGTTTCTTTTTTTTCATATGAAATTAGGGAATGCAAAATCCCGCACTTTTTGATTTCCCGGGAAAACGGGAAATTTATTTTGAATTCCCGGGATCCCGCAAGGAAAACAAATTAAAAACATTTTATAATTAAAAAAATTTGTATAAATAAAATGTCTTAAAGACTTCAAATTTTCATGATCGTGGAAAAGCTCAGGTGGTTTTTCTTGGAATTTTCGAAGTAGAAAATAATTTTATATTAGAAATTATATAAGTCTAATTATATATTTTTAAAAATTGAATAAATCAAAAATAGTTTTTAGACTAAAAAATCTGTCCTTCAAAAAAAATTAATATATCATTGAAAATAATTTTAGAAAATTGGAAAATTTTATAAAAACTATGGGAAATTTAACTTGCTAGAAAATTTTTAAAAATCAATGGACAAATTTGTCTTTAATTCTGGACAGAATAAGTGTTATTCAAAATTTTTTATACAAACACTATTTAATTAGTTGGTTTTCTTAAAAAATATATTTTTTAAGTTCCTTTTAGTGCCTTTTAAAACAGGCACTATGTTCGATCAAGTATACAAATTAATCAGTGTATTCGTTTACTCAAAAATCGATACATTGTGTGGACTTACACGTTTTTCTAAAGGGGATATTTTTATACCTTGCCATACCCCTGCCTTTTCCAACTCTGGTGTTAGGGGTGTTTATATTAAAAACTTGTTTTTTCGAAAAACATTTCAATACAAGTTGCCCATATATTTTCACTCAAAACTTGAAGTAGAATTTTTCTTGTTTTGATTCGAAAAATTAAAATTTAAACCTTTTAAATAAAAACCCAAATTTTAATTTCTTGATAAAACACCACGATTTTTATTGATCAAATTCCGCAAAACAATAATGGCCCAAAATTTCCTGTACATGTTTGAAATTGTGGTCGATGATCTATTGGTAACACGACCAAATTATTGCGCACCCGAAGAATACCCCACATGCTGTGAAGTTTCTTTCCGAAATAGCGTATTCATCTCAATATGTGATCGAGAATTTGGACAGTGCGTTGATCCTTGTTCACCGAAATGTGGTAAATGTTGCTTATTTTCATTGGAGTCACCCATTACTGATTCAGATAAGTTGCTGATACATATATACAAAAAGAAAACGGAAAAGTGTAAATTTTTAGTGGGTTGCACAGATCTACCGATAAAAAGTCTATTCGATAAGGTCATGGAAAATTTTAATATTGAAAATCCCAATTGGCAAGATATACAATCTAAACATCTTGAGACTATTCCAACTCTGGGTAAATCCAAAAAGCCTATTGAAATCATTGATAATGACTGTGATTGTGATTCGGAAGGCAGACGTGAACAATTGTGTCCCACTTCGGAATTGACAAAACATTTGCTACCTCTATTTAATTTAAAAAGTTGCCAAACTGGTAATGTGGTATTAATAATACGTTTGGTGGCTAATGGTCCAGCTATTATATCGACATTTCCATTTGCGCGTATTTGCAATACCGGATGTGAAAGAAAACCTCCTAATTGCAATCCAAAAGTAAGCGCTGTAGATAATAAACCTTGTGGCGGTGCTCAAGATATTAGTAGTACCATCTCTGATCGTTGTAATGGCGGTAATGACACTGCATTCTGTGCTAATGGCAGTGGTGCCACTGGCGGCTGCGGAGGATGTGTAGATGCTAAACAGGTTGGCAAAGCTAGTGCCAGTAAATGTGGTAACAAACAGTACAAAAGTTTTCAAATTCAAAATAACGGTTGTATACCAATACGAGATCCTTGTCTAAAGGAGGTTAAGAAACCAATTTGCCGACGTTATTTTGCCTGTAATGCTGATAAAGGATGTCCTTGTGATTTAGTAGAAGATGAATGCGAAAGATGTAAGTCCATGCAATTTGTTAAAATATTATATTTTATAATTTCCCGGTTCAACATAGGTTTGTTCCACGTACGTTACCGCGGGTACCCAATCTTACCAAAAAGCGTTTCTATTGTTAAAAATTGGGTAAATTAGAGCGTTGATAAGAGAATAATTTTTTTCTCTTTTTACCAGAAATTACCCGTACTTTTTTTCGGGTAAAATGGTAAAACTGTCAAATCACTAGTTGTTTATAAATCAGCTGTTTTAAATTTGTAAAAATAATTAAAATAATTAAAATATTAACAAAACTTGTAAACAATAATTAATATCGTTAACAAATACCACGTTCTAACATTTTTTATTCATTCCCTTCGATATTTTATTCTTAAAATTGGCTTTTGTTTATATGAATAACTTTAACGTTAATTTTTGGGCTTGAAATGTGGTTTTATGCGTTCCAGGTATTGTGAGCAATTTTACCATTTTTTGAGATAATTATTTGTTTACTCTCATTTTACCTGACTTCACCCAGAATTACGTGGAACAAACCTATTAAGTTCAAATCAGTGGTTAAATAAGTTCCGTTCTTGTACTTTTCTGTCAAGTATGCGGTAACGAACTTACAGTGAGTAAGACAAATTTTCTCAGTAATTAGAAAATTTTACTGAACTCTCAATTTCAGGGACCTGTCCTGGGATTTGTCTTGTGATATGTCACAAGGGGTCAATTTCCACCTCCTATGACAACGCCATGTAAAAGTGACCAGTCTATTTCATATAAAGGGGCCAGTTCGGTGACAGATTGTTTAAATTTCCCGTAGGGTCGTTACAGAGTTGAAGTCGTGTTAGCATAGATATACGAAAAAGTTTGTAAAATGTATTAATTTTTGTTAAACGCGTTACTACTCCTCTTCATATAAATTCTTACAATTAGTGTTTAGTTTCATTGGTTATTAAAATATAAGCTATTAAAGTTAAAACACCTTATGAGTTACTGGTTACGGAGTTTACATTTGGCCTATAAAATTGGTTACAAATTTTATGTATTAACCAAAAATTGGTCAGATTGTTATAAACCAATATATATTTTTTCAATTCTAAAATACATTTTTAAAAATGGTCCAGTTGAATATTTTGGATAATTAAACATTTTGTAACAAATAAATGAAAAAGTAAAGATAAAAGATATTGTAAAATTCTATAATATTTAGAAAAGGACACTTTTACGGATAAAATGCTCAAACCAATGTTCGAATTGATCACATAATTTCATCATTTAAGGACATTATTGATTGGGCATCTAATTCAAATGGGTGCCTATAAGATATGTGCATCCTGACCAAACTTTCTAACAAAGCCTCCATTCAAAAGTCTTGAACAAGTTTAATTTCTTAAATCAATCGATATGTATTTTTTTCTATGGTCTTTATTTATTCCTTAATTTGTTAAAATTAAAAAGAATAAATAAAAAAAAAATTGATTCCCAGTATGCTTTAATTGTCTGAAAATTCTATAAGAGGCAAAAATTGTTTTGAGTTCCAAGGGGGTTACATTTTCCCAATGTTGGGATTACTTTGGAGCCCTTTACATTGGCAAAAAAATATGCTGGCAAAATTAAAATTTTGCAAGTTATGTTTCAACGAAAAGGACTTGGTACTAAAAGGGAATGTTTATAATTTATTAAATAAAACTTGTATGTTATATTAAATATTTAGGGTGTGTGCGAGCAGGCTAAATTGAAACTAAACTAATATATTTTTGATATAAAGGTTGGCAACGCAATTAAGAGCACATATTTTTTGAACTAAATTATTTGAAAGCCTAAACTATATGTGTTGTCAATTTTTAAAAACTGTAACGACCCAATAAGCACATAGGTTTTAAAAATGCAAGTGCTTTAAATTTAGCTTGAAGTAAAGTATATTTCAAATTCTAGCATTTGTATATTTAAAAAAAATAGTTCAAACTTCAATTTTTGTTTCCCTTTTGCTGGAGTATGCTATTGAAATAAAATGTAATTAAAGTTTTACTCAAGCCTTGAAACTGGAAAACAGGGCTGGAATTGGACTTGTTTTCAACTTGAATTCCAGTGAAATTGTTTATAGGGGAAACTTTTGAAAATATAAAGAAAAAAACATCAACAATTTTTTTTTGTGTTTAAAATTATTTTTAAATTGTGTGTCCATAAATTGGAATAAATTTTTGTGAAAAAAGCCGGGAATTTCCAAAATTCTCTATGCTGAACTATATTTAATGTCAAGTTGGGACTCCGCACACTTTAGTCTAAATTTATGAAAGCTGTAAGTATGACAGAAATATTAGTTTAGTTTAGCTTCAATTTAGCCTGACCGCGCGCAGCCCTAGGACCATTTGTTAGATATAGTCTTGACTGGCCATTGATCTGTGCGAACATGAAACAAATCACACGTGAACCAACAACAAATCTTATATAAATTGATTTTATATACTATATTTTTTTGCGAGTGATTTTCTGACCGTGATAAAGTGCAGACGTTAATTGTGATCTCTTTTCTATAATTCTATTTAAAATTAAAAGCAATAACATTTGTTATTGTTTTAAGAAAAAACTTTTTTTTTCAAATCACATTACAAAATGTTGTTTTCAGCCGATCAAGCCGCCGCCGCCGCCGCCACCGATTATTTGGTTGCGCCGCCGCCGCCTATTTTTATCCGGGTCAACCTTAATCGCCGCCGCCGATTTTTTGCTTGCGCAGTCGTCGCCGATTATTTTGGTCGGCTTGTTTCTCTGCTCCATAACGCCAAATTTCCCACCTGAAGCGGCAGAATTCGCAGATGAGCGAGATGAGTTTCGTTCGACCAATCTTAGCGACCCCTGGATCGGCCAACTCAACCGGGAGATCAGCAAATGGTAGATCACTTGAAGTAATGCAACCTCAGCACCGGAGCCAACAAGCTATGGTCTACGGCCAAATCTCTCTCGAACCCGTCCAAAAGAGACGACAGGGTTTCGATCACATTTACCGACAAAACAATATCGGACCCAAAGAGGTGCGCGAGCTTTTTAGTTTGCAGTTTATTGAGTTTATTGCCGAAGCCATCAAACGAGCCAAACCATCTAGCGCTCTAGGACCCGACGGAATCGCCCTGCTTATGATCAAGCAACTGGATATGCCGGGAGTCGAGTACCTGACAAAGGTCTTCAATCTGTCCTTATCCACCCTAATTGTACCCGAGGTCTGCAAAGTATGCAGGGCGCTACCGCTTTTAAAGCCGGGAAAGGACGCAGACAGGGAGCACCCATCTCCCTATTGTCACCGGTCGCGGAGACACTTGAGGCATTACTCCTCCCCAGCCTGACACAACATTTTCAGCTTGCTCAGCGCCAGCATGGAATTCGCAAGCAACACAGCACAACAACAGCTTTAACCGCACAAATAACTAACGGTCTGAATCAGAGCCGTCCTTGTGAAAGGACGGTCCTAGTGGCGCTCGAACTATCAATGGGATTTGATACGGTCAGTCACGCGACCCTCTAGAGAAACATTGCCGAATCGAGCCTCCCAAATGGTACGAAGAGGTGGATAGTAAATTATCTGTGTGGTTGCCAGTCGTTTGTGGAGTTTCGAAACAGAAAGTCCAAACCCCTTAGAATTAAACAATGAGTCCCTCAAGGTGGAGTTCTCTCCCTGATATTAGCTGTATTTTCGACTTAACTATATCCGTTAACTCATAAAAAAATCAAAGAACTCAAAAACGTGTTTGAGACAAAAACGAATACATTACTTTTCATATGCACGTTAACTTTCAAATCGGATAATTACACGGTGCTAGTTGAAAAATCCCACAAGCGGGTGACCCGGTGGATAAACCTAATTCGAGTACGCTGAATCCAGTGATGCTAGCCATTTTTCTAGATTAGCTCTTGAAAAAAAGATATTTGTGTTTGAAAATACTGGGATAACGGTATACCATTACCGAAATAGTCTTAAATACCTTTACCGTTACCGAAACAAACAAAATTCGATACCGTTACCCTTACTGTTAGCCTTACCTTGCTTTAAATGCTTAACGTTGATAGGTATGACCGAAAATACGGCTATTGTTAAATTTCTACGTCTCGAAACCCACCGGAAACACCGGAAGGAGTGGAATTGATTTCGTATGCCGACGACGGTACTATACTGGCGACGGGTCATGACATTGATGGCTTATGCGGTTGATTGAACAGTTCTCTTCGGGATCTTACAAATTTCTTCATTGGATGGAATATGCAGCTCTCCCCTGCAAAATCCTCGGCAACTCTCTTCACTACTTGAACGAAAGAAGTGAGGCTGGAACCCGAAATTCTCGGAGTCACATTCGACAGCATGAACAGGCCAGTGTGGTCGCCTAGAGCCAGCGATACCCGGTGGAGAAAACTTTAAACCTGCTAAAACTCTGCCCTCAGGACTATTACTGGCTGCGTACAAATGTTCTCAGTACATCTCTATGAGGAAACGAAGGACCCTACAGTAATGGAACACTGCCAAATGCTTTCGAAGCAGTTCTTACTGGGATGCCATCGGAGGGGGCCATCCGAATCACCATCTGTCGGAGGTAGAGGATATACATATATCTTGGATTAAAACAGGCCAGTCACCCGCGGCTTTTAGCCCTAAAAATGGACTAAAATTAATTTAAAGCTTCTTTGCGCTATAACTCTTAAGGGGGTTAAATACTGTAACAACAGAATTTTAAGGGGCATATTTAAACGGTTGTCAAAAATTCAAATAACAATATTTTTACTATATTATTTTTTATTTAAAATATATATTATTGTAGTATTTTCCAAAAATATTGGCCTTACTATAAAAGAGTATTTTAAATTTAAAGTCGACTTTATTTTTAATCATTCGGTTTTGTTCATTTTGTGTATGAGAACCCTACAAAAATATTTGTATTTTCAAACATTTTGATTGGTTGAAAATAAATAAACCAATCAAAATGCTCCAAAAATAAACCAGATCAAGGCATACTGCCACCCAATATTTTAACTAAAGTCGACTTTAACTAAAATATACGTTTGGAAAATAATGATAGTAAGGCTGATAAGTTTTAAATTTCTCCAGGCTTGCCACTTCATTATTAGCCTTAGGCAAAATCGGCTGCCACTGTACAGCCTTCATTAATTATTGGAAAATAAAAATGTAAAGTGATTCTTAATACCAGATAAATTCTCTAGTCCTTATCGTGGCCCGATTTTTATTTTTTAATTCTTTTTTAACAAAGTTGCCACACAAACTTGATAATTCCAAAAAAGGCAAGAAAAAACTATTTTGCTTGGGAATATAAAATTTATTTGACTGAAATTGAAAAAAAGGGCCACGATAAGGACTACAGTTTTTTGTTGACTACGAAAAAAAAACCGGATCGAAATTGGTTAACCCACCTTGGCTGTACAGTTATATCTCCTAGCTTACTACATGTCCACCAAATTTGGGACGAATCGGTTAATGGGTATTTGATATATTAAACCTAATATTCTTAAAAACGATGGTAAATATATAATTATACATAATGCTACTCATAATATTTTGTAATAATGCTATAATTTTGTACAGTTTTTAATTTATTTCGTAGTTTTTTCCCATTCTTATATATATTGATTACTTTTATAACGTATATTAAGCCATCAGCACCTGCCCCATATGACGTGTCTTCAACATCCATCAATGAATCGTCATTGGCTTTTCTTTGAAAACTGCGTGCAATTTTACATCTTTTGATGTACACTCAGAAAAGTCCTACAGTTACTACATGACAGTTATTTGTGTAGTAATGCGGTTGTAGTTAATTTACTTAAAGCAAAATTTTTAAATGTTTTTGACAGTTATTTTTTTAAACAAACTACAAAAACTACTACACTGTAGTAACATATATTTTATGCAGTTATTTTGAATTTTGTTTATAAATACTTAAATTTTCAAGTGTGTGTGCACACACACGAAGCAAACAGGAGCATGTGTATGAAGCGCTTCTAGTGAAAGAATATGAGAAGAACATGTTTTCTCTTGTCTTAGTCATAAAACAACGCCAAAGAGTGTGGACGCGTAATACGGAAAAGGTTATATATTTTTTATTAAATTATTAAAATAATAAGGTAAGTTTTATAATATAAAATATAAATTTATTTACGAGAATATTAAAAAAATATTGTATTTGTTTTCTCTCAGTTCTTTTATATTCTCATCCCTTTCTACCTGGAGAAAAAAGGAAGCCAAACAACACCATATTTCATCCCTCACAGACGGACATCTACAACAATATCTTAATAGTGAAAAATAAAAGTGACATTAAGTGTAAATTTTGATTTCTCAATTTTAAATTTATTATAGAATAAAATTAAGTTAAGACTGTTTACATAAATTTGTTTTTTATTAAATTAATAATTTTTAAAATAATTTTTATTTATGTTTTTAACTACATTTGCAGTTGTTTGTACAGTTTTACAATAAAATGCATGTATGTTGTTTCAATTGCATTTGTAGTTGTTTTTACTGCAGTTAATTTAACTACAAATGTAGTCTCCACCTTCTTAACTGCAAATGCAGTTATTTTAACTGTCATTTGCAGTTGATTTTACCTACAAAATTCCCTGAGTGTAGTTTTTATCATTTTATTCTGCCCTGTTATAATATATACGATTTCTAATAAAAATAAGTTAATAAAAATGCAAACAAAAAGTGTTACACACAAATTTACCACATACTTAGAGTATTACTTTGGGACTAAAACATATTTTACAAAAAAAAACATGTGAAATTTAATTTCTTCGAATTTTTTATTGAACTTTTCGGAGCATATAGAGAAAAGTATGCTTCATCCAAATCAAATATAAAAAAAATTCGAAAACAAAAATTTTCCTAGAGTCGATAACCCCCTTAAAGTAAGGGTTTTACAGAAAAATACTGCAGGCAATAAAGTGGTTAGCATTTTTCTCATACATACTTGATGTATCAATGACGCGTCATGGTGATTTAAGTGCCTAAAGTCAAAATTTGTCTAGTAAAGTGTTGTTTTTTCAAACGCGTCATATAGACCAAATGCAATTAATATTGTAATTAATATGCATTTTTATTAATTTTAATTAAGTAGGTTTGAGGTTAAGAAGAAGAATAAAAATTTTTTCAAATTTGTGTTTAACCATCACTTTGCGTGGGGAGGTGAAAAAATAACACTTTTGCATATATGGGTGCTCTATTGAGCGCCAATCTGAATAAGCACGAAATTAACTCTTAAACAAATTTTAAGTTCTCAGTTATTTCTGGCATTGAACCTCAATTTTAAACTTCGATGTCTTCAGAGACTTATAGTAGAATTTCATGAAAAATATTTTTGCTGAACATTTTAACATTTTTTGACATAAATTTTGATGTTTACCGCTTAAAACACTATTAACGGGCATGAGAGGGTTAAAAGTTTGTATAAGGAAAATGTTTGCCTTTTCATTGTGTAAACAATACACTAAAAAAAAGTCAATAAAGTCAGCAAAAAATGTTGCTGTGTCAGCAAATTTTTAGTCAGGAGCGTGCTTGCGAAAAAATTGGTAATTTAAGCAAAAGGTTTGCTGAAAATCAGCGAGCTGATTTTTACCAAAAAAATAGTAATCTAGTAAGTACATACAAGTATCTCCGAGTACGTTCAAACCCTACACACAAGCTGGCTTACTTTACCCACGGTATGGCCGCATTGTAATAGCCCACAAGCCAATATACTTCGTAAGTACACACAAGTATAGTGGCATGTAAGTTAGACAAAATTTTTGAAAAATTTCAAATATTTTTAGTTTAATATACAATTGTTATACACAGGTATCCCTTATCGTAAGTACGCACAATGTGAAGTACACGAAATCGATTACATTGTGTGGACACGTATTTCTAAAGGGTAAAAATATTTGAAATTTTTCAAAAATTTTGTCCAACTTACATGCCACTATACTTGTGTGTACTTACGAATTATTATGGCGTGTGGTCCATTACAATGCGGCCATTACAAAGTAAGCCAGCTTGTGTGTAGGGTTTGAAAGTACTCGGAGATAGTTGTGTGTACTTACTAGAAACCCCGATGCTATAAAAATCAGTAAAAACTCAATCTTTGTAAATAATTTTTGGAAAAAATTTACAAAAAAAAACATATTTTCTTTAATATTTAATAAAATTTCAGATTTTTTAAATCATACTAATATACGGCGATTGCACTTTAACAGTTCAACGGTAAATTCCTTAATTATTGTATTTTTTTTTTAAACATTCAGAAAAACACTTAAATCAACTATTATACTTTAAAATTTTTGGAATAAGCGTGCCATTTTTGCGTTTTTTGTGTACTATTTTTTCGTGCCATTTTGCCTGCCAATTTCAACTTTTTTTGTGCCATTTTAAACTTGCCCTGGTAATATGTAATATTTTTCTCTACAATTTTTTCATGTAATGTCAATAACTTTTCAAATTGAATAACTAAATTTTGCTTACTTAAGAACAAACAAAATATCTTACTTAAATAATATTTGAGACAAAACTCGTAATTAGTTCTGAATATGAAACTGGTCATAATATTCGGTATTTGGTAAAGTGGAAAATAACACTATTCATGACATCTTTATAAGGAATTGTTTTACCTAGTGTCTACAAATGAAATGAACAACAATCTCGAAAATAATTTTGTTGTTGTTTTGTGTGTAATTTACAAATTTTATGGCATTTTTTTATTGCATTTGAAGACACAAGGTTATAAATCGATCGATTTCGTCTAAAATTAGTATGAAAAACTACAACTGAGTGTGTAGTTACTGTAAAAATTCTCTGTATATACAGTGATGTGCAATAAAATAGAGCCATTCAAGTTTTTTTCTAATTTTATTCTCGTTGCCTTTATTTTTAAAGATCAAAATAGTGGATAGATTCGCCCAAAAATGCGAGGAGATAGTTCAGAAAATGATGCAGAATTTTAACGTGACGTCTGTTTTTTTATTTTGTTACTTGTTTTAAGTAGGCGTGGCTTTTAATGAAAAATAAGCGATATCGACCTTCTATCAAATTACATAGTAAAATTTTGCGAGTACTGATCAATTCTGAAAAAACTGTATATTTTTGAATTCCTATAAAATCTCCTTAAGTCTTGCATTATTTTTTTCTACAAATGGTCGCCAGACTTAAAATGACAGTGCCTTAAAGATGACAAAATTTTTCCTTGTTTTTACCGATTTTAAAATAAAGTTAACAACACTGAAATTTAAACAGGGAATGTTTTATACTATAACGTAAAAAAAGGCCTGACTGATTTGTTATATCGCGGTAATTATAAAATAAGCTTATTCACTTTTAAGTTTCAGTGTTATTAACTTTATTCTAAAATTGCTAAAAACAATGAAAAATCTGGCACTGCCATTTTAAGTCTGGCGACCATTTGTAGAAGAAAATAATGCAAGACTTAAGGAAATTTTATAGGAATTCCAAAAATATAGTTTTTTCAGAACGGATCAGTACTCACTAAATTTTACTACTTAATTTGATAGAAGGTCGATATCGCTTATTTTTCATTAAAAGCCACGCCTTCTTAGAACAAGTAACAAAATAAAAAAAACAGACTTCACGTTAAAATTTTACATAATTTTTACATAATTCCTCGCATTTTTGGGCGAATCTATCCACTATTTTGATCTTTAAAAATAAAGGCAACGAGAATAAAATTAGAAAAAAACTTGAATGGCTCTATTTTATTGCACATCACTGTATATAATAAAAATAGAGTTGAATTTAAATATATGCATCCTTACAGCCCCAAAATGTAATGAACAAAAACAAAATTTGGCATGCTGTGGAGCTCCAAAGCCACCACGTGGTGGCAATCCCAATAGTTGCAGTCAATTACAAGGTTGTGACTGTGATGAATGTATGGATGAATGTGAAGCTGGTAAGTAAATATAGTTACTTCTAAATATAAATGGATCGTACCCTTTTTGTAACAAGTTTTTAATTTTTGAACTTTTTAAATTTAAATTTCGGCACCCAGTTGAAAATATGTTTTGAATTTATAAATTAAATTTCCAATGGGTGCGATGCATTTATTAGTTTTCCAATATATTGCTAAAAATGCATTACACAATTTTTACTTGATTTAATTCTATAGCTAAACTTAAGGCATTAAGGAAATTACGTTATTTAATGAAAAAATACAGTGGCCAGTAAATTTTTAATGAACATAGGAACTGAAAAATAAAGTAAAATAATGAGAAATAGCAATCCAAATTCAAAATTTTAAGTTTCAATAAAAAAAGAGAAAAACCGTTAAATGTCCCAAACATTGTACAAAAAAGGGTATGACTCTTTATTTACACATCGATTTTCAAGTGTGGAAATAATAGTTGTATTTGTGTGACTGCCTATCAATGTTATCTAGAATGATTTGACAGTTCTTTAAGTTATTCCGGCTTTCTACCGTCAAAATTGTTCGAAATAGCATTAACAGGAATGCCGCACAAACCCAGCTAATATAAAATCACCTGTCATATAAATTATGTTGTCATATATTTCAGTTCAAGATTCATTTGGTTTAAGCATTCCAAGTGATCCATGCTCAGGAGACACGTGTGATGATCGCGTAAAGGATCCATATGCACCCTGTGGCCAATGTATGCAGCCCTGTTTTCAAACACCACGTCGACCGGATCCTGGACCAGAGGCATATGATGAATTTGAAGCCTGTTTAAATGGCAGTGGCTTAGTGATACGAGTGCTCAAAGATACACATAAAGTGGAGAATATATGTGATGGAACTGAAGATTTTAACAATGATAATTGCAGTGAATGTAATCAACATAATGGAAAAGTAAGAGAAATATCAATTACATACTGTTAAATTCGTATGCAATTAACATAATAAATACTAATAACACTATGCTACACTCAAAAAAAAAAGTCAGTAAAGTCAGCAAAAAATGTTGCTGTGTCAGCAAATTTTTAGTAAGGAGCGTGCTTGCAAAAAAGTTGGTAATTTCAGCAAAAGGTTTGCTGAAAATCAGCAAGCTGATTTTTACCAAAAAAAATAGTAATCTTCAGCAAAAGTTTTGCTAACACTTAGTCGACTGCAAATTAAAAAAATCCTTGCTAAAATCACTAAACTTTTTGCTGAATATTAGTAGACTGAAAAAAACTCAAACAAATTGTAGCGCAATTTTACTTTAGTTAATTTATTTGCTGAAAATTTAAATATAGAATATGTGTAGAGTTGTTTTTCTTTTTTGTCATTTCCGCTTCCAGACAAGCTGCGATATCTACATCTTGTCTATCTGGTTGTCGTCCACGCTATGAATGCGGTTATCAGAACAATTTTTGTAGCAAAATAAATTAGTAAAACATTAGATCAAAATTAGTTTAGTGCTAAAAATATATAACTAAAATTTTTGCTGAAAACAGAATTTCAGCAAAAAAATTGCTGTGAAAACTAGTACACTTGATATACAAGACGTTTTACTAATTTTTCTACTAACTTATTTTTTTGAGTGTAGCGGCAATTTTGAGTACGCTGCATTCAATGGTGATAGCCGCTTTTCAAAGTTAGCGCTCGTTTCGCGATATCCACGATTAATAACTTTGACGCTAAGATACTAAAAAATATATTTTTATACTTCTTCGATCATTTTTAATTATAAATTTACCAAATTTGATTAAATATGTACAACATTAACGAAGCTGTATTTTTTTTCGGGGAATTTTTTTTTCCAAAAAACTTTTTGCAAATAAAAAGTACAATGTTATGTTATTTTATGTATATTTAATAGGGTTTAGAAAAATATTCAATAGTTAAGAAAAAAATTTCTTTCAAAAAAAAAAAAAAAAAAGCAAAAACAATTTTCCCGCGAAAAAAAATTCCGAAAAATAATGCCAAAAGTATAAAAATATCGTTTATGGTACTTTAGTATTGAAATTTTAAATCGCGAATACGAGCGCTAACTTCAAAAAACGACTAGAACCATTGAATTTAGCGTACTCAAATTAGCTTTACCAGTAAGTTGCCCAGCTTGTTAAGAAAAGTGTCAAGTTCGAGCACAGTGTAATTTTCGGCCTAAACTAAAATTGGAAATATTTCTATTAAATAACAAAACACATTTTCATTTTCTTAATAACTTCCAGGAAAATCAACTAAACTCTCAGTGTAGTTTAACAAACATTCTCCATCGTAATAATTTTGCTCGTAATCACATTAAGCGTCGTACTGGTGGTCATATTATTAATCATCCTGATTTACCAAAAATCCGTGCTAATATCAAATATTCTGGCAAAGATAGTTGTTATCCAGAAAAATATCATGTGCCGTTCACTAAAATTAAATCATATTGTGACAATCAAAATAATAAGTTGGAAAATTATCGCAGTCAACGTTCAAAACTTAATTATGATGATTGTGCTCCAGTCTGCCCGATAAAGCATAGAAAAGATGAAAAGAATTGTTGTGTTCAAGTTAACCGGGAGGATATACGAAATATTATGAAAGGTCTTGATGTAGATACACGTAAAAAAGGAATTGAGGTAAGCTAGCACTTTTATAAAAAAAAAATAAACTCTACAAATAAGAGAAAGTAGCCCCATCTTAGTGATAATAGCAGAGACAAAAAATATATTTGATAATATCTCTGTTCCATGTACCTACACTTGATATACAAGACGTTTTACTAATTTTTCTACTAACTTATATTTTTGAGTGTAGTCAAAAAACTAGAACTAGTTCGACCATTTGCTACTGGGTGGTTTTAGTTTAATTAAAAGCAAAAATTATTTTTAGAAATTGCATTTGGTGCGGAAGGTTTTTCTGCAGAATGATTTCCTACACTGGGATGACGATATAGCTCAGATGGTAAAGCTATCGACTGACAATCAAGAGTGCCTGGTTCGACTCCCGTTGCGAGCAAATATTAAAGAAATTTTACAAAAAAAAAAAAAAATTTATAAAATTTATTTATTTGAAAATCTGTTGTTAGACCCATTAGTTTTGTCAATACTGGTTAACATATAGTGTAGCTACTGGGTAGCTTTATGGGAGTGGTTTCACCATGGTGTACATTTTACATTCTGCATTCGTAACAGTTCCTCCAGGGATATTATCTACGGAGTTGATTTACAATTAGCAGTCCTACACCAAAGAAAATACATGAGGTGAAATGAAACCTACTTATAACCGACACTCCTTAAGGGAATACCTTTCCTTAATAAACAATTTTGTGGAAACGGAATTATCAAATCAAAATTTTATAGCAAAAAATTTAATGACAATTCGCTCATTAGTGAACAAGTTACAGCTATTTAGTGCCGCTATTTTTGTGATAGATTCAAAGCAATATCAGCTGAAAAGTCCGAAATTTTTTCTCCTCTTCAATTTTCCTATTGGATCAGCAGTTTAGAAAGATTAATTGTAACCATTTTTTATTAACAATCTGTACGTTGCTTCTTAAATTAAATATTAAAAATTAAAAAAAAAAGTTTTTAAAATAAAAAACGTAAGTAAAGGGTAAAAAAATTAAAAAACTTCGTTTTTAAAACAACGTAACTTCAAATCTGCCTAAAAAAATCCCCCTAAAAAAAACAAATGAGTATATTGAAAAAAAAAACTGGAAAAACGAGTTTTATTTCAAAATCCTAAAACCGGATTTTTAAATGGCGGTTTTGTTAAGTAATCGAATAGCGGGGTTTCATATAAGTGGAGTATTTGACAACTCTAAAAATCCCTGTAACTTCTTAAGTAAAAGCACTAACATTTGAAATTTTAGACTGTACCTAATTAGATCCCGTTAACAACACTAATTTAATAAGTTAAAAATGTCTACAATACTACGATTTTTGACAAAAAAAGCTAAAATATTACTGATGTTAAAATCTTTACTATAATTATGTAATTTAAGTAATTTAAATTCAGCTGTGTTAAATTATTTCTACCCACATAATACGCATACATAATATTTATTACGATTTATCAAAAACTATAAGGTTTATAGACATGTAAGGGCTGGCAAAACTATGGCACGCGTGTCAGTAGTGCCACGCGACGTTTTGTTAAATATTTTGAACAAAATTTAATTTTTATTAGAAGAACAGCGAAAAAATCTTTTAAATATTTGCATATTTATATTTTTTTATACCACGAATTCGCTCACAAAATTGTGCTTTAAACCGGAAATGGTGAACCTTTATTCTATAACTCAAAAATTCTTTATTTCGAAAGTATTTCGGAATGTAAATAGCATCGTTTTTATTAAATGTTTACCATCAAACGTACTAAAATTTCTTTGCAATTGATGCAATAATAAATTAAAAAAAACAACTTAAATAGATCTGTAATTTTTAGTGTAAAGGTAGTAAGTAGACATTAATTGAAAAGAAAAGCTGCTAAAATAAAACCAGCAAGAAGAAATCTGTTAAAGTTACAACATTTTAGCTATATTTTACTTAATTTCAAATGACAATTTACTCTGTTAAATTCAGAAAAAAATCCCAATAAACATCGATTCAATGCTTTGAGAAATTTTTAAATTTTTGTTTGATAACAAACGTACATTTCAAATTATTCTCCATAAAATAATTGTAGTCCTTGAATTAAATTCGACAAACATTCGAAAAAAATTTAAAAAATACATTTGAATTTGTTTTTAATAATTTCAAATTGTTGTGTTTACCTTAAGGTGATATACACTTTATTTTTGTTTAAAAAAACGTTTGATATATTTCATATATTTCGAGTTTTTATCAAATGTTTTTCAAAGTAGAAAAATGTTTTATAATAGAATTTGAGAACGGTTTGAGAAAATAATTTTGTTCAATAATTTTTTTAATAGCAAAAAAGAAATAAATAAAAATAAAAATCATCAATGAAAATTAAGAAAAATTACGAACTTTCTGTAAATACCACGATTATGTCCTTTACAAGTAATATATACGATGGACTTTATTTTTACAACCTTAATTTGAAAAGTAGGTAAGTGCTAAAATTTATATATCCTCGGATAGGAATGAACTAACATTTTTTTTGTGGTTTTTTGACAGATTTGCTACTTGGATGAGCACAAACTTTAAACTCACGTGGATTATGGAAGTAAGGTGAGTTAATTTTATAAATATCAGTCACAGCATTTTGCGTGATAATTTTATGATAATTATATTTTGTAACTATATTTTGCAACTCTAGGAGTACCGTTACGAATTTAGGTAAAAGGCTAAAATATCTTAAGCGCCAATTCCTATGCACAAACTTTAGTTTATTTACATGTTTTGTGACCGCAAAGTGTCGCTTAAGATAATTATAAACTTATAAACTTGGACACTCTCGAAAATTTATTATTCACTGTTGGATGCTTTATTCAAATTGCTTTTATTTGACAATTAATAAATTTTTTGACCCAACAAAACAGGAAAAATTAAAAACGCTTAGTTTTTGGCCCACCCTTTTAACCCCTAAAAGGGAGATTGAATATGTAAAAAGTAGAACATATTTGTTATTTTTTATCTTTATAACATATCCAGATTTTACAGAAATCGGGCTTTTTTAAGACCTTAAGATATTTTGGCGGAAATGGCTGAATATATTTTACTAACATAATCTTTTATCTTTTCTTTGTAGATGCAGAAATCTCTATGCAGTTTCTTAATATGCAGAAGATGGAATAATGAAGGAATTCTCAAATATTGCTAAGATAAACCAAATATCTAATATTTTTAATATTCTGTATAACTTTTTTCTAAGTGAAAAAAAATATAAATTTTATAAAAAAAAATTAAAAATGTTTGATTTTTAGATAGGAGAAAAATTTGAAAAATATTATTATTTTCAAGTCATTATCAACAATATTCCTCGATTTAAATTTTCTGTTTTCAAGTTTGAGAAAGATAAAATTCTCAAATCATTATCAACAATATTATAAAGTTAAATTATGTAGTAATATCGAGTCTAATAATTGAGTCGAAAAATATTTACAAAAAAGCTTGATATCAACAAGCCGTTTTTATTGAGAACCCTATAAGTTCTCAGTTTGAGAACTACAATTTCTCAACCGTATTCTCTAAGGTTAATATTTGAAAAAATTGTTATAAAATCGAAGTCCATTTAGTTTTAAAGGTAAATGTTTATTGGGATGTTCTTGAATATTAGTAGACTAAAACCACCACAAAATATTTCATATCTTCAAAAATTTTAATGGATTTCTTTTTGAATGCGAAAAACATTGAAAGTTCTGAAACTAGCAGTCCACTATTTTGAGCAAATATTTTTGTTGATTTTAGCAGGATAATTGTTACTTTTTTTTAACCTAAATTTTAAATCTAATTTAAATATAACTAAAATTTTGCAGATGTAACAATTTTGTCCTCCCGTTTTTGGATACTAAAATTAAGCAACATTTTTTTGCTGATTTTAGCAGAATAATTTGTTATTTGCAATTAACTAAAACATAACTAAAAAATAATAATATATTAATAACGTATTAGTATTCAGCAAACAGATTCTGATGATTCTAGCAGTTTTTCTGTTGATTTCTTTTTAACTAATGTTTAGTAGATTTTATATAAGGACTTTTTTACAATATGTTTTTCGATAAAGGTGGCGCGGAAACGCCCCTTTGATAAAATTTTTTTTAAATAAAAATGTTCACGTTTTACAAGTTTGTAAAAGAGAAATAAACTTAAGGTTGCACTCAACAAATTTTTACAAAAAATTTCTGTTTTTGGTACGCAACGAATAAAGTCTTGCCACCCCTGACATACATATGTATATGGTGGTTAAAATATAAGATAATTTTAAACTTTTAAGAATTAATAGCTATAAGCAATATCGTTGGAAGGACCATAATCTTTGCTCTACTAGTATTCATATGCAATAAATAACAATTGAGTATGTAATTTACTGTACTATTTTCTTGTCTTTCACTTTTTCTTTCATATTTGCATAAATATAGGTCTGCTATAAAACCTGTGAAGATACTGATAGTGATGTATTTCTAGTCAAATTGGGTAGTAAACAAAAATGTGAAAGGAAAAAGAATAATATTGAAATTGAATTGAAAACACCCAAACAACCATTGGTATTGCCCAAACAACATGTTACGACCGAAACCCAAATCAATGAAACGGAATTAGATGCCGCACTCTCGGATGCCTGCAAGAAGAAAAAAGGAAAGGGCAAGGGTAAAAGGAAGAAGAACAAGTAAAATATAAATTAGAGACATGTTGAATGGAAATCAACAATGTGAGAATGTTGAGGAAAAGAATATGAAAATTGTAGTAATTTAGAAATGATAATGATGACAAAAAAAACTATAAAGTTTTTCTTTTAGCTATTGTTTTTAACATCATTCTCTCTTTTAAATTTTTATTGTATATTTTTCTAATTTGTAGTGAATTTTATTAACGTATATTTTTAATTGACAAGAACGACTTAAAAAAGAAATAAATTTGTGTGCGTTTTTGGGACATACTATATAAAAAACAACAACGCAAATTGCAGTTTTTATTACAAATACTATTTAATTTCCTTGATTTCATATCAAATTTCAAACACAAAATACTAAAATATTTCAATATCCAATGCATGAAAACAACGGTGGAGAACAGTCAAAAAAGTTTCACAGTTACTACATACCCAGCAAAAACACTGGAAGTGGTCTTAAGGAATTAATTTTTCATTGATTACAAAGTATCATTATGTTCTGATTTTCCGTTTCTAAAGCAGTTCTTTTTCACAACTTCCAAAAATGTGATTTTGAATGAAATTAAGTGTTTCCAAATCTATCTAACTACAGATATTTCCATATAAATTTAACATTTATAACTATGGTTAAGCACTTAACTTTAATTACTTTGAGACAAGTCAGGTCCAAGCCATTTGCTTAAATTTTTTAATTTTTTTACGAATAATTCCTTTTCACCAATTAAAAATAACATCAAAAGGATCATAGAAGAAAACTTCCACCCTATAACAAGCCTATGAAAATTCATTGGTTCCGATCCAAATGTTCACAATATCGAAATTCAAATCACTGTTTCTTTTTCTCTTCTTTCGATGATTTTTTTTTGCTGGGATACTCAGAAAAGTTCAGCAGTACTACATGTCACTTATTTATGTAGTAATACAGTTGTAGTTATTTTAACTGCAATTGTTTTACTTGGCAAGAAATTTTCAATGTTTTGGATAGTTATTTAAACAAAAACTACTGCCTTTCCATTACAGTTACTTTATGCAGTTGTATTGATTTTTTTAAGGAACGCATTTTTAAGTGTGTGTGTCTTTGCCTCTCGATTAAATATTCCACACATAGAAAATATGTGGCGCACACACACAAAAAATATGCTGTTTATAATTTTCGAGTGAAACAATAGTTGTGTTCGGGTACTCAACATTGGGATCCCGCGGGATCCCGATTTTACCAAAAAGCGTTTTCTTACTACACAATTGGGTAAATGAGAGCTGTCATGAGAGAGTAATATTCTTGTTCTTCTTGCACGAGAAAGCCCAGACTTTTTTTTCGTGTAAATTTAGGTAAATTGTTGTAATCAGCTGTTATATCATCAGTTGAGTGCAACTAGTTCAATTGAACTCTTCACTGATTTGAGCCAAAGACCTAGTTCACAACTAATAGCTCTTTAAGTTCAATTGATCATTTTATTCATTCAGAAAATATGTTTATCATTTACAAAAATTAGTATAATAGTTGCAAAAGCCTATCTGTGATTTTACAACTCCATAAAATTACCGACAATTTTGTGAAGATGCTTGTGTAAATGTGTTAAAGAGTTGAATATGTAAATCGAAGCTTTTGTTTAATATTAAAATCTTTTCCAAATTTAATAAACTATGTATTCCTTTTTGTAAATAGAAATGCCTAAAAAGGAAATTTTTATTAAATTTTTGATTTAAAAAGGGGTTTAACTAGAAAAGCTATCTAGATTTTTACAACAAATTGAACAAGAACTAGAAAGAGCTCTCACCAAAATGAACTATAATGCACAAATCTATTGACATTTGTTTTTCGGGCTTCAAATGTGGTTTTTCGCGTTCGTTTACTTTTGTGCATTTTTGTTATTTCGGGAGAGTATTTCTTGTTAACTCTCATTTTACTGAACTTTACCCAAAAAGTAAAGAAACAGAGCTAATATGACAAGAAAATGTTTTCTCTTGTGTCTTTAGTCAAAGAAAAGACGCTGAAAATTTCGCTGTGAGAAATTCTATTAAATAAATAAAATAATGTGAGTTGTATAATACCAAATAATATTTATTTACCTATAAATATTATAAAATAATTCTTTTCTTTCAGCTCTTTAATATTTTTATCTTCTACCTGCAGAAAAAAGGAAGCCAAACATATACCTATTTCATACCCATCTACAACAATGTATGTATTAAAAGTGCAAATTTGTCACTCAATTGAAAAATTTATATAAGAATTTTGGCAGCAAGTTTAATTTTTAAGAACAGTAGTTTTTATAGTTTTTACAATGATGTTTGTGTCTGTTGTGTAAACTGCATTTGTAGTTGTTTGTACGGGTTTACAATAATTTTCATGAGTGTTGTTTTAACCACATTTGTAGTTATTTTTACTACATTTGTCAGTTGATTTTTAACAGTTAAAAATAATTTCATATTGCAGTTTATTTAAATATAAATGTAGTGTACACCTTTTTAACTGCAAATGCAGTTATTTTAACTGTAATTTGCAGTTGAGTTTACCTATATAATTCCCTATATACAAGGGGCTTTACCTACATAATACCCTACATACAAATTGAGCCATTTTAGTCCCTTAAGAGAGGGGACTGAAAATGACGAAATTTTCTTGTATGGTAAAATGGTACTCAATCGCGCGGTTTTTATAAAAAAATTTCCCTGCGGCGCAGTTAAACTAAATATATTAGCTATGAAATTGTATTTTTCATCAATTAAAAGTTGATTCCTTTTGTGATTTCCACTTCCAACTGCCTTTTATGTTCCAAATTTTCAAAATCAACAACAAAAAATAGACAATTACAGGGTTTTACCAAAACTAAAATAACGTGATTTTAGACTTTTTTTTAATTTTTCGAAGGTCTTAAATTTAACAAAATGCCTCTAATTCGATTTACATCCAACCGATCAGTAAAAAAACCTCATATTGGAAATCGTGAGAAAATTTCTTTTCATTGGAGTACCATTTTCGTTCATATTAATTTTTTTACTTTTTTCGACCCCCACCCCTATTGGTCGAAAAATGGCTTTAGTTAGGGCTAGGTTTTATGGACATCCAAAATTAATTTCGTTTTTTTCCATTTTTAAATTCCTGAGGGGGTCATATTTTTTTGACGAAACCCCATAAACTGTAGTTTTACCGTTTTTTATTAACAGGGGCAAATTAGCGCAGTCGTGATAGAGTGTTATTCGATAGCAATTATTGTTACTTAAAATATTACAAAGATTAAAACTAGGATAGAGGTGAAGCATTTAGTTCCTTTATTACAAATATGACTTAAAGTTGTAACAATAGTTATTCGTGTTCTTTTATTTGCACTTTAAAACGTGATTTTTTTTAAACAATTTCGAACGCTTACAACTGCGGGAATCTGGGCGCAGAGAGAGCGTAAAAACTGATTTATTCATATTATCCTTTAAGATAATAAATACAATTTCGGTTGGCTGAACAGAAATATTTGTTACTTTAACAAAATTTATTCCAGTTTTTTGGCTTAAAATAAAATTTGATTTTAACACTTTTTTTTGTTAAATTTAACAAATCTGAATTTAAGTAAAAAATTTGTAAAACTACAGTTTTGTCTGTAATTATACTGAGTCGTGGAATTTATTCAAATTTAGGGTCTCGGGACTCTCCCCGGGCCTAGTCCATTTCATGTGAGGGCACATAAGGCTTAGTTTTCGAGATATGGGCAATTTTATGCAGTGGAACATTTTTATTAAAAAGTCCCCGCTAAGGTCCATTTTTGGATAGAGATAATCCCTTTCGCTGAAGTATTACATGGTTAGACATAGTCGAAATTTTCATCAATTTTGCTCTATCTCTCTTAGTTTTCGAGATATGGGCCATTTTAAAAAATCGGGAGGGAAAGAAATAGCGCAATTTTTAAAACTTCGGATACATTGGTGGCGTCATCTACCGGGTAATAACAGTGACATGAAAATATTATATTTTAACATAAATTTTGTAAAATTTAACGAATGGGTTCTTAAAAATTAGTTTTAAATAATTTTGAAAATTAACACTCAAAATTAGTTAAAGTATTGAGAATTGTTAGTATTGTGTTAAATGAAAATAACTAAAATCTTTGCTTAATTCAGTGTTTCAACTAAAAATTTGTTAAAAACTAGTCAAATCGATTTGAAACCGGTTTGACAGATTTTTCTACTGACGTATTATTTTAAGTGTACTTATGACCATATAAATTACCCTAAAAAAATAAATTTTTTACAATATCTTAAAAAAAAAAAATAAAAAAAGTACCTAAAAAGGAAAGAAATGGCAACTTGAAAAAAACAAAAGGGTAATTTTTCACCCCACTTTTAACCGCGGCCAGCCGATAATCTTAGGCACCCCTTAACCTAAGAATTATTTTCTCTACAATAATTTGGACATTTCATCAATATAGGAAATTTTCCGATGAGATACCTGCCTTGTAACCCCCCGTTTCCACATGCAAGTAAATGCTTACAAGTTGAGAATACGTATTATCAGCGAAAATTTCGAAAATTACCGAAAACACATGAAAATTTTACATGTGTCCACACTACTTACTGCAAGTTCATTTTTAAAATGTCGTCGAAAGCATAGGTTGTCACTAAATAGCACTCCAGTATTGCCAAGTATTCAATATTCTAACAAAGCTGGGAAAAAATTTGTTCTTAACAATTTTTTTTTCAAAAACTTTTAAAATTTATATTTTAAATTACCATTAAGATATGCCGTTGTGTTCTTTTTTACTTTTATTTTCAAATAAATACAAAATTAGTTGCATTACAATTTTTACTTTACCAAATACTAGTAAATTAATAGAAAACATTACTAGGCAACACTGTTTTCTTCATTCTGTCATTTCACTTGCCGCAAGTATCAAAAATCTACTGTCTTCTAAATTTACTTGCAAGTATTAGTGAAAAAGGGATGTTTCTCAAAAATCCCGGGATTCTCTTATTTTTTAATATTAATATAAACGCAAATAAACAAAGTGAGCAATTTTAGATTACCTACGTTTTTTCTTGAATTTTCCCATATTGACAAGAAATTGATGCCAAGATATTGGTAAAATTATAAATTAAGTAGATTATTCGAGTAAACTATGCAAATACTTTGCAGAAAAATTTGAAATTTTGGTAAACAATATTAAGTTTTTGAGTAATAGATGCGAAAAATCAAGTTTGTTCGTTATTTTACCGATTTATTCTTCCAAGCGAAATTTGATTTCTGAAACTGGGACTGTAAGTTTTGGCTGGGACTGTAAGTTTGAATTCTTCCATGAAAACATTTGATAACGATAACCAAATAACTTTGTTGCTGTAATTACACGATTTAGTGGGCAAGGTTATCGCAACGAAAATGTTTTAAAATCTGCTTACAAAATACTGGGCGCAAGTGTACTTAATGACAGGCCTTCATATATTATCCCAGCCAGAAAAATACAAACGGGAAAGCGATGACAAGGTATTTTAACAGGTGGTACAAGTACTGACAAAAATCGGGATCCCGGGATTTCATACAAAATCCCGAATCCCGGGATTTTCAAATATCAATCCCGATTGGCATCCCTAGTGTCTACTGAATACATTGACATGCATATTGCCAAAATATATTTCCAAGTTAAAGATAGTCTGTAGCAACATAAGACATTTATGTCAGTACAAAGTTGCAATTCTTTTTTTTTTCGATATCAATTTCATTTTACGCATCTTTGAACTAAAGGTCATTTATCAAACTACAATGGAATAAAATTTTCAACATTAGGTAATACTATCTACTGGTGCTTCTAGTTCGTTGTTTGCATTTTTACATTCCATTTCAATTTTATGATATTCAAGTACTAAAGTAAATAGCATCAAGTTTTGCTACATAACAAATTGCATTCACAAATACTTGTTAATACCGTGTAATATTCAGCCAAGCTGAACAAACGGAGGAGGATGGTCATCATCAAGACAACCATATAAATGTTTGTGTTTATTGTGGGGCACATTACATGCTTCTGCCAAGTAAAGTTGCTAGTTGAAATATTTTGCAAGTGATTTCGTAAATAAAATTAGTGGTTTTGCCAATAGAATTGTGAAGTTTTCATTATTGGCAAAGAATGGTATAATATGGTTTTGAAATTAAACGAACTTCACTAAGGTATCGTCAACAATACAATATATTTTGAATTTTGCAATAACAATATAACTATTAAATTAGTGCTTATAACTACAGTCAAACCTCGACTATCCGGGTTGTTCGCATCAGGATTAGCAGAGATAATCGAAAACCACGGTTAAAAGAGTCATATGTATATAAAAGTACCGTTTCAGATATTATTAACTTCTGAAAGCATGAATAATAGAGTTAAACCACGTTTAAAAGAGACCCGGATAATCGAGGTTCAACTCTATTTTACACATGTCTCGAACGATGTGACCTTCGTTGAAAAAATATTCTTCAATAAATAATTGCAATTATAGCAGTGGTGCGCATTTCAAAGCACAATTGTGAATTTACTTATTCACACATATTCTTATGCTCTTTAATTTAGTCGTCAATGAGACAGCGACGAGTGCACATGCTTAGCGGATGTTTTGATATTTTCTTTAAGTGCACTGAAAACAAATATTTATGACATTCAGAATATATACGATGAAAAATGTTTTTGATATCATGCAATGCCTTTTACGTTATAAAACATTTAAGGAATCTAGGGAATATGTTATTAAAAGATATTATGATTATTTTCATAGTAATATCTTTCATAGTAGATCTTTAATAGAAATAAAAAAAAAACAAAATATAAAAAAATTGCCATAAAAGTATTAATATAGAACATTTTGTTTAAAATCTATAAAAATATGTTGCAGAAAATTTCATTAAGATTGTTTAAACAATATGGAGTGAGATAAATATGTAAAAAGACATTATTTTTTAATTCGCTCAATTTTTTTACAATTAATCACTGAATTATAGCCAAAATCGTTATAACTCTTTTGAGTAAAAACACAATCAAAGTTAAAACTAAAAGCGAAAAAAAAAATTTAATATAATAAACAACTAACAAAACAGTATTTTTACAGTAAACAGTTGTTTTTGTTTTTTTTTTTACTTGTTTCGAAAAATCTGAATTTTCCATCGAATCATAGGTATGCTTACAGATTTAAGTGGTGAACTTTATTTTATAAAATATGATCTATTTACCTGTAAATTAAGGATAGAGTTAGGCACATTTTAATTTTAAGAACTCGAACAATCACTAAAAATGCAAAAAATTAATAAAATAAAGTTGATAAAATTATTTAATTCGATAACATTTATTTAATTCCATAAAAATTAACTAAAATCAATAAAACTTGCTAAAGATATGATAAACTTTACAATACGTAAATAAAAATGCAGCTAAAATTGTTAAAAATAGCCAATATAGTGGAAAATTGGCAAAAATCAATACCCAAAATTGAAATTAAATCTACAACAATAAATAAGTAAAAATAGAGACACTTTTTTGTGTCACTTTTTTTTTTGAGTGTAGGAAACAAATTCCCTGAAAAAATCAAGATTTTATGCGCGGAAAAAATCGGCTGCATTGAAATCAAGATAATTAATGTGTTGGTCAATGGATTATGTAGGCAGATATTCTTTTTCAGGCTTAAATTTCAAAAGAAAACATTTTTATATTTTAATTTGTTGAGAAATGAAAATATTTGTCTGTTATGTGCTTTTTATTACATGACAATTTTGTCAATGTTTTGCTGTAAGAATTTTTCTTAGAATACCAAAATTATAACAATTTCCATTCACCTCAGTTTTGTCACAATTTTGTTATTGTTATAAAGTTTAAAATAAAGGTATAAGATTGAAAATATTATTGGGTGTATAACTTAAAATTGCGGGATTTTTGGCAAGTTTTGAGCGTTTATTTTCAAACATTGGTACAATATAAATTTATTCAAAGTATTGGCGGTTAGCTATGACCTTTTCCATCTTTCTGGCAACATATGGATTCCGTGCCAATAGAACTGCTCTTTTTTGAGGCCAAGAATGAATCAAGCCAATTTCGGATACCTTGTTCTGAAGTGACAGGTATTCCAGTAAGGGCGTTCTGCGTCGATCGAAACAAATTGCAGTCGGACGCGGTCTGGACTATATAAGGCGAGAGGCAAAACTTTCCAACCACTATTTTCTTGCAACATTTGGCCGAGCGTTGTTATGATGGAATATTCCGGGCATTATTCAGCGAATACTAGCTTCTAACGAACCAATTGTGTTCGGTACAGGTCCCCTATGATCGTCTGGCCAGATTTCAGTAGCTCATAATAGATGGGACCCTTCCAATTCATCAGATTCGAACTTTCCTGGCTGACCTTGGCGGTCTTAGTCTTCGGTGTCAAAACCACCACTTCTGAACCGTGCAAACCATTTCTCGCCAAACCTAGTTCTACTGAGTCCCTTGCCAAAAGTCGGCCAAGCTTATGGCTCCCAGCAGGCTCAAAAAGTGGGAGAGAAACTCGGCAGAGGAAGCTGCTCTGATCAACACAAATCGTGGCAGAAAGGTGGCAAACCGTGCTGCCAAACTTGCTCGCAAATGATGACTGTCACAAGAGGTAGAACACCGAAGCACCTCAGGTGCTTACAAGTCAACCTTCACCATGCCAAAGCGGAATCTGATGCAGCCAACAGAAGGTTACCCGTCGACGCTCTGGATGTAGTGCAAGGGGTTAAATGCAAACCATGGTAGGTTGATTTATGATTCAAAACATAGTCGGCCTAGAGTGGCCATTATTGTGAGGAACAACCTAACATTTCTTCCAATTTCAGAGTTTATCTTGGGAGACTTGGTTGCGATCTGGGCAAAAGTGCCTTCCTTGGCTGCGGATGTTGGGTCTAAGTTGGATCCTCTGCTGTGACGCCAACGCACATCACACAACGTGGCGAAGTACCAATATCAACAAACGAGGTAAGTACCTGCTTAAATTTATATGCAGTTATGGTATGAACATAGCAAATAGGGGTGACAAATCGACGTTTAGGAATTCTATTAGGTCAGAGGTCTTGGACCTCACTCTCACTAGTTCCAACCTTTCTCTCGCCATCTCTAACTGGCATGTATCCAGTGAACTATCAATGTCTGATAATTAACACGGGCCAGATTCTCGCAGTCGTAAGTGTTCGAAATTATTCAAAAATTACGTTTTTAAAGTGCAAATAAAAGAACACGAATAACTATTGTTACAACTTTAACTTATATTTGTAATAAAGGAAGGAAATTCTTCACCTCTAATCTATTTTTAATCTTTTCAATGTTTTAAGTAACAGTACTTTCTATCGAATGAAACTCGATCACGAGTGCGGTAATTTGCCCCCTGGTATTTGATGTTGTTAGTGCATTGAAATGGGGCCAGATATATCGTAGTCCCGGACGCATTAACTGGGAGAACTTCCGTTATCATTTGGAAAGCGAAGCCAATCTCTCTAACGGGCTCATTCTGAGTCCAGATGAGATTGATTATGAGGCATCTGAAATTAAATCGAGTTTAACTTCTGCTTACTATGCGAGAAGGGACGTTTCATGTTGGAACGATGGTTTGGATAAGCTCAAAAGGGAGGCCAGGAGACTATTCAACAGGGCCAAGGGAACAGGTGACTGGGTCGCCTACAAGCGGACAGGGAGATACGTAGATCCAAAAGATCCACGTGGCGCAGCTACCGTGAGAAGATCTCTGATTATCCGGAAGCTGTACAACTTCAGAAGGCCCTCACAGGATCACACAAATGGTCTTTGTACTCTCCGGAGACCCGACGATTCCTACACTGGATCTCCTGATGAAACCTGTAATCTATTGTTAGACACTCACTTCCCAGACCGCGTAGCCTCCCGCAGGTCTGTTGCGATTTAAAGAATCCCAAACCTGACGGGTATGTATGGTGCTGTCTTTCAAGATGACAGAGTGAAATGGGCGATAAGTGGATTTTCGTCCTTTAAGTCGCCGGGTCCCGACGGGATCTACCCATGTCTAATGCAGATGGGAATTGATATAATAGCCCCACAACTGGTTAGGATATTTAAATAGAGTATTTTGCTGGGTTTTATACCAACAAATTTGAGGGGGGTTAAAGTGGTCTTTATTCCAAAGGCAGAGGGAAATCCGAACAGCTGCCTAAATCGTATATACCAATTAGCCTCCGCTCGTTTCTCCTTAAGACAATGGAGAAAGTCTTGTACCATTATATTAGAGACACTTACCTGAGGCGTAAACCGATACACGAGCTTCAGTTCGCGTATCAACGGGATAAGTCTACCGAAAGTGCTGTCCATCATGTTGTCACGTTGATAGAGAGGGCACTGGAGGCGAGGAACATTTCCCTCTGTGCTTTTATTAATATACAGGCGGCTTTTGACATCAGGTCCTATGATGCGATCAGGAGGGTAACCGCGTTACTCGATTCGAAAAAAAAAAATCAAATTCGTAAATCTTGCAAATATTGTTAAAAATATAATTCTATATAAAAATTCAACTATTTAATTTATTTTTATCCTAAACCTTGTACACTACACATAAAAATTCAAAAAGTTAGATTTTTGATAAAACTTCTTTTTACGAAAAGTACAAAATTTACGAATTCGAAAATTTTTTTTCGAATCGAGTTACGCGGAACATGAAGGCCACCAGGGCTTATTATGCCTGTCAGGGGCTCTTTGGGAAAACATGAGGTCTAAGACCACACATGGTCTACTGGTCATTCAATACCATTGTAAAACCTATGATCACTTATGCTGCCTTAGCATGGTGGCCAAAGGTTGAGAAGTCAACGGCAGGGGATACTCTAAAGAAGCTGTATCGGCTTGTGTGTACTGGCATTACGGGGACCGGGAGAACGTGCCCAATGGATGCAATTGGGGCCATGTTAGGTATTTCACCATTACATGTTTCCGTGATGGAGGCTGCCAGCATGGGCTCCCTTCGTCTTCGGGAGGTTGGGGACATGAAGAGCGGGGACCTAAAGGGTAACATGAGGATCGCCGGAGTTATTACGGACGACTCAATCTTAAAGGTCCCGGACAAAATGATCACGGAGCAGATTTTTATCAAACATTTTGACATGTCATTTGACAGGAATATGTGGACCAGTCGATCCTGGGAGACCGAAGAGGGGTCTCAGATATGGTTAACTGATGGTACAAAACAGGCTAATGGTGACACGGGGGCGGGTGCCTTTGGACCCGGTTTCCAACGTGCTCTACCAATGGGGAAATACCTCCGTCTTTCAGGCGGAGATTTCCGCAATCTGCGTATGTGTGAGTGCCTGCGGAGGCGCACGTTTAGATCCCGAATCTACATTCTTTATGACAGGCATCTGTCCCGCATCTACATTCTTGCTAAAGGCTCCACGAGCTTGCGGGGTGTCATCTGGCCTGGTTATGGAGTGTATGGGGATTCTCAACGAACTCGGTAGAAACAACTTCCTTACACTGGGGAGGCTTCCTGGTCATGAAGGGCACGAGGTCAACGAAAGGGCTGATTGTCTGGCCAATTGCGGAGACAGTCGACCCTTCATCGGCATAGAACCATATTGTGGGATACTCGGGGGGTACGCTAGTTAAAAACTCAGGTTGTGGAGAGTAACTGAGTTTGCTAGGCATTGGGAAATTTCTACTGGCCAAAGACAGGCCAAAAGATTAATTTCCTTATCCGGCGGAGTATCAAGGCGACTATTGTCACTCGACAGTGGTAACCTTAGGAACCTGACGGGATACTTAACTGGGCACTGTGGGCTCAGGTACCAGCTTCACAAACAGGATCGTTCGGACACTGATATTTGCAGGTTTTGTGAGCTGGAAGGTGAGACATCGGAGCATATTCTTGGCGAATGTCCGAGACTGTATGACAGGAGACTCTAATTTTTGGGTGACCGTTTCGTGTCATCTTCGGATGTTTGGGAAAATTCTCCTAACAGGATTATTGGCTTTATTGGTAGCCTGAATCTCTAGGGAACTCTAGGCAGCACAAAAGATCTATATTGGTCGCGGTGCGTAGTGCCTTCATATGTATCTAATCTCTCGCACGTTGAAATCGATGGAACATATTCAGGATAAGCTTCGGTTACAGCTGCACTTTCTTTCAAATTGAAGAAGTAAAGCAAAACTTCCCGCAAATGATGGTTTGTTGGCACAGAATTCGAAGCAAAAAAAAAACTGGTTTACACTATTTCGTTCAATGACTAAGTAAGTATAAATGACAGATGTTTACCCTCCAAAATGCCATATAAGTTATTAAAGACAGAAACCATGTGTAAAAGATGTGATAAAATAGCAAAACAAACTATGCACAATTTTTATTATTTTTAAGTTAAATTTAGTTGAATGCAAATTGCAGTCTATCCTGCTAAACTTAAAAGAAATATTTGCTGCAACCATAGTAAACTTCTGTTATCAGAAGTCGATAATTTTATTTGCATTAAAAAAACTTCAAACAAAACTGAAAATTTAGAATGTTTTTGTGATTTATTTAGCAAAACTTCTTGATAATTTTAACAGGTTAAGTTGTCATTTTCTATTAACTAAAATTTAACTCAAATATAACTAAAATTCTGTTTATTTAACCGTTTCATATTTACTGTTCCTATCTTACTAGTATTTAGCAAAAATTATCTGCTAATTTTAGCGTTTTTTTCTGCAAGGTAATTTTTAACTACTTTTAGTAGTTTTAACTAAAATTTTTACATACTTTTTTCTATTAGTGTAGGATATCATATTGTCCAGACATGCCGACTTTAACTTTTTAATTGAATTTATTCCTTTAAAGACCTGCCTTGAAAAAATATCAAACTAATTTTTCTTCTTAAACATGTTTAATAACCCATCTATAACCAAACTAAAAGTCTCTAGTCAAAATTCAAATTCACCCAATACCAACTATCGACACTTGACTACTACTACACAAATACTACAAACATACTATGTTTTAAATAAAATTATGTAACGACAAGTTTTGCACCTTTTTGTTGAAATAAGTATAATTGTAAAAAAATATTTAGCATAGATTGTACAATAATAAACAAATTGATTTCAAATGAGAGGATGTTAGATTGGGGCTACTATTAAAAAACCATTTAGGAAAACATAAAACAAAACTTGAGGAAAGTTAACACACAGCCATATATTTATGTAGACGTTAAACAATTAAAATTCCAAGAGTGTTAACTGAAACATCGAGAGAGCCATAAAGAAGAAAAAATATAGATCTAGAGAGAAAAAGTGATATTTTATAAAATTCACATAAACTGGCTTTTTAGTTTGGAGTGTGTTGGAAATACGAAAACAAAAAACCAGTATCTAAATGCTTTTTTTCTTTCAAAAGTTAGTCTTAGGTCTGAGTAGTTGATAACAACACAAACAAGCGTAGAAACATCAGCCAAGAAAACGGCTAAGATGGTTAAAAGAGATTCAGCGCAAATGGTGTGAAACGTCCGACAGTTAGTAAACGAATGAAAGCTTGTTTTTGAAAAACGGTTTCTGAAAAGATTTCAAATAAAAAACGAATGTTTTTAAAGTGAGAGTTCTAAGCTTAAGTTGAAATTGAGAAAGAGAGTGAGAGAAGATAATGAGAACAAAAGGTTTTTTTGTAGTAATACACAAATAGAGAAAGAAAGTTTTTGGGTGATTATATTGCGATTTTGTAATATACAAATACCAAAAAGTTTTATTTGGAGGCAAAATATGTAGGGATCTGAAAACATTAAAGTGGTGACTTTAAATCAAAGTGCGCGTTTTTGTACCGTTAAATTGAACTTGGCTTAAAATAACACAAGAAAAATTAACCGCATTGTTTATATAAAAAAGACAACGTTTTCCCAACACAACATGTTTACTCTTGATTGCACATGATTGTAAGATGATCAACTAAAGGGCAAGGGCATCATTATGCATCAGTAACACCAACACCTTCATTATAAGTGTCATATTGTATCATCTTCTTCTTATAAATATGCCATTATTTGTAAATTATGTTAAAGCTGAAATACATAGTGTTTTTGTTTATATAAAATTATAAACCAGAAATTGATAGTCCAGAAAAAGTTGGCAGTAAAAAATTTAACGAATATTTAGAAAGCGCTGGATTGCGGAAAAAATTTACATAAATTAAAAAAAAAATATTTTAAAAATTCATGAAAGTTAATATAAAATTCATATTGAGAAAAATTTAAAGTGATTGACCAGATTACTAACAAGTTGACCAAAGCCACACAAAAAATTACAAATAAAAATTAATAAAACAGATTAAATTTCTTTTTTCATTTCTTTCCTGTTCCATGTAAATAAAAGCTTATTTTGGAATAAATTTTCTCGTTGTCTGTAAAGTAACAAAAAGATATTTTCAACCCAAGAAGTGCAACAGAAGAAAGACAAAAAAAAAAAACAGCCGGTGTGTTGTATGTATTTCAATTTTATTTTCATTGCAACCTTGCATTTAACAAGGTCGTTGTCGTCGCCTTCGCCGTCGTTATTGTGATCTTCTTAAGTTGTCTTAACTTGTCATCTTTAAAAGTTTATGATTTTATTTGTTATTGTACTCAACATACCATGAAATCATTTACGAACTTAATTCTAATCTTCTTTACATTGGTCAGTGTTGATTCTGATATCAATAATCCCGTCAAGAACAACAATAATAACAACAACAGCAGCAACAGCTTCTCAATTCTCAGCAGCAATAGACATACCAAAAATTCCTACAGCGGCAACAACTTTACCACGTCCATCATAGCCGATTCATTATCATCAACAGTAGCATCTTCTTCATTACGTGATAAAAGAGGTAAGTGTAATGTGATACGATTTATTTAGGGAGTAATTTTCTAAAACACTTCGGTGAAGTGTTGCGTTATTTCTATAGAAATTGTTTTTGTTACAAAAACAATTAACATTAAAAGTTCCTTTCACTTCACCCAAGTGTTTTACGATATGAGGTACTAGTTTTTTAATTTCTATTTCTTTGGTGAATTGAAAATTTTAACCTTCTAATGTTGAAGTAATTTAAAAACAAGTAAAAACATTAAAGTAGGCTTTACTGAATTTGATTTATACCCACCACAGTGTCTTTGTAACAAATTATTTGAGAAAACATTTGCTGTGTTTGTGCGGCTATAAACGTTGGTTTATGTCATTCCCATATAAATTTGACATTAGACAACGTTTAGTGTTAACCCTTAAAGTTACTAATGTCAAATTTGTATGGGAATGACATAAGCCAACATTGATACACTAATACACTCAAAATAGTTTGTAGTTTAAATTAACTGAAAATGTAATTTAAAATAAATGAAAAACCACTTGAAAACCGGTCTACTAACTTTTCATTTAAATCAAAAGAACTTTTCATTTATTTTTAAATGTTAATAAATAAACTACAAAATCCTTAAAAAATAATGATTTTTCATTTATTTCCATTTTTTAAATTTCAAAAAATTAACTACAAAATCCGTAAGAATAAATGATATTTAGTTTATTTCGTTTTTTTAACCGACCTAGAAATCGAAAAGGAATTCCTTTTTTTACAAAACATTTTAAATGAAAATATTAACTGTAACAGAAAATCCGTATTTATTTGTAGTTTGTTTTTTAAATAAACGACAAAATCAGTTAAAAAATATATTTCTTTGTATTTTAACTGTATAATCATTTAAAAATAAATGTACGGATAACTTTTTAAATAAACTACAGTCAGTTACTGTAATAATATTTTCAGTGTAGAAATAAACCTCTAAAAATAGCTGAAAAAGCTACTAAAAATTAGCTTGCAGAAAAAAACTACTGAAATTAGCAGATGTTTGTGCTAAATACTAGTAAGATATGAAAAGCAAAAATAAAACTTAAATTTACAAATTTTAGTTATATTTGAGTTAACTTTTAGTTAATTGAAAATTACACTGTAAAATGTGCAGACATTTTTTTAAATATTAGTAGACTAAAAACTGCAAAAAAGAACTGTTATATCTACAAAATTTGTATTATACCCAGTGTGGAAACGGTAATGACATATCATTATTTTTTGGTATACCAGTAGTGACACCCACTTACCTTCTGCATTATTTTAAAACATATAATAATGAGTTACTGATAATGACTTTTTTATATCATTATTTCAAATAGAAAGTAATTTTCTAGATTTTTTTTTTTAATTTTTTGAAATCTATTTTTAGACTCAATATTATTTCAATACTGGTAATTATATACATATTTTTTAATTTTTTGCATATTGGTGAGTAAGCTTACTTGTGTGGATCAGGTCAATTATGTTTTTATCTATTAAATATTACATGTCGATATAGCTCAGATGGTAGAGCTATTGACTGGCAATCTGTAGACCCAGGTTCGATCCCCCACCAGGAAATTTTATTTAAAAAGAAAAATACAATAAAAAATATTTTTTTTTATATAATTTATTTTTTTCAAAATCTATTTTTAGACTCATTATTTTTGTCAGTACTGGTAAGCATATAGGTAATGACATATTTTTAGATTTTTCGTATGCTGGTGTGTAAGCATAACTCATTATTTTTCGCGACATCGCCATATAAAGGTAATAAGAAATGTAATAACAAAAGTAACTAGTTACCATTACCAAGTATGTAGTTACATAAACACATATCTGGTAATGATTTTCTACACTGGGTATTTAAGTTAAATTTAGTTGAATGCAAATAGTAGTCTATCCTGCTAAAAAAAATGTGAACTGCTGATTTCGGAAGGCTAAAATTTTATCCGCATTAAAAAAAAAAACGAAAAAAACTTTGAAAATTTTACATTTCTTTATGATATTAGATTTGTTCAACAAAATTTTTTCCTGATATTAGCAGGTTAAGTTGTAATTTTGTATTAACTGAAATTTAACTAAAATTTTGTATATTTTACAGTTTTATTTTTTCTCTCCATATCTTACTAATATTTAGCAAAAATAATCTGCTAATTTCAGCAGTTTTTTCTGCGATGTCATTTCTAACTAATTTTTAGTAGTTTTGACTAAAATTTTTACCGACTTTTTTCTGAAAAAAAAAAAATTGAGTTAAAGTAAATTTGAGTTGTACATAAAATATTATTATAGGAGTCTGATGGAAAACTATGACAATTTATTTTGATTTCCCAGACGCTACCCAGCAAGATATTTATAAGTTCCAGAACTAGTTTCACAACTAGTTCTATAGAGCCAATACCTACTAAGTAATTTTACTTGGCGTTGTTTCCCATGGTTTTTATTTGAAATTGTCACCCTTAACGCACATCTATACAGGGTAGAAATCTCGCAGTTTGCGCTAAATTTATCATCTCTACAATGTTGGCACTAATTTTTATCGTAAAAGTACCATCTCTAGTTGTCAAGGATTTGATTTTATTAAAATTATTGTACTTTTTCTCCAAATATCAAAAGGTGCATTTAATAAATTGAAATGTTCATTACTGCAACTCATAGAAATAAACTTGTAAAAATAGCAGAAAAAGCTACTAAAAATTAGTTAAAAATTATCTTCCACAAAAAAACTGCTGAAAGTAGCAATTTTTTTTTGCTGAATACTGGCAAGATAAAACTAAAACTGTTAAATTTACAGAATTTAATTTTTATTTTTTAGTCTACTAATTATTTAGCAAAATATTTTGCTAAGCTGCTAATTAAGTTATTTTCTATTACCCAGCAAATTCTTTCATTACCCAATAAATGGTGATATATTGTAAAATTAATTTTGAAAAGAGCCCAGGTAGAAAATTACAAAGGGCCAGCAGCACTAGCAAAGCACCGAAATGGGTGGTATGAGTGCTTGTTAACAGTGCTTTCTTAACGCACAAATTATAACACCGTTCCACGTTGGTGCCAATGCTTTACAAAGCACTGGGAAAGCACCTAGAAACATAAAAATCAAATACTTTCCCAACGCCTAAATAAAAAAATTAAAATGCGTCTCGACACCCAAATGATAACGTTCCATTAATGCTTTTTTTGCAAAGCATTGAGATTGCACCAAGAAATACAAAAATCGCATGTTTCCTCTGCCAAGAAATTATGAGCCCCCATCACTCAAGAATTTTAAATTACTCTAGAAATATATGATTCTTGGAGTTATCGTATTTTGGAGTCAAAAATTATTTAAATATCCACTCTTTTTGGGAGTTTCTTTTTAAAAAACAAAATAATGTTTTTGGAAAACAATCGCTTGGAAGGCACCCTTTTAAAGCCTTGGCAAAGCGTCTAAAATGAGTGGTTTGCCAGTACTTCTTTTTGTAAGACCGCATTATACTTGTGCTTTGCTAGTGCTTCGTTTTTGTTAACACACATAATTTCTACCTGGGAGGTTTAGACTACGACATGCGTCAACAATAATTACCAAAAACAATTTAATTTTTATGTTGCTATTTCCAGATCAAAATGTGTTTGTAGAAATGTAGTAGTTCACAAAAAAATCCCTTTTTGGTTTTTTTCAATATTTAAAAAATTTAAACATTTTTCTAAATTTAGAATATCAAAGTAAATATTACTACACTCTAAAAAATGTTTGTAAATTTACTACTATAAAATGGGTAAAATTTTGTTTAATTTTACGAAAATTCGGTAAATGTAAACAAAAAATGCGTAAACTTTTTTCATACACACACAAAGTATTTTTAGACATTATGTGTTTATAAATAAACACATTGTGCCTAAAATTACTAGTGTTTTGTTAAATAAAATTTTTATGCACAAAGTTGGTAAATATACTATCCTATAATAGTAATAAATACTCTGACATTTCAAATTGAAAAAAATTTAAAAAAAAATTATAAATTATAAAAAGAAAAAGCGAAAACGGATTATTTTTTGTGAATTACAACATTTCCACAAACACATTAGGGTCTGGAAATAGCAACATAAGCATGAAATTGTTTTTGGTGGTAGTCTAAACCTCATTTCAAAATTGAAGACGCCGTAAGAGAGATACGGCCTACGCAGGAACAACTGGGTGCAATGACTCCTGCTCAACAAAATGCCTTCTTTGCAAGGGAGGCAGTCAACCAACAACCGTCAACAATAACGGGAGAATACGCCGTAAGAGAGATACGGCCTAGGCAAAACAACTGGGTGCAATGACTCCTGCTCAACAAAGTCAGTATTCATTGAGTACTGTCTAACTTGCAAAGAAAACATTTTGTTGATCAGGAGTCATTGCACTCAGTTGTTCCTGCGTAGGCCATATCTCTGCGTTTTCTCCCGTTATTGTTGACGGTTACTGCCTCCCTTTCAAAGAAGGCATTTTGTTTACAAGGAGTCATTGCACCCATTCAATAGTTATAACAAATTTTTATATGAATTTTATACAAATGCCTTAAGATCCCATAACGACTAATTTGGACATAAACGATTATGCGAGAATGACTCGGATATTATTATTAATAAAATACGTACTAAAAATTAATTTGTTATTTTATTTAAAAAAAAAGTTAGCACAACTGTTGTAAATGTACGCATTTTATTGGATTTTTACGCACTTTCTGTAGATTTGTGCGCATTTTAGTGGATTTTTACGCATTTTATGCGTACATTTACACGTGAAACGTGCTTTTTTACACACAAATTTAGTAAATTAACACACTAATTTTAAAATTTCATTTAATTTTTACGCACTTTCAATGTAAAATTACAAATTATTTGTGCACCAACTTAAACACAATGTGCGTATTTTTTTTCAATTACGCACATAGAGTAAATTTACCCAATTTATAGTAGGAGTTCAGTTTCCTACTTTAAGTTGGGTAAATTTCAACAGAATTTAATTAGAGTGTACTATAAGTTAGTATATTTACTAACTATTTGCGTAAAGATTTTATTTAACAAAAGAATACTAATTTTACGCATAATGTGTTTCTTTGTAAACACAATGTCTAAAAATACTTTGTGTGTATTATTGTGTATGGAAGTGGTTATAAAAAAGTTTACGCATTTTTTGTTAATATTTTCCGAATTTTCATATAAGTAAACAAAACTTTACCCATTTTATAGTAGTAAATTTACAAATATTTTTTAGAGTGTATATTCTCTTTATCCTTATACAATTTTAAGCCGATTTAGGTGCGAACACAAGAGCATAATTTTTACCTAGATTAATGAACATTAACTCTAATTTTTCTGCCTGAATTTTTTTCACCACAACATTCTTTTCTCCTCAAAAATCTTTTTTCGGCATACATATGTTTTTCATAGCCAAAAAAGTTGTTCACCCAAAAATTATTTTTTTCCTCCTCTTTTATAATGGTTATCATTTAAACTTTATTGTATATTATTTGCAACAACAACAATGTCCTCCACATAAAAAAAATTCGGTAAAACCGATTTAATGCTTTTACTTGTTTTTGTTGTCAGTTGGTTTATTGTTTCTTTCGTGAAGCTAAAAAGTTAAGTTCGCTTTTTGAAGACATTACACAGAAGAGGGTTAATAACAATTTACAGATATGTTTTTAATAAAAATAATTTAAAATATTTCATTTCATTTAACCTTAAGTTGTCAGCATATCTATCTATCTGGAAGATCCATTAAGAAGTCATTAACAAAAAAAAACTATGAAGTGTTTTAAGTCGGAATTAAATGATAAATATTTTGAGTTCGTAATTCAAGATGTTGTTAATTTTTCGTCTGCTTTTTCTTTAAAAAATAATGAAGAAAATTATATTAATATGTAGCAAGAGTATACTATAAGGCCCTATGCTCCTTGCAGGAGTAAAAGGAACAAATATATATATAAGAGTATACTTAAAATAATATGTCATTAGGCTGAACACAAAAATTTACTTTAACAAAATGTATTCCTGTTTTGTGGCTTAAAATAAAATTTGTTGTTTTTAACACAATTTTTATTAAATTTAACAAACCCTAATTTAAGTAAAAAATTGGTAAAACAACAGTTTTTCATACAGGGTCTTAGGACCCTCCCAGGTCCTGATCCATATTGTATAAGGGCATGTAAGGACACTCCGGAGGAGCAAACATTTTGTCCATTTTGCTCTATCTGGCTTAGTTTTCGATATAGGGTTCATTCTATGAAATGGATAATTTTTATTAAAAACTCTCAAGGGTCCAAGGCCCCACCAAGTTCCATTTTTCGATAGAGATAAGCTTTTCACGGGGGTGCTGTATATTTAGTCGACATTTTCGTCCATTTTGCTCTACCTCCCTTAATCTTCGAGATATGGGCCATTTTACAAAATCGGGAGGGAAAGAAATAGCGCCATCTTTAAAACTCACTGGTCGCGCCATCTACCTGGTAATATCGGAAATATCAAATTATATTTTAACAATAAATTGTGTAAAAAATATTTATAATTTTGAAAATTAACAAACAAAACTACACTCAGATAAAAAAGTTAGTAAAAAAATTTGTAAAGTGTCCAATCGAGCTTTACTATTTTTATACTGAATTTTAGTACAATTTGTTCTTTTAGTAATCATTTCTGATATTCTAAAAAAATTACTTTTGATTATTCATAATGTTGGCTTAAATAGTAACAAAATTGAAAAGAATAATTCTTCTTGGCGTTCCGAATCGGCACTTTCTGTACCTTAAACGATTTCAACTCCGCCTCCTTTTTCACTTTCCTAACAAAAGACTCCTGGCAATTCGTTTTTAGGGCAAGTTTTTTCCGGAAATGTTATGAATTTTCTCAAAAAGAGTCAAAATTTTCTTTGCCTTGTCAGAGTCAACATAACCCTTCCTTTTTTTAATAGTTAGACGTTCCTTGACGTTGATTGCCCGTGAAACAGTGGTTTTAAAAGACCGATTTGAATTTTTATTAAAAATTCTTATTATATTTTTATGCACTTTATGACTATTAATTTTAAAGGAAAATAAATTATGCAGTATCTCAATATTTGGACACAATTTTTCATTAAACTTCTCAATGCTAACGTGATTAAAAAAAATATTTTTGTTTACTTAAGTAAAAATTTACAAGTAAAATATACGCACTAGTTATTTCGTGCGCAAACCTTATTCATATTTAAACTAATTTCACATGCTTTTCTTAACTTTTAAAATTGCCAGATAAGCCTAATACACACCATTCTTAGTTGATTTCCCCATGGAGGCACCTCGGATTATGGACACTTTTCCTTTTACAAAAAACCGCTTTTCTATAGGAAATGCCTTAGATTCTGTGTTTCTTTTCCTACAGATTAACATCAGATTCACAGGAGTTTTCCTATAAAAAAACCCCAGATTTTGAGTACTTTTTCCTATAGAAATGTTTCAGATTCAGCGAAATTTTTTCTTTAAGAAAAAGTGCTTAGAATCTGAAGGATTTGTTATGGGAGGAAGTCCTCGAAATCTTAATGGGTTCTACATGAAAAAATTCTCGGAAACTCTGTGTTTTTCTGTAGGAAGCTCTCAGAATCTGATGGTTTTTCTATAGTAAAAACTGTTTAAAAATGGAGGAGTTTTTTACAGAAAACTGTCCTCAGAATCTGAGGATTTTTCTATAGGAGGAAGTCTTCGCAATCAGAGAGATTTTCTATAGGAAAAGTCCCAGGTACCTCATGATTTTCTATGGGAATTTCTTAAGAATGGGAGAGTTTTTAGAGGATAAAGTCATTAGAATCTGAGGCTTTTTCTTTAGAAATAGTTGTCGGAATTTGGGGGCTTTTCTTTACACAGAGAGAATTGTGCTGGACGAGTATTAATGAAATTTTTCAGTAAACTAATGAAGTTTTCTTCACAATGTAAATGAAAAATTTCTTAAATTTTGATGAAAAAGCTTCATGTATTTTTTGAATTTGTTTTTAATAAAAAATTTTCATTGATTGTATGAAATTTTTTTATATATAAAATGAAATTTTTCAAAACATTTTATGAATAATTCCATTAATTCCATGAAAAGTTTCAATGGACGAATTCCAGTGAAACTTCATTGGTTTTATGCAAAATTCATTAATATCATGCAGATAATTATGTCAGTGTAGGAAAAAGTCTCCAAAATCTAACAGTTTTTCTCTATAAAATTTTTTTAAAATCTCTATGATAAATGTACTCAAAATCTGACAGTTTTCTATAGAAATCTAATCTATAGAAAGTTCTAAAACTCCAATTGAAAAACGACTTTGATTATGAGCACTTTTTATAAAGAATAATCCTAAAATTATGAATACAAAAAAGCCTCAGATTCTGAGCGCATGTTCCTATAGAAAAAGTTTTGGGGCTAAATCCGCTTATCCGCCTTGCATTGGATGAACAACGCCAAACACTTCTTTGAAGTTGCCAAACGTTTGTGTTTATTGACAATTGAGAGCAAACGCGTATAGCCTTCTAAAACCCAAATGTTAATTTAAAATCGAAACCACAGTGCCATATGAAATGCCTATGGCATCAACAATCTCATGCGCTTTCGCTCTCCGATCTGCCATTGAAGTTGAAAAGTTCCCATAGTACTATTAAGCTTTTCCTTGGTTTGGGTGACCGTTTTTTTTCGCAAAAAGTAATGTTTAATCAGCACTAGAAGTTTACTTTTTTCCATTTTTACAAAAATTCACGAGGTTGTATGCTTTGAACACCTGTTAAACACAAAGTTAATGACGGAACTTGCTCAAAATTTGAAAGTTGTCTATTAACTTGACCGGAGCAGTGTTACATTTCATGTAACTACTAGGGAAATTCGAAAAGTCACGGACTTATTGATCCACCCTTGTATAAGAAAAATAAACAGCGATATAAAATTTGTTAAGATCGAATTCGCTGATTCAAATTTAGGTGAATTTAAAACCGCGATTTCTCAAAAACAATCCATTGAAATTTACTATTTTTCATCCAAAAGATGATTATATGAATGTTTCAGTTGCCAAATCGGTTAACTCCATAAAGAAAAATGAATGAGTCTCAATGAGAAAAATGAGAAAATAGAAATTTGATCCGTTTCACAGTATCCCTACGGGGAATGAGGAGTCAATTGCCCTCCAAGGACCTATCCCGTGACCGGTCAACCGAAGGCATATTACTAAATTAATACAAATATGAACCAAAGAGAATGAATTAATTTTCTAAGTATTTTCTGATTTGTTACTTTCACTGTTGCTTTTAAAAAACTTGACCAATACCGAAATAAAAAATAAAATTTGCGGCATATTTTTTAAAATATTTTTTTATTTATTTTACTCTTTTATTTATTTTGAACTTTATTTTTTTACGATTTGCTTATTTTACCTCTTATTTAAAATTTTTATAATTTTTTGCTAAAAAATTTTAAGTTTTGTATTTTTAATGTTAAAGCTGTTTTAGTTTTAACAATTGGTATTTCATTTAATTTTCCTTTTAACTTAAGGGCAATTTTTAAAATTTTTATTTATATTATCAGAGTTTTTGAGGTAATTTTCTAATTTTTAATTGATTTTTTAATTTCATTATGGCCAACTCAAAAAACGAGTCAACTGCCATTAAAGGAGCTATCCTGTGACTGGTCAATCGGGGGCATACTGAAGGCACTTCCACTATATTTGTGTATGTGTTAGTGTTGTTTTCTTTTCTATTTTTTTTCTTTTTCTCTTTTATTTGAAGAGAAACGAAAAATATATAACTTTACCATTAGCCAGCCATCACGCATAAGCAACATTAGCTCAGACGGTAGAGCGTTTGCCTTACAAGCAGGAGGTTGTGTTATCGAGCCCTACTTCGACGCCAAGTAGATCATTTTTAATTCTTAATTTTTTATTAGTTTATTTGAAAAGCTACCCTACGGGAAATTTTAACAAACTGTCACCGAACTGGCCCCTTTATATGAAATAGACTGGTCATTTTTACATGGCGTTGTCATAGGAGGTGGAAATTGACCCCTTGTGACATGTCACAAGACAAATCCCAGGACAGGTCCCTGAAATTTAGAGTTCAGTTCGGTGACAGTTTGTTAAAATTTCCCGTAGGGTATTTTTAGACACACCACCTTACTGTCACAAGGTGTCTAAACTGTGGCAATTGGTCATTTCCAATGACAACGCCATGTTAAAGTGATATGTCTCTTTCAAACAAAAAGACCGATCAACGACCGGTCTCCGCCCCTTGGGACCTATCCTGCGTGTCATCTGCGACCGGTCTCTTTCCCCGTAGGGATATGACGAAAAGCGTTCTGTGGTGCAGGGTGTCAGATAGTCGGCGTGTTTATTTTGTATTAGTTTTTTATTTACGTTTACAACTTGTAAATTATGAAATAATTTCTTTTCCTCTTAATTAAATCACATAACCGATCAGTATTAATTTAAAAAGGATTTTTAAACAATTTTTAATGGTCACATATTATTGTATAATAAGATATAATATCATATAATTTTGTGATTAAGAAATGATGTCTTGAGTAATTAAATCTTATATGATAGTACTTTTAATTGTTTATTTTTAACTCAAAATTATTGTTATTATTTTTGTACGCGTAAATTTATGAATTTAATTTCTTTTTTATATATTATTGAATAACAATAAATAATGCATAATAAAATATTATTGACTGGTTAAACATTAATTTGGATGAATTTTGTATTACACACAAAAAAAAAACAATTAAACTACAATACAAAATAATTACCTTGACACACATACAACAGTACAGAAACTGAAAGTGTAACCGACACTGGTTTTTTTTTTCTCTGTACACTGGGAGAATTATCATCGCTTCAGTAATGAATTTCTTCATAGTTTAGCACCGTAAGTTGTTTGAGTTTCACGTGAAAAAACTGTTATACTCCATATAAAAAAAATTATTTTTCACGACAATCAGTTTCACGTGAAAATTGTGTAGAGCTTGTTTCCACGCAAATTTAATGTACAAGACTATTATTTTTCTTGGGAAAAAGTGACATTTTGTGTTTATTGTGATTGTGTCTTTGTTATAAAATTAAAAAAAATTTTCATTTCTTTAAATTAAATAGCAATTTGAGGCATTTAAAGTTCGAGTGAAATTTTTCCACGTAAATAACAGCTTACGGTGCTTTTCAATGAAAATTGCCACTGGAACTCGTCCATTAAAACTTTTCATAGAATCTATGAGACACGTTTCATTAAAGTCAATGTTTATGAAAAGTTCATAAAATGAATTAAACTCTTCGTAAAATGAATAGCCCACTCCTCCAATGAATAAATCATTCAGCCAATGAGGAGCTGCATAAAATTTATGAATCAATTTCATTTATTATTATTTATTATAGTTGGTTGTTGTCGTTGTTAAGCTGGAGTGGATTAATAAAAAGTATTTAGCAAATGCAAAAAGCGTAGTAAATTGTACCATATTTGACGGATGTACAAAATATATCTAATGAAAGAATTCATAAAATTAAAAAGTTTCATAGAATTTTATAATAAGCGTAATTCAATTAATGAAATTCCTTATCAATGTTTCGAAAAAATTAATATGATTTATAAAAAAATTTATAGTACAAAATTAATAATAAAAAATTAATAAAACAAAATAAAAAATAAAAAAAAAATTATAAGATAATTCTCTCAGTATGAAAATTAATGCACATCACTAAAACTCGGCCTTATGGTTATATAATACTATTGTATTTGAGAATTAAATGTTTAATATAAAATTCTAATTGTATGAAAATATTTAAAAATTAATGGAATGACGATATTTTTTAAAATAATTAAAAAAAGTAAATACTATTGAACAATTTCATATACATAAAGAACATTTTAATTAAATTTATGAAGATCTAATAATTTATGAAATTCAATGAATTTTTTTAATGAAGTTATGAAATTTTCTGAAAGAAAAGTTATGAAAAATTTCATAATATTAATTAAAAATTATATACATAATGAAATTCTTTCTTGATTCTAGGAAAAAAAATTCTATGAAATTATATCATTAATATCATGAAGGATTCTTCTTTCAGTGTAGTATTTATAGAGTTCATCAATTGTCGTTTAAGTTTAACAATATTTTTAAATCGCCAACAAAAAGCAAAAAAAAAAATTTTGAAAACCATCTATATGTCACTTGAAGCCTTTAATCAGCATGTTTTATACTGGTCACAGATATCCTCAAGGGTCGGTAGATTCGACTATTTAGAATTTTTTAACATGTTTTTAGTAGTTTTAACTAAAATGTTTACAGACTTTTTTCCATTAATGTAACAAAATTAACTGTTTAATGTAAAACACGGTTTTGGGTAGTTGTTTAATATTCAAAAAAACTCCTGTAAACATCAGTTACGAAATACAGTACTTTTCGTTAGTTGTGTTCCCATAGAAAAACCACTATAATTATAGTAAAAACAATAACAACTGATTACTTAAGAAACTACTGTCATGTAGTAACTGAATTTATTAATTTCACCGAAAGTAATTCAGTTCAGTTTTTTCCCACATTTATCGATCCTTGAGGACACTTGTGTGGTTTTCGAAGTTTGCTTTGGTTTTGTTGTTGTTTTTTCATCGAATTGCCTAAAACCATTCACGCATGCTAAGAAAAGATCTCAATTCATTGATATTAACACCAACCATCGTGTTGGTGATTATTGATATTTATCAATATTTATTTAAAAAAATTACATTAAATTTAATGGTTATACAAAAAAAAAAAAAAAATACCTACATCTTTATGTGGGGGAATTTATTTACTTAGATCCGTATGTATGACTGCTTGTAAATTCGATTTTAACAACAACATATCAAGTAGAGATGGGCGCGTGAGTGAATTTTGACTCACGCTCACGAAAGAAAAATAATAATCACGCACGACTCAGGCACGAAAATTATTTTTATAATCACGCTCACTCACGTGATTAATTTTAATTTGAATCACGCTCACGAAATACTCACGAAAAACATGAAATTTGTTTTTTATCGTAATTACCCAGGAAAATTTTCTGTTCCAAAGAATCGGTTGTACAATAGCTACTTTTCATTCACAACCCCTTCTACTGTCGATTCCAACACCGATTCTTTTTGTTTGAAATTGTCCCAAAAGCAACCCCTTCTATAGCTCCAAAGTGGAACCGGTTGCTCTAGAATCAGTTCTGGAACTAGTTCTGGAATTGATTCTACGTCACCCACACCTTCCATATAGGATCCCAGGAACTGGTTCCGGAGCCAATTCCTTGGAATCGGTTGCAGTGGAACCAGTTGTAGAATGGGTGTGGTTGGCTACCGATTGTAAAAAATTTTCCTGGGTATTTAAGGAAACTTTCTTTATTGAATATAAGTTTTATTTCTTTAGAATTAAAATTTCTACACTGGGTAGGTAGAAACGGTAATGACATATCATTCTTTTTGGGCTACCATTAATGAATGATAGCCCAAAATTATCAGTAACTCATTATTTTAAAACATATAATAACGAGTTACTGATAATGACTTATTTATATCATTATTTCAAATAGAAAAAAATTTTCTAGATTTTTTTTTAAATTTTTTGAAATCTATTTTTAGACTCAATATTTTTTCAACACTGGTAATTATATATGTAACCATATACATATTTTTTAATTTTTTGTATGTTGGCGAGTAAGCGGACTTGTGTGCAGCAGGTCAATTATGGTTTTATCTATCAAATATTACATGTCGATATAGCTCAGATGGTAGAGCTATTGACTGGCAATTGACACGCACGACTTACGTGAGTGCTATCATTTTAACTCGCGATCACGAGTGAATCACACGTGACACGAAAATTTCGTGTCACGCGCCCATCTAATATCAAGGTTCGATTCCCGCACTAGAAAATTTTATTAAAAAAAAAAAATATATTTTTGTATAAAACTTTTTTTTTTGAAAATCTATTTTTAGACTCATTCTAAATAAATATTACTGACACTTTAGAAAACATATTTAGCGTGTTTTTTAATCACCTGGATTTAGAATTTTTCATACAAAAAGTGGATTTATCAAATCCAAAAAAAAGCTGGATTAATAAATCCATAATAAAAGCACAAATATATGAAGCAGCCTATTAATTTAATGTCAGAAAAAAATACGAATAAAAATTAAAAGAGAAACAAAAAAATTGAAAAACTAACAAATAAAATGTTTTTATTAAATTTTTTTTATGAAATATGTTTAGAAAAAAAAACTACACCTCACCAAATACATATTTTTAATCTTGCACATGGAGAAATAGCTGAAATAGAAATGGCAATTTTTCACTCTACAGTAATTTAATTAAATCCAATTAGTGAACATTAAATATTGCAATGGAATTTTTCAATTGTGTAAAAATATAAATTGAAGTGATAAAACTGAAATGGCAGACTGTTTATCGCTGTTTTATATAAAATATAATTAAAAAGTAAAAGTTAAAGTAAAATCCTTCATCATCGAATTCGGTATTAAAAATTAGGGTGAAAGAAGTGTCGGACAGAAAATTCTTTTTAAAATAGGGAGAATCTAACGCGATCTGTTGAGCACTTTTAGAAATACTTTTTGGATTTATTAAATCCAAGTGATTAGAAAAAACGGCTATTATTTTCTATTGTTGATTATACTTAAATGGATGTCACTACATTGCTAGATCTGTCAAAACAACAGAGTAGTATATTGGAAGATGACAAAGCAAATTGTGGTATTTTTTTTTGCTTTTTCTTTGATATTTTAAATGTTTAGAACAAGAAATTCTCATTGAATTTGCACTTTAACTTAACAAATATTTCTAGAAATACTAAAAACGTCGCCCCTGACTATTGCCTTATTCAAGAATAAAATTTGGATAGGGACTTGCTTTTAACAGATTATTTTTCATAATTTGTTAATTAGGTTTTGGGATTTTAGCGCATTTAATTCCTTTAATTTAATTTTATAAAATTTTTAAATAACTTAAAAATTCACTGTAAATCTTTAAATGTTATTCCAAATTTTTGTGCAGGAACAAAATTTTTCAATGTTTTGTTAAAGAAATCGATTTCATCTTTACATAAGAATTCTGGCAGAAGTAGAAAATACCCGTTCGCTAGTACCTAAACTGACTGGAATACACATTATTTGAAGGAGGGGAAGATCTTTGGAATTTTTCCAAAATTGTAAAGTATCGCAATCTGGTTTAATGTTATCACGCAAACTCAAGCACGACTCACGAACATTTTTTTTAACTCACGCTCACGCACGACTTACGTGAGTGCTATCATTTTAACTCGCAATCACGAGTGAATCACGCGTGACACGAAAATATCGTGTCACGCGCCCATCTCTAATATCAAGTATTCAAAGTCAATATTGCATTTATTTAATACATATTAAGTAAATTATGTATATTAAATTATATTTACTTAGGCCTGATTACTGAATGTCCAGTTAAAATTAGGCAATAGTTAAATTCAAATTTTATATGGCAAACAACAACAATAAATTTGTCATTTAAAGTCGTAGTTAGTAGTTAACTTGATATTCAGTAATCGGGCCTTAATGTTAACAACTAGGGCTCGGAAGTTCATGTAAATAAATGTTTTGTCGATAGCTGCACCCAAAACATTCCTTAGTTGATTATAACGAATATTTCAACTATCTAATAGGTGAAATACCCCTAACTAATATATAGTTGAATTGATTTAGTTGATGATAACTAAGTTTTGTAGATATCTCAAAATTAATAGAAATCAACTATATCATATAAATAATAGTTAATCGATACTACAGATATCATTTTCTGTTAATTTGAAAGACAAATTACTAGCATTTTGACAAATCTTTTTATTAAAAAATATTTTAAATGACGCAACACTTGAAAAGGAAAAAGAATAAAACAACACCATTTAATATAAATAAGGATTTCACAGACACTTTTAAAACTCAATTAGAAGTTTTTAAACTTTTTTATCTTTCCTAAATTTATTTGTAACATGCGTGTTTTCAGGCAATATTAGGACAAGACATCGAAATTTACAACATGGCAGAGAGGATTCTTTTGTTCTTTATTTCGTCTTGATCAATTCTCCAAAATTGTATCTGCAAATCAAAAAAAAAAACACATTAGATATTAATTTTTTATGGTTTAAAATATATATATAAATAAGAACTTACCAAATCAATTACAATTTAACATTTCATCTTCTCTTTCTCATAAAAAATATATTTGTAAACTATTTTGACAACTTAAAATTAATTGAAATGTTACAGGGTTACCAAAATTTTATTGATTTCCATGAAAACAGTAGGTGTTCTTGATTATGCTAGTTATTTTATTATTTTTTAATTTCAACTATAGATTTTGTTAACTACCTAACTATGGAATTTTATCGGTGTAGAGATCGATTTTCAACAAATCGTCAGCTTATTATTGATTTGGCCCATATGCCAAAAAGTCGGAATCAAGACAAACAATAAAGAATGTTTATATTAAATACATTTTTTTATTTCCACCCTTAATTTCTGCATGCGCGGCTCCAGGGGGGAAATAGTAAAATACTGTTTGATAGTAAAGCACCGTAAGTTGTTCGGATTTCACGTGAAAAAATTGTTATACTCCTCCATATAAAAAAAATGATAATTTTCCACGACAATGAATTTCACGTGAAAACTGAGTAGAGATTGTTTTCACGCAAATTTAATGTGCAAGACTATTATTTTTCTTGGGGAAAAATCACATTTTTTGTCTTTGATATAAAATTGAAAAATTGTTCATTTTTATAATTTAAATTAAAATTTGAGTAAAATTATAGATCGAGTAAAATTTTTCCACGTGAAAAACCACTTACGGTGCTTTTGGGAAAAAGACTAAATTTTATTTTGAATTTTTTTCACTAAAATTGCAGAACTGAACTTCTAATGGAATTTTCTAAATTTGAAGTGGTAACTGCTACTATATTTTAGAATTTTCTCATTTCGAAATAAAAAAATCGAAATTTCTCTTAAAATTTTCTCAATATTGTAAGAAAACAATTAATTACCGTTATTTTTGTTCAGATTTAAGATTAAATTTGACAAATTCCAAATAGAATTCACAATTAATTTCACTTGAAGTTCTCCAAATTTCATTCGGAAAGATATGGTGGAGTTCTTTTTTAGGTCTTTCCAAAGGATCGTATTAAACTTATTCCAGTCTGTCTTTCGAAATTCCTGAGTATACATGTTGATATCGTAGAGTATATAGTTATGTTCCTGAAATAATTTCTTTGAAATACTCAATTTTTGATTGCCTGCAAGTAATTGACTAGCGTTAGATCCTTCACTTCCTCCCAACCTGCAAAGTGTTTTAACTTTAAAATACGGAATGTTGGTGTAGCGTCAAAGCAAAATTGGCCAGTAATTCTTTTTGTTAATAACGACATCTGACTGCCACAGCTGTACCAAAACCGATATGGAAATTTAATTATACAAAGTTTTCCAAATGTTGATCACGAACCCCTGACCGTCTCTAATCACATCCTAGGAGGTCTGCGAAACATTCCGAAAAAATAATTAAAAAACAATAATTTTTTAAATATTAGAAGTTTTTAGTTAAAACTTATAACTGAAGTATAAAAAATCAGCTTCTAATAAATAAAGTCAATGGGTGCGTTCGGCAGATACAATTTGACAGTCAACAGTTCTACAACAGTTGTGCAACTATTTGCTGAACGACCTGATCACTAACCGCTCAGTCTGAGCGCTGTCATATTTTGGTAGCGTAAAAAATGTTTGCTACTTTTGATCAAATAGTGATACATTTGTTGTTGTTGATTTTAAAAAATTTTTGTTTTGTATGATTGACAAACAAAAACATACAAATATAATTCAAAAACAAAAAATTTATAAAATCAAAGGAAAATATAGAAAAAATGTATTTAAAAACAAAACAAAGAAAACATCGTTCAGCAGAGTAAGTAATCACAAAGCGCTACAAGTCACCGGTATCATTTTAAGGTTTCTCTGCCGAATGCTACCAATATAAAAATAATTTCAAAATTTTCAGGAAATATTAAGTTTTTGTATTGTTGTTAAAAAGTAATCTCTGAGTTAAATCCTTGTAATCATCTCAATCAAATTTTGAGGACTTTTCAGACTCCGGCGACGTTTTTCGTAAAATTTTCAAAAAGTTTAATTTAATGAAATCCGCGATTTAAATCGTCATATGTATATCGAAAAATGGACTCTTTAAAATTTCTGAAAAAATATATTTTTGCCTTTTACCGCTAAAATACCGTTATCGATTCAAAACCCTTTCAACTGACTACCGTTACCCCTAAAATACCGTTACCGAAATACCCAGAATACCGTTATCCTTACAATACCGTTACCGAAATAACTGAAATACCGTTATCCTTAAAATAACGATAACGAAATAAATGAAATATCAATAACCTTAAAATACTGTTACCGAAACAAATTAAATATTGTTATCCCTAAAATACCGTTACCGTTATTTTTAATTTTCTGCTTTTGCTAACTTCACGTGGTTATTGAGTATTTTTTGTACATTAAGTTGATAAATTGGTTCTGTTTTCAATCTCGTTTGTTTATTGTAAAAAAAATTGCGGGATGCATCGAAATAACTGACTATCGTTACCCTTAAAATACCGTTACCGATATAACTAAAATACCGTTAACCTTAAAATACCGTTACCGAAATAACCCAAATATCGTTATTTTTAAAATACCGTTACCGAAATAATTCAAATACCGTTATCCTTAAAATACCGATACCGAAATAAATGAAATAGCGTTACTCTTAAAATACTGTCACCGAAATAACATAAAATATCGTTACCCTAACCGCATTCGTTTCGGTTACCATCCATGGTTTTGAATCAATAACGTTATTTTAGGTTTAGCACTTGCCAATCCTGGTTTTCAGCTTATATTTTTCAAAAATATATGTCATTATGATCTATCTGTACACTTTTGCATACTAAAAAAGCTGTTATCGAAGCATATTTCCACTTTGAACTAGATATCTCAGAACTGCTTGATTGCTAATTCAGGTGTTTTTTTTTGTGTCAAATATGTCCGCTAGAGGAGTTTGGAGGTGAAAAGCATTTCAGCCCTTAAAAATTAGGCATCCAATTGTAGTAGTTGTCGCCTGTTATTGCCACATTTGTCTATTTTTTTTTTGTTTTTACAAAATTTAAATTTAAAATTTTACTACTTTATGGTTAATTTTCACTGCATTTGTTGACTTAATCTTAACTGTTAAAAAGTAATAGCAATATTGATTTATTATAAATTTAAACAAAATACATATACTACTCCCTTAGAATATACAGTTATTAACTGTCCTTTGCAGTTGAAATTACTAACATAAGTTTTTGAATACTCTGCAAAACTAACCCTTAAACTGATCTCAGTTCATAGATAATTTGCAATCATGATCATAATAAATTTAAATGACATTACAAAAAGACATAAACATTATAAATCACTTTATACAATTATTGATCAAATGGTTATTACGTACTTGCAAATCACAACAATATAAATAAGTTAAAGAAATATTTTACAAAGATTTTTTATCGTTAATCGTGACAATTGTTTGAGAAAAAAAAAATTAAAAACAAGAGTGCAAACTTATGATGTAATTAGTGTAAAAAAAAGAACGTGATTTCAAAATATTTAAAGCTTTATTGTTTTTAGCACGGAAATTCTAAACCTAAACAGTGTTGCCATATATTTTGTTTAGAAATACTTTACATTTTTTTTTCATAGAAACTGTTAAAAAAAACACATACACAAAAGAACCTCAAATTTTATAAAAAATTATACATAAAGCACCGTAAGTTGTTTGAGATTCACGTGAAAAAAACTGTTATACACCATATAAAAAATTGTTTTAATGACAACGAGTTTTACCTGAAAATTGTGTGGACTTTGTTTTAACGCAAATTTAATACAGAAGACTATTATTTATTTTGTGAAAAGGTGACATTTTGTGTTCATTGTGTATGTGCCTTTTTTAGAAAAAGTTGTTAATTTTCAGAATTTAAATTACAATTTAAGGCCTTTAAAGTTCGAGTGAAATTTTTCCACGTGAAAAACAAAGTACGGTACTTTAGCAGTAAAAATTTTATTCTCAAAAAACTGTTAATATGGCAACACTGACCATAAATAAATAAAAAGATATAATAGGAGATTTTTAAAATAAACATGAAAATGTCTTTAAAAATCATTAATCATCAAAACATAAATATTTATTATCTTAAATTTTTTTTTTATTTATAACTACTTCCGTTAATAATAATTCAATTTTTGTGCCTATAAATTAAAAAGATCTAGTAACTTCACAGAGTTTATTTATTTTTTTATAACTAAGGAAACAGTTAATATTAAGTTTAACTAATTACCTATCACTTAATTAAGTACTCGTAGCTGTATAATATATAAAAAAATACGTAAATATCTTGAAAATGAAAAGTGCTTGTAGTAATTTGATTCAAATTTTCAATCTGTAACAAATGTTTGTTTTCACATTCTTGTTGTAAGACATATGCTTTACTTAATTCTACCAATTAAGAAAAATCTTAAAAACTCATTCGTTACTATTAACTTATTAGTTCTCTATTGTTTTTAACGAAGCTTCAGAAAAAAAAAACTCATTAAGATTCGATATGATTTGTTTCTTTTGTTGTTAACTGTTTAAAAAAATACAACAAACGATGATATTGCAACATCAATCTTAGTTGCTCTAGTTTTTTTCTTTTTCTTAAAAGCTAAAAAAAAATCTACAAAATTATAAATTACTACCTTGCATAATGGGCTTGGAGATAATGGCTTTCAAAATACTTATTTTTAAGAGTTTGTTAATCACAATAAAACTGTTGTATCAAGTGGCGCCCAACGTAGCTCATACTATAGTCTGAAACATCGTAGGGCCAGTTTTATTCTTAGAACTAGGAATGTATTTTGGACTGCACGCTGCTCCTAAAATGTAATAAATATCTCAATAATATAAAATTGTATTATTTGTGTTAATGGCGACAAAGTGTTTCTGAATACGATCTGTAACTTTTTAGACTTTCAAGGAAAACAAAATCAATATAAATCTGGACTTAAAAACTTTTATGAAAATCTAAGAAATACTGAAAAAATTCACAATTGTGTCACATTTAATGACCTAGTAAAAGAGTAAACTCCAAATAAGAAGTTGTAGAACACGTTATTCTACAATAGCATAGAACACATAGCTTCAGCACCGGTTCTGGAACCAGTTATGGAACTGGTTATGAGACAGTGAAACTTTGTATTTTGACTACCAGGAATGAGTTTTAGAACAAGTTCTATTGAACGTTTATTCTAGAATAGATTCAAATGTAACCGGGTCTAAAATTTTTTTCTCTAAATTATTGAGTTAAATTGATTCGAAAATTTAGGAAATTCAAAATGCCGGCCTGATTAAAATTAATTACACTCTAAATATTACATAGTTGCTGAACACTATTTTTTCAACTATGTCATAGGTGAAATACCTCTCACTATGTCATAGTTAGTACAAAGTAGTGAAACCTAACTAGGTTTACATATTTAAAATAAACAAATTAACTATGGGGAATGTTATTAGCAACGATTTTATAGTTGAAGTGGAATCAATTTTAAAAATTTTTGATATCAACGATGACTCATTTGAAAATCGTTAATGAAAATTACAAATCCAGAAGTTTTGAGTTTATTACAAAAGAAAGTAAGAACGAGTCTTTCATTTTACAACTTTTATTAATATTTGTAAAATGTACGAATTAACAATATTATATAATATTTTATATGTTATTTAGATTTTACCCTTTGGTGCCCTCTGAATCCGCCATGTTCATCGAATTTTATTTTGAAAGTCTTACTCTTTTGGAATCTTTTTTTGAACACTTCTTTTCTTTGCAAATTCTTACCCTAAACAAATTTTATATGAAAAATTTGTATTAAAAACCTCCATAAACTTCATAATGCGTTTAGGAATTAGCACTTTAATATATTAATAAATTGTAATTTAATATTAAAATTTAAAAGACTATACATTTTAAAAGACTATAAAAACATTTACTTACAATTAAATGAAATTTGTTTTTCCTTTGTGCATACATTAATTTAGTTTTTATTAATTGCCTTGACAGAAATTATTTGAAATTTCATTTCACAGGAAAAAATATTTTATTTTTTCTCTGTCCATAGTTGTTACTGATTATAATAGTGGATTTATATAAAATTCAAATAGACTATGGATTTTGTTCACTATGGCACTATGTAATATTTTGGGTGTAGGAATAAAAAATAACAACTCTGCTCCATTGTTCACTGGTAATTTTGTGTATTTTTTGCCTAAGTATCTATGGCTCAAAGTTAAGCGCATACACGTTTCCATCGTAAGATTTTTTATGTGGTTAACAAGTCATTACTTTTTTTGTAAAGCTGCAACTGCTGCTAGTTATTGGTTTTATTATCTGTGGCAATTGCAACATTTAATTTTCTGTTTTGATTTCGGTAAAAATGCATTACAATGCAGCTGTAGTGTAAACAGTTTTTGTTAATCCTAAGATTATGTAAATCTTCAGGTATGTTTAATTGAAATACATAATGACAAGTGGAAAAAATTAAACAGTTGTTTTTTTAACTTCAATTAAAGTAGACAATCACTTAACGAAGTGTTGATTAAGATTTTAATGGTTTTTTTTTTTTTTGTTTAAAAAAAGAAACTCATTTAAATTATTTATATGTAGATAAGATCAAGGCTACATCTATATTTGCTACTAGTGTAAAAAAACTTAAAATGGCATTTGATAATTCAACAATAGCTGTATTTGTGTGACTGCATATCAGTGTTATCTAGAACGATTTTGGCAGTTTTTTAACTTATTCCGGGTTTCTACTGTCAAAATTGTTCGAGTTAGCATTGATAGGCATGCCACTCAAACACAGCTAATGCCTCTTGAAAATAACTTCAATCCAAGGACGAAACTTTGTTATTGCTTAATCGTAATTGACAAATATTAAAGTTTTATAGGGTGTCGAGGAAGTTATTAAGGTATTTGAAGATGCTCTTATATATAGAAATAGTAGACTCAGAAAAGTTTGACAGTTACTACACGACAGTTGTTTGTGTAGTAATCAATAGTTGTTGCTTTTAACTGTAATTACAATTGTGGAAAAATACAAAACAACTGTTATGACAGATATTTAAGAAAAAAAACTGTCGAAAATACCGTTTTTCTTAACAGTTGTTTAAAGCAGTTATTTTTAGTACTCCCAGCGAAAAAAGAGATGCAAAAGTAGTAAGAAAAGCACTACAATGAATGATATAGATGTTCCACTTCTTTTTTAACATAAACACTAATGATTTTGACATTGAGTTATCACAGGAGGGGACAACAAAATTTGTTTAAATTCTGAATTTAAGCTCACCTTTAGAGCAATAATGCTTTAGAAGCAAAAATGAAGTGATTTTTTGTATGTTGTTCAGAATAACTACTAACAAAGTTGTAAAACTATACTAAGTTATACTTTGGAAGCAATGAAAGCAGTGATTCTGTTTTGAAGTTGTGCAGAATAACTTTAAAAAAGCAGTAAAAATACAGTAAATGATACTTTGGGAGCAATGACATAAGTGGTTTATAAAGCAGGACTTCCATTTTTTTTGCTGGGATTATATTAACAATAACAACAGTAACTACATCGGAATAACGACGCTGAAAGTTTTTCAGAAATCATCAATTGACAATTCAGAAAACCTCAATTGATATTCAGAACGCATAACATGGGTTTTAATTCATGATTTCTGAATTTCAGTTGACGATTTCTGAATTTCAATTGATATTTGCTGATGTTCAATTGATATTTTCTGAATTTCAATTGATATTTTTCTGAATATCAATATTTTCTGAATTACAATCGATGTTTCTGCATTTCAAATGAAAATTCTGAATTTCGATTGATGTTTTCTGCATTTCAAATGGAAATACTGAATTTCAATTGAAATACAATTGCAAAAGATGTAGTGTTTTATTTCGATTTTTACAAACGGAAACGACAAACACTAATTTACATACATATATAAACAATCGTTGGCTTTCTGAAACTTAATAAAAAGTTATAGGGAACAAAGATTGGCAATTTCTAATAATTTTTCAATCTATAATATCAGCTGTATTTTCGATCATGCCAATCAATATTAAGTATTTAACGAAAATCAACGTTAAACCGATTAGAGTATAACATTTTTTTTTTAACAGTGAGTATTTATAATATTTCCGGTATAATTGAACGTATGTCAGCAAAACCTTTTAGGAAGTTACATGAAGAAATTGCGTTAGATGGATACAAGTATAAACGTTGAGTTTTTCAGCGTTGATAATTATGCAAGTTGAAAGTTAACGTACATAATAAAAGAAGTGTGTTTGTTTTCTTCTTAAACACTTCTTTATGTACTTTGAGTTTTTTTCTGAGTTAACGGATATAGTTAAGTCGAAAACACAGCTATCATTAAGTTATCATAAAGTTTTCCACAAATAGTTCGACCTCAGGCCCCCTGAATATTAAGAAAAAAAAAGAACATGGGCCAAAGGTTGGAGTTTTCGGATATTTTTCAATGTATAATATTATTTAGTAGAACAGGAAAACTAAATCAACATTGTACAAAAAAAAATGCAATCGTTGGCCCTCCTTTTCGAATTCGACTTTTGGCCCTCTGAATATTTCTTAACTATTCAGAAATAGTTATCTTACATTTATACATAGAAAAACAACTGCAGTTAAAAATAACTATTACAGTTGGCTAAACTAATAGCCTACCGGTAGTTACTGTAAAGAGTGTATACACAAAAATTTTTTTGCCAAGTAAGTTAAATCATTTCAACTAATGAATTTTTTTTGTAAAAATTATTTTGAAATCAAGTGGAAAAAACTAAAAACTTCCCAAGGTGTTACTAGTTTTTGCATAATTTTTGAGAATAAACTTTATTAGTTGAGATTAGGGATGCCTATCGGGATTGATATTTGAAATCCCGGGATTCGGGATTTTCGGAACTACGGGATTTTTCGGGATCCCGGGATTTTACGGGATTTCGGGATTTATCGGGATTTCGGGATTTAAATTTTCCTTTATTTGTAAAAATTTTTATGTTATGTAACTAATTTTTTATATAATAAAGCGTTTTATAATTACACTATGCGACAGTCAAAATCGGGATGGGATGAAACCAACGGGAAATGTTATATCGGTCAAAAACAAGTTATACGTGTCCCGGCGTTTCGCTGGGTCACCCCTAGGAATCGAGATATATCTTTTTTTTTGACATAACTCGAGAACCACTAGTCCGATTTTGCTCAAACAATTTTAAAAAAATTAAAAATTACAATTCCTTTAATCTGTTCATATAACGTTTTTCTATATACTCAACAGTTTTGCCGGTAAAAATAAATGTTTGTTACCGCTACCATAAAAATCAATAACCTTTTGTTTATTACTTTTTTTTAATATTTTAGGCAAAAAATATTTTTTTCTTCATACATTTATTTTTACCGGCAAAACTGTATAAAATACCATGTAGTGGAAATGAGGGAGAAAATTGTGATAAGGTATATATAGGTACAACGAAGAACAAATTGAGAACTAGAATAGCTGGACATAGATCAGGTGTCTAATTACGGCATCCGTGATCGAAATTTTTCGTTCGAAATTAATTTTTTATTTCGGAAAATTAAGCATTTGGATGAAGTTTTTTGAGCCAGGGATTCTACAATTCGGCCCTAGATTGGATATAAAATTAAAATATGGTGTTATCATTGTTAGTTTTTACGTATTTACACATAGAAAAAACGGATTTAGAACAATTTCGCTCGTTCACGAATGCCGTAATTCGGCCCCAGATCAGAAATATAGACATATTAATTCACAAAAGACAGCATTATCTTCTTATTGTTCAAATTTGAATCACTATCCTGACTTTGAAAATATATCAGTTTTAAACACAGAACATAATTATAAACGTCGTTATATATTAGAAATGTTACAGATAATTAATACACCCACAACAAATAGAATGAACTTTGAGGCAGATATTGAAAATGTAGCACAGAATTATAGATATTTAATACAAAAGAAATAGCACACATTACATTAATTTATAACGCATTATATTAATACATTTTTTATTGTTAATTATTAATATTTTTGTTTGTTATACTTTTATACCAAAGACTTTGTTTACTGGTATAAATGTATACATACAATTTATATTTGACAAATGCTTTTCAAATTTTTTCAAACTTTCAAATTGTTTATAATTTGTTATTTTATTAATTTAATTGTTATTTCCTGAAGATGCTACACAATGGAGTAGCAAAATATCGAAAATAAAGAAATTTTTTATATATAAAAAACAAACCTTTCGCTCAAGAAAATTGTGAAATTAATTATTATTTTCTGTAACTTGATCCATATAGGGTTAATGTTTTTACTTTTCGACAAAAAAAACGCTCTTGAATAATGTCTTTCCAAATAGAAAGCAATTAGTTTTGTACCCTCTATCGAATATCCCAATTTAATTAAAATCTGATTAATGTTATTCTGTAAATTTCCTAGTGGGTCTTTTTTTTCTGTAAAAAATAAGAATATTAACCCTATATAGATCAAGTTACTCAAAATAATATTTTTTATCTTATTCATTTAAAATTATATTTTTCCGAAAATGATTAAAGATGTTTTTCTGTAAATTTCCTAGTGTGTCGTTTTTGGCCAAAAGTATAAAAGTTAACCCCATATGGATCATTTTACACAAAATAATTATTTTTATCCAGTTGAGATTTTTTTTATTATTAATTTAGTGGCTTTACAATCTCGTAGTCATAATTAATATTAAGTTCCTGGGGTCTTTTCTAACCACAGGCCACTAGGGGTTAAAGATTAAAAAAAAAAAATGTAAAGATAATTATAGTCTAACCAAATTTAAGTGATATTTTTCCGAAAACTATGTAAATTTGATTAAAACATTAAAATTTTGTTAAATTTTTGACAAAATAACCCTATAAACAATTTCACTGGAATTCAAGTTGAAATCAAGTTCAATTCCAGCCCTGTTTTCCAGTTTCAAGGCTTGAATTCAACTTTTATTACATTTTATTTCAATAGCATACTCCAGCAAAAGGGAAACAAAAATTCAAGTTTGAAATATTTTTGTTAAAAAAACAAGTGCTATAATTTGAAATATACTTTACTTCAAGCAAAATTTAAAGCAATTGAATTTTTAAAACCTACGTGCTTATTGGGAAGCAATTTTTGTAAAATGTCCTGGAAAGCAGTCGCTCCAAACACAAACTCGAATTATCATTTTTCCAATTTATTTTTTTTCTTCAATATCAAGTATTATGTGGTACAACTAGCAATCTATATCTCCAAATTAGGCATTTTAAAAAATCTTTCAAATTAATTTAAAAAAAAAACACGTTTTTGCATTTTTATCAAATTCGTGGGTCATTTTGGATTCCAGGCTAAAGTGGGTTAATGATAGCCGATGAAATCAAAATTCCATGTCTGAATCATCTTGACCATATGAAATGTATAAATGAAAGAAAATACTAAATTTTGCAAAATTTAGATTTTTGGGAATTTTTAATAATCATACACTATTTTTCTAAATTGGGCCATTTTCGGACGCAACTCGGCACGGGTTAACGTTTTCTAAAAAAAAAAAATCGATTTTGTTAATTTTGGACAATTTGTAAAAAAAATTGGGGGTATGCGTGTCGAAAATCGACCAAACACTTTGTAAGGGACACCCTATACTACACTAATAGAAAAAAAGTCCGTAAAAAATTTTGTTAAAACTACTAAAAATCAGTTAAAAACGATGCTGCAAAAAAAAAAACTGCTAAATTAGCAGATTATTTTTGCTATAATATTAGTAATATAGAAACAGCAAAAAAAAACTGTTAAATATACAAAATTTTTGTTATATTTGCGCAAATTTTTGTTAATGGAAATTAATCTGCTAAAATCTAAAAAAAATTTTATATTTTCTACGTTTTTTTCGATTTTTATTTAAATGCAAATAAAAATCGAGCCTTTTGAAAACAGCAGTTTGTAATTTTTTAGCAAATATTTCTGCTGATTTTAGCAGAATAGACTGCTATTTGCATTCAACTAATTTTAGCTTAAAACGAGTAAAAAGGTTAAAGTCGGGCATGCCGTTTGGCTCCGAAATTCGAATGGGTTAAAATTGGACTTGTGTCAAAATTTTCTATAATGGGAGTCAGCGAACCAAATTTAATTAAAATATCTTAATATTTGCGACCTGCAGTTTGTAACCAAGCCAATTTTGGGGGGACCCTTATATGGGCACTAGTTCTAAACATGGACCGATGTTCACCAAAATCAATAGGCTTCGTCCTTGGGCCAACATAGGTCTATGTACCAAATTTCATCAAAATATCTTAATATTTGCGACCTGCAGCGTATAAACAATATAATTTTGGGGGAACCCTTATATGGGCACTAGTTCTAAACATGGACCGATGTTCGCCAAAATCAATAGGCTTCGTCCTTGGGCCAACATAGGTCTATGTACCAAATTTCATCAAAATATCTTAATATTAATACCTGCAGCGTATAAACAGTATAATTTTGGTAGGACCCTTATATGGGCACTAGGTCTAAACATGGACCGCTGTTAACCAAAATCAATAGGCTTCGTCCTTGGGCTGATATAGGTCAGTGTACCAAATTTCATTAAATATCTTCATATTTGCGACCTGCAGCGTATAAACAATATAATTTTGGGGGGACCCTTATATGGGCACTAGGTCTAAATATGGACCGATGTTCACCAAAATCAATAGGCTTCATCCTTGGGCTGATATAGGTCAGTGTACCAAATTTCATCAAAATATCTTAATATTTGCGATCTGCAGCGTATAAAAAATATAATTTTGGGGGGACCCTTATATGGGCATTAGGTCTAAACATGGACCGATGTTCACTAAAATCAATAGGCTTCGTCCTTGGGCCGACATAAGTCGGTGTACCAAGTTTCATCAAAATATTTGCGACCTGTAGAGTGCGCACAAGAATGCATGGACAGACGGACGGACGGACAGACGGACATCGTTAAATCGAAATAAAAAAATTCTGAGCCGATCGGTATACTATAAGGTGGGTCTAGGACCAATATTTTTTGGTGTTACAAACATTAGCACAAACTTATAATACCCTGACCACGTAGTGGTGTAGGGTATAAATAGCAAAAATTTTGTAGATATAACAGTTTATTTTTAGTCTATTTACAAGATTTTACAATACAATTTGCTATTTTCAGTTAACTAAAAGTTAACTTAAATACAACTAAAAATCTGTAAATTCAACAGTTTTAATTTTGCTGTTCTTATTTTACTAGTATTTAGTAAAAAAATCTGCTAATTTGAGCAGTTTTTTCTGCAGCATCATTTTTAACTAATTTTTATTAACTTTTTTTGTTATTTTTACAGATTTATTTCTATGAGTTCAGTTTTCGCATAATTTTTGTGATTAAATTTTACTAATTGCGACTAGTGACTTTTAAGCACGTATAAATAAGATATGTATGTATGTAATAGATTTCAGTATGTTATTTTTACTACATTTTTACAATACAGCTCTTAGTTTAATGTTGGTTATTTAGCGTGTTTTTTAATCACCTGGATTTAGAATTTTTCATACAAAAAATGGATTTATTAAATCCAAAAAAAAAGCTGGATTTAATAAATCCACAATAAAAGCACAAATATATGAAACAGCCTATAAATTTATTGTCAGAAAAAAATACGAATAAAAATTGAAAGAGAAACAAAAAAATTGAAAAACTAACAAATAAAAGGTTTTTCTTAAATTTTTTTTTATGAAATATGTTTAGAAAAAAAAACTACACCTCACCAAATACATATTTTTCATCTTGGACATGGAGAAATAGCTCAAATAGAAATGGCAATTTTTCACTTTACAGTAAGTAATTTAATTAAATCCAATTCGTGAATATTAAATATTGCAATGGAATTTTTCAATTGTGTAAAAATATAAATTGAAGTGACAAAAATTAAAAGGCAGACTGTTTATCGCCGTTTTATGTAAAATATAATTATAAATTAAAAGTTAAAGTAGAATCCTCCATCATCGAAGTCGGTATTAAAAATTAGGGTGAAAGAAGTGTCCGACAGAAAATTTTTTAAAATAGGAAAAATCTAACCCCATCTGTTGAGCACTTTTAGAAATACTTTTTGGATTTATTAAATCCAAGTGATTAGAAAAAACGGCTATTTTTACTATTTTTTTGTAGTTATTTTTAGTACTAGATAGTGATTTTTTCAATAGTTAAAAATTACTTCATGTGTAGTTATTTTTTTATGAATAATGTGATGACTATATTAATGTAATTTTCAATTGCATTTGTAGTTATTTTAATTGTCAGTTTAAGTGATTTCTGCCCACATAGCTAACTGAGTGTATAATGTTCGTTTAAAAATTTATGACTGTTCAAATAAAATTCGATTTGATATAGTTGCTATTTTATTGATTTATGTATTTTGATGAAAAACAATTATATTTTAAAACACCTTTTTGGCAAACAAGATTAATTTGCATTAATAACTATAAATATATAATATTAGTATGTATATTTGCTTAAGTTTGTTCGCTGTCCAGCGAAAATATGCAATAGAAAATCATTTATAAAGTAATGCATTCATTACTTTATAAACCCAGAAAACAGATTCGTGCTAAGAACTGAATTTGTTGCCCACCAAATAGATCGGTTGCAAACATGCGTGTTTTCAAGGTTTTTAGCAATTAAAAACAGTATATTATATAAAAACTCATTAAAATTTAGGTTAAATTTTCGATTAAAACTTCGATTTGTTTTTCGAATATTTTAGGACATTTCCAACGTTTCTGTAATTTTGAAAAGTTCTGACAAGCTGGTCCTTCCTATAACAAAAAATCGTCAAAATTTGACGATATCAGAATATAAAATGAGTTTCTAAGAAAGAAACTCCTTGAAATCTCTAAGCTTATTATATAGGAACAGAGTTTTAAGAATCGGGAGGATTTTGCATACAATAAAGTTGCCAGTATCTAAGAAGAAGGAATCTAAGGAGAAGATATCTAAGTGGTTTTCTACAGAAGAGCCGTCAGAATTTCTATGAAACTGAAAATCTGTGGGTTATCGTAATGAAGAATTGTCAGAATCTAAGAAATATGAAGGTTGGTTAGAGATGAAGAGCTTCCAGTGGAAATATTATTATCGAGTCCTAATTAAAAAAATAAAAGCATGAATTTTAATTTTTAAACCTCATCCTGATGGGAATATTTTGATGACCCGAATCGGATCTGCGAAGTAATAAAAGGTTATGACTCAAATAAATTTTATTTTTACTTACATCTTTTCAGAAAATTTGGAAATTTCAAATATGTATTTTTTTGTACACTTTTGTATTACAGTAACTGACTGTAGTTTATTTAAAAAGTTATCCGTACATTTATTTTTAAATTATTATACAGTTAAAATGAAAAGAAATATATTTTTCAACTTTTTTGTCTTTTATTTAAAAATAAATTACATAGAAATACGGATTTTCTGTTACAGTTCATTCAAAATGTTTTGTTAAAAAAAGAATTCCTTTTCGATTTCTGGGTCAGTTAAAAGAACGAAATAAACTAAATATCATTTATTCTTACGGATTTTGTAGTTAATTTTTTGAAATTTAAAAAAAAACGAAATAAATGAAAAATCATTATTTTTTAAGGATTTTGTAGTTTATTTATTAATATTTAAAAATAAATGAAAAGTTCTTTTGATTTAAATGAAAAGTTAGTAGACCGGTTTTCAAGTGATTTTTCATTTATTTTAAATTATCTTTTAAATTACATTTTCAGTTAATTTAAACTACAAACTATTTTCAGTGTATGATTTAAAATATGTATTTTTTTGTATGAATTAAAAAAACCACGAACTGCATAAAAGTTACTGAATTTTAATTTAAGATTTCATATTCTTTTTCTGCACATTAATTAAGACTAGATTAAAAAAAAAATTATTAAGGTATAGCGTATAGCTTAAGAAGGAATTAAAGTTAACCCCACTTTTTGTATAAATTACTCTAGAGACAAAATACTTATTATTAAAAGATAAATTTTTCTGTGACCCCTAAATAAAAGCGGATTTTAGACATTAAGGAATAGGGGCAATATTAGAGTTTGCTAAAAACCGAAAAATTTGAAAACAGAGGTTTCGGTTTTTCAAATTTATGAAAACCGCGGTTTCGGTTATTTTTCGGTTTTCTTGTGATATTAATAGAACTGTTTTAAAATAATTTAATATGTATGTATAACAATTAAATATTTTAATACATTCAAGATATTTCTCACTCGAATAAAGGCAATAAAAATTTTTTATTAAAGTGTTGTTTTTTCAAACGCGTCATATAGACCAAATGCAATTAATATGAATTTTTATTAATTTTAATTAAGTAGGTTTGAGGTTAAGAAGAGGAATAAACATTTCCTAAAAGTTATAGACACATTATTAATTTGCAAATCAGACTAGATCTAGTTTCTGCCTTTTTTTATGGACAGGCTTCATCAGTGATTTTCCATTAAATTGTATTATTGTTTATATTTTATTTATTGTCTCTATGTGATAATTAACTCTCTGAAGTGATCAAACAGACATACAAACATTCTACTTTAGGTTTTTTGTTTATCTTTTTATATCCTCTTTGTCACCTTTTTCACAAATGTTGCCACACTGACGTATAATTTTTACGTACAAGTGCAGGGAATTTGTCTATATCGAACGCGTCATATAGACCAAATGCAATTAATATTGTAATTAATATGCATTATTATTCATTTTAATTAAGTAGGTTTGAGGTTGAGTTTTTTATTCTTTTTTCGGCAGATTAAACTGTATTTAAAGAGTTTAAATTTGGAATTTAGCAATTTGTTTTTAAACAATATAAAGTTAAAATTTTATACTTTAAAATTCGCGAACTACGAAATAAAACTTTTTGAAAAATAAGCAGTGAAAATTTGAATTGAAAACGTGAAACTCAATATCTCTTAAACTACATGACTTTTTTTGCAATTTTTTTCTAAAATTATAACCCTCAGCTTATATTATCTGTAGTAGTAAAAACAAAAAATCTTTAAAGTAATGTTTAATGGAGAAATTGTTCATTACAATTAAATACAAAATTGTGTAAAATAGGAGCTTAACCCTTTTCGAAATTCTAGGCTCAATAATATGTAATTTAATTAATTATTTTAATTGCTCTAAGTATTTGCTAAAAACCGACTTATTTTTGTCGGTTTTCGGTTTCGGTTTTGAGGCCTCAAAAACCGCGGTTTCGGTTTCGATTAAAACCGAACAGCAAACTCTAGGCAATATTGTGGAGACCGCGAATTCCAACTTTCATGTTTTTTTTTTTTGAAAAAAAAATAGTATTAAGTATAAAAGTTTTGCTGGGTAATATTGTCGTAGATATATTGTTCTACGAATAGATTTAATATGAGTTAGTTTAGTGAATGCATTGCTTGAAAGCCAGCTCTATGAATCTTGATGAAAAAAATTCCCAAATTTCAAACTGATGTTGTTTCAGGGCCATTAAAAGATGACGTGCTACTGAAATATGTTGAAAATGTAATTTTATAAAAACTATTATTGCTTTCCAAAAACCAAAAAACGATAAAACAATTTAAATGTGAATTTTATGCAAATATAATATTTTGTTTTAAAACAAATTTTAAAGTTAATAGGATTAAATTAAACATTAAAATAAGAGCATTATTGAAATTTAAACAAAACAGCAATGAATCATTGCTAATCTTTGTGATTTATTTTTATAATTTTTAGATACCGATTATGCTTTAGATCAATCTGAAATTGCACGTCAAAATCAAATTACACAACAAATTTTATCCAACTACTTGGAAAGACGACTTTTTCCTCATCGCAGTGTTAATCAGAAAATACCTACAATAGCAGAAATTTTACCAAAGCCAAAGACTACAACTGCACGACCAAGGCCAAGAGGTTTTGCCGCATCGTCACCTTCATATAAAAGGGGTGCTGCAAATCAACGACGCAAAACTTATGGTCAAAAGCTGAAAAATTCCCCACCACAACAACACCAGCACAGCAGCAAACATAATGCAAAGCCACAGCAACTTGAGGACGACGATGAGGAGGAAGAAGATACTGTTAAAGATATAAATTATAATAACCGTAAACGTCATAACAGAAACAACCACCAGCACCACCAAAAACATGCTGCTACCAACGACAATGATGACGATGGTGTTGTGGCTGATGTTGAGCCTGAGCCGCAACAACAACAAAGTTTCATCGAAGGTTTCGATGATCTTGAACAAGATGGTCAAGAATCGTTACAAAGTGTAGAATCCGAACAGCATGATCATTATTATAGTACAAATGGCAGTAGTGGTGATATATTTTCAAGGGATCCAAGTGAAAATGAAATTGATAGTGGTGAGTTGAATAACATTTATAATATGCACTTACTAAAAATAGTAACCAATGAAAACGACCATGGAATGTATCGTTTATTCATTGCACACTGGGTTGGAGATTTGAAAATTTCAAAAATGTTTTAACGCAATAAACAATTACACTATGCGACAGTCAAAATCGGGATGGGATGAAACCAACGGGAAATGTTATATCGGTCAAAAACAAGTTATACGTGTCCCGGCGTTTCGCTGGGTCACGTCTAGGAATCGAGATATATCGATTTGAAGTTAGTAACTATCATATAGGGGAAATTGTCACCTTTGGTGGTCTTTTTTTTGACATAACTCGAGAACCACTAGTCCGATTTTGCTCAAACAATTTTAAAAAAATTAAAAATTACAATTCCTTTAATCTGTTCATATAACGTTTTTCTATATACTCAACAGTTTTGCCGGTAAAAATAAATGTATGAAGAAAAAAAATATTTTTTGCCTAAAATATTAAATTTTTTTATTTTTTAAATTCATAAAAAATCCAAAACGGAAAAAAGGCAAGTCGTATTACTTTTACGCAAAGTCACATAACCTTTAAACAAAATGAGATATAGATCATGAAAATCGATGGACGCGTTTCGCTTTTATTCACAATTAAGTGAAGGTATCTCATTTTGACAAGAATATTGATTTTATGTTTCAATGAGTTTGGATAATATTTATTATATATTATTTATTATTAACACGTAAAATTAAAAATTATTACAGGTAATTATTAGGTTATTAGATAGATACATAGGTTATAAAAATCGATGAACGCAAAACTTATTTTCGTTTGTTTGCGCCCTTTACTTTCTTGCGTGGTGATTCATTGTCCATTCTTGCTTGTGATATTGGAATTATTTTGTTCGATGGGCCGGCTTCTGGTGTTGGTTTATAGGTGAAATCCGATTGATCCATTGTTTCAATAGAAAAAGAAGTTTCTCTGTCAGGACTTGGAAGCGGTGGAATTGGTATTTCATCCGAATGCGGTAGAGGTATTTGTGCACTTCTAACAGATATGTAAACTCTTCGTTTAAGGCCTTTACGATTTACTCCACATATTTTGTTTGCGCAAGCGTAACAGTTATCGGAATTGTGCTCTCCTGGATCAGTCCAAATCATTGGTACACCAAAAGAAAGTGAACTGCGTTTCCCTTGGATCCACATGTTAAGAGCATTGTAGCACGTTTTACGAATTTTGTCTGGGGCCCACGAAACGCCGCGAATAATTTCGGAATCAAAATAAAGTTTAAAAGCACGCTCCACTTGCTCAGTGAGTAATGCAGTATTTGTTGAAAAAGCTCTTTTGCCACAAACGTAACAAAATAAATTGATATTTTCTGGACAATTTGCACTCATTTCGGTTTTATACTTTTTCGTCACTTTAAAAAAATCGCACTTTACGCGTTCGGAGACACTTGTTGAATGACAAAAATCGATCAATGAACACTAGGGTTATGATTTTTTGATTTTTTTTGCAAATATAAAATTTTACATGCCCTGGCCAAAAAGGCCATAAAAAAATATTAAGAAACGCAATCTTACTTTTTCGCTACTGTCAAAAAAGTTCCCGCACCAAAAGGGTTGAAATTTGGTCTATATGGTTTTAGTTTAATTAAAATATTTCTCCTAAGTTATAAACAAATGAGACTCAAACGATGCTTATTAAAAGCAATTTAGGTAAAAATTGCGAAACCTTTTTGGAGGACTTTTGGATAAATTTTTTGTCGTTTACAATAATTATTGTAATAATTCGTTATGTTAATTAAACAAAGTCCCCGAGCAAAAATTATTTTTAGAAATTTCATTTGGTGCGGAAGGTTTTTTTTGCCGAAATGACCCGCAAACACGATTTTTATTGTTAATTTAGTATTGCCCATCACGCGATGATAGGTAAAAATTTTGTTAAAAATGAGTCATAACCCTAATGAACACCTATAAAAACTACGTAAGTTTCAATATTTTACTGAGAGGTACTTATGAATTGGCGCATCTTTTAAGGGCGGCTATATACCTAATTCGTGTGCGTTTTAAAGTTTTCGAAACGTTCTGAAACATGATCACTCATAAATGTGGGTGCAATTTGTGTAACAAAATCATGCAGGTAGCCAACGGAAAAACCCAAATAATTAAAAAAGTGCACTTTCCTTTTTTCCTTTTAATTGTCCACGCACATTTATGACCGTTTTTTAGTTTGTTACCGCTACCATAAAAATCAAATTGTGGGTGCAATTTGTGTAACAAAATCATGCAGGTAGCCAACAGAAAAAACCCAAATAATTAAAAAAGTGCACTTTCCTTTTTTCCTTTTAATTGTCCACGCACATATATGACCGTTTTTTAGTTTGTTTTAGTACAATTTTTTTAGTAATAATTTTTGCTATTCTATTATTAGAAATTACGGATTTTTTTTTTAAATTTTGGTTGCTGATTTCAGAAAAACATGTTACTAATTTTTCAAAACCAATCACAGTCCACCATTACTACACTCGCAATAATAAGTCTGTTGGCTGAACAGAAAATTTTGTTACTTTAACAAAATTTATTTCTGTTTTATGGCTTAAAATAAAATTTGTTGATTTTAACGAATTCTTTTGTTAAATTTAACAAATCTAAATTTAAGTTAAAAATTATATATTGAGCCGTAGAATTTATTAAAATTTTGCGTCTCGGGAGCCTCCCCAGGCCTAGTCCATATCATGTGAGGGCATATAAGGGCACTCCAGTGCACCGTGGGCCAGGATAGCCGTTTTTGGCCAAAAGTAAAATTCAGGTAAAGGGAAAATATGTTTATACATATATTCAAAATCAAGGATTGTTGAATATTTTGTGAGTGAAATATTGTATCATTGTGGTTACTCATTGTTAGTTGGCGAGAGTTCAAAGTCAAAGTTTTTTAATTTTTTGACATTTTTTATTTTATAATGATACAATTAAAAAATCATAAATAAACAATAATTTGTTACAAAAACAATCTCAAATTATAAAACTGAAATTAGTTCTCAAAAAAAAAAAAAAAAAATAGAAACCTGTTAAATATTTACGAAAAAAGTAACAAAATTATTAATTTTACCTCAAAAATGTGGGTTTTTGGGAAAATCCTAAATTTTCAAAAAAAGCTCCAAAATGTTCCAAGAGATATCTGAAAAACTTGAATGTCAATGTGTTCCATAAGATGTCTTCTACCTAGGTTTTTGCGACCGTTTGCGACCATTCATAAACTTACGAGATTTTGCCCTTTAACTGAAAAAGTACCTTCAGATCTCGCTGATTTCTAGCATTCTAGAGTTTTAGTAAAAACTAAAAAAATAGCACTAAAAATTACCTCAAATGAAGGTTCTGGTTTTCTCACACAGACTAATCCCCTAAAGTTCAGGTTTGTGGGACATTTGAGTGCCAATTCTGAATAACTACGAAAATAACCCTTAAACACATTTTAAGTTTTGCCTTATTTCTGGCATTGAAGTTAAATTTTCAACTTTGATGTCTTCAGAGGCTTATAGTAGAATTTCATGGCAAATATTTTTGCGGAACATTTTAACCCTCTAATTCTTCAACTTATGGGTCTTTTTTGACACTTTTTAAAAAGGGCCAAAAGAGACCCTTTAATTGCAGAGTTAGAGGGTTAAAATGTTCCACAAAAATGTCCCTCGTAGTGTTTTACATAAGTTCACATGGTTTCCTATGCCGATTCACAATAAACATTTTCAAAAGAGGGAAAATTTTAACGCCCCAAAAACATAGGGCCAGACGAAAATTTTTAAAACGCCGTTACACTTATATTTTTCTTTGGTCCCTCTGCCAGAACTAGTGGTCATAAGAACCTTTTTTTTTGTACAGTATAATTTATTTTCCAACACATAACAATTTTAAATTTATGGCCGCCATGTTGAATTTTTAAAATTTGATTTCAGATTCGTAATCTGCCACCCAAAAACTTCCCCTGGTGGAAATTTGAAGTAAATCAGGCAACATAAGAAATTTAATGAAAAAATTGTTTGTCGCCATTATGAATTTCAAAATTTTAATTTCAGATTTTTAATCAGCGGATCCTAGACCTATATAATTGATTATTTTAAGTCCAATATAATAAAAACTAAAATTTAATGGGAGCCATCTTGGATCCGCCATTTTTAATTTTATATTTTTTATATCAGATTCGGGATCAGCAACAACCAAACCCCCCTTTGTGATATCTTTTAGTCTCATATACTCAATATTCTAGTTTTGGCCAAAATCCGATGATGGTGGCCCACTGTGCAGTGGAGCAAATATTTTGTCCGTTTTGCTCTATCTCACTTAGTTTTAGAGATATGGGCCATTTTATGAAGTGGAAAATTTTTATTAAAAATTGCCGATGTCCATTTTTGGATAGAGATAACCTCTTTCGCTGGGGTATAATACCCCTAAGGTAGTCGAAATTTTCATCAATTTTGCTCTATCTCTCTTAGTTTTCGAGATACGGGTCATTTTAAAAAGATCGGGAGGAAAGAAATAGCGCCGTCTTTAAAACTTTGGATACATTTGTGGCGCCATCTACCGGGTAATATCAGTAACATGAAAATATTATATTTTAACACTAAATTTCGTTAAATTTAACGAACGGGTTCTTAAAAATTAGTTTTAAATAATTTTGAAAATTAAAGTACTGAGTATTTTTAAATCAGTGTTTCAATTAAAAATTTGTTAAATGTTAGTCAAATCGATTTGAAACCGGTTTAACAGATTAATTGGGCACAAAATCGTCGAATATTTTTGAAAAAATCGTCAAAATCGTTATTGCGTTTTGAATATCGTTAAAACATTGTTAAAAATCGTCAAAACTTTAATAATCAAATATTTTTAATATTATAACCCTAAATTCATAATATAAACTTTTAAAAATCACCCGGTTTTCGGTGTCAGCTGTAATTTAGGAAAAATTCTAAAACTACACTCTAAGAAGAATTCCGTTGTGGCAACAGAATTTTTTGCCAACCGAATTGATTCGGTTGCTGCAACCTCGTAATTCGGTTGCAGCAACCGAATTCAGTTGTGGCAACCGAATTCGATTTCAATCCATTAATACTTGTATCTCCAAATTTCAAACAATGTGATGTATGTACGTATTGAAAATTTACCATATACTGAAATTAATTGTTCGAAAGAAAAAGTCCACTTGAAAAAATAAATCGTATCGAAAAAACTTTAGATTTTAATGTACTTAGTCTAGAGATATTTCACAAGTGCTTACTAAATAATTTACATGAAAAAAGAGTCCGATATGAGATATACATCCCTTCGAAAAACACGTTACATTTATTAGAGATTTAGGAAAAACTATTTTAAATAAAAATAATTACCAGGTTCTGTGTTAGTTTTCCTACAAAAACCACCAGATTCTAAAATAATACCCTGATCATGTAGTGGTGTAGGGTATAATGACTACTTTAATAAAAATTTTATGATAAATATTTATAAATTACCTGAATAAATTTTCAGATATATTGATTTAGATAATGGAAAAACAATGTATTTTTGAACATTTTGAAGAGGAAAATCGTTAAATCGTCATTTGGCTATTTTCGATAGTAAAAATCGTCAAAATGACGATAAATCGTCAAAACTGGCATTATTTTATTATTTTAAGTGTAGGGTTGCTCTTCTGGTATTTAGAATAGGGCCACATCAGTATCAAAAGCTACACAGCGTGAAGTCAATTTGCTGAATGCTATGTATGTGAAATCCCACCGTGTGATGTCACTAATACACAGAAATTGTAAAGGCAACTCTGTTTCAAGACTAATTGTATAAATACAAGTTTTACACTATATAACAGGAAGATACGACCACAGTGTAGGATAGGTATTAGTGACAGCAAACGGTTTAATTTTTTAACGTCTACAAAATACATAGTAAAACAGCAACAACACGATAACATTTTCTCGCCGTTTGATTCTAACTAATGTCACACAGCAACAGTGTAACAAGAAGAAGCATTTATGAATACTACCAATATTTTTCCAAAAACACGAATAAATTATGTACAAAAAATAGAATCTATCAAAGAAATTGGATTTAAACTGACAATAAAAAATTAAGTAAAAACAGTATTGGCAAAGCTCTGTTTTGGGTAGTACTGACAAAACACTGGTTTTATAAAAAATCCCTGATTTGCCAGTACTAGATTTTTTGAAGCGTCGGCAATTTCTGACTGGGTATTTAGTCAAAATTTCCCATTAAAAACAAACAGTAGTATGTAGTGTGTTAATTAGAGATGGTCACGTGAATGAATTTTGACTGACACTCACTCACACTCACGGTGATCAAGGGTGATTCACATGAATCACGTGCCCATTTCTAGCATACAATCAGTGTGTTCGTTTACTCGAAATTCTTACTACTTTTACTACAATTGGAAAGTTTTGTTTACTTTTTGTATGGGATTTTGCCAGCTATAGTAAAAGTAGTAACTTATAGTAACCCAATAAACCCAATAAACGATATCGTCACGATATCGAAACGATGTCACCTAGGTAATATTTATTATCATATATGATAATCACTTGTGATACGAAAACCATAGATTTTTTGTTCTAAAATGTACCTTTCGTAACGATATCGTATTTCCAAGGAATTATGATACCGTTTTCGCTATCGAAATTGCTTAGAATGACGATACTAAAATCGTCAAAATCTGGTCCAGCATCAAAACACTATCGTTATTCCAGACGATTTCGATATCGATAATGATATCATATATGATAGCAAAACCGGAATTCTTTTAAAATGAGCTGAAATGAAGTCATAATGAAAAATTGATAATGAAATCGTCATATTCAGAAGAAAAATGGAACTCAACTAGATTTTGCAACTATTTATATTTATTCCCGTCGTTCCAAGTTGGAGCATAGGGCCATTACAAATGTATTCCATTGAGATCTGTTACAAGCTAATAGTTTAATCTCATTCCAGGACTTCCTTGTGATTGTTATTTCGGAGTTCAACTGTCTTCTCCAAGTGTGGGCGGGTCTTCCTCTTCTTCTGGTGCCCTGTGGATTCCAGTCAATGGCTGAACGTGTTATGTCATCTGCTGGTTTACGTAATGTCTGACCTAGCCAATTCCACTTACGCCTCAATATTTCGGTGCGCAGAGGAACTTGATTGGTGGCCGTCCACAGGTCGTTATTGGACATCAGATTAGGCCAAAATATTTTTAAAATCCTCCTTAGGCACCTATTGGCAAAAACTTGAAGTGTGTTTATGTCCCGGGCAGCGGCATTCCATCCCAGGTAGAAAATTACAAAGGGGCCAGCACTGGCAAAGCACCGAAATGGGTGGTATGAGTGCTTGTTAACAGCGATTTCCCAACGCCCAAATGATAACACGGTGGTGCCAATGCTTTACCAAGCCCTGGGAAAGCACCCATAAACGTAAAAATTAAATCTTTGCCAACGCGCAAATAAAGTGCTTTCCTGACACCCAAATGATAACACCGATCTATTTATTGCTTCGCAAAGTATTAAGATAGCACCAAGAAACAAAAATCAAGTGTTTTCCCTACCACCAAATTATGAGCCCTCATCACTGAAGAATTTTAAATTACACTAAAAATAGACGATTCTTGGAGTTATTGTATTGTGGAGTCAAAAATTATTTAAATATTCACTCTTTTGGAGTTTTTTTTCAAAAACAAAATAATGTTATAGGAAAACAAGCGCTGGGAATTCATCCTTTTAAAGCGTTGGGAAGGCGTCCAAATTTAGTGCTTTGCCAGTACTTCTTTTTGTAAGACCGCGGTCTACTTGCGCTTTGCCAGTGCTTCTTTTTTGTTACCACACATAATTTCCACCTGGGATGTCTCGCATCCATACAAAAGAGTTGACTTCACGTTGGAGTCGAATAACCAAATTTTGGTTTTTATGGATATATGGGAAGCCTTCCATACAGGACGTAGTAGGCCGAAGGATCTTCTGGCACAATTAATACGGTTTTCAATATCCGCACTAGATCCTTCACTGCTATTGATGATGCTGCCGAGGTAGCAGAAGCTGCTAATAACTTCAAGCACGGTACCGTTCATCTGAAGGAACTGCCTGTTGTCGGTGTTCACACGTATGGATTTAGTCTTTGCTAAATTAATTTTTAACCCAACTTTCGCTGTCGCTGCTTCTAGGGGTCTTAATTTTTCAGACATGTTGTTAAACGTGTGTGCCATGAGGCAAATGTCATCGGCGTAATCTAAGTCACCTAACCGCTTGTATAGGCCCCATTGAATTCCGGTGGAGTATTCTGTTGCGGTCTTCATCACTATATCAAGAACAATGTTAAACAGTAGAGGTGACATAACGCATCCCTGCCGTACCCCGGTATTTACATTTATTCTACCGCCAAGATTATTCTCGTGGCGTACTCTACAAATAGAGCCATTGTATAGACTTCTAATAAGCGAAATAAGTTTTAGTGGGGTGCCCTTGCATTCAAGTGCCTTCCAGATGGTGTCATGAGCGAGGTTATCAAATGCTTTTCGAAGTCTATAAATACGAGATATAAGGGAGATCTCCACTCCACAGACTGTTCAACGATTACCCTTAGGGTGTTTACTTGGTCCACACAGGCTTTTCGTGGTCGAAAGCCAGATTGCTCCGGACGGAGTTCTGGTTCCAAGGCTGTTGTGAGTCGGCCTGTGATGATATGCGCTATCACTTTTTTCACCATACTCAGAAGTGTAATCCCCCTCCAATTAGTGCACTCCGACAAATTTCCTTTTTTTGTATTTTAACAATAATACCCTCTTTAAGCTGATCGGGGAGGCGCTCCGTTTCCCAAAATTCTTCTATTATCGGGAGGATTAATCGCGCAGTGACGTTGGGATCTGCTTTCTACATTTCTGGCGCGATGTTGTCGGTTTCCGGGGCTTTGTTGATTTTTAAGGCCTTGATAACGTTGGTAACTTCCATCATTGAAGGATTTTCAACTTTTATCAAAGATTTTGCAACTATAATTGTCTAATAAAAAAAGGAGTATAAACAGCCAAACGAAAAATTGCAAGTGTTTATAAATTTTATTTGTTTCTGAAAACTTTTTGAATTTTTGTAAATAATATTTTGAAGTATCCCTACGGGAAATTTTAACAAACTGTCACCGAAATGGCCCCTATATATGAAATAGACTGGTCACTTTTACATGGCGTTGTCATAGGAGGGGGAAAGCGACCCCTTGTGACATGTCACAAAATAAATCGTAGGATAGGTTACTGAACTCTCATAAAAAACAAAGTTCAGGGACCTGTCCTGGGATTTGCCTTGTGACATGTCACAAGGGGTCAATTTCCCCCTCCTATGACAACGCCATGTAAAAGTGACCAGTCTGTTCATATAAAGGGGCCAGTTCGGTGACAGTTTGTTAAAATTTCCCGTAGGGATACTTTATCATAAAACCTTATTGAAAACGATATTATAATCTTATTGGAATATGATATCCTTTTCGGATATTTAAGGTGATAGCGATTTCGCTATCGTATCGTTATTTGGTTTATTGGGAAGTAAACGAACAAGCTTATTAATATAAACGAACCGATTTGGTCAGTTAATTAATTAAAAATTAAAAATAAACGATGTTAAATGTTTTAATGAGCACATTCAGTAGACTTTAAAGAAATATATTGTCAGTATAAGTTGGTAATCTTATAATTGTTTCTAAAATTTTTGCACAATATGAAGTCTCTGTTCCAGTGTGTAACGGTTAAAAAAACCCGATGGCGAAAAAGGTCTTACATTTCTTAAAATAACTTTAGGCTACATTTTATGTCAGTTTTAATTTTAATGTATGAGCTAAGTATGACCTTTTTTAACAAAACTACTAAAAAATGATTAAAATTTAACTAAAAAAATATACACAATTTCTATATGTGGCTTGTACTGTTTTTGTTTACCATTGAATTGAATTGTTGAGTGTATACTAGGGTGCCTCCTTTTGCCACTTTTATTTCGGAGCAAGATCTAATAGCGGCTGAAAGTTGTGGACCCCCATAGGCATTACAGATCTAAAATTTTTTTAAATCGGTTGAGATATTCTGTTAGAATTTTTTCTTCAAAATTTCGGATTTTTTTTAAAATATGGTGAAAATTAAAAAATAATTTTTATATTATTTTTTAAATAAAATTCTAACACAATCCCTGGCAAATCAGGGATTTTTTCTAAAACCAGTGTTTTGTCAGTACTACCCAAAACAGAGCTTTGCCAATACTGTTTTTACTTAATTTTTTATTGTCAGTTTAAATGCAATTTCTTTGATATATTCTATTTTTTTGTACATAATTTATTCGTGTTTTTGGAAAAATATTGGTAGTATTCATAAATGCTTCTTCTTGTTACATTGTTGCTGTGTGACATTAGTTAAAATCAAACGGCGAGAAAATGTTATCGTGTTATTGCTGTTTTACTATGTATTTTGTAGACGTTAAAAAATTAAACCGTTAGCTGTCACTAATACCTACATGCAACCATGTTATCCTACTATCCAGTATACTGTGGTCGTATCTTCCTGTTATATAGTGTAAAACTTGTATTTATACAATTAGTCTTGAAACAGAGTTGCCTTTACAATTTCTGTGTATTAGTGACATCACACGGTGGGATTTCACATACATAGCATTCAGCAAATTGACTTCACGCTGTGTAGCTTTTGATACTGATGTGGCCGTATTCTAAATACCAGAAGAGCAACCCTACACTTAAAATAATACCTCAGCAATGTTGCCAGTTTTGACGATTTATCGTCATTTTGACGATTTTTACTATCGAAAATAGCCAAATGACGATTTGACGATTTTCCTCTTCAAAATGTTCAAAAATACGTTATTTTTCCATTATCTAAATCAATAAATCTGAAAATTTATTCAGGTAATTTATAAATATTTATCATAAAATTTTTATTAAAGTAGTCATTTTATAATCAAGTGGTTTTTATAGGAAAACTAACACAGAACCTGGTAATTATTTTTATTTAAAATAGTTTTTCCTAGATCTAGAATTTTTTAAATCGGTTGAGATATTGTGTTAGAATTTTTTCTTCAAAATTTCGGATTTTTTTAAAATATGGTTAAAATTAAAAAATAATATAAAAATTGTGCTTGTGAAATTAGTTACCTCTAAAAATTTATTTATATATATTCCTTCCTTTTGCTCCTGCAAATATTTGTGTTGAGTTTATTTGTAAATAGGTATCCAGATAAAAGATATTAAATTTCTAGGCTAATGTTAACCCGTTTTAGTCTGAGACTAAAAACGTTATTTTGGCATAATTCTCAAAACTCGATTTTAAATTTTTTAAAACTTTTATAAAACGAAACATAAAAAATTACTAATCTCTCTTCTTGATTTTGTTAAATACATATTAGAGAAGAAATGGAAAAATTAGAGGTATCCCAGCGGCCAATTTAGATGTGCAGTAGAGCACCCATGAAGTATATGGAATGTGCAAAAGTGTTATTTTTTCACCTCCCCACGTATTTTCCAGTTGATTGAGCGTAAAAAATAATATCCCCGCAAAAATTGGTCCTCTCGGATTAAAACAGGCCGGTCACCCGCGGCATTTAGTCCTAAAAATGGACTAAAATTAGTTCAAAGCTTCTTTGCGCTATAACTTTTAAAGTAAAAGTTTTACAGAAAAATACTATATGGGCATATCAAAGTTGCAAATTTAAGTTCAATGCCAGAAATAAGTCAAAACTTAAAATGTGTTTAAGCGTTAATTTCGCACTTATTCAGAATTGGCGCTCAAATGTCCCACAAGCCTGGATTTTAGGAGAAAACCATGTGAATCTTCCATTTTAGGTATAGAATGCGAACTTATGTAAAAGACTACAAGGAACATTTCTGTGGAACATTTTAATCCTCTAACTCTTCAACTTACGGATCTTTTTTGTCTCTTTTTAAAATGGGGCCAAAAAAACTCCCTTTAATTGAAAAGTTAGAGGATTAAATAATTCCACAAAAATGTACCTCGTAGTGTTTTACATAAGTTCGGTGAGCACATCCTATACCTAAAATGGAAGATTCACATGGTTTCCTAGTGCACATATGTAATAAATCTATAACTCAAATTCAGTTTTTGGTCTTTCTCTCATGGAATGGGCGAAATATTTAAAACAAGCTTATTTTGCTTTTAATCTAAGCAAAATTTCCTATTATACGATGAAGAGTTTACATATTTGCAGATCTCCAAAAGTAAATGAGAGGCATTCAAAGTTTGGTTTTTACACAAGTTTTTAAGTTTACCGCTTAAAACACCACTAACGGTCATGAGAGGGTTAAAAGTTTGTATAAGAAAATGTTTGCCATTTCATTGTGTAAACAACAGCTATGTTACTTAATCACCGGAAGGTTCTAGTCTTAGAGTTATAGATGGATAAATTCATGAACCTTTTTTAGAATAATTTTGAGGACATAAACCGCAGAAACCTAATTTTTGCACATATCTTATTTTTTACTCTCAACCTATCCGAAAATGTGCGAGGAGCTGGAAAAATAACAATAATAATATATGGGTGAACTTCTGTCTTAAGCGATAACACAGTACAACACTAAAAATGCATCGGGCTTGCAACATATGAATTCTGATAGATTTTAGGATGAATATCACGAATGTGAACACCAAATTCAAAAATTAGCTCTAGTTTTTGAAATATTTGCAAATTTAACTTTTAGCAAAAAGACAGTTTTTTTGTTAAAAAACAAAAAAATTTATTCTTTGTAATTTACTTGTAAAAATTGTATCATCTTTCTTGAATTTGAAAATAATTTAAACAGAAAGTGATATTAATTTATGATCTAGAGTCAAACTAAAGAACATTCATTTACTAAAATAAGAGATCAACCAAACATTCCCCTCATTCATTTCTTATTTATTCATATACTTGACTAAACCATGGATAATTTTTAATATGGTTTAAAAATGTAGACTTTGGGCTTTTAGAAATATATCAACTTATTTTGATTAGGTAAAGGATCTAGGACAGGGCTGGCAAAACTATGGCACACGAGCTGTTTTTGATTGGCACGCGGCGTTTTGTTGAATATTTTCAAAAAATTTAAATTATATTAGAAGACCAGCAAAAATTCAAATAAATGTTAAATTTCAGTACAAAAATGTTTGATTTTGCTCGATAACGGTGAAATTTTTCATAGAGATTGTACATCGCCTTTTAAAATGACTTAAAATCTGTATTAAAACTATGTTTTGTTTACAGAAATATGGTTAATTGCTCGCAAATTCGTTGTTAAGAAAATTTCCCTGCGAATTCTAAATTGAATTCTAGATTGAAAGGAGTTTAAATTTTTCGCTGAAAAAAAAACCTCATAATCGGATAATTAAAAAAGTGCCAGAAATTTGGACAAAAATTAAAACAAATTTTAATAAAATTGGATCTAAAATATGATGTTTTTTCACAAAGAAAATACATAGGTGCCAACTAAATCCCAAACATTGTGACCTCATTTTTTAGATGTTATATAATTTTTTCCCTTTGATGGCTATTTCATGAGAGTTATTTGTATCGCCGAAAAATATATAAATCCGTGATGAAATTTTTACAAGAGAAATTTTAAAAATTTTTGAAAAAAAAATACTTTCAAATGAAAAATAAACTTAAGGTGGCAGGCGAGAAACTTTTACGAAAAAATTTTTCCGTTTCTAGCACGCAGCGAAAAAAGTCTTGCCACCCGTGATCTAGGATAGAATTGCAATAAAAGTGAAAACTTCACTTATTTTCTTATTTTGCAAATCTAATAAAATCCCTTAATCGTATTTGCAAAATCTTTACATATGACATAAATTCATATTTCATTAAATTCTTTTTATCAAAAGAATCACAACTTCTGAATCAACATTTGCAGAAAATTCAATTTGAAATATACATTTTACATCTATTTTACTGCAAATAAACTTTATATGGAAATAAAGTACATTTTTGAACATGCATATTTTAAAATCGTTATTTTTTTCGAAATTTGCACTTCAGTTATCTAAAACTTTGTTGAAATGGATTAGAAAATATATGTTTTATATTTCTGAATGGTTTTATCTTGGTTTTATAATTTAAGATTTGTCACGACTCCTTAATTTTTAGATATTAAAAAAGTCAGTATTTTTCAGGTTTAGTCAATATTAACTTAAAATTAAGACTTTTATTCAATAGGGAAAAAAACTGCATAGAGAGAGCTTTCTAGATAAATTTTCAATGAATTTCTTTCACGCAATAATTCATTAACATTATGCGGACAATTCATTAAAATCATGCAGATAACTCACTGAATGTGTGATTGCAGACCCCTACGTACACCTAAGGGGCCTCGAGACGATTTTTGGATGGCCAGTTCCCTACTTGGGTCATCGATGATCTAACTACCCTACCGGTCCGTCAGTCCGGTATTCCTGCGCCAAGACAAAACAGGGGAAAAAGGAGCCCTAAAATGTCAAATTTACCGGTTCCTCTATCAATTGCAATACCCTGCCAACAAATCGAACAAAGAAACCACACACATTCTAACAACAGAAAACTAAAATCGAAAAAACCCCAGCATACGTGTAATAACATAGCCGTGTAGGCACTTGGGCAATTCCTGAAGCACTTTCGTCCCCTGCCAAAGGGACTCATCAGCAGGATTAACCTAATAGTTCCGTGGAACCCCTTTGAGACGCAATATAATATGCTCCCGAACATAACAAACCAAATCCTAAATCCGTCCCAAAAAACCATAAATCAAATCAATCCAAAAAACCCTACCCCATCCCTCCCAGTACCACGCCCGAGAATCAATAGCCGCTGGTCACAACACCCGCGGACTATAACACACGCTCGCGAAACCACACAATAAAATTCGAACAACATAAATATATGCCATCCATACCCCATATACAGATCCCCCAAAAAAACAACAAATTCAAAAACTCACCCCATCGATTCCATGCAGCACCCACAAATGACACCTTCCGCTTCCATGAAGACCATCACACACATTTCCAACAATTACACTCGCGACAAGAATAATAAAAATAAAAACACAATACCGAACACTTCAAATGAAATATCATTGTATTATTATTTTTGTAATTTTTACCATTTCTGGCAAAAGTCCGAAATATTGAGGTAACAATTTCAACAGAAGATCTCAACCGATTTTACATCTATTACATCTCGCTGCGAAAGAAAAGTGTCAAAACGAGGCACCCTAGTGTGTGAATACCATGCCTAGCAACCATCCCATCTACAAAGGTAAAACCATTTATTTGTTAAACCGGATTTTAAAGTAATTAAATAAAAATTTATGTTGAAATCATATGCATTAATTCAATACAAAAAGTAACAATTTGTATTACTTATGTATTGCATGTGTCCTTCAAGGAAATTTCCTTGACGTTTGATTGAACTTATAAAAGATTATAAAGAAAATTTAATTAAATTATGATTCCACTTTTAAAGGAATGTGGAACTGGCTTAAGAAATAGGTTAAAAAATATAATTTAATCAAATTTAAGTGATTTATCGTTGAAATTTCAATTTACATAAATTTGGCATCCTTGCTATAAAAAAGTAAAAAGTTGATTTAGAGTTAATAAAAGTCGAATATATTTATTTTTTTAATTGCATGTCATAAAAAACATTTAAAAGATACTTTAGACGCTTAACGATAATAAAATAAGATCGTACGTAAAGCACCCAATTTATTGATGTTTAACATATTTTTGTCAAATCGGGCACGCGCCTAATGCCACTTACGTGACTTTGTTTGGACGCTAAAGTTTTGTTCTAAAGATTAAAGTTTTCAATTCTTTATTTTCATTTTAAAAAATTAGTTAGTACAGCTATAACTCATTTCTATTATTCATTTGTTTTAATTTTCCGGAAACGGCCTGTCTTAAATTATTTTGTTGTCCATTATTATTTTGTTTGTCTAAATGTGTAATATTTATGGATTCCATTAAATATGTACCAATAATTCACTTTTAGAGCGTAAAATAACACACACACACACATTTAGTTAATAACTTCTTAATTACTAGCATAAACCAATTTCGAAAAAAAACTAACGCAATAAAATTTTGAAATTTTTGTGAATTTCTTGTGGCAATTTTAATAAAAACTAACAAAAATTAATAACTATTTTAAGTAATTGAAAGTTGTGTTCATAAATAACTAACAGTGTTGTTGCTTTTGGACATAATAACCGACAAAAAATATTAAATTTAAAAACCTTGTTAGTAATTGACACAATTTTCGTATCAAAAATTATATAGAATAACCAAACAATTTACATACAAGTACATTAGAGTGGATCGAAAATATAAACAAAAATTTAAATATTTTACCGTAGATTTTAGTTGATCTGAAGATTGTTACAATGAGTGTTATTTTTGTTTTAAGATCCAATATGACAAATTCCAAATATAATTCACAATTTATTTTACAACAAATAGAGAAAAAACTTATGTATGTAAACACATTTGGTGAAATTTTGAAGAGTCGACTTTAAAGTTCTATTACGAACATCATACACTGAACCAAAAGTAGTAAGTGAAATCAACATAAATATTTTGTTACTTTTTGATGAAAGAAATTGTTAAAACAATATCTTTTTTATTCAAATTGATGTTTTTTTTTTTTAAATCAACTGTTTTTTTTTAATGCACACACGTATTCTCAGTAGGGATACCGATCCCGAAATCCCGATCCCGAAAATCCCGGGATTTAGAAATCCCGAAATCCCGGGATTGATCTTGAAAAAATCCCGGGATTTCCGATTTCATTATTTGCCATATTTTATCTCTTTTTGTATTTTTTTTTATTGTTATATTCGACCTAAATCACATAAATGTAATATCTTATTAAATGTTATTAAAGAACTAATTTTTCCCATTCATAAATGAATGCTTCACTTGCCAAATCGAATAACTCCACTTTCTGAACTTTATAAAATTTAAATTTCAAACCCCTTTATTGACTAACTGTGAAATATTCAAAACAAATTTCTCTGATAAGAAATATTAACACTACTGAATTACAAAGTCTATAATTTAACGGGAATTTTAAAAAACAGTATATAATATTTTTTAATTTTTCTCACTAATACTCATTTATTTTTCTATATGGAGTTAATCGATTTGGCAATTGAATCATTCAAATAATAGATTACAGATTAAATAAATCTGAATAAAAACATTAATAATTTAAAAACTTTTATTCAGCTGTGAAACTTTTGAAAATCATAATTCAGGTTTATTTAATCTCTTAACGGACATGTTTTTATTTATTTTATTGATGATTTGCTAAAATCATAACTTCATGCAAAATAATTTTGCCGACTAAAAACAGCGAATTCTTGTTAAATTAGAAAAATCTAACAATCTGCCTTTCTGAAATGAGCAGAGGTATGTGCTTAATATTTTATGTTAGTTGATTAATAGTCACTAAATATTTCTGACGATTTCAGCAGAGTAGTTTGTATTTGCATTCAATTAATTTTAGCCAAATATAACTAAAAAGTTGCAGCGTTTTAGTAAAAACTTTTAGTTTTAAAGTTTCTTCAGAGGTAAATTGTAATTTGCAATTTGCTTAAATTTAACTCATAAGAATATTTTTAATCGCGGAACTTTTTTGCTTATTTTTAGTAGCTTTTTCTGCTATTTTTACATACTTATTTCTGTGAGTGTAGTTTCTGTTTAAAGCCAGATTCACAATGCTGTAGTACTCCACTCTGAGTGGATTTTGTTCCTTTCTTTTTTGAACTTACATATTTTTTATCTCTATTTTACACACTGCACTCTGCAGCGTGGAGTACTCCAGCATTGTGAATTCGGCTTAATTTACTACAAGAAATAATAAGTACATTTTAAATTATTTTAATATGTAGTATTTATTTCAGCTATTTATTTTTAAAATTAAAAATATGATGAAACAAAAAAATCCCGAAACCCCGAAAAATCCCGAAATTCCGAAAAATCCCGGGATCCCGATAAATCCCGGGATCCCGAAAAATCCCAGGATCCCGGGATTTTAATTTTCAAAATCCCGAATCCAGGGATTTGTAAAAACCAGTCCCGTTCGGCATCCCTAATTCTCAGCAAAAATACTTCACGAAGCAATTGTTGTTTTGACAAAATTTTGTCAAGTAGTTAACAAAATTGTATTTGTTCTAAAAAACGTTGTTAAGAAGTCAGTAAAGTTAATTTAATAAAATTGTTCTTCAATTTGAAAAAATGTATTAAACCTGTATAAAAAAATTTAGTGTGGTTAGTTTTGTCGCGTCATTCCTCGTGTGAGCATGCACTAGTTGGAAATATTATTAAATTAACAAATTAAATTTTGTGACTTGTGAATTGTTCAGTGAATATTTATTAATTTTAATTAATATAAATTAATGAAATTTATAGTTACGAGTATTGTGTGAATTGTCAAATTTAAATACTACAATTATATTTTTTATTTTTTGTCTTAAAATTATTTTATTTTATTGTGAAATAAACTATTTATTTCAATATAAATTGTATTTTAATTATTAAAAATACTAAATAAATTTAATGTTTTTGGACATGTGTTTTATGTGTCTTAAGAATTAAGTTTTGAGTCCGTTCATAAGTATTATTATTTCAATTTTATATTTCATTATTTTTATATTTTATCAAATTAATTAATGATAAAGCATAATAAATAATAAAATATAAATCTAAAAATATTAATGAATCGATAAAATATAAATTAATTGAACAAAACGCATTGAATAAAATATACTGGTAAAACAACAAAATACTTATTCCATTTGATGAAATATAACTGTTGGCGTAACTAATTTTTGTTAATACATTTGACGATATTTTGTCAAAATAACACCCCATCAAATAGTTAAACGTCAAAATGTAAATTTACTAAACAGTATGTTTAATTGACAGACAGGTTTTGTTGGTTGTATAGTGACCACTAGAGCGTACCACCTTACAGGCAAAAAAAAAGTGCGCCGTACACTCTCCAATATGAAGTATTTTTGCAAGGAGGTTTCAAAAAAATTTTTTATTTTTTTTTGCCGAACGTAGGGGTCGCCATTTTACATTTTTCGTTATATCTTTGGTATTTACAGTCGGATCTTAAAGTATGATACATCGATGTTTTTCTCTCGAGGAGACCAGTGTTTTGCTCTAAGGACATTTTGACCTCAAGTATCCCGTTCTAGTAGTTACCCACCAGATCTCAGTTGTTACCACCCTAATGTACGACCCTAGTGTCAGAAAATTAAAGCTCGCAAAAAATCATTAAACTTTTTCTAAGGAAGTTTTTCGCTAAACCCAGTAGAAATTTTTTTTATATATTGGTTGCCGAACGTAGGGTCGCCTTTTTAAATATTTTTTAATTGGATTTTTCCTTTATAGCAAAACACTGGTCTCCTCGAGGCAAAAAAATCGATATATCAAACTTTAAAATCCGATTTTAAATGCCGAAGCTATAACGAAAAATTGAAAAAGGCGACCCCTACGGTCGGCAAAAAAAAATTTTTTTTTTTGAAATCGCCAAAAATACATCATATTGGAGGGTGTATGGCGAACTTTTTTTTTGAGGTACGGTCTAGTGACCGCTATTTTTCATCGCTATTTTTGATTCAGTGCAGCAAATGAAAATTATAAATTTTATATCCATCGTCCTTTAGTTTAGCAATGAAATATATTTAATTTCAGCGAATTTAGAGAAAAATAAAATTGGTTTTTGATCCGTTTAACGATGTCCGTCCATCTGTCCATATGAATTTAAGATATTTTGATGAAATTTGGCACACCGACTTATATCGGACTAAGAATTTTAATTTTGCTTAAAATAGGTAAATTTTCAGACCTAGTCCCATATAAAGGACCCCTAAAATTGGTTATTATGCTGGTTTAAACGTTTCAGGTAGCAAATGTGAAGCTTTTTTAATGAAATTTGCCCGCGTAAAGGTAGATGTTGTAATGAAATTTCATACAGTGGTTCATATTGGCCCAAGGCCAAAGCCTTTGGATTTGGGATATAATCGGACCATCGTTGAACCTATCGCCCATATATGTGTTTCCGATTTTATTTTAAATACAGCTAACATTAGACAAAATCTAAATTTCTGACTGGTTTCATAATTTTTTTTTACCAATTTTAGGACAAATTTTGACAAAGTCCATTTCAATCCATTAAAGTTTCGGATTCAAACATTAGTTGGCCTTCAACCAATATGGTGCCACGCCCGACCTGAACTTTTCAACTCGTTTCTAATTAATTTTGTTCCATGAACCCAAATATCAATGCGATTTATATAAATTTCTACTTCGCCCACAATGTAGATGAATTAACGTACTCTTTTAACCCTTTAATGCTCTTTCTTCTGATTGCGATAATGGTTGAATTATATATTTGACTTTGAAAATCTACTATGAAACAAATATTAAAATTTTAATTTATCGCTTTATTTAGGCGATATTGCACAATAAGCGTTGAGAACGAATCAAGGAAATCCATAGTCAACAAATTTAGATTTTTGGTATAAATAACACTATCAGTAAAATAATATCAAATACCGATAATTGTTGATCTATTGTTGTTATTTCAGAAATTATGGTGATTTTCGTTTTTTGAAAATTACGAAATTTGGCACTAAAAATCAATAAATTTTGACGAAGTTAGTTTTTCTTCCTACTAACGCTGAGCGTATAATCTCTGTTTAATTTCAAAAATATCTGTGAGATAGTTTTTGAATTAGAGAGATATTCGTTAAGACGTATCTTGACATTATCCTGTGAGTACTGGAGCAAAAATTGTAACTAGTACTGGAGCAAAAATTACAACTATAGGCTCTAATCTAGATTTATTATCATCGATAATATATGCCAAATTGTGAATGTATTTTTGACGACTTTTCAAATATATTTTTCATTTTATAAAAAGTTAATTTTTTGAAATTTACGAAATTTCCACTTTACATCCTTCTCGCTAAAAAAAAACGTTCCTTATACAAAAAAAAAAGTTTTAAGGCAAAAAAGTAGGTAATTATGTTTTCTATGCATATAATGTAACTTCCCAGTCAGAAAAATACAAACGGGAAAGCGGTGGCAAAGCACTTTAACAGGTGGTACAAGTACTGGCAAAAAGTGGTTTCCCATTCCCAAAATGATAACCTCATTAGACAAAAGGACCGGCTGTTCAAAAAGCGCCGGAAAAGCACTGGAGGAACAAAATTTTTAAACGTTGGCAAAACGCTGGCAAAACCTCCACCAAATAGGTGGTCTCGAAATATATTTTCCAAAATAAAATTTAAAAAAGTTCATATGTATTTTTTTAGTCCTGCCGTGATTTGAACCCAGGCCGTCAGATTGGCAGACGATTGCTCTACCCACTGAGCTAACGAGACATATAATATTTGACGGCTAAACACATAAATGAGTGATAATAGCTGGACAACTACTGGCTGTGCCAAAATGCTAGTACTGGCAAATAATTTTTTGTAACTAGTATGCCAGTGTTGGGAGGGCAAAAAAAAGTTGCTCTTGAAGGAGCTTTCCCACAAACAAAAAAATTGATTTTATAAAACAAAAAAAATTTTAAATTAAAAAAAATCCAAAAAAAATTTTTTTGCTTGCAACCGGATTTGAACTCGAAAAATTCCGACTACAAACATTTTTTAACGAAGCGTCAGCATTTTTATAAAATCATTGGTTTTCCAGTGAATTGCTACCTACGCCTGGTAGCATTGGCTAGGTAGCACTGAATAACCACTGGTTGCAAATCTTGGCATATCACTCTAAGCCAATTCTTTGCCAGTGGTTTTTTTTTATAAACCACCGATATTTTTGTAAAACAAATACTGGTAAAACGCTTTTCGCAAGCGCTGGCAAAGCGTCCCAAATGAGTGTTCTGCCAGTCATTTATTTATAATACCGTGGTTACCCAGTGGTATGCCAGTGCTTGATTTTTTGTACCACTGGCGATTTCTGACTGGGTTGTTTAATAAAAAATTGTTATTTAGCCAAAAATTATTTAAGATCTGAAGACCACTTTTAAGCGGCCTTGGGCATTATAGGGTTAAAAGTTAGTATTTTATACAATTTGTTTTGTTCATATCACAACTTGTACGCACTTCTTCTTGATGAAATTCGGAATTTTTTTAGTTTCGGCCCACTCTAAAGTACATGCAACATCGAAATTCGTATATATATTTCGGATGTAAGATTTTATAGCTAAATTATAGTTAGGAAACCGGTAGATGACTTTGGAGTATTAAAAGACAAAAAGAAAAACATAACATGTTAACAAGTAAACATTATTTTGGTTAAAAAATATACAATTAACATTAACATGATACATATAATTTGTTTATTAGACATTAAAGAGACATAACATGACTGGATGCACTATGTCCAAACAAACTACATACAACTTCCTTGAGTAAATTTTTTTGGGTGTGTTAAAATAGTGTTTTATAATTTTAAAATTACGTTTTTTTATACGTAAAACAAATCAAGTGTCGAAATATAAAAACTGGAATTGAATTTATTCTTTTCTTCGTTTAAAACATTTAACAAATAAATTTACTTGATTTAAATATTTGATACTTTAACAATTTAATTGCAATTTACGAGTTTTTTTTTAACAAAATTTTGTATGAACTTTCTTGGAAAGCATCTAAACAGATATTTCGGTTAATGTAGACAAATAAATTCCCAAATCGAAGGTCTTTAAATAGATGTGCACAAAAAATTAAAAACCAGTTTCAACTGCGAAATTAATAATAGTAATTATATTTTAATTGATGTTGCATCTATCACGCAAATGTTACTATCAATTACCAAAAATTGTATGCGATTAATTGAAATAATTAAACAATTAAATATTTAACTAATTAAATTAAATATTTGTTTAAAAATAAAATTTATTTTAAACAAATCTTTACTTAGGTAGATTTAATTATCTTTTTGTGTGTTGTATGAAATCTACCAATTTATTACAGGCCAAAAAATGTTTAACCCTGAGACCAGAGTAGCTTTTCTAAAGGTTTCAGCTGAATCCAAATCTGGACTCAGAATTTCTCCATCACATCAGGTTTTTGAAATGTTTAACCCTGAGACTAGAGTAGCTTTTCTAAAGATTTCAGCTGAATCCAAATCTGGACTCAGAATTTCTCCATCACATCAGGTTTTGGAGATATCTTAACCTAAAGTTGAAAAAAAAGTATTTGGTATAATCGGGACGTTATAATATCGTAAGCTCTATTCATAAAATTAGTTATGTCATCTAAAAGTTTTACATATTAGCTGTGTTCGGGTACTCAACATTGGGATCCCGCGGGATCCCAATTTTACCAAAAAGCGTTTTCTTACTACACAATTGGGTAAATGAGAGCTGTCATGAGAGAGTAATATCCTTGTTCTTCTTGCACGAGAAAGCCCAGACTTTTTTTTCGTGTAAATTTGGGTAAATTGTTTTAATCAGCTGTTATATCATCAGTCGGGTGAAACTAGTTCAATTGAACTCTTCACTGATTTGAACCAAAGACCTAGTTCACAACTAATAGCTCTTTTAGTTCAATCGATCATTTCATTCATTCAGAAAATATGTTTATCATTTACAAAAATTAGTATAATAGTTGCAAAAGCCTATCGGTGATTTTACAACTCCATAAAATAACCGACAATTTTGTGAAGACGCTTGTTTAAATGTGTTAAAGAGTAAAATATGTAAATAAATCGAAGCTTTTGTTTAATATTTAAATCTTTTCCAAATTTAATAAACTATGTATTCCTTTTTGTAAATAGAAATGCCAAAAAAGGAAATTTTTATTAAATTTTTGATTTAAAAAGGGGTTTAACTAGAAAAGCTATCTAGATTTTTACAACAAATTGAACAAGAACTAGAAAGAGCGCTCACCAAAACGAACTATAATGCACAAATCTATTGACATTTGTTTTTCGGGCTTCAAATGTGGTTTTTCGCGTTCGTTTACTTTTGTGCATTTTTGTTATTTCGGGAGAGTATTTCTTGTTAACTCTCATTTTACCGAACTTTACCCAAAAAGTAAAGAAACAGAGCTATTGTCATGCAAACTCAGATTTATATCAGTTTGTGCCTATTTATATGTGACTCGTTGTGGCTGTCGATAAAGGGTCTTCATTTTTTTGAAATTTTCAAACTAAAATTTTAATTATTATTATTGAAAAATGTCAATTACATTTACAGTTACATGTAATTCTGTAATTGCATGTGTAATTAATTGGTGTAAACAATAGCAATATCTGTCCAATAAAAGCTGAAGGTCAATATAGCATCTATGATCTTTTTGAAGGAAAGAAATAAAAAATGTAAAGTTATTTCGTTTGGATATTTTAAGGTTAACGGTATTTTAAATTATTTCTTTGGGATATTTTCGAGTTAACGGTATTTTAAATTATTTTCTCAGGGTATTTTAAGGTTAGCGGTATTTTAAGGTATTTCGAAATGATATTTTAAGATTGGTGGTAGTTATTTGAATGTTACCTAGTCTCTTGACATGCAATAAAATGATAGCAAGCAATTGTCAAAATGATTTCATCTCAAGTGAAGACACTAAATTTCAATTTTATTGCAATATCATGATATCGCTGACATGCAAGCGGCTCTTGCAATGATGCCTGCCATGAAATGTCACTTTTCGTTTTAATTTTTTATTATTTGTAGATAAAAATTAATGTTTGATAAAAGTTTGTGTTTTTCGAAGAAAAATCTATGATATTTCTTATCTATGAAATGGTCAAGTATTCTCTACCACATTGCAATTGATATCATTTTGACGTTTCACTGAAATGGTTTTGACATTTCATATCATGTAATTTATTGCATTTGAAGACACAGGGTTAGGCTTAGTGGGTTATTTTGTAAAACGCAACGCCTTGTATTGCGTTGATTTGTGTGTAAATTTATATGAAAAAATATGGAAAAATTACCGAGTTAGTGTTTGCCAACCATGCATCTTCATTAATAACCATCTTTGCAAAAGAGTCTGCCGCTAAAAGAGTAATTTCATTTTTGATATTGAATTAGAGACAGAAACTTGGTAAAAATGGGGGTTCCGAAGTAAAGTTGTCAAACCCGGTTTCCGAATTATTCGATAAACCGGGTTTTTTCTATATTTCCGGGTTTTTTAAACCGGTTTTTGAAAAATGACGGTTTTCGATTTATTCGAGAAACCGATTTTTTCGTGTCGAATAATTCGACATTTTCGAATATTTATAAGTGAAAATTTCTAATAAGTTATCTTCATTTTTTCAATATTTATGCAAAATATTTAAGTGCCTATGCATAATAATTTGAAAAACCTTATAACACATTTATAAAATGAATTTTGTATGGAAAATTTGTATTATAAGTCACTTAAAAATTTTCAAAGTGATTATGCATATGACCCTTAATGTTTGATTCCCTCCTTTAGGTAGGGCTTATTCACGTTGTCGTTGCTATAAACTATTATCAAAATAGTTTATTTTTTCGAAACAAAAATATTGAAATTCTTTCAAGAGGCTATTTTTTTTTGCAGAATTCTACATTTTCTCTCTATCCTAAAAACGTCCTATTTTTTTTTGACAATAAGTTAAGTAGAAAAGATCTAAAAGTTTGTCCTAAAATGCATATAAGCTCTATTTTTCTATTTTCTCAATAAATAAAAGGAGTTTTTTCTTATTTTTGAGGTAAAAAATTGTAAAAAAATTTTTAAAAGTCACAAATGCTTTCACATTAGCTCTGTTTCTTTATTTTTTGGGTAAAGTTCGGTAAAATGAGAGTTAACAAGAAATACTCTCCCGAAATAACAAAAATGCACAAAAGTAAACGAACGCGAAAAACCACATTTGAAGCCCGAAAAACAAATGTCAATAGATTTGTGCATTATAGTTCGTTTTGGTGAGCACTCTTTCTAGTTCTTGTTCAATTTGTTGTAAAAATCTAGATAGCTTTTCTAGTTAAACCCCTTTTTAAATCAAAAATTTAATAAAAATTTCCTTTTTAGGCAATTCTATTTACAAAAAGGAATACATAGTTTATTAAATTTGGAAAAGATTTAAATATTAAACAAAAGCTTCGATTTATTTACATATTTAACTCTTTAACACATTTAAACAAGCGTCTTCACAAAATTGTCGGTTATTTTATGGAGTTGTAAAATCACCGATAGGCTTTTGCAACTATTATACTAATTTTTGTAAATGATAAACATATTTTCTGAATGAATAAAATGATCGATTGAATTAAAAGAGCTATTAGTTGTGAACTAGGTCTTTGGTTCAAATCAGTGAAGAGTTCAATTCCCAAGTAAAAAAAATTGATATGGAGCCATATGAAGTTATATTTAATTATATATAATCTTTTATGTAATTAGATATAATTATATCCGAAAAATGAGAACGTCTTATTGTATCATATTGTATCGAATTGTATACAATTGTATACAATTTGGTACAATTTGATACAATTTTATGCAATTCGATACAATTGTATCCGAATTTTGTCCTCATCCAATTACATCAAATTATATCTTTTTGTATAAAGTTATATAAAATGTTATAAAAGTGGACATAGTTTGATACAATTATATCTAAATATTAACCTTATACTTTTTATCATATTATATAGGACCATATCTAACAATATACAAAAATTATTTTTTTAAATAAAAAAAAAAGTTCAATTACTTGTAATTGTAATTGTTCTTTTCTGAATTGCAATTACAATTAATTGTAGTTGAGTTTTTTTTCAATTACAATTACATGTAATTGAGTAATTGCATGTGTAATTAATTACAAAATGTAATAGCAAATTGAAAGAAAATAACTCAATTAGGCTAACATCAACGAAATTCTAACAATGCTATTTTTATCTTCTGCTATTACTGTTTTTGCTGTTATTTTGTTTTAGTTTTTGCTGCTTCCTATGGAATTCAACTCTGATCGACAACTTATAAAGCACAGAGAACGACAACGAAAATATTTCCTAGATAGTAGTTCGCGATTTAAGCTGTTAAACGAACTGTTCTAGAAAAAGTGGAAGTCATGGATGTTTTATATTTAGCCCTTCTTTCAGAATATATTAAGTAGATTTTGTCATTTGTACAACCAAAGATGAACTTTGTCGGACGGTGTTTTAATAGAAATCAAGTTTTTCAAGTACAACATATGTCGGATTTATTTATTTTCTATTGAGCGGGAATTCCCGGGATCCCGGGAAATTCAGAAAAAAATCCCGCTGTCCCGGGAAAAGAAAAACCCTATATACAACCAAGATATAATAGCTCTGTTCCACGTACGTTACCGCGGGTACCCGCGGGAACCCAATCTTACCAAAAAGCGTTTCTATTGTTAAAAATTGGGTAAATGAGAGCGTTGATGAGAGAATAATTTGTTTATCTTTTTACCAGAAGTTACCCGTACTTTTTTTGCGGGTAAAATGGTAAAACTGTCAAATCACTAGTTGTTTGTAAATCAGCTGTTTTAAATTTGTAAAAATAATTTAAATATTAACAAAACTTGTAAACAATAATTAATATCGTTAACAAATACCACGTTCTAACATTTTTTCTTTATTCCCTTCGATATTTTATTCTTAATAATAGCTTTTGTTTATATGAATAACTTTGACTTTAATTTTTGGGCTTGAAATGTGGTTTTGTGCGTTCCAGGTATTGTGAGCAATTTTACCATTTTTTGAGATAATTTTTTGTTTACTCTCATTTTACCAGACTTTACCCACAATTACGTGGAACAAACCTAATATAAAAAATCAGTCAAGTGTAAGTTATAGAATAGAGAATTTCGTATTAGAGCTTCAGTGTTGTTAATGTTATGGGTGCGTAAGCCATTTTTGACTCATGCTCCTAAACAAAAACAAATTACTCACGCACGAGCATTTTGTTTCTTACTCAGCACACATGAGTATATTAAAAACTTACAATCAGAAAATTCTCACGCAAAACAGTAAAAATTACTAAAAACATATGATGAAAAAAATAAACTCACACACGAATCATGCACCGATTATTCTTACTCACGCTCACGCACGAATCACTTAAGTATAGTAATTATTTCTCACGATCACGTGTGAATAACGTGACTCACGAACATTTCGTGTCACGCGCCAATCCCTAGTAATTACTAAATCTCAAACTAGTTCAAAATCATTGATAACATGGAACCAAATATAATATAATACGGTTTTATATGGACCTTATATATTTTTATATAAAATCACTTTGAAAAAATTGCCTATGTGGGATGATATATAATTATAGATGATTTTATAAAGAACGTTATAAGTTATATATGGGTTCATATTCGTCAATATATAATCATAACTAACACAAATTATAAAATATTTTTTATATGGATCCACATAGTTTTATATTATTATGTATAGTATCATACTAAATTATATATAAACGTATATGTAATTATATCTTTTATATGTAACTTTATGTACTTACATATAGCACATACATATATATGTAGGCCAGTATGTAATAATATAAAATCACATATGTCTCCATATTAAAACCTTTGAGGAAAAAATATCTAATATATGACTATATAAAAGTATAAATGCTTGAATTTAAAAGCATATGTGGCCATATGTAACTATAAGTTACTATATGCAATTAGATAAAATAATATGTGATTATATCAAAACTTTTTTACTCGGGTTGAACTAGTTGCACCAAACTGATGATATAACAGCTGATTAAAACAATTTACCCAAATTTACACGAAAAAACAGTCTGGGCTTTCTCGTCCAAGAAGAACAAGAATATTACTCTCTCATGACAGCTTTCATTTACCCAATTGTGTAGTAAGAAAACGCTTTTTGGTAAAATTGGGATCCCGCTGGATCCCAATGTTGAGTACCCGAACACAGCTATTAATTGGAAAACTACAATATTGGTAACGCCAAAGTTATTTTTTGTGACATTTTCAAATCGTCCTGTCTATTAAATTAATGCGAAAAAAAACTTCTACCGCAATTCCAGAGGAAGTGAAAAATCATTCTTTTTAATGGAAGTTAATAGCTTTTTTCGCAAAAATTACGAATTAGATCTGTCCGAAAGTGTTTTTATTTAAGCCCGATATTTTGTTCATTTTGTCAGCGAAAAAAAGCTGACAAAATCCATATAAAAAAAATGATTTTTCACTTGCGTGGAATTGTTGCGGAATTGCGGTGGAATTTTTTTCGCATCAATTTCATAGACAGGACCATTTGAAAATGTAGCAAAAAAGTGACATTTTTATAAAACATAAAAAATTTGTGCATTTTAATGTTTTTATTATCGTTTTTGAGCTCCACACATAGAGCGAAATTTTTTCTCTCTTTTAAACAAAATACTGGGCTTTAGAAACAAAAAAAAGCACAAACAGCGCCTTTAGAGTTTTAAAGGTGCATTCGTACTAATGGAATAATTTACGCTGCGAATCTTTCAAGAAAGGAAAAAAATAGAAAGTTTTAAGATTTTTAGCAATTCTTTCCTAGTTTTATAAGAAAATTTGTATATATAGCAATACAAAATGATTATTTACAAAAACCGAAAAAACCGGTTATTCGAACCGGTTTTGAATTAAAAAAACCGAAAACCGGTTTTTTAAAAAGGCGGTTTTTAGAAGTATTCGAAACCCGGTTTTTCAAATAGGTCGAATACTTGACAACTCTATTCAGAAGTGAAGAAGTAACCCAGTTAAAAGGATTTTTGGGAATTCCTAATGGGTACCGAAAAGGTACTTTTTTGAATTTTGGACGGGAACATGTTAAAAATGGAGGTACAAAAGCAAAAAAGTGCCCTCTTTAAGGCCCTGCCCAAATCGGTGGAGCTAAGTAGTTGAAATTTTATATGGAGGTTCCTCCTCTGTAGCAGACATTCGCTGAAGCGGGATATTTTTAAATTCCCAGGAGTTTCGGCCTGCTCAAACTTCTAAGAACAGCTTCTTCTTCGGTATGAAGGTTCCTCGTCGAGCGTAGACGAAGATAGAATTTTTTAGAATTTTGGGCAAGAACATGGGAAAACTGATCCAGTTGACGAGCTGCTCAAACCTCTTTAGCCAGAAACATGAAATTTAAGGAACGAATTGGAACACTAAAATTGAGAAACGGGTGTAATTGAAAAACTAGAAAGGTGTAACGAAATGGAATGAAACTAAGTAACGAGTTGAATTGAAACACGGGACATGTGGTACGAAATGGAATGGAACGGGGAATGAGCGGAATTAAATTAGTAAAAATAGGGAGCAGAATAGAATTAAGCATGACCGAATTTCAGTGATATTTATCGATTTTAACATATTTTTTTACTAAAGCGATTTTTCACAATTTTTTAGGGTTTTTCGATAAGAAATTTAAAATTATTGTCATTGATCAAACAAATTCTTAAATTATTATCATTAAATTAAAACATGATAATGAAAATAATTTCATTACAATTGATTACACAGTACAACAGCCAATCTGGGGGGTGAGAAATTCCAAGTCAGGGTGATGGTACTAGGTCAGTATAGTAAAACCCTCAAAGGGTTGGGCGTTCGTATGTGTCATTTTTTTTATGACCTTTTAAATTTTTTCCTTATCTTGATGTTTTTTCGCTTAGTTGTAACATTTTGGCAAAAACGTAGTTTAACATAACTCGAGAACCACTTGTCCGATTTTGATGAAACAAATTTAGAAAAATTTAGAATTACAATTTCTTTAATCCGTTCATATAACGTTTTTCTTTATAATCAACAGTTTTGCCGGTAAAAATAAATTTGTGGAGAAAAAAAAATATTTTTTTGCCTAAAAATTAAAAATTTTTTTTTTTAAATTCATAAAAAATCCAAAACGGAAAAAAGGATCAAGTGTTATTAATTTCATGTAAAGTCACATAACCTATAAACAAAATTTAACGCGTTCTGCTTTTATTTACAATTAAGTGAAGGTATCCCATTTTGACAAGAATATTGATATTTGTTTTTATTCAAAAAAGTGTCATTTATCGCCTTTTTCATAAATTTTCCCCAATAACTCCAGACTTCTGGCCATAAACTACTAAAAAAATTAAGTAAACATTTTTATAATTTTTTATTTTTATTTTATTTATTTATTTTAATAAATATTGCCTAGACTTTTTCGATGGTGGTTGTTCGGGACTAGTGGCATCGCATTCATCGCATTCATCGCTATCATCAGTTTCTGAACCACACATAATGTCAATGTGTGACTCCACTGTTGGCCCTTCTGCATCTCCTGAAAATTCTTTATCATCAAGATCATCCTTGTCTTGCCACACTAACTTACTCCACCAGCAAATTTCCGCAATTATTGCACTCGGCGACTTTTTGCCTCTATATCTGTAAGTTTTTGTTTTATTAAAATGAGTTTGAAAAAATAAAAAATCAGTATTACCTCATTTCAAATGGCATAGCAACTTGATGATAGCGTTTACCTTGTTCATCAGATTCGGTAGCCAATTGTTTGCTGAAGTAGTCCAGATGATGATGTAAATAATGTATTTTCAAGGACATGTGGACACCAATTTCCGAGAATGCTCTTAACATCCTTGCGACAGAAACATCGTAGTTGTTAGAACGATGCTTTCCCAACAAGCCTTCTATTACTTCTTTGATTGCCTGCCATGCATTCAATTCAGCGTCAATCAAAATATTGTTGAATGCGTCACTTTTAATCAGCTTTCGTATATCTGGACCATTTAGTACGCCTGATTGGAAAAAATTAATTTGTTAAGATGGAAAATCATGGGAAATGAATGTGATATTATAACTTACCTTCTTTAATTTTACTTTCGCTGAGTCTCGGGTAAATTAGTTTCAAACACAAGAAAACTTCATCTCTTTTGGCGACAGTTTTGATAAAATTCTTAACAATTCCAAGTTTAATATGCAGTGGAGGCAGCAATATCTTCTCCTTCGGCACTAGAGGCTCACGAATAATATTGGCCGTTTGTAACCTGCTGTGCTCTCTGAGTTTCCATCCGTGGCATGCATATTGGTCACCGGAAAATCGTGTGTCCCAATCGCACAAAAAGCACATATATTTTATATAGCCGCTTTGAAGACCTGCTACAACTTTTAAATCGCAGCATATGCGCCACATATGTTTGGCGTAGTTAACCATTTTTAAAATATTTTCCAGTGCATCATATGTTTCTTTCGTTTCTGTACTGTAGGCGATTGGAACTGAAGGTTTTTTATTGGTCTTATGCAGTAAAACCGCCTTCAAGCTGAGTTTTGAACTGTCAATAAATAATCTCCAGTCATCTGCTTCATATTTTATTTCCATTGCGTCCATCAATTTTCCTACATCCGGGCAATATGCAGAAGTTTTTTCATCATTCACAAGGAATAAACTTTGGAGTGTTGCCTGACGACTTCGATAAGCTGTGACTTTCACACCGGGTGCCAACAAATTGTTTGATTTCAAAATGGAAGCCAGCTCTTCCGATTTATGCTGTGTTAATTCCAACTTGGCAACAATTGAATCAAGCTTATTTTGATTTATTAAAATTGGCTCATTGGATACTGATGGCTCATATGGGGAATCATCACATGCATGATATGTCGGAGCAGTCGTAGAAGAGAAAATATCTGGGCTAGAAGCTTTTGGCACAGGAATGTGGTCCGAATGAGGCAATGGTGTTGCGGCACTTGCAACACCAACGTAATTATCCTTTTTGCGGCTCCTTTATTCGCACATGCATAGCAATTCAATGGATTGTGACCTTCGCCAGGATTAGTCCAAGTCATTGGGATACCGAATGGCATACTTTCACGTCTTCTATTTTTCCATTAGACGGTTGTAGCAGCTTTTACACACTATATTTGGTACCCAATTTTCGTTCACTATAACATTTTGGTTGAAGTACATCTCGTATGTTTGAACAAAATCAGTACTGAAATTTCCCCTTTTTTTATGTGTTGAGACATATTGACCACAGCAATAGCAAAAGCTATTTATATCTGGCTTGCACAGTTCCATATTCTGTTCTCTTTTGTTCACTTTTAAAAAACTGGAGAAAAATCACTTTTACTGTTCGCGTTCGTCGGCACTTGTTGAATGACAAAAATCACAGAACCAGTGTGAGAAAGAGAAGAAGTATAATGACAATGCATGTTTTATGTGAACATTACAGAACCAGTGTTGCCACATCAATATTTCTCTTTTAGTACAGTAGAAAAATATGAGAGAGTTCGGCTTGTGAGTGTCAATGTTTTCTCCAAATAATGTTGTGCATATCTGGAGCAAATTTTTGAAATTCATACATTTACCTAATTGTGAATAAATGAGAAACGCGTGCATCGATTTTCATGATCTATGCCTTTTTTTGCTCATGAGTTATGTGACTTTACGCGAAAGTAATTAGTTTTGACACTTTTTTCCATTTTGGATTTTTTATGAATTTAATAAAATATTTAAATTTTTAGGCAAAAAATACTTTTTTCCCTTCATACATTCATTTTTAACTTCGAAAGTGTTGCACATATAGGAAAACGTTATATGAACGGATTAAAGAAATTGTAATTCTAAATTTTTCTAAATTTGTTTCATCAAAATCGGACAAGTGGTTCTCGAGTTATGTTAAACTACGTTTTTGCCAAAATGTTATAACTAAGCGAAAAAACATCAAGGAAAAAATTTAAAAGGTCATAAAAAAAAATGACACATACGAACGCCAAACCCTTTGAGGGTTTTACTATACTGACCTAGTACCATCACCCTGACTTGGAATTTCTCACCCCCCAGACAATAATCCCAAAAATGTTCCATTATGGAAAACACTTAGGGAAATTTTTTAAAATTTTTTCTAATAAATATATTTTCGACCTAAAAAAATAATATCAGGAAGTTTCATCAATATCCGCTCAGGAATATCTGTTATATTAAATATGTTTAAAAAAAATTAAAATCTTCTAAAATTTGACCTTTGACCTTACACAGCGGCAATTTAATGTATTTCTATTTTGCCCTAATTTTCAGGATTGAATTATTTAATATTGTGTTGTTATATTCATGTGGAATAAAATGAAGAACAAAAAAAAACAAAAAGCCTAAAAGCTAAATAAGTGCCAAAAATCGATGTTTTCTCGGAATCCGCTGAAATAAGAAATCTGCCCTAGCCAAATAAAAAATGGAATTCCTACAATTTTGTAGTTTTTAATCTCTAATATGTTCTTAATAAAATCTTAAACTCCAATCGTTGATTTTTTAAAATTTCTTTAAGAAAAATTTTTAAAAATTTCAAATTGTAGGTTTGAAAATAGTGTTTAAAAATTCTGACCTTACAGAATAAAAAAAAATACTTCTTATCTGAGTTTCTTAGAACTTTTAGAATTAGAAAAAGCTTCTGTTTTAGATTAGCTCAATAAATTTTAAAATTTGGACCCAAATTTTAGTTGCCGGGGGAAATTGTAATAACTCCGCTGTTTTTCTACCAATTTAAGTTTTTATTGAAGAGAATTTAAAATATTACTCTTTTTGAGAAAATGAACAAAAAGTCATATTTTTCCCTTGTAATCCGTGTTCCAAACATCAGGGCCGATGCGGCACGTCTTCCCGATATCCGATTAACCTAAGTTTTAGGGGGGAGCGTAGTTTTAAACTTAAATAGATATTTCCAGGGGTAGAGCACTCTAGTAAGACATTCACTAAGGATATTTGGATTTTTTTTTGATAACCTTTGGAAAGCTTTTAATTCAACACTCACCATATTTTGTCGTTAAAAACAACCTAAAATACATATTAAATTAATTGCAAACACAATTAAAAAAAGGACTTCTGATTTTTCATTATATTTAAACCGTATTGCTATTTATTGTATTATACATTGTTTAAACAATCCATAAAAGAAATAAAAATAATTGAAAAGTCTGTTAAAACAATCATCAAATTTTAGCTGACAAAACGTAAAAAAAAACGATTTTGTCGTCTGTTTTTTCATATTTGAAAGTTTTTTTCATCAAAGGAATTAAATATGCTAAAAATCACAAACGTATTTAACAAATTGTGAAAAATAATCCGCTGCAGGCATGTCCCTATCCGGATTTCATTCTTGCCTAAGGAAATCGTCAGGGGACGACGTTTTTAGAATTTCTGGAAATATTTATTAAGTTAAATTACAAACTCAATGAGATTTTTTTGTTCTCGTCTAGGAGCGTTATTAAACATTTAAAATATCAAAGAAAAAACAAAAACAACAACAGAAAATTTTTTTTTTTGTTTGTTTGTATTTTTAAAACACTACACCATACACAACCCACACGTTCATATTTTTATTGGCTATGCTTGTGTGTATGAGTAAAGAATTTCTTGTATTTTGAATTGAAATAATTTTGTATATAAACAAACTTTTTTAACAAAAAAGAAAATCGAAAATATTTGAATTTTTTGTTTTAAAATAGAAAACAACGAAATTATTTAAATTATTTTTTCTAAAAAAAGAAAATTTGACTGAAAATAACAACTCCTATAGACGATACATATTTTTTTGTAAATTGTTTTTTATTGATTGATAAAAAAGCTAAACAATATGTTTCAATGTATTTTAATTGATTCTGCAATTAAAAGCAAACTTTACCTATTACTTTTCAAATAAACCTCAATAGATTATGGAAAATATATTGTGAGTAGGGAATGCATCCCGGGATTTCCCGTCCAGGGATTCCAGGGAAATTAGGCATTTTTATTCCCGGGAATTTGGATCGGGAATCCCGGGATTTCAAAAAATGCAGTTTAAAATAATAAAGTCAATTATTTCAAATTTACTTATGCAAAATTTTCCAACGTTTTGAAAATAGTAAAAATCTTACATTAGGCTTGCTAATTTACTTACAAAATTGTAGTAAAAGTAGTAAGATTTTCGAGTAAACGAACACACCAATTAATTTGTGTACTTGATCGAACTTTTTAAGTTCCTTTTTGTTTTTTTAAGGAACTTAAAAAATATATTTCTTTAAGAAAACCACTCAACACAATAGTGTTAGTATAAAAATTTTTGAATCGCACTTATTCTGTACAGAATTAAACGCACATTGGTCCACTGATTTTTTAAAATTTTCAAGTTAGAATTTTTTTCCCATCATTTTTAAAATTTGTTCCAATTTTCTAAAATTATTTTCTATGTTAATTTTTTTATTTATTTTTTTTTTACGGACAAGTGTTTTAGTCTAAAAATTAGTTTTAGTTTATTCAGTTTTTAAAAATACATATATATTTAGACTTATATAATTTCTAATATAAAATTGATTCTTTCCCACTACGAAAATTCCATGAAAAACCACCTGAACTTTTTCACGATCATAAAAATTTGAGGTCTTTAAGACATTTTATTAATAAAAATTTTTAAAATACTATAAAATATGTAATATAATAAGTGCGGGATTTTGCATTCCCTAATTGTGAGTAAAATATCTGAAATTTAACATTAAAACATATTCTACAAAAAGCTTAAACAAATTTGTTAAAAGAGAAAAATGCTTTAAAAAAGAACACAGTTTTCTTCTAAATTTATTTCGGGATTTAAAACTACGGGTAACGAAGTATCGATATTTCAAGCTAGTTTCTATTAACGATGGATAATCTTGATTGTATGAATTTAAATACGTTCTTTATATATGTTAGATATAGTAGATTTTTTTTAAAATTAAAATTCATAATTTAAAATAGTTTAAAAGAATAAATCCTTTTATAGTTCTGACATGAATATTTATATGTGTAGTGTTAGCAGGTATATCTTTAGGCTAATGCAACAACACTTTAGAATATAATACGATATGCAAAATACAATTTATGCATCTGATACGGTACACAGAGAATATGTTTTATAATATTTTAGCCAATGAAATTTTCATTAAATTAATAATATATGAATACATATTTTACAAGTAGAATGAAACATTTCTTAATATTTTTGAAAAACTTAAAATTGTCTATGAAAGAATGTTTTTTGTTTAATTTAATGAAAAGTTTCATTGGCTGAACTTCAACCAAATGTTATCGAGTCGCTCAGTGCATGTTGTTTTTTTTTGTTTTTTTTTTGGATTAGTCAACAAATATTATGCATGTAAAATATTTAAATGTTTGGTTGGTGTAAATTTACAATTTGCTGCCACTACAATAACATACAGATACTACTACTCAGTGTTGCCATTTCAGTGCTTTTCGGGTATTTTTTGGTGCTTTTTCCTTTCCATACCCGGTGATTTTTTACAAATACCGGTTTAAAAAAAGCGGGTATTTACAGTGCTTTTTTCACGACATTGATAGCCTCGGGAGCAAGGGCGTTATCTTGTAACATTATGATATACGATTTAATTCATTTATGTTAAGTATGACACTGTAGTAGCCTAGCTTTACATTTTTAAGACAATACGTTATAATCTTAAAATTTAGCTCTATATTTTTTTTTATTATATTATACACTTAATGTTTGAAAAAAAAGGCTCAATAAATTTAATTAAAAAAAAAAAAAAAAATTAATTAATTACAGTGCTTTTTCAGATTTCTGGCAGTGCTTTTAGTGCTTTTTGTACAGTTTATATTTTTGGTATTTGTTCTCGTTTTTTTCAATTTTTATTCAATTTTCTGTCAAAGTTGAAAAAATTATACGAACTATACAAAAAATACATTTTTTCACAATATTTGTAGTACAATTTTAAATAGCAACTTCGTTATATTTAAACTTGAAAATTTTGAAATATTAATTTGGTGCATTTTTACCCCTTTTTGGTTATTTTTTGAACCCTTTTTACACAATTTTACAAAGCTAAAATGTGTTTTTAAATTCTTGACTTAAATTTTTCAAAAAATTAATATCGTGCTTTTTTACCCCATTTTTGGTAAATTTTTACCCTTTTTACCCGTTTTCACAATGCTCACGGTGTTTTCCTGCCTTCAAGAGTTGGCAACACTGCTACTACTGCTTGCTGTATGGCTGCTTACAGCATGTATGCGTTTTTTAAGTGTGCGAAGGATGGTTTGATATCTATTTTGAGCATTAAGGTGCAATTTATTTTGCGGGCATTATGGTAATTGGTTTTAAACAACAAAAATTGAATAAGAGGAGTTTACCAATTTTTACATTGTACATAGTAGATATAAGAGAATTGCCCGCGTGTATTATCTATTGCCGACTGCTGTTTTAAAGCAACCCAGTTAGAAATTACCGATGTTACATAAAATATTGTACTGGTAGAGCAGTAAGGAATTAATTCACTTTTTATCCGTTCGATTTAGAAATCTTGAACGCGTTCACCAACGAATTAATTTATTTTTTTTAATAAAAAAAAACTATAGCAATATAATTAATTCTTTTAATTTGTGTGTTTGTTGAAGGCATTCAGTTGAAAGAATTCAGTGAATTATCTAAAAAAAATTCTTTTTATTCTAAAGATTTTTCGCGCTACCGAAGAATATTTTGAAAATAAATGTCACCTTATTCTATGAACATGTGTTTTATGTATTATGGGTGGTTGATTTTTGTTTTGTTTTACCAAGTTCTAACTGAACTTTAAGTGTAAATGTAATTGGTGTTAACGTAGGTCAACATGTTGTTTAATTCAAATAAGTATGTTGGCTTAAATGAGGTTGTTGTATGCATTTTGTTGTTCGTTGCAAGAAGAAAAATGAATGAAAAAACTTTGAAATCTAGGTTTTAACATACTTTAGTTTTAAACTATTTATAAATGACCAAGAATTTTGTTGTTTTGTTTTTTTTTTAAATAAAAATAACAACTAATTTAAGTTTATGTCGTAGATGATGACAAATTGAACAATTTCAATGTCATAAGAAGTAATTTCGTATTTAAATATTTTTGAAAATAATGAGTAAACTAACGATAACTGACATGTAATTTCAATTCTTAATGAAATTTGAGTAACAGACAGAAATTATTTTTAAAAAATACTTAACACAAAGAAACACTTATTTTGAAGTGAAAACACAGTGAACTTAATGGAATTCAGTAATGAAGTTCTTGAATTTCATAAAAATTTTTTGAAAATTAAAAAAATTAAGGCAATGGTGTAGTCGCCACAGTATGGCAAGCGGGGCAATTATTAAAATTAACAAATATAGAGAAATATATTACTACACCCCACAACCCTCGTTCGATTTTAAATTCAGGAGTTGGATACCGGATAGATTGTAAAGGTCAGAGGTGCTCAACCTACCCATGTGGGCACTCGAAATTTAAACGGATGGCTCCATGAGGGATGGAAGAGTAGGGGATGGCGTGTATGTGAGTCGCTATGATTATCGACTTTCCTTTAGGCTGCGGGATCAGTGCAGCATTATAACGGCCATACAGCGCGCTATGTCTTGGATAGGGTGTCAAGGGATATCCTCGGAGGATATCGTTGTTTTCACCGACAGCCAAGCGGCCATAAAGTCCCTAGTAGGTGTGTTTACCACATCGAGGATTGTCCCTATAGTGATTTCTGCAGGAGCTGTCACGATGAGTAAGAGGACGAGACTTCGTTCCATCTGCTGTGTCATTGTCCGGCATTCACGAACAGCAGGTCTATTCTCCTTGGTCATCCGTTTCTGAATGACCTGACGGACATGGAGTCTGTTCATCAGGGGGTCCAACTGGTAGGACCACATCCCAGTGTAGGATCATATCTTTATTTTTGGACTACCAGTAATGACATCGACTTCCTTTCCACATTATTTTGAAATATATAATAATGATAATTTGTAACTTTTTGCATTATTCCAAAACAAAAAATAACGAATTACCAATAAAGCAATGTTCTTGATTTTTTGGAACATCTATTTTTAGACTCAATATTTTTCAGCTCTGGTGAGGATATATGTATGTATACAAAGAGTATAGATTTACTAGAGAAACTGCAGTATTCACCGTTTTTTGTTGTTGTGTGAATGGCTTGGGAAAGCAAATGAAAACATTTTTTTTTACATAGGGTGTACATGATAGCCAACTAAATTTAAAATTCAAAACACGGGTTTTTTCTGATCTAAAAATTGGAAAATTTTTCATAAAGCAAAATTTTAATTGTTGAAATTTTTAATAAAAGTGTTATGAAATTTTTTAGTACTATTAATTATTTATTCAGGCACTAACTAAATCTATTGATTCAAGTTTTCCGATACCGATTTTATAAAAGGTTCGTGCGGCGGCGCTGTTTTTCTCTTTTCGCTCTTTGCCTATTCCCAAAGCTATCTTTAAATTTTTTTCAATTCTGATTTCACTCTTTCCTATTTGACATTTTTGCCTTTTATAGAAATATATTCTCTCCGCCAGATTTCATTTGGTCGTAAATGGGTTAATAGAATTATATATTTTGTATCAAATACCAAATGAATCGTTTTGCTCGCTATTCTTTTGTAACAATTTCTTATACCATCAGCTTTCTTGGGTTAAAAACCTCATAATTTAAGATTTTTATATGAATTTTAAATTTATTTATTCAGGGTGGGTTTCATTCTGAAACTTTTTTTAGTTAACTTACAGTTAAACAAAAATTTTGTTATTGTTTTTTATATAATATTTTGACATTTTCTATTAATTTATAGTAAAGTTAAAGTTAACTCTTCAGTATGAGAAGCAACGTAAAAATTTAATTAATCAAAATAAAATATAAATTAAAAAAAAAAAACAATGTGGTCATTAGACTTTTTCATAGATTACGTAAACGTAACTTAGAAATTAGCATCACCGTTAAAATATTTAATAAAGTAGTAAAATTTAATTTTAATGTTTTTGAATTTAATTTTAGATAAACCAGTTATAACTTATTTTTTCTTAATTATAATTGTAATAAATATAAAAGGAACCAATCGAATTAAATTAAGACGGAAGTATGTTAATGTTAGAGTTTATTATATGTTTTAATTAGCAATGTTCTTTAAAATAAAAACTCAACATAATAAAATAATTAAATGTTAAAAAACTTTGTTATTGGTGACATTTAACTTGAATATGTTATAAAAGGCAAAGGGTGGACAGATACAAAAATTTACAGATTTTTTTTATAAAGTCTAAAATTAGCGCGAAACCTTTTTGTAAAACATTTTAACCCTTTAACTCTTCAACTTACGGGTCTTTTTGTCCCTTTTTAAAAAGGGGCCAAAAAAGTCGCTTTAATTGAAGAGTTAGAGGGTTAAAATGTTCCACAAAAATGTTCCTCGTAGTGTTATACATAAGTTCACTGAACACATCCTATACCTAAAATGGAAGATCCACATGGTTCCCTAAATCTTTAGCTCAGAATCAGTTTTTGGCCTTTCTCTCCTAGAACGAACAAAATGTTAAAAAAAGCTTTTTTGCTTTTAATCTACGTTAAATTTCCTATTAAATGATGAAGAGTATACGTATTTACAAATCTCCAAAATTAAATGAAAGACATCCAGAGTTTAGTTTTGACACACATTTTTACTTTGACGGCTAAAAACATTATTATGTAAACAACAGCTGTGTAACTTAATCACCAGAAGCTTATAGTTTAAGAGTTATAGATGGATAACTCCATGAACCTTTTGTAGTTTTGAGGACATAAATGCAAACGGCCTGGCCGGTTTACACCGCAGAAGCCCAATTTTTGCACAGATCTTATTTTTTATTCTCAACCTATCCGAAAATGCACGGGGACTTGGAAAAATAACACTTTTGCACATCCCATATATTTCATGAAGTTGGCGATTGACACTTCATTAAAACGCTTTTTCAAACTCGAATTGTTATAAGGTAAATATCTATTAGAATCATTATTTTCGTTAGTGATCTCAATATTAGAGAACATACAGAAATTGCGAACTTAATACAATGTATTTTGAATCAAATACCAAATGAATCGTTTTGCTCGCTATTCTTTTGTGACAATTTCTTATATCATCAGCTTTCTTGGGTTAAAAAACTCATAATTCAACATTCTTATATGAATTTTAGATTTATTTATTAAGGGTGGATTTCATTCTGAAGCTTTTTTAGTTAACTTACATTTAAACCAAAAATTTGTTGTTGTTTTTATATAATATTTTGACATTTTATTTTAATTTATAGTAAAGTTAAAGTTAACTCTTCAGTTTGAGATCCAACGTAAAAATTTAATTAATTATTCAAATAAAATAAAATTTAAATTACAAAAAAAAAAAGAAAAAAATCGGTCATTGGACTTTTTCATATATTGCGGAAACGTAACTTAGAAATTAGCCTCACCGTTCAAATATTTAATAAGTAGTAAAATTTTATTTTAATGTTTTTTAATTTAATTTTAGATAAACCAGTTATAACTTATTTTTTCTTAATTACAATTAAAATAAATAAAAAAGAACCAATCGAATTAAATCAAGACGGAAATAGCTTAATGTTAGAGTTTATTATATGTTTTAATTAGCAATGTTCTTTAAAATAAAAACTCAACATAATAAAATAATTGAATGTTAAAAAACTTTGTTATTGGAAACCTTTACCTTGAATATGTAATAAAAGACAAAATGTGGACGGATACAAAAATGTCCAGTATTTCGTATGTCATGAAAGGTACTTATTTTAAATATTAACAAGTGAACAATTTACGTCAAGCATGCCGACTTTATGAAACCCCACACCAAAGTACAATTTGGATCATATTCCAGATCCGAAGCAGATCAAATTCAGTAAACGGAATTTTAATTTACATTGCAATATACTGAAATATATAGTTCGGTATAATAAAAAGTTGTTCTAGAAGAAGTATTTTGGGTACTATTAAACATAAACACAAAGTTATTACATCCAATACCACAAAGTGTAGGCTACAAATTCAGACCGGAGTTTCTGGATATGTGATGTCTGTAAAGTTTTATATTGTAGTTTCCGCATTGGTAATTACGTAAATATAGGCTCCACAATTTTCGAAATAAATCCAAAATGGTGACCGTAAATTTGTTGGGGTTTCCCATTTTTGGGGTATTTAAATTTTACATGTCAATCTATATCGCGTCACGTGTCAAAAAAGGTCTAACAGCAAGGCCTCGAGATCTACTTTCCGAGTTGGTACGATTCATTCGGCAATTTTATACCAAACGAGTAAAAAGGTTAAAGTCGGGCATGCCGACTATACAATACCCTACACCAGTCTGGTTAAAAGTCAACTAATGTTTGGATACGAAATTCGAATGGGTTTAAATGGGACTTGTGTCAAAATTTTCTATAAAATAATAAAAGAAGAGAAAACCGTAAATATAGCCCATATGGGTGATAGGTCCAAATATGGATCGATTCTATCTAGAATCTATCGGCTTTGATCTCGGGACCATGGGAGTCAGCGAACCAAATTTCATTAAAATATCTTAATATTTGCGACCTGCAGCGTGTAACCAAGTCAATTTTGGGGGACCCTTACATGGGCACTAGGTCTAAACATGGACCGATTTTAACCAAAATCAATAGGCTTCGTCCTTGGTCCTACATAAGTCGGTGTACCAAATTTCATTGATATATCTTCGTATTTGCGACCTGCAGCGTGTAAAAAAGGCCATTTTGGGGGGTACCCTTATATGGGCACTAGGTCTAAACATGGACCGATATCAACCAAAATCAATAGGCGTCGTTCTTGGGCCATAGTAAGTCGGTGTACCAAATTTCATCAAAATATCTTAAGATTTGCGACCTGTAGAGCGCGCTCAAGAATGCATGGACAGACTGACGGACATCGTTAAATCGAAATAAAAAGTGATTCTGAGCCGATCGGTATACTATAAGTTGGCTATAGGACCAATATTTTTTGGTGTTACAAACATCAGCACAACCTTATTATACCTTCCCCACGTAGTGGTGTAGGGTATAAAAATTAAAAAGAAAATTACAAAAGAGCACTAAATATTTAATAAAATTTCGAACTTTTCTGCTTTCGAAATGCTGCAAAAACAAAACGAAAGAAACTGAGCCAAAGTGGGAACCGTGTTTTTTTTTCCCGGAATAAGCACTGATTCATGAATAAAAGCATATATGTCCAGTGCAAGAAATCGCCTCGGTTAGCTAATAGATTTTAAGCTCAAATATAACCTTTCTATGGCGACTAGTTTAAAACATGAACCGATTTTTTCAGTAGGGCATGTCGTTGGGGCAATAAAATCTTTTGCACGGTATTTCATCGAATTATCTTCAGTAGCAACGGTTACCAAATTGGGGGTGCGACCCCTGGGAGTCCGTATCTGCATCCTTTCGGGTCCGCGAAGAGTTCTGAAAAAATATTTTTTAAAAACAAGAATTTTTAAAAAATTAGTAGTGTTTTTTTTTTTGAGTAGTATTTGCAATTGTTGCATAAGACAATCGTAATTAATATTAGAATTAATTACTAAAGATTTTTTTAAGGTTTATTTGTAGGAAGAAGAAAACATTTTAATTAAAAAATGTTTAACAGACCCGACTGCCGCAGTTTCGGCTCACCGCAGAGAGGTTAGTTTATGTGTCAATTGATCAAAATATTATTAATTGTTAAATTGTCTCTATAAGAAAAAATTTTTGTGTAGGCCATGACCAGGATTCAAACTGGCAACCCTCTACACAGGCTATGACTTGTAGCACAGCGATGAGAAATATAAACTTTGCATATTCGAAATCAGCACCCCCCAATTATCCTAAATCCACTGCAAAGTTTTGCAACGTATAAATATTGTCTTACTTTGTAGAGCTGTGTTATTTTACAAAATTGTTAAATTAATTGAGAAATCGATTAATCGTTTGAATACCCTAGTATCACATACCCAGCAAACATGGCAATACGAATACGATTCGCCAAACGTATTGCCTGGAAGAAAAATTTTATTGCGGCAACAATCATTTTCTTATTGCGGAAGTTACCATATTTGCTGTAAAACGTGTCCCGAAAGCAATACTTCTAAGCAATACAAAATCGATTCTGCCAGAAGATGAAAGGGTGATATGTTTAATATCGCCTGAATATCATTTGGAGGTTAAAAAGATGATATTAACAGAAGAGAAAAAAACGCATTTGATATATATTTTATAACTTTTTATTAAATGTAAGAAAAGCAATAAAATCGATCATATATCTTACAGGACCCTTAAGTTCTTCATTTAGTTCTCAATAAATTGTCCTTTTTCAGTTTTGTTCCGGATTTTTATTGGCAAACCTCTTGATAGTTTGAGTTTTTCTAAAAATAAAAACCAATTCCTTTTTATGCGAAATAAAATCATAGCTTACCTCTATATTAATTTTTAATTTGATTTGCAAAATTGTTCTACATAATTTGACTATGAATTTGTAATTTGTTGAATTTAAATTTATTTTTTTAATATTTTTATTTCAAATGAGGCAAATATTTTTTACATTTCCTTTAATATCGTCGATATATCATCCAGTTAATAAAAAGAAGATATTTAAAAAAAATGCTTTGTTTATCTTCTAAATGAAAAATTTAAGATATTGCCGTAATATCTATGATATATCTTCCAAATGCGTATTGGGTAGTCGACATGACATTATTTTATTATATTTTCTGTAGATTTTGAAATTTTTTTCTTTTTTTAATTTCTGTATTTTTGATACTTTTTATTTTATTGTTAAATCGTTTATATTTATAACAATAGCAATTTCATTTAATTTAAGTTTTTAATTTACATGGAATGTTTTTTATTAATATAAATTTATATAATTTGATTTCTTAATGTTATTGTCTAAATGTTAATTGATTTTTATTGTAGTTTCTGCATTTTAATTGTGTTTTCTTAATTTGAAAACAATTTTTCATTTCGATTTGCATTGTGATTTGCAATTTTTAGTTACCCTATGGTGAATTATGAGCCAACTGACCTCAAAGGAGCTATCGCGTGGCCAGTCAATCGAGGGCACATCACTGAATTGGTACAAAATATATAAAAAATATATTTAAGTAGTGCTCGTATTTTTTTTTATTTTGCACTTTTTTTCTTTTATATTCTTGGACTATTTGTTTTTTTTTTCTTATTCTCTTTTTTATTTGGACAGAAAATTAAAAGAATATAACTTTGGTAGTAGTTGGCTGTCGTAGCCGGTAAATATGCATTTTCAACAATAGCTTATGGTATTTTTTTGTCCGAAAAAAACTTTGCCTTCTTAAAATGTAAAACCTCATTAAAATGTTGCAATTTTCTTATTAGAATAAAATAACATAATACATTTATTTATACATATTTGTACGAGTACACTCTCAGAACAATTCCGTTGTGGCAACGGAATTTTTTGCCAACCGAATTCAAGAAAGTGAAATATCTCTGTAATTTTGCAAATTGGCATAGATTTTCACTCATTGATTCTAAATACTTTTTCATAATTTTTCTACCACATCACGATTTTGAGAAAATGGCTGTTGAAATTGGTGTTTTTATCATTTTTGAAAGTCCGTCCACCGTGCAAAAGAATTCTTTTAACACTTAATATTAAGATTGGCTTTTTAGGTTAGCGGTTTCTTAAAAATTCCAAAATGAAATTGAAAATCATCCGAATTCTGTGAATTAACGAATTTTGAAACATAATAGTACAAAAAATGTATAAGAAGACGACAAATAGCCAATTATTTGTTTTCGTTAAAATTGGAGCACTTTTAACTCTTTGTTAACGCGTGTTAAAACCAAATCATATTATTGCTGGCATTAACTACCAGAGAAAAGTGTATAGTCCCTAGATTGTAATCATTTAAAAACAACCTTAAAAACTGAAAAATAAATTGTGGAACGCAGATTTATCAAAAACTGAATCCGCGGTTATTATAATATTATAATTTTTTTTAAATTTTTTTTCTTCAAAATTTAGCAAATTCTTAAAATTTTTGCGAGTCTAAATAACCGATGTATCTATACGTATCATTATGTGCAATTTCTTTTAATAATTTTTAGACTAAAAAATTATTAAATACTAAATAACACAGCAAAATATTTAAAAAAAGAACTAAACAAAATTAAAAAAAAAAAAAAATAAAACGAAAAGAAATTCTTTTTGCATCAAAGCATAGAAAGCTCTGATACTTGATAATATTTTATTTCAATTTGATTTGGTGTTCATACGATGTTAATATCCTTGTTTAACCTAAATAGAAACAAGTTTAAGATGGAATTATTCAAATAACACTCTTTGCATAAAAAACAACGAAATCAAATATCAAAATTATTTAGAGCAATGTACTTAAGATTGATAACCCTGTAATACGAGTCTACCGAAATTGGCAATCGAATGCTGCCACAATAATAACAAAAAAAAGAAGCTTAATGTGGTCAACAAAGGCAGACAAGACAACACTAATACGCAACCATGCAAAAATCCCAAAACAACAAAAATTAAGAAGAATGAAACACAACTGTAAGCAAGAAGAGTATAATACTAGGAGATGTAGTGCTTAACGGACCAGACATCGGCCAAAACAAACGAAACAAGTGTCGAAAACACAGCCTACACTAGTCTGGAAACAGAGTTGATTTTCTGTTTTTTTAGAATATGGCTACCACAGTATCAACTAAATGGCTGAATCTCATGTAGGTATTTGCCGAATATTGACATCCCATCGTGAGATGACATCCACTAATGCATAGAAATGGAAAAGGCAACTCTGTTTCAAGACAAATGGTGGACTGTGGTCGAAAATGACGACACACGATTAAAATGTATTTAATTAAATTTCTGAATTTATTAAAATTAAATTTTTGAATTCGGACTAAAAATTTAAGATCTAAATTCAAAATTACCGAACATTGAATTAATGGATTTAAATTGGATTTTGATCCAAAGGGTAAAATTAGATTTTAATTCATTAAATGGAAAAAATCGATTTTAAATCACTGAACGGAAAAAAATTTTCATTTAATATGTTTGAGGTTAAGAAGAATAAACTTTTTTCTCTAAAAATCTCACATTAATTTACAAAGCAGTCTAGATCTAGTTTCTGCGTTTTTTTCTATGGACAGGCTTCATCAGCGATTTTCCATTAAATTGCATTATTGTTTATATTTTATTGTCAGATTGTCTCTGTATGATAATTTTTCAACAACCCGACCGACGTAGGAATCGAACCTGTGTCTATTCCTACATTACGAATGTAACTATACTAAGGTGAGACCGCTTAGACGTCTCACCCAAGCAAGGCCTTGAATGCAATGTAACTATTTCATAGTTTTCTTTCCTATTCAGCTTTCTGTTATTGTCTTTTACTCAGAAGTGATCAAACACAGACACATACAAACATTCTACTTTTAGATTTTTGTTTATCTTCCAATCTCCTCCGTATCTCCTTTTTCGCAAATGTTGCCACACTAAAGCCTATATGACACTTGCTAGTTTCTAGATTCTAGTTTTTTGCACCATCAATGCAAATCATATGAAGGGTACTGCATTACCAACATCAATTTGACAGTTTGATAGTTTTTCGATATAGTTGTTCTCTTCACACACATTATTTCTCACATAACGAAATTCGTGCTCTCTTCTATTTTGGATTATTAATACTTAAACTAGCAATTGTCCTATAGGCTTGATGTATTTTTTTTTTACATTACTAAAGAAAATTTATTTTTTTAAATCACTGAACTGTTGACTGAAATTTTGCGTTCACACTGAACGGTTTATAAATCGAACGAATTCTTTTTTCGTTCGATTTATGAAAAAATTAAAGCGTTCATCAGTGAATTTGAATTCTATTGATTCGAAAAAATTTAATTCCCCAGGGTAGAAACGGTAATGACATGTCATTATTTTTTGGACTACCATTAATGACACCCACTTACTTTCTTCATTATTTTAAAATATATAATAATGAGTTACTAATAACTAGTTACTTTTTCCATTATTTCAAAACGAAGGCATTATCTTCGTAATAATGACTTATTTTTATCATTATTGCAAAAATAAAGTAATGTTTAAGATTTTTTTGACATATCAACATAAAAATTTTGTTACTCTTTGATGAAACGAATTTTTAAAACAATATCTGCTTTATTCAAATGCATGTGTATTTTTTTGGAAAAAATACTCTACGAAGCAATTGTTGTTTTGATGAATTTTTTTTCATTTATTAACGAAATTTAATTTGTTAACTCTAAAAAATTTTGTTAAAAAGTTAAATTGATATAATTTTTCTTCAATTTAAAAAAAATATTAAATTTATATATATTTTATATTATAATTTCAGTTTTATAATCCATTATTTTTTATATTTTTATCAAATTCAATATAAGACTTTGCTTTAAATAAATTTGAAATTGGTAAAGATAAAAAAATAATTAAATATAATACCAAAATTTAGTAATGAATCGATAAAATATGAAATAATTAAATAAAATGCATTATTGAATTGAATAAAACTCATTGCTAAAACAACAAAATAATTATTCAATTTGATTAACTATAATTGTTAACTAAGTTTTTGTTAATACATTTGACGATATTTTGTCAAAATAACACCAGAAAAAATAGTTAAACGTCAAAATATAAATTTACCAAACAATTTGTTATATAGACGGACAGGTTTTGTTACCTGTATACTGATTACCCATTCATCAATTTTGCATTGATTTTAGTTGATTTCACCGCTGTTTTTGGTCCAGTGTAGAATCAATCATGTATTAAAAAATCTTTTAAATTATTTTTTTATCTAATGTTAAATTATATATGTTTTTATCTATCCAATATAATATGTAGAGATAGCTGAGATGGTAGAGCTATCGACTGGAAATCTGGAGTCCCAGATTCAATTCTCGGCACGAGCAAATTTTATTAAAAAAAATTTACAATAAAAAATATTTTTTTTATAAAATATATTTTTTTGAAAATCTAATCATAGACTCATTATTTTTGTCAATATGTAATAAGCAAAGTAACTAGTTACAAATACCAGGTATGTAGTTACATAACCACATATAAGGTAATGCTTTTCTAGACTGGGTCATAAATCATTATTGCAGTTGATTTAATTAAAAAATAAATTCGACCACTTTAGATAAAAATTCGAATTCGATTTAAGGGAGATACAATCAAAAAAGAATATGTTCTTCAAAGCTCTGGTTTTCGAAAAAAAGTGCAATAATTTATAAAATATATGAAATAAAAATTTTAGTTAAGTGTTTGTAACCGTCGTATAGGACATTCGTAATTAATATTAGAATTAATTACTAAAATTTGTTTTTATTTTTTAAATTAATTTTTCCTTTTTTTGATATTTTCTTAATTCTAACTTTTTTGATTTTTATTGTCATTTTTAATTTCTGACAATTCATTGCCATTTTTCCGTCTTCTTTCGATCGACTGTGTGATGCCAATGTTGTGTCCGATGTGTGATCGGATAACGATTGCAACTCCCAGTCCTATACCCTTTTTGCTGTAAGTGTAGTTTTAAGACAAGTGGTACGTATGAGCAGTTGTTGCTGTTAATGATGATGATGGTGGCTTCTTAACATTGTATTTGGCTTAACAAGAGGAAGAACCAGTCCAGCTAGTTGATTACTCCATACAAAAGTAACAGCTCTCCATAACCAAATATTACTCCAATTGTTTTGTGGTTGCAAGCATCTTTGGCAGCAGAAAAAGCTCAACAATGTGTTTACTAACAAAACAGCAGTGGGAGAGTAAAATTTTTAACTCTCTGAATAAGAGTTTAGAAGAAAATAAAAACCTAACCTTACTACCACTCACATTGTGCAGTGTGGTTGGTTAGTTATTATTTGAAGAAAACCTTAAGATGCTGTTTAATGATCCAAGTTAACTTGGCTAAGTTAGCTCTTACCATACAGACAACAACAACACATAGACACTGACATATAGCTTGCCTTATGGTGTCTTAAGTGCGGCTTTACAATACTATTTAGTTCTTCGTTGACGGTCAGTTTAGGCGCACATGCGCAATATCTACATACGAGTGTTGAGTTTAATATTAAAAAATAACGAAAACGAAATAAAACCATAAAAAGCTACAAAACAAAACTTTCGATCTCGTTTTACGATTTTGATTAAAGCAAAAAATATTAAATAATCTTTCAGTCGTTTAAATTTGCTTTTGACATATTTTCTTTTTTAACAAACGAAACGTTTTCACCTTTGTTTTTTTTAAATTTAGTTTTAAACGAAAGCGCCAGATTATAAATTATAATAAATTTAAATAGTTCACTGAAAATAAAAATTCCATTTCCCTAAATACTGTTAACACAAAATCAAACAAACAAACAAAACAAAAAAAAAATATATATATAATTGTGTAATGACATAAACTTTATAAATATTAATTTATATAAAAAATTAATTAATAAAAAAATATTAAGACACTACTATAATTAGTTTAGCTAAAATTTCATTCAAATAAAATTTAATGAAACTAATATTTTAACTATTTATTACTTTTTTAAAACAAATAAAAGTGTTGTGGTGATTTTTTTGTAATTTATCAAAATTTATTGGATTATCGAATTTTCATTTGTTTACAAAACAAAAATTAATAACTATTTGGTCAAAATGCAAAAATATTTAGTTTTAACTGTGATATTAGCACTACAAATTATTGGTGCTTATACGGCAACACCAAAACAATTAGCAACCACAGGTAAAATATGATTTATGCTAAAAATAAATTGAATTGATTTTTATTAATTTAATCCTGCATGATTTTGTTTTAATCTTTTCGATGTACGCAATTTTTTTCCCGCTAAAGTTGTGGATAATTGAGAAATGATATTTAATTTTTTTGTGTGGTTTTTAAAATAATTTATTATGATTAGGGTTAGGAAGTTAATGTATTTATAATTGTGTTTTATGTACATTAAATACAATCAAGAAAGTTTGTCGGTAAGATCTACTGAAAATGCTAGTTAAAACGAAGGTACATGCCATAAAATTTCGTGCAGCTCTTCATTAATTTCAAAACAATCAAAAAAATATATAAAAACAAACTAAAATTAAACTGATTATAAAATAAAAAATAATAAGAATGTCAAAATATACATAATATGGAAAACAGCAATAATAATATAAATATACAATGGAGCCAAAACAAAAAATTACACTGATTAAAAAATATCGACTGTTTTGCATACACTCATAGAAATGAACCTGTAAAAGTAGCAGAAAAAGTCACTAAAAATTTGTTAAAAATTACCTTGAAGAAAAAACTGCTGAAATTAGCGGATTTTTTGGTTAATACTGGTAAAATAATAATAAATAATAAAATTACAAAATTTTATTTATACTTGAGTTAACTTTTAGTTAATTCAAAATGACAAATTGTACTGTAGAACTGCAAAAACCGACTGTTATATCTATAAAATTTTTCTTATTTTTGAGCTAAACTTAGTTGAATGCAAATATCAGCCTATCCTGCTAAAATCAACTAAGTATTAGCTAAAAATACAAATATTTAGCAAAAATAATCTGCTAATTATAGCAGCTTTTTCTGCAAAGTAATTTTTAACTGATTTTTAGTAGTTTTAACTAAAACTTTTACAGACTTTTTTTCTGTTAGTATACCTCTAAAAATTTTTTAAAGTATTTATGCCTTCTACCCACGAATATGAAGTGAAAAATGTTTCTTCAAATCACCTTTCTCATTTGTGCCTGTTGATTTCAGAAAAATAGATTTTTATTGGCATTAAAAATTCTAAAACAATTTAACAGTTTTTAAAATTTTTTATTCTACTGATTAATGTTTCCAAACCGGTTAACCGAAAAACCGTTTTTTTGTTCATATTTAGGTTTTTTTGCAAACCGGTTTATTTTCAACGGTTAAACGGTTTTTTATTTTATTCTTTTTATCTTAAAATCCTCTCACAAATTAAGAAACATAAGTGGCGAATTTCTAAAAAATGTTGGTTCATACAAATTTCAACCCAAAATTTGGCGGATATCAAAAATTAATTTTATTAATTAATGAAATTTTTATATGAAAATAAGAAAACCTATGTTTTTATCGACCCATTCTCACGTTAAATGGTTAAAAAGAGTGCTAAAAGTTGGTTTTTTGGATTTTTTCATGTTTCTTAAAAAGAAATATTAAATGAAAGGTAGAGTGAAGTACTTGAAGTATAAAAAAGTTTTCAAATAAAAACAAATTTCAACTTATTTTTACTTCCTAAATATCAATTTCGGCCGACAAGATTAGTACCGAAAGTTTCATAACTTTGTCATCCCAAATCATATATAAAAATTTCATCGAAATCTACCGAAACTCCCAAACTTTGTTAACAGTAAATCTCTAAAAATATAAAATATTTAGCGTTTTTTTAATCACCTGGATTTAGTATTTTTCATACAAAAAGGGGATTTATTAAATCCAAAAAAAAGCTGGATTTAATAAATCCACAATAAAAGCACAAATATGTGAAACACTCTGTTAATTTAATGTCAGAAAAAATACGAATAAAAATTAAAAGAGAAACAAAAAAATTGCAAAACTAACAAATAAAAAGTTTTTCTTAAAATTTTTTGTATGAAATATTTTTAGAAGAAAACTACACCTCACCAAATACATATTTTCCATCTTGGACATGGAGAAATAGCTGAAATAGAAATGGCAATTTTTCACTCTATTGTAAGTAATTTAATTAAATGCAATTAGTGAATATTAAATATTGCAATGGAATTTTTCAATTATGTAAAAATATAAATTGAAGTGATAAAACTGAAAAGGCAGTTGTTTTATATAAAATATAATGAAAACTTAAAAGTTAAAGTAAAATCCTTCATCATCGCATTCGGTATTAAAAATGAGGGTGAAAGAAGTGTCGGACAGAAAATTCTTTTTAAAATAGGGAGAATCTAACCCTGTTGAGCACTTTTAAAACTACTTTTTGGATTTATAAAATCCAAGTGATTAGAAAAAGCGGCTATTGATTCTAAAGAATAACGGTCAGATTTTAATATATTCAAAATAAAACTTCTCTTGAAAAATTCTGAGAATAAATTTGTCACTCTTGCCGTTTTTTAAACTATATTTTTCACTTTTTTAATTTTAATTTTTGGTGTTTTTTGGTGTTTTTTATTTTTAGTCGGTTAACCGGTTTAACCGGTTTTTCAAAATACTCCATTTTCGGTTAACCGACAAACCGATTTTTAAAAAAGTCGGTTTTTTAGAAACACTATTACATACTAATATTCCTAAAAATTTGTTACTGATTCTGGCAGGGTAAATTTGTAGTTCAATTAACTTAATTGACTCAAATTTCAATTACAAAAAAAATTTATCTGACAATAAATATTAACACTACTAAATGCCAAATTTATAATTTAACAGGAATTTTAAAAAGCAATATATCGAGACCCTAGGATTCAATAGTCTATATCTGCAAAAATACAATTGTTCAGTAGAGCAGAAAAACTGATTCACTCGTTAATAAATTTTTTTTAACCAATCTGTCTTCTAGCGTATTTTTTAAAAGTGGTAACTAATTTCCATGTTTATATATTTTGGAATTATTTTCATTATTTATGTCGCTAATTTAGATATAGAGTTTCGAAATTAAATTTTAATATAATGTATGTATCTTTTAATTGGTAAATGAATGTTCTTTTTTTGTTTGTTTTGAGATCATACAAGAAAAACTACAGAGAAGAAAAAATTTAAAAAATTCAATAAGGCCAGCAGGATAGAATACGTGTTTCGCGCCGGGAATCGACTGAAAATTGTGTTAAGGCGAAAAATACGTTTTTTTAAGTTTTTAACATTTTTTTTTGAATATACATTAGGGTTATGACTCCTTTTTAACAAAAATTTTACCTATAATCCAAGTGATACACTCATAGAAAAAAATCTGTAAAAATAGCAGAAAAAGTTACTAAAAATTAGTTAAAAATTATGCTGCAGAAAAAACTGCTGAAATTAGCAGATTTTTTTACTAAATACTAGTAAAATGAGAACAGCAAAATTAAAACTGTTAAATTTACAGAATTTTAGTTATATTTAGGCTAACTTTTAGTTAATTGCAAATAGCAAATTGTACTGTAAAATCTGCAGAAAATTTTGTTAAATATTTGTAGACTAAAAATAACAAAAATAAACTGTTAAATCTACAAAATTTTTGGTATTTTTAAGCTAAATTTAGTTGAATGCAAATAGCAGTTTATTCTGCTAAAATCAGCAGAAATATTTGCTAAAAAGTTGTAAATTGTTGTTTTCAAAATGCTCGATTTTTATTTGCATTTAAAAAAATCAAAAAAAAAAAACTTCGAAAATTTTAAATTTTTTGGTGATTTTTTAAGCTATTAATTATTTAGCAAAATTTTTTGCTGATTTTAGCAGGCTAATTTGCTATTCTCCATTTACAAAAATTTAGCTCAAATATAACTAAAATTCTGAATATTTAACAGTTTTATTTTTGCTGTTCCTATATTACTAATATATAGCAAAAATAATCTGCTAATTTAGCAGTTTTTTTCTGCAGCATAATTTTTAACTAATTTTTAGTAGTTTTAACTAAATTTTTTACGGACTTTTTTCTATTAGTGTAGCCAATACTAAATTAATAATAAACGAGTAAAAAGGTTAAAGTCGGCATGCCCGACATCAGTCTGGTGTATTGTTTGGATCCGAAATTCGAATGGGTTAAAATGAGGCTCGTGTCAAAATTTTCTATAATGTGAGTCAGCGCACCAAATTTCATTAAAATATCTTAATATTTGCGACCTGCAGTTTGTAACCAAGCCAATTTTGGGGGGACCCTTATATAGGCACTAGTTCTAAACATGGACCGATGTTCACCAAAATCAATAGGCTTCGTCCTTGGGCCAACATAGGTCTATGTACCAAATTTCATCAAAATATCTTAATATTTACGACCTGCAGCGTATAAACAGTATAATTTTGGTAGGACCCTTATATGGGCACTAGGTCTAAACATGGACCGATGTTCACCAAAATCAATAGGATGTGTTATTGGGCCAATACAGGTCTGTGTACCAAATTTCATCAAAATATCTTAATATTTACGACATGCAGCGTGTTAACAGTATAATTTTGGTAGGACCCTTATATGGGCACTAGGTCTAAACATGGACCGATGTTCACCAAAATCAATAGGCTGCGTTATTGGGCCAATGTAGGTCTGCGTACAAAATTTCATCAAAATATCTTAATATTTACGACCTGCAGCGTATAAACAGTATAATTTTGGTAGGACCCTTATATGGGCACTAGGTCTAAACATGGACCGATGTTCACCAAAATGTTCGTCCAAACATGTTCGTCCTTGGCCCAACATACGTCTGCGTACCAAATTTCATCAAAATATCTTAATAGTTGCGACCTGTAGAGTGCGCACAAGATTGCATGGACAGACAGACAGACGGACGGACGGACAGACGGACATCGTTAAATCAAAATAAAAAAAATTCTGAACCGATCGGTATACTATAAGGTGGGTCTACGACCAATATTTTTTGGTGTTACAAACATCAGCACAAACTTATAATACCCTGACCACATAGTGGTGTAGGGTATAAAAATAGTGTTTGCTAGTCATTTTGGCGATAAAAACCTTCCGCACCAAATGCAATTTCTAAAAATAATTTTTTGCTCGGGGTTTTGCTTAATTTACGTATCGAATTATTACAAGAATTATTGTAAACGCCAAAAAATTTATCCAAAAGTCCCTCCAAAAAGGTTTCGTAATTTTTACCGTAAATAGCTTTTAATACGAATCGTTTGAGTCTCATTTCTTTAAAACTTCGGTGAAATATTTTAATTAAATTAAAAAAATATAGACCAAATTTCAACCATTTTGGTGCGGGAACTTTTTTGACGACAGCGAAAAAGTAAGATTGCGTTTCATAATAATTTTGTATGACCTTCTTGGCTAGGGCATGTAAAATTTGACATTTGCAAAAAAAATCAAAAAGGCATAACCTTAATATACATACATAAATATTTCATTATACCAAATGATTACAGAACCTATTCTTAATTATCTTTCCAAAAAGGCTCACAAATTAAAAATCGTTTACAAAATATTTAAGTTATTGCAATTACGCAAAAATTGACAAAATATTCATTAGCATTCATAGCAAAAGTGTGCATTAAACAAAAGGATGACATTTTATTGGAAATTTGTTGCTTCGGAAAAATATTTGCTTTTAGTTTTTCCCCAGTTAACAACAACAAACATGTATTTACATGAACTTCCTAGCTCTAATTATGATGAATAGGGCAAGGAATTCCATGCAAATGCATGTTTTTTTCTCGATAGTCCAAAACTAACATGTACAAAATATTTATCCGAATCATCAAATTTAGAACAAAATGGCATAGATTTCTAGTTACATATTTTTGCATATTTTGTCAAAAATGCATGTTTTTGCATATTTTAACCTTAAATGCATATTTGGTGCCTTTTTAATGCATATTTTAAGCGTTTTAATGCATATTTGTGCATATTTTTCATTTTTAGGAGCATTTTTTATTTTGTAAAAATATATAAAAAATTGATACGTTTTCATATTTTGATTCAATCAAAATAAATATTCTTAAAAACCTTAGTGACCTATGGAAAATCTCCGAGTTCTGTGCCTGTTTGCAAAATATTTAACTTAAATATATTTTTAAGTTTTAAAGCGCATTATTTTAAAAAAAAAAAATAGTTTTTAGTGCATATTTCTTATATTTTTAATGCATATTTTTCTTTTTTAGCCGCATATTTTAGGCTCATTTTTTCCATTTTTAAGTGCATGAAATTCCTTGCCCTAATGATGAAATTTGCATTTAACATTTTCATATTTTTGTAATTCGTGCTATTTATATTTAGCTATTGCAAATACAAAATAACTTAAAAGATTAAATTAGCTTCTGGGTTAATTATTCATGACAATTTGCTGCAAAATTTAATATGAAGTCTCCCAATAACGGACAGCGACGTTCGCCTTTGAATTGAATTGAATCAAATTTATTTAAATAAAATTATTTTAGTAAAGTGTTGTTTTTTCAAACGCGTCATATATACCAAATGCAATTAATATTGTATTTAATATTCATTTTTATTAATTTTAATTAAGTGGGTTTGAGGTTAAGAAGAAGAATAAACATTTTTTCAAAGTTATAGACACATTATTAATTCGCAAATCATATTTTAATTTATGTATTAAAAAATACTTCCCAGCAAACAAAGATGATCTTTAATGAGTCAGAAATGAGCTCCAAAAACATAAACATTTTTCGACTTTTTCCTATGAAAAAGGTTCGTCCATAAGAGCCCCCTCTTGTCTATCTGGTTGTTGTCCACGCTATGAATGCGGTTATCACCACAATTTTTGTAGCAAAATAAATTAGTAAAACATTAGTTCAAAATTAGTATAGTGCCAAAATAATATAACTAAAATTTTTGCTGAAAACGGAATTTCAGCAAAAAAAAAATTGCTGAAAACTAGTACACTTGATATACAAGGCGTTTTACTAATTTTTCTACTAACTTATTTTTTTGAGTGTACAAATTAATTTAAGCCAAGTCTTAAATTAATCAACGCAGCGTCCTTGATATTGAATTAAATTTAATAGCCCAGGTGAAAATAGGATCGTATATGAACATATATGATCACATATGGGTTTTTATATGATAATATATGCAATAGCTGATCATATATGTCCATATATGGTCTTAGATATGACCATATATGTTCGGATCCGAAATTTGTGGCTATATGGCCGTATATGATCATATATGGGCATATATTAATCATATATGGGCATATATGAATCATATATGGGCATATATGAATCATATCTGGCCATATATGGGCATATTTGAATTATATATGAGTATGTATGTACATATATAGCATATATGGACATATATGATAAGCTATACACATATATGATCATATACGAACCCATATGTGATCCGATTTTCACCTGGGAGATCAAAGTAATTGCCATATTTACCACATATAACACACTCCTGCATGATCCAGTTACAGAAATAAAAGGAGTACATCGTGTAGACTTTTTGATTCTAAGCACGAATCCGGTCTTGAAAATTCTCTAGCGTGTCCGGTTTCGTCATAACTTAAAATGCCTTAAAATGGCTACTTCTTTCAAATCATATTTGGAAATTTTTCATTGGCATTGACTTTTAATTGATTTAATTACTTGGTGTCAATGCCAACGCCAGAAAAAAATTCATTACAATACGATCAGTTGAAACATATAAAACTAACCACTGACGAGTCTTTGGGTGAGACGAAACTGCGGCAGTCTGGTGATTCCCTTGTGTCTGTTAAATTTTTCAATAAAAATGTTTTCTTCTTCTCCCTATAAATCAGCCAATTATAATTGAAGAAAAAACCATTGTATACAAAAAAAATTTTTTTGGATAAAATGGAAAATTAAGATAAAAATGTAAAATTTTAGAGTTTAAACATTATAAATATTCGCTATTTTATCAAGTTGTATCAAGTATACGCTGTTCACTTTTCTTTGAACACTAGGCGGATCAGCTTTTGGTAATGTAAACCTGACGAAATAGCGAATATTTAGATAAGAAGTACGAGAATTTTTAATTTTTTTCTTAATTTGTTCTTTTATCAAAACAAAATGTTTTTGAAATTAAATGCTTTTTTCAACAATTATAATTGGTTGTTTTAGGCATTGAACAATTCCAATTGAAACATTTCATTGGAATTGACCAATTGTACTGCCAAAAAATTTCAATTGTAATGCCAATGAAATCGTCAATTAATTGTCCATTCGATTAAATATTCCCAAGTACAGTTCAAATGTATGAAGTTGTTTAGGAAAAACAGCACCTTTTTCGTAATTTTTGATCATCATGAAGGACTACAGTTGTCAACCGTTATTCGATAAGCTGGATTATGACTATGTTCCACCGATTTCAACAAGATCGTTTGTGCGGTTACTAAGTTGTGGTTTTGACACGAAAGACAGAGACCGCCCAGGTCAGTCAAAAACGTTCGAAGATGATGAATTATTACTCGATGAAGATTCTTGTCAAACTCAAGAACAACTTGCAAAAGGAAATTGGGTACCACACGAGTTGAAGCTAAGATACGTTGAAGGAATATTTTGCATGTCCGAAATGCTGCTTGAAAGAAGTAATTTTTGCATCGAATCATTACTGTTGATGAAAAATGGATCCATTACGACAACCCAAAGCGCAAGAAATCGTATGTGAAGCCCGGCCAACCAGCCGAATCAACACCAAAGCCGAATATTTGTATTTGGTTCGACCAGAAGCTTTCCAGCTATTATGAGCTGCTGAAATCGGGCCAGACGATCACAGGGGAGCTGTACCGAACATAACACTGTGAGACAAATGGTAGGGGTCAGTGATCGGGAAGGGTTCAAACTACCGGGGAAAGTTATATCGGTAAAAAAGAAGTTATACGTGGCCCGGCGTTTCGCTGGGTCACCCTAGGAATCGAGATATATCGATTTGACCTTTGGTGGTATTTTTTTTGACATAACTCGAGAACCACTAGTCCGATTTTGCTCAAACAATTTTAAAAAAAATTAAAAATTACAATTCCTTTAATCTGTTCATATAACGTTTTTCTATATACTCAACAGTTTTGCCGGTAAAAATAAATGTATGAAGAAAAAAATATTTTTTGCCTAAAATATTAAAAAAAAGTAATAAACAAAAGGTTATTGATTTTTATGGTAGCGGTAACAAACATTTATTTTCACCGGCAAAACTGTTGAGTATATTGAAAAACGTTATATGAACAGATTAAAGGAATTGTAATTTTTAATTTTTTTAAAATTGTTTGAGCAAAATCGGACTAGTGGTTCTCGAGTTATGTCAAAAAAAAGATATATCTCGATTCCTAGGGGTGACCCAGCGAAACGCCGGGACACGTATAACTTGTTTTTGACCGATATAACATTTCCCGTTGGTTTCATCCCATCCCGATTTTGACTGTCGCATAGTGTAATTGATGCATTTGAAGCGAGTAATATTCCATCATGACAACGCTCAGCCACATGTTGCAAGACCGCTTAAAAACTATTTAGAAAATAGTGATTGGGAAGTTTTTCTCACCCACCTTCTACTCGAGACTTCGTACATGGTATTTGTACTTGAAAATTTTTAAGTTTAAAATGTACTTTGTAATCAGTACCAATTAATAGGAAATTAGTATCAATACGTTGAAATGAACTAAGTACATTAGACCGTACCAAAAAAAAAATAGTTCGCCGTACACCGTCGAATCTAAATTATCTTTGCAAGAAGGTTTCGAAATAACGAAACCTTCTTCGTTATATCTTTGGCATTTACAGTCGGATCTTAAAGTATGATACATCGAAAATTTTGTCTCGAGGGGACCAACGTTTTGCTATTAGGGCCTTTGACCTCAAGTATCCCGTTCTAGTATTTACCTACCAGACCTCAGTTGTTTATGATTTAGTTGTTTTTTATGATTTGGAAACTTAAAATTCCGATATGATCTTTCAAAACATCTACACACGTATATTTTTTTTTTTGGTCTCCTCTACCAGAATCCATTGCCAGAATTAGAATTTAGACTAAAAAATCAGAAAAAAATTTTAAATTTTAAAGTTTTTTTAGATTTTTTTTAATGCAAATAATATTGAGTCTTTTGAAAACAGTAGTTTACAATTTTTTTTAGTAAATATTTCTGCTGATTTCAGCAGGATAGACTCTTATTTGCATTCAACTAAATTTAACTTAAAAATAACAAAAATGTTGTAGATATAACAGTTTGTTTTTTTTTAATACTATTTAATAATGACAATTTTAGCAGTTTTTTCTGCAAGGTCATTTTTAACTAATTTTTAGTAGATTTTTCTGCTATTTTTACAGCTTTATTTCTATGCGTGTAGGATTATTTTTTTCTGTTACGAAACAGTTTTTAAGCATTCCTTCATATTTATAAATTAGTATTGGCTAATATTGCTTTTATCTATTATATGTTAAATATTTCTTTTAATGTAGTTAATTTAATTTTATTTTAAATTTCTTACTAAGTCTAAAATATTATTATTTTTTTTTTTCTTATTTAATTATTAAATCGTGGTAACATTTAATCAAAATCAAACGTTTGACCTTGCAAACACACACTGCTAAATCTTAAGTATTTTTTTTGTTGTTGTTGTGGATTAATTGTGATCATTAAGACCGATTGGCGAAACATTATTTAATTACGTTTTTCATACACAATGGTGATTTTTGGATAACTTGATATATAATTTAATTACTTTATTTTGATATTTTTAATGTTTTAATTTGAACATTTCCCAGTCAAAAATTATGAGTGCTACAAAAATTCGAGCACTAGCATACCACTGGGTAACCGTGGAGTTAAAAATAAATCACTGACAGATCACTTATTTGGGACTCTTTACCAGAGTTTGCATATAGCGTTTAATCAGCATTTGTTTTACAAAATTTTCATTGGTTTAAAAGAAAAATTGCTGGCAAAGAATTGGCTTAGATTGCTATGCCAACCTTTATAAAAAGTGGTTAACCAGTACTCGCTAGTCATAAATTGCCAACGCTACAAAATCAATGCACTGTTAGAGTGTCTTGCGAACGGTTTCCTGTTTGTATTTTTCTGACTGGGTTATATTCTTATTTTTAAAGAATTTTACATATTCACAAATCAAGTAATTTTAGTTGTTAATTTTTGACTGCTAAAAATATACATTTATGATATTTCGTAGCAATCTCAGCCTTTGACTGGTTACGATAAATTGCCGTAATTAATTTTTACTGTAATATCCCGAGTAAAAAAATTGATCTCGCGCAATATCTAATTATATCCAATTTGATATTGTTTAAGATCTGCTGTAATATCTAGCTGATCCAATTAGATCTCAAAATTGGGTGTATCCAATCATATCGTATTAGATCCCATTGTATATATGGGGATAAACTAAGATCAAGTTATATCTCAAAATTGGGAGGTCCAGTGATATCTTTGCGGATAAACCTAGATCTATTTTGATCTATGGCGGATCCAGCTATATATTTGCGGATATTTTTAGATCTAATTTGATCCGAAAAATGGCGGATCCAATTAGATCCAGCTATATATTTGGGGATAAACTTAGATCTAATTTGATCTCAATTTTGGCAGATCAAATTAGATCCCGCAATATATTTGTGGATAAACGTATATCTAATTTGATCCGAAAAAGTGGCAGATCGAATTAGATCTAGCTATATATTTGGGGATAAACTTAGATCTAATTTGATCCGAAAAATGGCACATCGAATTAGATCTAGCAATATATTTGTGGATAAACTTAGATATAAATTGATCTGAAAAATGGCAGATCAAATTAGATCCGGCAATATATTTGTGGATAAACGTATATCTAATTTGATCCGAAAAAGTGGCAGATCGAATTAGATCTAGCTATATATTTGGGGATAAACTTAGATCTAATTTGATCCGAAAAATGGCACATCGATTTAGATCCAGCAATATATTTGTGGATAAACTTGGATCTAGATTTATCAGAAAAATGGCAGATCAAATTAGATCCAGCAATATATTTGTGGATTAACTTAGATCTAAATTTATCCGAAAAATGGCAGATCGAATTAGATTCAGCAATATATTTGTGGATAAACTTGGATATAAATTGAATAGAAAATTGGCAGATCAAATTAGATCCAGCAATATATTTTGGGATTTAGTAAGACCTAATTTGATCCGAAAAATGGCAGATCGAATTAGATCCAGCTATATATTTGTGGATAAACTTAGATCTAATTTGATCCGAAAAAGTGGCAGATCGAATTAGATCCAGCAATATATTTAGGGATAATCTTGGATGTAAATTTATCCGAAAAATGCCAGATCGAATTAGATCCAGCAATATATATGTGGATAAACTTAGATCTAAATTTATCCGAAAAATTCCTAATCGAATTAGATCCAGCAATATATATGGGGATAAACTTGGATCTAAATTTAACCGAAAAAATGGCAGATCAAATTAGATCCAGCAATATAATTGGGGATAAACTTGGATCTAAATTTATCAGAAAAATGGCAGATCGAATTAGATCCAGCAATTTATTTCGGTATTAAAATGGTAGATCGAATTAGAAACAGCAATATATTTGGGGATTGACATCTAAAAGTATCCATAAAAATGACAGATAAAATTAGATGCCGCATTATATTTGGGTACTACACAGAACGAATTTACAAAATTCTAATTAAATTTTTAAACACCTTTCTCATACCAAATTTGTAAATACAAAAAAAAAACTTTTTAAAAAGGCACCAACAAAGAAATTTGTAAATCCAAAAAAAAATTATTTTGTTTTTTGTAACTTTGAATTTTTATTTTTAAACAATTTTTATATGAAAGATAACAATTTACAAACTACCCAGGAAAATTTGCTGTTCCAAAGAATCGGTTGTACAATAGCTACTTTTCATTCACAACCCCTTCTACTGTCGATTCTAACACCGATTCTTTTGTTCCGATTCCAGAACCAGTTCCATGGAATCGGTTGCAGTGGAACCAGTTGTAGAATGGGTGTGGTTGGCTACCGATTGTAAAAAATTTTCCTGGGTACCCGGTTAAAAATAATCACATATGTTCATGTATGGATGATCATATATGATTCCATGTATGAACATTAACGAAATTTGAGGTAATATGTAGATACATGAGCACACATGTACATTAATGAAAATCAAAGTGACATTCACATATGATCATATATATAAACGAGCTTATTATCATGTATGGTTACATATGTTTATTCATATATCTTCATATGATTTTGCATATATTATTCTAAATTGAAAAAGCAGTTTTTTGTTTTAAAATGTTTATTTTGAATCAGATTTAAGATATCATATATAATTTACTAATACTAAAATTAATAATCCCCTTGATTATGTACGGCGTTAGCGTATTTAGTTAAGAATCAAAATTAGCAAAAACTAAAATATTCTTACCCAATCTAAAACAATTTTGATATAAGTATTACTTGACTGTTTAATATTGCAAAAATAGTCAGAACAACTTTACTGAAAAAACATATAAAAACGTCTACGCCTTACATAACCAGAGGGAATAACAAATTCGTAATGTCCGAACAAAATTGCGAATTTATTGCGAAACGGAAAGCTTTAATAATCCCCTTGATTATGCAAGGCGTTAGCGTATTTACAAAAAACGCCTCCATACAAATCGAATTTTTACAATTCAAAATTAACAAAAACTATCTTGGCAAATATAAAAAATTTTAATAAAATATAAGTACAACTTTACTGTTAAATTTTGCAAAAATAGCCGTTATAACGATTTTTCTGCAAAAACGCCTTAAAACGTCTACGGCTACGAAATACATAATCAGGGGGAATGTTTTAAATTATTTTTTTTCATACTAAAAGTCAAATTTCCCTTTAGAAGAGTTTATTTTTTGACGTATTTTTTTAAACTTTCTAAGTTTACCATTTTTACTTAAAAATTCACGAGAGCAGTTCAAACGTAAGTAAGTATTTTACTTAAGAAACAAAAAAAGCGAATTATGTAATAATGATTTTTATCTTAATAAGATTGTATTTACTTTAAATTAAAGGTAAAAAAAGTTTGACAAAGACTATTTTTGGCTGACAGACTCTACAAATTAATTTTGATATATGTACCTACATTAAACGGCGAATACATTAAGGAACATTAAGCAGGGAACAAAAATATCAAAAAAATTTGTAAAAACGAATTGCACGAATGTCAACACGAACATTAAGATACACAAATCAACATTCGTAAAAAAATTGCCTTTTTTCACGAATATTCCTTAGTGTATTCCCCGCTTTAGAGTGCCTATAATTTATTGAACATAAACATATTTTATGGTGATTCCCAGAATATTTCGGCTATTAGATTAAAAAACAAAAATAAATGTCTTTATATCGAATATATAGGATGATTTTTATAATCTTTCGATCTAAGAATTCTTCGAGTCTTTAAAATATAACAAAATAATTGACAAAAGTTGTCTTAACAATTTTTTTATTCGTGAAGTTTTTTTTTTAGGTTTGTCAAAATAATTTAGCTCACGGGCGGTTATCGCTAGAGCCTAATATTTTAGGAATTATAATAAAACATGGCATGGTTTATTAGGTGGGTGCATCAATTACTTTTCCTGTGGCCCTCTTATCTACATTTATAAAATTATAATTTCCTTATGTATAAATACTTTAACATTTCCAATTAAAATAACCAGATTTTCTTATCAAATTGATATTTAAAATCATTTTAATTTGTTTAAATAACATTTTAATCAAAAGTCCTACTTAATACTGCCCTTATTGTATAACTTTTTGTTTTAAATAAAATCGTTTGATACTTTTATTAACAAAATTCAATTCTTTTAATTTTTTAAATAAATTTAAAATGCTTCCAAACGAAATAAAAAACGAAAAGTTATAAAATAAAGTTATTAATTTAATGGAAAAATTTAATTGCAATATTCTTAATTTTAATTGGAAATGGATGGTGAAGGGTGAATTATAGCAACAGTTTATCTACAATTTTTCAAATGGATATTAATAATTTGTTAAAACGCAGTATATACGTAAACGAACACTCCCTACCAAGATTATCGTGAAATGAAAATGGTTGACGAAAAAAGCACTGGTTGATTCTGCTAACCTCTGCCACATACCAAATATTGCCTTCAGAAAATCTTTTAGAAGAACTGGATAATTTAAATGGCTCACCGCATGTAAAAATTAAGAGGAAGAACATTTAAACCAATAAAGCAAACCCATCTGCAATATTAAAATAAAAAAGATCATCAGTCTAGCGTTTTCATATGGCTTACGCGAAAACAAATATATTCAGAACATGTACATGAAATTTAACTAATGTACATATACTTACTTCTTCCTTGTTGTCTTCTTGATTTTCATCCTTTTAAGGAGCATCATTATTTCTTATACATTTCGCCATCAAGTTTCTGAATTTGTTGTTTATCTAAAACTGTTGTACACCATTCCTCCGATTTCCTTTGAGGTCCTAACAAATATTGGTATATGTGACTATTATTTTGTTAATTAGAAAGAAATAAAAAAGAATACTTACTTAGGTGATAAGGCGCTTATTGGTCAAGGCGATGCCAGTATATGCATTAGCAATAAAAATGATTCACAGAATTAGGCAGATCGTTCATCTGCTTATATTATATTATAATGTATGGTTTTAACTTAAGATAGACTATAACTGTATTATTTTTTGATTACTTAACACGCGTACTCCTACCAACTTTTAACATTTTCTACTTATTTTTATTTGTTTTCCAAGATTTTTATTGTTCGATGAAAACTATAAAATTGCTAAAGCACATAATTCAAAGTAAACGATTAAAAGGTAAAAACAACAAGTGTTTTTGTATTTTTTAGATTTTTCAATGCTGCCAACACATATTAAAAAATATGTGCACTTTTCCACAAAAATATCATACCAAAATTTCAGAACAAAATTCCAAGTGTGTAATTCAAAAATTAAAACCAATTTTACTCAAAAGCGTCAGTCACTTTCTCGTATTTTTTTAATTTCAATAGAAATTCGGGCGTACTGAAGGTTTTTGAGTTAACTATTAGTTAAGCCAAAAATGTATTGTTGTTTCTTAAGCGGCGAATACATTAAGGAACATTGAGTAGGAAACAAAAAATATCAACAAATTTTGTAAACACGAATTGCACGAATGTCAACACGAACATTAACATACACAAATCAACATTCGTTAAAAAAATGCCCATTTTTCACGAATGTTCCTTAGTCTATTCCCCGCTTTATATATTTTTTGACATTTTCTTTTGCGTACGTTTCAATCAAACTAAGAAAATACAATGTATATTATTCTCCACAAAATTATTTTCTAAGTGGACCAAAAAACCTCTTTTTTTATATACATATATTATATCTGTTATATCTTTTTTTATATATTTCATTAGACATTAAAATTGAAAATTCTAAAATGTATAATACAAAATACATTCTAAATTTTTTTACAGATATTTTTTGTCCATTTGGAAGATCATTTTATGTAGAATAATTTTTGGTTAACTAATAGTTTCGTTCTGAAAGATTGGATTTATATTTTTGTGGAAAAATTATTTATTGAAGTTAATTCCAAATTGTATTTGATTATTGCTTTTTAGTTTGAATTTTAGGTATTTTTTGGTAGTGTTGTTACCAACATTGTCAACATTTTTTGTCAAACATCAAAATATTATGGTATTTTCATTTGTCAAAATTTATAAAAAAAAAAATATGTCTATGTATAAATATGCTCAAAATATTCGCCAAAAAGGTAAATTTAGAATTATTTAATCCATCTTAACTAAACAAATGAAACGAGTTAATCCTTGCAGTTATAATCCAACTAAATTCAATAATAAGAGTGGTGCTTTAAATTAATTGCAAATTCATGGATGCTGCAAATGCGTTGTTCAAAGTACTAAATTTGGTAAAACAATTTTGTAGCTATGGTAAATAAATAAATTAGATTCTTTTTTGCAGAATGCCTTCAGAGTATGTTTTTTCTAAAGCTGAGGATTTTATAATAAAAACTTTTCCAAAGCCCTATGAATTTATACAGAAAATGCACGGAGAAAAAAACATTCGTTGTGGCAACTGAATTTCTGGGCAATTGCATCAATAATATTTCCACAATAATTGAAGTTAACTGTCACAACTGAACTTCTGTCGCCACGATCAAATATATAGGTTTTTGCAATCAGAGTATTTAGTGGGCAAGACATTTAGTTGACAGCAAATGTGTGTCTGTGTGGCATAGACTGTAAAACGATTTTGGATTTTTTAAGAGATAATGATGTTTAAAATACCAGCTTCCTTGATTTCCCAAAAAATTCATTTGAATTCCAACAGTTGCCTGAAAACTCTTATTTTCTTTCGCCAAAAGAGAAGAAGCTGAAAAATATTTAAAGTAATTTTTTCTCAGCAATAACCGTTTTTTCTTAGATTATGGAAAAGTCTTAAGACTTAAAATTGTTTTTCTTTTTCTTATCTTTATAGACATTATATAAAAAATGTACAAATTCAAGAATAAGGCCCAATATCCAGAAAGAGAAAGCATATACATTTCATAAGCGGTATTCTCAAGTACGTGTTTTAAGTGCCTTTATATTCAATACCAACCCGAGTACTCTTTTACTACGAGGATCATGAATACCGATATACGTAGATTTTAAAATTTGTAACAAAATAACGACACTCAACAAAAAAAGGCCGCAAAGCCAGCAAAAATGTTTGCTGAATCGACAAAATTTTAGTCACGAGAGTGATAGCAGCAACAGATAAAAAAATACAAAAATTTTTTCCACATTGCTTTCGTTAAGGCTAAACATTACTGATGCATTGTATATTTTAGTATTGAAACATTTTTATATTTTAATAAACTGTTTGAGATTTCTTTAGATTCGAAGAACTTTTTATCAATAAAAACTACTCTGGTAAAGCATTTCGATGTTGGCTTTTTAAATAAGAAAAATCTTCTTGGAAACTCGAGAATGCCTCCGGGGATAAAATAAAACGTTCAGATTCTGACTGTTTAGAAAAACATTCTGAGGAATTTTGAAAAAAAAATATGCTTTAGAGAATATTTTCCAAAATAAATTCTATATTCTAAAAATATTCCACATTATCTATAAACTCCAATTTAATTTTCAGAAAATTATAATAGGGATTAGCAAACATATAACTGGTGAATATATGCGTTTCCGTACGTAACTGCGGGAACCCAAAATATCCCAAACAATAACAATATACACGCAATTAATACGGGAACGCTTTCGGGCTAGTTTGAGTAATCGCGGTAAAGTACGGGAACAGACATAATATTTATTAATATCAATTTCCTCGTTTATGTATAAATCCACTACATATGTAAAATTACAATAAAAAAAACAGATTCCATTAATAATCATATACGTACCAATATATGTATTCGAATATGAGAATGTATGACATAAATGGAACAATATATGACATATATCTCTACATGTTATAACATACATTATCACATATGGGTACTCTAGTGGAGTATATGGTCCCATGTATGTTTTCATATATGCCACATGTGTTCATACGTTATTCATATGTGTTCATGAGTGATTTCATGTATGAGAACTTATGAGCATGTATGTTTATTTTTAACCGGGTAGTTACAAATATTTCAAACAAAAAAATTGTTGGGAATAAAATTTCAATTTAAAAGAAAATGTGATTGCTTTTACAAATTCCCATTGTTGGTGCCTACTGTTTTTTCTGTGTACGTAAGATCTCCATTTATTTGGGATTAAATAAGATCCCAGACATATATTGCCAACTGTTCAAAAAATAATAGACTGGCAGAGCACTGATTGTATAATTAAATTACAATATTTTGTTAAAATAAGGTTTATAGCGAATTTACATTATGATCGAAATCGAGTTAAAAGTAGATTTCGATAGATTTCGACTGAAATCCAATAAAAATTTGGGATTTCAAACAGATTTCCCATAGGAAATGAAATCCCAATTTAATTTGGATTTCAGCGAAATCTCATCGAAATCCAAATTGAAATCCAATTTTTCTCCCATATTTGCAGAAAAGTAGGGAAGTTTGTAGAAAAATTGGCAACATTTAGCAGCTGTTTATGTAATTAAAATTTATTAAATAATAAATTTTAATAACTTTAAAAAATTAAGGAATAACATAATAAAGTCTGTTATTTTTAATTGAAAGAAATATTTAAAGTTGAAAACGGCTATTGTATTGTGTCCGACGAAGAGAAACTATGAAAAATCAAATGATGGCGCCGGCAAGACCACTGACAAAACATTGAATATTTTAGCTTTATACTAATCATCCCTATACTTAAACACATTTCTTAGTAAATATAACATTGTTTCTTTCATAATATAAATGATTTTTGTGTTCCGCCATTAAATAAAATGGTTTTTAGAAAATCTTTTAATTTTAGTAATTTTTTAAGGTTACCCAGCCAGCAAGTTCGGAGCGCTCATAAATAAGATTCTTAAATGGCTCGTAGAAATTATTATTGTTTTTTTGAAAACACTCTTTTTTTGGCAGAATCTATGAACCCTCAAAAAACAATCCAAAAAGTTGTCTCTACAATCTAAAAAGCTGTGTCAAAATGAGGGTTCATTTTTCGGACTCAAAGAAGATTCCAAATTTATTTAAATTTATGAGGAAAATTTCGATTTTATACGTTCTTTTTTCTGAGTCATTTCTGATTACACAGGGGGCTCTTTTGGACGGACCACTTTCATAGGAAAAAGTGAAAAAATGTTTATGTTTTTGGAGCTCATTTCTGAGTCATTAATGATCATCTTTGTTTGCTGGGTTACCCAGCCAGCAAATTCGGAGCGCTCATAAATAAGATTTTTAAAAGGCTCATAGAAATGATTATTGTTTTTTTGAAAACACTCTTCTTTTGGTATAAAATATGAACCCTCAGAAAACAATCCAAAAAGTTGTCTCTACAATCTAAAAAGCTGTCTCAAAACGAGAGTTCATTTTTCGGACTCAAAGAAGATTCCAAAATTATTTCAATTTATGAAGAAAATTTCGATTTTATACGTTCTTTTTTCTGAGTCATTTCTGAGTACACAGGGGGCTCTTTTGGACGGACCACTTTCATAGGAAAAAGTGGAAAAATGTTTATGTTTTGGAGCTCATTTCTGAGTCATTAATGATCATCTTTGTTAGCTGGGTAGTTTGTTTACAAAAAAATTGTTGTTGGCTGATCGAAATCCCAATCATCTGTCAAATATTCTAATGTAAACGATATAGATTTCGAATTGGATTTCAAAACGAAATCTACTGAACATTTTAACAATGTAAATTCGCTATTAAACTCAGAAGGTAACGAGTTCAATATGCATTTCTTTTACAAAATGAATTTCTTTTTATAAAATTAAAATTTTTTTTTCTATAAATTTTTTTATAAATTTATATATTTATTTTTTTATTAAATTGAAATCTTTGAATAAAATAATTTTATTTACATTATTTTGACGCTCTACACCATTTCCAATTGTATTATTTGTTTTAAGATTTATCAATTGTATTTCAGAAATTATTAATTGTATTTCCGAAATTCACAACTATGTTTCAGAAATTATCAAACTGTATTTCAGAAATTATCAATCGTATTTCCGAAATTATGAAATGTATTTGAGAAATTTTTCTCTATTAGCTATGAAATTCTGAAATAGATTTCATTATTTCTGGACACAACTAAATAAATATATAATTAAATTTGCGTAATATTGTAGTTTCTGAAGTGCAAATAATATTTTGTGATATACAATTAAAATTTTCTAAAAAAAATTTAATAATTTCTGGAATACCTTTTTTCGATGCTTATAAGTTAGCTCGAAATGCTTTTATCATTCATTTAATTTGTAGCTATCACACATCTATAACAAATCTCGTTAGATTAGAGTGTAGAGGTCTTGGCTGACAATCTGGTGGACTGGGTTAAATTTCATGTTTTTAAGAGCAAATATTAAAAAAAGTTTTCTCAATTTTTTCAAAAATGTTTTTTGAAATCTATTTTTTTGCCAAGATAGTTAATGCAACGTTCTGTCAACGCATAACCGACCATCGCCAACGGTTTGCCAGCACTGTGCAGATTATATTTTTCTGTCTGGGATAAACTTAAACCTATTGTATATTAACATTAATTAACACTATATTTTTATTTTTAGGAAATACATTTTTATTTTATTATAAGTTAACTATTTAACAAAAAGTTGGGTTTTAATTTTTATTAAAAAAAATAAAAATTGTTTTTTCGACCTTTTTATTAATAAATTTCTAATTAACTATTTAACTTTATAAAGTGTTTATAAATTATAACTTAAATGCACATATATATATGTTAAATGTAGGTGAACAAATTGTTGATATGGACCCACAAATTGTATCTCAACTGATATTGGAATTATTGTACCATTACCATACATCAATATATATTGAATGATATACATATATTACAATATATGACACTGTATTATAAATATTGTTAATGAAGTAACATATCTGATAATATTTTTTATAGCGCCATACATAGTTTTACATTATTCAAATTAAACCATATATGGAATTGTATTCAAAATGTTGATGTGGTACCAAATTGGACCATATATTGTTTAAATTGTGCCATATATGACAATATATTGTTTAAATGATACCATATATGTCTATATATTAATATTGTTTAAATAACACCATATATCAATATATATGGGACTATATATGGTAGCATATATTATCATATCTGCATCTGTATTAAAAATGTCGTTCATCAGGTCCCATATATGAGCATATATTGTTGAAATGGCACCATATATGACCATACATTGTTTAAATGGCAACATATATAATAATATATGGTTTAAATGGCACCACATATGCTAATATATTGCTTAAATAACACCATATATAAATATATATGGCACTATATATAGTAGCATATATTATCATATCTGCAACTGTATTAAAAATTTTGTTCATGAGGTACCATATATGACCATATATTGTTTAAATGCCACCATATATGATAATATCTAGTTTAACTGGCACCATATATAGTTATATATTGTTTAAATGATACCATATATAATTATATATTGCTAAAATGCCACCATATATATTAAGATATAGCTCTATATACAACTGTATATGCAATAAGATCAGCCATGCTATGTAATATATAATCATATATACCAAATCTAATATTATAAAGGCCGATAGCTAATTAGATGAAATTATATATGGCATAATATAAGGAAAAATTTTGGAAAAAGACGTCATATATAATTATATATGGATATACATAACGACATGTCTAATTATATATTGTAATATATGCCATATATGATTATATATAATTTTTTTTACTCGGGATTCCAAATTATTCATAATAATTTGACCATATACTGTTTTTATTATCCATTTTGTAACATTGCGAAGGGCATTTTATGAAACATTTAAATTAGAGTTTGCTAAAAACCGAAAAATTTGAAAACCGCGGTTTCGGTTTTTAAAAATTGTGAAAACCGCGGTTTCGGTTATTTTTCGGTTTTCATGTGACATAAACAGAATTGTTTTAAAATAATTAAATATGTATAAAAATTAAATACGTATTTTAATTCGTTCAAAATATTTATTAAAATTCGATTGAATTTCTCACTCGAATAAAGGTAATAAATAACACTGTTTCGAAACCTTTGTGGGAGAAGAAAAAAAGGCGCGGAAACTCGTTATAAATTAAATTTTGCATCTAAAGCTGTATTTTCAAGAGTTTAAATTTTAATTTTAGCAATTTGGTTAAAAAAATATAAAGGTAAATTTTTAAAAATTTCGCGCACTACGAAATATGACTTTTTGAAAAATACGCGGTGGAAATCTGAACTGAATATATAAAACTCAATATCTCTTGAAAAACCGCGGTTTTGGTTTCGAATAAAACCGAACAGCAAACTCTAATTTAAATGGACGATATTATTATTATTTTATATTTTTTTGAAAATTATGCAATTTTTAAAAAATATTTTCCCATATAAAGCTTTGTATCTTTTTATACACTCATAAAAAAATCCCGTAGAAATAGTCGAAAAGTCTGCTAAGATAATAAAAAATAGCAGTGTTTTAAATTTGCTGGGACATTTTTAGAATTAAGAAGCGCAAATTCCTAAAAATTAGCATGCAAAATTAGTTTAAATACGGACAAAATTAATTGTTATGCTAAATTGGAATTGCAAGAAATATTAGTTCAATCCAAAATTTCTAGATAAAATAAAAATTAATTTTGTACTAACTTGTTTTTATGAGCTGGTGTATGTACGAGTTATTAGTTGTGATTTATACTTATTTATTTTTAATTAGATTATGAATTGCTTTTGTTTTTATTAAAAATTTTTAACTTGAAATGGTTTTTTACACTTTTTATATGTTTAAATATCCAGTTTTTTCGCATAACTATTTAAGTAAGAAATGCGTCACAATTAAACAAATATCTAATTTAAGTTTTTTAAAAAGATTTATAAATTTGTTTCCCATTGAAACTTGAATTATTTCTAATTTCGTTTTAAATGTCAAAATATCAAAAATCGGGTTAACATATACGTAAATTTTGCACTAATACAAATGTCTTTAATTTTTTTTCTTTAATAATAAATAGAAAATTGTATTCAGCACAAATATTTTAATGATGATTTCATAATCTATTTTTAAGCATTATTTCCTCTAATTATACCCTACACCACTACGTGGTTAGGGTATTATAAGTTTGTGCTGATGTTTGTAACACCAAAAAATATTGGTCCTAGACCCATCTTATAGTATACCGATCGGCTCAGAATTTTTTTTTATTTCGATTTAACGATGTCCGTCTGTCCGTCCGTCCGTCTGTCTGTCCATGCATTCTTGTGCGCACTCTACAGGTCGCAAATATTAAGATATTTTGATGAAATTTGGTACCTACGTCAGCCCAAGGACGAAGCCTATTGATTTTGGTTAACACCGGTCCATGTTTAGACCTAGTGCCCATATAAGGGTCCCCCCAAAATTATATTGTTTATACGCTGCAGGTCGCAAATATTAAGATATTTTGATGAAATTTGGTACACAGACCTATGTTGGCCCAAGGACGAAGCCTATTGATTTTGGTGAACATCGGTCCATGTTTAGACCTAGTGCCCATATAAGGGTTCCCCGTCAAATTACAAACTGCAGGTCGAAAATATTAAGATATTTTAATGAAAATTGGTTCGCTGACTCATATTATAGAAAATTTTGACACAAGTCCCATTTTAACCCATTCGAATTTCGGATCCAAACATTAGTTGGCTTAACCAGACTGGTGTAGGGTATTGTATAGTCGACATGCCCGACTTTAACCTTTTTACTCGTTTTATTTGTTTTTAATTACAAATTTCATAAATATTAAATTAAATATATTTATGTTTATTTATTTATTTCCTGTTTTGATGGACACGTGAGTCTAAATCAATTAGCACAGTTTCAAAAAGAATACAACATGTTTGTTGTCTTTAGTTTTAAAAGTTGATTGCTCCAGTCATAATATATTTAGTTTAGTACAAAAATCTGCTAAAACATGTTTGGATTCAAATGAACTAATTTGTATAATATTTTTATTTAAATTATATTCAGTAATTTATTTTACTTTCATTTTGAACCACAATTGTTTTCAAATCATTAAATTTTTGTGTCACCGCTATCAATCTCTATATCTCGGAAACTAAGAAATATAAAGGGTGGTCCAACCATAATGCACGATGTTTCTTTGTTTCAGTGTTTGACAAATTCAAACATGACCATTTCAAGCGTCGTCAATACGCCGAATGGTCGGTTGAACAGACAGAAGTGAATGGTGACTTTACACAGAAAATCATCTGCAGCGACGAGGCACACTTTCACCTCAGTGGATTCGTTAACAAGCAGAATTGCCGCATTTGGGCAAATGAGAATCCACGAGTGATTGTTGAAAAGCCGATGCATCCACAAAGAGTAACTGTTTGGTGCGGTTTATGGCCTGGCGGCGTCATCGAGCCGTACTTCTTCGAAAATGAGGTCGGCCAAGCAGTTACCGTGAATGGTGTTCGCTATCGCGAGATGATAACGGACTAATTGTGGCCAGAAATTGAGGATATGGACCTGGACGATATGTGCTTCCAACAGAATGGTGCCACTTGCCACACAGCCAACGAAACAATGGCTCTTTTGCGCGAGAAATTCAATGGCCGTGTTATCTCACGTCGTGGCGATGTTAATTGACCGCCACGATCATGTGATTTGACACCATTGGACTTCTTTCTTTGGGGATATTTAAAACAAAAAGTGTACGTCAATAAGTCAAGAACAATTCAAGAGCTAAAGGATGAGATAATTCGGCATATTAACGACATTGAACCTCAATTATGTCTCAGAGTCATTGAAAATATGGACCATCGGATAGAGGTATGCCACCGAAGCTGTGGCGAGCATTTGGCCGATATTTTGTCTCACACATAATTGTCATAGACCCTTCTATCATAATAAAAAATATTAAGATAATTATTTGAAAAATTTTTGTTTTATTTACTATAAACATCGTGCGTTTTGGTTGGACCACCCTTTAGATATCACATTATTATATATGCGCTTGTTTCGCGTCAGATCCGGAGAGTCCAAAAAGTCAGATTTCAATCGAAACTTTAGCAAAAATGTTAGTTACATCTGGAAATACTTCTGCTTAATTTAGCTCAAAATTCTGTTAATTTAGCAACATTCTTATTTAATTTAACTGAAATTGTCTATTGTTTTAGCAGTTTGCTAAAATGTGGCTTTCCCAAATTTAGCAGACTATGATTATGAATTTCTTAGAAAATTTGATATAATTTTAATCAATTTCAAAGTTTTTAAGCGAAATATACTACTTTTTCATGTGTATTTTTAAAATTTGGATAAAAATGTATTTAGATATGTTTTCAAAATTCATTTCTGTTTTAAATTTGAACTAAAAATTATTATTAATTTTTTTTAATCAATATTTAAAGCAATAAGAACGTGAAATTAAGTTATATTTTTCCAAATTAGTGCTTTTTAGCGCTTTATAACATTTCCGTCGCATAATTCAGTTGAAAAAAATACATATTTTGATAAAATTTATCAACCAGCGCATTTTTAAGGGTTGCGCGTTTTGCTCCAAAAAAGTTGGCATCACTGATAACAGGTGACCTGAGCTTAATTCCAAATTAAGCTCAAATTAAAGGCTCCATTAGTCTGGTAGTATCGTAAAGTATCCTGTCAGCTGTTTACTTTTAGTTAATGACAGTATACACAACTACTTAGTTTGGAAGTACATTTGAGGTAAGAAAATCTATTGAAAATATATTTCTATTTGGCGATAACTCATTTCGCCGCACTTTACTACCAGACGATGGAGCCTTTAGGTCAAATTATTCAAAATGGGAATATTTAACTTTGAGTATGGAAGGGTTAAGCTTAATTTCATTAATTTTTCTCTAAACAGTTCTTGAGATCCTGTAAAATTTATATGCATTATTTTTTTTATTTTAATTACAGACTGTCCAAATTGTGTAGATGATGTGCAGTATATGAACAAATGGACAATGCCATTATTGAAGCTAGGCGAAAAACGTTATTATCTTGGTATCTTCTTCAAGGTAAGCTGCATTCTATAAGACTATAAAAAATTAAGAAAATATTAACCAACAACATTTTTATATCAATTGAAATGCACACAAGTACAATCGACTACACCCAAGTAACCAAAGAACAGTTGAAATAAACTGAATTCAAATAACTCGTATTCGTCACATATGGTTTGAAATCATGAAATGGTGAAAGAAAGCTATACTTTTCAAAAAGTAAGTATAGGATTTCTAAGGTGCTTTGAACTTTCAAATAAAATTATTCTTAAAAATATCAAGGACTAATTTGAGATAAAACGTTTACTTTATTAGTGTATCTAGTCAAAAAGTACTTATTCCCCATATTAAATGGATTTTTTCGCAATAAAATCGAAGTAAGAGTTTGAGTGATATCACAATTAGAATTATATCTAATAGAGCAAAGCTCATTTTAACCATTAATTAAAATTTTTATATCTCTTCAATGCGCAAAACAATTTTTCTGAAAATAGTTTTTTTTTGAATAAAAACTCTTTAATAAAATTTTGTAAATATGGGTCTTGAAAGTTTTTTTTTTTAATATTCTAGTCAAACATATGCACTGGATAAACGCCCCTTACTTCCACTTTTAAAAAAAATAGGCCGATTTTTCGTTTAGAGCGCTTTCTTCATATTTGTTCCTAAGAAACTATACAAATATTGGTATCAAAAGAGAGAGAGGGTTTTTAAAAATTTACCCAATGTCAGGCGAATATTGTTAAAAAGTTTTTAAATAAAAAGTTTCAAATAATTTGTAGACCCTGATATAGCCTTCTAGACGTGAGACCTGACATGAAATTGTCAAATTTTTATTTGATCTAAATCTATTTGAGTTAAAGTGCGTGCCAATTTTGAAATTGCAGTTCTGAATAAAACTATTGTGTAATTTTACCTGAAAATAAATTGTTTTTGTGCTTTTTAACATGTACATACAGGCCGTTTAAATAATTTTTTGTTCGCACAACTCAATAAGTAATATAAAAAATAAATATTGCCAAAAAATAACAAATATTGGTCTCTTCTAATGCAATTTACACTTTCAACGTGATTGCCATTTGACATAAAATGATTTCTTTTAAACTTATTCATTATTATTATAATGACAACATTATAGAAGATGACAAAGCAAATTGTGGTACATTTTTTGTAGCTGTAATTATTATTTCTTTGGTATTTTAAATGTTAATGGTGGACTGTGGAGCGTATTAAAGGAAAGGATTTTATATTCACAGAGAATTGCAATTATAGTGAATTGTATAGTTAGGTGTACTAAAAAGTAAGTCTCGGTCAAGCTTTTTTTTAAAAGTAAAGCGACATGGAGTACTCCAATCTGCAGAGTGGAGTGTATTAAAATAAAGATGGCATGATACAAAAAATTTGTAAGTGGGAAAGAGAAAGGAACAAAATCCACTCTGGAGAGTGGAATACTTTATCATTGTGAATGTGGCTTAAGTCCATACCCACAATACTGGAGTACTCTACTCTACAGAGTGGAGTGTACTAAAATAGAGATGCCATGATACAACAAATATGTACGCGGCTTAAGACACATTAGCACAAAGTAATTTTAAGCTACAAGGGCTGATCAATAAGTCCGTGAGTTTTTTAATTAACCACAGTTTTTTTTAGCAAAAAAGTTTTTTTATTTTTAAACATAGTCTAATCTTAGCTCAATACACTTAGTTCAACGTTTCTCCAATTTTTTTTATTTCTTCCAAAAAAATAGGATTTCTGGAGGTCCTCAAAATAGAAATTCGTTTCAGCTAATTAATTTCATCGTTGGAGCTAAACCTCTTTCCACCGAGCCATTTCTGTAGGTTTGGAAATAAAAAGTAGACACTGGGGGCTAAATCCTGAGAATATGGCGGATTAGATACTAATTCGTAGTCCAATTCATGGAATTTTGCCATTGAGACTATACACGTGTGCATTAGACCGTACCTCAAAAAAAAAAAAATTTCGCCGTACACCCTCCAATATGAAGTATTTCTGGAAGGCGATTTCAAAAAATTTTTTATTTTTTTTGCCGAACGTAGGGGTCGCCTTTTTTAATTTTTCGTTATAGCTTTGGTATTTAAAGTCGTATTTTAAAGTGTGATATATCGATTTTTTGCCTCGAGGAGACTAGTGTTTTGCTAAAAAGAAAAAATCCAATAAAAAAAATTTAAAAAGGCGATCCCTACGTTCGGCAACCAAAATATAAAAACAATTTCTACTGGGTTTATCGAAAACCTTCCTTAGCAAAAGTTTAATGATTTTTTGCGAGCTTTAATTTTCTGGTACATTAGGGTGGTATCAACTGAGATCTGGTGGGCAACTACTAGAACGGGATACTTGAGGTCAATGGCCCTTAGAGCAAAACACTGGTCTCCTCGAGAGGAAAGCATCGATGTATCATACTTTAAGATCCGACTGTAAATGTCGAAGATTTCACTCTCCGATCGGCCAACACTATATCGTGAATTTTTTCGACATCATCGGGTGCATTGACCTAAATTGGCCGTCGAGAACATTCAGCGTCACAGTGCTTGTGCGACCACAACGAAACTCAGTAAATCACTTTTTTTTACCATTGATGGTGCTGAGTCCCCACAGTAGGTACTTATTAATCTTTTCCTTGGTATGTGACGGAAGTTGATCAAAATTTTACAGTAGTATATTAACAGATGGTACTCGTACTTGACCGGAGCAGTGTTGCATTTCATGTAACTACGAGGGAAGTTTAAAAAGTCACTGACTTATTGATCAGATCGTGTATATCACATAGTGCAGGGTATAATTCGATTAAAGCGAGCTTAATAAGTTTAAGTCCCAATTTCTCCAATATTGGAACCAATCGGGATTCCAGAATCTATACTGGCTGTTAGGGCATCTGCATTTTTGTTTCTGAATTGGTACACTGCGTAAATATTGCCTCGCCAGTTTCCGAGATAAATCCAAAATGGCGATCAAGAATTGTTCAGCTTTTTCGGTTCTTTGAGGTCTTCGAACTTTACGCATCAAACTTTTGGCTTTCTAGCCGTGTTATTCAGCCAATAATTGGTCTATCACTTAGGTCTTGAGTTATACTTTCTGAATTGGTGGGGATCATTTCACAAATTTATACTGAAGAATGAAAAAAACACCAAGGGCAATGTCATTTTCGTATTTTCCCGAACTTTGCAGATTTAAAAACGCAGTAACAAAAAAAGAACCGAGAGAAATTTAACCAATCGGTTTTTTGCACGAAATAATCACTATGTGGATAATGAATAAAAGTATATAGAGCAGTGCTAAAAAGCGCTTAAAATCGCTTTAGTTTGGTAATACCATTTAGGCTCAATATATTTAAGCTCAAATGGGACCTTTTCATGGCTAATAAAAAAAACCGATTAACCGATTTTAACCATTCTCAATAGGGTTCGTTCTTGGGGCACTACAAACATATGTGCCAAATCTCGTCCAATTATCTGCAATATTTCGACCTGTAGTTTGATTACAAGTCTTTTATTTTATATGGACAGACGGACGGATATCGCGAAATCGACTGAGTGATTCTAAGCCGATTGGTATACTATAAGGACCATTATTTTTGGACGTTACAAATATCGGCAGAAACTAAATATAACGCTGGTTAAGGGTATAGAAATCGTGGTTCACATTTAAGAAATATTATAAAACCATGATTTAATGTTGATTTTGCTCTGTGAAAAAAATTTAAAATTCTGATATCTTCTGGGAATAGGATGCTCTAAAACGCTAAGCTTATTTTTGTGGACTATTTTTTTTTTTTTTGCCAATTCATGATTTCAAACGACATGTTTCGTTTGAATAAATGAACTTTAAAAATGAAAACGATTTATTTGTTGTTAATTTGTATGGGAATTTCTAAAAAATATGCACAAGTTGAATATTTTAGAAAAAATTTAAAATGCATACAAACACTTACATAAGTATTATTTTACATAAATTTAAATTAATTATTATAATTCTTATATAAAAGTCAAAATAATAAAATACTAATTAAGTTTACTAACAAGAATTTAAATAGAATGCAAGAAAATAAAAGAAACAAGTCTTGACGTTTATTTCTAGTAGGCAACTTCTACTTGTACTTAATCATGGAGTGCGGTGGAGGTGATGAAATGGGATTAATGCAGTCATTAAACGATCAAAATTTAAGTTCAGGGTCATATGTGTGATAATAAAATTTAGTCGTTTTAGTTATTAACTATTGTTAGTTATTTATTTATTACCACTAGTAGTTTTTCTGAAAGTTTTTTTTTTGTTGCTATACACTTAACGAAATTTTATTGAAAGCGGAGAATTTTTTTGATTTATAAATTAATACTACACCTTTTGCAATTGTAATTCAGAAAATATCAATTGAAATTTCCAGTTACCCGTTGAAATTCAAAAAACATCAACTCAAATTCAGATTTTCTATTTTAAACTCAGAAAATATTATTTGAAATATAAAATATCGCTTGCAACTCCGAAATCATAAATTAGAATTCATGTTTTGTGTTCTGAATTAAAATTTTATATTTCCTGAATTTCAATTGAAGGTTTTTGAATTTCTATTGATATTTTCTGAATTACAATTGACTTTTTCTGAATATTAATTGATATTTTCCAAATTGCAATTGATGTTTTTCTGAATTTCGATTGAAATTTTCCTGAATTTAAAATGATATTTTCTTAAATTCAAGTTCGTAAATTCAATTGATATTTTTTTAAATTTTAAAGGAAAAATCTAAATTTCAAATAATATTTTCTGCAATTCAAATAGAAAACTCTGAATTTTAATTGGCATTTTCTCAATAACAGTTTCAAAAGCTGTACACCTTTTTAAATTCAGAATTTCCATTTGAAATAAAGAAAACATTTATTAAAATTCAGATTTTCCATTTGAAATTCAGAAAATGTCATTTAAAATTTATTAGATATTAACTGAAATTCAGAAAATACCAACTGAAATGCAGGAAATATCAGGGGTCTCCCATGGTCCTGATGAATGGCAACACCGGTTTTTAATGCAACAGATGGCGCTGAATGCTGTTTTGTTTTTCTGGCAATACTGTTTCATTTTATTTGGGGAGCAGTGTTGCCCAAAAACTTTTAGCTTATTCCCATTTTAAATGTTTAAATCTCCAATGTTATACCCAATTTATTTCAATTTAAACAAAAAATCAAAAAAGGAGCTAAGTTAGCATCGCTCTTAAGTTCAGAAAATTATTAAGAAATATGTGAGCAAATTAAATAAAATTGAATATCTTACGAAGATATCTTTGATAATCTTTGTTAAAATTGTGAAACTAAAAAAATTTTATTATACGAAAGACAAATCACAATTAAGCTGAAATGTCACCGTTTCAAAATAAAAGTCATATATTAAATTTTCTAGAGAAAAAATTCTTCACAATTTTCACACGAACTTCATTATGGTGAAGTCTTTTTTTCTAAAATTTGTAAATCTAGTAAGGTGTAAGTTCTAGGGCTCGTAAACTCTTTTGAACATTAAGTTTGCCTAAGTCGAGTTTACACGATTCAGAAGGTACATAAGAGGTTATATGAAAACCCCTGGTACTTTTTGAGCCTAAACAAAATTCATTTTTTCTGAGTCCTTTGCATTTAACAATTTCAGTATTTGGAAAATAGAAAATTTTTTGATTAACTATTGAGCTTGGTTGCTTTTCGTTATTTCAAGATTTATAAATATTTGGAGAACATTTCTTCAATAATTCAAATATTTTGTAGAAATTTTTAAATTCTTTAACAGACCTAATTTGATCGACTTTAATTTGAAATAATACGCATATAATTTATACGAAAATTCTTCTTATTTTGGGCCTAAAACTAAATCTTTTAACATTTACAAATTTTTTAATTTGTCCCCAAAACGAAGTCGAAATCCCTAATTTGGGACCAAATTCCCTTACCTAAAAACTCTGTAAAACCTCATTTGACATAAAAAAAATCCTCATTTGAGAAAATTTCCCAAAATAAAATTCTCCTTTGACAAAATTTCCCACATGCTAGCGACATCTACAGTTTGTTTACAAAATTATCGATGTTGAATCTCTATATTATATGTCTCTGGGAAATATCATTGGAAATTCAGAATACATTAATTGTAAATCAGAAAATGACTACTGATATTAAAAAAAAAAAACATTAATTGCAATTCAGAAAAATCAATTAAAAATCAAAAAACATCAATTGAAATCTAGATAATCAATTAAAATACCGAAAGTACCAATTGAAATTTATAATATTTTCTGAATTTCAATTGATGATTCGACCGCAGTGCGCCGTTTTGTCGATAAAGCAGTTTTTGTATCTTCTCTATTTGTCACTGCCGAGAAATTAGAAAAGTTTCTGTTTAAAAAAAAAAGCAAAAAGAAATTTTTAAATATATTAAATCGGTTTCGCGAAATTCAAGAACAAAGTTTGACAGCACTGCCACTATCCACTGGCACTTTCACTATGTGGTTTAGGCTTTAGTTTCAATTGATATTTTCTGAATTTAAAATGAAAATTCTGAATTTCAGTTGATACTTTCTAAACTACATTTGCAAAAGTTGTACTATATAGTGTATGCAATGCTTCGAGGAATGTATTCTGCATTGAAAAAAGTTTAGAAAATTCATAATTTTTACATTTTTTTTTTTGGATTTGAAACCCTATGTAGTGGAAAATATAATAGAAGCGATTCAAGTTATTTCTAATTTTATTCTCGTTGCCTTTATTTTTAAAGATCAAAATTGTGGCTAAATTCACCCCGAAAGGCGAGAAGATGGTTCAGAAAATTGTACTAACGTCGCCTAGGAAAATCGTAATTAATTTTAGAGTTAATTACTAAAGAATTTTTTCTAGAGCTGATTTACAGGAAGAAGAAGAAAACATTTTTATTGAAAAATTTAACAGACAGACTGCCGAAGTTTCGTCTCACCCAAAGACTGGTCAGTGGCTAGTCTATGTATCAACAGATCAAAGTAATTTTTTAATTGTTAATTTGATAAAAGTTCGATATCGCTAATTTTTCATTAAAAACCACGCCCACCTAAAACAAGTGACAAAATAAAACAAACAAAAAAAAAAAACATTACGCTTAAATTCTACACATTTTTTTGAACCATCTCTTCTCATTTTGGGGCGAATTTAGCCACAATTTTTATCTTTAAAAATAAAGGCAACGAGAATAAAATTATAAAAAACTTGAATCATTTCTATTATAATTTTCACCACTGTATTTTGTCTTATTTTCTTCCATAAAAGTACTTATTAAGGAAGTGCATAAAAAATCACTGCTATTTATTATTTTTTAGTAATTTTATTTCCCAGCAAAAAAAAAATGGAAGTAATGCTTTACAAATTACTTCTTTCACTGCTTCACAAGTATCCGTTAGTGTATTTTTTATTGCTTTTTTAGAATTACTTCTGAACAACAAAAAATTACTTCTGAACAACAAAACAATTACTTAAGTATTGCTTCTAAAGAGTAATTGCTCTAAAAGTGATCGAAAAAAGTGATTTTGGTATCATTTGGCATTTCCAAACAGAGGGTCGCGGGTTCGATTTCCGGCGTGACCAATATTTTTTTATTTTTTTTTTTTAATTTTTTTTTATTCTATTAATTTTTTTTAATATTTATAATTTATTTAAATTCAATATTTTTTTAATTTTTTAAAAATATTTATATATAAGAAAATGGTGAGAAATTGCTTTTTATGCACCTGTAAAATTAGTACTGAAAACAATATTGAATTGGAGTGCACCTTTTACACTTGTTTAATAAGTACTTTTATTGAAGAGAATAAGGAACAATATCTCGCAGTAACAAAGTGCTGTTTTTATGCCACTCAACTTTCATATCAAAGAATAGCTCAGCAGTAGACCACTAGACTAGCAACCGTGTGGTCCCAAGTTCGATACCCGGTGGAAGCAATAAAAAAACTTTTTTAAAATAACTCTTTTTTTTCACTCTTAAAAAGAGCATCCTTTGCACTCGTTCAAAAAGTACTGAAAAAATTATGAAGTCGGAGTATGACCTATGACAACTCAATGTTAAAATCATTAGGGGTTTATGCTAAAAAAAGAAGTACATCTAGATCATTAATTATAGTGCTTTTTCTACTGTTTCGGCATCTCTTTTTTTGCTGGGTTGTTTTTAAAAATTGAGAAACTAAAAAAGTATTGAATATAAACAAATTAATTATAAATGTTATAAAAAAAATTGTATAAAATATAAAAAAATTTGTCCCGTCGGCATTCGCACCAGCCATCATCTGTTTGGAAATAAACTGTATCCAAATCACTTCTTATGATTACTTTTAGAGCAATAATGCTTTACGGCGGAACTCTTATTGCAGGGTTAACTAAACTATTAAACAAAAGAAAATGTTAAAAAATTATATACAAATCAACAACAAATGCTTGGGTTACCGAATAGTTCACTCATAAACCGAATAGATGTGAAACCTATCGTTTGAAGTAAAAACTAAGTGATTTTTTTGATGTTGTTCAGAATTCCTTATAAAAAAGTATAAAAAATACACTAACGGACACCTTGCTAGCAACCCTACTAAAAAAAATTATTTGACTTTTGATATTATATAATTATATCCGAAAAATGAGAACGTCTAACTGTATCAAATTAGATCGTATTAGATCATATTAGACCTACTTGGATACAATTAGATCCAATTTGATGGAATAAGATATGGTTCGATACAATTTTATCCGAATTTTGTCCTCATTCAAATGTATCAAATGTAATATAATCATATCCAACTAGATATAATGGTATATAATTCGATACAATTACACATAACTATATGTGGCATATGTATATAGGTCAATATATAATTGGATATTGTAGGTGTTGCACTATATATAGTGCTATATAAAACAATATATAGTTATTAGGGCGGGTCGATTTAATAATCGCCCATGGCTCAGTGAAAATCGTATTCTAGGGATCAAAATAAGAAACTTTGCCGAAGGAACCATACCTCTAAAACGAATTCTACTACCCCCAACTGTTGACTTTTGTCCCGTAGGGTCAAGTTTTGAAAAATCCCACTTTGACCCATTTAGAGTGCCCCAATCGAGTCCAAATGTATGACCGACCCCCACTAACTTTGGAGGGCCGATCCACCCATGCCAGTGGTACACCCCCTGGAACTCCCCTGGGGGGTTCCCCATACAAACATTTTAAAAAATCACCATTTTTGGCACTTTATTTTATTATTTTTTATTTATTTTATTTATTTTTATTATTTTATTTATTTTTTCTCTTTAGAAATTTATTTAGTCAGAACATATGTAAATGAAAAAATTAATTTAACTTAGTAATAGAAAAGAAAATAAAAAAAATTACTGTTTGAAGTCTTTTTTGCTTTCAAGTCTGGGCATTTTTTCTTTTCTATTACTAAGTTAAATTAATTTTTTCATTTACATATGTTCTGACTAAATAAATTTCTAAGGAGAAAAAATAAATAAAATAATAAAAATAAATAAAATAAATAAAAAAAAATAATAAAATAAAATGCCAAAAATGGTGATTTTTTAAAATGTTTGTATGGGGAACCCCCCAGGGGAGTTCCAGGGGGTGTACCACTGGCATGGGTGGATCGGCCCTCCAAAGTTAGTGGGGGTCGGTCATACATTTGGACTCGATTGGGGCACTCTAAATGGGTCAAAGTGGGATTTTTCAAAACTTGACCCTACGGGACAAAAGTCAACAGTTAGGGGTAGTAGAATTCGTTTTAGAGGTATGGTTCCTTCGGCAAAGTTTCTTATTTTGATCCCTAGAATACGATTTTCCCTGAGCCATGGGCGATTTTTTTGCCTCCCCACAAATCGACCCAGCCTAATAGTTATATGTCTAAGATATAATTTCATATAATTATGTCTTGGTATATATGTTCCAATATATAATTATATAAAATTTCATATGATAATGTATGACTATTTTAAAACTTTTTTACTTGGGAATGAAAAGAGTGTTTTGTAATGTATGACCAATTTTGTTTTTGCTGGGGAACTTTGTTTGATATGGAAACATTTGAATTTATAACTTTATTGTCTTTACCAGTGTGAGGTGCCCAAAAGTTTTCATTTTTCAGTTAGGCCTCAAGTTCGAATTTCCGAAATGTTACGATTCATTGAAATATTTTTTCTGAAAAATTAATATCCCACGAAAGAGCAATACAATATGCTGTAAAACACAGAACCGGGAGGAACTGAGTCTAAGTTGAAGTAATTTTTTCCTAAATAATAAATAACATTATGCAGATTCTGAGCATCTTAAAAAAGTTTAAGCTCAGATAGGACTTTTGTAAGGCGAATAGGTCCAACCCGCGATCGATTTAAACCATTATCAATAATACTGAACGTATATTTGTGCCTCAAGTCTAAGCAGAAAGTGGTTGTGAGTCGATCTGTTTACTATAAGGTAGGTTTTTTTCTTTTGTTAGTTAAAAACATCAGCACAAACTAAATACATCCTGTTACACAGATCGGTGTAGGCAGACCTTTAAACAAATAATTCAATCATCAGTAATAATTCAGTTTCGAAAAAATAATCAATAAAATTTGTTTTTGATTTGCGAGTTTTTTTTTTATAATATTTATTTAAACTTCACGTACAAAATTAATTCATAAAAATATATCGTCTCAGCGCCAAAAGGCATTGATGAGACAAGTTGGAAAAAAATAACTTACATTATAATTTATACAATGAGTTTAAGTTTACATGACAGATTTATTTACAGTTATGCATAAGAAACGTAGTATATCTGGATTTACCCTTCGTTTCCACATGCAAGTAAATGGTTGCAAGTTGAGAATAAGTATTATCAGCGAAAATTTCGAAAAATACCGAAAAAACATTAAAATTTTACATGTGTCCACGCTACTTGCTGCAAGTTCATTTTTAAAATGTCGTTGAAGGCATAGGTTGTCACTAAATAGCACTCCAGTATTGCCAAGTATTCAATATTCTTACAAAGCTGGGAAAAAATTTTGTTCTTAACAATTTTTTTTTCTAAAACTTATAAAATTGATATTTTAAATTACCATTAAGATATGTCATTGTGTTATTTTTACTTTTTTTTACAAATAAATACAAAATCAGTTGCATTACAACTTTTACTTTACCAAATACTAGTAAATTAATAGAAACAATACTAGGCAACACTGTTTTCTTTATTCTGTCATTTCACTTGCCGCAAGTATCAAAAATCCACTGTCTTCAAAATTTACTTGCAAGTTGAGCCGCAAGTCGTATAAGTGTGATAGTATTAGTGAAAAAGTGTGAGTGTATTGAGTTTTTCGAACTTGCACTTGCATGTGGAAACGGGGGGTTATTTGATTCACGCGAATTATCATTTTATTTTTTGATTCGCAAATTAAAATTTGTATTTTATGATTCGCGAATCAATTTTAGTCAATGTTTTAAATTATAATGGATTCTTTTAAACGAATTTAAAAATTGACATCAATTCGAGAATCAAAACAAAAAAATTTTATTTACAATTAAAAAAATATGGAAATAATTCGCGTGAATTATCATTATATTTTTTTGGTTCGCGAATAATTTTTCTTGAATCATCTTTGAAAGTAATTTTTCAAAGCTTAGGTGTAGGGTATAAAAATTAATGGGGAAATTTTTTTGAAAACATTTGAATAAGAGCAATAAAAAATGTATTCTATTCGTGAAATTGTCCATAACCAATTAGAATTTAAAATCAAATTATTGATTAAATTCTTTAGAAGCTCTGAGTGTATGTAATTAAAATTTTATTGTCACAATATTCAATAAAAATTATTAATTAAACAAAGGTGTTGTTTTTTTGATAAATTTTAAAGGTGTTTCACTTGTTTGATTTGTTAAAATACGTGTGCCTTGATGATCCATATATTTTGGAATCGCAGTTTTGCTTTAATATTATTTTTTTAATCTGAATTAATTGCATTGATTTAAAAGCGGGTTTTTAAGTTTCAATGACCATAGTTTATGAGAGTGTCGATTTGGTTTTTGTTATTGTTATTTTTTTTTTCTATATAAACAATATAACAGCATAATATATTTTAGTTTTTAAATAAAATAATAACTAGTTTGAACATATGCCTTTTTAAATTTTTGTGAAAAACAGCCAATACGAATTTTTTATTTTTTAAATAAGATGCATTAGTTGAATCACCACAGGTAATTTATAATACTCTATAAGGTAAATTATGTTTGTTAATATTTTTAAGATTTTTTAGATCAACCTGCTGGGCAGTGGACTAAAACTGAAAAAAAAAAATAATTAATTGTATTGAAATCCTTAAGAAGATTAGCCAATATGAAAGCAATTAACTCACGCAACAACAATATTACAAATATATACACTCAAAATAATGCTTTTGTTATTTAACAAAAACTTGGTCTAAAAAGGAAGGCAAAAATACAAAGCAGTTGAATAGACATTTTTTAGAAGGTGAACTTTTTTAAGTGGTAAATTATTAATCTTCTGTAAATTAAAAATAAAAAGCAAAAAATTAAATATTTAACTGGAAAAAAGTGAATTTCGAGTGCTCCTCAAACATTATTTTTTGCAAAAAAAAAAAAAAAAACAAAAACTCACTCAAACCAAGAAAAAGCAGCTTGATAAATAAAAATAAATAAATGATCAGTTGGGTTTCAAGAAGCTGTCCACAAGAAGGGTGCCGCATTTGCTCACAATTGACCATAAACGCAGTCGTGTGACAATTTCAAAGAAGTGTTAGGCGTGGTTCACGATAATGAGTTGTGTCCACCTGGTTTTCACGCAAATTTGATATATAAGACTATTATTTTTGTTGTGAAAAGTGACATTTTGTGTTTATTATGATTGAGTCTTTCTATTAAAATAAACAAATTATTCATTTTCCATATTTAAATATCGGATTGAGGCAATTAAAGTCGAGTAAAATTTTTACATGTGAAAAACAACTTACGATGCTTAAAAATTAAAAAAAAAATTATTTTTTAAAAGCGTGTCTTCGAAGAAATAAGAAATTTATTCTGGAAGGGACTGTAAATTAAATGAAAGTACACTGTTGCTATAACAAACCCCTTAATATTGCATTTACATCTGTTTTCAAATCCAGAGGTTTTAAAGGAAATCTCAACCCGAAATCTTGACCGTTTACATTTGCACTTTATGACAGTAGCCAGACTTCAATTTGACAACCGCCTTTTTTTTGTAAACAAAGTACTATAAAAAATAACCTGAAATTAAAAATATTTCTAAAAACCATTTTATTCATTGGCGGAGTACAATTACATTATTTTATGCAAAGATCTAACGCTAATAATGTAAATAAAATAATTTTTTGTATAGACGACAAACTAGAAGCAACAATTTTTAATATATTGATGGAAGGAAGACATGCACTTTTCAATAGTTTTCTCATGGTTATGCTTCGCGGGAAGCAAAAATTAGAATCACACAACACTTCTTATAAGCATTAGTAGGCCAACCAAAAAGAAGCCAGAGTATGTTTTTTATTTGAAAAGATAGAACAAGTTAGATTAAATACAAGTTCTGATCTTAGAAATATAAGAATTTTAAGATATATTTGTTAGAGCTTTTTTTGCTTATTTTATCTAATTTTGCTTGTTTTTGCTTATTTTGTAAATATTGGCTTATTTTTGCTATTTTCTTTAAAAATTAAGCTTATTTTAGCTTTTTTATGCGAAAATTCATATTATTGCTTTTTTCATAAAATCGGTAGTTTAAAAATTATTTTAAGTCGACATAAATTTTTTATTTAAAATTTGTTTTTTAAAATTTATTTTAAATTAAAAAATCTTTTTTGTTAAAATAAACTTTTTGTTTTTCCAACCTGAATTCTAATAGTACAAATATGACAATGACGATTTCCTAAGGCAAAAATGAAATCCGAATAGGGACATGCCTTCAATAGATTATTCTTCACAATTTGTTAAATACGTTTTGAGATTTTAGCACATTTAATTCTTTGATGCAATTATTTATTAAAATAAATTTAAGAATGTCACAACTTTGTCTGATTCCTGAAGTTCCAAGGAATGTAGCACTGTTTTAAATTAAAAATTTAATTTTTGTGAGGATTTTAACGAAGAAATAATGAAGTTTAAGGGCTTATTTTTGCATTTTAACTGCTTATTTTACTGTTTTTTCTAGCTGTTTTTAAGAGATTAAAACATTGCTTTTAGAGCTTTTTTTTTGGTTGCCCTAATCATTAGTATATTTCCTTTGGGTCTTAATTTGTCTTTATTATATTTTTAAAATTTCTTTTATTTCATTATTTTATGTTATTTTTAGGTTATTTTTTAGTCAGCTGTTGGGCAGCCTTGCCACTTTTTCATACAAAGACTCTACAAATTAAGCAAAACGCAGTGTTGTATATGTAAGATTTTCATGATATTTCTTAGAAATCTAGCGAATTTATGGGATTTCATTTGTATAGGGAATCTTGGGATTTCACATGAGATTTTCAATGAAATCTGAATTTTAGTGCAAATCTGGGGATTTGGCTGCAGTTGGCTTTGCATATCTAATTTGGATTTTAATTTTATGGCCTATTGAAACATGTGTCTGTTTTAATGGGGTTGACGACACAAAGACGCACTGTATGCGATTAATCACAGCTGGGTCGACTTTTACGACAAAAAATGCCGTCACGATGAATTTAAATTAAGCGACAATCTATAGTCGACATTTTTGACGTTTAGAAAAAAGGAAAGCAAAACAAAAATTTGGTTGTATTTGTTTTGCCATAATCTTTCAGCAATTCAATTGGTTTTGCTTGTTGTCTTGTTGTTTTTTATTGTACTGTATTTAATTTCGTTTTTTTTTTTGCGGAAAATTCCATATTTTTGTTGTTAAATAATTTTCTTCTGTTAAAAAATTTAATTTTTTGTAAACAAACTCTGATACGAATTTCTGCTACCCTTTTCTAATAGGCAACTCTTATTTAGGTAAAAATATGGCAACAATTTCACAAATATTTTGAGTGTATGTTAGTGTGTCGCCGTGAAAAAAGAAGAGATTCTATTATTTTAAACAACATACTTCATTTCGCACACTAAATCAGGGATGATAAAGTTGGTACTATAGTAGTTTTTGTGGTACTATTGGAACTTCAAACGTACTGTGGTACTCCCCTGACTAATTTAGTACTAATAACACATTTTCTTATTTTAAAATTTGTTTGTGTTTTTTTTAATATTGACACAAATTATTAGGGTTCTTCATATAAACTCGTAAATTCCTTGTAAACCTTGTATAAATACAAAACATAATTTTTATGTATGAAGTCTGACATTAGACTCATAAACATTCCAGGTTTACACCGTTTACGAGTACAATACGAGGCATTAGATTCTGAACCCTACACTCACAGAAATAAACCTATAAAAGTTGCAGAAAAAGCCACTAAATATTAGTTAAAAATGGCCATACAAAAGAAACTGTTGAGATTATCAATTTTTGTGCGAAATAAGTTAAAAAAATAAAACTGTTAAATTTACAAAATTTTAGTTAACGTTTTGTTCATTGAAAATAACAAATTATATTGTAGAATCTGCAGGAAATATTAATATTAGTAGACTAAAAATAGCAAAAACAAGCTGTTATATCTACAGTTTTTTATTTATTTTTAAGTTAATTTTAGTTGAATGCAGGTTTCTAAAAAAATAGTAATTGCTGATTTCAGAAGGTTAGATTTTTATTCTCATTAAAATATCGAAAACACTCAAAATTTTAAATTTTTTGTGATTTTTAAGTCTACTAGTTATTCAGATAAATTTGTTGCAAATAATTTTTACCAATCTTCAGAAGCTTTAACTAAAATTTTTACCTTTTCTATTGGTATATGAGTTAGATATGGGCAAATCTACGGAACCGGGCGATTCCATGTAACTTAGGATTTAAACCATTTTAATAACAATATATAATATTTTTGATGGTATCAGCATTTTCGAGGCAACGAATTTAATCAGGCGAACATCTTAAATTTTAATATTTATACTGCTAATGTGCTCTACTTAATTAAAAACTACCCTAATTTACCCTAATTTGCTTGTAACTTTCAAGAGTTTTTCAACTCTTTTGTTTATAACTTTTTCAGCATAAAAGGAAATCGCCCAAAACCTTTGGTGGATAATAATTAGGATGATAGAAAATCTCCCACTTGTTGAAAAAAATAGGTGCCCTCAATTAGCAACAAATGGTAGTTCTATAAAATCTGTAAGAGTATAAGTACAATGCAAAGGTCCCCGTCTGTTGTAAAAGTGAGATTCTGTTTCCTTTGCTATTTTGTTCATTTTTTTTTTCCCGTCACGATTTAAGATTCCTTTTCCATTTGTATTGTGCTTATTCTCTAACTCTGTTTTTTGAATAAAGAGTAATTTCAGACATTTTTAATTTTTGCGCTTTCAGCCTCAATGCAATTGAAATTTTTTGTTTTATTTATTAATATTAACAATTATTATTTAAATATATACTATATTTGCATCTGGTGCGGGTTACGTCTCTATCCAATGAATCAATAGTGGCGTATAATAGAATTCAATAACTTTTTTAAATAATTATAAAATTTAATGCTCAAAAACATATATATTTTTATTTAACTGGTTTTTGTTTAGGAATTTTCGGTAGCAAATTTTGTATTTAATCTTTTCCTTTTCAATATTTTCATAACTCAAAGAAGTTTACTATGGCCCGTACTATTTCTTGCACCTTATCCAGGTCCACATTTAATTCAGCAAACCACCTTTTCATTGAATCTTTTTGTGGGATAACACAAGCAATTTGTAAACAGGCAATAGCAATCTGTTATGGTGGATATAACAAACAAACATCTGTCTGGTGGTAATAATCTGCTGGCGTAGCTTTAATTGTTCACCCAAAACCTTGATGACAGTGGCAAAGAATATGAATACTTTTTGATATTCTTCTTCGCTGAGCCACTGCAAAACATATTGACGTTCGCGTATTTAGTCTTGACGATCTAGAATGTTATCCATTGCGAATGAGAACTTTGCCAAAAATTACCAGCCATTTAGGATCGTTAAAATTATGAAAAATTTAAGCAAAAATCTTTTGTTTCTTGAACTTTTATTTTAAAAACAAACTAACACAGGTGAAGTCCGTATTTACCGGTACGAAAATGGATACACCAAAACGGAGTTAAAACGTATTGTGTTCGAAAATCCATTTATACCGTCCGTTAATGTTCCGTATATGTACAAGCGTATACGGATACGTACATTACGGACAGTTAACGTGCCGCAAAAGCCGGATTGATGAATCCGTACGTGCCGGAGAGTCCGTAAAAATGTTTCTTGGGAACCCTCTAAAAACCAAAAATTTCGAATTTTGTTATAAATTATAATTTACATTTTCTTCTTTTAAAATAGGGTTTTGTTTAAATTAAAATGAATTGGGGACAAAATTGAGGATTAAGAATTATTTTCGTTGTTATTTAGGGATTTCAATATGCCAAATGGGGATATGAGCTTAAACTTTTATATCAACACTGATGTATATACACAAAATTAACGAAATAAAGATAAATATGAGACAGATACAACTCTGTAGATCTATATTACATACCCGGGAAAATTTTCTGTTCCAAAGAATCAGCTTTAGAATAGTTACTTTTCATTTACAACCTCTTCTATTGTCGATTCTAACACCGATTATATTTGTTTGAAATTGTCCCAAAAGCAATCACTTCTATAGCTCCAAAGTGGAACCGGAACTAGTTCTAGAAATGATTCTACTTCAGTCATACCTTCCATATGGGATCCCAGGAACTGGTTTCGGACCCAGTTCCATGGAATCGGTTACAGTGGAACCAGTTGTAGAATAGGTGTGGTTGGCTACCGATTTTAAAAAATTTTCCTGGGTAATAACTTTAAAATAAACATTTTACATAAACCAGATCCATTTGTAAGCAATCAGCAAAACAATTTAACTAAAATTTTGTAGTTTTAACAGAATTTTTTGCTATTTTCATTAAGCTAATATTTAGCAAACAGAATCTGCTGATTTTAGCAGTTTTTTCTGCAAGGTAATTTTTAACTTATTTTTAGTAACTTTTCCAGCTATTTTTACAGACTTATTTCTATGAGTGTAGAAGTTAGGAAATAAAATACATTGTGAAGTAATTGTTTACAAATATTAAATCACTTTCTGCCTTGCTAAAGCTTGGTGCAAGAATATACTTAACTCTTTTTAAAATAATTCTGAAAATAAATAAGAAAATCTAGTAAGTGGTTATTTTCCAAATTGCTTATGCATATTAATTTGAAAACCTTATAACACATTTACAAAATGAATTTTGTATGAAAACTTTGTTTTATACCTAAATGAAACAGGTAATAACCTATCATTACTTGGTATTCTATACAGTAATAACCTGTCATTACCATGTTTTTCTGGGTATCAGCGTTGTATATCATATCTGATAAATTTAATTATACCCTACACCACTATGTGGTCAGGGTATTATAAGTTTGCGCTGATGTTTGTAACACCAAAAAATATTGGTCCTAGACCCACCTTATAGTATACCGATCCGCTTAGAATTTTTTTTTATTTCGTTTTAACGATGTCCGTCTGTTCGTCCGTCCGTCTGTTCGTCCGTCCGTCTGTCTGTCTGTCCATGCATTCTTGTGCGCACTTTACAGGTCGCAAATATTAAGATATTTTGATGAAACTTGGTACACCGACTTACGTCGGCCCAAGGACGACGCCTATTGATTTTGGTAAACATCGGTCCATGTTTAGACCTAGTACCCATATAAGGGTTCTACTAAAATTATATGGTTTATACGCTGCAGGTCGGAAATATTAAGATATTTTGATGAAATTTGGTACACAGACCTACGTTGGTCCAAGGACGAAGCCTATTGATTTTGGTTAACACCGGTCCTTGTTTAGACCTAGAACCCATATAAGGGTCCCCCCAAAATGGGCTTGGTTACAAACTAAAGGTCGCAAATATTAAGATATTTTAATGAAATTTGGTTCGCTGACTCACATTATAGAACATTTTGACACAAGTCCCATTTTAACCCATTCGAATTTCGGATCCAAACATTAGTTGGCTTTTAACTAGACTGATGTAGGGTATTGTATAGTCGGCATGCCCGACTTTAACCTTTTTACTCGTTTTAGTATAGCTTTGCTCTTGAAGCGGTGTAAGGTGCAGTCGTTCAGCGTTAACAAATTACATTTTGACCAATATTTAAAAGATATTTTTTTTAACATTACCTTGACAATGAATTTTTAAATACGATTAAATTGTTGCTTTTTTTGTTTAACTGGTAATTAATAAATGTAAATATTATGCATATTCTGTCAAACAAACATATTAAACACGTCCATATTACTTTTGCCATTTTAACGCTTTAAGCTAATACGATTTTATAAATATATCATTTAAAGAATAACAAAATAAAGTAATAAATTTAATTTATGTATTTTAACATTTGCATTAATTGTTTTGAAGAGCTTGCAATTACTTATTGCAAAGTTTAAAATCATCTAAATGACGTTTCATTACACCGTACTACAATTTCAACATTTTATCTCACCCACGCAAAATGCAATATGCACGTGAAATTAGGTACACAGAAAAAACTAAACACGAGTTTTAATTACGAAATTGATTATTTTGACTAACATTTTAATTGATTTTGCACCTATCACTCAAATGATATCATCAATTACTAAAAATTGTATACGATTAATGGAAACAAAAGTCGATTAATGTAGTAATCGTATCATTTAAAACATTAATCGTAAATGAAAAAAAATATCATATTGACCAAAAGACTGTGTGTACTAGGGTTCTCCAAGCTTGTAAGGAGGATAATAAATTTTGAAATATTTATTTGGGTGTAAAATTACGTCCCGCAAAAAGTTAGGATAATCGGATATCGGGAACACGTGCCGCATCGTACCGCATTTTACACCCAAATAAATATTTCCAGGGGGTAGCCTGGTCAATATCTGAAATTTTTCCAGCACCCTAGTGTGCACGAGCATGTTATTGTTATACACAAAAATTTCTATTTATTCATACAGTTTAAGAAGAAAAAATATATGGTAATTATGTGTTAAAATAATAGCCGCTTTTTCTAATCACTTGGATTTAATAAATCCAAAAAGTTGTTCTAAAAGTGCTCAACAGATGGGGTTAGAGTCTCCCTATTTCCAAAAGAATTTCCTGTCCGACACTTTTCACGCTAATTTTTAATACCGAATTCGATGATGAAGGATTTTACTTTTACATTTAATTTTTAGTTATGTTTTATATAAAACAGCGATAAAGAGTCTGCCTTTTTAGTTTTATTACTTCAATTTATATTTTTAGACAACTGAAATATTGCACTGCAATATTTAATATTCACTAATTGGATTTAATTAAATTACTTACAGTATAGTGAAAAATTGCCATTTCTATTTCAGTTATTTCTCCATGTCCAAGATGGAAAATATGTATTTGGTGAGGTGTAGTTTTTTTTTCTAAAAATATTTCATACACAAAATTTTAAGAAAAACTTTTTATTTGTTAGTTTTGCAATTTTTTTGTTTCTCTTTTAATTTTCATTCGTATTTTTTCTGACATTAAATTAACAGAGTGTTTCACAGATTTGTGCTTTTATTGTGGATTTATTAAATCCAGCTTTTTTTTGGATTTAATAAATCCACTTTTTGTATGAAAAATTCTAAATCTAGGTGATTAAAAAAACTCTTAATATTTCTTGAAATATTTAAGAGTCAATTAAAATATTAATTGATTCAATTAAATATTTGTTTAAAATCAAATTTTATTTTTAAAATATCTTTATTAGATAATTAAGGTTAACAATTTTATCTGTGTAGAGACCATCCGCAGAAAACAGATTCGTAGTTGCAACCGAATTTTTCTCTAACCGAATTTTTGTAGTTCCAGGTACAAACACTTATGCATTTTTAATACTGTTGTAATTACCAACATTTATTCACTAATTTTGAATTTTTATTGTATTTACTTGATTGTTTTAATATTTATGGATTATAAATTCTATAAATAGAATAACACTTTCCACAAAATTTATTTGAAAATTAAAAGGTTTTTATGCCGTTTGTCAGCCCATTGCTTTTTTTCTAGGCTAAACTCAATTTAAAGTTTTTTATTTTTTTAAAATTGTTTGTTTATAAATAAAATTATATCAACAACAGAAAATTAATTGTGTCTTTTAATTTGAATCAATAAAAAAAATTATTAAAGCTAAAATTATATGTCTTTGCTGAGATTTGAACTCAGATTGCTAAGACCAACAGAAAGTGTTTCTAATGATTTGGATAAAGCGTTAGATTTTGTTGAAACAGAATTGATATTATGTTTTTACTGCTGATATTTTATTCAAATGACAAAATCTTCGATAATTTGGTGATTGTTGGTACCCAACATTTTTTATTCAAAAACAAACAAAATCTTCGATAAATTGGTGGTTGCTGGTCCCCCACAAACTAAAAATCTGTCGTTCGTGAACGAACTAGTTCCACTGAACAAATCTTTACATTGTATTAACTAGTGAGCTAGTTTGTAATATTTAGCTCTTTTAGGACTTTGGCTCTTTTACTTTTTTATCGTCAATTGCTATATTTCTTTTCCTTATTTGTTTTGCCTTTTATATGAATTTGTTTTTGTTCTCATACTCATATCAGCTGTTTTTTTAATAATGCCAGCTAAATTTGTTTTATATTCAATCATTAAACTGTATCCAGGCGCGGATACAAGTTGAGCGGGGGCTATGGGGGCTGAAGCCCCCCCCCCTCCCCTTGAGTAGCAAAAAAATTTGTTTTTCAAATAATGCTATAATGGAAAACATGAATAATTTAGTAAACATACATTTTAGAATTTGACATTAAACAAACATTTTTAATTTTGAGATTTTGTGTAGAGTCTTGGATTCAAGAATCTCTTTTGTGCAGGAAACCTGAGAGATTCTACATTTTTTCAAGAGATAATTCTCAAAAACTTTTTATAATGAGTTTTTTTCCAGAATCAATATTAAACTATTAACCAACCGTAAAATTAGTATTTAGGGCCAGTTTTATTATCAGAACAAAGATAGATTTCAAACGAAATTACTTTGATATATTTTAGAAAAGAATCGTGTTCTGACTATAAAACTTACATTTTTTTTAAAGTGAATACTACAATTTTCTTCTTTTTTAAACTTAAGTGCACTACTTTTAAAACCTCTCAACAGACCTTTTTAAATATTTTTTTTAAATTTAATGGTCGTAGGATGACCATCTCATCCGTAAGTATCATTTTCTTATTGCGAACAACTGAAGAGTTGTAATGATGCCCACGAAATAATTGTATTGTCTATCATGAAAATGATCAACCTTTTTGAAACAACAAATAAAATCTAATATGAGGATATCATATTAGAATTTGGACTTGAGGTAGAACAATATTCTAACTAAATATATGGAAATTTCCTTTTATTTATAAAAAGCATCATACACTCAATGAAAAAGTTTCATAAAGTATATGAAGCTTTTTCATAAATTTTTTTTATTTATTTTGTTAGGAAAATTTTAGCAGTTTAATGAAAAATTTCATTAAAACTCGTCGAGCAAAACTCCTGTGTGTAGGGTTAATGAGTGTTTGTCGGGAGTTACCTTAATCGACATGTCCTTGCTAAAATATTAAGTTATATAATAGAAAATTAGGAAATCTCCAATCGCATACCTTAGCTTCTTCTTATAAAACTCATTACCGGGTAATAACAGAAGGTTTTATTGAGATTTGGATATTTGGTAACTTTTGCCGCAGAACTCTATCACATATTCGAGTTTTATTAAGATCGGAAAGAACCCATCGTGATAGTTTAATCGCTAGTTGTTTATTTTATTTAATTTAAAGGCTTTGTTTCCAATTTTTTTGTATGGGAAGCCTTTAAAATTTTAGGTCATTCTTCTTGTAAAATGATTTTCTTTATTCAAAAGTTGTAATAATTAGGAACAGTTTCATAGTCAGAACAAAGGTTGATTTTTTCTTATATATTTTAAGTAAGAAATTTTGTTTTTTTTAAATATTTCTTAATAAGAAATTTTTAAAGATGCTAGTTCTGATTATAAAACTGCCCGGCACTGAGTCTATATTAAACCTATTAGATTCGGAAACATTTTTGTATTCGAAAAACTCTGACACTGGAACATTTTTTATATTCTAGATTCGATATGAAAGTTGTAGGAATTGGAGTAATTTTTATTATAAAAGATTCACAGACACTGCAAAAATTTTTACAATTTACGGCGTATTCCTATTATCAAATTGTGAGAATTGTTTTGGTATCAGACTCTCTATTGTGTTTTTAAATGATTTTGAAACGTACTAAGTCGACGATTTTACAGATATTTTCTTTTAAAAATAGTTCGTATTCTGTACTAGGATTTCTTAACTTATTTATGACAAAATTTTATAGTTAACGAAAAAAATTGTTGAATACAGAAACTATATCGTTAACTTATTACAATAAAACATTTTTTAAAGTTTTTCTAACAGTTTTTTTTGATAAATCTTTAATTTTCAAAACAACTAAAACTCAAATTAATTTGGTTGGTTCTTATAAGAAATTACCGAATAAGCTTTACTTTAACTCAATCGACATTTGTCTTAAGTTAGAAGCTATATTGATAAAAGGGTTAACGAATATAGAGGACCACACTAATGAAACAGATTTTCACTGACAAAAAACTAACTGAACGTTCAAAATATGTCGAAATGGGGTTAAACAGATTTTTCCGAACCCTTGTTTGGTACTCTTTGGAACAACTTAGCAAACCTATGCTGAAACATGTACGTCTAGATCATAAAATATCTGTAGATATGACTACCATATAAGATATAAAAAATGTTTAGCCCCCCCCCCCCTTGAGCGAATCCTGGATCCGCGCCTGACTGTATCGTTGGTGCCCATAGTTGTCAGACTAGTTTTTTCGACATTCTATTTTATTTAAAATAGAGACCTCATTAATTTCGTCCTTATTTTGAAAAATTTTAATCCCGTTTGAGGAAAAAGAGAAGGTTTTCTTAATTTGTATATAAAAAATTCAATTATAATTTAAACGAGTAAAAAGGTTAAAGTCGGGCATGCCGACTATACAATACCCTACACCAGTCTGGTTAAAAGCCAAATAATGTTTGGATCCGAAATTCGAATGGGTGAAAATGGGGCTTGTGTCAAAATTTTCTATAATGTGAGTCAGCGCACCAAATTTCATTAAAATATCTTAATATTTGGTACCTGCAGTTTGTAACCAAGCCAATTTTGGGGGGACCCTTATATGGGCACTAGGTCTAAACATGGACCGATGGTCACCAAAATCAATAGGCTTCGTCCTTGGGCCAACATAGGTCTGTGTACCAAATTTCATTAAAATATCTTAATATTTGCGACCTGCAGTGTATAAACAATATAATTTTTGGGGACCCTTATATGGGCACTAGGTCTAAACATGGACCGGTGTTCACCAAAATCAATAGGCTACGTTATTGGGCCAATATAGGTCAGTGTACCAAATTTCATCAAAATATCTTAATATTTGCGACCTGCAGCGTATAAACAGTATAATTTTGGTAGGACCCTTATATGGGCACTAGGTCTTAACATGGACCGATGTTCACCAAAATCAATAGGCTGCGTTATTGGGCCAACATAGGACTGTGTACCAAATTTCATCAAAATATCTTAATATTTGCGACCTGCAACGTATAAACAGTATAATTTTGGTAGGACCCTTATATGGGCACTAGGTCTAAACATCGACCGGTGTTCACCAAAATCGATAGGCTTCGTCCTTGGGCCAACATAGGTCTGTGTACCAAATATTTGCGACCTGCAGCGTATAAACAATATAATTTTGGGGGGACCCTTATATGGGCACTAAGTCTAAACATGGACCGGTGTTCACCAAAATCAATAGGCTGCGTTATTGGGCCAATATAGGTCTGTGTACCAAATTTCATCAAAATATCTTAATACTTGCGACCTGCAGCGTATAAAGAGTATAATTTTGGTAGGACCCTTATATGGGCACTAGGTCTAAACATGGACCGATGTGCACCAAAATCAATAGGCTGCGTTATTGGGCCAATATAGGTCTGTCTACCAAATTTCATCAAAATATCTTAATATTTACGACCTGCAGCGTATAAACAATATAATTTTGGTAGGACCCTTATATGGGCACTAGGTCTAAAGATGGACCGATTTTAACCAAAATCAATAGGCGTCGTCCTTGGGTCGACATAAGTCGGTGTACCAAGTTTCATCAAAATATCTTAATATTTGCGACCTGTAGAGTGCGCACAAGAATGCATGGACAGACAGACAGACGGACGGACGGACAGACGGACATCGTTAAATCGAAATAAAAAAAACTTCTGAGCCGATCGGTATACTATAAGGTGGGTCTAGGACCAATATTTTTTGGTGTTACAAACATCAGCACAAACTTATAATACCCTGACCACATAGTGGTGTAGGGTATAAAAATGTCTGCAAAATAGAAGCGCAATGATATATGGCATACATAGGCAAATGCGGCCCAACCAATTTCGTCCGGCCCTTCATTAATTTCAAAACAGTCAAAGATTTTTTTTAAATTTTAACAAAATTTAAAAAAAAATTAAAATCAGAATTTAAAAAAATATTTATAGTATAGAAAATCGAGTAAAAAGGTTAAAGTCGGGCATGCGGACTATACAATACCCTACACCAGTCTGGTTAAAAGCCAACTAATGTTTGGATCCGAAATTTGAATGGGTTAAATGGGACTTGTGTCAAAATTTTCTATAATGTGAGTCAGCGAACCAAATTTCATTAAAATATCTTAATATTTGCGACCTGCAGTTTGTAACCAAGCCAATTTTGGGGGGACCCTTATATGGGCACTAGGTCTAAACATGGACCAGTGTTAACCAATAGGCAATATGCTTCGTCCTTGGGCTGATATAAATTGGTGTACCAAATTTAATCAAAATATCTTAATATTTGCGTCCTGCAGCGTATAAACAATATAATTTGGGGGGGACCCTTATATGGGCACTAGGTCTAAACATGGACCGGTGTTAACCCAAATCAATAGGCTTCGTCCTTGGGCTGATATAAATCGGTGTACCAAATTTCATCAAAATATCTTAACAGTTAAAATTTCTGCACATAAAAATGTTACACTCTCAAAGGTAACAATACTCAGTGTGTACGTTTACCCGAATTTCTTACTACTTTTACTACAATTGGAAAGTTTTGTTTACTTTTTGTATTGAATTTTTCCAGCTGTAGGGAAAGTAGTAACTTGTAGTAAATAAACGAACAAGCAAATCATCAAACAGCAAAATTAAATCTATGCTGGCAATAATTCAAGGAGAGTTACTAATGCGTTTTGGGGTAAAGGGTTAAAAAATTATATGTCATACGATATTGCGGGAAGACTCTAAGTCAGAAATACAACTGTGTAAGGTAAGGTAAGGATTATATGACAGTGCTTCGGTTAATAGGCGTGTTCATTTACTTACTACAAGTTACTACTTTTACTACAGCTGGAAAGATTCAATACAAAAAGTAAACAAAACTTTCCAATTGTAGTAAAATTAGTAAGAATTTCGAGTAAACGAACACACTGAATCTTATATATTTTCTGTTCATAATAAAATTCAACTTTTCTGAAAGTGAACATTAAGTAAATGCAATTAAACTTATTGAATAACAAAAAAAAATGTCGTTGGTTACGATAGAATTTCAACCAATTTATTTTCTGTGTGTATCAAATCAGATGTCATTTTTAAAGGAATTTAAAGCAAGGTTGATTACCGATATCGTTATAATACCGTTATCGCTAAAATACCGTTTCAAATTGAATACCGTTACCGTTATCGATACCTCTAAAAAAATTTATAAATACCGTTATCGTTACCGATACCGTTATTTTTATGGGTAGTTACCGGTATTTATTATTTTATATAAAAATTACAATTTTTTTATTTTTTATTTTATAATCTTGAGTGTTTTTTTTTTTACAAAAATTTTATAGATAATAATTTTACTTATTCAAACTACCAGTATTGAATTTATATCTTAAAATCTGTATTTTCAGTACTTAAAATTAAAAATATGCCATGTTTTTACTTGTTTTTATATGTTTTTAACATAATTTTTAATACCGGTACGTACCGGTATTGCTGTTTCGATAACGGTATACCGTTACCGAAACAGTCTTAAATACCGTTACCTTTACCGTTACCTAAACAAACGAAATCTGATACCGTTACCCTTACCGTTATTCGTTTCGGTAACCAAACTTGATTTAAAGTATTAAAATATACTAGAATGGCAAAATATTTATTATTACTTGTATTCAAAATGGGTATCAAATAAAAGGGAGAATCTCCACAATTCAATGATAATGTATAGTGTCCGACCGAGTATTCGGCTTCGGAGTTCGGCCAAAAAGTGATGTTCGGCCAACTTCGGTGTTCGGCAAAATTTTGGCCGAATACCGAACTTTTCTATAAATCAATATTTTGCAACATTTAGCTCTTTAATTTTGTATAGTAACTTATAAATATGCACATTTTTAACTTAATTTTTACTTAAAGAGCGAAAAATACAACTTTTTTATGTTTTTGCCATTTAGAAATATTTAGAAATTGGTTTCCGCGTTTTTGAATTTGAAAAAGTTGCAAAAAATTGTGTTTTTATTCAAACACAAAAGTATTCGGCTTCGGCCGAACTTAGTAATTTTGGCCGAAGTTCGGCTTCGGCTTCGGTTCGGCCTTAAAAAAGTGAGTTCGGTCGGACACTAATAATGTATATTTTGACAAAAAAAACAAAGAAAAAAAGTTTTTTTTTTAATTTTCAGTAGTCTTGATATGGTACAACTTTTGTTTAAAAATATGCAAATTCAGTGGACATTAACGACGTAACTTTGGTTTGGTAAAAAAAAAAACAAAAGCTTTAATTAATATCTTGAGATTCTCCTCTTTCATTTCATACTCATGTCAACATCATAGAGTGCGTAAAATTACAAAAAAAAAAAATTTACAAAAGGCCATTCTTTGAATATTTAAAGTTCTTTTAAAAGGACACCTGACATGATCATGAAAATCTGTGTACGCAGTAAAAAAAATGTGTTGCAGTTAAAAAAAAACTGTATACTGACATTTTAGTTATTTTAACTGTCTTTTTAAATTTATTCTAACAAATTTTTATTTGTATTCGTCAATGATGTAATTTCGTTTCATTACCATGTACCTACTTATTATCGTTAATGGCAAGTGATTTTCACCTCAATTAATTTGACTTAGCAAACTTAAAGCAATTATAACAACTAATTCAGTTGTGCAACATTTAAAATGAAAGTGTTTACATAGGTATAGCGTCACTAGAAATCCAAGAAGACGTAACAACATTTTTTATTTTTTTTTTTTCCAAGACAACCAAAAACGGTTATTTGCCTTTTATGAAATTTTGAAAATATTGAAGTTTTTAATTTTTTACATAAAAACGATATTTTTGTCGTTTTTTCATTCAATTAATACAGTTTAAAAAAAAAAATTATGAAAACTTTCATATTTTGTCGCAAATTTGCAAATTATGTTAACTGTTACTACTCAAACTGTGCCAAACTTTAATATGATTACGGGAAAAATAACCAAACAATTTCTGGAGGGTATTTAGAGAACTCTACAATCACTTAAAGTAGAGTTCTCTAAATTTTTTTAGAAAACGAATGCAGTTGAGAACCAAAATTGATGCACTAATATTTTTTTGAATTTTTCTCATTATTTTACAAAACCATTGAGACCGACTTTGCAAAAAACAAACAACTTTATTTTAACGCGAAATGTTAAACTTCAAACCCTCGTAGAGAAAGCTATAAGTACCCCTCAAAATTTGTTTTGTCAGTTTTTCATTACCAGCTTAAAATTAAAATTAAAGTTCGCCAACTCACCATCAGATGGCGCGCAACAACTGCTCTAAAAATTCAACATCTCGCGCAATTACAGTGTTGCCATATTTGAAAGCCCTTCATCTTTCAGCACCTTTCAATTCTTCTCTATCGCCTTTCCAAAGGAATCAACACGTTAATTAATAGGAAGAATTTCCTGAGTGTTGCTTCTCTTTTTAAAAAATAAAAAAAAAAAAAAATTACGCTTCGTTTGAGTGCTAATAGTTAACGACGTTCAAAATGCACATCGATTTTTTCCATGAAAGAGTCAAAGATAATTTTTGGGGCATTGATTTCAAAAGTAAAAAAAACTTCAAAACGATAATTTTTTGCCTCAAATTATCTTTATATACTATTGAGATCAAATTTTAAAATATTGGGGTGCACATACCGAAGTTCGACACTTCGAAAAATAACTGACATTCTAAAAAGGTTGTTATTAGCTAGAATTTAGACCTGAATGGAAATACTACCTTGAAATTTCCCACAAATGTAGAATAATAAATATTTAAAACAGTATGCATAATTCGTTTAATAACGAACAATTAACAATCTGTTAAAGTAGGGTCATGCCTAAAATAAGCGTTTCATAAAGTTTGGAAAATAAAAATCTCTGTTGAAACCAAAAATATTCAGATTTCATTTATTTAAAGGCTTTTTCAAGGGTCATCCACCCAAGAATATATAGAATCTAACATTATGTAGCCAACAAATTAAAAAAACCTGGAACAATTGCACCATTTTTAAACCTTTTTTCATTAAATTTTCTCAAATTGCTGTACAAATAAATTAGAAAATAATTTAAACAAAATAGTAATGTTGATGTAATCAAAACATATTCGTCATTCGAATACTTTCAGTATTCGTAGTATTAAACTGTAATTAAAATATTATTTTACACTATTATATAATCAAAATATGTACAAAACTTGGTTTTTGTCAAGTTTTAATTTATTATAAATTATTTTTATTGGTAAAATCTTTAAAACAACATTATTCAGCTATGATTAACGAGTCAATCGTTTACTAACTTTATGAATCACTAACAATTTATTTGAAAGTGGAGACACATTTTATAAGGGTGTTGTCAGACTAAAACAGAATACCCTAGCCTTTAAATAAATGAAAACTGAATATTTTTTGGTTTCAACAGAGATTTTTATTTTCCAAACTTTATGAAACGCTTATTTTAGGCATGACCCTACTTTAATTAATAGATTGTTAAATTGTTCGTTATTAAACGAATTATGCATACTGTTTTTGCCAAATTAGCTTAAAAACGTTTAATTAAACTGTTTAGAAACTTTATGCATTCGACTATAGATATTGTATTCCTTAACGCAAAGTTAAGAAAAGTTTATGCATTGTTTTAAGAATTTTAAAAAATACTCCTTCTGAGATATGGGTATTTAAACTGAAGACAATATTTCAGTCAAATCTTAATGTTCTTTCCAATTTTTATGACGTCCTACAATACATAAGTATTTCGGAAGCCTAAAGGGTCTGGGCTCCGAAATTAATGATTCGTAGAGCATCTCATTATTTGAATTTCATTCAAATCATCGGAAAATTAAATTTTTTATGTTGATTTGACATGGTTTCTCCCTGATGCCTTCTGACAAGTTATTGCCAATCCAATGGATCAGTTCCCGCTATCGAATTTTTTGCATTTGACAACCGATTTGTTGTTGAGGCAACCGTAATTATGTAGTTTTAGTCAAATTAATCTAGTTTTATTTGACTTTCTCTTGTCACAGTCTTACACTCAATTACCACGACCGAATCATACAATTGGCTAAAAATTCGGTTGTTAGCATGAATCATCTTTAAAAAATGTGAAGCTTTTGCATTTTTGGTGACGATATGAAGATCAAAACTAACCTACCTCTATGAGTGTTTTCTAATTCAGAAACTTTAAAGAATTTATTAATTAAGATGCATAAATTGTCACAAATTAAAATGTTTATTTTAGAAAGGCACAAAGTATGAACTTTAAGGGCTTTACACACATTGATCACCTATTTCTATCCATATGTACTACTATTTCACAGTATGCCTGTTTGTTTACATGCCAGTTTTTACTATTTTTGCAATTTTTACTAGTTTTTTCTCAATTTTTAACAGCAATTGTAGTTAAAATAATTGCAATATCAGTTATTTTTTTAAATGCAGTTGCAGTGTATACTATTTTAACTGCACTTACGATCAATTTTACTGACATAATTTTCTTAGTGTGGCTTTAGTGATATAAGATTTTAGTTTTTTTATGAATTTTCTTTTGAAAATAGCATTTCATATACCCAATTTTGGGAAATATAATATTTTTAATTTTCTGTCAACTTGTATAATTGTAAGTTATTTCTTTGAAAGATAGTAAAGAATCTTTTCTCGAATTAAAGAAATTTGAGCGACTTAAAACACATTCCGAAAAGAGTTTATTCTTTCAATTAGTGCTTATAACCAAATAGCTAGAGAACATACATGGGACTAATTAATTTAGTAGACTAATTAATTGATGATTTCATTAGCACTGAATTAATATCAGTTGTAATGTATTTTTTTCACTACCATTTTTTCAATTAATGATAATGATTTTAAGGGTCTAATTTCATTGATCAATGGCAATGGTTTTAAAAATAAATAAATTAACAATTCATGAATTAAAACGAAATAATTACAATTAACCAAATAAGTTTAGTAGGTCTCTAAAAATTACAAACACATTAATTTACAAATCAGACTAGATCTAGTTTCTACCTTTTTCTATGAACAGGCTTCATCAGTGATTTTCCATTAAATTGTATTATTGTTTGTATTTTATTATCAGATTGTCTCTATATGATAATTTTTTAACGACCCGCCTGCTGTAGGAATTGAACCTGTGCATATTCCTACATTACAAACGTAACTATACAAAGGTGCGACAGCTTAGCCATCTCACCCAAGCAAGGCCTTGAATGTAATGTAGCTAATTCATAGTTTTCTTTTCTATTCAGCTTTCTGTTATTGTTTTTTTCTCACAAGTGATCAAACACAGACTCATACAAACATGAGTCCTCCGTTTTTTTAAACTTTAAAATGGATAAAAATTACTGCGCTATCTCTCTTAGTTTTCGAGTTACTGGCCTTTGTAAAATGACCTATATCTAAAAACTAAGCGACATAGGCCAAAATGGACAATATTATTGATTCGTAGTAGTAACACACTCCGATAATACAAATATGGCCGATTTTGAATCCCACAGCCACAGGGTGACATTTTATTTTTTTTTAATAATTTATGTGATAATACAAATTAACACACTCCGATAATAGAATAGAATGCGGAACGAGTGAAATGCCATAAAACGTATAAAGAAATTCGTATTACCAGAGTGTATTAATTTCTATCATCACATCAATTTAAAAAAGTCACCCTGTGACTGTTTCATCCCTCAGGATCCCTCTCGACCCTACCCCATTTATTTTACTGAAGTTTGGACTTCAGTTGAAATTTGTAAAAATGTTTTACGTTTTCCGATATCTCGCTTAATTTTTGAGATAGTGGCTATTTTATAATATAGCGAGTTTTTAAAATGGCCAGTATCTCGAAAACTCAGCGAAAAGTGACAAAAGTTTTGCTTCAATCAGGGAGAGTTCCTGCGGCCCTATACTCCTTGCAGGAGTAAAAGGAACAAATATATATATATAGGGAGAGTTCCTGAGAGATTCATTTTTATAAGACAGCCAATGTAAAGTAATTTAATTTCATTGGCATTGATAGGACAATTTTGAATGCAAAAAAATTTCAGTAATATGGTAATAACATTTTTTGACATTAGCATTAGTCAACTAATTCTAATGAAATTTTAATGCCAATGAAAAAATCCCAAGTGCGATATAGACCTAAAAAACAAGACATCATAAGTTTTCTCAGTGAATGAGATGCATAAAGCACATTAATTTTTCACTTGAATAAATATAAATAAAAAGAATCACATATTTAGTATAATGTATGTTAATGTAATGAAAGCATTCAAGTACTCATGTCTGTATATTTAAATAAAGAGGTTTAAATAGAAATTACATACGCGTATATGAATATATCTGTCAGTTTTGCCAATCTAGGGTGTTTCCTAGATTTTAAAGATATTATTTCGAATTTACCATATATAAAAACAGTCAATTAAAGCATATTTTCTATTATTGTTCTTGGTAAGTTAAACTGTGTTCGAATCGGAGACAATTTTTCTGACAAGCGGGGCAATCGGTGGGCAATCTAATTCGTCTATGCTGAATCAATTGCTAAGACCATTTAATAAAGCAATAAGACGTGCGATTTCTTATAGACCCATACTTTCTTGGGGAAATTTTCTTAGAGTTTTCTGTAGATTTCGGATTTGCTATACCCCTTTCACGTTTTTTTTTTTCACCCGAACAAATTGACCCAGCCTAACATATATAAGGGTGGGTCGAATTATAGGGGGCCGAAAAAATGTTTTATGGGTCATTCCAAGAAACTTTGCCGAAGAAACCATAGCTCAGAAATGAACTTCGAGCCCCCGGATTAAAAAATTGGAAGAAATGCTTTACATACTACTTCTTTCACTGATTCACAGGTATCCGTTAGTGTTTTTTTTTACTGTTTTTTTAGAAGTTATTCTGAACAACTTCGAAAAATCACTTCTTTCATTGCTTCCAAATTTTCCGTTAGTAAATTTTTACAGCTTTTTTAGAACTACTTCTGATCAACATCCAAAAAATCACTTAAGTATTGCTTCTAAAGAGTAATTGCTCTAAAAGTGATCGTAAAAAGTGATTTTCATATCATTTGGCTGGACCAATATTTTTTTATATTTTTTTAAGTTTTTTGTTTATTCTATTAATTTTTTTTCTTAATTTTTATAATTAATTTGTTTAAATTCAATATTTTTTTAATTTTAAAATTTTTAAAAATATGTATATATAAAAAATGCTGAGAAATTGCTTTTTATGCACCTGTAAAAATATTACTGGAAACAATTATGAATTGTTTAATAAGTACTTCTATTGAAGGGCATAAGCAACGCTGTGGTATAATGGTTAGCGCGCTGGACTGTTACACGTGAGGTTGCGGGTTCGAGCCCCAACCAAGGCAACATCAATTTATGAAAAATAGTAATATGTATGAGTTTTTTCTATCCCTCATACATATCACAGCGTCCTCCTTCGGTGTTCCCATAGCACTTAACCACACGGAAGTAAAATAATATAACAGGGCTATGAACTAAAAAGCTTCATCAAAATTCGCCAACTCACCATCAGATGGCGCGCATTAACTGTTCTAAAATTCAACAACTCACGCAATTACAGTGTTGCCATATTTGAAGCCCTTCATCTTTCACCACCTTTCATTTCTTCGCTATCCCCTTTCCAAAGGAAGCAACACGTTAATTAATAAGAAGAATTTCCTGAGTGTTGCTTCTCTTTATTAAAAAAAAAAAAATATCTCGCAGTAACAAAGTGGTGTTTTTATGCCAGTCAACTTTCATATCAAAGAATAGTTCAGCGGTAAAGCACTAGGCTAGCAATCGTGATGTCGCAAATTCGATACCCGGTGGCGGCAATAAAAAAACTTGTAAAATAAAAAAAATATAATTTTTTGTGAATAATTTTTTTGTAACTTTTAGTATCCGACCGAACAGTTCGGCCAAAAAGTGATATTTGGTCGATTTTCTGTTATTTGAAAGCACTGTGGAGAAATTTTCATACTGCAAAAATGTTTGTTCAGTCGATTTAATACGATTTTGAGTGTCAAATTTAAGGAAAACTCCGTGGATTATACATAAAATTAACTGTTCGGCCGCCGAACTTTTTTCAATTTGGCCGAACTTTCGGCGGCCGAACAGTGAATGTATTGCTTAACTTCGGACTTTTCCTTAAAGTTGATACTTAAAATGCATTCTAATCGGCCCAACAAACATTTTTCCATAAGCAAAATTTGTCCTTAATGCTTCAACATACCAAATTTCGACCAAATACATTTTCTGGCCGAACTGTTCGGTCGGACACTAGTAACTTTTAATTGGTGAAAAATAGCTTCATTTGCACTCGTTCAAAAAATACTGAAAAAATGTTGAAGTGGGAGTACTCCTCTCCTATGACAACTCAATGTTAAAATCATTAGTGTTTATGTTAAAAAAGAAGTACATCTAGATCACCAATTGTAGTGTTTTTTCTACTGCTTCGACATCTCTTTTTTTGCGGGGGAGCTTTGAAGAATTAATTCGTTTTTGAATGAATTCACTACACTCAAAATAATAATTCTGTTGGCTGAACAGAAAAATTTGTTACTTTAACAAAATTTATTACTGTTTTTCGGCTTAAAATAAAATTTGTTGATTTTAAAAAATTTTTTGTTAAATTTAACAAACCTAAATTTAAGTAAAACATTAGTAAAACTACAGTTTTATTTGTATCCGAGCAAAAACGTTTGTATATAATAACATATGATTTTATATACACATATATGTTTTTGTACTTCAGTGTATTTAACCTGACATAATTGAAAGTAATAAATTGTAACATTTATTTTCTGTATTTGTGCCATCAGCGTTGTAAGGATAAGCGAAGTCTTAAATATTTTGGCGAAACAAATTTCTCATTGAGCTTAAATAATTATTTAAAATTTAAAGCTTCCTTTTCTATAACAACCTAAGTCGAAGTGAGTTAAAAAATCGCCAACAATTATTTCTACGTTTTTTTTTCAAATTTTCTTTAGGCAACACAACGTATTTTTGTAGCGGTAATTTTTCCGGAGACTTTAAAAAATAAAATTTGCAATGGAAAGAAATTCTTTATGATTTTTTTTCATAACAACTTTGTTATAAAATTTCATTTCATTTCTTCAGTCTATGGATACAAAATTCCTTACAGACTATGATGTTACAATTTTAGAATAATATAAATATTAATTTATACATTATTTTATTAATTTACAAATTTAAACCCATCAAAATAGAATATAAATATTGCTTAAAGGCAGATTTTGATGTACAAAACTCTACTTGCGGTTTTAAATGAATTTGTTGATAATGATTAATATCATTCAGTTGAATAAACGTGCGGGTTAAAATGCTATTAAGACCATAATTGGTACGATGTAGCGGTACATTAAAAATATTGTTATACCTAACACTTCTAGGTTGAACATGAAATCTAATAAGACAAAGCAACTCTGAGCAGTCAATACCACCACTAATAATATCAAAAACAAATGAAGCAGATTGCAATAACATACGAAAATCAAGGGTTTCCAAACCTAATAAGTAATAAGCTTTTAGATCTATAGGAAGGTATAGGATCAACAAACGTAAAAGATGAGATTGCAAATTTAACAAATTTCCTTTGCACTCTCTCAATACGCGAGATATGAGTTCCACAATGTGGAGCCCATATAATAGTTGCATACTCTAATTTTGTACAAACATTTTAAAGCAGCAGTAAAGGTATTTGTGCTTTCCCGTAAAATCTACTTTTGTCAAAATTAGTGTTTGTTAAACACCGAAAAATTTTAAAACCGCGGTTTTGGTTTTTAAAAATTATAAAAACCGCGGTTTCGGTTATTTTTCGGTTTTCTTGTGACATTAATAGAATCGTTCTAAAATAATTAAATATGTATAAAAATTAAATACGTGTTGTAACACGATCAAGATATTTATTCAAATTTGATTGAATTTCTTACTCGAATAAAGGCAATAACGCCGTTTGGAGACCTTTGTGGGAGAAGAAAATACGCGGAAACCCGTTATAAATTTTTTTATTACTTTGTATGAAACTAAAACTGTATTTTCAACAGTTTAAATTTTAGCAATTTGTTTAAAACAATATAAAGTTAAGATTTTAAAAATTTCTGGGAGTACGAAATAGGATTTTTTGCAAAATACGCGGTGAAAATCTGAACTGAATATATAAAACTCAACATCTCTTAATCCACTTAACATTTTGGTGAATTTTTTTTTATAAAATTATAAGCCTTCGTTTATGTTATCCGCAATAACAAAAACAAAGAATTCTTTAAAGTTATATTTAATGGAGAAAATGCTCATTACAATTAAACACGAAATTTTGTAAAATAGGAGAGTTTAGTTTAGTTTTTCTGAGAGTTTAGAAATTTTGATTCGTAAAAGACTGTAAAAAATTTTTTTTTAAAAATATTTAAAAAAAATAAAATTACATTCAGTGAATTCAAAAAAAAAAATAATAAGTTCACTGAATTGAAAAAAAAATAAAATAAGTTCACTGAATTAAAAAAAAAATTAAATAAGTTCACTGAATTCAAAGCCTGTTTTCTACCGTTCAGTAGAAGAAAACAATAATGTACAAATAAAAGTTTTAAATACCCAAGTAAAAAAGTTTTGATATAATCATATATTATCATATAAAATTTAGTATAATTATATATTGGAACATATATACCAAAATATAATTATATAAAATTTTACAAAATTATATTCTAAATATATAACTATATCTTGTTATATATTTCACAATATATAGTGCAACATATTACAATATCCAATTATATATAGACCTATATATAGTTACATATGCCTCGTATAATTATGTATAATTGCATCGAATTATATACCATTATATCTAGTTGGATATGATTATATTATATTTGATACATTTGGATGAGGACAAAATCCGGATAAAATTGTATCAAACCATATCTTATTCCATCAAATTAGATCTAATTGTGTCAAATTAGATATAATATGATCATAATACGATCTAATTTGATACAATTAGATGTTCTCATTTTTCGGATATAATTATATATAATATCAAAAGTCATATAATTTTTTTTAGTAGGGTAAGCAATTTTACAGCGTGTGCTAGTAACAAATTAGAAACCGGATGCTGTTTATCAACCTACATGATTCAAAAATAAAGCCTTTTACTATTAAAAATAAAAACTTTACAGATATAGATAAATTTGTAAAAAAATTCCAAATTTATCTATATCTGTAAAGTTTTCATTTTTAATAGTAAAAGGCTTTATTTTTGAATCATGTAGGTTGATAAACAGCATCCGGTTTCTAATTTGTTACTAGCACACGCTGTAAAATTGCTTATTTAAAACTTTTATTTGTACGTTATTGTTTTCTTCTACTGAACGGTAGAAAACAGGCTTTGAATTCAGTAAACTTATTTTTTTTTTTTTTTAATTCAGTGAACTTATTTTATTTTTTTTTAATTCAGTGAACTTATTTTATTTTTTTTTTCAATTCAGTGAACTTATTATTTTTTTTTAATTCACTGAATGTAATTTTATTTTTTTTTAATTCACTGAATGAAAATGAAATTGAATGAATTCAGTGGTGAATTAATTCAGTAAGGAATTAATTCACTTTTTTTCCGTTCGATTTATAAAATTGAACGCGTTCATTGAACGTTAATTCATTTGATTTAATAAAAAGAACTATTGCAATTGAATTAATTCTTTGAATTTGTTGTTTGATGAACGCATTCAGTTGAATGAATTCAGTGAATTACTTAAGAAAAGAAATTCATTCAATTCTAGAGAAAATTGAATTCGATTGGTAGTGAATTCATTCAAAAAGGAATTAATTCTTCAAAGCTCTGATCACATATAACTATATAAAGCCCCATATAAACTTTTTTAATTGGGTAATTATACTGTCCGTTTTGTTCTATCTCACTTAACTTAGTTTTGGAGATATGGAAAATTTTATGAAGTGGGGCCAAGGCCTCACCAAGGTCCATTCTTGGATAGAGGTAACCATTTGACGGAGGTATTGCATGGTTTGGGTAGTCGAATTTTTTCGTCAATTTTGCTACATCTCTCTTAGTTTTCAAGATATGGGCCATTTTAAAAAATGGGAAGGGAAAGAAATAGCGCCATCTCTAAAACTCCGGATGCACTGGTGGTGCCATCTACCGCGTAATAACAGAAACATGAACTGCTTTAAAGGAATTTAACGTGCTAAAATTTGAAAACTTATTTAACAAATTGTGAAAAATCATCTGTTGAAGGCATGTCCCTATCCAGCTGATGAAGGCATGTGCCTATGCCCCTTGTTCTCATCTAGGAGCGTTAATTTGTCCGTTTTGCGACATCTACATCTTGTCTATCTGGTTGTGGTCCACGCTATAAATGCGGTTATCAGCACTATTTTTGTAGCAAAATAAATTAGTAAAACATTAGTTCAAAATTTAGTTTAGTGCTAAAAAAAAAATATAACTAAAACTTTTTCTGAAAACGGAATTTCAGCAAAAAAATGCTGAAAACTAGTACACTTGATATACAAGACGTTTTACTAATTTTTCTACTAGCTTATTTTTTTGAGTGCAGTCTCTGATTTTTTTTTTTGATGTATTTGATAATTGATTTCTAACAAAAATGGTTACACATCCATCTGTTAATTAGTTTATTTAAAAAAAAATTGTCAATATTCAGTTTAAAACAACCATAAATAATAGTAATATTTTACACATAATAATGTTTTTTATTACATTTATGTACTGCTCATTCTTAAACAGAGTTAACATTTTGACAGTTAATGTAGCAACTAAATATATGTTTTATTTTTTAAATATACTTTCATATACAATGTACGCAAAATACTAATGATTGTCGTAATAAGCATTACAATGTGTTCGAATAGAAGACTTTTTTCCTAACAGGCAATGCACCCATTAAATTTCAATGGCATTGCAGCGATTTAAAAGTTGGTCGAATAATTACAAAAGTGGGGGTTGCGGAACTATAGTAACCATATTTTTCAAATTCCAATATCTCTTTTTTTTTAAAGCTAATCCAGAATAACGGCCACTGGATTCAGCATATTCGAATTAAGTTTATTCTTCAGTTGCCCCGCTTGTTGGGGTTTTCAACTAGCATAGTGTCATTAATAATTTTATATCAATGGTAATAGATGAAGTTAGTAAATAGTATTGATGCATAGACGCGTACAAACATATTAATTATAAAATTTAATATAAAAATGCAGTAATTCAAGCGGAATAACTTGATTTTTTAGATGAGTTTTTAATAGTTTTTTTTTTGGCGAAAATACAAGTTTTAGCTAAAAAAAATTTGACGAATTATTAACTTAATAATATTATTTGCATATTCACAATAGGGTGTCCCGTTAAAAAATAAATAAAAAAGAAGACACATTCTGCTTTAAGTAGGCTTTAAAGTAAACGAGTTTTATGTATTTTGGTTAAACATTTTTTTTTTTATCTTTTTCCAACTTTGCGTGGGGACATCCTATTGCAAAACATACGTACATACAATTGCTAAATTGAGTATGAAGTTGAGTTATTGATATTAATGGATAAATGCTAAATTTTAACTGAATACCTTATAATTTTGTATCTAGGTGTTAATTTAAGTCATTTTGAAATGTTAAGAATATAAATATATTTGCACTATTCACACATGCGAATTCCATTATAATTATTTATTACCTAAAACAACAAAATAAAGTTTGGCAAGGTTGTAGACTTGTGTAATTTATATGTCCGTTTCTTTGCGTTACCGCGCGTTCTATTAACAAAAATTTAACATTAATATAACTAAAATTCTGTATATTTAACAGTTTTATTTTGGCTTTTCCTATTTTATAGTATATACACTTAAAAAAATAAGTTAGTAGAAAAATTAGTAAAACGTCTTGTCTATCAAGTGTACTAGTTTTCAGCAATTTTTTTGCTGAAATCCGTTTTAAGCTAAATTTTTAGTTATATTTTTTTTTAGCACTAAACTATTTTTGAACTAATTTTTTACTAATTTATTTTGCTACAAAAATTGTGCTGATAACCGCATTCATAGCGTGGACGACAACCAGATAGACAAGATGTAGATGTCGCAGCTTGTCTGGAAACGGAAATGACAAAAAAAGAAAAACAACTCTAGACATATTCTGTATTTAAATTTTCAGCAAATAAATTAACTAAAGTAAAATTTCGCTACAAGTTTTTTGAGTTTTTTTTAGTCTACTAATATTCAGTAAAAAGTTCAGTGATTTTAGCAAAGATTTTTTTCATTTGCAGTCGACTAAGTGTTAGCAAAACTTTTGCTGAAGATTACTAATTTTTTGGTAAAAATCAGCTCGCTGATTTTCAGCAAAACTTTTGCTGAAATTACTAACTTTTTTGCAAGCACGCTCCTAACTAAAAATTTTTTGCTGACTTTACTGACTTTTTTTTGAGTGTATAGACTGGGCCAAAACCTAGTAGTTTTTGGCCATTTTTAGGTTTTGATTAATTTAGTTTTTCCCATACATTTTTCATACACTCAAAATAATAAGTCTGTTGGCTGGACAAAAAAATTTGTTACTTTAACAAAATTTATTCCTATGTTTTGGCTTAAAATTAAATTTGTTGATTTTAACAAATTCTTTTGTTAAATTTAACAAATCTAAATTTAAGTAAGAAATTTGTAAAACTACAGTTTTATCTGTAATTATACTGAGTCGTAGAATTTATCAAAATTTAGGGTCTCGGGACCCTCCCCGGGCCTAGTCCATATCATGTGAGGGCAACTACCGTGTAATAACAGTCTTTTTTCAAACGTGTCTATATGACACGTTTAATATGCATTTTTATTAATTTTATTTAAGTAGGTTTGAGGTTAAGAAGAAGAATACAAATTTTTTTCAAAGTTATAGACACATTATTAATTTGCAAATCAGACCAGATCCAGTTTCTGCCTTTTTTTATGGACAGGCTTCATCAGTGATGTTCCATTAAATTGTATTATTGTTTATATTTTATTGTCAGATTGTCTCTATATGTGACAGCGCATAGAGAAAGGGACCTAAGGGTAAAAAAATCAATTTTTTTTTTTTTTTGTGGACAACATCTGAGCATCGAATGAGACCGATCCCATGCTCTCCTGACATTAGGTCGCTTTCTATCCTTAGGTCCCTTTCTATTTTTCGCGTCACATATGATAATTTACTCTCAGAAGTGATCAAACAGACATACAAACATTCCACTTTAGATTTTTTGTTTATCTTCTTATCTCCTCTTTGTCACCTTTTCACAAATGTTGCCACACTGACGTATGGTTTTTACGTACAAGTGCAGGCAATTTGTGTATATCGGAGACGGACTGGACTGCCAGCAGACAGTTTTACAATAAATTTTGTAAAATTTAACACCCAGTTTTAAATAATTTTGAAAATTAACACTCAAAATTAGTTAAAGTACTGAGGATTTTTAGTATTGTGTTAAACGAAGATAACTAAAATCTTTGCTTAAATCAGTGTTTAACCTAAAAATTTGTTAAAAATTAGTCAAATCGATTTGAAATCGGTTTGACAGATTTTTCTACTGACATATTTTTTTAAGTGTACAAACTGAAAACCAGATCCTAACTAGTTTTGCCAAAAACCAACTAAAAATATCTGAAATTTACATTTTTGATACACCCGATTTCTTCAACGAATTTAGATTGTAATTTGTGTTTGTACTAACTGGTTTTTGCTCAGTCTAAATTCAGTATTACAAATATGTAGCAAAAACGAGTAAAAAGGTTAAAGTCGGGCATGCCGACTATACAATACCCTACACCAGTCTGAGTAAAATCCAACTAATGTTTGGATCCGAAATTCGAATGGGTTAAAATGGGGCCTATTGATTGTGAACATCGGTCCATGTTTAGACCTAGTGCCCATATAAGGGGCCTACCAAAATTATATTGTTTATACGCTGCAGGTCGCAAATATTAAGATATTTTGATGATGGTACACAGACCTACGTTGGTCCAAGGACGAAGCCTATTGATTTTGGTGAACATCGGTCCATGTTTAGACCCAGTGCCCATATAAGGGTCCCCCCAAAATTGGCTTGGTTACAAACTGCAGATCGCAAATATTAAGATATTTTAATGAAATTTGGTGCGCTGACTCACATTATAGAAAATTTTGACGCAAGCCCCATTTTAACCCATTCGAATTTCGGATCCAAACATTAGTTGGCTTTTACGCAGACTGGTGTAGGGTATTGTATAGTCGGCATACCCGACTTTAACCTTTTTACTCGTTTTTAACTAATGTTTAGTAGTTTCAACTAAAGTTTTTATAGTTTTTTTCTATTAGTGTAGTTACTTTTCTTATAACAAAAACATCTAGAACATTACTTAATATTCAAAATAAGTCCTTATGGATAACGCATTAATCATTGTTTTAAAATAATGGAAAAAGTAACTAGTTATAAATAACTCATTATATATTTGAAAGTATTATATAAAGTACAGTTCCCACACTGGGTACTTTCAATATCACTAAATACAGCCACATATATTTTTGTTATATATGTATATGTATGTATGAAGTTTCTTTGTAATTCAATATGTTTTATCAAAAATGGTTATTTTTTTCTACTAAAATATAAAGTAATATAGAAATATTCATATTGAATAGTCTAAATATATTTTTTTTTATCCAATTCAATTATAAAAAATATGTATTTCCATGTTTTTGTACTATTCTAGGCAAATTGGTTTAAGGCCACACAATACTGTCGCTACCATGGCATGCATTTGGCTAGCATATCATCACAAGAAGAGAACGATAGACTGGAAAAACATATAAGAGATTTTGGTATGTAACTAACGAAACACAAATCATTTTAAATTATTAACTAAAACTAACAAAAAAAAATATTTTCAAATTACATAAAAGTTGTGCAACACCACTTTTGTAAAAAGACAAAAAAAAAACGTAACGACATACAAAAAACTAAAAATGCTGTTAGAAATATTTCAGAAATTTGTATGAAAAAAAAAAACATTCCTAAACTAAATTTAAAAAAAAAATATCATACTCATTAGGGCGGGTCGATTTAATAATCGCCCATGGCTCAGTGAAAATCGTATTCTAGGGATCAAAATAAGAAACTTTGCCGAAGGAACCATACCTCTAAAACGAATTCTACTACCCCTAACTGTTGACTTTTGTCCCGTAGGGTCAAGTTTTGAAAAATCCCACTTTGACCAATTTAGAGTGCCCCAATCGAGTCCAAATGTATGACCGACCCCCACTAACTTTGGAGGGCCGATCCACCCATGCCAGTGGTACACCCCCTGGAACTCCCCTGGGGGGTTCCCCATACAAACATTTTAAAAAATCACCATTTTTGGCACTTTATTTTATTATTTTTTATTTATTTTATTTATTTTTATTATTTTATTTATTTTTTCTCCTTAGAAATTTATTTAGTCAGAACATATGTAAATGAAAAAATTAATTTAACTTAGTAATAGAAAAGAAAAAAGCAAAAAAGACTTCAAACTTGAAAGCAAAAAAGACTTCAAACAGTAATTTTTTTTATTTTCTTTTCTATTACTAAGTTAAATTAATTTTTTCATTTACATATGTTCTGACTAAATAAATTTCTAAAGAGAAAAAATAAATAAAATAATAAAAATAAATAAAATAAATAAAAAATAATAAAATAAAGTGCCAAAAATGGTGATTTTTTAAAATGTTTGTATGGGGAACCCCCCAGGGGAGTTCCAGGGGGTGTACCACTGGCATGGGTGGATCGGCCCTCCAAAGTTAGTGGGGGTCGGTCATACATTTGGACTCGATTGGGGCACTCTAAATGGGTCCAAGTGGGATTTTTCAAAACTTGACCCTACGGGACAAAAGTCAACAGTTAGGGGTAGTAGAATTCGTTTTAGAGGTATGGTTCCTTCGGCAAAGTTTCTTATTTTGATCCCTAGAATACGATTTTCCCTGAGCCATGGGCGATTTTTTTGCCTCCCCACAAATCGACCCAGCCTAATACTCATGCTTTACAAACACAGTTATTTGGTTGCACAATTTAACTTTCGCTTTAAACATTTTTCCTGTGTTCAAAAATGCATTGAACATTTAACAAATACTAAATTAGGTTAAAAATGACACAAGAAGGAGAGCAACAACAACAACAAAAAAAGATGGAAAAATAGTGGATGGAGCATTTTGCTACTTGCAACAATAAGCGATGGTGTTATAGAAGTCAATGCTCTAAAATAGATTACACAGTTGTATTATGTTATGGCTGACCATTTGTAAATTTATGGATTTGTACTGATTTTACAAGATTTACATTCTTTGTTTTAGAATTTGATGTGAAAGAATATAGGATCTAGAAAATACAAACTACACTAAAAGAAAAAGTCAATACAAATTTTAGTCAGGAGGATGCTGGTAGAAAAATTGCTAATGTCAGCAAAATCGTTTTGCTGAAAATCAGCCATCTGACTGCTTTCCAGGACCTTTTACAAAAATTCCTTATTTTGTCCAAAATTTGAATGTTTTCATCAAATTTTACATAAAAATCTGATAAATGTTATTCTGTAAATTTCCTAGTGGCTATTTTCAAGTTATACAACACTGTGCTAGTTGAAAAATCCAACAAGCGGGGGACCCGGTGGGTAAACCTAATTCGAGTACTCTGAATCCAGTGGTGCTATCCATTTTTCTGGATTAGCTCTTGAAAAAAAGATATTTGTGTTTGAAAATTCTGGGTCCAAGGGCCCCAAAAAACGCGATTTATCTAACTTTTTGACCATTTATTTTTGCCCAGGTTATTTATTATTCCCCCAGTCAGCTTTTGGTTAAAAATGATCAGAATCGGTGCAGCGGTTCAAAAGTTCTGAGCGAAAATGTGAGGACACTTCGAAATTTTCCATACAAAATTGTACATTTTTTGCTTCGTTAAATGTACTGAAATTTGTATGGAAGCAAAAAATTTGCATAAATGTTGTTATTGTGTCCTCACACATTCAATTACAACTTTTGAACCGCAAGACCGATTTTGATTATTTTTAACACAAAGCTTCTTGGTAGAGTAACAAACAACTTAACTAAAAATTAACGGTAAACAAATTAAAAAATCGAGTGTTTAGGGGTGCTTGAAACCATAATTTTCAAACGCAAATATCTTTTTTTAAGAGCTAAACTAGAAAAACGGCTAGCACCACTAGATTAAGCGTACCCGAATTAGTTTTACCCACTGGGTCCCCCACCTGTCGGGAAAAATGTCTCCTTTTCGTGCGCAGTGTAATTTTTATCAAGTGGAAAAATTTTTTTTTTTGATATTTTTTCCAAAATTTTGAAAGGTGTTATTCTGTAAATTTCCTAGTGGGTCGTTTTTGGCCAAAAGTATAAAAATTAACCCCATATGGATTATGTTACATAAAATAATTATTTTTATCCAGTTGAGATTATTTTTTGTCAATTTAATGGCTTTACAATCTCGTAGTCATAATTAATATTAAGTTTCATGGGGCTTTTCTGACCCCAGGCCACTAAGGGTTAACGATTTTATAAAGATAATTATAGTCTTATCAAATTTGAGTGATACTTCTCCGAAAACTATGTAAACTTTGATTAAAACATTAAAATTTTGTTAAATTTTTGACAAAATGGGCAATTTTTGTAAAATGTCCTGGAAAGAAGTCGCTCCAAGCACAAACTCGAATTATCATTTTTCCAATTTATTTTTTTCTTTAATATCAACTATTATGTGGTACAAATAGCAATCGACATCTCCAAATTACGCATTTTAAAAAACCTTTAAAATTAATGTAAAAAAAACACGTTTTTGCATTTTTATCCAATTTGTGGATCATTTTGGATTCCAGGCTAAAGTGGGTTAATGATATCCGATGAAGTCAAAATTTCATATCTGAATCATTTTGACTATATTAAATGAAATAAAAAAGTATTTTTTTCCTAAATTTCGAATTTTGGGAATTTTTAATAACCCGAGTAAAAATAGTTATATATTGTCATATATCATGTGATTGGGCTACATCTGACAATGAATGAGTCACATTAAGACACATTTCATTATATACAACTACATCTGATATTATTTTTTCAACGAATTTTTTGTATGGTAATTGATATTATTACATATCCCCAAATCTGACTCCATATATAACTACATAAGCCTTATAAAACTAATCAAATTATATGTAGTGATCGATATGATTATATATGATTTGATACTAAGTTTTATAACACTGTATATGTCGTCGTACTAAAAATATAATTTAATTTAATATAACATCAAAATTAGTTATCTGCAAATTCAGAGTTAATTACTCCCTAGCCAAATATTTTCACGTGATGTTTTTGCATGTAAAATCATATTAAAAAATGATGCGTACGATTTAGAAGACAAAAGTATTCAAAAAAATTTTTATTTTATGTTTTAAAATTTGGGTCTTCAAAATTGTTAAAACCATAGACATTTCAATGTCAATTTAATAGCTGGTATGCATAAAAAGTATGCCTACTATCAGACAAAATTTTATAAAATCAGATATTTTTATATCAAATTAGATATAATTTCATGTCCTGAATATGGACAAATCTCGGATCAAACTGTATCAAATTATATCTAATTTGATATAATTAGACACATGTAGATGACCCATTTTTCGGATCAAGTTGTATGTCCTTGTATATGGGGATTTATCAAAAAAGATATACTTATGTATGACACCATATTAAGATTTTTACCCGGGAATACACTTTTTTTCGAAAATGGGCCATTTCCGTCCAACTTTCGGCACGGGTTAACGTTTTCAAAAAAAAAAAATTGATTTCTTCCATTTGGGACCATGTCCAATAAAACTGGGGGGTGTAATGAACGAAAATCGGCAAATTGTTATTTTAAGGGACATCTTAATACAATCAAAAAAATAAGTTAGTAGAAAAATTAGTAAAACGTCTAGTATATCAAGAGTACTAGTTTTTAGCAATTTTTTTGCTGAAATTCCGTTTTCAGAAAAATTTAAGTTATATTTTTTTAGCACTAAACTAATTTTGAACTAATGTTTTACTAATTTATTTTGCTACTAAAACTGTGCTGATAACCGCATTCATAGCGTGGACGACAACCAGATAGACAAGATGTAGATATCGCAGCTTGTCTGGAAACGGAAATGACAAAAAAAGAAAAACAACTCTACACATATTCTATATTTAAAATTTCAGCAAATAAATTAACTACCCGAGTAAAAAAGTTTTGATATAACCATATATTATTTTATGTAATTGCATATAGTAAGTTATAGTTACATATGGCCACATATGCTTTTAAATTCAAGCAGATATACTTTTATATAGTCATATGTTAGATATTTTTTCCTCAAAGGTTTTAATATGGAGACATATGTGATTTTATATTATTACATACTGGCCTACATATAATTGCATGTGCTATATATAAGTACATAAAGTAACATATTACAGATATAATTACGTATACGTTTATATATAATTTAGTATGACACTATACATAATAATATAAAACTATATGTGGAGCCATATAAGAAATATTTCATAATTTGTGTTAGATATGATTATATATGGACGAATAAGAACCCATATAAAACTTAATATGGTTCCATATCTACAATATTTCATGATTTCTTTAATATATAACAATATAACGTTCTTTATAACAACATCTATAATTATATATCATCCCACATAAGCAATTATTTCAAAGTGATTTTATATAAAAATATATAAGGTCCATATAAAACCGTATTATATTATATGGTTCTATGTTAACAATGATTTTGAACTAGTCTTAGATTTAGTAATTACTAGGGATTGACGCGTGACTAGAAATGTTCGTGAGTCACGTTATTCAGACGTGATCGTGAGTAATAATTACTATACATAAGTGATTCGTGAGTGAGTCTGAGAATATATAATTCGTACTTGATTCGTGCGTGAGCGGGTATAAGAATATATAACCCGTGCATGATTCGTGTGTGAGTTTATTTTTTGCATCATATATTTTTAGGCATTTTTACTATTTTGTAATATTTTACTATTTTTGTTATATCTTGGTTGTATAACATAATCCTATTAACTTTAAAATTTCAGTCCTGTTAACTTTATTTTAAAATTACTAAAAATAAAGAAAATTGTGTTCATGTTTAATGCACTGTCATGATAAATCTGGATAAAAGTAATGGAAGATTTATCGAAATTATAGGATCTCCAGCAGACCTTTGGGTTAATCATTATATTTGGAAATTAATTACACATGCAATTACACAATTACATATAATTGTAATTAAAAAAAAAACAATTACAAGAAATTGAAAATTTTCAATTATACCCCAGTAGCAAAAAATACTAGTTCAGAACCAGTTATGTACTAGTTTATTTGAACCAGGCAACTAGTACGAGTTCTGCCGCCTCTCCATACAAACAACTGTAGAATTTAACATGGAGATGTCATAGGAATGGGGGCAATTGTCGCCAAACGCTCACTTCGGTACTAGTTGTAGAACTAGTTTGAAAATTACAATTTAAGGACGAAAAATAGGGAGCAAAACTGGTGCTAATGTAACACTCGCGGAACCAGTTCTGAAGTGACTCTTTGGAAATAGTACTGTACTAGTTGGTTAAGACCTGAATAATATATATAGAAATCAAAGATTTTTCTTTGATGAAACGTAGATTAGACCGATAGTTTCCTCTTACTGAGATCATTAGGTCCATTTACCTAACGGAATTTAAAATATTTTATGTTTACGAATTCTAATCACAATAAAAAATGTTAAGTGTTTATTTGAAAACTCAGACTATATTAGCTGTGTTTGTGCGGCAAGCTATCAACGTTGGCGTATGTCATTCCCATACAAATTTTACATTATTTAGTAACGTTAACAGTTAACACTAAACGTTGGCTAATGTCAAATTTATATGGGAATGACATAAGCAAACGTTGATAGCTTGCCACACAAACACAACTATTATTAAAAACAAATGTAAACAAAACTAGAATTTCAAAAGTACATGAAATGTAATTGAGTTTTTTTTAATTTCAATTACATTTATTTGCAATTGTAATTGAAATCCCCCAGGTCTGATCTCCAGATATTGCATATTTTTTTTATTTAAAAAAATAATTTTTGTATATTGTTAGATGTGGTCATATATAATATGATCTAAAGTATAAGGTAAATTTTTAGATATAATTCTATCAAACTATGTCCACTTTTATAACATTTTATATAATTTTATATAAAAAGTTATAATTTGATGTAATTGGATGAGGACAAAATTCGGATACAATTGTATCGAATAGCATAAAATTGTATCAAATTGTACCAAATTGTATACAATTGTATACAATTCGATACAATAAGATACAATAAGATGTTCTCATTTTTCGGATATAATTATATCTAATTACATAAAAGATTATATATAATTAAATATAACTTCATATGGCTCCATATCATTTTTTTTACTTGGGTAAAGTAAAATTTCGCTACAAGTTTTTTGAGTTTTTTTCAGTCTACTAATATTCAGCAAAAAGTTTAGTGATTTTAGCAAGGATTTTTTTCATTTGCAGTCGACTAAGTGTTAGCGAAACTTTTGCTGAAGATTACTATTTTTTTTTTGGTGAAAATCAGCTCCTGACTAAAAATTTGCTGACACAGCAACATTTTTTGCTGACTTTACTGACTTTTTTTTTGAGTGTATGTATATATGTATATTCCTCTAAAGGGTGAGTTACCCAACCGTAAACGTAACTGTAACGAATCAGCTGTTTCGAAACCACAAGAAGAAGTGCATATAAATGGTTACTAACGCGTAAATGTAAACGTACTTGCCGGATCATTCTGTTGAAATCTGAATTTTCTATCCGTCATCGAAACAGCTGAATGATTTTAGTCCGAAAAAATGTAAAATGAATAAAGAAAATAAATTTAAACAACAAATAACAAATAAGAATTAACAAATAAATGGAAAAATTTGGAATAAAATATAAAACCACATGCAATAGATGCTAAATACACTATGCGACAGTCAAAATCGGGATGGGATGAAACCAACTGGAAATGTTATATCGGTCAAAAACAAGTTATACGTGTCCCGGCGTTTCGCTGGGTCAGCTCTAGGAATCGAGATATATCTTTTTTTTTACATAACTCGAGAACCACTAGTCTGATTTTGCTCAAACAATTTTAAAAAAATTAAAAATTACAATTCCTTTAATCTGTTCATATAACGTTTTTCTATATACTCAACAGTTTTGCCTTTTAAAAATAAATGTTTGTTACCGCTACCATAAAAATCAATAAATAACCTTTTGTTTATTACTTTTTTTTTAATATTTTAGGCAAAAAATATTTTTTTCTTCATACATTTATTTTTACCGGCAAAACTGTTGAGTATATAGAAAAACGTTATATGAACAGATTAAAGGAATTGTAATTTTTAATTTTTTTAAAATTGTTTGAGCAAAATCGGACTAGTGGTTCCCGAGTTATGTTAAAAAAAAAGACCACCAAAGGCCAAATCGATATATCTCGATTCCTAGGGGTGACCCAGCGAAACGCCGGGACACGTATAACTTCTTTTTTACCGATATAACTTTCCCCGGTAGTTTGAACCCTTCCCGATCACTGACCCCTACCATTTGTCTCACAGTGATATTAATGTCGTTTACGGTATTCTATAAGTGTACTTTTTGGCTACGGCACGGTACAGTAACATCACATTTACGTTTACGGTTCCATAATCCGCCCTTAACTCCCACTGGAGCATAGGGCGCCTTAGCAATTCGTTAGCAGAGTAAGTTCAGAAAAGTGGGTTGCTAGCCCTCCTTTCCTAGATTGGTGATAGGGCTGCTATCCTTGTGTCCAATCCCACATTGCAGTCATGCTTCAGCAAACGTTCATTTATCATTTACCTACTTTTCTGAGATGCCAAGTTTGTCATTCAGGTTACATGACTGTGCGCCTTCTCACTCTAGCTAGCTTTCAGCGGGTGCTGGAAAGCCATTTCCCGGGAAATACTTGGTCTAGGACCGGAAGTAGTGAGCTGCTTGATAGTCATACGAAGGAATCATTTTTGGTCACTCCCAAGTGAATGACAGTCAGAAACTTTCCGCACTACGTGCACCTCTGATGAAAGTCCCAATTTCCTTATTAAGCATGACATGTAAAACTTCTGGACCCCAAAAAGCAGATGGGAAAAAACGAAAATTTCATGACCGGCTTTTTTCGCCAACGAGGCACTGTGGCCGAATTTAAAAATTATGGCAGTTGGCAACTCTGTTTATGTATAAACAGCTGCTAATGTTTACATTTTTTTTATAATATGTATTATCAGTTGTGAAGCAATACAATTTTTATAAAATTAAAACATTTCCAAATTCTATTTTTATTAAAAAATTTATGAATAATACTCTAGTACCCGGATGCATAAAGTTTCTGAACAGTTTAATTAAACATTTTTAAGCTAATTTGGCAAAAACAGTTGCATAATTCGTTTAATAACGAACAATTTAACAATCTGTTAAAGTAGGGTCAAGCCAAAAATAAGCATTTCATAAAGTTTGAAAAATAAAAATCTACGTTGAAACCAAAAATATTGAGTTTTCATTTATTTAAAAGCTTTTTCAGGGGTCATCCACCCAATAATATGTAGAATATAACATTTTGTAGTCAACAGAAAAAAAAAAATTGGAACAATTGCACCAATTAAACCTTCTTTCATTAAATTTTCTAAAATTGGTACACAAATAAATAAAAAATAAAAAATTAAAAATTCGAATACTTTCAGTATTCGTAGTATTAAAATGTCTTTAAAATATTATTTTACACTATGACATAAGCAAGATATGTACAAAAAAATTTTTTATCATGTTTTGATTTAATATATATTATTTCTATAGATAAAAATATTCAAAGCAACATTATTCATCTATGATTAACGAGTTAATCGTTTACTAGTTTTATGAATCACTAACAATTTATTTGAAAGTGGAGACACATTAAGTAAGGGTGTTGCCAGAATAAAACGAGAAATTAACAAACTTTTGTTTAACGATTATGCATGTCATTTTATAATAAACGTTTAAAAAGAAAAATAAATTCTTTAGCAAATTGTATTCCTTAACGCAAAACTAAGAAAAGTTTATGCATTGGAGCCTACTCTCAACCAAAAAACTCTGTAATGCCTACTGAAAATTTTGCTGTTATTACGGGAAATTTAACTGTTTTGAGCCCAGCGATATTTTTTACTAATTTTAGCAACACATGTCTGCTGATCTGTAGTACAATAAAACTAGTAGAAAAATTAGTAGTCGCTACTAAATTTTAGCAAAGTTGTTGTAAACTGCAATTCAAAATCAGTTAAAAAAACTTACTACTTAAATATCAATAATTTTAGTACAATGAAATTAGTATAAATAATTAGTGGCAGCTACTAAATTTCAGTAAAATCCCTACGGGAAATTTTAACAAACTGTAACCGAACTGGCCCCTTTATATGAAATAGACTGGTCACTTTTACATGGCGTTGTCATAGGAGGTGGAAATTGACCCCTTGTGACATGTCACAAGACAAATCCCAGGACAGGTCCCTGAAATTGAGAGTTCAGTAACCTGTCCTAGGATTTGTCTTGTGACATGTCACAAGGGGTCAATTTCCACCTCCTATGACAACGCCATGTAAAAGTGACCAGTCTATTTCATATAAAGGGGCCAGTTCGGTGACAGTTTGTTAAAATTTCCCGTAGGGATGTTGCAAACTGTAATTTAAAATCAATCTGCTGAAATTTGCAAAAAGTGTACTAGTAGTGTAGTTCTTCATGGGGAAAAATAAATAAACTGTAAAGCCTTAAAAAAAAATTTATAAAAAAAACTTTTTTTCTTTCGATTGTAACAAGCGTATAATTACTTCATCGTACTTGAAATTTGGAGTCAAAATTGCAAACCAAACTATGAATATATCAATAGTAACAAATATAAACTAAACAAGAATTGTAAAAAATAAAAAAAAAATTAAATTAGTATATTGTTCTGCTAAATTTAGGACTTATGTTTTGCTGAAATCAGCAGCGAGAATTAGTAAAAAAATTCGTAATTTGTAATAAGAGAATAGCAAAAATGATTACTAAAAAAAATTATACTAAAAATCAGTATAAAAATAGTAAAGATTGCGATTTACAAATTTTTTTCTAACTTTTTTTATCTGAGTGCAGGTGTGTATTTTCAAAATATTTTGATAAATTTTTGTATTTACTACTTATTTTGATGTTTTTAATGGGTCATGTTTTTTGTGAAAAGTTTTAACGCCTGATGTGGAGTAGAATTTATGTAGATAAAGGAGTTTCCTATATGTAGTTCTTCATGGGAAACTCAGGTTTTATGTCTTCCTAAAATTATTTGCAAACAACTGCAAATGAATGAACTTAATTAGTCGCCTTTCAAGTTCTTTTTTGCAAGAGATTTTTTATATGGGGGTCCATTCCACCTTTAATGGAACCCCGTGGTGTGACCATGTTTTTAACATAGAGTTCTATGGCGATATTTTACTTTAAAGTTATCTTTAAAAATTTAATGTGGCTTTTGCAAAATGTGTGTTCATATGGGAGCACCATGAGAAAGCTGGCTTGATCATCACAATTTTTTATAAAATATTTCCAGGATTTATACACATCTCTTTATTTTTGGGGAGAGTTTTAGTAAATGCGAGGGTATGTATAAACAGCAAGAAGCTTTGTATAATGGAAACTTCCATCCGTGATATGGACACATGTCAAATTTCGATCTGTCAGCTCATTTGTATAGTAACAAGTGTTCGAAAAAGGCGCTTCAGTGATTTTTTTATAATGGAAAAATTATAAATTCGTGGTGTAATTAAATATTTACATAAGAAAGGTTTATCGGGACAAGAAATTCATAATGATATGGTGAATGTGTTAGGTGAAAGTGCTCCTTCATATGCAACAGGAAAAAATTGGGTTGCTGAATCTAAATGTGGTCGTACAAGCATTGAAGATGGACGTTCAAAAACTGCAACAACGCCAGAAATCATAGCTAAAGTCCATGATATGGTATTAGACGATTGACGAGTGAAAGTGCGTGAAATAAGGAATGGCATAGGAATCTCAAATTATAGAGTACATTTTATTTTGCATCAAGTATTACAGATGAAAAAGCTTTCTACAAGATGGCTGCCGCATTTGTTAACAGTTGACCAAAAATGCATTCGAATGAAAATTTCAAAATTCAACGAATTGAAGTACGAATTGCTTGACCACCCACCTTATTCTCCTTATTAAGCTCCCTATGACTTCTACCTGTTCCTTGCTGGCAAACGTTTTACCTCGAATGAAGATGCAATGGCAGCTGTAAACGAATATTTTGAGAAGCTTCAGGAAAATTATTTTAATCAAGGGATAGAATTGCTAGAAAAACGTTGGACTAAGTGTATTGAAATTTCAGGAGATTATATTGAAAAATAAAATAATTTTAAAAATCTAGCTCTTGTTTTTCATTAGCTGTATTGTGTCTCATGCCTATCAACGTTGAGTATTTTAAGCAAATCTACGTTAAACCGATAGTAGGGGAAGTGCGACATACTTGATCCTTTAAAAGACTTGTTCCCCCCCCCCCCCACCCTACTATCACGGAAAGTACATAATATAGAAAGAAATTCTATCGATTGTTCCAAATTTTGCGCTCATCACTTTAGAATAATTTTTATTTTTTTAGGTTTCTTTAACTTCTGGGCACCATCACCTGTATTTTCTCATTTCGGTTATTTTGTGCTCTTACTTAGCAAATGTTTCTGAAGTTCCTATTTTAAATATTGAAATGTTGGTTATGTAATTTCCCAGGAAAAAAAGTGAGGAAAAAGAAGTAGTAAAAACATAACAATTGAATAGGGAGTAGTGATAATTTGTGGTTTTCACTGATAAATTTAACATTGGCTTGTCATAGGAGGGAAGTTGTTCTTTTTTGAAACAAATTATGTATATTTGAATCAATGAAAAGGAAGTTCATTTTCACTTGTTTTTATTTAAATTTAATTTAAAAAAAATCATGAATCGTGTGGGGTTAGAACCCACACTCGTTGGCATTTCAAGCAGACGCTCTACCCTCTATGCTATGGCTTGTTATAACTTATAGCTGACTTTTAGCAGTCTTGTTCAGTAAATTGTTATATTTATTTCTTTCTATTTTTATTAACAAAAATATATGTATGACATATTGGAAAATATATAAAGTTGATTTTTTTAAAGTGTTTTTTTTATAAAAATAATACACTCAGAAATAAAGCTGTAAAAATTGGAGAAAAAGCTACTAAAAATTATGTAATTAAAAATGACCTTGCAAAAAAACTGCTGATATTAGCAGATTATTTTTTGCTATATACTAGTAAACTAAGAAGGAAAAATAAAACGGTTAAATTTACAAAATTTTGGTTACATTTAAGTTAACTTTTAATACGAATTACCTTGATAAAATCCGTAAAAAATTTTGCAGCATATTAGTAAATAAAAAATAGTTAATTTTTAACTTATTTTTACTAGTTCTAACTAAAATGTTGACAGGATTTTTCTTTTTCTGTTATATTTAGTTTCTAAATATATTTAGTAAAAATTTGATCAAAATGGATTTTTTAAATTACAATTTTTTAAATACAAACAAAATTGTAAAATTTACCTTTTTCGTATTTTAACAAAAAATATTTGAAGAATTACATATTTATTTAAAACTTTTATATTTCAATAAAATTTCATTAAAAATTAATAGAAAATAAAAAAAAATTTAAATCGTTTCAAAAATTAATTTTTGAGTTTCCAAAATAGAAAAAAATAAAAATTTTACAGTGAAAACTACAAAAAATGTTTAATTGTGTAAAAAAAGTTCCAAAAAATTTGTTTCCACCTGGTGAGATTCGAACCCGCAACCCTCTGATTTCTGTGCCAACACGTTCCTATGCAACCCCCATACAAAATATTAACTTCTTATCACCCATGAAAAAGAACTTCTGACTAGCATATATTTATTGCAGCATTAGATGTTGTTTAAAACCCATTCCTAAGGGAGTAAGTAATTCTTTGTGATGTAATGAAGGAAGTGATTCATTTAGAAGTCATTCCATTTATTTTTGCTGGATTTAAATACTATTGTGTAAGGTGATCAAGTGTTTATTGTTGGAAAAAATGCTGTTAATCAAACAAATTAATATTATTGGACAAATAAACTGTAATTTTTAATAAGTATTAATTGCCTGCATTATTTTTAACCTAATTTCGCTTAACAAAATCGCTTACAAGGAAGGTCTGCGCATGTGGCTCACTCAGATTTGTATGAAATTTGTGTATGTGGTAGAGAAGCCGGGAAAATAAGCAAGTGAACCTTTTTAGAGGTCCCATTTGATATTTGAGAGTTAAAAAGTGGGGTAAAAAATTACAGTTTTTTCATTTTTATGATTTTTTTTTCATGTTTACAAGGAAATATATACAAATTGGATACCAGATGAAAGGTATCTTCAAGACTTTGGGTTTTTAATGAGTTAACGGATATAGTTAAGTCGAAAACACAGCTATTGTTAGGCTAAAAACATTTCGAACTACCCTCGTAGAACTTTCTGAACATTATTTCCCAAATTCCCCTTATGGGCGAGGCCTTAAGGGGCGTGGATCATCTATTTTTTTCAAATCATATATTTTGGCAGTGGAAGTCTGCATGATGCTAAATTTGGTGAAATTAGCTTGACGGAAATATTTTTGCCACGACTCTACCATTTTTGGCCATAGTACGATGGGGAAAAAAATATTTGAAACGTAGCGGCAAATAGGAAATTTAAAATATTTTTGCGCCTTTTAACTGATAAACTGATATTTGTTGTGTTACAACCGATAATTTTGATCATATTTATTGTAATTCAAGCATAAAATTTATCAATTCACCTTTGGATTTCCTTATAAATGATCCGTTTCCTGTTTGCGCTGCACAAGTTGTTAGAGAATTTCCAGCAAAAAATACTGCTTGATTGGAAGCACAATTGCGCATACGCGCATAAATATGGCTTGATTTTTGTTCGAGATGATCCACTTAGAAGCACTCGTTTCTGGCTCCAAAAGGCTCCTATTGAGAAGGCTCGAATTAAAATCGAATTCGGTTGCCACAATTGAAATCGTAATTCGGTTGCAGCAACCGAATCAATTCGGTTGGAAAAAAATTCTGTTGCCACAACGGAATTGTTCTGAGAGTGTAATAAGTAGAGTTTGCTAAAAACCGAAAAATTTGAAAACCGCGGTTTCGGGTTTTCAAAATTATAAAAACCGCGGTTTCGGTTATTTTTCGGTTTTGTTGTGATATAAATAGAATCGTCTTAAAATAATTAAATATGTAAAAAAATTAAATAGTGTAACACGTTTAAGATATTTGTTAAAATTCTTTTAAATTTCTCACTCGAATAAAGGCAAAAAAAACGCCATTTCGAGATATTTCGAGATATTTCCGGGAGAAAAAAAAACGCGGAAAACCGTTATAAATGAAGAGCTGTTATTCTTTTTTCGGCAACTTAAGCTGTATTTTAAAGAGTTTAAATTTAAATTTTAAGAATTTTTATCAAAACCACATAAAGCTAAAATTTTATAGATTCGCGGACTACGAAATAAGAATTTTTTAAAAATATGCGGTGAAAATCTGGACTGAATATGTAAAACTCAATATCTCTGAAACCATTTGACTTTTGGGTGCAATTTTTTTTTTCTAAAATTATAAGCCCCAGTTTATGTTATCCGTAATAACAAACACAAAAATTCTTTAAAGTAATATTTAATGGAGAAAGTGTTCATTACAATTAATCACACAATTTTTTGAAATAGAAGCAATTTCATTAATTATGTTAGTTGGTTAAAGTATTTATTAAAAACCGACTTATTTTTGTCGGTTTTCGGTTTCGGTTTTCAGGCTTGGAAAACCGCGATTTCGGTTTCGAATAAAACCGAACAGCAAACTCTAGTAATAAGTGAATTTTATTAAGCATATAAGATGTGCGTAATTCGTGCCTTTTTAAAGGTGTTTATTAAGCGCATTATATGTAACATCGAAAATATCAATATATCATGTTTTTTAAGGATTTAAGATTTTATCAAAATCAAATTTTCTATTTGTTGAAGATAATTTAAATAATTTTGTTTTTAATTTGTCTCTAAAAGAAAATGAAATATGCGGTAAATCCACTAAACTGGCAAGACTGCCACAATATTTTGATTGATTTTGTAGCTTCTTTTATTGCTTCTCAGTAAGCATACCGAAACGGCATATTGGTATGTTTAAACAATTCTACATTTTTTTAAAGCAGTACACTACTTCTACCAGCTTTTACTGCTTCCAAATTTCAAAAACATTTTCCTGGGTTTAAAGCCATTGATATAGTTTATTCTACAAAAATTTTTTATAACCTTGGAATCTGCCATGGATCTTCTTAAAATAAGTCTTATTTTAATCATAAGATTTTAAGAAAATAAAATTTATCAAATAAAGAGGTAAAAGCGGCCGTGGCTTAAATCGAGTGTACTGATTTGAAGTTAATAAGAAACGGTCACCTTAGCAATCTTTGAATATGTATTTATGATATCGTTAGAGCTGTATGTTGATAGTTAATATGGTTATAATACGAAAAAAAAATACAGAAATTGTATGAATATAGTAAGTAATACCCGGAAATATAGTTTCATACTTGAAATGAATAACCAACTTACAGTGTATTCGCAAGTAAAGGGTGCCCCTTATATTTAAGTTTATAAATCAAATTTAATGACATTGATTTAAAAGTTCAAAACAAATCAAATTAGATATATTCACGAATAATTAGTTTTACAATCAAAACTACTTCAAATACAATTCCATTCAAAACGACAATAAGATATCCTACTACTAAATATTGACTTGACTTGTGTACGTTTAATCAAAATTGATAAATTTTAATAAACAACATCTTGGCAAACATTTATATAAAATTCTGATAATTAAAGGGTTGTTTTGAGTTTAAATTTTGACCAGAAAAAAATTCACCGTGCAAAAAAGTTTCGCACTAATGTTCGATGCATTAAATGCCAAAAGTATAAGTTGGCAACATTAGGGAATTGTCAAGCATTAATGAAAATGTTTTACCAACAATACCCTACAATATTTATGACATTCGTATTTACCTTTTACAATATGTAAATGAAAAAAATATTGAAATACTTTAATAACAATGAATTTATATTTCTCTTGCATCGCACTGAGAAAACAAATTTGCTAATGCAATCTACCTATTCTTTGAGGTAACCTGAAGAAAAAAGTTTAAATACATAGTTAGATTTGAAGAAGCTTGTTCTAGAAAATAATCTTCCAAATTTGAATGACTTTCTGATATCCTAGATGAAAATGGGATCGTAGATGATAGCATACGGGTATAGCTGAATATGCTTTCGCATATGCAGTTCAGTATCATACTATACATGGTCTCATATATGACTATATATGTGTATGTCATCATATATAACCATATATGATGGGATCGGAAATTTAAGATTATATGGATGTTTACGATCATATATGAATAACTAGCGGGCACATCCCGCTACGTTGTTAGCATGCCTTAAAGGTTAGAATTAAATTTCTTTTATATAAAATAAAACAAAATATTTGTTGCTAAGGTAAAATAATTGTTAAGGTAAATTTATTATAGATAAGTCGTATTCGTGGTTGATGGGGGGGCTGATTTTCTTAAAATTAGCTTTTTTTAAATACAGTTTTTTATAATAAAAACCTTCACTCACCCAGCCACCACAAATAAATAATTCTGACACAACAATAATTCTTGACAATATACGTGTGTATGTCAAGATAATTTGGTAAAGTGCGCACATAGGTAGATGGACCCGTAAATAGTTTTGTTCATTTGTGTTTTGAATGAAAATAAAAAAAAAATATATATTTGTTATTAAGATAAAATAATTGTTAAGGTAAATTTATTGTAATGTTTAAGTACAAACACTATTTTTTGCCTCTTCATTTTTATATAAATAAATCATTTAGTATACCAACACGTGAGCATGTAACAACTGTTGTTCAAGCCATCGGCGTAGATAGGTCGTATTCGTGGTTGGGTGGGTAAATTCGCTTTGTTTATTTAAAGTACAGTTTTTATAATAAAAGCCTTCACCCAGCCACCACAAATAAATAATTCTGACACAACAATGGGTTTAAAATAAATAAATATTTGATCACTTTTTCTCATGAAAGTGGATTGTTATTAATGAATACATTACAAATTGCAATATACGTGTGTATGTCAAGATAATTTGGTAAAGTGCGAACTTAGGTAGATAGACCCGCAAGTAGTTTTATTCATTTGTGTTTTGAATGAAAATAAATAACGTAAAGCAGGGTTGGCAAGCGATTTATAATATTAAAGATAGCGGGCAAAGCTACGTATCTACGTTGTTAGCGTGCATTGAAGTTTTTTTTAATTGCAGTTTATGTAAAGGTAGACCTGGCAATTCAAGTAAATTCACAAATTCAGTTGGAAAATTTACTGCGTCGGTTTCTTCCACCGGTGCTTCGTTACCTGCAGTTTAAATATCAGAATATATAAGTTCCATTAATTTTCTAAGGTTTTTCTCTTTTAGAAAATTTGTTTAACTTTTTGGAGAGTATGTTTCAATGCTACATAAGTTTCATATTCCGTGGATAGTGTTTGAACAGGTAATTAAAAGGGGTTCTTCACCCATTTTTGTTCCTCCCAGTAAAAGTCCCAAATATATGTAATCTTGCCTCAATCGCATGCGAAATTTCAAGTACCAAAGTCCGACAGTTTGAGTCATTCAAATTCCATTCCATTTTGTTTAACAATTTCAGTGTTCCAATGCAACTCCTTCCAAGATTCCATTTCGTTCACCATTCCATTGCATTTGGTTCCCATTATCTGTTATTCCAATTCCACTCGTTCCCCGTTTCATTCTATTTCGTTCCTTCTGTCTTGTGTATCGATATTGATATCAGTCGCTTCTCTTTCCATTCCATTTCTTTGCACTTGCTCCGTTCCATTCCTCTTTTAACTGCAGTGTTTCAATTCCACTCGTTCCCCATTCTATGCCATCTCGCTCCTCATTCCTTTTTGTTCTATAGTCCATTCCTTTTCGTTCCCTCTTCCAATCCATTTTCATTGTGTATAATTTCAATTCCACTCGTTCAACGTTTATATCCATTTCGTTCCACTTCTGTAGTGTTTCAGTTCCACTCGTTTCCTATTAAGTTTCTTAATTTAGTGTTCCATATACACTCGTTCTTTAAATTTTAGGTTTCTGGCTAAAGACGCAGATGTTCAGGGGGGGGGGGGCAATTTTCCCCTTTTGAGCCCCCATTTTTACCACGTTCCTGTCCAAAGTTCTAAAAATGCCTTGTCGATAAGTTAGCCCATACTCCAAGGAAAACATATTATAGATTACGGGTTTCTAGCCGAAGGGTTCGGTTAGGCCATCAAGGGGGAGAATTATTCCGTTTTTACCTCTCCCGGTAGGAATTTCCAAAAATTCCGAGAACGTCTGCGTTGGAGGAGGAACCTACTACATACATAATTTTAGGTCTCTATATCCAGCAGTTTGCCCAACTCGGCAAGGGGGAAGTTTTTTCACTTTTTACCCCTCCCGGTATAAGTTTCCAAAAATACCGTCTTAGGGGACGTCTACGTTGGAGAAGGAACCCAAATACCGAATTTAAGCTCCCTAGTTCCAGCAGTTTGGCCAGGCCGTTAAGGGGGAGACTTTTCCTGTTTTTGACCCTACCTGTGGAAATTTCCAAAAATCTCATCTTGGCGGATGTCTATAATAGAGGAGGAACTTTAGTACCAAATTTCAACTTCCTACCTCCAGCAGTTTGGGCAGGCCTTTAAGAGGCACTTTTCGCTTCATTATCCCCATTTTTGCAATGTCCCTGTCCAAAATTCCACAAAGCACCTTCCCGATAAGTGAGCCCATACTCCAAGGAACATATGTTTTACATTTCAGGTTTCTAGCCAACTTTTACTATTTGTGCCCCTCTGGGTAGGAATTTCCGAAAATACATCGAAAGGGAATTTCAGCTTCCTAGTTCCAGCAGTTTGAACAGGCTGTCAAGTGGGACATTTTTTTCTTTTTTTGTCCCTCCTAGTTGGAATTAGGCTGGAAGAGGAGCCTAAGTACCGAATTTCAGCTTCCTAGTTCCAGCAGTTTGGACAGGTCGTTAAGGGGCCACTTTCCCTTTTTGAGCCCCTATTTTATAACGACCCTGTCCAAAATTCAAAATAGTATCTTTCTAATAAGTTAGCCCTTACTCCAGGGACCCAGATTTTAAATTTCAGGTTTCTAGCCGAAGGGGTTTTTACAGGCCACCAATGGGAAGCTTTCTTCTTTTTGCGCCTCCCTTTAGGAATTTACAAAAATTCGATCTTCGCGGCAGTCTGCTGGATGAGGAACATTCATACCAAATTTCAACTTCATTTCCTCAGCGGTTTGAGCAGGCCGTTATTGGCGACATTTTTCCCTTTCAACCCACAGTTTTACTATGTTTCTGTTCCAAAATAGAACAATTACGTTGCCGGTGAGTTAGTCCTACTCCAGGGAATACATATTTAAAATTTTAGGTTGGCCAGAAGGGATTGGGCAGGCCGTCAAGGAGAATACTTTTCCCCTTATCTCCCTCCCGATAGGAATTTCAAAAATTCCGTCTAAGCGGACGCCTACACAGAAGGAGGAACTCACATACTGAATTTCGGCTACATATTTTCAGCAGTTTGGGCAGGCCGTCAAGGGGGAAACATCCCCCTTTTGGGATATCCTGTAGGGAATTCCAAAATTACAAACTTAGTCGATGTCTACTACAGTGGAGGAACGTTTATGCCAAATTTCAATTTCTTATCTCCAGTGGTTTGGGCAGGTAGTTAAGGGGGACACTTTTCCAATTTGGCGGACGTCTATTTTGGCGGACGTCTATGCCGAATATCAAGAAACCTTGTTTTAGTTGAGATATCCGTGGGGGGAGGAAAAAAAGTACGTTTTGTGAAATTATATATTTTTAAATGGAATTTTTTGGAAAAAGCGAAATTTTTTGGAAAAAGATACTTTATTTTTACAAAGTACTTTATTGAAAGCAGGTACTTTTTTTAAAAAAGTAATTTTTAGGAAAAATTTATTTTTTTTGGACAAAGGTCCTTTTTGGGAAAAAGGTCCTTTTTTGGAAAAAGGTCCTTTTTTGGAAAAAGGTCCTTTTTTGGAAAAAGGTCCTTTTTTGGAAAAAGGTCCTTTTTTGGAAAGGGTATTTTTTTGGAAAAAAGTATTTTTTTGGAAAAAGTTACTTTTTTTGGAAAAAGGTACTCTTTTTGGAAAAAGGTACTTTTTTTTGGAAAAAGGTACTTTTTTTGGAAAAAGGTACTTTTTTGGAAAAAGGTATTTTTTTGGAAAAAGGTACTTGTTTTGGAAAAAGGTACTTTTTTTGGAAAAAGGTATTTTTTTGGAAAAAGGTACTTTTTTTGGAAAAAGGTACTTTTTTGGAAAAAGGTCCTTTTTTTGGAAAAAGGTCCTTTTTTTGGAAAAAGGTCCTTTTTTTTGAAACAGGTACTTTTTTCGGAAAAAGGTACATCGAAAAAGGTACTTTTTTTTTTGGAAAAAGGCACTTTTTTTTGGAAAAAGGCACTTTTTTTTGGAAAAAGGTCCTTTTTTTCGAAAAAGGTACTTCTTTTGGAAAACGGTACTATATTTGGAAAAAGGTACTTTTTTTGGAAAAAGGTACTGTTTTTTGAAAAAAGGAACTTTTTTTGGAAAAAGGTACTATTTTTGGAAAAAGGTACTTTTTTTGGAAAAAGGTACTTTTTTTGGAAAAAGGTACTTTTTTGGAAAAAGGTACTTTTTGGAAAAAGGTACTTTTTTGGAAAAATGTGTTTTTTTTGAAAAAGGTACTTTTTTGGAAAAATGTACTTTTTTTGGAAAAAGGTACTTTTTTTGGAAAAAATGTACTTTTTTTGGAAAATGGTACTATTTTGGGAAAAAGGTACTTTTTTTGGAGAAAGGTACTTTTTTTGGAAAATGGTACTTTTTTTTGGAAAAAGGTACTTTTTTGGAAAAAGGTACTTTTTTTGGAAAAAGGTACTATTTTTGGAAAAAGGTTCTTTTTTTGGAAAAAGGTACTATTTTTGGAAAAAGGTACTTTTTTTGGAAAAAGGCACTTTTTTTGGAAAAATGTACTTTTTTGGAAAAAGGCACTTTTTTTTGGAAAAAGGCATTTTTTTTTGGAACAAGGTACTATTTTGGAAAAAGGTACATTTTTTGTCCCCTTTTTGCCCCTCCCGATAAGATTTTCCAAAAATTCCGTCTCAACGGACGTCTACACCGCTCGAGGAACCTACATACCAAATTTCAACTTCATAGCTCCAGCAGTGTGAGCAGGCCGTCAAGGTGGAGACTTTTTCCCTTTTTTGCCCCTCCCTGTAAAAATTTCAAAAAAATCCCGTCTTGGTGGATGTCTACGATAGTGGAGGAACCTTTATACCAAATTTCAACTTCCTACCTCCAGCGGTTTGGGCAGGCCGTCAAGGGGGGCTCTTTTCCCATTTTTAACCCCCATTTTTACAACATCCCTGTCCAAAATTCTAGAAAGTACTTTCCAGAAAAGTTAGCCCCTACTCTAAGGAACACATATCTTAGATTTCAGCTTTCTAGCCGAAGGGGTTTTGGCAGGCCGTCAAGGGGGAGACTTTCCCCCTTTTTGCCCGTTCCGGTAGGAATTTCCAAAAATCCCGTCTTAGCGGACGTCTACGCCGAAAGAGGAACCTACATACCAAATTTCAACTTCCTAGCTTTAGCGGTTTGGGCTGGGTGATGTTGAGTCAGTCAGTCAGTCAATCAGTCAGTCAGTCAGTCACGTTATTCTTTTATATATAGAGATATATGAATATATACCATATGCTCATATGCTACTATATAACCTCAAATTTCGGATCCGAACTTATATGGTCATATATAAGATCATACATGGTATTATATTGAACTGCATATGCACATATATTATCGGTTTTAGCCGCAGTCTATCATCTACAAGCCCATATTTTAGGGCGCCCAGACATTTGTTTTAGAGTATGCATTTAAAATTAACGTTTCGTTGACGTTCATAAATCTGTGCTTCATAAGTTGTCGAACAGAGTTCAATTCCATAAAAACCAGTTGCGATACTTTAAGAAGTAAAGTTCAATGCAAAAGCAGTAATAACAGAGGCTAAAAATAGCATTGTTAGAATTTCGTTGATGTTAGTCTAATTGAGTTGATTCAATTTGCTTATCTGGTTCACATTTTATATAAATAGATCATCATCAATTATCCTGCTGGCCTTATCATATTTTTTTAATTTTTATTCTCTGTAATTTACTTCTAAAAATGTTATCATCTTTAATTTAAAAATAATTAAAAAAAGGTAAATGTGATAATATCTGATCTCATATCGAACGAAAAACCGACGTCGAGATCTTAAAATTTTTTTTAAAAAATCTAAGAAAATTTTCAAAATTTTACTTCACTAAAAGCAACATAATTGAGGGATAACGAAAAAAAAATTTAAATTAAAAAAACGCGCTGTCACGGCCTCTAAATAATTTTTTAAAAACCTAAGAAAATTGTCGACAAATTTTTTCACCAAATAAAAGTTATTTAATTAGTAAGTTTTGAAAAATTCAAAATTTTACTTTTTCTGGACACCCTTGTGTTTATATATGTACATCCTATTTGGATATTAAATTGGTATTAGAAAGAAGTTCTAAGGGCCAGTTTTATAGTAAGAAGAAAGATCGATTTTTGAGTTAAATATTTCTTAAATAAGAAATTTTCAAACAAAATTTAATACTTAAAGAATATTTAGTCAAAAGTCGTTCTTTGTTCTGACTATAAAACCGACCCTAAAAATTTGGGGAGCTTTACGCTCATTGCAAAACTCTTAGAGCTTTAGAACATTGTGTAAGTCTGTATAATAAAATCCATTGCGTTTACTTCACATTGTGTGTACTTACGATATGGAATACTTGAGTACAACAGTTCTATATGAAATTAAAAAAGTAAGCCAGCTTGTGTGTAGGGTTTGAAAGTACTTGGAGATACTTGTGTGTACTTACTAGAATCTCCGAGTGCTTTCAAAGGCTACACACAAGCTGGCTTACTTTACCCAGGGTATGGGCGCATTGTAATGGCCCACAAGCCAATATACTTCGTAAGTACACACAGGTATAGTGGCATGTAAGTTAGACAAAATTTTTGAAAAATTTCAAATATTTTATTTTTGTATACAATTGTTATACACAAGTATCTCATATCGTAAGTACACACGATGTGAAGTACAGGAAATCGATTACATTGTGTGGCGTTACACGTTTTTCTAAAGGGTTACTCGTGGGTAAGATCGAAAGAACGATTGAACGAAGAGGCCGAATAACGATAAACTAGTTCATATCATTCAAAAGACTGAATCGGTGAATTCAACTAACATACATAGTTCGTTTATAAAACAATACTAAAAGCGCCGAAATTAAATAAGTAAAAAATAAGAAAATATTAAATAAAAAGTGTTTTGTATTTTGAGCTTAAAATATAATTTAAATTTATAAGATTTTAAAATGATTTGAAAATTTTTCATAAAATATGTATTTTTTTTTTATTATTATTTTATTTAAGGGGTATTTTTTAATTAAAAACCCGGTTAAAAATAGTTTTAATATAATATTATATCTCTATATATAAAAGAATAACGTGACTGACTGAATGACTGACTGACTGAATGACTGACTGACTGACTGACTCAACATCGCCCAGCCCAAACCGCTGAAGCTAGGAAGTTGAAATTTGGTATGTAGGTTCCTCTTTCGGCGTAGACGTCCGCTAAGACTGGATTTTTGTAAATTCCTACCGGAACGGGCAAAAAGGGGAAAAGTCTCCCCCTAGGCGGCCTGCCAAAACCCCTTTGGCTAGACAGCTGAAATTTAAGATATGTGTTTCTTGGAGTATGGGCTAACTTTTCTGGAAAGTACTTTCTGGAATTTTGGACGTTGTAAAAATGGGGGTTAAAAAGGGGAAAAAGGCCCCCCTTGACGGCCTGCCCAAACCGCTGGAGGTAGGAAGTTGAAATTTGGTATAAAGGTTCCTCCACTATCGTAGACATCCACCAAGACGGGAGTTTTGGAAATTTTTACAGGGACGGGCAAAAAGGGGACAAAGTCTCCCCCTTGACGACCTGCTCAAACTGCTGGAGCTATGAAGTTGAAATTTGGTATGTAGGTTCCTCGACCGGTGTAGACGTCCGTTGAGACGGCATTTTTGGAAATTCTTATCGGGAGGGGCAAAAAGGGGACAAAAAAAGTACATTTTTCCAAAAAAGTACCTTTTCCCAAAAAAAGTACCTTTTCCCAAAAAAGTACCTTTTTCCAAAAGAGTACCTTTTTCCAAAGAAAGTACCTTTTTCCAAAAAAAAGTACCTTTTTCCAAAAAAAGTACCTTTTTCCAAAAAAAGTACCTTTTTCCAAAAAAAGTACCTTTTTCCAAAAAAGTGCCTTTTTCCGAAAAAAGTACCTTTTTCCAAAAAAAGTACCTTTTTCCAAAAAAAAGTACCTTTTTCCAAAAAAAGTACCTTTTTCCAAAAAAAAGTACCTTTTTCCAAAAAAAAGTACCTTTTTCCAAAAAAAGTACCTTTTTCCAAAAAAAGTACCTTTTTCCTAAAAAAGTACCTTTTTCCAAAAAAAATTCCTTTTTCCAAAAAAAGTACCTTTTTCCAAAAAAAAGTACATTTTTATAAAAAAAGTAGCTTTTTCCAAAAAAAAGTACCTTTTCCCGAAAAAAGTACCTTTTCCCAAAAAAAGTACCTTTTTCTAAAAAATTGTTCCTTTTCCCAAAAAACATACATTTTTTCAAAAAAATACCTTTTTCAAAAAAAGTACCTTTTCCAAAAAAAAGTACCTTTTCCCAAAAAAAGTACGTTTTTCTAAAAAAATGTTCCTTTTCCAAAAGAAGTACCTTTTCCAAAAAAAGTACCTTTTTCCAAAAAACATAAATTTTTACAAAAAAAACACCTTTTTAAAAAAAATACCTTTTCCAAAAAAAGTACAAATAAAGCATTTAAAATAATATATAATTTCAAAAAAACTACTTTTTTTCCTCCCCCCACGGATATCTCCACTAAAACAAGTCTTCTTGATATTCGGCATAGACGTGCGCTAAGACGGGATTTTTGGAAATTCCTACCGGAACGGGCAAAAAGGGGAAAAGTCTCCCCATAAACAGTCTCACAAATTGGAAAAGTGCCTGCCCAAACCACTGGAGGTAAGAAGTTGAACTTTGGTATAAAGGTTCCTCCACTGTAGTAGACATCGACTAAGTTTGTATTTTTGGAATTCCCTACAGGATATCCCAAAAGGAAACTCGGTATGTGAGTTCCTCCTTCTGTGTAGGCGTCCGCTTAGACGGAATTTTTGAAATTCCTATCGGGAGGGGAAATAAGGTAAAAGTCTCCTCCTGACGGCTTGCCCAATCCCTTTTGGCCAACCTAAAATTTTAAATGTGTATTCCTTGGAGTAGGACTAACTCACCGGCAACGTAATTTTTCTATTTTGGAACAGGAACATAGTAAAAATGGTGGTTGAAAGGGAAAAATGTCCCCACTAACGGCCTGCCCAAACCGCTTAGGCAATGCAGTTGAAATTTGGTATGAATGTTCCTCATCCATCGCAGATAGCCGCGAAGATGGAATTTTTGTAAATTCCTAAAGGGAGGGGCAAAAAGAAAGAAAGCCTCACCTTGGGGGCCGGTAAAAACCCCTTCGGCTAGAAACCTGAAGCTAAAAATGTGGGTCCCTGGAGTAAGGGCTAACTTATTAGAAAGATACTTTTTTGAATTTTGGATAGGGTCGTTATAAAATGGGGGCTCAAAAAGGGAAAGTTGCCCTTTAACGACCTGTCCAAACTGCTAGAACTAGGAAGCTGAAATTCGGTACTTAGGTTCCTCTTCCAGCCTAATTCCAACCGGGAGGGACAAAAAAAGAAAAAGTGTCCCCCTTGACAGCCTGCTCAAGCTGCTGGAACTAGGAAGCTGAAATTCCCTGTCGATGGATTTTCGGAAATTCCTACCGAGAGGGGCACAAATAGTAAAAGTTGGCTAGAAACCTGAAATGTGAAACATATGTTACTTGGAGTATGGGCTCACTTACCGGGAAGGTGCTTTTTGGACAGGGACATTGCAAAAATGGGGATTAATGAAGCGAAAAGTGCCGCTTAAAGGCCTGCCCAAACCGCTGGAAGTAGGAAGTTAAAATTTGGTATTAAAGTTCCTCCTCTATTGTAGACATCCGCAAAGATAAGATTTTTGGAAATTTCTACAGGTAGGGTCAAAAACAGGAAAAGTCTCCCCCTTAACGGCCTGGCCAAACTGCTGGAACAAGGGAGCTTAAATTCGGTATTTGGGTTCCTTCTCCAACGTTGACGTCCCCTAAGATGGTATTTTTGGAAATTCATACCGGGAGGGGTAAAAAGGGAAAAAACTTCCCCCTTGACGGCCTGGCCAAACTGCTGGATATAGAGACCTAAAATTATGTATGTAGTAGGTTCCTCCTCCAACGCAGACGTCCTGTAAGACGGAATTTTTGGAAATTCCTACCGGGAGGGGTAAAAACGGAATAATTCTTCCCCTTGATAGCCTAACCGAACCCTTCGGCTAGAAACCTGTAATATATAATATGTTTTCCTTGGAGTATGGGCTAACTTATCGACAAGACATTTCTAGGACTTTGGACAGGAACGTGGGAAAAATGGTGGTTCAAAAGGGGAAAATTGCCACCCCCCCCCCCTCAACGTCTGCGTCTTTAGCTAGAAACCTAAAACTTAAAGAACAAGTGTATATGAAACACTAAAATTAAGAAACTAAATAGGAAACGAGTGGAATTGAAACACTACACAAGTGGAATGAAATGGATATAAACGTTGAACGAGTGGAATTGAAATTATAGACAATGCAAATGGATTGGAAGAGGGAATTACCTGTTCAAACACTATCCACGGAATATGAAACTTATGTGGCATTGAAACATACTCTCCAAAAAGTTAAACAAATTTTCTAAAAGAGAAAAAACATCAGAAAAGGAATGGAACTTATATATTCCGATATTTAAACTTCATGTAACGAAGCACCGGTGGAAGAAACCGACGCAGTAAATTTTCCAACTGAATTTGTGAATTTACTTGAATGCTTTCCAACCCTGCTTTACGTTATTTATTTTCATTCAAAACACAAATGAACAAAACTACTTACGGGTCTATCTACCTAAGTTCGCACTTTACCAAATTATCTTAACATACACACGTATATTGCAATTTATTATGGATTCATTACTAACAATCCACTTTCATGAGAAAAAGTGATCAAATATTTATTTATTTTAAACCCATTGTTGTGCAGAATTATTTATTTGTGGTGGCTGGGTGAAGGCTTTTATTATAAAAACTGTACTTTAAATAAAAAGCGAATTTAAAAAAAATTGTCGGGGGGCGCAGCCCGCCCCCCCTAAACTTTAAGGCACGCTAACAACGTAGCGGGCTGTGCCCGCTATAATTTAATATAATAATATCTAATCAGGTGTGGCTAATGTGGTATCGTATAAAATTGTATGTAATTTCATCAATATAAATAAAATTATACAACTTAGATCTAATAATATTGGGTCATTTTCCCTATCAAATTATGTTAAATTTTATATGGTTTTATAACGTCACCTAAAATGCAAAAGGGCGTAACAACAAAAAATGAAAATTGAGTTTTTGATTGATTATCGCGACCCAGACTAAATTATATGTCCCAACAAAATTTTAAACTTTTATATAGAAAAAAGTCCACAGTCGTGTTTTAAGCCAGAGGAGAAAATATGTCCTTTAAAGCTAAAATATATTAATTCTACAACGTTTTTTGCTTCTCCTGTAAAAAAATAAAAAGTATTGTTACGGCCTTTTGCATTTTAGATGACGATATGGTCTACCAATTTATATGCCCTATAAACAATTTCACTGGAATTCAAGTTGAAATCAAGTTCAATTCCAGTCCTGTTTTCCAGTTTCAAGGCTTGAATACAACTTTTATTACATTTTATTTCAATAGCAGACTCCAGCAAAAGGGAAACAAAAATTCAAGTTTGAAATATTTTTGTTAAATATACAAATGCTAGAATTTGAAATCTACTTTACTTCAAGCAAAATTTAATGCACTTGAATTTTTAAAACCTATGTGCTTATTGGGTATACTTCTATACCATTTAGTAGGGAAATTGAACCAATGTTAATAGATCTAAGTTGTATAAATTTATTTATGTTGATGCAATTACATATATACAATTTTATATGATATTGCATTAACCACACCTGATTAGATATATGTAATTATATCAAATTATACAATATGTTATTAAAACCTTTTTTGATAGGGAAATAAATAAAAATCAACAAATTCGATTGTCAAAGTTTGCTTTGCATTTCAACAAACTCCTTCGTTGATATGATAAACTACTTCTTTAAATGAATAAAATTTAATCAAGTCAAAACATCGTTTGTTAGAATTTGCTTTGTATTTGTTTGTTGGCCATTTAATTGAAATAAGTTCAGCAATAAGTTCAGTATTTACAAAATCAATTGTTGGCTCAATTTCAATTACATGTTTAATTATATTTACAAAATGTTTAATTGTACTAACAAACTATTTGTATATGTGTATAGTCGTCACGCTCGACTTTAACTTTTTTACTCAATTTTTTTTATTATTATTTTGTTAAGCAAAATTTAAAAAATTTGTAGAATGCTACTTGAGGATTATTAACTACATCAGAGGTAATAAAAATAGCATATATATCCCTCTTTTAATTTTGCCACGGCAACATACATAGTTGCCAGATTTGACGATTTTTCATCAACAATTTGACGATTTGACGATTTTAGGACATGAAATGAAGATTTTTTAATAAAAAATAAGCGAATTTTCGTAAATCTTTTTTTAGCTTTTGTCTAAAAACAGTGATTTTTATAACTGAGGTTTGTTAAATATAAATTTCATATAAATGTTTCGCTCGAATATGGGTACAAAATCACATTTTTTTAAAACCCATTAAAAACCATTTTAGTATTTTATGAAGCCAAATGATGCAATATTTTAATGAATATTTCTATACGGCTAAAAGAATAATTGTATTATAGAATTGTAGACAAAACCGATCAAGTATGCTCAGGAAAAAAAAATGTTAGTAGAAAAATTTGTAAACGGTTTTTAATTTAACTTTACTATTTGTATACTAATTTTTAGTGCAAATATATATTCTAGTAAACACATTTTCTATTCTCATTTTACAAATAAATGAATTCGGAAAATATTTTAGAGCCGTGTTTGTAAAATTACCAAAACATTCTAATAATTTAAAAAAGAGCTATTAAAGGATTTTCGTCATTTAATATTAATTAAAATTTCTACTTACGCATTTAAAATTAAACAAATACTCATATTATACAAAACAATCGACAACGATAATTACTTCGGTCCCAAATACATGGGAAACTATCATTTTATATATAAAGAAACATGTTCTTATTTTGTATTAAAAAAACCTTTAACATATTTCGTCAGATTATTATTGGTTTGACCCACTGACCAAATTTGAAAAAATTCAGTTAGGAATGGATCATATATACTGTAAGTTCCCCCTTTCTGATTCCGAAAACCGTTTTTCGATTTTCCGTATCTGAGATATTCAGCTTCGAATTTGCACTATATCCACAATTTAACATATCCAACAAGTAATAAGCATTGTTTTGCTGTATACACCACTCTTTGGCATATACGAGTACATACACTAATAGAAAAAGGTCCGTAAAAAATTTAGTTAAAACTACTAAAAATTAGTTAAAAATGATGCTGCAGAAAAAAACTGCTAAATTAGCAGATTAGTTTTGCTATATATTAGTAATATAGGAACAGCAAAAATAAAATTATTAAATATACAGAATTTTAGTTATATTTGAGCAAAATTTTTGTAATTGGAGAATAGAAAATTAACCTGCTAAAATCAGCAACAAATTTTTGACTTCATTTATTCAGTCTATGGAAAGTAAAATTCCTTACAGACTATGATTAAATCAAAAACATAATATAAATATCCTAATTATATACAAACATATGTGACCTTCTCCGAGAAAAGGGACCTAGTGTATCAAAAAACGGGTTTGGACTTAAGAGTGAATTCTGGTACCTAAAAGGGTGTAGAATAAGATGAAATGAGTTAGATTTCTGATAAAAATTTATTTACCCCATAAAAACGTACATAACGAACTTGGAAAAGGTGTGTGATAATGCGTTATGAAACTTTAAATTCGTTCTTCTCAAAACTTCATTTTCACACACTAGGTCCCTTTTCTCGGAGAAGGTCACATATATTAAATAATAGAGCGCTACATTATTTATAATTTAGATTCCCGATTTTGTTGTGGCTTAAAATTGATTTCATTTAGTTGATTAAACGTGCGTGTTAATCTACTGTTAAGCTCATATTCAGTGCAATGAAGTGGCACATTAAAGGCATCAATAAATCTAAGATTCCTAGGTGGGACATTAAATGGAATAAGAAATAGCAAATCAGGACAATCAGGACAATCAATTACACCATTAATTATATCAAATACCAATAACGCCGATTGGTATATTCTACGATATTCCAAAGTCTGCAGCCCTAGAAATAGGCATTTAGATCTATATGAGGGAATATGATCAACGAAGGCAAATGAACTTAAAGCAAATTTAATAAATATCCTCGGTACTCTCTCGATACGAGAGACAAGAGTTCTATTATAAGGATTCCAAATAACCGCAGCGTACTCTAACTTTGATCTAACAAATGTAGTATAAATTAACCTCAACGTGTTGGGGTCAGAAAAGTCAGAAGAATTTCTTCTTAAAAATGCAAGCATTTTATAAGCTTTCAGAATAATATAATTAACATGTGGTGCAAATCAAGTGTGGACTTAACAGTTCCCAAATTATGATTATTAATGCTAAAATTGCATAAAATAGGATTCACCGATCTACTAAACGAAAATCACCAAAAAATTTAAAATTTTTAAAGTTTTTTTTCCTTTTTTTTTTAAATGCAAATAAATATCGAGCATTTTGAAAACAGCAGTTTACAATTTTTTAGCAAATAATTCTGCTGATTTTAGCAGAATATACTGCTATTTGCATTCAACTAAATTCAGCTTAGAAATAGCAAAAATTTTGTATATATAACAGTTTATTTTTGCTTTTTTAGTGTACAAATATTTAGGAATATTTTCTGCAGATTTTACAGTACAATTTGCTATTTTCAATTAACTAAAAGTTAGCCTAAATATAACTAAAATTCTGCAAATTTAAGTTTTAATATTACTGTTCTCATTTTACTAGTATTTAGTAAAAAAAAAATCTGCTCATTTTAGCAGTTTTTTCTGCAGCATCATTTTTAACTTATTTTTAGTAACTTTTTCTGCTATTTTTACAGATCTATTTCTATGAGTGTACAGCAAATTTTCCATACAAAATTATAACAACCATAACAACCAAAGAGTTGTAAAAGTTTTGAATATTTGGGTACTAAATTCTTGTAATTTACTTGCGAAAATTGTATCACCTTTCTTTAATTACTTAGCGTCTTGACGAGACATTGATTTGTTTGCACAAAAACTAATCGTCAGCAGAATAACGGGAAAAAATTTGTACATTTGTTTTGGGTGGAGAATACGTAATGGCAGACAATTCATTATTTTTTGTTTTTAGATGGAGTAGGTCACAAACGAAACTATTTATTTTCATGTTTTCAATGTGTTTGTCACTAATTTTTTTCCAATAATAAAAAGTAAATTGCATTAAATTCAATAATAATACAAATTATTTACTTTTTCTTAACATTTTATTCATTTTCTTCTATTTTCTTTATTTTTTAGTAATGCCACTAAGTAAATATTAGATCTGGCATCGTGGTTGTTGTTGCACATAGTTGTGAGAACAATTGTGCTGACAACGTTGTCTGAACAAGAACAAAACATGAACAAGAGTGGTCCACACGAGACAAATTCATGGGCGAACAAGAAATTGTTCGTTGGTTGAACAAATCGATGTCTCGTGTAGACTACAAGTTAATGATAGCTGTATTTTGTCTCACGCCTATCAACGTTAAGTATTTAAAGCAAATATACGTTAAACCGATTGTAGTATAAAAAAAATTTAAACAGGTTATGTTTATAATTGTTCCGTTATAATTAGTGTTGCCAACTTTTGGAGGCAGGAAAGCACCGTGAGCATTGTGAAAACGGGTAAAAAGGGTAAAAATTTACCAAAAATGGGGTAAAAAAGCACGATATTAATTTTTTGAAAAATTTAAGTCAAGAATTTAAAAACACATTTTAGCTTTGTAAAATCGTTTAAAAAAAGTTAAAAAATAACCGAAAAAGTGGTAAAAAAGCACCAAACTAATATCTAAAAATTTTTAAGTTTAAATATATCGAAGTTGCTATTTAAAATTGTACTACAAACATTGTGAAAAAATGTACTTTTTATTTAGTTCGTATTATTTTTTCAACTTTGACAGAAAATTGAAGAAAAATATTAAAAAACGAGAACAAATACCAAAAATATGAACTGTACAAAAAGCACTAAAAGCACTGCCAGAAATCTGAAAAAGCACTGTAAATACCCGCTTTTTTTAAACGGGTATTTGTAAAAAATCACCGGGTACAAGAATGAAAAAAGCACCAAAAAATACCCGAAAAGCACTGAAATGGCAACACTGGTTATAATCGAACGTACAGCAGCGAAAGTTTTTAGGAAGTAACGCGTATAAGCTACGTTAGATGTGAAAATGTATAAACGTTGATAATTATCCGTGTTGAAAGTTAACGTGCATACGAAAAGTAATGTGTTAGTTTTCGTCTTAATCGCGTTTTTATGAACTTTGAGTATTTTTATGCGTTAACGGATATAGTTAAGTCGAAAACACAGCTGATATTAATTTATGATCTAAAATCGAACTAAAAACATTAATTTAATTTATTCTTTTGTTTAAAATATATGCCGAAATGAAGGGTGGTAATAAAAAAATATATTTAACATGTAGATTTTTTGGCATATGGGCCAAACCAATAATAAGCAGACGACTTGTCTAAGGAGTGAGATCATAAAAATGTTAACACACATTTTTGCCTATAACTTTGGTTTAAAGCTTCTCATATTTTTTTTTTCGGCAGTTTACATTTTAAAAACATGTCAGTTAATAAATTAATTTACATCATGAGTTTTAATTTGCAATTTTTTACACAATGAACGATGAAAGAAAAGTGCGTTCAAAAATAATTAAACATTTTCAACAAAACCAAACATGGACATACAAAAAAATTGCCAAAAAAAACTAATGTATGCCGCCAAACAGTTTCAAAAGTGGTAAAAAGGTATCTGGAACACCTATCAATTGAAAGGAAGCCGGGAACAGGAACAATGACTGGTTATCGTAAAATTGGTAAGGCATATAAAGTTAAAAGCATCCTTAAGAGAGCTCCTAACACATCTGGCAGAAAAACAGCATGAAACGTGAGGCAGGACTAAAGTCCTACAAAGTTCAAAAAGATTCCGATAGAAAAGCTTTTAAAAATTTGAAGGCCCAAACCAGAGCTCGAATATTGAAATCAAATTTTATACAAAAATACAACTGTTGTTTAATGGACGACGAAACTTATGTCCTGGCTGATTTTTTGCAGCTCCCTGGTCAAGAATTTTATGTTTCCGATGTTCGAGGAAATGTTGCGAAAATATTTGGGTCGAAAAAGCAAACGAAATTCCCTAAAAAAATTCCTAGTATGGCAAGCCATATGTAGCTGCGGCATCTGGCTCTATAAACAGCGAAATTTATATCAAGGATTGTTTGCAGAAGAGACTTCTTCCATTTTTGAGTCAGCACAATGTATCCACTTACTTTTGGCCCGATTTAGCATCTTGTCACTACAGCAAGAAAGCGCTGGAGTGGTAAAATGATAATAATGTGGCTCTTGTACCAAGAGAGGCAAATCCACCAAACTGCCCACAGCACAGTCCAGTGGAGAGATATTGAGCTCTTGTTAAAAGAGAATTAAAGGGCACAAAAAAGGTCTCCCAGGACATGCAATATTTCAAACGTAGATGGACCACCTGCTCTAAAAACTACCATAAAAACTTTAATGGGAGGTTTCCGGAAAAAGTCGATAACTTTGTTCGTAGTGGTTAAAATTCCATGCGGTTTTTTTTGTTAGATTTCATTTAATAAAAATTTAGTTTGAAGTCTTTAAATTCAGTGGTTTGTTTTTTATTTAACTTTATGTATGTTAACATTTTTATGATCTCACTCCTTAGTAAAATATACCACAGGGCTCAAAATAGTTAAATTTCCTGTAATAACAGCAAAATTTTCAGTAGCCTTTACGGACTTGATTCATTGAGTGTAATTATTATAGATTCCTAAGTTTTTCACGTCTCCCTTTAAAAAAAATAGCGTCAAAAAATCATCTGGCAACCCTGCATGGCAACTAATTTATTGCAGCGAATTTCGAGAATGATGAAATTTTGTGCAATTATTTGATAAAATTTTATTATAATTGTTGAGATCCAATAAACACAATGTGGAATATTGTGCTACTTATGACCCACAAGCTAAGAATTATGTTGTGAAAATTTTAAGTGAATTTCAATCAATTATTATTGTACGCAGAGAAAATAGATTAGTGTAAACAACTGCTATTGCTGCCAACCAAATGGATTGGCTGCAGTAACAGACTTATTCACTTGTGAAATAGGAAATCAGTCGAAACTATTTTACTAATGACAATAGAATATCAGTTGCCTATACACAATGATTCGTTAGTAATAATCGAAAAATTCGGTTGCTCTATCCAAACCATTCAATTCGCAGCAAACTGCGTTGTCAGCGCGAATCAGTTTTCTGCATGTCTATTAGGTTGACATGCTGAATAATGTAGGGTATTTAAATCTATGAACATAGAAACTGGTGGGATCTCAATAAGCTAATTCAATTGTTGCTATAGTTTGTATTATTTTCTGTTTTTTTTTCTGTAGTAAAAGTGGTCAATAAACATTTCGTGCACATTGAACATTGCATTTTGAAAGTATTTTATAGAAATAACATAGATACAAAAGGAAAAAAAGTGAATGTGGTTTTGTTCAATATCAATTTACATAACTAACCATTGTTTTTCTTTAATTTTTTTTTTTTTTTTCTATCAGGTTTGGGTAATGAACATTTTTGGACTTCTGGCACTGATTTGGCTGATGAAGGCAACTTCTTTTGGATGTCTACAGGCCGTCCCATAACATTTACAAATTGGAATGCTGGTGAACCAAATAATTTCCGTTATGAGAATGGCGAAGAAGAAAATTGTTTGGAATTATGGAATCGCGATGGTAAAGGTCTTAAATGGAATGATTCACCCTGTAGTTTTGAAACATATTTTGTATGTGAAGTACAGCCCAACTGATACAGCAACAACATTAAATTTTTAAAATTTAAAATGTATAGAATAACAAATTTATTAAACAAAAGAAGGAAGAACAAAACGAAAATGTCAACAACAAAAATAAATTGTACGAAAAACTGTAGGAATTTGTAATTCAAATTAAGTTTGTTCTATTTTCCGCCGCAAAGTGCATTTCTTTCCTCAACACTATTCCTCTCTCTCACTCTCTCCTTCTTCATTCAAATATGTTCTTTTAATATATTCTAGTATTTGTTTGATTAGCTTAACAAATTTAGTTTTAAGTAATGAAATATTTAATAATAAAAATCACATCACTCATACGTCTAGTAGGACAAGTTGTGTATTATACATTAATATTTAAATAGTTGAAAGAGCACATTTATACTTAACTTTTTACATTTTCAATTTAATTTCCAATTGCTTCTACGAATATATTTAGAAGAAACACTGCCTTTTTTTAATTATGTACATACATATATAATTATGTCTGTAATATGTATTGTACTACTTATTTAGTTTGTATTTAGTTATAAATAATTTATATTTTTGTATTAATGCATTAGTGCATTAGAGTGGCATTTTCATTATCGTCTTTTAGTTCAGTTTATTTATTGGGTATTGTTGTACCACTAGATATAAGCCTTGTGTGGCTTAAATTTGACATAAATCATATAATACTAATTATAAAATCAAAGATTCAGGTTCTTCATAATTCTTCAAAAAATAACATTATAGTTCATCAATGTTTTGTGATACCTAATTTCTAATAAATTTCGACATTCATGAATTAAAAAGTTAATTTTTGTTAATTTTTAAGAATTTTAAAATGTTAGTACTAGTGCAATACTTATCCGCTCGATAAATGAAAGTCAAAAGACAATTGGCAATCCTTATACAAACATCTTTACCACTCTAGAGTACATTTAAGAATTTTAATTTAAAATATAAAAAAAAAATTAATAAAATATTTTGTAAAAATTATCAGAATTGTGTATATTATTTTCATCAATTAGGTGCTAAAACAATGTAAGTTGTTTTTCACGTGAAAAAATTTCACTCGAATTTAAAATGCCCAAAATGTTAATTTAAATTCTAACCCCTAAATCATTGAAATCAGAACAATTTACTGTGCTTAAACAAGAAAATAAAATAAACATATTTGATGGTAATACGAGTATATACCCTACGGCAGGGGTGGCAAGACTTTTTTCGCTGCGTGCCAAAAACGGACAAATTTTTTTGTAAAAATTTCTCGCGTGTCAGCTTTATTTTAGTTGTCTTTTAAAAGTCCTTTTTTTAAAATTTGGAAAATTTCTCTTAAAAATATCAAATATGTATTTATCAGCGCTACGGATAACCACAGCAAATAACCCCCAAAGGCAAAATTAAATAACATCCAAGAAATGACGTAAAAATGTTTGACGTTTATTTAATTTTTGGGGGTTTATTTAATCTTTAATTATTGAGATTATTTCATTATGAAAAAATCCCCAATGAAATAAAATTTAAACAGTTTGAACATTACCCAATAAGCACATAGATTTTAAAAATTCAAGTGCTTCGAATTTTGCTTGAAGTAAAGTAGATTTAAGAAAAATATTGCAAACTTGAATTACAAATTTTTTTGTTGGTGCCTTTTTGAAAAGTTTTTTTTTTTGTATTTACATATTTGGTAAGATAAAGATGTTTAAAAATTTAATTAGAATTTTGTAAATTCTTTCTGTGTAGTTGAAAATGTGCTTCGGGCAAAAATTTGATTTTGTTAAAATAAATCGCGCGGTTTTTATCTCATAATAATGAATAAAAAGCGAATATTATGGATTTGAACAGAAAACTTTCTATTTCAGATGAAATGGCTCTGCGAAACACGTGGCCAATTTCAAAATCCTGCAATGGGGGTTATTTCATTATGAAACTTATGTTCAGTATTTCATTGAGGGTTATTTCGTAGCACCTATTTTCCGTTTGAAAAAAACTTAATTTTTTAGATCCAATTTTAATGCAAGTTGTTTTCCATTTTTGTGCAATTTTCTGGTACTTTTTATTTCTCCGATTATGAGGCATTTTCTCATCGAAACATTTAAACTTCTTTCAATCTAGAATTTTAGAAATTTTCCCAGAATTTTCTGATAATCCAATTTGCGAGTTCTGTATTAAACATATGTATTTCTTTAAATAAAAAATGGTGACAATGCAGAGTTTTATGAATTTGAAAAGACGACTTACAAGCTCTATGAAAAAGTTCACCATTATGGAGTTAAATCACGCATTTTTGTAGCGAAATTTAACATTCAGTTCAGTTTTTTGCTGGTCTTCGAATAGTTTAAATTTTTTAAAAATAACCAACAAAACGTCGCGTGCCACTTAAAATCCACTCGCGTGATACTACTGACACGCGCGTCATAGTTTTGCCAGCCCTGCCCTACGGGGAATGAGGAGTCAATTACCCTCCAAGGACCTATCCCGTGACCGGTCAACCGAAGGCATATTACCCACTCTAATGTATATTGATATGGTGCATCATAATCGATCAAAAAGTCGATTTTGAATTTTTTGTTACTTTATATGACGATATGTACTAGTATGATTTCACAGCTTTTTTATTTATTTTTAACTTTATTTTTTTACGAGTTGCTTATTTTAGCTCTTATTTAAAATTTCTATAATTTTTTCTGAGGAATTTTAAGTTTTATATTTTCAACGTTTTTTTAATGTTAAAGCGGTTTTAGTTTTAACAATTGGTATTTCATTTAACTTTTCTTTTTAACTTAAGGGGAATTTTTAAAATTTTTAATTATATTATCAGAAATTTTGAGGTAATTTTCTAATTCTTAATTGATTTTTTAATTTAATTATGGCCAACGCAAAAAACGAGTCAACTGCCATTAAAGGACCTATCCCACGACCGGTCAATCGGGGGCATATTCAAGGCACTTCCACTATATTTGTGTGTGTGTTAATGTTGTTTTATTTTCTGATTTTTTCTTTACCATTTATTGTTATTTGCTTTTTCATTTTTATTTGAACAGAAACGAAAAATATACAACTTTACCATCAGCCAGGCATCATGCACAAGCAACATTAGCTAAGACGGTAGAGCGTTTGCATTACAAGCAGAATGGTTGTGTTAACGAGCCCTACTTTGACGCCAAGTAGATTTTTAGATACACCACCTTACGTGTCACAAGGTGCCTAAACTGGGGCAATTGGTCATTTCCAATGACAACGCCATGTTAAAGTGACGTATCTCTTTTAAACAAAAAGACCGATTAAGGACCGGTCCCTGCCCCCTTGGGACCTACCCTCGTGTCACTTTTGGACCGGTCTCTTTCCCCGTAGGTGATGTTTAGAAAATCTTTAAAAATATATTTATCGTGTTTCTAGTATAATATGTTTGGCTGCAAATATCATATCTTAGCCTGTAAGTACCCAGTAGCAAATGGTCGAACTAGTTCTAAAAAGTACTAGTTTTTTGACTAGTATTACGAAACTAGTTCTCAAAATAATCATTTTGAACCAGTTGTGTACTAGTTAAACCTCATCTATGGGGGGCCTGTTTAAAAAATTACACAAATTAAAATACGAGATTTGAAATTCTTATTATTTACATTTGTTTTCAATAAAAAAAATCAGTGTTTGGAAATAAATACTTAAATTAAATTGTGAATTAAATTTAGGTGCAAATCAACTGGTACAGTACTGGTGCCAAAGAGTCACCCCAGAGCTAGATTGATAAATTTCTCATAAGTACCAATAAAGCTTTCTATTTTTCTTCCTAAAACAATAATTTTGAACCATTTGTGTACTTACTATTTTTATTGAAAGTATGCAGAGACTCTCTCAAGAGATTGAACTTAACCCTTTCGACCCCAACTTTAAATGGCTGCGAATTTTCCGACCAAACTTCGTGTAAATGTAGATCTATACCAAATAAATATTTTTTATTAATTTTATGGCTTTGCAGCACCCCCTAACGGAGATATTTGGAATTAAATTTCAAACATTAACATGCTACCGGACCCCAACGGATTAAGACTTTTTTTAAATTTTAATTTATATTTTTCTATTACTAAATTCTTTTGATTATTTGAATTTAATTCATCACACAATTTTTGAGACTAATTTAAACAAAAAATTTATTTTTCCGTAAAATTTGCTGTGAAAAAAAGGAACACTATGAAAAACAGCTCTCTAATGAACACTATCAAAGCCTGCTATATGAAATTTATACACAGGCATTGTGGAACTGCACTGCTACTGAGTAAAAAAATCATTTTTTAAAAAAATATAACGGGAGTTATAGGCACATAATAATGAATTTGCTTGTAGGTAACTTTGGGGTCAAATTTTGAAATTCTAGTTTTGTTTACATTTGTTTTTAATAATATAGTCTGAGTTTTCAAATAAACACTAACGGTGGGTCTCATACTGCAGGTTTAAACTTTAGTTAATAGTTAATCCAAAAATTTGTTGTTGTTTTGTGTACATTTTTTTGACATTTTCTTTTGTTTATAGTTAAGTTAAAGTTAAACCTACAGCATGAGACCCACCTTAACATTTTTTATTGCGATTAGAAATCGTAAACATAAAATATTTTAAATTCCGTTAGGTAAATGGACCTAATTATCTCAGTAAGAGGAAAATATCGGTCTAATCTACGTTTCATCAAAGAAAAATCTTTGGTTTTTATCTACATAATTCAAAGAGTCACTTCAGAACTGGTTCCGCGAGTGTTACATTAGCACCAGTTTTGCTCCCTATTTTTCGTCCTTAAATTATAATTCTCAAACTAGTTCTACAACTAGTACCAAAGTGGGAGATAGGCGACAATTGCCCCCATTACTATGACATCTCCATGTTAAATTATACAGTTGTTTGTATGGAGAGGCGGTAGAACTCGTACTAGTTGCCTTGTTCAAATAAACTAGTACATAACTGGTTTTGAACTAGTATTTTTTGCTACTGGGCCATTTCAATTGAAAATTTTTTAAATAAAAATAAAAAGTTTCGATTTAATTTGGAATTTTGTAAATTTTGAAAATGCCAATTTTTTTTTGGAAATCCTTAGCATATACTCATAGAAATAAATCTGTAAAAATAACAGAAAAAGTTACAAAAAAATTAGTTAAAAATGATGCTGCAGAAAAAACTACTGAAATTAGCAGATTTTTTTTTTTTGCTGAATACTAGTAAAATAAGAACAGCAAAATTTACAGAATTTTAGTTAACTTTTAGTTAGTTGAAAATAAGAAATTGTACTGTAAAATCTGCAGAAAATTTTGCTAAATATTGGTAGACTCAAAATAGGAAAAATAAGATGTTATATTAAAAAAAATTTTTTTTTTTTAAGCTAAATTTAGTTGAATGCAAATAGCAGTATATCCTGCTAAAATCAGCAGAAATATTTGCTAAAAAAATCTAAACTGCTGTTTGCAAAAGGCTCGCTTTTTATTTGCACTTAAAAAAATAGAAAATAAACTTCGAAAATTTTACGGCATTTACAGTCAGATTTAAAGTGTGATATATCGATTTTCTGCCTCGAGGAGACCAATCCCAGCAAAACCACACATTACCAAATAATGTGCAAAGTAATGTGTTGCCATAGGGGCCGATGCATTATATTACACCTGACTTCACTGATGAATTTTACAGGCGATGAGCCCCAAAGTAATGTATGGGGAGGAGGTGATAAAGTAATTGGTTACTTATGTGGTTACGAGGATGGGAAAAGTAATGGGTCTAAAAATAGATTTCGTAAAAAAAATTTTATTAAAAAAAAATTTATTACAAATATATAAACGTGGTCACGCCGGGATTCGAACATGGGATCCCTGCCTGTTAGCCGAGAACTCTACCACCTGAGCTATCGACACATATAACATTTGATTACTTAAAAAGTAAATGAATTGTTGTGCTTCGTATATTCTTTCGTAATGTCGAAAAATATACACCTTACAAAAAAACACAAAGCAATGTGTCTAAAAATAGATTTTCAAAAATGCTTCAATCATTACTTTCCGTTTATAAATCATGCAATACGTAATCAGTAATTATATATTTAATCCTTTAATTCCCAGTGGAACATAGGGCCGCAACAAATGTTCTCCATTGTATTCTATCGGTAGACATCATTTTCATCTCACTCCAGGACACACCATGCTCATGCAACTCGTTCTCTATTTGGCGTCTCCAAGTGTTCGCAGGTCTGCCAGGTCTCCTGGATCCTTGGGGGTTATATTCAACGGACTGTCGAGTTCAATCATCCGCTGGTTAAATCAATAATTGGTAAGTCATTACTTTTTGTTTTGAAATAATGCAGAAGGTAACTAGCTATCATTACAAGGTAAAGCGTGAGTATATCGCCCCCATTGCTATAAAGGAAAAATCCAATAAAAAAAAAATTTAAAACGGCAACACCTACGTTAGGTAACAAAAAAAAAATAAAAAAAAATTCTGCTGGATTTATGGAAAAACTTTCTTAGCAAAAGTTTTATGATTTTTTGCGAGCTTTAATTTTCTGATATAAGCGGGTACATTAGGAGGTTGGCAACTGAGATCTGGTGGGTAGATACTAGAACGGGATACTTGAGGTCAATGGCCATTAGAGTAAAACATTGGTCCCCTCGAGCCAAAAACATCGATGTATCATATTTGAAGATGCAACTATAAATGCCAAAGGTATAACGAAAAATTTAAAAAGGGGAACCCTACTTCGTTCGGCTATTTGCACACAACTACCCGGGTAAAAATTTTAATATGTTGTCTTATATAATTATATCTTATCTGATAAGTTCCCATATACAACCACACACAATTTGATCCGAAAAATGGGTCATCTACATGTGTCTAATTATATCAAATTAGATATAATTTGGTGCAATTTGATCCGAGATTTGTCCATATCCAGGATATCAAATTATATATACTGCCATATAAATATATCTGACTTTATATACACTCTAATTAAATTCTGTTGAAATTTACCCAACTTATAGTAGGAAACTGAACTCCTACTATAAATTGGGTAAATTTACTCTATGGGCGTAATTGAAAAAAATTACGCACATTGTGTTTAAGTTGGTGCACAAATAATTTGTAATTTTACATTGAAAGTGCGTAAAAATTAAATGAAATTTTGAAATTAGTGTGTTAATTTACTAAATTTGTGTGTAAAAAAGCACGTTTCACGTGTAAATGTACGCATAAAATGCGTAAAAATCCACAAAAAATGCGCAAAAATCCACAGAAAGTGCGTAAACTTTAAGCACCACCCAAAATTTTTTTTAAATAAAATAACAAATTAATTTTTAGTACGTATTTTATTAATAATAATATCCGAGTCATTCTCTCATAATCGTTTATGTCCAAATTAGTCCTTTTGGGATCTTAAGGCATTTGTATAAAATTCATATAAAAATTTGTTATAACTATTGAATGGGTGCGATTACTCCTGCTCAACAAAATGCCTTCTTTGAAAGGGAGGCAGTAACCGTCAACAATAATGGGAGAAAACGCCTTAAGAGAGATATTGCCTACGCAGGAACAACTGAGTGCAATGACTCCTGCTCAACAAAGTCAGTATTCATTGAGTACTGCCTAACTTGCAAAAAAAGCATTTTGTTGAGCAGGAGTCATTGCAGTCAGTTGTTCCTGCGTATGCCATATCTCTCTTAAGGCGTTTTCTCCCGTTATTGTTGACGGTTACTGCCTCCCTTTCAAAGAAGGCATTTTGTTGTGCAGGAGTCATCGCACCCAGTTGTTTTACCTAGGCCATATCTCTGTTACGGCGTTTTTTCCCGTTATTGTTGAAGGTTGTTGGTTGAATGCCTCCCTTGAAAAGAAGGCATTTTGTTGAGCAGGAGTTATTGCACCCAGTAGTTCCTGCGTAGGCCGTGTCTCTCTTACGGCGTTTTCAATTTTGAAATGAGGTTTAGACTACCACATGCGTTAATAATAATTACCAAAAACAATTTCATGCTTATGTTGCTATTTCCAGACTCTAATGTGTTTGTGGAAATGTTGTAATTCACAAAAAATAATCCGTTTTCGCTTTTTCTTTTTATTATTTATAATTTTTTTTTAATTTTTTCCAATTTGAAATGTCAGAGTATTTATTACTATTATTGGATAGTATATTTACCAACTTTGTGCGTAAAAATTTTATTTAACAAAACAATAGTAATTTTAGGCACAATGTGTTTATTTATAAGCACATAATGTCTAAAAATACTTTGTGTGTGTATTATTGCGTATGAAAGTGTGTACAAAAAAAGTTTACGCATTTTTTGTTTATATTTACCGAATTTTCGTAAAATTAAACAAAATTTTACCCATTTTATAGTAGTAAATTTACAAACGTTTTTTAGAGTGTACTTAAACCAGATAGTAGGTAGGCTTTTTATGACTGGAAGTTATGCTTAACAGCTATTAAGTTGACAATTGAAATTTTAAACAATTTTAAAGACCCAAATTTTAGAAAACATAACCCAATGTTTAAAAATTTTCCTACAAAAATTGGTTGTGTTTTATAAAAATGCATTTGAATGCTTTTGTCTTAGGAAACGTACGCATAACTTTTTTAAAATGAAATTATATATAAAAAAATAACTTAATTTGTTTATGGAGCCTTATATGGTTATATGTGAAGCCACGTTAATTTAAATCTTAATTTACAGATAACTAAAATTTATGTTGAACTATATATTAGTTTGTATAGGATTATATATAAAGTTATATAAAATTACAAAAAAATATTTTTAGTATGGCGTCACATACATTTTTATGTAACTTTGCATGGAACCATATATAATCATATCGATCACTACATATATTTTTATTAATTTCATATGGCTTATGTAATTATATATGGAGTAAGATTTGGGGACATATACTAGTATCAATTACCATATAAAAAATTTGTTCAAAAAATAATATCAGATGTAGTTGTATATATTGATATGTGTCTTAATGTGACTCCATTCATAGCCATATATAGCACAATCACATTATATATGACCATATATAACTATTTTTATCCGGGTAAGTTTAAATTAAATATAGCAAAAATTTTGTAGATATGTATAATAGTTAGTTTTTGCTATTTTTAGTCTATTAATATTTATAAAATTTTCTGCAGATTTTATAATTTGTCATATTCAATTAACCAAAAGTTAACTCAAATTTAACTAAAATTTTAAAGATTCAACAGTTTTATTTTTGCTGTACCTATCTTACTAGTATTTAGAAAAAAAATCTGCTAATTTCATAAATTTTTTTCTGCAAGTTCACTTTTAACTAATTTTTTTCTGCTTTTTTACAGGTTTATTTTTATGAGTGTAAAGAAAATGCATCCCGACTCGTTCCGTTTATTTACGTGGGGTTAGTGCTTGTGTATATTTTCTATAAAATAGGTTGAATTAGCTGACTCGTCATGTTACGTTTACGTATGACCAATTCTACCTTAAATGATACATGCACAAACTGCTGTTACGTAAACAAATCCAAAACAATTCTGTTGAGAGTTTTCCTATCTATTTCGAAAAAATATATTACAAGATTTTATCCCCTAAATTCATAAACGCTTTGTAAAATTATAGGAGGTTTATTGAACAAATTTTGTATGAAAATGACGTTTTGTAAACCTGCTATAACTTTACAAAGCATTTATGAATTGAGGGGTATATCAATAACTGCTAATATATTTTCAATATCCCTTCGAATCTTTTAAAATTTTTAACCCACAATATAATTACAAAAAATAATAAGCAAACAAAAAACATTACACGACAACGATTTAAACAAATTTTAATAAAGTAAAAGTATTTTTAAATGTGAAGAATAGAGCCTGCAAAGAATTCATTCGTTACTTCTATATTTAAATTTTAAGTGTAAATAAAGGGTACAGAACATACATAAATAGAAACTTTTTTTTGTTTTCTTTCCGCTATTGTATCTCCCCAAACCCCGAGGTGGCCGAAAAATATCTTAGATTTCTTTTCTTTTATTGATTTTGTTTAAAATCGGTCCATGTTTGGGCCGTGTCCGTATAAAGGTTTTTTTAAAATAAGATTTTAATTTTCCCATACATATCTACTACTTTAGACGCAAACAATTTTACCGTATGTATATTTCGCACACACTGGGAAGAATTAAAATTGTATCTTAAAAAAAATCGTAACTTTTAAAATTTGCAACCGATTCTAACAAACAAGGACTTGTTTTACTCATTAATAAACGCAATTTCAAAGAAAGTAGTATGTTTCAAATAAAGTATTAGAAAATAAAGGCGTCAAAGTTGAAAAATTAAAAAAAATATTAAAAATTTGAAATGTTTTGCATAATATTTTCTCATGGGTTTGTTAATAGTATAAACATATTTACATTAGGGTATTCAATCCATTAACCGTTACTCGATTAATCGATGAACTCCTTTCAAAAACTTGTTCGAGCAATTTCAAATGGCCAGTTTCGAGTAACGAATTACTCGAGTAATTTTGGTCGATTAATCGAGTAACTCGATCAAATCTAAAAAGGATTTTTTTTTAATTTATACCAATTTGTTTTTAATTTGCTGACTATTTTTTTTTTTTTTTTTTATAGATTTGAAAGTAATGTTTCAGTTACAGTTTGAATTTAAATACTATAATAATTTTATGAATCATAACCACTGAATGAATAAAGTGAGATATGATTTATGCGAGTATAAATTTAATTTGATTAAATTTTTAAAGAATTTCTTTGTATTATGATTTGATTCGATATTGAAGGCAACCATTATTGGATAAATTAATTTGTTAAAATTGAATCAGTTCGTTTGAGTATATGAAAAGAATCAACAAAAATCAAATTAATTCTTTGAATAAAAAAGTGATGGAATTTAAATGCTTATGGATTCGTTCAAAATTTAATCAGAGTTAAAAAGCTGATTAAGGAATTATATTTTTGAATGTCTGTATTTTACTATTTTTGAAGGTACTGTGTAAGAAAAAAAAGAGTTCACAAAGAACACCTTTATAAAAATTTAAGGAAAATCTTTTAAAAAGCAAAACACCTTAACTGTATATTTTTAGAAGATCTCTTTAACTTTAAGTAAAAACATCCAAGGCTTCCCAGGTAGAAAAATACAAACGACACAATGTTGGCCCGGTATTGGAGGCGGTAGTACATGTACTGGCAATGCGTCGGATTTTTAACTTTCACTGTACTGGCATGTTGTCGAAATGATAACACCAATAAACGCTTGGCCGTAGTTAGTTCCCAACGTTGGCCCAGGCTTGGGATTTTATTTTTTTGGTATTATCCCAGTACATTTAGTAACAAATTTAGTAGTTTGCTAGAACTTTACTGACCTCTTAGTGTACATTACAGATTTTTAATGTATTCTTTCGAAACTTCACAAGAAAAGAATGGCGATGTCTCTCTTACATAAATAATTGTGTAATAGATGTAAAAATACGTAAAATTTATAAAATTTTTAATTTTAACAAATTAAAAAAAGCTCGTTAAATTTCAGTAAACAGTACTGGCAAAGCACGTTTTAAGTAGTACCGGCATTTCGTAAAAAACAGTGCTCTCCCAGTACAACTTTTGTTGTAACGTTGGCAATTTCTACCTGGGTTACTACATACAAAAAGCCCATAACTCTATTTTTTTATTTTTTTAAAGGGGTATGAAAAAAACTTAATAGAATCTGAATAACTTTGAATCTAAAATTTATTTGAATGCACTTTTTATCACTAAAAATTTTCATTCACACATATTCACAGTTTTTAGATTTTATTTTATTTTTTATCCTTCTCCTCTAAAGAAATAAAAAAATCTAGTTGGGTTCATTTTACATTAAGCCATCCAAAATTTTTTAGCTTTTTAGAATACTGCGCTACAAATTATTTGTAAACGAGTATTTAACAGACCTCTCTTAGATTTCAAAGTTAACTTAAATAAATGATCTAAATAATTTTTTAAACTTCTACTTATAGATTCATTGATAATTTTTGCGAAAAAATAATGAAATAAAATAGTTACTCGAGTAATTTTAAACCTTACACGATTAATCGAGTTAATAGAGTAATTTTTAAATCTTACACGATTAATCGAGTAATTTCAAAACCTCAAAATCGAGTTACTCGGTTACTCGAACAAAGCAAAACCCGAGTAATTTGAATCCCCTAATATACATACATACATATTTCGAAAGGTTAACTATTCATCTTTCTGAAACAGTTCAAAAATTGAAAATCGGTTCAAAAGTGATTTACATAAAAATAATTTCCGTGAAGTGTTAAAAAACCATTTTTGGCGATAACTTCAGATTTTAAGGGTGTATTCAAAATTCTGGAAATTGAAAAGTGATTTACTCACCCAGTCCTACAACTTACACTAGGTCATTTTACAAGTATATTAAATTTTTTCTATTTTGTAGCACCGTGTAACTGGTGTTAGTAATTTAGGCAGCAAGTTTAACTAACAAAAACATTAGTTTTTGCAATAATTTTTTTTTAATGTTATTTTAACTGCATTTTTAGTTGTTTGTACAGTTTTACAATAATTGGCATGTATGTTGTTTTAATTGCATTTGCAGTTGTTTTTACTACATTTGTCAGTTGATTTTTTAACAGTTAAAAATAAGTTCATATTGCAGTTGATTGAAATGCAAATGTAGTGTACACCTTTTTACTCTAAATGCGGTTATTTTAACTGTCATTTGCGGTTGATTTTCCCTGAGTGTACCCCTAATGCATATTTCGGACCGATTATCCTATAATCTGCCATATTATAAAATTTATTTTGTAATGGTAATCTCGTCAACTTTACAAGATTATTGTCTAACTAAGGAATATTATTGTTTAAATAAGATTATGTCCACAATGTAAACATTCCAAAAGGTTCTATTACTACACTCCGATAACAATTCAGTTGTGACAACTGAATTTACCAACCAAATTGAGTCGACTGTGGGAATCGGTAGTGATAGCCGAATTTACGAATTAGTGCCGATTCAATTCGGTTGGAAAAAAATCTTTACAATTTTTATGGGAGTGTATAAAAAATGTAATAAGACTACGATTTCTTAAAAACCCGAATATTGTAAGAAGTTTTTTCAATTAGCGATTAATACTTAAGAAAATGATATCATTCTTTAAATATCTGTAATTAAGTGAAAGATATCTAAAAACTATTACAAAATATAGGATAGAAAGGAAAAAATTGAAAGTTTCTTTTTTTTTATCAAAATAGATTCAGTAAGTTGTTTTTGTGCAAACTACGTGTTTTCATTCACCGCAACAATAATATACAATTTTTAAGTAGAGCAGCCAAAACTTGATTATGCCATTGTTGCATTTTCATATTGTACAATAATCCCAACTAAGAGGAAAATAATGCACGTTTCTCTAACACAACAAACAAAAAAAAAAGAAAACTTATAGTCTTTACTGGTTGCAGGAGTACGTTACGTACTTCAAACAACAACTCACACAATGGTTATAAATTTAATCATTGTTAATATATGTATAGTAAATGCCCCACCACTCGCACTGCAACTAAAACACTACAATTTTTTATTGCCAAAGATTTTAGTATAACTCCAGCTGTAACTCATACCAAAATGAAATTAGATTTCGAAATGCATGCAACCAAGCAATAATGACTACGAATTATACATTTGAGCTCGTAAAATGTATGCCGGCAGGCTTACAGGAAACGTGCGTGCTTATGAAAATTTAAATCTGTATATAGGTATGTCTTATGCACGCTTCTTCTTATATTTTAGTCCACCAAGCAAATAAACATGAGCAAAACAATTGAAGTGCAAAACACCCATTCCTCTTTTTACATTTTTTTTTGTACACGGGTAAACTCTTACCAAATATTTTCCATACAAATAAAACAGCTTTTCCAATTTAAATTTTGTAGTATATACAACACTTGTGAATATTTACCAAGTTTATACTTTTTCCATTTAAAAACCTGTTAAATGTTTGGGAGTTTTTACATAATTTATTACAACTATTTTGCCGAAAAAAATAATTTTTTTAATATTTTGCAAAAATTTATATTACATATTTTAATATTCGCTTGGTAAATAATAGCGATTATTTATAGAAGCATATTCCCCAGTGCAAGTCGAGGGATAGCTGTGTATGTATTATTCCCCTGAACATACGTATATTGGTGGAGCATCAGTTCCCTAGAACATATCGTACATTGTGGCAACGTGCTCCTAAGTTTTGATTTTGTTTTTGCTCCAACATTCGTTTTCATATCTCTTGCAATGTGAGATTTTTCAATAGTGCGCATGATTAATAAAGTTTTTGTACGCATTTTAAACATTAAGAGAAATGGGTTAGCATAAGTGATGCCAATACAAAAAATATTTAAAGAATTTTAAATAAAGCGAACATATTTTCCTTAATAGACAAATGTCCCATATAAGGCTTTCAATACTAAGTATCCAGCTAAAAGTATTTCAAACTGTCAAACTGACAGCGCACTCATAGAAATAAATCTGTATAAATACACTTAGGAAATTATGTGAATTAACTGCAGATGACAGTAAAATACTGCATTTTAAGTTGAACATGTGTACACTACATTTATATTTAAATTAACTGCAATAGTAGTTAATTTCCACTGTTAAAAATTAACTCACAAATGTAGTAAAAACTATTAAAATTACAGTTAAAATACATGAAAAATATAGTAAAATTGTACAAACAATTACAAATGGAGTTAAAACAACAGACATAAAAATTATTGTTAAACTGTAAAAACTAGCGTTTTTCCCGTGTAAAAAAGTTTAGATCTGACCAGATCTTTTTGGTTCTCAATAGATATGATTCAATCTAATTAGATCCTGTACCAGCTCACATCAAATATGATCAGATATGGCATATGTGATAATACCTTATGGAAAGATCTGATAAGATCTAGTACCAAATTTGTTCAAATCTAAATTGATCTGGACAAATGCGGAAGATATGCCTAGATCTGATCAGATCTAATTAGATCTCAAATTTGTCCCCAATTTTGAGATCTGATTAGATCTGGTAAGATCTACGAAGATCTGGCCAGATATGCCTAGATCTGATCAGATCTAATTAGATCTCAAATTTGTCCCCAATTTTGAGATCTAAATAGATCTGGTAAGATGTGCTGAGATCTGGCCAGATCTGATCTTTTTTACACGGGTTGTTAGATAAACTTGCGACTAAAATTAATAACACCAATTACACTATTCAACAAGTTTTTGAACTACCTCCTCTTGCAATACATATTTTTTAATAAACTATTGTACGCTGATGCCAAATCTGGCAAGAAAAAGATTTTTCAATGAACCGTATATGACAAATCGCTGTTTTTAAATTAGATTTCGATACCCGATTTTTCAGTTTTTAAAAAGGTTTCGAATTTTGACCATAAAATCATACTGTTTGATTAAAACTTATTAATATAGATTGCTTTTAATTCGAGTTCCAGTATAATCTAAGTAAAATGACAGTTAAAACAAAGGTATTAAAATAACCAAAAACGCTGTTATTTTTAACTGTTGAATAATAACTAACAACAATTGCATTAAAAGCAACTAAAAATGTCGTAAAATTTTTATTAGAAAATTTTTACAACAATTGACAAAATAGGTTCAACTGTGAAAAAACAGTATCTTTATTTAAAAAAAAAACTATTTTTCTTCGAATATAAACAAATTTATAACTACTTTATAGTAACTGAAATTTGTACCCAAAATTCCAAACAATTCTCCAGTTATTACCATTTGATATATTGGAGACACAATACAATTTGGTGATATACATTTGCTAACTAGGATTACATCAATAATAATAAATATAAACCAAACAAGAATTAAAAAAACACATCAACGAAATTTTTTATTTTTTAAATAATAAAAATAACTGTTAACTGTAAAAATACTATTTTGGTACACCCTAAAAAATACCTAGTTGATGATTACTATTTTTTTTTAACTACGTCATAGGTGAAATAACCCTCACTATCACATAGTTGATACGACGTAGCGAAATTAAACTAGGTTTACTTCAAATCGGAAAAACAACTATGGAGAAAATTATTGGTAACGGTTTTCTAGTAGAAATCAGAGAAATTTTAAAAATAGTAGATATTAACGACGTATTTTAGAACAATCGTTAAAGGGAGCCATACATTTAACAATTTCAATTAATTTGTAAATACATATGTACATTAGAGTGTCCCTTAAAATAGATTTGTCATTACACCCCCCAGTTTTATTGAAAATGGTCCCAAATGGAAGAAATCGATTTTTTTTTTTGGAAAACGTTAACCTTTGCCGAAAGTTGGACGAAAATGGCCCCTTTTGGAAAAAAAGTGTATTACCATTAAAAATTTCCAAAATTCGAAATTTCGAAAAAAAATTATTTTTTATTCCATTTATTCATTTAATATAGTCAAAATGATTCATACATGGAATTTTGACTTCATCGGATATCATTAACCCACTTTAGCCTGGAATCCAAAATGACCCACGAATTTGATAAAAATGCAAAAACGTATTTTTTTTAAAATTAATTTTAAATATTTTTTAAAATTCCTAATTTGGAGATGTCGATTGCTATTTGTACCACATAATAGTTGATATTAAAGAAAAAAAATAAATTGGAAAAATGATAATTCGAGTTTGTGTTTGGAGGTGTTATTCTGTAAATTTCCTAGTGGGGCGTTTTGGCCAAAAGTATTAAAATTACCCCCATATGGATCACGTTACATAAAATAATTATTTCTATCCAGTTGAGATTTTTTTATCAATTTAATGGCTTTACAATCTCGTAGTCATAATTAATATTATGTTCCATGGGTCTTTTCTGACCCCAGGCCACTAAGGGTTAAATTTTTTTTTTAAAGAAATGAAAAGATAATTATAATCTAACTAAATTTGAGTGCTGTTTTTCCGAAAACCGTGTAAAATTTGATGAAAACATTGAAATTTTTGACAAAATGTCCTGAAAAGCAGTCGCTCCAAACACTAACTCGAATTATCATTTTTCCAATTTATTTTTTTTTTCTTTAATATCAACTATTATGTGGTACAAATAGCAATCGAGATCTCCAAATTAGGCATTTTAAAAAATCTTTAAAATTAATTTAAAAAAAACACGTTTTTCATTTTTATCAAATTTGTGGGTCATTTTGGATTCCAGGCTAAAGTGGGTTAATGATATTCGATGAAGTCAAAGTTCCATGTATGAATCATTTTGACTATACTAAATGAATAAATGGAATAAAAAATAATTTTTTTTTCGAAATTTCGAATTTTGGGAATTTTTAATAGTAATACACTTTTTCTCCAAAAGGGGCAATTTTCGTCCATCGATTTCTTCCATTTGGGACCATTTCCAATAAAAGTGGGGGGTGTTATGAACGAAAATCGACAAATCGCTATTTTAAGGGACAGTCTAATGTACAATATATGCGAATTAACACGCTGACATATTTTATTAATTATTTTAGTACATATTAAAATATTCCAAATTCACAATTTCATTCTCCATTTTACGCTCTTCTGTATTGTCTTCTTTGCTCTTCTGCCTTCGGAACATTGAATTTTGCACACTTCTTCCTTATAATTACCAAGTCGCTTATCTGTAAAAAATTGTGCAATTAAGTACTACAATAATTTTAAAAGACAAAAATAACATTTACTTACAATAAGTTTGTTTTTCATCTCTGAATTTTTATTTGAAGTTTGATTTTTGAATGTTACCTTGAAATCAATTATTTGAAATTTCAATTCACAAGGTAGGTCAAAAATGATTTTATTTGACTTTGTCCATATTAGTTATTGATTATAATAGTGAATTTATATAAAATTCAAAATGACTATGGATTTTCTTCACTATGCAACTACGTACTTTTTTGGGTGTAGTTGTTTATTATGTTAATATCATAAATGATTTAAACGACTGCTACGAAATTATAGTACTTTTCGTTAGTTGTTTTTTTAAATAACTGACATAATAGTTGGTTTGTAATTTTCCAGAGAAAAACAGCTGTAACTAAAGTTAAAAACAACAACTATCCACACAGAAATTGCCAATTGTACACTAATAGAAAAAAGTCTGTAAAATTTTTAGTTAAAACTATTAAAAATTAATTAAAAATTACCTTGCAGATCATTTTTGCTAAATATTTGTAAGATAGGAATAGCAAAAATAAAACTGTGTAATATACAGAATTTTAGTTATATTTCACTAATTTTAGTTAATAGAAAGTAGCAATTTAACCTACAAAAATCTGCAAACAAATTTTGCTGAATATTTAAGTAGACTAAAAAGTCACACAACAAATGAAAAATTTCAACGTTTTTTTTGCGATTTTTTTTAATGCAAATAAAAATCTAGCCCTCTGAAATCATCAGTTTACTACAGTTTTTAGCAAATATTTCTGTTAATTTTAGCAATTAGTCTGCTATTTGTATTCAACTAAATTTAGCTTAAAAAAAATAACAGAAATTTTGTAGATATGTATAACAGTTTCTTTTTGCTATTTTAAGTCCACTAATATTTTTAAAGATTTTCTGCAGATTTTACAGCATAATTTGGCATTTTGAATGAACTAAAAGTTAACTAAAATACTGTAAATTTAACAGCTTTATTTTGGCTGTTCTTTTCTTACTATTATTTAGTAAAAACATCTGCTAATTTCAGCAGTGTTTTAGAAGCTTTTTCTGCTATTTTTACAGGCTTATTTCTATAAGTGTACCAAAAATAATACCCTGGCAGGGCATTGATTTTATAAAAATGACTACGCTTTGTTAAAATAAGCTTTAAAGTCCTTCGAGTTTTGTTACTTTTTTATTTAAAAAATTTTAATTAGAAATTTATTAATTTAGCTCGAGGCCAATTTCCTTATTATGAATTAACATAATAAGTACTTTTTTCCAAAAACACTATTTTACTTCATCAGGATACTCCCTTGACAAATACTTCACAAAGTATTTGCTTTCAAAAACCTCTACACTTTCAGGAATGAAAAAACGATCGTTTCGGCGATTTCCCAGGTCCCCTTCACCAGTTTTCTTTAGAAAGTGGTGGCAGTAGTGCAATGCAATTTGAAGCATCAAAATCTTATATTAAATGTAGTCTGCTACATCAACAAAATGGGAATGGAGCAAACAATAAAATATGTTTTCGAAGTCTTCTGCAAAGCATAGCCAACAATAGAAATATTATGAAAGTTTTTGTTTTTGTATTTCATACCATCGGTATAAATAAATACAAATTTTGTTTTTACCCTTCTGCTTTGTTAATAATAATTCTCCGTACTATGACTGTTGTCAAAATGTTGGTTTTTAACTTTTATTAAAAAAAAATAAAAATAGTTTTTTTCGACCTTTTTAATCAATTATTTAGAAATTTATTAATTTAGTTCGAGGACAATTTCCTTATTATGAATTAACATAAGTACTTTTTTCAAAAAGTGCTATTTTTCTTCATCAGGATACTCTCCCAATAATTAATATTTTTTTTAAATAAAATTTGTTTTCCGAAAATTTTTTGTTAAGTTTATTACCATGAGAGAACTCGACTAACAATCTTAACCGATACCCGGTGGCGACAATAAAAAAAAATTTGAAAAATAAAAAAATATGATTTTTTTTTGAAGAATTTTTTTTTTTAACCTTTAATAGGAGAAAAGGGTTTCCTTTGCACTCGTTCAAAAAGTACTGAAAAAATGTTGAAGTGTGAGTAGTCCTCTCCTATGAAAACTCAATGTGGTTCTGTTAAAAAAGAAGTACATCTAAATCATTAATTGTAGTGGTTTTTCTACTGCTTTAGCATCTTCTTTTTTTTTTTGCTGGGACTATTCTGCTGTTTTGACAGATCTGGCAATGTAGTGACATCTATTTATGTATAACCAGCACTGTTCCCAATTTAGCTACTTTCTCGTCAAATCTAGCGATATTTCAACTTGTTTAGCGGGATAAAATATGATTTAGCTATTAGCGGGAAAACTAGCGATTTTTTTAAAGACAGTCTTCGTGTTTTCTTAGTTTTTTTACATTTATTTCCTTGACAGAATTTTTAAATCATTATTATCAGGGGTATGGCATCACCAAAAAAATAAGTTATAACAAATTCGTTATCACTAGATGGCACTTTGTTCAAAAAATTGACAATTTTCTTTTTTTATTTAAATTTGAATAATAACAAACAACAAACCAAAAAAAACAAACGGATATCTCAAATTTTATTATTTGAATATATTCCGCGCTTGTTTTTTCTTTATTTTGTGCAGTTTTCAGCAGTTTTTGACTTTTTGAATATAGGCTCAACTGATATTAAACTGATACTAAATAGCTGCTCAGGTAATATTAAATTACAGCGCCCTCTATCGGTGAGTAGTGTAAGTTTTGATTTCCTTTCTCTATAATTAATAGTCTCTGATTATTATTTAGCGATTTATCGATAAATTTTTATGGAATACTTAAAAGTTGGAAAAATTTAGCGATGTATCGACAATTATTTTATAAAGTTTTAAAAAGTTCAAAATTATATATTTTTTGGGAAATTTTTCAACAGAATCCGAAAAGTTCGTGATTTATCGCTAAATTTTTTAAGTTTTTTATAATTTAGCTATTTTCTAGTGAGTTTTTAGTTTGATATTTTTAGGAAAAAAGTTGGCAATAGTGATAACCAGCAACAGAAAATCGTATGTTTTTCTTATTTATTTCTTTTTGCATTAAATATTAACCCTTCACTGCATGGCGTTACAAATATGTAACGAATAGTTTGACTGCATGTAGCGCCTAATATAAGTATCCCAGAAAACAAATTTTTTTAATACTATAAAACCACATCTCTATTTTAATACCTAATTGATAACATGTTTAAATATTTAACGAGAAAATTGCTAAAATTGGAAAAATTAGCGATTCCAAGAAAAAGCTAAAAATATAATTTTCAAATAATTAAAATTAAAGGATATTAATAATTTAAAAAATTATTTAACAAACTAATAAAATATTTATTTAAAATTTACAAACTTTCTGTTTGGTGATCCGAAATTTCGATCATTTTTAGCTTGTTGCTAATAAAATTGTTAATAGTGAAAATTTCGAAAAACGCCGATATACTATCCGAATATACAAGCATCATTAGGATCTGGAGTTTCATCCAGCACTTTTGTAAGAAAGACAGACAACTTTTTAATACACCCAACACAAACAGAACTGCAAAGTATAAAAAGCATTTTTCTTTTCAAAAGAATGAAAAATCACCTGTTAACCCAAAAGGATTTTTATTAGCACAAATTTCTCTTTTGCAAATAAAGTTTAAGAGAACATGTGACAAGACAACCCTCTTACGCAAATTTTTTTACTCGTACGCTAAATAAGAACGAAAAGAAATGTCAAGTGTGTAATTTAGCAGATGGCACGGAAAATATAAAATAGAAAAACGGAGCAGAAACAGCAGTTTTTTATAGACATTTAACGGTTACGGATGTGTTTGGAAAAAATAGACGGATGAAAATTTAACAGTGAAATAAAGTGAAGAGAAAAAAACTCAATTGGATTATTATTTTTTTAATATTAATATATTTTTTTAATAAAAAAAAATATATATAAAAAATTATAAGAAAAAGAAAATATTAAAAATTTCAAGAAAATTAAAAAATATAATTTTGTTTTAAGTTAAACCTTAGATAAAGGATATTTTATATATTGTATCTAGTATAAATAGTATATGTATGTGTGGTATACACATACATAAATAAAAAAAAAAAATCATGACCAAACCCTAAACATCATACTTATTTAATGAATTTGGTATAGGATACGGAAATTTAGATTGAGACCACCAAAACCAACTAAAGAAAACAACGGTAATTTAATTTAAATTTTTAAAATGGAAAATTTTTAATAAAAATTAAAAAGATATTATGTGAAACTGAAACTAAAATACCAAACTGTTTGTGTGTGTTTGTTGTTGTTGAAGAAAATTTCTTATCAAGTTTAAATCTCTTGCCAATTTTTTTTTTTTTTTTTGTATGAGCAAAATATTATGAGTGACGCGCAAATGTTAAAAATGTTTTAAGCACGTCGCCCTTTTTCAAAAATATTAAAAAAAAAAAAATCAAAATATGTTCAAACCAAAAGATTGAAAACAGAAAGAAATACAATTTTTATATAAAAAATCATATAAAATTATCTAAAGAACGTGCCAAAAAAAATAATACTTAAATAACAAATAAATCTGCAATATTTTAAAGCAAAATCTATGAACATTTCTATTAAGTGTTTAAAATGATAAAAAAATATGAGTGTCATGGTCGAAATAATTTTGAAAATTTTAAAAATTTTATGGCAGAACTTATTGCAAAAAAATTATTTTGTTGAAAATTTTCGCTAAATTGCATAATAAGTAAATAATTTCGCAAGCCTGATTTATAGAGATTTAAGAACTAAAATTATAACAATTTTTTATATATTATTTTAAAAAATGTAATCATAATTTTTTTGTTATATGTAGGGCTAGGAAGTTGATATCTGTAAAAATAGTTTGACCAAATGTCTTTCCGAATCAAAAAAATGTGCAATAAAATGGCTTCGATTTGTTTTTACATATTTTGCTATAAATGCATATTTTTCTAGAAAGAGATATATAACTACAGATGCTGACATATTTTGCTGCATATTCTATCAAAAAATGCATAATTTTGTATATGTTGCTAATTTTTTAAAATATATACATATTTTTGTTATTTTACCGATTTTTTGAATAAAAATATTTTTTTCCTTTCAATTTTATAAATACTTTTTTCATCACGAGTATTTAAACTACATTTCAAGACCAAAAAGTACTGAAATGGAATTGATGATATTGAAAACAGTGAAGTAAATTAATAATACATGCATAATTTAAAATTATTAAATACATATTTATTGTACATGAAACACTATTACAAATGCATGAATTTCCTACTCCTAGTCATATATCAATTATAACGTGACTGAGGAAAATAGGTTTATCTTATCACAAAATTGGCACAAATCTAAATTGCTGCAAGCATGTCAATTTTCATATGTCAATTGTTGAAAATGCAATGTTTCCATTAATTGGTTTAAATATGAAATAAAAAGTTGTCAATTTTTGTTTGAAAGATTTCAATTGTTATTCAGATGGATGTTATAGCCAACACCACTCTGTGGAGTTTTTTAATCGATCTAATAAAAATACTACCTATTCAAAAAATACCAACAGTAAATCGATGGCAAAGCACTCTTGCAGGTGGCATAAATGCTGGAAAAAAGTGCTTTCTCCTTCCCAAAATGATAACATCATTAAACAAAAGGAGCGGCTTTTCAAAAAGTGCTAAAATAAAATTAAAAGAAATTTCATATGTATTCTTTTGGTCCGGTCGTGATTTCAGACCATGCCGTCTGATTGCCAGATGCGAGCTCTACCCACTAAACTACCGAGCCATATAATAATCGGTAGTAGTGCTGGTAAATTCGATTACTTTGCAATACTCGATACTACTCGATATTTTTAATTTGGATACTCGTTACTACTCGATACTTTTAACGGTTTTTAAATTTGAAATTTTTTAAAATTTTTTATTAAAATTATTTGGCCATGTGTACTTTGATTCAATATTTAAATTTATAAACATATTTTTAAACTTTTATAGAAACTATTCGTTATGTTTTTCATAGTTTTCTAACATATACTTTTAACGGTGGGTCTCATACTGTAGGTTTAACTTTAACTTAACTAAAAACAAAATAAATGTACACAAAACAACAACAATTTTTTTGGGTTAACTATTAACTAAAGTTTAAACCTGAAGTATGAGACCCACCGTAAATATTTTATTTTTGATTTTTTCTTTTAGCAGAGTTGTAGTTTTGTGATAAATATTTTAGTGGATTCACATTTTTGTGGTAAATATTTTAGTGGAGTCACATTTTTATATATTTTTTCCGTCAAAAATGCAAGTCTGAAAATATCGAGTAGTAGTTTTAAGTATCCAGTACCCAAAAAAAAGACAAATACTCGATACCCACTACTAATATTTTTACCAGCACTAATCGGTAGCTAAAAATGTAAATAAAAAATAACAGTTAGACAACCATTGGCTGTGTGAATATGCTAGCATTGCCGTAAATTTTATTGGAACTAACATGCTAACATTGAGAAAACAACAAAAAAAGTTTTTATAAAAAACAAACAAAAAATCAATTTTGTAAAACAAAAAAATTAGTTACCCAGCCAGCAATTTCGGAGCGCTCATAAATAAGATTCTTAAATAGCTCATAGAAATGATTATTGTTTTTTTGAAAACACTCTTTTTTTTGGTAGAAACTATGAACCCTCAGAAAACAATCCAAAAAATTGTCTACAATCTAAAAAGCTGTCTCAAAATGAGGGTTCATTTTTCGGACTCAAAGAAGATTCCAAAAGGGAAATTTCGATTTTATAATTTCTTTTTTCTGAGTCATTTCTGAATACACAGGGGGCTCTTTTGGACGGACCACTTTCACAAGAAAAAGTGGAAAAATGTTTATGTTTTTGGAGCTCATTTCTGAGTCATTAGTGATCATCTTTGTTTGCTGGGTAATTAAAAACAAAAAACCTTTTTTGAAATGTAACTGACACGTATGGAAAACATTTTGTTGGTTACACACAGATAGATTTCACAACATTGCTAGATCAGTCAAAAAAGCAGAGTAGTATTTTGGAAGATGACAAACCAAATTGTGTTAAAAAATTTGTTGTTGTTTTTGTATTGTCTTTGAACGAGAATGTCCTAGACGAGAATAAGAAATTCTCTTTGAGTTTGTAATTTAACTTAACACATATTTCTAAAAATTCTAAAAACGTCGTCCCCTGACTAAATTATTTTCGTTGTTGTTGCTTTGTGTGTTATTTTCAAATTTCTTTGCACATTTCATTGCATTTGAAGACACTAGGTTAGGCAAGAATTAAATCCGGATAAGGGCATGCCTTCAACAGATTATTTTTCACAATTTGTTAAATACGCCTGGGATTTTAGCACATTAAATTCCCTTAATACTTTTAAGAAAAACGTGATATAAATAGGGTTGAAAAGGCAAACAGCGCCCCTTAGAAATTTAAAACTTGATAATTTAGCATCCACTACAACCCAGCAAAATCTTAGTAATGAGTGCTCCATACTAATATCTAAATAATAAGCAGCAGAATCAGGGTTGACTGCATATAATTCGGTGTCAAAACTCATTATTTTTATTCGTCAAAGTCGTTTTTGTAAGTAGTTGACCATATTCGCTGCATGAAAAAACACACAAAATTTGTGCACCCGCCTTCACGCTGCATTATTAAAATATATATATAAAATAAGTACACTTAAAATATTTTGTTCGTAAAGACCGCTGCAATTGTATTGTAACTTAAAACAAATGAAATTTCACTTGAAAACAGGACTACTAACATTTCATGAAATTCAACTTACATTTTTTTTGTTTGTTTTTGACTGTTAATAAAATGAATCACAAATTAGTAAAACAACTAACAAAATTTACTTACATACATTTTATTTGGTTTATTAAAAAAAAAAACAAAACGACTGCATAAAATGAATGTTATGAATTTTCAGTACCCGAGTAAAAAAAATTGATCTCGCACAATATCTAATTATATCCAATTTGATATTGTTTAAGATCTGCTGTAATATCTAGCTGATCCAATTAGATCTCAAAATTGGGTGTATCCAATCATATCGTATTAGATCCCATTGTATATATGGGGATAAACTAAGATCAAGTTATATCTCAAAATTGGGAGGTCCAGTGATATCTTTGGGGATAAACCTAGATCTATTTTGATCCGAAAATTGGCGGATCCAGCTATATATTTGCGGATATTTTTAGATCTAATTTGATCCGAAAAATGGCGGATCCAATTAGATCCAGCTATATATTTGGGGATAAACTTAGATCTAATTTGATCTCAATTTTGGCAGATCAAATTAGATCCGGCTATATATTTGTGGATACACGTATATCTAATTTGATCCGAAAAAGTGGCAGATCGAATTAGATCTAGCTATATATTTGGGGATAAACTTAGATCTAATTTGATCCGAAAAATGGCACATCGAATTAGATCCAGCAATATATTTGTGGATAAACTTAGATATAAATTGATCTGAAAAATGGCAGATCGAATTAGATCCAGCAATTTATTTCGGTATTAAAATGGCAGATCGAATTAGAAACAGCAATATATTTGGGGATTGACATCTAAAAGTATCCATAAAAATGACAGATAAAATTAGATGCCGCATTATATTTGGGTACTACGTAAGATCTCCATTTATTTGGGATTAAATAAGATCCCAGACATATATTGCCAACTGTTCAAAAAATAATATACTGGCAGAGCACTGATTGTATAAAAATTACAATATTTTGTTAAAATAAGGTTTAAACTCAGAAGGTAACGAGTTCAATATGCATTTCTTTTATAAAATGAATTTCTTTTTATAAAATTAAAATTTTTTTTTCTATAAATTTTTTTATAAAATTATATATTTATTTTTTTATTAAATTGAAATCTTTGAATAAAATAATTTTATTTACATCTTTTTGACGCTCTACACCATTTCCAATTGTATTAATTGTTTTAAGATTTATCAATTGTATTTCAGAAATAATCAATTGAATTTCAGTTTTATCAATTGTGTTTCAGAACTCATCAATTATTTTTCACATTTATGAATTGTATTTCAGAACTAGTCAATTGAAGTTCAGTTTTATCAATTGTGTTTCAGAAATTATTAATTGTATTTCCGAAATTCACAACTGTATTTCAGAAATTATCAAACTGTATTTCAGAAATTTTCAATCGTATTTCCGAAATTATGAAATGTATTTGAGAAATTTTTCTCTATTAGCTATGAAATTCTGAAATAGATTTCATTATTTCTGGACACAACTAAATAAATAAATAATTAGATTTGCGTAATATTGTAGTTTCTGAAGTGCAAATAATATTTTGTGTTATACAATTAAAATTTTCTAAAATACATTTAATAATTTCTGGAATACCTTTTTTCGATGCTTATAAGTTAGCTCGAAATGCTTTTATCATTCATTTAATTTGTAGCTATCACACATCTATAACAAGTCTCGTTAAATTAGAGTGTAGAGGTCTTGGCTGACAATCTGGTGGACTGGGTAAAATTTCATGTTTTTAAAAGCAAATATTAAAAAAGTTTTCTCAATTTTTTGAAAAATGTTTTTTGAAATCTATTTTTTTGCCAAGATAGTTAATGCAACGTTCTGCCAACGCATAACCGACCATCGCCAACGGTTTGCCAGCATTGTGCCGATTATATTTTTCTGTCTGGGATGTTAAACTTAAACCTATTGTATATTAACATTAATTAACACTATATTTTTAACATTTTTATTTTATTATAAGTTAACATTAAATTAAATTTTAGATAATGGCACCAATTTGTAGTTGTAATTATTATATATTAAATCGTATATTCATAAACATTCTATACAGTTAGACGAGGTTTATGGAACTATTTAACTTTATAAAGTGTTAATAAATTACAACTTAAATGTACATATATATATGTTAAATGTACGTGAACAAATTGTTGATATGGACCCACAAATTGTATCTCAACTGATATTGGAATTATTGTACCATTACCATACATCAATATATATTGAATGATATACATATATTACAATATATGACACTGTATTATAAATATTGTTAATGAAGTAACATATCTGATAATATTTTTTATAGCGCCATACAGTTTTACATTATTCAAATTAAACCATATATGGAATTGTATTCAAAATGTTGATGTGGTACCAAATTTGACCATATATTGTTTAAATTGTGCCATATATGACAATATATTGTTTAAACGATACCATATATGTCTATATATTAATATTGTTTAAATGACACAATATATCAATATATATGGGGCTATATATGGTAGCATATATTATCATATCTGCATCTGTATTAAAAATGTCGTTCATCAGGTACCATATATGAGCATATATTTTTGCACCATATATGATGATATATGGTTTAAATGGCACCATATATGGTAATATATTGCTTAAATAACACCATATATAAATATATATGGCACTATATATGGTAGCATATATTATCATATGTGGAACTGTATTAAAAATATTGTTCATGAGGTACCATATATGGGCATATATTGTTGAAATTGCACCATATATGATAATATATGGTTTAAATGGTACCATATATGATAATATATGGTTTGAATGGCACCATATATGATAATATATGGTTTGAATGGCACCATATATGATAATATATAGCTTAAATAACACCATATATAAATATATATCGCACTATATATAGTACCATATATTATCATATCTGGGACTGAATTAAAGATTTGGTTTATGAGGTACCATATATGACCATATATTGTTTAAATGGCACCATATATGATAATATCTAGTTTAACTGTCACCATATATAATTATATATTGTTTAAATGATACCATATATAATTATATATTGCTAAAATGCCACCATTTATATTAAGATATAGTTCTATATATAACTATATATGCAATAAGATCAACCATGTTATGTAATATATAATTATATATGCCATATCTAATATTATGAAGGCCGATATCTAATTAGATGAAATTATATTTTTCGGAAAAAACCTCATATATAATTATATATGGATATACATAACCACATTTCTAATTATATATTGTAATATATGCCACATATGATTATATATAATTTTTTTTACTCGGGTATTTTATGTTGTTTTTTTTTAATAACGAATGAAGTTAAAATTTACATTTCTTCTACAAATGAATGTTATTTTCATTTAAAATAACTTCACTGAAATGCTACTTGAATAACTACCAAATTTTGATAGCAGAAGTTCCCTGAGTGTGGAATAAATAGCGAGTAAATCGGATGAGTTGAAAATCGACACACTTGATGGCTTTTTTGGACATTTGAAAAACGTGCTAATCCAGAGCATCAGATTCCTCAATGACGATATATTCGAAATTAATAGATGACAGTGGTGACTCCACAGCCCTATGGGTTAATATACAACATTGGATCAGACGTGTATGAAGTCGGCGATATTCTCAAGAATCCACCCATAGATCGTCGATAGGTCGTCAGCCTATTATTGGTTTGATCCATATGCCAAAAATTGTTACCGAGAAAAACGAAAGGGGGTTTAAATTTTTTTTTTTTTAGTTTTGTATACAAAATTGGCACGTCGTGGCAAGTCGATACTGGATATTTTAAAAATGATACGAGATATCGAGAAACGAGATTCGGAATCAAAAAGAGGATACTTATGTTACATATAATCTACTCTTAACTTAACTTTTTTTAATAAATTGTTCCGATTGAGTGCGTCGGTCATAATCTGCTACTTGCCCGCAATCTCTACAAGGCTTGGCGTATGATTGAAGGAAAATTTATGGCAAATGTTGCTGTCATCTGGATTTAAAGATCGACCAAAAAAAGTCATTAAGAAAGATACTGAATAGGGAAGAAGAGACGACAGAACCCTTCGCTACCTCTGAACTCAGCTGAAACTCATTGGATGAGATCACATCTATAACAACATGAATAGTGCGTTCTCTAAAAAAGCTCGAAATAAAATTAGCTAATAAGGAATGTACCTCAAGTAGTACAGGCCGATTTGAAGAAATTTTGTCATTTATGACCCCACTTTTAAAACTCTAAACCTTCGCGGTTGCACATAAAAAATAATATGTTAACCTTAGATTTTTATTCTCTATCACATATCCGAGTTTCATTCAAATCCACGTGTACAACTTGGAGTACATTCCTTGTAAGTATTTACCGACACCAATAGCAATAAGCCATACCTTGGTAATATATAGAGCGACCACATTGCTCTCACCAAAACGGAGGCTGGACCGACAACAACGCTCCGAGATGAATGCTAACAGTTCTCCGACTTCTACTGAAATTATTTTATCGATCGCTAAGAAATGCGTTAGACTCTACACTAATAGAAAAGAGTCTGTACAAATTTTACTTAAAACTACTAAAAATTAAATAAAAATACCTTGCAGGAAAAACTGCTAAAATTAGCATTTTATTTTTGCTAAATATTAGTAAGATAGGAACAGCAAAAATAAAACTGTTAAATATACAGAATTTGAGTTAAGTTTAAGTTAATAGAAAATAACGACTTAACCTGCTAAAATCAGCAAAACAATTTGCTAAAAAATTGGTAGACTAATCACTCGCAAAAAATTTGAAATTTTTCGTTTTTCTAGATTTAAATCTCTCTTTCTGAAATAAATAGCAGTTTACTATTTTCTAGCAAATATTTCCGCAAATTTTACAGTATAACACAGGCCGACAATGTTTTCTAACCAAGAATCAGACTATAATTTCCCGAAGGTTTTAGACGTGCTGAATCCGAATTAGACCTCAGAATTGCCCTATCACGTCAGGTTTTCGAGATATTCTAACCTAGAGAGCGTTAATTGATAGGGCGTTAATTTTCATAGTTATTAGGCTCACCCTTTTTAGGGATTGGCTGGATATTGGCAACCTTCCAGCAAGAGGACAAGAATAGCGGACGGTACTAAGCACTAAAAAGCTTAGTCAAAGGACGATCTAACGTCGACGAGCACTGCTTTTCTGCACCAGTGTTGATAAAGCATCCGTCCCGTGACTTACTTATATTGACATCATTTGACATTTTACTCGCGCTGGAAAGAATATGTTAGACATGGTACATGATACTATTTCGAACTCGGGCAGTGGTTGATCACTCCCCGATAATAATGAATTTCTTGCAAACATATCAGCTAAGATATTTAACTTATCAAACAGTTAGGTACATACATATTGAACGCATTCTTTCTAAATCTGACTTCATTTCTGCAAGACTGCTTAAGCCAGCATTTATTCTTTGGTCTAACATAAATTTTCTTTGAAGATATTAACGATTTAATTCCAAGTAATATAGCACATTCAACCATTTTGGCCACGGCATTGATGTGCTCATTGTGGATGTACAGTATTCAATTGAAATGACGCAAAAAATCGTTAAGTTGAGCCCAACGTGCTTTTTCGTAAATAAAAATTTAACTCTTCATATATTTTATACAATGCAACAAATTGAGGGTCATGGTCTTAGGCGTCGATGATTCCTACGTGAGATGAGTGCATTAGATTAGCATAATAAAATCATCAAGGAGTTTGGAACTGTGTGGGTACATTCATGTTATATTGTTATTTAAAGTTTTCAGTTCTTTTGAACTTAATTCGTATTTGGATGTTCAAAATAAAATCTTAGGATTTCCTTGCAGTACATTTTCACCCTGCGTCTGCTCTTTTATTGGTCACTTACGTCCTTTTTTCAAGATATACTGAAGACAGTCCCCTAAAACGGGCGTCTAGATGGTTACAATATTCAGCGAAATATTTTTGAAAATGGTGAACTGTATTTTATCACTTCTAGCCCACTGTAAAATGTATAATAGTGTGCAATGCTATTTCCGGGCGTGGATGATTCCTATACCAGAAGAATGTATTAGATTCGTATAGTAAAACTACCATTTTAAATGTCTTTCTTATAGAGCTCGTATGACACTAACTTTTTTCATCACTTTTCCTTGACTTTTTTTAAGTTTTTAGTTTATCTTTTTTCCATTCCTTTTTAACTTTTTCTTAAGTAAGTAAAAACTTTAACAAAATCACTAAAAATGTCAAGAAAAAGTGAAGAAAAAAGCTAGTAAAAGAATGTTCCTTGTCAGATTTGAGCACATGCAAGAATAAAAATTTCAAAAATACGTATTTTCGGGTCCCCCTACAGATCCATCCTCAGTATCCTATGCCTTTATGGGTTAATATTTGATGATGATCTATTTATACTAAATTTTAGCAAATAAACACATGTTAACAACTCAATTAAACTAACATCAACGAAATCTTTAACAACGCTATTTTTATCTCCTGTTATTACTATTCTTAATTTGAACTTTAATTCTTAAAGTATCGCAGCTGGTTCTATTCAACTCTGAATCACAGATTTATTAAACGACAACGAATTCTGCAATTGATTGAAGATGTCGATAATATTTAACTTTTTTTTTTTTTGGTATTCTTCTCGTATTCGGTTCATGAATGCTAATCGGTAAAGTGCTATAACTTCAACGAGTTCACAAGAATAGCATTTATCGGGACACCGTTATTTATATTCATAAGCAAACATACATTTCTAATATAAATTTTCAATCAAAGCTAATAAATTCCTTAAAAAAAATACCATTTTAGCATAATATATTTGTATGAACAAATCCCACAATAACATCTTCATATAAACGAGTAGTTTAGTAATTCAGATTTTTGAAGTTTTAAGACTTAAACATCAACTTTTGCTTTGTGAACAACAGTACTTTTCAAATAAAATAAAACACATAACATACAGACAACATTTGCAATAGTCCTGTTAATATAAAAAAACATACACAAATACATACAATTTATACACATATACATACATTCAAATGCAGACACTTGTGTTTAAAGAGCACTTAACATAAAGGATATTAAAGGACACCAATGTGAAAGTTTTAAGTGTTTTGTTTTATTTTTTCATTTGAATTTGTGTTCTTGCATTCGTAATGAAAACGTGTATGTGGGATTTTTTTTTTAATAAATAAAATATTTGAGGGTGCCTGTCAGTGGTAGATTTTACTAAAGCTATAAACCACCCTACATACAATTTCCTAGTATACTCGAGGGGGAAATAATGAATAAATATAGCAACTGTCTAGCTTTAGGTTCTCATACTTCTATAACTGCTACTTTTAACTCTCTGTAAAACACGAATCTACACTGAAAGAATTATCCTTCACGATATTAATAATATAATTTCATAGAATTTTTTTTCGTAGAATCAATGAAGAATTTCATTATGTATATAATTTTTAATTAATATTATGAAATTTTTTATAACTTTTCTTTTAGAAAATTTCATAACTTCATTAGAAAAATTCTTTGAATTTCATAAACTAAATCTTCATAAATTTAATGAAAATGTTCTTTATATAAATGAAATTGTTCAAAAGAATTTACTTTTTTTTTAAATTTTTTCATAAAATATCGTCATTTTATCCATTTTTAAAAATTTTCATACAATTAGAATTTTATATTAAACATTTAATTCGGAAATACAAAAATTTTATCTTTTATAATTTTTTTTATTAATTATTTATTATTAATTTTGGACTATGAAAATTTTTTATAAATCATAATAATTTTTGCGAAACATTAATGAGGAATTTCATTAATTGAGTTAAGTTTATTATAAAATTTTATGCAACTTTTTAATTTAATGAATTCTTTCATTAGATATATTTTGTGCATCCTTAAAATACGCTACAATTTTATTACGCTTTTTGCAATTGCTAAATACTTTTTATTTATCCACTCCAACTTAGCAACGACAACAACCAACTATAATAAATAATATTAAATGAAATTGCTTTGTAGATATTATAAAGCTCTTCATTGACTGAATGATTTATTCATTGGATTCATTTTATGAAGAGTTTCATTAATTTTATGAACTTTTCATAAATATTGATTTTAATGAAGCCTGTTTCATAGATTCTACGAAAAATTTCAATGGACGAGTTCCAGTGACAATTTTCATTGAAACTATGAAGAAGTGCATTGTTGAAGTGATGATAATTCTCTCAGTGTACTTACCTCTCTCGCTCCCTTCGAGAATGACAAAAGTTATGTGGCAACAACATTTGTATTAGTCATAACGTCATCAAAGCTATATTGTGGCAAGGAATAATAAAAAGAACCAGAAATTTTGTACTGTTTTTTAGAAAAAAAGAAATTGTCTAAAAACAACAATTATCTTCATAAAAATTATATAGGTTTTCACAAATAAAATTTAAAATCATAATTTTAAGGATTATTCGAGGGATTGTTACATATATTCCCCCGATTGTTGCCATAATTCAGTTTTTATACTTTTTAAATTTTCGCTGTCGTTCGTAAAAAATCAAAATCGCTGTTCAAAGTTGAATTTTCTTTTTATAAAAAGTTTACAAAATATTTACTATTCAAATGTAAATATTTTTTGAACGGGTTTTCCGATAATTTCATTTTTAATTTCACTTTAGCTTTTGAATGTGTATTAAAATATCTAAAGACTTACAACATATATTCACTATTTTCACTGTAGCACCCTGTAATTTTTTAGCAAGTGAAATTTTTTATTCAATGAAATGCTTTATAAAATAAATAAAATGTTGTCTCAAAACAATATAAAATCAAAACACAGTGGTTCTTCTCTTAAACATAATTGTATAGAAGTGGTTTTATGGACAATTTTAAATATTTTCCATATGGCTGATAAGGGGTTTTATGAAGATTGTACACTCGATTGACGCTTGAATCAAATGTAATATAATGTCTTCCAATTAGCGAATTTTAATTTATTTAACGTTTACTACCAATTGATCATATGAATAAAATTACTTTGAAATAATAATTTTTGGCTAACTTTTAAATCCAAATTTATCCAATAACAAGAAATATTAATGAAATTCCAAAAAAAATTGTCTAGACTAAAACTGTGAGGTAATTACTTAAAATCAGTGTTGCCATTTCAGTGCTTTTCGGGTATTTTTTGGTGCTTTTTTCCTTCCCGTACTCGGTGATTTTTTGCAAATACCCGTTTTAAAAAAGCGGGTATTTACGGTGCTTTTTCAGATTTCTGGCAGTGCTTTTAGTGCTTTTTTACAGTTTCTATTTTTGGTATTTGTTCTCGTTTTTTTACATTTTTCTTGAATTTTCTGTCAATTGTAGTACATTTGTAGTACAATTTTAAATAGCAACTTCGTTACATATAAACTAAAAAATATTGAAATATTAGTTCGGTGCTTTTTTACCCCTTTTTAGGTAATTTTCTGAACCTTTTTTACACGATTTTTCAAAGTTAAAATGTGTTTTTAAATTCTTGATTTAAATTTTTAAAAAAATTAATATCGTGCTTTTTACCCCATTTTTGGTAAATTTTTACCTTTTTTACCCGTTTTCATAATGCTCACGGTGCTTTCCTGCCTTCAGGAGTTGGCAACACTGCTTAAAATACCCCCATATCCCCAAATAAGTGAAAACCATTTTTTATTCTTATGAACCATTGACTACTGTAAAATACATGCCCCTTGTATTTAGTTTGTCAAAGTTTTAATACTATTTTACCTCTCCCCTTGTCCATGTCATCCTCTCTTTACAAGTTGATAGACAAGGGCATTAACAGGGTTACCGGGTTGTATAAATGCTACATAAATAGGCATATAAACAATCGTGTTGTCAGTTGCAATAAAAGCCTTTTAAGCCCAATTTATTGTATACTACAACTTGTGTTGCCATTAGGGTTTATGTCCCGGGAATTCCCGGGACGGGATTCCTGGGAATCCCGCCCTTTTTCAATCCCGCAATCCCGGGAATTTAGTGCGGGATTTCCCGGGATTTTTTTTATTCTTCTACAGAAGTTTTAGCTAGTATATTAAAATTTTGTAAGCTTTATTTCAATTAAAAACATTGATTGTTTTAAAAATAATTTAAATAAAAAATATTTAAAATTCAAAAATGCGATTTAAAATTTAATAATATAATATATAATATAAAAAAATATTTAGGCCGAATTTTTTGGGTTTAGTTAAACCGAAAACAAATTTTATTAGACATTATCAAGTTTAAATTCCAACGAAAATACTCGTACCTCGGAAATTTTATATTTTTTAATGATGGTCTTTGTTCAAATAAAGCAATATACATACACACCATTTCAACATCAGTATTTCAGCTCCAAATACCTCCAAATAAAACTCGGAATTAAAATTAAATTATTAAATTAAAATTAAATTAAAAAAAATTATAATATTTTCGTATTTTCAATTGATGTAAGTGTTTTGAGTTTTTATTACCTACTTCAAATAATTTCATTTAAATTTCAATTGCTATTCCTTTATTTCAGTTGTATTTTTCAAATTTTATGTTTTTATTAGATTAAATATTGTTGACCTTTGGTGTTGTTATATTTTTACTATTGTTTGGCTTTAAGTCATAAATATTTAATACAAAATATTTTATTTTTTAATTTTTTTTTCGATATTTCGATTTGCATCGCAAATCATCCTCTGGGATATTTGAAAAATACAATATATTAAAAAATATATTTTTGAACGGGTCTGAGTTGAAAACTTCTCGCTGCACTTAAAGCTTACTATTATTTTAAAATAATGCACAGATGCTTTTTAAATTATTTTGGATTTTTTATATGTTAATTTAAAAAAAATGCAACAATGAAAATTAAATAACTTTTTTTTAAGTAGTTGTGCCATAAAAAATTTCTATTCAAAAAATACCAATTAAAGTTATAAAACTATTTTTAATTTCACAATTTCCTTGAGCGTAAGGTTTGTTTTTTATTATAAAAAAGTTTTTTCGCTACTCCATTGTGTAGCATCTTCAGGAAATAAAAAATTTCTTATTTCCTGAAGATGCTACACAATGGAGTAGCGAAATATCGAAAATAATAAAAAACTTTTTTATAATAAAAAACTTTTTTATAATAAAAAACAAACCTTACGCTCAAGAAAATTGTGAAATTAAAAATATATAAAAAGAAGGTTAAATAAACGACAAAAAAAAGTTATAAAACTATTTAATAATATTTTAGTGTCTATTTTTATAAAAAGATTTAGACGATTTGCCTAAAAATTTGTGTGAAAAATACTCAATTTTAAACTTTTTAATAAAAATAGACGAATACTTCTGAAAATCTGCATAGAAACAAAATATCTAGAAATAGAAATTTTTGGATTCCATATTTAATCAAAAAATTGATCTTTGTTCTGATTCTAAAGCTGGTCCGATACAAATTTGCACCCATTAACAATTCCATTATATCCTGAAAGAATTTATGATTCAATTTGTTTAACAGTTTAAACCGCGAATATTTAATTAATGTATTTCTAAGAGTTGTTTTAAAATTAAGATGGCCTCCATACAAATATATTACCTGCATATTAGTTCGGTATTTAAACTGTTAAACAAATTGATCTCGAAAAAGTGGAAGATATGGATATTTTATATTAAGCCCTTATTTCAGAATATATTAAGTAGATTTTCTCATGACTTCAACCAAAAGATGAACTTTGTCGTAAGTTTTTTATTGATAGATATCGAGTTTTTCAAGTAAACATACGTCGGATATATTCATTTTCTAACGAGCGGGAATTCCCGGGATCCCGGGAAATTCAGAAAAAAATCCCGCTGTCCCGGGAAATGAAAAAGGCCGGGAAAAGAAAAACCCTAGTTGCCATATAGTTAGTTTTAACTGTTTTTTCTTGTTTTTTGTGATGCTTAAGACTTTTCCATTTTTTTTTTCACAAAAAAATAGCTTTTTTAAATTCATATATTTTTCAAGGATTATTTTATGAAAAACAGTTTTTTTTAATTTACGCATTTTTAAAGCTTTCTCATATTAGAAAAGCATATTTTTTCCATTTACTAATTATTTTTATTAAAATTGATGATTTCAATACCCTTGTAAAAATGTTTTTATATAATCAAATATGATTTTATACATTTATGTCTCGTCAAGTATTATGAAATGTATATTTTTATACAATGTGGCCCAAAATTACCGAAGGGGTTTGAATTCCTTATAACTTCTTTATTATAATTTTTTCATTCTTTGTTTTCATTAGCTGTGTTTGTGCGGCAAGCTATCAACGTTGGCTTATGTCATTCCCATACAAATTTGACATTAGTAACGTTAGGAGTTAACACTAAACGTTGGCTAATGTCAAATTTGTATGCGAATGACATAAAGCAACGTTGATAGCTTGCCGCTCAAACACAGCTATTATTTTGAAAAGAATATTTGGGGAATTTAAAATGGAACAGCACACACCCGTTAACCTCGTTTTAAGGAAAAATGTACAATAAAACGTTTAATGTCAATCATATTTTATTTTCAATATATACTCATAATGTATTAGGTTCTCCCGAAGTTTTGGCACTTGCGAATTTCGTGGTGAAAGAATTGAAAAGTTCTGAACAGTTATATAAAAATGTACACTCATAAAAAAAGTTCGTACAAATAGTTCAAAATTCTGCCAAAATAACAGGAAATAGTACCTGTCTTTGCGCCAGCAGAATTTTCAATGAAGTTGAGAATTAAGGTCTGCTAAATTTAGGTAAGCTAAATTTTACACACTGCTAAATACACAGACAATTCTAGTTAACTTAGCTAAGAAATTTGAGCTAAATTCAACAGAAACATTACCTGATTTAACTGAACATTTCTGCTAAAATGTCACTTAAAGTCTTGGTTTTTGGGCTCTACGGATCTGTCCCGAGACAGGCCCATATTTAGTTTTGGGAGTATGGGTGGCTTATAAAGATTGATAGTTCATAGTCCATTTTGCTCTATCTCGCTTAGTTTCCGAGATATAAGCCATTTTGTGATTATACAATAAAAAATTATGAAAATATAGCGCCATCTCTATCTGATATTGATAGCAGAGACACAAAAATATAAACTTTGGGAAATAATTGTAAAATAAAAAATAATTTGTAAAATTAAGAAACATAAATTACTAAAAATTAGGATGCAAAATTAGTTCAAATACGGATGAAAGTAATTGTTATGCTAAATGGGATTTAGAAAATAACAGAAAGAATCACTTCATTTCCAATTTTTACAATGGAAACCCGTTCCAAGGACGGAGAATTAGTTCTAAAATTAGTTGCACAAATTTGACGCATTTTTTGTTTATATTTACCGAATTTTAGTAAAATTAAGCAACAATTTACCCATTTTATAGTAGTAAATTTACAAACATTTTTTAGAGTGTAGTTACTTTTGTTATTACATTTCTTATTACCTTTATATGGCGATGTCGCGAAAAATAATGAGTTATGGTTACACACCAGCATACGAAAAATCAAAAAATATATCCTTACCTATGTGCTTACCAGTATTGGCAAAAATAATGAGTCTAAAAATAGATGTTCAAAAAAATAAATTATATAAAAAAAATATTTTTTATTGTATTTTTTTTTTTTAATAAAATTTGCTGCTGCGGGAATCGAACCTGGGTCTACAGATTGCCAGTCAATAGCTCTACCATCTGAACTATATCGACATGTAATATTTAATAGATAAAGACATAATTGACCTTCTGCACACAAGTAAGCTTACTCGCCAACATACAAAAAATCAAAAAATATGTGGTTACATATATCCTTACCAGTGTTTAAAAAATATTGAGTCTAAAAATAGATTTCAAAAAATTTTCAAAAAAATCAAGAAAATTATTTTCTATTTGAAATAATGATAAAAATAAGTCATTATCAGTAACTCATTATTATATGTTATAAAATAATGCAGAAGGTAAGTGGGTGTCATTACTGGTAGTCCAAAAAATAATGATATGTCATTACCGTTTCTACACTGGGTACCTAATACTTTTTATATTCATACAAACACAGAGTTATATGTTAAGTAATTTTTGCTAGTTCCCAGTCAGAAAAATACAAACGGGAAAGCGGTGGCAAAGCACTTTAACAGGTGGTACAAGTACTGGTAAAAAGTGATTTCCCATTCCCAAAATGATAACATCATTAGACAAAAGGACCGGCTGTTCAAAAAGCGCCAGAGGAACAAAATTTTTAAACGCAAAACTCTGGCAAAACCAATAAATAGGTGGTCTGGAAATATATTTTCCAAAATAAAATTTATAAAAAGTGCATATGTATTTTTTTTTGGTCCTGCCGTGATTTGAACCCAGGCCGTCAGATTGGCAGACGATTGCTTTACCCACTGCGCTAAAGAGACATATAATATTTGATGGCTAAACACATAAATGATTGATAATAGCTGGACAACTACTGGCTGTGCCAAAATGCTAGTACTGTCAAACAATTTTTTGTAACTAGTATGCCAGCGTTGGGAGGGCAAAAAAACGTTGGTCTTGAAGGAGCTTTCCCACAAGCAAACAAATTGATTTTATAAAACAAAAAAATTTTAAATTAAAAAAAAATCAAAAAAAAAAATGTTTTTGCTTGCAACCGGATTTGAACTCGGAATCTTCTGACATACCTTTTTTAACGAAGCGTCAGCATTTTTATAAAATCATTAGTCTACCAGTGAATTGATTTTTGTACTCCTGCACACATAATAATCCATGCATAAAAATACGAAATTAATGTCAAAACAACAAAGACTTTCGTAAAATAAACCATTTTTCGTATATTTTACAAAATTGTTTGTTATTTTGACATTTTTTCGTAATTTTATGCATGGATTATTATCAGTGTGGTAGCATTGGTAGCATAGGTAGCACTGGATAACCACTGGTTGCAAACCTTGGCATATCACTCCAAGCCAATTCTTTGCCAGTGGTTTTTTTTATAAACCACTGAAATTTTTGTAAAACAAATACTGGCAAAACGCTTTTGGCTAACGCTGGCAAAGCGTCCCAAATGAGTGTTCTTAAAGGCATTTATTTTTAACACCGTGGTTACCCAGTGGTATGCCAGTGCTTGATTTGTTGTACCACTGACGATTTCTGACTGGGTTGTTTTGTCTAACTTGAGGTTCGTTTTATAAACAGTCAAAGACAAAAGAAAATGTAAGTTGAATTTAATGAAATGTTAGTGGTCCTGTTTTCAAGTGAAATTTAATTTGTTTTTAAATACATTTACAGCGGTCTTTATATACAAAATATTTTAAGTTTACTGATTACTACTAAAGCAACTGTCCATATTGTAATTAACAGGGCAAGGAATTCCATGCACTTAAAAATCGAAAATATGCACCTAAAAAATGCGGCTAAAAAATGTAAGTAAGTTAGTTATTTTGCAGAATAACTATAGGTCAATACGGTTTTTGAGAATCCCAGGAAAATTGTCTGTTCCAAAGAATCGGTTGTAGAATGACTAATTTTCCTTTACAACCCCTTCTTCAGTCAATTCTAATACCGATTATTTTTGTTTGAAATTGTCCCAAAAGCAATTACTTCTATAGCTCCAAATTTTGACCGGTTGCCCTAGGATCAGTTCTGTAACTAGTTCTAGAACTGATTCCACGTCAGTCATACCTTCCATATAGGATCCCAAGAACTGTTTACGGAACCAGTTCCGTGGAATCGTTTACAGTGGAACCAGTTGCAAAACTTGCAGAACTGGTGTGTTTGGCTACCGATTGCAAAAAATTTTCTAAATATAAAAATGTATAAATTTTTTATATTATTTTACAAATTAAGAAATGCTCCTAAAAATCAAAAATAAAGGCGCATCGCGATTTTTGTTCTATGTGTCATTCCAAGAAACTTTTGCAAAGAAAGCATAGCTCAAAAAATGAACTTCGAGCCCTAGAATTCAGTGAACGTATTTTTTTTAAATCAGTGAACGTAATTTTATTTTTTTTTTTAATTCAATGAACGAAAATAAAATTGAACGAATTCAGTGGTGAATTAATTCAGTAAGGAATTAATTCACTTTTTTTTCGTTCGATTTATAAAATTGAACGCGTTCACCAGTGAATTAATTCATTTGATTTAGTAAAAAGAACTATTGCAATTGAATTAATTCTTTGAATTTGCTGTTTGATGAACGCGTTCAGTTGAACGAATTCTCTGAATTACTTAAGAAAAGGAGTTCATTCAATTCTAGAGAAAATTGAATTCGATTGGTACACACAAAATAGTTTGTAGTTTAAATTAACTGAAAATATAATTTAAAATAAATGAAAAATCACTTGAAAACCGGTCTACTAACTTTTCATTTAAATCAAAAGAACTTTTCATTTATTTTTAAATGTTAATAAATAAACTACAAAATCCTTAAAAAATAATGATTTTTCATTTATTTCGTTTTTTTAACTTTCAACAAATTAACTACAAAATCCGTAAGAATAAATGATATTTAGTTTATTTCGTTTTTTTAACTGACCTAGAAATAGAAAGGGAATTCTTTTTTTAACAAAACATTTTAAATGAAAATATTAACTGTAACAGAAAATCCGTATTTTTATGTAATTTATTTTTTAAATAAACGACAAAAACAGTTAAAAAATATATTTCTTTGTATTTTAAATGTATAATCATTTAAGAATAAATGTACGGATAACTTTTTAAATAAACTACAGTTAGTTACTGTTATAATATTTTCAGTGTAGTGAATTCATTCAAAAAAGAATTAATTCTTCAAAGCTCTGTGTGCTATTTGTTGTATTATTGTATCGTCCTAACAAAAAACAGAGTTGTTAAAATTTAAATTGAAAAAATAAAACATTTGAGAATACCACGATGCAACATTTTTACGTATGTTTAGTGTCCTATGTTTGAGTGTGCTAACAGATAAAAAACAACTCTGTTTTTTATTAGGACGATACAACAGACAGCACACCCCTTGTGAACTACCTAAATATTCTGAATTCAAATAATAAAATTGCTAAATTATCCAATGGCAATTTAGAATATTTTGAAAACTATTATAATTAGTGGACTTAATGATTAAATCCCATCTTTGCTTTGTTTAAAATTTTTTTCCTAATTAAGTATCCCTTTTGCCAGCAATGTTGACCAACTATAAATAACTTTTACAATTTATGGATAAAAACGAAAAGTAAGCATAAAATTTTATGCAATTTATTATTATTTTTTTTTTAATTCAAATAAAATAATAAACTATTTCAAATATTGTACCTACAAATTATTATTGTTGTTGCATGTTATATTAAAGCTTAAACAACTCGACATAAAAAATTACTATATGAGGAAAATGACAAGTAAACACACATATTTAACATTAATAACATTTTTTTTAACTACATACGTGCCAAGATGGCTAAAGCATACTAACTGAGAAAGTATTCCAAGCTTAAATCTCTAATTTGTATGAAATTATAAGAGATATGAAAATTTTGTGTTAGAGAAAATCCAAGTCTAAAACAGGCTGTCTCATATTTTTTCGGCCTCCTCGGGAATTTTTGTTAGTGAGCTTGTCAACAATTTACGAATTTCGAAATAAAATTTACAAAAGAGAAAGTTTTACATAAATAATGCTTAGCACAAGTATCACTAGCACAAGTTGTTCCAAGAAGTACCGAAAATTTGCTTCTGGAAAAATTCGTTAATATTTGAATTTGCTGTATACTTCTCAATAAATATATTTTATACAACAACTACATAAAAAGCTAAAAAGTAAGACAAATAGTATCACCCATGTAAAAATGACCATGACCATGCATGCATGGTCATACATGGTCATTTACGTACATACATACTTCAATGTCTGACCATACATGATCTCATATATTTCCATATATCTTCGGATCCGAAATTTGAGGGTATATGGCAGTATATGTTCATATATGACCGTATATGATTATATATAATTCATATATGCTCATATATAGTCATATATAGCCATATACCTCCGCATAACCTCAAATTTCGGATCCAACGATATATGAGATTATGGATGGTCATACATTAAACTATCCATACAAGTACGTTCATATATATTTCGAATTTCACATGGTCAAGGAATAGCCTTTAAAAATATCCTTGCACCGACACCACACTTGCATATGGACTGATTTTTTAAACCCATATTCACTAGTTACTTATATTTAACTTAATCTGAGACTGGTCGATCTTTGAATTTTTATTTATACAATATATGCCAAGTTCAATCAAAATCGAAGTATTTCGCTTGGAGTACCTTCCCTGTAAACATAAACTAAATGTACTTAACAAAAAAGTTATAGCCATAACCTAGGACTATATGTAACTAGCCATAAACATGTAATATGCAAATATTGAAAGAAAATGGATTATGGTTTATAAAATTTTTATTATAAACAAAACATGCAAATATTAAAAAATTTAAGGTATTAGGTTTAAAACGGCATTTAGACTGAGGGAAAACTACCTAGATTTTGGCTCTTGCTAGTTTTTAATTGTCAAAGCGCATATATAAAAAACAAGCAAAAACTAGTTTTGTACGAAAACTAGGTAGTTTTTGCTCAGTCTAAATTCAGTATAAATTTGAAAATTTTCCAAAACGAGTATTCTTCCATAAATAAAGGATCTGTTTGTTTACATTTCTAGTAAAAAATAGTAAAATGGTATCATATGGTCATTGGTAATTGTCCTTATTTAGGTGTCTGAAGATGTTTTTGGTGCGGTGCCAAAAATGGATATTTGTTTTCTTAATAATATCGCAGTGAATCGAAATCGTTTTTTTTTCCAGACATCGGTTAAAATATAAATGTTATTCGAAGTGCAGCTTCGATAACATTTATTTGAAACGTGGCAAATAATCCCGCACCAATTTGCTACGTACATATTTCCCTTATCTAATTTTATACCATTTATTCCTCTCTTAATTAGTTTTATGTAGAGTTCTAACATTCGTTTAGAGTGTATAAAAGCTCTATAATTCAATCAATGTTAATTTTTAAATTCCCTAACCAATGTAAATGATCTACGATAACAAACACTTCACTACCTATAGGGGTCTCACATGCTCCTGATTTATAGCAATACCGGTTTTTAATGCAACAGATTGCGCTGACTGCTGTTTTTTTTTTCTGGCAATACTGCTCTGTTTAGTGGGGAGCAGTGTTGCCCGAAGAGTTTTAGCTTATTCCCATTTTGAAAATCTAAATCCCCAATTTTATTCCCAATTCTTTTTAATTTAAACAAAAACCCAATTTAAAACAAAAAATAGAAGCTAAGTTCGCATCGCTCTTAAATCCAGAAAATTATTAAGAAATGACTCAGAAAAGTAAATAAAATTAAATATTTTACGAAGAAATATTTACTTTTTCACTCGAACTTTAAATACCTCAAATCTTTATTTAAATTGTGAAAGTAAAGAATTTCTTATTATAAGAAAGACGCAATCACAATAAAACTAAAATGTCACTTTTTCAAAATAAAGCCTGGATTAGCCAGACGTAAGCGTAAACGTATCTCTGCATAGCTGAACTAATAAGTTAAATAAGAACAGAAGATGTGTTGTGTTTTTTGTTTCATTATTATGCATTCAATATAGAGCAAACGTAAATACACAACAAAAATCTGTTGTGAATAGATTTTCGTTGTGTATTTACGTTTGCTCTATATTGAATGCATAAGAATGCAACAAAAAAACACAACACATCTTCTGTTCTTATTTAACTTATTAATTCAACTATGCAGAGATACGCTTAAGCCTGGATTAGCCAGACGTAAACGTAAACGTATCTCTGTGTAGCTGAATTAATAAGTTAAATAAGAACAGAAGATGTGCTGTATTTTTTGTTTCATTCTTTTGCATTCAATATAGTGCAAACGTAAATACACAACAAAAATCTGTTTTGAATAGATTTTCGTTGTGTATTTACGTTTGCTCTATATTGAATGCATAAGAATGAAACAAAAAACACAACACATCTTTTGTTCTTATTTAACTTATTAATTCAGCTATGCAGAGATACGTTTACGTCTGGCTAATCCAGGCTTAATAGTCTTATACATTTACCCCTAAATTCATAAATACTTTGTAAAGTTATAGCAGATTTACAAAACGTCATTTTCATACAAAATTTGTTCAATAAACCTCCTATAATTTTACAAAGCGTTTATGAATTTAGGGGTTAGTTTTCGAGAGAACGTGAAAAATAATTTTTTTTCAAAATTTTTACGGAATTTGACAAGTAAATACATGTAGTTTTCAAAAGATACTAGTTTCTGGTTAGTGTAAACTATTTTGAACACTAAAGCCTAAACCAGATAAACGCAGTGTCGACCGCAGTGCGACGTTTTGTCGATAAAGCAGTTTTTGTATTTTCTTTATTTGTCACTGCCGAGAAATTAGAAAAATTTCTAAATAAACAAGAGCTGTTTTTAAACAAAACGCAATAAGAAATTTTTAAAAATATTAAATCGTTTTCGCGAAATTCAAGAACAAAGTTTAACAGCACTGCCACTGTCCACTGGCACTTTCACTATGTGGTTTGGGCTTAAGTTTGCATAAGTCAAGTTTAGACGATTCAGAAGGTAAATACGAGGTTAAATGAAAACCCAAATAATTGAATAATAATAATTGAACTTGCACAAAATTTATTTTTTCTTTAATTAATTATTGAGCTTTTTTGGTTTTCGTTATTTCAAGATTTATAAATATTTAGAGAACATTTCCTCACACTGAAAATATTATTACAGTAACTAACTGTAGTTTATTTAAAAAGCTATCCGTACATTTATTTGTAAATGATTATACAGTTAAAAAGAAAAGAAATATGTATTTCAACTTTTTTTGTCATTTATTTAAAAAATAAACTACATAAAAATACGGATTTTCTGTTACAGTTAATATTTTCGTTTAAAATATTTTGTTAAAAAGAAGAAACCTTTTTAGATTTCTAGGTCAGTTCAGAAAACGAAATAAACTAAATATCATTTATTCTTACGGATTTTGTAGTTAATTTTTTGAAAGCTAAAAAACGAAATAAATGAAAAATCATTATTTTTTAAGGTTTTTGTAGTTTATTTATTGACATTTAAAAATAAATGAAAAGTTCTTTTGATTTAAATGAAAAGTTAGTAGACCGGTTTTCAAATGATTTTTCATTTATTTTAAATTACATTTTCAGTTAATTTAAACTACAAACTATTTTGAGTGCAATAATTCAAATATTATGTAGAACTTTTGAAGAACCTTAACAGATCCAATTCGATCGACTTTAATTTAAAATAATACACATATAATTTATCCGTAAATTCCTCTTATTTTCGGCCTAAAACTAAATCTTTTAAAATTTACAATTTTTGAATTTTTCGAAATCCCTAATTTGGGAGCAAATCCCCTTATCTGAAAACTCTGTTAAAACCCCATTTGAGAAAATAAAATCCTCCGTAGACAAAATTTCACAAAATAAAATCCTCCTTTGACAAAATTTCCTACATGTTAGCGATATCTACAGTTTGTTTAAAAAGTTATCGATGTCACATCTCTGTATAAAATGACAAAAAAAAAATTAGATAACTAGTAAGTAATATTAATTTTACCTAATGTTAGGCGTATTCAAGAGAAACTCGGAAATATAGTCCCTATAGGTGCCCAGCAGAAATTACTGCTTGCTTCGAAGCAGTTTTGTCAGGGAAAGTTGAGCAGTGAAGCGATTGCATTATTGATGATATCATGCCTGATAGCTCGCGTGAAAGCACTTGTTTCGAGATCCAAAAAGGCATGAATTCATCGCTTTTAATTAGTGCTCCTGTTTTTCTTTTAAAATGTCGATAATTCATGCCTTCTCGGAAGTGCTTATTATAAAGCTTTTCAACTATTTAAAATCATGCCTTCTCAAAAGCACACATATTTTTCCGTGAAGAAAAAATTCCTCTTATTTTAGTAAAACCTCTTATTTTCATTAAAATAACTTTTTTAAGCATTTTAAAAAATTTCGATAAAAGAGACGCAAAAATATTTAAACAATCAAAATGTATTGCTCATTTCATGCCTTTTTGAAAAGCACAGCAAAAAGCGATGTAAACAATTAATCAACTTAGGCCTTTCATTATTTTTAGAAGCGGTAAAAGTAGCAGTAAGGAAGCAGTCAACGTTTTTACTGCTTCCACATTTTTGCTGGGTGGTAGATCCAAATATGAACCGATCTTATCTAGAATCAGTAGGCTTCGATTGAGTCAGCGTAGCAACCTGCAGCCTGCGAACAAATCAATGTTGGGGACCTTTATATTGGCACTAGGTCTTTATATTGGCACAATAGGCTTCATTCTTGAGCCGATATAAGTTGTTATACCAAATATCATCACAATCAGCTACGTTCTATATTTCATTTTTGGGTGAAAATGAAAATATTCACCTATTTTATGTTCCCAATTTCACAAAAATAGTTTTAAAACGATTTCATTTCGATTCAAACGATTTCACTTTGTTCCCAACGAAATTGAGGTGAAATTCTGTGTCATGCAAATCGAAGTTTGTGTTGTTTTGTGCGATTTCAAATCACTGTCAGTTAGCTGTGTGAAATTCATGTGAATTTTGCTATAAGTGTCTATAACAGAGAAAAAAGCTACAGTAAGCGGTAAATTCCAATAATTTTCATTAAAAATAAATTTTAAAAATAAAAAAAAAATGTGAGTAAAATATTTAAATTAAAAAAACTTAATTTGAGAAAAATAATATCTCTTGATAAAATTTTATAGGGGTAAACACAAAAATGCAGCCCAAGAAACTCCAATCGTAAAATTTATGGAGGCGCACAACGATTTAGCAAAAGGATTTTTTAAAGGTGGTCGTGTTTTAGCTGAGTCTAAAGTAACTTATAAAACTGATAGTTTATGATCTTATTAGCAGTTTGAACACATAAAAGAATTTATATGCTTGTACATACGCTTGTTCAGATAACTCCAATGGGTTTGACCAATCCCGAAGACGTCTTCTGTTTAACTTTTCTTCTTTCATTTTTTCTTTTTCCAAAAAAATTACCGAAACCACAAAAGCAAAACTCATATTTTTAGAAATTCTTAGAATAAACGGTTAAAATTTTCGCCTGCTTTGCTTTTGAATTTTTGTTTAAAAGTGACAATATCAGTGAAAGAAGAATAAAACAAAACAGCTGTTTATTGAAACAAAGCTAAAATGAAATCGATGAGAAATGAAATCGATTATTATTTCATTCGATTTTTGTGACACAGTGAAAGAGTAATATCGATTTCATTTTCACTATCGATTTGAAACCACTACGAAATACAGAACGTCGCTGAATATCTTAATATTTGCGTCGTGTACCTTGCGAACATGCTCACTTATGATGCAACTTTATACGGGTACTATACTAGGTCTAAACATGAACCAATTTTAACCATTGGCATCCTTGAGCCGACATAAGTCTGTGTACGAAGTTTCATCAAAATATCTTGATTCTAGAGAGGATCGGTTCATTTTTGAACCCATCGCCCATATGGACTTTATTTCCGATTTTCTCCTAAATATATCTAACATTAGGTAAAATCAAAATTTCTTACAGTTTTTCTAAGCTTTTATCATTTCATGGACAAATTTCGACACAAATCAATTTCAAACCATTCGAAAGTCGGATCAAAACATTAGTTTCCCTTCAATCAGACTGGTGTAGGGTATCATATAGTCGGCATGCCCGTGTTTATCTTTTTTACTCTCTTTCCTTTGCGTTTAGTTTGCGTGCCATAGTTCCAAATAGTGTTTACTTCTTTCACTCTCATTAATGTTTGTGGTTTGTCATTTGCTTTCTTTTAAATTATTACATTCTATTACTTTTAATCAGAAAAAAGGTCCTTACAAACATATCCTTTTACAAACCGTAAGTACATGCATTTATTTGTACAATTTTCCTTTTTTTAATACAAGCCATATACACAGATTTGGGAGTATTCATATAACTTTTTACCATGTTCATTATTAGGGCTGTTCAAATTAAAAAACCTCAAAGAAAATATTTTAGATTAAAAAATACAACTATTGACTATTCCAACATAACCGAGGTTAAACGTTAACCATAGATATTTCCACATAAATTTAACATTCATAACTATGGTTAAGCACTAAACTCGGTTTATTTTAAGATAAGTTAGCAGGTCTAAGTATTACGAAATATTACGGCGGAAGCTATTTAGCCAAAGGTCAATCTTAAAAGACTATGGTGAAAATTTAAGCTAAATCTAACAAAGTTTTGGATTTTCAAAAAATGTCAAAACAGATTATGTGATTTTAAGCTGCTAATCAATTATGAATTTAATCGAAGGGTTCTCAATATAATTTTCACTTAAATTCTTATTTCTCCTACTTTTACTCCTTATTTTCGAAAGGAATTTAAACTTCATAAATTTCTTGTAGTTTTCTGAGCGCTCCTAATATTTTGGTAATGAATAGGTTATGTTATTCTATGTTCAAGTGCACAATAAAAAGAATATAAAGTACGTTATTTCTACACGTGTTGTAATTATGGTCATTATGCTTGTCTATATGTCTGTTTGGTTTGTTTAGCTGTCATTATCAAATCCTTGTCACAACAAATCCTTGTCACAACAAATGTACTATGTTCTATAGAAAACTTAGAAGGTGGCATAGAAAAAGTCTCTCTTTGCTGTGATTTAAATAAAAGAACACTCAATTAAAGTTGAAAAGTTTTGAAATGGGTTTCTTTTATTTTATTTTATTTACAAACCAAAATATGTGTTTAAATTTGTATTTTGCATTCATTATATAAATGATAACAATTTTGTGGCATTTTTGTAGATTTCAATTAGGTGTTAATAACTACTTGTGTGTATGTATAGAAAGGATAATTTTATTAAATTTAAGTTTTTCAAATTTTGTTGCAACGAAATTTGGAAAAATACAAGATTGCAGAGAAGTGAGGGTAACATAATTGAAAATTTTACTAGTTTTTTTTCAGAAAGAGGAAGAAAAATTCAATTTATTAGGTCTATAAAAATAGTGGTATTCTAACTCATGATTTCACGCTTTCCCAAACGATCTTCAGTAGAATTTCAGCATCATTATTTATTTAGTTCATGGGTACACTTTGTACTTATACAGTCGACGCTCACAAATTCGAACTCTCAGTAATTCGAATTTCCCGAAATTAGAGTCTGTGTTTTTAATACATTGGACCAGAGAAATATAATATAGAGATGTAACATCGATAACTTTTTAAACAAACTGTAGATTTCGCTAACATGTAGGAAATTTTGTTAAAGAAGGATTTTATTTTGGGAAATTTTGTCAAGGAAGGATTTTATTTTGTCAAATGAGGTTTTAACAGAGTTGTCTGGTAAGTGGATCTGGGCCCAAATTAGGGATTTCGGATTCGGCTTGGGGACAGATTTTAAATTTTAAAAGATTTAGTTTTAGGCCGAAAATAAGAAGAACTTTCGGATAAATTATATGCGTATTATTTCAAATTAAAGTCGATCAAAGTGTTTCTGTTAAAGTATTTCAAAATTTCTACAAAATATTTGAATTATTGGAGAAATGTGCTCTAAATATTTATAAATCTGGAAAGCTCAATAATTAGTCAAAAAATTTTCAATTTTCAAAATACTGAAATTGTTACATGCAAAGGACTCAGAAAAAATAAATTTTATGTGGGTTCAAAAAGTACCAGATGTTTTCATATAACCTCTTATGTACCTTCCGAATCGTGTAAACTGGACTTATGCAAACTTAATGTTCAAAATAGTTTACAAGCCCTAAAACTTACACCTACTAGATTTACACTTAACCAAAACTTATTAGTTTTAGAAAACTACTCGTATCTACTTGTCAATTTCCATACAAATTTTGGAAAAAAAAAGATTTTTTACCACAATGAGTTTCGTGTTAAAATTGGGTAGAATTTTTCTCTGGAAAATATAATGTATGACTTTTATTTTAAAAAAGTGACATTTCAGCTAAATTGTGATTGTGTCTTATAATAAAATTTTTTTTATTTTCACAATTTCAACAAAGATTTGAGGCCAGTAATGTTAGAGTGAAAAAGTAAATATTTCTTCGAAAAATATTCAATTTTATTTACTTCACAGAATCATTTCTTAATAATTTTCTGGCTTTAAGAGCAGTGCTAACCTAGCTTTTATTTTATTCTTTTAAATTGGGTTTTTGTTTAAATTAAAATGAATTGGGTATAGCATTGGGGATTTAAAGTGGGAATGAGCTAAAACTTTTCTGGCAACACTGCTCCCCACTAAACAGAGCAGTGTTGCCAGAAACAGAAACAAAACAGCAATCAGCGCCATCTGTTCCGGTAATTCAGGAGCAGGTCAGACCCCTGAAGTTTGTAAAACAAACATTATTTTTTTAAAGTTGAAATTTTATTTCCAACTATTTTTTTTTTCAGAAATATTTGTAAATTGATATTTTTCGTATACAAATTTGTTCAAAAATAAAAATTCAAAGTTACAAACACATACCAACATGTTTTTTTTTTGATTTACAAATTCCATTGTTGGTGTCTTTTTAAAAAGTTTTTGTTTTTGTATTTACAAAAACACTATGAGAAAGATGTTTAATAATTTTATTAGAATTTTATAAATCTTTCTATGCGGGTTTGTGGGATCCATATTTAAAGGTTCGAGCATGACTACGTTTGTGGAATATTGGGAAAAAACTTTTTAGTTAATGTGCTCTATTTTAAATTACTTTCATACAGTATAACGCATACCAAATTTAGTCCGTTCAATACTTTATTTACTTAACAAGCCACACAACAACAGCTTTAATTAATTAATATTATTACGAAAACAAAATATATATAATAAACCTTTTTTTACCTTTTAGTTTAATAAAAATAAAACGTCATGAAATGTCAAATAACAAAATAGAATACTACGGTTGAACATTTCAACTCAAAATCACTTAAATTATAATCAACATGACAAGCATGGTTTCTTCATGTAAAACAGCGAAAAATACAAGAGAAAAAAAATAAATAAAAACTAAAGTGAACAACAAAATAGTATATAGAACGACCAGAGAGAATGTAATATATAACGTCATCACTTTCACTATAGTAAATTGTCAATGACATAAATTCTACTGACATTACAACCCCCCAACCTCTTGTCAGTTTGTGAACACACGACACACAAAAAATTACAAGTTTTTAAGACAAATTACAATTAGGTCGACAAGCCACAATCATGTACCTTTATATATGTTTGCTTTTTAAAAGGAGGAGGAGTGACAAAAATGGACAGGAAATAATGTGTTTTACAAAGCTTTACAATTTGTTTACAATGTTTATAAAACTAAAGCGTTTTTAGAGACTTCATAAAGCCCGTTGTTCCAATTACAATTTGCCTTTGAATGATTGTTTTATTTCTTGTTGCCATTAACTACAACAATTTACCAATATATTCTATGCTCCGTTAGTGGCTATTTTATTCTTGATTCACCAAATTCCACTACCCCATCTTCGTGTCATCTTTTCTACGTCTTGTTAATACGAAAATGGTGAATTTTACTGTCAATCACTTTTAGTATATTAAAAAAAGCACTTGTGCGTTAACCTATATCCATTTACAAATATTCGCATCCGTACATCATCAACATTATTATGATATATATGACTCACTACCGCTAACTATATGAATTTAACTATTATTTATCGTAGTAAATTTTCGTTCGTTTGTCATCTTCCTTTCATTATTGTGTCAACAACAAGCAGAAGATAAACAAAAAAACACACACACACACACAAAAAATAGATTGTAAAAACGTTTAATGTCAGATTTTAAAGGAATATATTAGTTTTAACATAAAAATACTAAAATTTTAATTAAATCGGACGATTTTAAATGAGATTCTTAAAATGGGATATAAAATTTGTTTTGTTGATTTTTTTAACTTTAATGATATGCGTGACGTATGAGCATTATTAATTCAAAGACAACAAATAACACTCATACGCCATACAAGAAATGCATTTTTTTTTTGCCCTTCGCATATCAGGCCATCCAAGCCAACTGTCCCTCTACAGGAAATAGTACATCAAATCAATGAGGGTATTCACAGTTCATGCTATCTTAAGTAGTAAATTAGCATTTATCGTAAATTTGACAACTTTCCATGGGTTAAACTTCAAAAATCATGCTATTTTACAACATGCTAACTTTAGCACTTAAACTGTGAATTCCTTCAATGTTAAACTTGCAGTATTTAGTACTCTACAACAGATTTTTAAATTTTTCCAAAAAGTAGTCGTGATCAAATATTGACCAATTTAGCGTTGACTTTTATTATATTAGGCCTTTTTTTAATCACTGGATTTATTTTTGGATTAATTCTATTTCGTTAAAAAATCCATATTTTGTTTTTTAATTTTCAAAATTTATAATTGTTGGTTTTTAATTTTTATTTAAAAACTAAAAATTGTTTTTTCGACCTTTTTAATTGAGTAATTAGAAATTTATTAATTCAGTTCGAGGCAAATTTCCTTATTATGAATTAACCTAATAAGTACTTTTTTCAAAAACTGCTATTCTTCTTCATCAGGATATTCTCCTAACAAATACTTCACAGAGTTTTTGCTTTCAAAAACCTCTACACTTTCAGGAATGAAAAGACGATCGTTTCAGGGATTTTCCAGGTCCCCTTATTCAGTTTTCTTTAGAAAGTAATGGCCATTCGCCAATATAATGTGTAAGAAAATCATTAAATTTTGTAAAAACGTGGACACAGGAATTGAAATAAGCTAAATCCAAAATGGATTTAAAAAACATCGGCTTTTATAAGATTAGATATTAACCATATATGCTATACATAATGGAATATGACAGATCTATTGTCATATATAATTATAAATCATCATATATAACACAATATGAATATGTGATAACTAGGGCAAGGAATTCCATGCAAATGCATTTTTTTTTCCTCGTTAGTCAAAAACTGATATGGACTAAATATTTATCCGGATCATCAAATTTATAACAAAATGGCATTGATTTGTAGTTGCATATTTTGACTTCAAATGCATATTTGATGCCTTTTTAATGCATATTTTGCGCTTTTGATTGCATGTTTGTGCATATTTTGAATTTTTAGGAGCATTTTTTATTTTGTAAGAAAATATAAAAAATTTATACGTTTTTATATTTTGATTCAATCAAAATATTCATTTTTTTCTCATTCTTTTTAAAAATAAACATTCTTAGAAACCTTATTGGCCAATGAAAAAGCTTCGAGTTCTGTGTCTGTTTGCAAAATAGCTAACTTAAGTATATTTTTAAGTTTTAAAGTGCATTATTTTTGCAAAAATAATAATTTTTAGTGCATATTTTTTAAGCATATTTGTCTTTATTAGCCGCATTTTTTAGGCGCATATTTTCTATTTTTAAGTGCATGAAATTCCTTGCCCAAGTGATCACATATGGTGGCATATAATAATGATAATGATCACTAGGGCAAGGAATTTCATGCAAATGCATATTTTTTCTGGATAGTCCACAACTAATATGTATTAAATATTTATCCGAATTATCAAATTTAGAACAAAATGGCATCGATTTGTAGTTGCATAATTTTGCATATTTTGTCAAAAATGCATGTTTTTCCATATATTGACTTTAAATGCATATTTCGTGCTTTTTTAATGCACATTTTACGCTTTTTAATGCATATTTGTGCATATTTTCCATTTTTTAGTAACATTTTTTAAATTTGTTAAAAAAAAATTAATAGATTTTTATATTTTGATACAGCGCTTTTTGAATAAAGTAACAACCGACTTCCAAACAAATTATCCATTAAAGTTCTGCGACAAAACGTATATTGGGCTAAGAACATAAATGAATTGGGAAGACACTATGGGCTAGAGTGGAATATGTCAAACTTAAATAATAATATTTATTATACTTATTTTACAAACCTCTTAAGTCAAATCAAAAGCACAAATCATCAAAAGATGTGGAGAAAATCACTGCAAAGCACCACTAGAATATATAAGTTGCTTGATCACAACATTGGTCAGAACTATTTTAGAGAAACATACGGAAGATACAAGAAAATGTGGATATTCAAAGCTAGATGCGGCCTTATTGCACTAAATAATAATTTTAGCAGAGATAACCCTAACAGTATATGTACATTGTGTACCTTAATGAAGAGGAAACTATTCAGCATTTCTTGGGAAAATGCCCCGTTTTAAAAGAATATAGAATTCGATTTTTTGGAAAAGTACTTTTACGTAAAAATGAAGTAGTAAATGTTTTAAATGGTGTGGAAGATGAAAGTTGGAGTAAATTAGTTACATACGTTATTAATGCCCTATCATATAGAAAACATATTCTAAATGAATTTCGTTAAATATATTTACAATATTTTGGAAGCCATATTTGATATGTATTATTAATTATTTTATTTTTTGCATTTTATTTTATTTGTATTGATAATAATCTAATAAAGAATGAAATAATTTAAACCAAACCTCCGACAGACGACTAATGTCATTGTCGTAAGTTCAACATTTCAATATATTAGAAACAAAAACAGTTTATACTTATTTTATTTTTATAATTTGAAATAAAGAACAATTATCTATCTATCTATCTATCTATCTATCTATCTATCTATCTATCTATCTATCTATCTATCTATCTATCTATCTATCTATCTATCTATCTATCTATCTATCTATCTATCTATCTATCTATCTATCTATCTATCTATCTATCTATCTATCTATCTATCTATCTATCTATCTATCTATCTATCTATCTATCTATCTATCTATCTATCTATCTATCTATCTATCTATCTATCTATCTATCTATCTATCTATCTATCTATCTATCTATCTATCTATCTATCTATCTATCTATCTATCTATCTATCTATCTATCTATCTATCTATCTATCTATCTATCTATCTATCTATCTATCTATCTATCTATCTATCTATCTATCTATCTATCTATCTATCTATCTATCTATCTATCTATCTATCTATCTATCTATCTATCTATCTATCTATCTATCTATCTATCTATCTATCTATCTATCTATCTATCTATCTATCTATCTATCTATCTATCTATCTATCTATCTATCTATCTATCTATCTATCTATCTATCTATCTATCTATCTATCTATCTATCTATCTATCTATCTATCTATCTATCTATCTATCTATCTATCTATCTATCTATCTATCTATCTATCTATCTATCTATCTATCTATCTATCTATCTATCTATCTATCTATCTATCTATCTATCTATCTATCTATCTATCTATCTATCTATCTATCTATCTATCTATCTATCTATCTATCTATCTATCTATCTATCTATCTATCTATCTATCTATCTATCTATCTATCTATCTATCTATCTATCTATCTATCTATCTATCTATCTATCTATCTATCTATCTATCTATCTATCTATCTATCTATCTATCTATCTATCTATCTATCTATCTATCTATCTATCTATCTATCTATCTATCTATCTATCTATCTATCTATCTATCTATCTATCTATCTATCTATCTATCTATCTATCTATCTATCTATCTATCTATCTATCTATCTATCTATCTATCTATCTATCTATCTATCTATCTATCTATCTATCTATCTATCTATCTATCTATCTATCTATCTATCTATCTATCTATCTATCTATCTATCTATCTATCTATCTATCTATCTATCTATCTATCTATCTATCTATCTATCTATCTATCTATCTATCTATCTATCTATCTATCTATCTATCTATCTATCTATCTATCTATCTATCTATCTATCTATCTATCTATCTATCTATCTATCTATCTATCTATCTATCTATCTATCTATCTATCTATCTATCTATCTATCTATCTATCTATCTATCTATCTATCTATCTATCTATCTATCTATCTATCTATCTATCTATCTATCTATCTATCTATCTATCTATCTATCTATCTATCTATCTATCTATCTATCTATCTATCTATCTATCTATCTATCTATCTATCTATCTATCTATCTATCTATCTATCTATCTATCTATCTATCTATCTATCTATAAGTGCATGAAATTCCTTGCCCTAATTATCACATATGGGAGATATAATAATATATGCCCTGTTATAAAAATTTGTTGATGGTATGATGTAAGATATTTTTTTATATGATTATATATTACTAGCGGGCGCAGCCCGCTACGTTGTTAGCGTGCCTTAAAGGTTAAGGGGGGGAGGGCTACGCCCTCCCCCCCGGGGGGCTGCGCCCCCCACAATTTTTATTAAATTCGTTTTTTTATTTAAAGTTTTTTTATTTAAAGCCTTCACCCAGCCACCACAAATAAATAATTCTGCACAACAATGGGTTTAAAATAAATAAATATTTGATCACTTTTGCTCATGAGTGTGGATTGTTAGTAATGAATCCATAATAAATTGCAATATACGTGTGTATGTCAAGATAATTTGGTAAAGTGCGAACTTAGGTAGATAGACCCGTAAGTAGTTTTGTTCATTTGTGTTTTGAATGAAAATAAATAACGTAAAGCAGGGTTGAAAAGCATTTTATAATATTAAAAATAGCGGGCAAAGCTACGTTGTTAGCGTGTCTTAAAGTTTTTTTTTTTAATTCCAGTTTATGTAAAGGTAGACCTGGCAATTCAAGTAAATTCACAAATTCAGTTGGAAAATTTACTGCGTCGGTTTCTTCCACCGGTGCTTCGTTACATGAAGTTTAAATATCGGAATATATAAGTTCCATTCCTTTACTAAGGTTTTTTCTCTTTTAGAAAATTTGTTTAACTCTTTGGAAAGTATGTTTCAATGCTACATAAGTTTCATATTCCGTTGATAGTGTTTGAACAGGTAATTCCCTCTTCCAATCCATTTGCATTGTCTATAATTTCAATTTCACTCGTTCAACGTTTATATCCATTTCATTCCACTTGTGTAGTGTTTCAATCCCACTCGTTTCCTATTTAGTTTCTTAATTTTAGTGTTTCATATACACTTGTTCTTTAAGTACACTTGTTCTTAACGTTCTGCGAAGACGCAGACGTTAAGGGGGGGGGGGGCAATTTTCCCCTTTTGAACCACCATTTTTACCACGTTCCTGTCCAAAGTCCTAGAAATGCCTTGTCGATAAGTTAGCCCATACTCCAAGGAAAACATATTATATATTACAGGTTTCTAGCCGAAGGGTTCGGTTAGGCCATCAAGGGGGAGAATTATTCCGTTTTTACCCCTCCCGGTAGGAATTTCCTAAAATTCCGTCTTAGAGGACGTCTGCGTTTGGAGGAGGAACCTACTACATACATAATTTTAGGTCTCTATATCCAGCAGTTTGGCCAGGCCGTCAAGGGGGAAGTTTTTTCCCTTTTTACCCCTCCCGGTATGAATTTCCAAAAATACCATCTTAGGGGACGTCAACGTTGAAGAAGGAACCCAATTTAAGATCCCTTGTTCCAGCAGTTTGGCCAGGCCGTTAAGGGGGAGACTTTTCCTGTTTTTGACCCTACCTGTAGAAATTTCCAAAAATCTCATCTTAGCGGATGTCTACAATAGAGGAGGAACTTTAATACCAAATTTCAACTTCCTACCTCCAGCGGTTTGGGCAGGCCTTTAAGCGGCACTTTTCGCTTCATTAATCCCCATTTTTGCAATGTCCCTGTCCAAAAAGCACCTTCCCGGTAAGTGAGCCCATACTCCAAGTAACATGTGTTTTACATTTCAGGTTTCCAGCCAACTTTTACTATTTGTGCCCCTCTCGGTAGGAATTTCCGAAAATCCATCGACAGGGAATTCCAGCTTCCTAGTTCCAGCAGTTTGAGCAGGCTGAAAGGAACTTAAGTACCGAATTTCGGCTTCCTAGTTCCAGCAGTTTGGACAGGTCGTTAAGGGGCAACTTTCCCTTTTTGAGCCCCCATTTTATAACGACCCTGTCCAAAATTCAAAAAAGTATCTTTCTAATAAGTTAGCCCTTACTCCAGGGACCCACATTTAAAGCTTCAGGTTTCTAGCCGAAGGGTTTTTACCGGCCCCCAAGGTGAGGCTTTTCTTCTTTTTGCCCCTCCCTTTAGGAATTTACAAAAATTCCATCTTCGCGGCTATCTGCGATGGATGAGGAACATTCATACCAAATTTCAACTGCATTGCCTAAGCGGTTTGGGCAGGCCGTTAGTGGGGACATTTTTCCCTTTCAACCACCATTTTTACTATGTTCCTGTTCCAAAATAGAAAAATTACGTTGCCGGTGAGTTAGTCCTACTCCAAGGAATACATATTTAAAATTTTAGGTTGGCCAAAAGGGATTGGGCAAGCCGTCAGGAGGAGACTTTTACCTTATTTCCCCTCCCGATAGGAATTTCAAAAATTCCGTCTAAGCGGACGCCTACACAGAAGGAGGAACTCACATACCGAGTTTCCTTTTGGGATATCCTGTAGGGAATTCCAAAAATACAAACTTAGTCGATGTAAACTACAGTGGAGGAACCTTTATACCAAATTTCAACTTCTTACCTCCAGTGGTTTGGGCAGGCACTTTTCCAATTTGTGAGACTGTTTATGGGGAGACTTTTCCCCTTTTTGCCCGTTCCGGTAGGAATTTCCAAAAATCCCGTCTTAGCGCACGTCTATGCCGAATATCAAGAAACCTTGTTTTAGTGGAGATATCCGTGGGGGGAGGAAAAAAAGTAGTTTTTTTGAAATTATATATTATTTTAAATGGTACTTTTTGGAAAAACGAAATTTTTTTTAAAAAGATACTTTGTTTTTACAAAGTACTTTATTTGTACTTTTTTTGGAAAAGGTATTTTTTTTTTAAAAGGTGTTTTTTTTTTGGAAAAATGTATGTTTTTTGGAAAAAGGTACTTTTATTGGAAAAGGTACTTCTTTTGTAAAAGGAAAATTTTTTTAGAAAAAGGTACTTTTTTTTGGGAAAATGTACTTTTTTTTAGAAAAGGTACTTTTTTTGAAAAAGGTATTTTTTTGAAAAAATGTATGTTTTTTGGGAAAAGGAACATTTTTTTAGAAAAAGGTACTTTTTTTTGGGAAAGGTACTTTTTTTGAAAAAGTTATTTTTTTGGAAAAATGTATGTTTTTTGGGAAAAGGTACCTTTTTTTTGGAAAAGGTACATTTTTTTAGAAAAAGGTACATTTTTTGGAAAAAGGTACTTTTTTTAAAAAAGGTACTTTTTTTGGAAAAAGGAATTTTTTTGGAAAAAGGAATTTTTTTTGGAAAAAGGTACTTTTTTTGGAAAAAGGTACTTTTTTTTGGAAAAAGGTACTTTTTTTGGAAAAAGGTACTTTTTTCGGGAAAAGGTACTTTTTTTTGGAAAAAGGTACTTTTTTTGAAAAAAGGTACTTTTTTTGGAAAAAGGTACTTTTTTTTGGAAAAGGGTACTTTTTTTTGGAAAAAGGTACTTTTTTTGGAAAAAGGTACTTTTTTTGGAAAAAGGTACTTTTTTTGGAAAAGGGTACTTTTTTCGGAAAAAGGTACTTTTTTTGGAAAAAGGTACTTTTTTTGGAAAAATGTACTTTTTTCGGAAAAAGGTACTTTTTTTGGAAAAAGGTACTTTTTTTGGAAAAAGGTACTTTTTTTGGAAAAAGGTACTTTTTTTGAAAAAAGGTACTTTTTTTTTGGAAAAAGGTACTTTTTTTGGAAAAAGGTACTTTTTTTGGAAAAAGGTACTTTTTTGGTATAAGGTACTTTTTTTGGAAAAAGGTAATTTTTTTTGGAAAAAGGTACTTTTTTCGGAAAAAGGTACTTTTTTTGGAAAAAGGTACTTTTTTTGGAAAAAGGTACTTTTTTTGGAAAAAGGTACTTTTTTTGGAAAAAGGTACTTTTTTTGGAAAAAGGTACTTTTTTTTGAAAAAGGTACTTTTTTTGGAAAAAGGTACTTTTTTGGGAAAAAGGTACTTTTTTTGGGAAAAGGTACTTTTTTTGGGAAAAGGTACTTTTTTGGAAAAAGGTACTTTTTTTGTCCCCTTTTTGCCCCTCCCGATAAGAATTTCCAAAAATGCCGTCTCAACGGACGTCTACACCGGTCGAGGAATCTACATACCAAATTTCAACTTCATAGCTCCAGCAGTTTGAGCAGGCCCTCAAGGGGGAGACTTTTTCCCCTTTTTGCCCGTCCCTGTAAAAATTTCCAAAACTCCCGTCTTGGCGGATGTCTACGATAGTGGAGGAACCTTTATACCAAATTTCAACTTCCTACCTCCAGCGGTTTGAGCAGGCCGTCAAGGGGGCCCATTTTTACAACGTCCCTGTCCAAAATTCTAGAAAGTACTTTCCAGAAAAGTTAGCCCCTACTCCAAGGAACACATATCTTAAATTTCAGCTTTCTAGCCAAAGGGGTTTTGGCAGGCCGTCAAGGGGGACACTTTCCCCCTTTTTGCCCGTTCCGGTAGGAATTTCCAAAAATCCCGTCTTAGCGGACGTCTACCCCGAAAGAGGAACCTACATACCAAATTTCAACTTCCTAACTTCAGCGGTTTGGGCTGGGCGATGTTGAGTCAGTCAGTCAGTCAGTCAGTCACGTTATTCTTTTATATATAGAGATATTAAATGCTATATGATATAATTATATATGATTCCATATATGGTGCAAGATTAACAATACTCGTATGATTATATATGGTGCCACGTCAATAATATTTTCTATGTGTTTAATATATAATTATATATAATCACATATAACCTGAGAGACCCCACTATAAAATCCCAGCTTGGACAAAAAAAAATTTTTTTTTAAAGGCTCCATTAAGGCTCCATTCGTTTAGTAGTATCGTAAAGTATCGGGTCAGCTGTTAATGACGTATACTATTTAGTTTGGAAGTACATTTGACGTAAGAAAATCTATTAAAAATGGATTTCTACCTCACCAGACCTCATTTCGCCGCACTTTACTTCCAAACTAATTTGAGCTTAATATTTTTTTTTACAGATCTTAAAAAATTAATCTATTTTGTCCCAACAGCACCTGAAAGTTATGTTTGCTGCAACTTGGGATTAATAATATTTTAATATGTAATTACACATTGTTACACATATTTATATATGTGACTGAGGTACTATTATCGAATCCCAGCTCGGGTACAAAAAATATATTTTTTTAACTCAATTTTATTTACCCAAATAAAAAAGTTTATATATCTTATATATAAGAATATAAAATAAAATAATAAACACTTTTATATAATCTGATCCGCAAAATGGATATATAAAATTATATCAGATTGTATTAGTTTAGATACAATTCAATCTAATATTATATTACATATACTCTGATGCAATTGCATCCCAAAATTAGGCACATCTAATTGAATCGTATTATATCTAATCTGATATAATTATATACTATTTATTAAAATTGGATTTCAAGATTTATACCCAAAATATGTTGGGTTTTGAAATATGTTTGAATTGTAAAACTGACATAAAAAATATTTTCCTTTCGAAATTTTTTCTGATTTTAAATAATATAAATTTTTATCAAAAATTGACTCAGAAAATATTTTAAATTAATATTTATCTAAATTTATATATAAAATCCCAAGAAACATTTTTACGGACTCTCCGGCATGTACGGAATCATCAATCCGGCTTTTACGGAACATTATCGGTCCGTAAAGCAGGTATCCGTCAAAGCTTGTACGTATACGGAACAATAACGGACCGTACTTTCGGATTTCCGAATATAATACGTTTTGAATCCGTTTTGGTGTATCCGTTTCTGCACCGTTAAATACGGACTTCACTAATTTTCATCAGTTTGAACTCCGAAGCTAACGGTGTCGTCTTTCTTCAGTTTATTCGTGAATTTTTGTCCGCAAAATAGAATTATTTAAATAATTTAATACGGGTCGCGCGCTAAAGTCGGTTAAAAAAAGTTTCTGGATGTCGCAAAAAAGAGCATCCTGTATTGGCCGTTGCCACAGTAGCCAAATTACTTTAATTCACATAGAATAATTAAATAGTAAGTGTTTATGAAATTTTATGTTTTTTTCACGATAGTTTGCGAATTGCGTATGAAAAAACTCAATCGTGAATACATTTAATTAAACCTCGATTAATAAATTGTTTCTTTGGCTTGTAGATATATTTTGGATCTAGTTATGGGTCAATTTTGTGAATTTTGAGGCCGATTAATGAAGTTAGTTCCACCGGCGGTAAACATAGTTTTTAATAAAATTAATAAATTATTTAATAAATCTATTAAAAAGCATACAATATTAAAGTTAGTAATGTGTCAATTTAGGTAGATATAAAAGTCCGAAAACGGCATTCTAAAAACGGAGTCACTCCGTTTATTACACGACATAACGGTCCGGAAACGGTCCGGAATTGACGGACTTTCAGCGGACTAGTCCGTTTTTTACATGACATAACGGTCCGTCATTGACGAACTTTAAACGGACTTGTCCGTTTTCAACACGACATATCGGTCCGTAAACGGTCCGTCATTGACGGATTTTCAACGGATTCGAATCAGTTTCGATATTCCTTATGTTCCGTTTTCTGGTCCGTATACGGATCCAGAAAACGGTACGTATACGGAGTTGGATTCCGTTTATGACGGACCGAAAACGGTGCGTAAACGGAACGAATTGTTTGTTGGGATGACTTAGAAAATGTTTTGGAATCTAAATTATATAAAGTTTTATCTAATATGACTTAGAAAATATTTTTGATAATTTATCATATAAAGTTATATCTAAAATGACTCAGAAAATATTTTTGATACTTTATCCCAGCAAAAAACCTGCTTCGCTGGATGCAGCTTTGTAAGGGAATAAATAAAATTAATCCCTTACAAAGCTGCTTACGGAAGGCATGATTTTTCCATACAAAGGGCCCGCTTGGAAGCACGTTGTATTGTGAGAAAAAGCGCATTATTCGCTGCTGAAAAATTGCAGTAAATTCATGTTTTTCGTAAGTGCATTTAACCGCAAATAAATTCATGCACTTTTTTTTGGAAAAAGATGCAGCAAATTCATGATTTACATTAAGCGCATATAAACGCGACTTCTTATGAAAATAAATGAATTCATTTGCCGACTTCAAAATGCAGACTGACTCATGTTTATGTGGCGTCTATACGTTAAACTCTACTAAGGAGAGGTAAAACACGATTGAGATGACTCAGATTTCGTGCGCATTAATCTTTGGATAACTTACATTTTATTTTACTCCCTTACAACCTGCTTCGTCGTAAGCGAATAGCGTAGCACTATAATTTTTTAAATAACTTGCTTACGATTTGCTTCGTTTAAGGCAGTTTTGCAGGGTATACAATCAAATTGTAAAATTTTTTGTGTATTTTATACGCATAAAGTGGCGCAACTCTGTAAAGCAGAATTTGTAGCGCGTTTTTAAGCGCTTCGTATTTTTACTGCTTCCAAAATACTAAAAATTTTTTGCTGGGATCATATAAAGTTATATGTAAAACAACTTAGAAATTTTTTTTGATAAAGGTTTATATTAAATTATATCTAAAATGACTTAGAAAATTTTTTCGATTTGGGTTTATATGTGATTATGTATTGGGTTATATCCTATTGTATATTAAACCTCAATTTACTGGATCAACCATATCTGATTATATACAGTTATGTGTGTCATTAACATTAACACATTTTTTGGTGTATGATTTTATATGGTTATACATAAGAAAATTTCGGCAAATATTTAAAAGATATAATATATGAATATATATGGATGCAAAGCCATTTTATATTACTATATCTTAATGTGTATTTTTGTATTAAAAAATATATTGTTATATATGAACTTTTTTACTCGGGGGGCTTTATAAAGCCATATGTAATTTAACATGTGTCTTTATATAATTCAGTTAAAATTTGATATTATCAGATACAAATGTATCCGAATAATGGCGCGATACAATTTGATCAGATTTTATATAGTGGTATAAAATTTTAGCTGAACTAATAATACAAACATATAAAAAAGCATATATTGTACTACCCGGTTTTTTCACTACAAATTTCACTGAAATCCTAAGTATTTGCAGAACTAATTACCTGAGAGTAGGGGTTTTTTCCAGACCTAAATCTCTTGCAAATAGTTCATGTCTTTTTAACTTTAACGTTAAACTTCATGAAAACTGTTAAACTTTTTTTGATTATTTTATTATCTGAAAAATAATTCATATCTGTGGATTTTGACAAAAGAACATATTAGAGAAAGCACAAACAAACACCTTTACTGTTGCTTAAAACTTGTTTGTATAAATTTTTTAACAAAGTTCAAAAGCTGGTGTTATAAAAAATTCAAATTTTATTTTTGAAAGTCTCTGGAAAAATTACCTACAAGAAAATAAGTTGTTCTGCCTAAAGAAAATTTGAAAAATGCTTAGTAACATTGTTTGGGTTTCTATAACTCATTTCATCTTGAGTTGTTTTAAAAAAGGGAAATTTTAATGAAATGTAAGAGCTTAAGTAAAAATAATTTGTTCCATCAAAATGATCCTTACAACACTGATATAACAAATACAGAAAATAAATGTTATAGTTTATTACTTTCTTTTTAAAATGGTGCACGAAAAACATCCCTATGTTGAAAACTCCTAATGCTGGAAATGAAATAAGCTCTTTTATCACAAGAAAATTAATAGAATTTCGAAAAAAGTTGATTTTAGAGGTTTCACAAATTTTTTTAGTGTATAAAATGTAGAAAATATGAGGAACACACAGAAATATGCGAATTCAAAAGTTAAAGGGTTTTTCAATAAGAGTGCTACAAAAGTTTTTTTAAATAAAACAAAAACGGTTTTGGATATCAATGAAATTCTTTTTTCCTTTTCAAGCATAAATTCTAATCTTATCAGATCGTATCTGTCAGGTCGGTCACAAAGGGTTAGTTGTAGGGAGTCTTTCTCAACTATGAAACCTGTTTTTTCAGGAGTACCTCAAGGTTCAATTCTTGGTCCTATTCTGTTTAGTATTTTTATTAATGATATAGTACACTGCTGTAAAAGCTCTAATATTCACTTATATGCAGACGACGCCCAAATATATCTTTCGCGCCCTCCTGGACTTATGGAAGATTTGGGTTGCCGACTTAATGAGGACTTGCACGAAATTTGCCGTTGGTCGTTGGAAAATAATCTGTTAATTAATGCTTCGAAAACTCAAGCCCTATTAATTGGCAGTTGCTCTTCTGAAATATTGCCAGATATCACCATGCAGAATGAAGTAGTTGAATATGTGAGAGTGGTAAAAAATCTTGGATTTTTAATAAATTCTGAGCTTAATTGCAAGGATCATATTAATTATACAATTACTAAAATGTATTGTGCTCTACGGAAACTCTGGTATGCATCAGCGTTTGTTCCGAGTCACACTAAGCTCAAATTGGTGAAAACGTTACTTATACCAATTTTGACTTATGGAGCAATTGTTTTTGGAAACCTCGATGCCACATCTAATACTAAATTACAAATGGTTATTAATAATTGTGCTAGATTTGTATTCAACAAGAGAAAATATGATAGAATATCTCAATACTCCCTTCAAATCATGGGATGTAATCTAACTTCATATCTAAACATTCGAAATTTAATATTTTTACACAAAATTATATATACGAAGGAACCTGATTATTTGTACCGGAAAATTAATATGTCCAGATCAAGTCGAGCAAGCAATATTATTACGCCTGCTTATAATTACTTATCATCCTCAAGATTGTTCTTTGTTAGTGCTGTGAAATTGTGGAACTCTTTACCTAATCAAATTAAATCCGAACCCCGTATTGCAACTAAAATTCAGTTGTATTAACCGAATTTTGCTGTGATAACCAATATTAAGTTGTACCAACCTATTTTTGTAGATGTAACTGAATTTCAGTTGGAAAATGGCAAATTTTTTCTCTGTGTGTATGTATAAACGTTGAGTTTTCAACGTTGATAATTATCTAATTTTGTGAAACTGTATAAACGTTGAGTTTTCCACGTTGATAATTATCCACGTTGCAAGTTAACGTGCGTACGAAAAGAAATGTAAGTTTTCGTCTCAAACGGGTTTTTGTGTACTTTGAGTTTTTTTATGAGTTAACGCATATAGTTTAGTCGAAAACACAGCTATTGTTGACAAAAATCTTGTAAAATTTCCTTAAGTCGACTTAAATTATTTTATCAAAAGCCCCAAGATATGATTATATTCAAAATGAGATTGAAAATTTGTTCAGTGTTTGTATTGTAATATATAATTATATCCAAAAGCCAATTCACAAATTTTCTAGTGTCACTCTGAATGGGTTAATTTATAATTTTATCCAAAACGAAATTTATTTTTATTTTTGATATGACATCATATAAAAATATTTATTATTTTGGATTATGTACTAAATAGGTATATATAACGTCATATATAATTGGATTAACTTTATCTAATTGTAAATACAGTACACAATTACATATTGATCGATATGTAGTAAGATGCAACTAAATATGACATCATATTAAAGTTTTTTGAAAAAGAAAAATGTATTTACAATTATATATTATTATATGCAAACGTTTTTACTCGGGAATCTAAGAATATTGTCGAAAATATTTCTTAAGAAAAGGAATATAAATGGGAGGCTCCATAATAACAATGTATGCCATAAAGATTTTTGTTGATAAATTTACGGGATGACCCACTTACCCGTCCTATTAGAAAACATTTCTTTGCGATGTCTTTCACGTCTTGAAATTTCTATATCAGGCTGTTCCCTAAGCAAATCCTGTTACTTGTTACCAAGTATCAAGAGTATTCTATAGTTGTGACTATTTTCTGATCACTACTCACTATCAAAAGCACCACTCAAAAGCGCTATGTATGTACGTCAATAAACTTTTCGCAAATTTTTCATCACTTCTTATTTAATGAACATATTTCACCCTCCACTCTTTGATATCAAACGAAAATTAAACAATTAATTATTTAAAAGTGCTGCTCATACTGAACATAATATAATACGTGCCATAGAGTACTGACAATGAGGACAAGTAGGGGGCCTTAATGTGGGTGTTCCAAAGTGGATGTACACAAATGTGTTAAGTACGGATTGGTAATGGTTTAGTCTGTAGGTTCTGTTCTTCTTTTTATTTTTTTTTTTTGCAGAAACACAGAATAAAAACGAATAAAAAGTTTTGCTTTTGATGTTGTTTGTAGGCGATTAAAACTTTTATCCGTTGTAATATTTGTTGGTGGAGGTACAATTTATTTTGTGGTTTTGCAAATCGTATGACCTCATTCTATCATTTATAGGAAAATTGAGAAGTATAATCAGAAGACAAAAACCAGTTTTTTTTTAAATTACAAAAACAAGAAAAATGTTCAAAGATAATACATAAAAGAACAATGACCGTGTGACTAAAAGAAAAATCAATTGTCAAAGAAAAATAAGTAATATTACAAAGCCAAAGGGAAAATGAATTGATTGAAATTATAAATAGATACTCTACTAGATGATCATTGAATTTTATTAAATTTTTAAATATATGAGAACTTAATTTGGTAATATGTAGAGTTGTGTCGTTCATGAACGAACTAGTTCATTTGAACGATTCAGTTTGTTGAACGATAGTCAATTAGTCATAGAAAATTTGCATCCCTTTCTTATTAATTTTATTACAGAATTAAATGTTTTTCTTAATAATTTCATATTTTTATTAAATTTGTAATTTTCTGACACTATTAGTCTATGCACAATAAAATTAATATAATCATGTAACATGTAGTGCGCCAATAAATTATCAAACTAAGGACATCGTTCACAAATCAGTGTTCAGACACAGATCATGACACAAAAGAACGATAACAAAATAAAACGATTGAACGATTTGAAAGAACTAGTTCAATGAATTTTATTGAACGATATGACCGAGTCACCAAAAAGAACGATTATGCCCAACTCTAGTAATATGTAAGCAACAATCAGTGTTGCCATAACGGCGATTTTCTCGTCAAATCTAGCGATTTTATTTCGCCCATAGCGGCAAAAATTATCCAGTAGCTATTGGCCTAAAATCTAGCGATTTATTTTCAGCCGTCATATAATTTTTAAAACTCGGTTTTATGATATTTTGAAAAATATTATAAAATTCGCATATTGATATTCCTTTATTATAATACACAACTTTTTAAACGATTTTAGTAAAAAGTACTCTAAAAAATACACATTTCGATAATATATGTTTATGCAGTTTTTCACCGTACAACGCCCTCTTTAGAGTATTTTTAATACTAATATTAATTCTATGAAAATCGGGATTCATTATTTGAAGCTTAATCATAAAATTTTTTATTATTTAAAAGTTTATAACACTTCTTAAGGCACATCTACACGGGATAGAAATCTCGTAGATTTTGCGCTTAATTTGTCATCTCTAATATAGTTGGCACTAATTTTTATCGTAAAAGTATCATCTCTAGTTGTCAAGTATTTGTTTTTATTTAAATTGTTGTATTTCAAAGAATAATTTTTTCTCCAAATACCAAAAAGTGCATTTAATCAACTGAAATGTTCAATAATGTAACAAAACATTTTCAAAATTGTTACTAATTAAAAAAATTGTGTATGACAGCAATTGTCAATGGTTTAGAGATTATAATTCGTAGACTTATACAGAGCTGCATTTTCATAAAATCTCGCGAGTTTTCTATCCCGTGTAGATGTGCCTTTATGAATATATTAAAGAAATTTTTGAGTAAAAACTCCTTTAAGTACCATTTTTCAACAATCTAGCAATAAAATCGCCAAATTTTTGCGCTGTTTATAGGTTTATAGGTGATTTTTGGGTCTGATCTAGCCATTTATTTCTAAAATTTTTTGGCAACACTGGCAACAATCCACTAGTCTCTAGTTTAGCACCTGAGCACTTTTAAAGGTTTTTTTGTTGGTTATCCTTCTCACGACATACATAAATTCTCTTTTTTTCCAATAAGTTCTTGTTGCTTTTCTGTTTTGACTGTTATTTTTGTTTTGTTTTATTGTTGTATTGGTGGCTTGTATTATTTTTATTGACCTCATAACCTCGACACAAAGTGTATCTTGAGTAAAAGTGCAGCAAATTTTCATTAATAAATACTTACTACACACTGAGCTTGAATCACAATGTAATTTAATGTAATTTAAATCCAAAATGTTTTACATGATTTTGTATTAAGAACAATTTCGCAATAAAAATCAAAATCTTCCACCGTAAACTTTTGCATTTTTCAAAATTATAATCCATTTAAATTTTTTTGGAAATATTTATATTTTACATAGAAATTCGCAGCTCCCTATAATTGGATTAAAAATATGTGCCATAGACCGTACCACCCTACAGGCAAAAAAAAGCGCCGTACACCCTCCAATATGAATTATATTTGCAAGGCAATTTTATATTTTTCGTTATATCTTTGGCATTTACAGTCGGATCTTAAAGTATGATACATCTATGTTTTTCTCTCGAGGAGACCAGTGTTTTGCTCTAAGGGCCATTGACCTCAAGTATCCCGTTCTAGTAGTTACCCACCAGATCTCAGTTGCTACCACCCTAATGTCAGGAAATTAAAGCCCGCAAAAAATCATTAAACTTTTGCTAAGAAAGTTTTTCGATAAACCCAGTAGAAATTTTTTTTATTTTTTTGGTTGCTAAACGTAGGGGTCGCCTTTTTAAATTTTTTTCATTGGATTTTATCTTTATAGCAAACTGGTCTCCTCGAGGCAAAAAAATTTATATATCACACTTTAAAATCTGACTTTAAATGCCAAAGCTAGGCGACCCCTACGTTCGGCAAAAAAAAAATTTTTTTTTAATTGCCTTGAAAAAAACCTATTCGGTACTTTGAAGCGCAGGGTCGGAACTCGCCGTTTTAGTAATAATAATAATACATTGCTTAAAATCAGAGTGGGAATAATTACCAACCACAAATACTATCAAATCTTATAGATTCTATGGCAAAACGATGTGCGGAGGTCATATGAAAGAAAGGGTATCATAGGAAGTACTGAAAGTTGCTCAAGTTTCGAACAATAATATATGGAGTCAATTTCATTTGTTTTTTTTTTTTTACTGGAAAGGAAATGGAATTAAATTTTTCTTGTTATGTAGGCACATTAACATAATAAAAATTAAAATTTATATATTTAAAAAGAATATATAAGACTTTCATTACTTTATTAGGAGAAGTTGCTTAGGTTTCGAACAATACTGTGTATTCCCTGGAGTATGTGCTAATCCAACGAATAGGTATCTTTTTAAATTTTCGCCAAGAATCTGGTGAAAATAGTGAGGAAAAGTCTCCCCCTTAATGGCCTGCCCAACCCTCTTTAGGTAAAAGCCTGAAAATTTAACAACGAGTGTAATTGCAACTCAAAAATTGGAAAACTAATTGGAATGGAACGGAAAACAGAGTGGAATTGAAACACAAAACAAGTGGAACGAAATTGAATGCAATAGGGCACGAGTGGAACTGAAAGACCAGAGAATGAAAATGGAATGGGGAACGAAATGGTACGGCATGGAGAATGAGTGGAATTCAAGCATTAAAATTGAAAAACGAAATTGGAACGGGGAACGAGTGGAGTTGAAGCAGTAGACAATGGGAACGAGCTACAGTGGACACCCAAATGATATGGAATGGAACGGGGAACTAGTGGAGTTAAAACATTAAAATTATAAAAAGAAATAGAAAAGAACGGATAACGAGTGGAATTGAAACACTAGTCAACTGGAACGAAATGGGATGGAATTTAAATGAATCTACCGCTACCATATAAATTCACTTTTGCAGGATTATATCTACAGCTTCGAAAAAAATAGCACCAATTAAAGTTTTTTATAATTTTATCCCCGTTGCTTTTATTTTTAAAGATCAAAATAATGATTAAACTGTCCCCAAAGTACTGGAAGATGGTCCAAAAAATTGTAGAAAATTTTAGTGTAGCGTTTGTTTTTTAACTTTGCTACTCGTTCTACGTAGGCGTGGCTTTTAACGAAAAATCATCGATATCGACCTTTCATCAAATTATATAGTAAAATTTAGCGAGTAGGTACTGATCGGATCTGCACACATTGAATATTGTTAAAAATTCTATAAAATTTCCTTAAATCTTGCATTATTTTTATTCACAAATGGCGGCCAGATTTAAATTGACACCGGTTTAAACATGAGAAAATTTTTATTTGTTTTTAGAGATTTTAAAATAAAGTTAAGTCTATACCGTTAATTTTTAGGCAACCACTTACATCTAATGACACACCCAGTACTTACAATTTTTGGTTTGTTATTCCATTTGCCTTTACCTGGTAATAGCTGGGATACTCTACAAAAAGGTTAAACAAATTTGTTAATAGCGAAAAATCCTCAGAAAAAGAATGCAATTTTCTTCTAACCTTTCTAGTAACCGAATTCACTTTATCTTTATAAATAAATAAGTAGTCGCAAGTAAGCTAGACTGGTTATAAAAACGGCTTCGCCTAACAAAAATAACTAGTACTGACGCCGAATTATAAGTAGTAAAAAATTTTAGTTTCATTATATAGGGTTTTAGAATAAGTTCTTTAAGATATGTGATTCTTTTTAATCAATAAATCTCCACTACATTAAAAAAAATAATTTAAAACTATAATATAATTATTCTTCAAAATTACAAAAAACTGAATAATTAACATAAATTAAAGAATGAACACAATTGTTCTAATTTACTATTAAACATATTTTAAACATATAAAAAAGTCTTGCACGCAAAGAAAAAATATGGTTGGGATGACCATATTCGAAGAGCATCATATATTTTTGGTTTTATAATTGCGACAATCATATTATGAAATACCTTTTTCTACCATAATATGATCCCTTAATTACTACATTATGATTCCAAACTGATCCCAATATTATCATATTATAGTCCTATATGTCATACTATGATCCCTATATTTTTTCCCAGCATTCTCTTGAAGGTGAGTGAAAAAGCTGTGCACGATTTGTTTTATTCAAAATAGTACATTTATTTATTTATTTAGTGACTAATTTACAAACTTAAACAATTTAAATTAATTTTAGTTATCACTTATATTTAACTAAAAATAAATTATTGAAACATCTGATAACAGCGTGTATAAAAATATTGTTAAATATACAATTTTACAATGCATCCGAAATGATCATAACATGTTCTCAGTGTTCATATTATTTTGCTAATGATCATAATTATTCCTCATGATCATATTATGGTAATGAAGAAAATTTTGTGATCATTTGGGATCATATTATGATCATCAGGAACATAATATGATCAGTACGAATATATTATGATAATTTCGTTGTGCACTTACATTTTTTTTTTTTTAATTTTGCTATTTTGTTATTATAGACGCTCTGAAACAATCTTTTTGCTACGTGAGTAAAAAAATAAAAAAAAAAAAATAATTACTTTTTTCACTTAATTTATAGCACTAAACACTTTTTATATATATAATAAAAAAATATTATTTGAGGATTGCTTGACAATCTATATCTCTCTAGACTTCTTGGGTAGAGCGAGTTCTTTCTTCCAAAAACAATGTCGCTATTAAAATTATTACCAATAAGATATTCTTCTATTTTTTAAGTATATTTTTTTTTAAATTATATATCACAATTATATATTATTTATTTTAGTGCTTCTTACAACTTCTTTTCACAAAATCTTAAACAAGACTGACGCCAACTGATAGATGATAGCTCTTAAAAAAATATACTGATCATCTCATGGTTGTTCAAACTATACCAATGATTGTGAATATGATCTCTCTCAACTCAGATAATAATATGATTGCTATTCGAAGAGAGAAATATGATTGTCCACATAATATATGATTATAGACGAGAGAAATAATATGATAACCGAAAAAAAGAGAGATTTTAACTATAAAATGATTATATGCGATCATATCATTTGTAAAGTATGATTAATACATTAATAATTTGATTGCAACAACCATGTGTGGCAGTAGTGACCATAGTTTGGTAGCTGTGATCATATTTCAACCATATCTTTTCTCTGCGTGTATAGAGCATTTTAGGCAGGGATGCACCAACTCTTTGTAGCTCCAGGCGCCATCTGGTGATTGTGCCCAGAGACAGTCAGTAACATAAAATTAATATTTTTTCACACTTTTTAAGCATTTATTAAAATCAAATTATTATTTTTCGAAACCTTAGGATCGTAGGTCTAACATAATGAAAAATTATTTTCTTATCACATGATTTGAGGAAGTTATTGCAAAATGTAGTTGCTTCCTATTATTTTTTTTGGCACCCCAAAAAACACAAAAATACGTCTGTCTGCGACCATATGTGGTATAAATTCATCAAAGTGGATGTCAAGGAAAGGTAATTGAAAAATGCAGAAAATATATTTTTTCCAATTCTTTATCTCCCTTAATAGCGGAGAAAAATGGGATTAGTGTATGTGCGAAGGATACCCCCTCTACCCTAACCACTTATTTGGTAATGAAAGATTTTGCTGGGAAGAATAAAAAGCTTTTTTGTGTTTTAAGCATAGTAAATTGTTCCGATTCACCGTGAAAAAATTGTTATACTCCATATAAAAAAATGATTTTTCATGATAATGGTTTTAACATACAAGACCAAATTTAATATACAAGACCATTATTTTTCTTGTGAGAAAGTGACATTTTGTGATTGTCTTCTTCTAATAAAACAAAAAAATTGTACATTTATAGAATTTAAATTACCTTTTGAGGCCATTTAAGTTTGAGTGAAATTTTTTCAACGTACGGTGCTTTAAGAAAGAAAATATGCGAAGCGATTGCGATTTTGCTGTCATGCATTTTCAGTCATTTTGACGATATCGTTTGGATGATCTTGTGCTTATGGAAACCAAATTAGCTATAAAAATAACAATTTCGAAAAAACTATTACAAAAATTTCAAAACGATATCGTCAGATGATAATCAGTCAATGGAGTTCGGGCACAGGTCTACATCCACATAAACTGGAATTAATTCTTCGTGAATCAGAGCGCTGGTTCCGTTAAAAAAAACAGATGTAACTATGACTCAGTTCCTCTAGTTTTTTGAAAACATTGTGGAGGCTAAAAGTTATAACAGATACAAAAATATTATTACTTTTTCTTGTTTTTTTTTCGGAAATTATAAATTTAAATCTTACACATACGTATAAGTCCCCAAAGAAAACAAAATGCCCGAAAATTTCACGATCACAATTTTGGGTTTATATAGATAACTTTCGGAAAAATATTTACCCAAAGTGCTGAAATAGAATATCGTAGCTAACAGACAACATATTAGCCCGTGACTCTGATCCATTACGATATTGGATAAATCGAAATATAAACTTTTAAAATGTGATTTTATAGAATTATACACCATACACTACACTCATAGAAATAAATCCGTAAAAATAGCAGAAAAAGTTACTAAAAATTAGTTAAAAATGATGCTGCAGAAAAAACTGCTAAAATTAGCAGATTTTTTTACTAAATACTAGTAAAATGAGAACAGCAAAATTAAAACTGCTAAATTTACAGAATTTTAGTTATATTTAGGCTAACTTTTAGTTAATTGAAAATAGCAAATTGTACTGTAAAATCTGCAGAAAATTTTGCTAAATATTTGTAGACTAAAAATAGCAAAAATAAACTGTTAAATCTACAAAATTTTTGCTATTTTTAAGCTAAATTTAGTTGAATGCAAATAGCAGTCTATTCTGCTAAAATCAGCAGAAATATTTGCTAAAAAATTCTAAACTGCTGTTTTCAAAAGGCTCGATTTTTATTTGCATTTAAAAAAAAAATCGAAAAAAAAACTTCGAAAATTTTAAATTTTTTGGTGATTTTTTGGGCTACTAATTATTTAGCAAAATTTTTTGCTGATTTTAGCAGGTTAATTTGCTAATCTCCATTTACAAAAATTTAGCTCATATATTACTAAAATTCTGTATATTTAACAGTTTTAGTTTTGCTGTTCCTATATTACTAATATATAGCAAAAATAATCTGCTAATTTAGCAGTTTTTTTCTGCAGCATCATTTTTAACTAATTTTTAGTAGTTTTTACTAAATTTTTTACGGACTTTTTTCTATTAGTGTACGGGTATAATGAATTTATGCAGATATTTGATACTTTAAAAACTAGTTGACCTGTAATTGGACCGTTAACTGAAATTTCCTTCCCTGAATGTGATCGGCTTCTCAGAATATAACCCAAATTGTACTCTGGTGTAGAGTATTATATAGTCGCAAAGCCTGACTATAATGATTTTATATCATAAATTTCAAAAACAACCACAATATATTTAAAACTTTGGATTTTGTGATCTGTAGCACACACAAACAGCGATTTTGTTAGAATTTTTTTTTTTTTTAATTTTTGTATTTTATCTTAGAAAAAATACTACTTTATATAATATTTAATACAAAAAAAGACTTACTTAATAACACTTATATTATAACATTTCCTTTTACCTTTTCTTTTCATAGAAAACAAAAATCTACTCTTCCGTTTATACGAACCACCCGACCATCCAACCAACCAACATCAGCATTATATAATGAGAAAAGCTTGAATAGAAAATAGAAGAGGAAAAAAATAAACGACTATTGCATTTAATCCTTGTGTTATACAAACATCATAATCATTATTTTAAAGAGAGTTTATTGAAAGACAGGAAAAAGGAAACTAAACTACAATGTCAAATGTCAAACATAAGATTCAAGATTAAATATAAACGGTTTCTAAGTTACCACTTACTCTGGGCAACAACACGACTGTCAACGTTCACTCAATGTACTCGAATCACCTAGATTTTTCTATCGAAATATGCCATTATATCGTTATATATCGTTAAATATAAATACTACTCGTATAACAAATACAATACAAACGCAAACCATACATATAAACAGTAAAATTGTTTGTAATTTTGAATGAAAATACTATAAAGAGCAGGGAAAACACACAAACAAAAAAAAAACTACTCCTACATACAAATGAATTAATGTATGAATACATGAATGAATGCATAGATGGATTGTTATTTGGTTGGTAACTTTGGTTGCTTTGTTGGTCTGTTGCCTGTGGTCGTCTGTCTACTCGTTGAAAAGTTTCCGATGCAGTGATATTTAGCAAACTATTTAACGTAATGGGTGATTTGCAAGCAACAATTGAATTTTCTGTGGAATTGTATAAATTTTTTAATGTCGATTTATTTCAAAGAGGGTAAGTACAAAAGTTTTTATTGAAGCCTTTTTAGCCTCATTTTCACAATATCAAGTTAGCTGCTAACTGGGACATATTTGTAGTTGTTTCCCATATACATAATTCCAATTTAACTGTTGGTTAAATTTTAACTGTACATTCAGTAATGGGGCCTTAGTGATACAAACAAATCAATTTAAAAATAATTGCATACTTGACAAAATAAGGAGGACATTTATGGTCATATTTGTACATTAGGCTGTCCCTTAAAATACTATTTGTCGATTTTTTGTATTTAGTCGCCCCCCCCCCCCCCAATTTTAATTTTGTTTTCGTTAGTGCAAAATAGAAGAATCCGTGTTTTTGTTAAGTTAACTATTTTTTTTCTAAGAGAAGCAATACTTAGGAAATTCTTCGTATTTATTAACGTGTTGCTTTCTTAGGAAAGGGGTTAGAGAAGACGTGAAAGGTGGTGAAAGAAGAACGGCTTCAAATATGGCAACACTATAATTGCCCGAGATGTTGAAGCTTAGAACAGTTGTTGCGCGCCATCTGATATAGAGTTTGCTAACTTTGTTGAAGCTTTTTAGTTCATAGCCCTGTTATGTTATTTTACTTCGGTGGGGTTTGAGTGATATGGGAACACTGAAGGAGGACGCTGCGATATGTATGAGGGAAAGAAAAAAGTCATAGATATTATTTTTCGTAAATTGATGTTGCCTTGATTGGGGATCGAAAATAGCAAATTGCTTTTAATCCATTGTTTTAAAATCGCAAAAGTAGCGTCACTAAAACAGCAGTAACTTCTTCACTAATGAACGAATTGTCATTAAATTTTGACAGGTATCATCTTAAGGTTGTTAGCTCCAAAAAATCATATGGATTTTTCATTAGTGGCGCACATATGTGTTAAAGATTTTAGCGGAGTCACTTTTTTACATCTTTTTCCGTCCAAAATGCAACTCTGAAAATGTCGAGTATTAGTTTTAAGTACCGAGTACCCAAAATAAAAAGAGAAAAGACAAATACTTGTTATGCACTACTCATGTTCTTACCAGCACTACCCTACAGCAGTCTGGTTGAAAGCCAACTAATGTTTGGATCCGGAATTTCGAATAGATTGAAAGAGATTTGCATCAAAATCTGTAAATAAAATTATCAAAATTAGAAAAACGGTAAGAAATTTTAATTTTACCTAATGTTAGATGGATCGATACAGGAGTATGGCATCACCAAAAAAATAAGTTATAAAAACATCGTTATCACTAGATGGCACTTTGTTTACAAAATTGACAATTTTATTTTTTTATTTAAATTTAAATAATAGCAAACAACAAAGCAAAAAAACATACGGATATTCCAAATTTTATTATTTGAATATATTCCGCGGTTCTTTTGTTTTTTCCTTATTTTGAGCAGTTTTCAGCAGTTTTTGAGCTTTTAAATATCGGCTCAGCTGACACTAAACTGATACTAAATAGTTACTAAGGTAATATTAAATTTCAGCGTTCTCTACCGGTGGGGAGTGTAAGTTTTGATTTTCTATCTCTATAATTAATATAACCGAAAAATTTTAAAAATGTTAAATTAACAATATTGGTTTTCAAATATTTTATCACAATATATATACTATACTTAAAATACGATATTAAGTGTGTTTGCGTATGCGAAAATTTGTACAAATTCGTACAAATTTGTACAAGTTTTTACTGGAAGGTGTTTGTTTACACAATTACTCAGTAAGGAGAGAGGAAAAATAGAGGGTAAAGTGTGACAGTTCAATACCAGAGAACTTACAAGTTTTTACTGGATGAATTTTTGCTAGTAAGAATTTGTAAGAAAAAAAACATATGATTTAAAACATATGATTGAAGAAACAAAACATTTGTCTAAATAATTTTGAAATAATTTTTTGTAAAAATAAAAAATATTTAAATATAAGCTTATTTACGATGGAAGGAGTAAGTAAGTGATCATTTTATTAGGTTTTATTTATTAATCCAATAATTTGAATAGGTTTATTTCGCAATCAGCTATTTTAATAACTGTTGCCAATTTAGCTATTTTCTCGGAAAATCTAGCGATACTTCAACTTGTTTAGGGGGATAAAATATAATTTAGATATTAGCGGTGATTTTTCTTTTCAAGACAGTCTTCACATTTTCTTAGCATTTTTTTACATTTATTTCCTTGACAGAATTTTTGAATCATTATTATTCAGCGATTTATCGGTAAATTTTTATGGAAAACAAAGAAGTTTGAAAAATTTGGCGATGTATCAATAATTTTTTAAGAAAGTTTTAAGAAGTTTGAAAAATATAGGTATTTTTGTGAAATTTTTCAACAGAACCTAAAATGTTCGTGCAATTTAGGGATTTATCGCTATTTAATTTTTTTTTATAATTTAGATATTTTCTAGTGATTTTTTAGTTTGATTTAGCGATATTTTTAGGGAAGAAGTTGGGAGCAGTATTTTACTAATTCTTACAATTTTTCTGTTTGCGTACATTTTTAGATATTTTTCTTTTTGAGAGCAAATTTTGCCTTACTCTCTGTAAATTTGTTACTGAGTAATTTTTACTGGACTTTACTGGAAAAGTACCCAAACACACCTATTACCGAGAGTTAATATTTTTGCAACTATATATGCCGATTTTTATTCTAATTTGATTTGAGACAAATCTTTTTAAAAGAAAAAAAGGAAATATGACATTTTAAACAAATTTTTGTGACACTACTGTGCGTAACAAATATTAATTGGATTTTCGAGAAAGTAAATGTAATTTTGACATGGAAATTGAATAAAATAAATAAAAAAACTCTTAAATCGCCAAATAATACACACAGAGAACAGATTCGTTGTGATAACCGAATTTGTTGCCAACCGAATTTTAGTAGTTACATGTACTATTACATTATTCAGTTGTAGCTATAGGCATTCTCAGTTATACCTACCATATTAGAACAATATAAAAAGTTGATGCAACCGAATTAATTTTTTTGGTTATGCTGATCGAATTTAATATTCAGTTGATCCTACCGAATTGCTTAAAAGTTACTATAGAGTTAAATATTACACAGTTTCCAGTATATTTGTTTGTATATTTTTATTGTTGTATAAATATAAAAAAATATATAAATATTATGAAACAAACAATGAAGGATCTTTGATAAAACCCAAATATATAAAGAATTTTCTTTTATAAATGTCAATTTTTTTAAATTGAAAATCTTAATTTTTTGCGATTCTATTACATGGAGAAGCTGATAATCATTCAGTCAAAACTGGCTTTCCAATTCTTCATAACTTCCGTGTTTGCCGTATTCCATTTGTATACCGCTGCCAAGTCAAATATGGTACTGTTTTTGATGTAATATTGTGTAGCTGTTCTTCCAAAAGTTGCCTTCATAAAGAATACCTATTATTAGAAAAATAAAATAAATACTTGAAACAAAAGTTATTGACTAAAATTACCTTTTATTATTATGATGGACCGCCAGTTTCATTTAAAAATATGTAATATTTATTTTAATTCACATATGTATAACTGATTTATAATTTAGTTTTGGTATTTGTTTGCTTTTTTTGCATTTCTATTTTTGACGTTAAGCAAATATATTTATCGGTTATGATGACCAAAATAATAAAAATAAAATTATTATTTTTCATATTTGATATCGTAACTGAAAATCTATCAGAACTGTTTTTATAAATTGGTTTATATAACCATCATTTGGTAGAAAACATTTAGTATGACATTAGTACAGATACATTTTTTAAATTTGGTTGTTACAACTTTAATGCAATTGTTATTGCTAATTCATGGGGGAAGTTGTAATATTTTTGGTTTTTTAAATAGTTACCACTATCGAATTGCTTTAAATAAATTTAAATGTTTGTTATCGGTTGGAAATACCGACTTATTTCGGAAAAACCATGTAAATTTGGTAACAGTTTCAAATTATTGGTCATTAACAAAAATTATATACTTATATAATTAATATTATGTAATTTTAGCCAAAATTATGATATAGTGAAAAAATTATAATAACTGCAATAATTTTCCAACTGATATTTTCCCTGTGTGTAGTTTAGCTTGAAGCTTGATAGTACTTAAAATAGCTTGACAATTCTGGCTATGGGGCAACCCTAGTAGCACGTCTTAAAATTACACAAGGACTTGCGAAACCACATGTCTTTTTTAATTTTTTAGTCTACTAATTATTTAACAAATTTTTTTTCTGATTTTAGCAGTTTAAGTTGTTATTTTCTATTAACTAAAACTTAATTCAAATAAATATAACTAAAATTCTGTTCAGGTTTATTTTTGCTGTTCCTCTCTTACTAATATTCAGGAAAAATAATCTACTAATTTCAGTAATGTTTTCTGCAATGTAAGTTTTAACAAATTTTTTGTAGTCTTAACTACAATTTTTACAGACTCTTTTATATTAGTGTGATTTCAATATTTTACTGTATATTGATTTTATTGGCAATTCTTTGAACACCGCAAAAAATATCTTTTAAAATTATCATTAACATTTATCTATTCACAAAAGCTAATATAATATTAAATTTGTCATTACAGTTTATATCAAGTACGATGTACATTGCGTGTCTCGCCCCGTTTACCTGTACAAATAGAAACCACAATACCAGAGACCACAGCTAATGGACAACCAGCAGCACAACCCATTATAGCAAATGGTGATGTCAATATCAGTAATGGTATTGGTGGCACAACTGCCATTGAAGCAGAGCTACGAGATCAACAACATCAACCTTCAGATGATATACCACCACTACCCAATAATGTGCACAATTTAGGTTCGGCTAGTATAATTAATGGGGCGGGTGCTTCACGTGTTTTTCAAATACTATATCGTAATGAAGAGGTGACATTACGTGATGTTATATACTTTCGTACACATTTATTAGGTGAGTAATTTTAAATGATTTGTTGGTAATAACTACAAGTGTCCACACCCACCCACACTTTATCCTTCCCTATGTTCAGTGATGGCAACATGTTTAATGGGGTGTATAAGATTTCATGTTATAATGGTTTGTTTGATGTCATCATTAGAAACAAAAGTGAAAGGGAAAATTTTAAAATCAAAAGGTACACATAAACTAAAAGATTTCAACTATAAATGGCTTAAGTTGGATTGAAATTAAAGTGTTTTTTAGATAAATTATACACTTTTGTAAATATAAATATTCAAAAACTCAATCGTTCATATTTAAATTCTTGTCATATTTTATGAAGTTTTCAAAATTAATTATTTCAAAAAATGGCATGTGAAAAATAGCTCAATAAATTCTATGTTTTTCGTTTAAGGTTCTTTAAAGATTTAATTAGTATCAAATGTTTTTGTTTTTTATCATTTTAAAAATCAGCATTGTATGAAAGGGTAAAACTTAGCATTGTTCGAGTTTACATGCTCAGTCTGAATGAGATATAACACAAATTTAAAAGCCTCATTGCAGTCAAAATAAAGTTTCTTATAGATTATTTTAAGATGCTGTTACTATCTTTATAAATAAATAATACCAGAAATATCAAGTATATTTATAAAATGCCTCTAAGTTACACTATTTTCGGCCACTTTATTTTATTTTAAAGGATCAAGTGCCAAAATAGTGTATTGCACTTATTATAAGATTTCGTTTAAAATATTTCGTTAAACCTTTTACTGAGGCCATTTTCTTGTGTGCCTACTACCTACTGATGCTGCCACCAACCAAACAACATCTTAGTATGATAGGCAATTGAAATATTGTAAGAAAAATGAAAATGAGAGAAAAAAAATACTATGTCAGCAATGCGGCACTAAAAACAAACAAATCATGGCGAGACGAAAACAATTTCTTCAGGCTTTTTATTTTTGTTAATTTTTTTCTTAACGCCAATTGCAATGCAATGCAACACGATGCCAATTTTATAAACTTTATCTAGCAGAAAAAATATCTATTGTTTAATTTAAGGGCTCTTTAAATTTGCTAATTATTACACAATTTACATACATTGACGTCAGAGCTTCGAAGAATTAATTAAATTTTAACAGCCGAATGCGTAAAGTTCCTAAACAGTTTAATTAAACGTTTTTAAGCTAATTTGGCAAAAACAGTATGCATAATTCGTTTAATAACGAACAATTTAACAATCTGTTAAAGTAGGGTCATGCCTAAAATAAGCGTTTCATAAAGTGTGGAAAATTGAAATCTCTTTTGAAACCAAAAGTATTCAGTTTTCATTTATTTAAAGGCTTTTTCAAGGATCATACACCCAAGAATATGTAGAATCTAACATTCTGTAGCCAAAAAATTATAAAAAAACGTGGAACAATTGCACCATTTAAGCGTTTTTTTACAAATTTGTGTACAAATAAAATACAAAATAAACTAAACAAAATAGTGATGTTGATATAATCAAAACATATTCGAAATTCGAATACATTTAGTATTCGTTGTATTAAACTGTCTTTAAAATATTTTTTACACTATCATATAACCAAAATATGTATAAAAATAGGTTTTACCAACCCAGTGTAGAAAATCATTACCAGATATGTGGTTATGTAACTACATACTTGGTAACGGTAACTACTTACTTTTGTTATTACATTTCTTATTACCTTTATATGGGGATGTCGCGAAAAATAATGAGTTGTCGTTACACACCAGTATACGAAAAATCAAAAAATTTATCGTTACCTATGTGCTTACAGTAATGAGTCTAAAAATAGATTTTCAAAAAAATAAATTATATAAAAAAAAATATTTTTTATTTTATTTTTTTTTTTTTAAATAAAATTTGCTGGTGCGGGAATTGAACCTGGGTCTACAGATTGCCAGTCAACAGCTCTACCATCTGAGCTATATCGACATGTAATATTTAATAGATAAAAATATAATTGACCTGCTGCACACAAGTAAGCTTACTCGCCAACATACAAAAAATCAAAAAATATGTGGTTACATATATCCTTACCAGTGTTTAAAAAATATTGAGTCTAAAAATAAATTTCAAAAAATTTTCAAAAAAATCTAAAAAATTATTTTGTATTTGAAATAATGATAAAAATAAGTCATTATCCGTAACTCATTATTATATGTTTTAAAATAATGCAGAAGGTAAGTGGGTGTCATTACTGGTAGTCCAAAAAATAATGATATGTCATTACCGTTTCTACACTGGGTAATTAATTCAATTTCTTACTCATTCGATTAACAATTTGGGAATTCAATCGATAATTCGATTTTGTATTACTTGATTGAACAAATTGGAAAAGACATTGGATTTTCTTAATTCGATTTAAAAAAAAAATTGTAAAATTAACAATTATGTTATTTTATTACAGTAAAATCAACGAATTCTTATAAGTAAAGGAAGAAAACAATAAAAAAAACACTGAATTCACAGTTAAATTAAAAAGTTTGAATGATTTTTTAGATCAAACAATTCCTAAACTTACGCAAAAAGCTGAAATTTCTAGATTTATGCAAAATGGGTCAAATGAATAAAAATTAGCAATTACTTCGAAGTAATTACACAGTACAACACCTAAAAGAAAATGACGGTGTTCTGACAATGGATTCTGACAGAGGAGGCTAAAAAAAATATACGCGCGTCGGCATTTTGAAAGAATATTAGAGACGTTAAAATTTCACCCCTTTTTCAAATGTTTATTGTGAATCGGCATAGAAAACCATGTGAATCTTCCATTTTAGGTTTAGGATGCGTTCAGCGAGCTTATGTAAAACACTACGATGAATATTTTTGTAGAACATTTTAACCCTCTAACTCTTCAATTAAAGGGACATTTTGGCCCCTTTTAAAAAAGGAACAAAAAAGACCCATACGTTGGCGAGTTAGAGAGTTAAAATGTTCCACAAAAATGTTCCTCGTTGTGTTTTGCATAAGTTTGCTGAACACATCCTATACCTAAAATGGAAGATTCTCATGGTTTCCCCCTAAAATCGAGGTTTGTTGGATATTTGAGCGCCAATTATGAATATATACGAGACTAACCCTTAAACACATTTTAAGTTTTGACTTATTTCTGGGATTAAAGATAAATTCTCAACTCTGATGTCTTCAGAGACTTATAGTAGAATTTCATGGCAAATATTTTTGCGGAACATTTTAACCCTCTAGCTCATCAACTTATGGGTCTTTTTTGTCCCTATTTAAAATGGGACCAAAAAGTCCCTTTAATTGCGGAGTTAGAGGGTTAAAATGTTCCACAAAAATATTCCTCGTGGTATTTTACATAAGTTCACTGAACACATCATATACCTAAAATGGAAGATTCACATGAATTCCTATGCCGAATCACAACCGATTTAACCCCTTCCCGTTAAATTCAAGGAATTAAATTTATTTCGTTTAATTCCCTAAGGAATTAAATTTTCTTCGTTTAATTCCCTAGGAATTCAAGTTTAATTCCCTAGGAATTGAAAACTTAAATTCAGGGAATTAAACGAAAAAAATATATTTACTTATTCCGAGGAAATTGTTTTATTCATATTTTAATTTTTTAATGGATGTTTTGATAAATCCGATAAAAGTCTTAGGGCCAGTTAAATATTTCGTGTGTTAGAAATTTTGTTTGAAATATTCTTAAGAAATATTATTTAAAAAAAATCTATCTTATTTCTGACCTTTACTTTTTTATTTAAAATTCCATAAAGTTTACCCCTTTGAGTCGGATTTTCTGGGAACATGTTAAAATTTTTAAATAAATCAATAGGGGTTATTATATAAACTCGTAAATTCCTTGTAAACCTTGTATAAATACAAATCATATTTTTTATATATGGAGTTTGACATTAAACTCATAAATATACCAGGTTTACACCTTTTACGAGTAGAATACTAGTTTATATGAAAACCTCTAATATATTTATTTACAAATTTCCAAATTCATATAAGATTATATTGTTTTTTTTAAACTGACGTCATTAAATTTAAACATTGATATTTTTTATTAAACATTACTTATTGGGAATATCTTTTTTTTTTACAAATTACTTTACTGTGTCATAGATTTTATAATCTCCAACAACTACAATACAAATTTATATTATATGCACTATATGGAGGAGAGTACATTCAAATTGCATTGACCTGCATTCAACCGTATGACTCTACTGATTTAATGACAGCAAAAAAACATCTACTGCATCTACTGATATTAAACAGAATTCATAAACAAAAAGTTAATCTTATTTCGTTTTTTTTTTTTGGTGTTTTGTAGAATGAAATATTAAAATTATTTATAAAAATCAGAGTTGAAAAAAAAATGTTTTATGTTTGCAAATATCTCCAAATATCACATTTCAAGGTAACAAGCACATATGAATGAACATAGTGGTCATTATGGATGGTGTTAAGAATGAAATTTAAGTTTTTATATTAACTATGTATGTACATTCGCATATAAGGAGTGCGCCATTAAAAAGTTTAGCACACAAAAAGCTGAATAAAAGATAATTGAAATAAGTTAAAATTAAAAGAAAAACTACTTAATATTGCATTTTTTATAGTTTTATATTCTGGTGTCATTTTACATAATACAGATAAAACTCTTGATATAAATTTTTTCATTTTATTTAATATGCCCCCCATAAGCAATTTTAAAGTGTCTTCGGTGACTTTCGTGTTGTCTTACAAGTGGAAGTAGTCTCTTTTGAAGACACTCTTTAATATATCTGAGTTTATTGACCACTTTCTCAACTTTAAGTGTTTTAAGCCCAACGTTAGCCTTTTTGAACTTTTTAACCACACATTGCCTGGTCACATGTACTTCTGTTGCAATTTTTTATAAGTCCATAGTAGATTATTTTGAATAGTTTCAATATTTTTTTTTTGGGCACTTGTCGTTGATTCTTCATTGTAAACTAATGAACCGCTCGAATTTGACAAACCAATGAATTTTAAAATCTGACATATTTGTCAAAGAGATTTTGGTCAAGAAAAATTATCTTAATGTACACTCAGGGAATTATGTAGGTAAAATCAACTGCAAATGACAGTTAAAATAACTACATTTGCAGTTAAAAGGGTGTAGACTAAATTTGCATTTAAATCAACTGCAATGTTAAGTTATTTTTAACTGTTAAAAATCAACTGACAAATGTAGTAAAAACAACTACAAATACAATAAAAACAACGTACGTGCAAATTATTGTAAAATTGTACAAACAACTGCAAATGTAGTTAAAATAACATAAACAAAAATTATTTTAAAAATGGTTAATTTAATAACAACAAATTTATGTAAATACTCTTAACTTAATTTTATTCTATAATAAATTTAAAATTAAGAAATCAAAATTTACACTTAATATTACTTTTATTGTTCACTATTAAGATATTGTTCCGTCTGCGAGGAATGAAATATTGTTTGGCTTCCTTTTTTCTCCAAGTAGAAAGGGATGAAAATATAAAAGAACTGAAAGAAAATGAATACAATATTTTTTAATATTCCCGTAAATAAATTTATATTTTATATTATAAAACTTACCTTATTATTTTAATAATTTAATCAAATATTAAACCTTTTCCGTATTACGCGTCTTCACTCTTTAGCATTGTTTTATGACTAAGACAAGAGAAAACATGTTCTTCTCACATTCTTTCACTAGAAATTTCTAAACAGACCTTTATACTGGTACTTGGTCTAAACATGGACCGATTCTGACGAAATCTAATAGGCCTTGTCCTTGGGCCCAAGTAAATCGGTGTACTAAATTTTATTCAAACATCTTCATATTTGCAACCTGTAGCGTGCGAACTAGTTTAAGTTTTTGGGCGCCTTTATATGGGTGCTAGGTCTAAATATAGACCGATCTTAACAAAAATGACTAGGCTTAGTTATTGGGCCGATATAAGTCCATGTACAAAAATTTAATCAAAATTTCTTAATATTAGCGTCTTGTAGCGTTTGCACAAGCACACAGGGTCAGACAGACGGACAGATATACGATAGACAGACAGACGAACATCTGAAGCTGATTATGAGTCAATGGTATACTAAAATGTGGATCTAATTCCAATATTTTTTGATGTTACAAACATCAGCACAAAATTATGTTGATTTAGAAGGCACCGATCATTTGTGGCTTATTGGAATAGACCTGCGACTCAAGAAAACCCCCCAAGAAATATTCTAACGAGGTTAAATCGCAAAATCTCGAAGGGATTCTTCCCTCTCAAGTATCTCTTCATTTTTTACTTCGTTGCAAAACGAGTTAAATGATCCATTAATCTGGTAGTATCGTACAGTATCGTGTCAGCTGTTTACTTTTAGCTATTGACAGTATACACAACTATTCAGTTTGGAGGTACATTTGAGGTAAAAAAAATCTATTGAAAATATATTTCTACTTTACGATACCTCATTTCGCCGCACTTTACTTCCAAACTAATTTGGGCTTACGGCTTCATTAGTCTAATCGTAAAGTAAAAAAAAAACAATCTGTAATCACTTCAATGTGTTAAAATAATATAGAAAATATTTTTGTCTGTTTTCTATGCATTGAAACTGTCGTCAAGTAAAATCGTAAAAAAGTTCTATTGAAAATAGAAATTTTCTATTTTATTACTTGACATATAGTTCTATGTACCACAAAAAAATAAAAAAAACAATATTTTTACTTTTTATACTGTTTTTATTCACTATGAGAGTGCTACGTTACTTTTTTACGATACTTCCAAAATAATTTGGGCTTTAGTAATACTAAATACTCGTATTTATCTTTTTGCTTTTTTTTTTTTGTTTTTTTTTTATCATTTCTTTTGGATTTCTCAATCCTAATCTTAAGAAATTTCTAACAATAAGAGAGAAAAGATGTTGTTTTCAATATTCATCTAATTGTTTACAAGAATATTTCTTTCACAGTAATAATTTTTTCCAACTCTTGTAAAATCTACTCTTCTTTCTTGGAATCATTCTTTTAATTTTTCTTTCAGTTAAATAATCCTGTTCAGCAAAAGATAGAAAAATATTTTTATATATCATTTTTCTTATCTTGCAAAAAATGCAAGATAAAAATATTTTTCTAATCTTGAAAAATCCTAGATAAAAATATTTTTCTATAATTTGCTAAACAGAATTATTTAACAGAAAGAAACATGAAAGCAATAATTACAAGAAACAAGAAATCATTGTTTGAACAATTCCTGTAATTTTGCTTAAGCTTTCTATAAAAAATTCTTAATAATAACGATGTAAAAAAACATGATGATGGATTTTTTATATACATAACTGAATACTACGTTTCAATTCTAGTATCGTCATACAAAATTCATCGAAAAAAGTTCATATTTTCACTATAATTTGCAATAAAATAATATTCATTACAAAATATTTACTCTGATAAACAAATGTAAACACAAAAATAAAATTAAATTGCAATGACCGGCAAATTAAATGTAAATAATTGACATAAAATGCACAGAAAAAAGCTAATTTTAGAATAAACAACAAATTTTAAATGAATGTTGCTGCAATGGCGTCTCATAGTCTCATTAAATTACAAAATACATTTTGCTAAATTTGACTTGGCAGAATTTAATATTCACTTTACAATATTTATATCCTACACCACTACGTGGGCAGGGTATAATAAGTTTGTGGTGATGTTTGGACCTAGACTCACATTTTAGTATACCAATCGACCCAGAATCACTTTTTGAGTCGATTTAGTGATGTTCGCGTGCCCATCCCTCTATCTGTACATTAGGGTGCCCAAAATTACTTTTATTGAGCTACTATTCAACGTACCCGAAATTATAAGTGGGTACGTTTGTAATGCTGTGTTCAAATTTCGACACCCTACGATGAGTAGAAGGCGGCTTACAGTGCTTTGATCCCATATAACGATTGGACAAAAATAGAAGGAGTGGAGACAGAGTTTTAAAATTTTGTATACTGACATAGCACCCCTTAGTTAAGAAAAATTTTAATTTTTGGAAATATCGGGCAAAGGACACGCCCACCTCCCATAGGTCCTGAAATTTAAAGATATATAGACTCTAAGTCCTGCCATATATCCTTTATTCTAAAATCTTTATAAAACCTGCAAAAACCGATCCGAATGTGATGAAATTTAGCACGTGAATTGATATAAGGCCAAGCCATATTTGTGGCAAATTTGGGTAAAATCGATTCATTAATAAAAAAATTGTTTCACAAAAAAATGGGTTTTAAACGCTTAAAATGATTTTTCTAAAACAAAAAAAAAATTGAATAGTATTAAAATAGGAAACCATGTGAATCCTTCATTTTAGGCATAGGGTATGTTCAACGAACTTAGGTAAAACACTACGAGGAATATTTTTGTGGAACATTTTAACATTCTAACTCTTCAATTAAAGGGACTTTTTTGGCCCCTTTTTAAAACGGACAAAAACGACCCGTAAGTTGAAGAGTTAGAGGGTTAAAATGTTCCGCAAAAATATTTGTCATGAAATTCTACTATAAGTCTTTGCAGACATCAGCATTGAAAATTTAACTTAAGTGCCAGTAAAAAGTAAAAACTTAAAATTTGTTTAAGGGTTAATTTCGTACTTATTCAGAATTGGTGCTCGAATGTCCCACAAAACTGGATTTTAGGGAGAAACCATGGGAATCTTCCATTTTAGGTATAGGATGTGTTCAGCGAACTTATGTAAAACACTACGAGGAACATTTGTTTGGAACATTTTAACCCTCTAACTTTGCAACTTACTGGTCTTTTTTGTCCCTTTTTAAAAAGGGGCCAAAAAATTCCCTTTCTTTGAAGAGTCAGAGGGTTAGAATGTTCCACAAAAATGTTCCTCGTAGTGTTTTACAAAAGTCCGCTCAACATATCCTATACCTAAAATGGAAGGTTCACATGGTTTGAATACTCAACACTCTTAAATGCGTGAAATTTGTGTAAAAACTAAATTAAAATTTTAATTTTCTAAACTAATGATAACTAATGATAAAGGAAAAAATATATATCTAATTTTATATAATTTTTTTATACTCCATCAAACTTAAATAATTTTTGGATTTTCAACAAAAAAAAAATTAGGTTGTTCACAAGGGGTGTGCTATCCGTTGTATAGTTGTATCGTCCTAACAAAAAAACAGGGTAGTTAAAATTTTTATTTGACTTTAACAATGATTTTCTATTAGGTTTCCTTTCTGTTAGCGCACTCAAACATAGGACACTAAACATATGTGAAAATGTTGTACCGTGCTATTCTCAAATGTTGTACTTTTTCAATTTAAATTTTAACAACTCTGTTTTTTGTTAGGACGGTACAACGATAGAACAAATAACACACCCCTTATGAACAACCTTAATGTGTTTTTTGGAGGAATAAAAAATAATTGTTTTGTAAACAAATACTAAAATTCATATTTTAATTTAACTACAAATATATTGAAGTAATTAAAAAACAAATCTTCAAACAAGTTTTTAAAAAAATGCATTTTTGAGAATTATTTTCGTGAAACAATTAAAACCCATTTTTCTGTTGAGTCATTTTTGCATAAAATTCTCTGAGTTTAGCGCCCTCTCTTGACGGCAAAAGTAATCACACCAAATATTTTTTTTTCACATTTGTTTGAGTTACTTTCTTATCTTTAAAAAAAATCCTTCTTTAATCACAATGTGAGACAACAAATTTTTTTTTAATTTTTGTACATGGGACGAAGCATAGTGCGGCGTGCCACGATTAAAAATGTTTATAATCTCCGAGCAATCTAAAAAAAATTCTATCTCTATGATAGTAGAATGGTAGAGTAACTAAAGCCATTATGTCATATATAGAAAAACACATTTTTTTCTGAAACTCAAAAAAGTTCGTCGGTAGAATCTACTGAAAATGGCAGTTAAAACAAAGTTATGTATATGCTATTTAAAAGCAGACAAAGGTATTTACCTTCAAAATAACTAAATCTTTCGTTATTTTAACTGTTGAAAGATAACTAACAAATGATTCAAAAATAACTATTAATGTCGTAAAATTAACTGACCAATGTTTACCACAAAAATTTTAAAACGACTGGCAATACGGGTAAAATTTACTGTTTTTTACAGTTAATTCGATTGGTATTTTAAAAGTATATTTTAATTTAAAAAAAAAAAAACTATTTTTTTCTTTCGATTACAAAAATATATGTAATTATTTCAGCATATTTAAAATTTAAAGCTAAATTTCCAAACCGTTCTCTATTTACTACGCTTTTATACATTGAAGACACAATAATATCAATAATAGCAAATATAAACTAAACAAGAATTTTTAAAATTCAAAGAAATTCAACAAAATTTTTTATTTTTTAAATAATTAACAAAACAACTGTTTATTTTGAAATTACTGTTTTGGTAGTTGTCTATTATGCTATTAAAAATAGCTGCTTTAAACAACTGTTACGAAATTACAGTAATTTTCGTTAGTTGGTTTTTTAAGTAACCGTCATTTTTCTATAGAAAAACAACTGTAATTACTGTTAAAAACAACAACTACTGATTACCACACAAATAACTGTCATGGTACATTTTATTGCTTTGTTTAATGGTTTGTAAAAAGTATTGAACTTTGTATTGAAATGAAAATGTAGTATGGAGATTTTTAAGGTGTCCTCACATTTTTAATCACAACTTTTGAACCGCTAGATCGATTTTGATTATTTTTAACATAAACCTTCCTGGTAAAAAACAACCTCACTAAAAATTATTCGTAAACAAATCAAAAATCGTATGATCTGGGGTCCTTGAGCCATAATTTTCAAATTTAAATATCTTTTGTTTTTAAGAGTTAGCCTAGAAAAACGGCTAGAACCATTGGATTCAGCGTACCCGAATTAGTTTTCCCCCACTAGTTGCCCTGATTGTCGTAGAAAACATGTCTCAGATTCATGCACAGTGTTTTTAATATAATGCTTGTAATGCTTGTTCGTTTACTTACCACAAGTTACTACTTTTACTACAGGTGGAAAAATTGTAGTAAAAGTAGTAAGAAATTCGAGTAAACGAACGCTCTGATAGTATTCCCCATCAAGTGGTGACAAGTAAAAATTAAAAAAAAAAAGTTACAAACCTACCCAGCAAAATTGTCGGATGCAAAGAACCGGTTGTAGAACAACTTGTACTTGCATGCAACCTGTTATAGTTTATGTTCTATCATCGGTGATTTTTGTTTGAATTTGTCCCAAAAGCAACAGGTTCTGTTCCTCCAAACTAGAACAGGTTGCTTCGGAACCGGTTCTAGAACCAGTTATAGAACCGGTTCTGCGACAGTGAAGCCTTCCATTTTGACTTCCAGGAACCAGTTCTATAATCTGTTCCACGGAACCGGTGGTAAAAACACCTGTTCTAGAACAGATTCAAAGGCAACCAGTTCAAAAAAGTTTTGCTGGGTAGTGTAAAAGTTTTTTTCACTCTGTGTTCGAGTGTGTTCCATGAGAGTTTTGCATCAAGACTAATGCCCGGATATATTGCATTGTCCGATTAAGAAGCTCAAAGTCCCATGGAAGTTCAAAGACTGAAATTTTGGTCCTCCCAGTGAAAAGTACCCAGTCCTGTTTTAGGACCGAGTAATAACATGAAACCATAACAGTTAGGAGATCACCCCACCCTAAAGTGTTGCTCATCCAACACTCCGTGACATCTCGCTACCCCCCAGACTTGCATTTGCCAATCCTGAATCCAACGTGGTCACTAGCCAGTCGCCAAAGAAACTTTCAACATCCAGTTCCACTAAGGCTTTTTTGATTGCATTAGTATTTATGTTATTGAAAACACTTTCTATACCCATTAACGCACTCATCGTAAACTGTTTGCATTCCTATTTCTCCACTACTAGCACTACCTTGTAAAGAGTCTCAGTGCAGCAACCTTTTAGACCTTAACTCCGTTGACTCCGAGAGTTTTGCGGATCCCTCACTTAAAATATTTTGTATGTAAAGACCGCTGCAATTGTATTTAAAAACGAATGAAATTGCACTTGAAAACATGGCCACTAACATTTCATTAAATTCAGCTTATTGATTGTTAATAAAATGAACCACAAATAAGTCAAAACAAATAACAAAAATTAGTTGGTTTATTAAAAAAAAACCAAATGACTGAATAAAATTAATAGGCGTGTTCGTTTACTTACTACAAGTTACTACTTTTACTACAGCTGGAAAAATTCAATACAAAAAGTAAACAAAACTTTCCAATTATAGTAAAGTAGTAAGAATGTCGAGTAATCGACCACAGTGAATGTTTCGAGTACTCAGTATTTTATGTTGTTTTATTTTTTTAATAATTTACGAATGTAGTTAAAATTTATATGCTTCACACAGAACTGCAATTTCAGTTAAAAAAGTGTACACTGGAACTGCATTTGAATTAAATACAAATGTAATTATTTCTAACTGCAATTATAGTTAAAATAAATGCATTATCATTTAATTTTGAAAGCAATTCAGTGTACACTTTTTTAACAATTGCAGTTAATTTTACCGTCATAATTCTCTTATTGTTCTGCTAATTAGTGCTGGTAAATTCGGTTACTTTTCAATACTCGATACTACTCGATTTTCTTAATTTGGATATTCGATATCACTCGATACTTTTAACGGTTTTTAAATTTTGAAATTGTTTTAAATTTTTTAATAAAATTCTTTGAAAATGTTTACGCTGATTCAATATTTAAATTTACAAACATATTTCTAAACTTTTTTACCAACTATTCACAGAGAGAATTCCTTGGACGAGTTTTAATGCAATTTTTTCACTAAACTAATGAAGTGTTCTTCACAATAGGACTGAAAAATTTATTAAACACTATGAAAAAGCTTCATAGTTTTAATGAAAATATTTTTAATGAAACTTTTTCATTAATCGTATACAATTTTTAATAAATAATATGAAATTTTTCATTAACTTTTATGAAAAATTGCATTAATTTAATGAAAAGTTTCAATGGACGAATTCCAGTGACAATTCATAGATCTAATGCAAAAATTCATTGATATCATGCAGATAATTCTCTCAGTGTTCATTATGTTTTTCATATTTGTTTATTATATAATTTTAAATATTTTACTTTTCATTTTTTTTCTCTTAGCAGAGTTGTAGTTTTGTGATAAATATTTTAGAGGGATCATATTTTTGTGGTAAATATTTTATCTATTTAAGTCACATTTTTATATATTTTTTCCTTCCAAAATGCAACTCTGAAAATATCGATTAGTAGTTTTAAATAACGAGTCCCCAAAAAAAAGACAAATACTCGATACCCAATACTTATACTTTTAGCAGCACTACACAGGTGATTGCAATTTTCACTTAAACCAACAAAACTTAAATACTACTTAAACAACTAACAAATTCTGAGGGAATCACATACGGAGACCTTCCTTGTAAGTCATATTATTCTTTTATAAATATGCATAGATAAAATTCTTGAAAAGGTATTATTACATTGAAGGAATTCACACTTTAAGCGCTAATGTTACCACGTTGTAAAATAGCATGATTTTTAAAGTTTATCCCATAGAAAGTTGTCAAATTTACGATAAATGTTAACTTACTACTTAAAATAGCATGAACTGTGAAAACCCTCATTCATATTATTATTATTACATATTAGCCGCTTTTTCTAATAACTGGAATTTAATAAATCCAAAAAGTAGTTCTAAAAGTGCTCAACAGATGGGGTTAGATTCTCCCTATTTTAAAAAAAAATTTCTGTCCGACACTTCTTTCACCCTAATTTTTAATACCGAATTCGATGATGAAGAATTTTACTTTAGCTTTTAAGTTTTAATTATATTTTATATAAAACAGCGATAGACAGTCTGCCTTTTAAGTTTTATCACTTCAATTTATATTTTTACACAATTGAAAAATTCCATTGCAATATTTAATATTCACTAATTGGATTTAATTAAATTACTTATAGTAGAGTGAAAAATTGCCATTTCTATTTCACCTATATCTCCATGTCCAAGATGGAAAATATGTATTTGGTGAGGTGTAGTTTTTTTCTTCTAAACATATTTCTTTAAAAAAAATTAATAAAAACCTTTTATTTGTTAGTTTTTAAATTTTTTTGTTTCTCTTTTAATTTTCATTTGTATTTTTTTCTGACATTAAACTAGTAGGCTGTTTCATATATATTTGCTTTTATTGTGGATTTATTAAATCCAGCTTTTTTTTGGATTTAATAAATCCCCTTTTTGTATGAGAAATTCTAAATCCAGGTGATTAAAAAAACGCTAATTGTTATTGTTATAAATATTGTTGCAGAAAATATTATTTTGTTAAAAAATATGCTAAAAATATGCTTTTATTAAATAAAACAAAATATGCTAAAAAAATCTGCTTTTGTCAACAGAATATGCTAAAAAGCCGTTAGCATATTTTTACAAAAAAAAATATGCAATTGCCCAATTCAATCTGCTAAATCTAGCAGAAAATATGCTAAAATGACAACACTGAATTAATAGGCTGTTTCTTATATGTATATCGTTGGCTTAGTCGGCAAACCTGTCAAGTCAAATTTTTATGCAAATTGAGTTTTTGATGTAGTATGCTAGTGTAACTCAAAACACATCATTTCCAAAAAAAAAATGCCGTTATGTTGTTTTTTTCTTGTTATTATGCAGTGGTAAGCAATTCTGCCAAGTCCAAAAAAAAACAAAACATCGAAAACCACATGCTAAGTCGAGCTGAAAACAACAGACATTATGTTTCAACAAATTTCTTCAATAGAATTAAATGCGACTTTTGTTTATTTAAAAAGACAAAACATTATTAAATATTAACTAAATAATTATTTAGTTATTTTAACTTTTAAGGTACCCAGTGTACAATTGGAGTCCGAAAAGACTCATAAAAGAGCCTTAGACCTTCTGATATCATAGATATATGAGGGTGTTTTTCTTCACCGATGAAGCCTCTTTTGAGCGCACTTTTATGACTCATAAAAGACACCAAATTATAAGCGTTGCTGGAATATTTTGAATTTTCTGAGCCATTTATGAGTCATTTGTGACAAATTTTTGAGTAATTTATGAGCATTGAAAAAATTTTTACTACACTAATAAATAAGAGTCTATTATGTTTCATTTATGACTCTAAGATTTGAGCACTCTGAAAATGTTCGTATTTCAGAGTCTTTTATGAGTCATAATTTCTGAGCGCTCAGAAAAATGTTGGCTGGGTAACTATTACTTATAAATTTTTTCAGGTAAAATATTGTTAAGTAATTTATAAATTTTATTAGGCGATTGTCATGGATTCTGCTGACATAAATAAAAATAAAATAAAAAAAACAAAATCTGCTAAGTCCACAAAGTTGAAAGAAATAGAAAATTTTAAAATAGAAAATTATAAAGAGCAAATGTGCTAAGTCCAAAAAGAGCCTATAAGTCTGCAAACTTTTATTTTGGAATTCTATGTTTTTTTGTGGTTAAACAAGATGAACTAAAGAAGAAAACTACGTTTACAGATTTAAAAAAAGTTAACCCAAAAAAAAGTTAGACAGTTTTTTGTCTCTCCTGAAAAATTAAAAAAAACGGACTTGACAGGTTTGCCGACTAAGCCAACGATATGTGCTTTTATTGTGGATTTATTAAATCCAGTTTTATTTTTTGGATTTAATAAATCCCCTTTTTGTATGAAAAATTCTAAACGTTAATTATTTAAGGTACGAGGGCGGTCTTAAAATTACCCTACCTAACAAAGAAAACACAATAAATTTGGAAGAAATTAATTAATTATTTTAATCATTAATTTCATCACTAATACACTGAAATAAGTTTGCATAATACTCGACGTTTATTGATTTTGCTTTTTGAAGATAATCAATAAAATTTTTCTCACTCACATTCCAGAACACAGACGCCATAACATTTCCTGCAATGAAACTGTCTTCGTCTTCTATTGACATGATTCTCCCATTTCAGTCCACTGTTTTGAATATTCCTTTGTCTCAGGTGTGAAGTGGTAGACCCATGTATTGTTATCCATGGTTACGAATCGATGCAAAAGCTTGGCATTATTGCGGTAAAACATCGCCAAACACTCTACTGAAACATTCTCACGACACTGCTTCTGTTCCATCTTGCACACAACTTTCTCATCTTCAAATTTAGGGTGAAGATGCGATGTGAAGCACTTTCAGCCGACGATCATTCAATACCATTTTGTGGATTTTCTGGCATGTCCACCGCACTTGATCGGCCACTACGGTGTTCGTCTTGGCAGTTCGTACGGCCTCGTTTAAACTCTGTCACCCAATATTTTAAACAAAAGTAGCAGAAGTAGCACTCAGATCATTTAATATTGATGGTTCCAAAAAAAATACTAAACAAGTGGCGCCTTCAAACTTAAAATCTATATTTTATAAGGTTGCCACTTTTCACCAAAGTAATTATTTTCGAACTACTGTCGCTATATTTACGGCAGGTCGGGTAGTTCTGGGACCGCCCTCGTAAGTGTAGTCAGAACTGCTCTCAAGCGGCCCAAACATTTTCAATATTATGGCACAACTTTTGAGGTTGTGCAAACCTATGATAGTGTATGTATTGAATTGAATCAAATCATTTTTGATTTTTATTGTACAACCTAAAATATTGCATAAATTATTGGCAACACTGTGCAATTTTAATTTTGTGTGGTTTATGTTTGTATACATTTTTAAGTTGTGTTGACATTTAATACTGCGTAGAATATTATGGGTCATTTTTGTGGCAAATATGTTGCAATATATTGTATGGTGTGTGGCAAAACCATAAAAATACTGTGACATACTTAATATTACAAATGTATGGGGGCCTTTAGTTAAATAACAATTCTCTTCGCAAGATCGCATCTTAGGGTAAAAATACTTTAGCATACGACTAAAAAATTTTGTCCTGAAACTCCAAGTAGATCTATTAGGAGTATTAAGCGGTTAACTGCAAAATTTACAGTAACTTAGGAATGAAAAGATTAGGTAAAGGGAATTAAATTAACCTAGTAATACACAAAAATGGCACAAGGTCAAATTTCCGTCTTGTACGTGGGTGTTATTGTTGTTTACAATAACAAAATACAAATTCACATGATGCCTTCTTTGCGAATTAAACCCAAGGTTGGTTACCGTTATCGTTATAATACCGATATCGCTAAAATACCGTTTCAAATTGAATACCGTTACCGTTATCGATACCTCTAAAAAAATTTATAAATACCGTTATCGTTACCGATACCGTTATTTTTATGGGTAGTTACCGGTATTTTACCGGTATTTATTATTTTATATAAAAATTACAATTTTTTATTTTTTATTTTATAATCTTGAGTGTTTTTTTTTACAAAAAATTTATAGATAATAATTTTACTTATTAAAACTACCAGTATTGAATTTATAGCTTAAAATCTGTATTTTCAGTACTTAAAATTAAAAATATTCCATGTTTTTACTTGTTTTTATATGTTTTTAACATAATTTTTAATACCGGTACGTACCGGTATTGCTGTTTCGATAACGGTATACCGTTACCGAAACAGTCTTAAATACCGTTACCTTTACCGTTACCTAAGCAAACGAAATCTGATACCGTTACCGTTACCCTTACCGTTATTCGTTTCGGTAACCAACCTTGATTAAACCCCATAATAAATTCAACTAGGCGTATGAGTAACAAACTTAATATTGAAATTTTAACACTCATACGCCATGCAGTACCAAATTATTATTATTGTACACAAGATATTTTAAGCCCAATTTAAAATCTCTCTTTTTTTAATTAAATAAAACAATTTCATTTCACATGAATAACTTCTACACTCAAAGATTTATCATTATTTTCAAAATTAAATGTTTTATTAAAATTTAATATTCATAGAATTTTATGCAAAATCACTTAACAACTCAAATAACAAATAAAAATATTTTAAATAATCCATTAAAGTTTTTAACTCATGTTTTATATTTATTCTTAAAACTTTGATGTTTGTATGTGTGTGTGTATTTTTTTTTCTACTTTAACAGTTGACAGTCGTCATTTAAAAGAATCCATAGAACGAGCGGAATTTTCTTTACAACTTGAATTGTGGTTTGCTGAACAAAACGGATCTGCCTCAAATTTATCCTTGGCATCAACGCGTACATTACAACTAAATTTTCATCCAGGACGTGGCCTACACTATCACTTGCCTGTATTGTTTGATTATTTCCACTTGGCTGCCATAAGTGTGGGCATACATGCAAGTTTGGTGGCATTGCATCAGCCATACATCAAGTAAGTAAAAAACCAAAATGCAGAAGAGGAATTAAGAGTCTAAGTGTAGTAAATATAATAAAAAAAAATTGCAAAATGTTGTAAACCGTCTGTGTATGAGGACGGTGATGATAATGATGACGATGGTAATGCTTTCAATTGCATAACATTATCATAATCAACATATGATATATATATAAATGCTTTAGACAAAGGTGGTTGGGGGTTTGTTTTTTAAATCCATTTTTTTCTTCTTTTTCTTCTTCGGGTGTTGAAAACTGTATTGTGTATGCATTTAAATATGATGATCTTTAATAATATGATAAATAAATATGTACATAATGCAGTCAGTATGAAATTATATTATATACACAACAGTAAACCTAAAGAAGTTTTCACAATTATATTACAGTTTTTTGCCTGATACTGACTATACAGAAAAACAAAGAAATTGTATAGAGATAATATAATTTTTTTTTAACAATGTTGTCCATCCATCCATCACACATGTTGGTTTTTTTTTTAAATATATTTACAAATATATAATCATTTGCAACTCATTAAAATCATAAAAATATATACATGGGTGATTTCATAAGTTTTCGAGGTCAAAAGCTCTTTAACTAAGTTTAGTTATTTCAGCTTTAATTTAGCTTTAAATTTATTACATTTTTTAAGTATTCAAAGACAGAGAGAATCATTAATTCTACTTTGAAAACATGGCAAATTAAATCAAGTTTATGTATAGTTGATCTTTTAATTTGTAAAGGAATATTTTTCGTTCAAATTAATTAATTAATTAATGTTTTTCGTTCATGACAAATTTAATCAAGTGTATGTATAGTTGATCTATAATTTTGTAAATTAATGTTTTTCGTTCAATTTTGAGATTACATATCGTCACTGCGCCTAAGAAATAAGCTATTTGTTTTCAAAAATTATTTGCAGGGCAGCTAAATTATGTCCTTATTTTGTGTCTTCGATTTGTTTTACGGAAGTAATGATTTTATAAATGGAAAGTTTAGAGTTTCGTTTATATGTGTGTAAAAAAATAATTTATAAAAACTTTCGCGAAAGACTAAAATAAAGGCGTTTTGTAGTTCTCCTCACAAAAAAGTTATTCGACAAATAGCTATTCTCTTAGACGCAACGACGATATGTTGTTCCACCAACAACTATTTTCAGCCAAAGCATTTACACTGGTAATTTAGTCACATCACATTTTTTTGTCACATCACATTTTGTAACAGGATGTATCAAAAATTAATTATAAAAGACACCGGGTATATTTTAAAAATACACATCTCATTTTTATTTGGTCTTTGGCAAAAACCAATTAGAATCTATGCTCGAATTCCATCCCATCAAAAAAAGAGATGCCGAAGCAGTAGAAAAAACACTTCAATTGATGATCTAGATGTACTTCTTTTTTAACATAAACACTTATGATTTTAACATAGAGTTGTCATAGTATAGGAGTACTCCTATTTCAACATTTTTTCAGTACTTTTTGAACGAGTGCAAAGGAAGCTCTTTTTCACCAATTAAAAGTGTGAAAAAAATTCTTGGCAAAAAAATTATATCTTTTTATTTTACAAAAGTTTTTTATTGCCGCCACTGGGTATCGAACTTACGACCTTATGATTGCTAGTCTAGCTCTCTTCCGCTAAGCTGTTCTTTGATAGGAAAGTTGATTGGCATAAAAACACCACTTTGTCATTTATTTATTCTCTTCAATAAAAGTACTTATTAGACAAGTATAAAAGGTGCAATTCAATTTAATATTGTTTTCAGCACTATTTTCACAGGTGCATAAAAAGCAATTTCTCATTATTTTTTTATGTATATATATTTTTAAAAATTGAAAAATTGAAAAAAATATTGAATTTAAACAAATTAATTATAAATATTAAAAAAAATCAATAAAATAAACAAAAAAAAACTTTAAAAAATTTTTAAAAAAAATATATTGGTCCCGCCGGGAATCGGACCCGCGATCATCTATTTGGAAATACCACGTGATACCAAAATAACTTCTTAGGATCTCTTTTAGAGCAATTATGCTTTAGAAGCAATACTTAAGTAATGTTTTGGAAGTTGTTCAGAAGTAAATCTAAAAACGCTGTAAAAATATACTAACGGATACTTTGGAAGCAATGAAATAAGTGATTTTTTGAAGTTGTTCAGAATTACTTCCAAAAAAGCAGTAAAAAACATTCCCAGGTAGAAAATTACAAAGGGGCCAGCACTGGCAAAGCACCGAAATGGGTGGTATGAGTGCTTGTTATCAGCGCTTTCCCAACGCCCAAATGATAACACTGTTCCACGGTGGTGCTAATGCTTTACCAAGCCCTGGGAAAGCACCCATAAACATAAAAATCAAATGCTTTGCCAACGCTCAAATAAAACGAGTAAAAAGGTTAAAGTCGGGCATGCCGACTATACAATACCCTACACCGGTCTGGGTAAAAGCCAACTAATGTTTGGATCCGAAATTCGAATGGGTTAAAATGGAGCTTGTGTCAAAATTTTCTATAACGTGAGTCAGCGCACCAAATTTCATTAAAATATCTTAATATTTGCGATCTGCACTTTGTAACCAAGCCAATTTTGGGGGGACCCTTATATGGGTACTAGGTCTAAACATGGACCGATGTTCACCAAAATCAATAGGCATTCATCCTTGGGCCAAAATAGGTCTGTGTACCAAATTTCATCAAAATTCTTAATATTTGCGACCTGCAGCGTATAAACAATATAATTTTGGGGGGACCCTTATATGGGCACTAGGTCTAAACATGGACCGATGTTCACCAAAATCAATAGGCTGCGTTATTGGGCCAACATAGGTCTGTGTACCAAATTTCATCAAAATATCTTAATATTTGCGACCTGCAGCGTATAAACAATATAATTTTGGTAGGACCCTTATATGGGCACTAAGTCTAAACATGACCGATGTTCACCAAAATCAATAGGCTGCGTTATTGGGCTAACATAGGTCTGTGTACCCAATTTCGTCAGAATATCTTAATATTTGCGACCTGCAGCGTGTAAACAATATAATTTTGGTGGACCCTTATATGGGCACTAGGTCTAAACAATGGACCGATGTTCACCAAAATCAAACTTGTTCGTCCTTGGGCCAACATAGTTCTGCGTACCAAATTTCATTAAAATATCTTAATATTTGCGACCTGTAGAGTGCATGGACAGACAGACAGACGGACGGACGGACGGACAGACGGACATCGTTAAATCGAAATAAAAAAAAATTCTGAGCCGATCGGTATACGATAAGATGGGTCTACGACCAATATTTTTTGGTGTTACAAACATCAGCACAAACTTATAATACCCTGACCACATAGTGGTGTAGGGTATAAAAATTAAAGTGCTTTCCTGACACCCAAATGACACCGATCTATTTAATGCTTTGCAAAGTATTGAGATAGCACCAAGAAACATAAATATGAAATATCAAGTGTTTTCCCTGCCACCAAATTATGAGATCTCATCACTGAAGAATTTTAAATTACTCTAAAAATAGATTCTTGGATTTATTGTATTGTGGAGTCAAAAATTATTTAAATATTCACTCTTTTGGAGTTTTTTTTTCAAAAACAAAATAATGTTATAGGAAAACAAGTGCTGGGAATTCATCCTTTTAAAGCGTTGGGAAGGCGTCCAAATTTAATGCTTTACCAGTACTTCTTTTTGTAAGACCGCGGTCTACTTGCGCTTTGCCAATGCTTCTTTTTTGTTACCACACATAATTTCCACCTGGGTTAATTGATACTTGTTAAGTAGTGAAAGAAGTAGTTTTTAAAGCATTACTTTTAATTTGTTTTGCTGCGAAGGGAACACTTTTGCCAATAGAGCTATTGTCTCGTCAAATCAAGCGATATTTCAATACATTTAGCGGAATAAAAGATGATTTAGGTATTAGCGGAAAAACTAGCAATTTTTTTAAAGTCAGCCTTGACGCTTTCTTAGCCTTCTTTTTGCAATTATTTTATTGCCAGAATTTTTGAGTCATTATTATTAAATAAAATTTTTAAGTATTTTGTAATTTAGCTATTTTCTAGCGATTTTTTAGTTTAATTTAGCGGTTTTTTAGAAAAAAAAAAATCGCAACAGTGCTCATCAGCTGTTTAACTATCATCTCCGAAACGATGTTCGAAACGATACGATAGTGATGAGTGTATAGAAAGTTACCAGAAAACGATATCGATGTATCGATTCATTTGGACGATCATCATTTTCAAAATTAAGGAATTCATACATTGGTTTTCTGTTTGTATGAAAATTGTATGGAAAAACCAAATTAATTTTGTAATTTTAAAAGTTTAAGGGCAAGTTTTATAGTCAGATCTAAGATCGGCTTATTTTGAACATTCCTTAAAAAAGAAATTTTGTTTAAAAATCTCTGACTTAAGAATTTTTCATAAAAATATTGATTTAAGTTCTGACTGTAAAACTGGCCGTAAATGTTTTCTTGGAATTCTTAATTGATATTTAAAAGAACTTGGTCATAAAATGTGCAAAAATTTATTTTTTTCCCCAAAAAAAACTTGTAAACCTGGGGGTCTTATTTTTAAAAATTTAAGTTGAAGTTTGGAAGACAAATTAAATGTTTATAATCTACCCTGTAGCAAATAACCGAACTAGTTCTACAAAGTATTAGTTTCTTTTGGTAGTATTTAATTACAAAATTAGATCTCAAAATAATCATTTTGAACCCGTTGTAGAAAATCATTACCACAAATGTGGTTATGTAACTACATACTTGGTAATGGTAACTAGTTACTTTTGTTATTACATTTCTTATTACCTTTGTATGGCGATGTCGCACAAAATAATGAGTTATGCTTACAAACCAGCATACGAAAAATCTAAAAATATGTCATTACCTATATGCTTACCAGTACGGACAAAAAGAATGAGTCTAAAAATAGATTTTAAAAAAATAAATTTTTTAAAAAAAATATTGTTTTATCGTAAATTTTTTTTTTTTAATAAAATTTTCTTGTGCGGGAATCGAACCTGGGACTCCTGGTTAACAGTCAAAAGCTCTACCATCTGAGCTATCTCGACATGTAATGTCTGATAGATAAAAACTTAATTGACCTGCTGCACACAAGTCACCTTACTCGCCAACATACAAAAAATCAAAAAATATGTGGTTACATATATCCTTACCAGTGTTGAAAAAATATTGAGTCTAAAAATAGATTTAAAAAAATTTTCAAAAAAATCTAGAAAATTACTTTCTATTTAAAATAATGATAAAAATAAATCATTATCAGTAACTCATTATTATATGTTTTAAAATAATGAAGAAATTATGTGGGTGTCATTACTGGTAGTCCAAAAAATAATGATATGTCATTCCATTTCTACACTGGGTATTTAAAAAAATTACCTAAATTAAAATACGAGATTTGAAATTCTTATTTGGTTTATATTTATTGTTAATAGAAAAATCGGAGTTTGCAAATAAATAATTAAATTTTTTTATTGTGAATTGAATTTAGGTTTAAATCAATTGGTACAGTACTGGTGCCAAAGAGTCACTGCAGAACTAGTTCGGTAAATTTCTCATAAGTACCAGTAGAGCCCCCTGGGTGCCGATTCTGAATAGTTTGCAAGCGGTGAAGTGATAAAAACTGTCATTTGTTATCATTACTTTTAAATGAGTGAAAAATATTTTTCACTGCTTCACAGCTTCACAAACTATTCGGAAACGGTACTCAGGTTTTCTTCCTAAAACAATCATTTTTAACAGCAATTTGTGTACCTAATATTTTCGTTGAAACTATGAATTTAAACACGAATTTTTAAAAGTTTTGATTACATTTGCTTTTAATAATACATTCTTAGTTTTCAAATAAACACCAAATTGTTTTATTGTGATTACAATTCATAAACACAAAATATTTTAAATTGAGTTTGGTAAATGGACCCAATTATCTCAGTAACAGGAAACAATCGGTCTAATCTACGTTTCATAAAAAGAAAAACCCTTGTTTTCTATCTGCGTAAATCAGGAGCAACCAACTGGTACAGTAATATTTCCAAAGAGTCATTTCGAAAGTGGTTCCACGAGTGGGAGAACTTATGTTTCGTCCTTAAATTGTAATTTTTCAAACTAGTTCTACAACAAGTATCAAAGTGGGAGTTTGGCGACAATTGCCCCCTCCCTATTACATCACCATGTTAAATTATATAGTTATTTGCATGGAGAGGCGATACAACTTGTAATATTTGTCCGGTTCAAATAAACTAGTACATAACTGGTGCTGAACTAGTATTTTTTTCTACTGGGTATATTCCTTAAATCGACTTATCCATCCCTGATGCATAATAATCATCTTCAGCTTAAAGAACTTCATAAAATTTTTCCTGTGCAAATATAATATGTTTTTCAATATGATTTTTTTAGTTAGTTATTTACTTGTACTCCTTAATTCTTTTCCTTTATAAACATTTCACATTTATTCATTGATTTTATTTTGATATGAGCATTTTTATGAGGTTTAGAAAGGAGACATATTCCGATACCCTACCGGAGGTATCGAAATATATTATAATATGAATCTGACACATAGATTTTTCAAAATTCGAAATGTCGGATGATTTTTCTAAAAAGTGATATGATTCATAAAAAATATTTTATCGGAAAGTTTTGGGGATGACATCAGATTTTCAAAATGACAGGTCCAATATGTTGGATCCTATATAGCGGAAAATAAGGTTTATGTAATTTAAAACAACGGATTTAATATATGTTTGAAATTATTAACCGGGGAGTTTTTTGAAATTCGCTGAATTCGAATCTGACATCAGATTTTTAAATCATAAAATTGTGGATCCAATATGGAGGATGATTTTTGTAAAAAGTGATGGATTTTTCTAAAGAAAATTCATTTTAACCCTTTGAGACCCAGCTTACACGGTTGTGAGATGTGATGTTTTCTCTTAAAGTTGCAAATATTTGCAATACAAATAGGTTTACTCAGATAAAAAAAAATTTAATTATGCTTTTACCCAGGGGTATGGCATCACCAAAAACAAAAGTTATAACCAGGGGTATGGCATCAGCAAAAACAAAAGTTATAACGACATCGTTATCACTAGATGGCACTTTGTTCAAAAAATTGACAATTTTCTGTTTTTATTTAAATTGGAATAATAACAAACAAAAAAGCAAAGAAAAAAAAGGAATTCTCAAATTTTATTATTTAAATATATTTTGCGCTTGATTTTTCCGTATTTTGCGCAGTTTACAGCAATTTTTGAGTTTTTAAATATAGGCTCAGCTGATACTAAATAGTTGCTCAAGTGATACTAAATTTCAGCGCCCCCTACCGGTGAGTAGTGTAAGTTTTGATTTCCTATCTCTATAATTAATAGTCTCTGCTTTTACCTAAATTATATTTCACAAAATATGAATTGACATCAGGAAATTTAAATAGTTTTAATACCATTTTACCTTAAAGTTACAAAATCAATAAATTTTTGCAGCTGGTTGGGTCTGAAAGGGTTAAAAAAAACAATATTCGCATTTCAAACCTCTATTTTAGTTTATACCAGCGTCGTCATTAATACACTCACAATATTTTATCCTTAAAAACAACATAAAATAAATATTATATTAATTGAAAACACAATTAAAAAAAGGACTACTGATTTTCCATTATATTCAAACCACTATTGCTATTTATTTTCAAACATTTTTTAAACAATCCATAAAAGAAATAAAAATAATTAAAAAGTCTATTAAAACAATCATCAATTTTTAACTGACAAAACGTAAAAAAAAAAACGATTTTGTGGTTTGTTTTTTCATATTTAAAAGTTTTTTCTTGTTTAATTTTCAAAACACTACACTACACGCACGTTTATATTTTTATTATTGGATATGTTTGTGTGTATGAGTAAAGAATTTCTTGTAATTTGAATTGAAATAATTTTGTATATAAACAAACTATTTTAACAAAAAAGAAAAACGAAAATAGTTGAATTTTTTGTTTTAAAGCAGAAAACAACGAAATTATTTAAATTTTTTTTTCTACAAATAGAAATCTAAAAATAGAATATTTGACTGAAAATAATAACTCCTACACTTAAAATAATATGTCAGTAGAAAAATCTGTCAAACTGGATTAAATCGATTTGACTAATTTTTAACAAATTTTTAGTTGAAACACTGATTAAAGCACAGATTTTAGTTATCTTCATTTAACACAATACTAAAAATCCTTAGTACTTTAAATAATTTTGAGTGTTAATTTTCAAAATTATTTAAAACAAATTTTTAAGAACCCATTCGTTAAATTTTACAAAATTTATTGTTAAGCTATAATATTTTCATATTACTGTTATTACCTGGTAGATGGCGCCACCAATGTATCCTAAGTTTTAAAGATCGCGCTATCTCGTTTCCTCCCGATTTGTTAAAATGACCCATATTTCGAAAACTAAGAGAGATAAAGCAAAATGTATGAAAATTTCGACTACCCCTAACCCCAATATATCCCAGCGAAGGGGGGTACCTCTATCAAAAAATGGACCTTGGCGGGGCCTTGCTTTAACAGCTTTAACATTTAGAAACGTTGAAAATACAACACTTAAAATTTCTTAGCAAAAAATTATAGAAATTTAAAATAAGAGCTAAAATAAGCAAATCGTAAAAAAAAATAAAGTTCAAAATAAATAAAAGAGTAACATAAATAAAAAAATATTTTTAAAATTATGCCGCGAATTTTGTTTTTTAATTCGGTTTCGGTCAAGTTTTTTAAAAGCAACAGTGAAAGTAACGAATCAGAAAATACTTAGAAAATTAATTCATTCTCTTTGGTTCATATTTGTACTAATTACACTGTGAGACAAATGGTAGGGGTCAGTGATCGGGAAGAGTTCAAACTACCGGGGAAAGTTATATCGGTAAAAAAGAAGTTATACGTGTCCCGGCGTTTCGCTGGGTCAGCCCTAGGAATCGAGATATATCGATTTGACCTTTGGTGGTTTTTTTTTGACATAACTCGAGAACCACTAGTCCGATTTTGTTCAAACAATTTTAAAAAAATTAAAAATTACAATTCCTTTAATCTGTTCATATAACATTTTTCTATATACTCAACAGTTTTGCCGGTAAAAATAAATGTATGAAGAAAAAAATATTTTTTGCCTAAAATATTAAAAAAAAGTAATAAACAAAAGGTTATTGATTTTTATGGTAGCGGTAACAAACATTTATTTTTACCGGCAAAACTGTTGAGTATATAGAAAAACGTTATATAAACAGATTAAAGGAATTGTAATTTTTAATTACAAAATCGGACTAGTGGTTCTCGAGTTATGTCAAAAAAAAGATATATCTCGATTCCTAGGGGTGACCCAGCGAAACGCCGGGACACGTATAACTTGCTTTTGACCGATATAACATTTCCCGTTGGTTTCATCCCATCCCGATTTTGACTGTCGCATAGTGTTATTAACATGCCTTCGGTTGACCGGTGACGGGATAGGTCCTTGGATGGCAATTGACTCCTCATTCTGGATTAGTCCTCTCATTACCGTGAATCGTATTACAGGTTATATTGTTTCAGTCCTGTGACTGGTTCTTTTGCGTCGGACCGGCCACAAGGACTGGTAATGTGACTTATCCGGTGAACGGTTCCTTTTCGAACAGGGATGTCTTTCCTTTTCGAACAGGGATGTCTTTCCATCCTTATTTTTTTGTTTAATTGTTTAAGTATTGTTATTTTTACTGACTCCTAAAGAGAGTAAACCTCTTAAATAATATTGTAATACTTCTATTTGTTATCTATCATTCTTTCAGTATTCAATCACGTGCAATACTACAGGTCATTACACCGCCAAACTTTATTATATCATGGAATATAAAATTGTCACAACTTTTGTGTCGCCTACATCGTGAAAAGTTTGTATAACTATTACTCTTGCTTGGAAAATAATTTATATTCGTTTTTTGAACAACTGTGGACAAAATATTGTAGTTATGTACTAAAAGAGTGTAAAGTGTGCTCATAGCAATGACTTATAAAAATATTTAACAATGTATGCCAATGTCAGTAACAATGACATTTCCTTACAAAATGCAACCCTGTCGGGAAGTGAGAATTTGAAAAGTACTGTTTAGGAAAGTTAGTAGATGTTTTCAAAGGCACAAAATGATAGTAAGCAATTCTCAAAAGTGATTACATCAAAAACTACTGCACTTGAAAACTGGCACTTGAAATCCAGTTTAAACAAGAATAAAAAATCTAGTTCAAGTATTGTGTAGTACCACATAAACGAAATCTTGATTAAACAAGAAATTTTCAACATGTAATCGACATTTGTAATAATTCATGGCCTCAGTTGTAATTTTTTCATACTTGTTTTTTACTTTTTTGTGATCAGTCACTTTGTCCTGTCTGTTTTGTATATGATAGGACTATATAAGAAGCTTATTGGGCTTGATTTGTTCCTAAACGTGTTATGGAACCCCATACAAAATTTATTTAAATATTTACAACGTCGATATTGTTTTTTATTTTAAAATTATTTCAATTTTTGCATTAAAAATACAAAAATTATTTTTTCGGTCTTTCTGTATTCTCATATATTTAGTTCGAATATTGTTCTACCTCAAGTCCAAAATCTAATATGATATTGTCATATTAAATTTTATTTGTTGCTGTAAAAAGTTTGACAATTTTCCTGATAGACTAAACAACTGTTTCCTGGGCATCACCCTATTCATGAGTTGTCTGCAATAAGAAAATAATGATTTGATAACGCAGACCGAGACTTTACTTACAGCAAATAAAGTCAACGGAAGGAGAATTATGTAATTTTTATGTATGAACTATCTGATTTGGTCTTTGATGTGGTATAACTCCAGTCATAAATTTTATATTTTATTTTATCGTTTTTTTTCTTTCGTATTCATCTTAAGTGTGAGCAACAAAACAAGGCTATTAAATAATAAATGCAGGGTTGTATTTGTTAAAACAAGCAAGATAACCAAAAGAATATTTATGAAATTTTTGTGCCACTGATTTTGCTTATATTCGGAATATATTCAATATCGAATATTTTCAATATGATTCTGAAATAATATAACAGCCAACTTTGTCATCGTTTTTTATATATAAATTTGAAATATAACAAATACTCGTGTTACAAACATTACTCATATTCATTAGAATTTAGTGTTTTTTAAGACATTTAGTTCATCCCTGACTATTATTTGCCTTACCTTTCTTGTTAGTTAATTATTTATATGTCATGCTGTGAGTACCTTTATACAAATTGAAAAATATTGCTAAAGTTTTGCTACAATTTACTTAAGACACTTATTTTATTTTCAACAAAAACTAACATTTAGTTAAACAATGTTTATGTATCCTTAATTGAATTTTTAAAATGAAATTTTAAATGTTTTGCGGTGAGTTTCATACTGAAGGTTTTTTGAGTTAACTATAAGTTAATACTACATTTACACGTATACCACATTTATACTTTGTCATATATTTAAAGCCACATTTTCGTAAGAGTTTGATACTACATTTAGAGCTAAGCAAAAATATCCTAGTTTTTGTAAAAACCAATTTTTTATGTTTTTTATATGTATATGCATTTTGACAAGTCAAAACCAACAAGAGCCAAAAACCAGGTAGTTTTTTCCCCAGATCTAAATGTTGTATAATATTAAAATTTTTAAATTAAAAAAATAAAAAGATATCCAGACCTTAGACTCAATAGTCTATATCTAAACAAATACAATTGTTCAGATTAAAACTGATTAACTCGTTAATAAAAATTTTTTAGTCAATCTATCTTCTAGAATATTTTTTAAAAATGGCAACTAATTCCTATGTATACATATTTTGAAATTATTTGCGTTATTAACGTCGCTAATGAAGATATAAAGTTTTGAAATAAAATTTTAATACACATTTAGGATAATACTACACTGAACCAAAAACAGCTGTGAAATCAACTAAAATCCATATTAAATTGATGAATGGGTGATCACTATACAACTAACAAAACCTGTCCGTCAATTTAACGCATTGTTTAGTAGATTTATATTTTGACGTTTAACTATTTTATGTGGTATTATTTTGACAAAATATCGTCAAATGTATTAATAAAAATTAGTTGTCTTAACAATTATATTTAATTAAATTGCATAATGATTTTGTTGTTTTACCAATGCATTTTATTAAATTCAACAATGCATTTTATTTAATTAATTAATCTTTTATCGATTATTAATTTTTAGACTTATATTTCTTTATTTTTTATATTTCACCAATTTCAAATTTTTTTAATACAATGATTTTTTTATAATGAATTTGATAAAATATAAAAAATAATGAAATATAAAATTGAAATTATAATATAGCATATACTAATAACTCTTTATTTAAAACACATGTACCATTTTATATACAAAAACATATAACTTTATTTAAATTAATAATTCAAATACATTATATAACTTTCATAAATAGTTTGCCCTAAACAAAATAACAAAAAGATAGATAATAGCTGTGTTTGTGCGGCATTCCTATCAATGCTATCTCGAATAATTTTGAAAGTAGAAAGCCGGAATACGTTGAAAAACTGTCAAAATCGTTCTAGATAACTTAGATAGGCAGTCACACAAACACAGCTAATATCAAAATTAATGACAGAAATTTTAATGTACGATTTAATTGAGAACGTTCAAAATTATATAAATTTATTTAAATTAAAATTAATAAATCTTCAATTAGCAATTCACTTTAAGTCACTGAATTTGTTAATTATCTATACTTTGAAAAACAAAAACACTTAATGTCAATTTATTAATATTTCCGACAATTACAAATACACGTGCTAGCACGAGTAATGACGCAACAAAACTAACCTCACTAAACTTTTTTCCACAGATTTAATACTCTTTTTTTTAAATTGAAGAAAAATTATATCAAATTTACGTTGCAGCCTTTTTACAAAATTATTTAGAGTTAACAAATTAAATTTTGTTAAAAAATGGACAAAAAATTATCAAAACAACAATTGTTTTGTAGAGAATTATTGACGGAAATAAGTATGTTCATTTAAAAAAAAGTAGTTCATTTAAAAAAAAACACATTAATTTGAATAAAAAATATATTGTTTTAACATATATTTTCGTTTCATCAAAAAGTAACAAAATTTTTATGTTGATTTCACTTACGACTTTTGGTTCAGTGTAGCAGATATCTAGTTTTATAAATATAAAAAATATGAATTATTAGAAACATATTGACAGTTTAATGCTTTTTTTTAGGTGTTATGCAAGGTTCTTTAAAAATGACAATTAAGCATAAAGACTTTTCTAAAAAAAAGCTATATTAAATATAATTCGAATTAAAAACATTTAAGTATTGTCATTCGGAGTGAATTATCTATGTAATAAAGCAATAAAAAAAACTAATATGGAGCTTTATATGGTAATATATAACTTAATGTGATCCATATACCATTTCATCCGAAAAATGGCCCGATATAATTGTGTCAGTTGGTTATCACTTTTTATCTAATTGTATCAGTTTAGATCTTAACTGATTAGATTATATAGTAATCAGATGAAATTTTATCTGATTTTTGACCTGATACAATTTTATCGGTTTATGTCGCATGGTATTATTTTAGATCCAAATAGATACATTTTTATACAAACTTATATAGTTATATCTGCATTTTGACCTGATGCAATTATATCTGCTTTTAAACTTTGATACAATTATATAAGGCAAATGTCGGATACAAATATATTTTATTTATATAAAATTGTACCAACTACGATCTAAACAGATACCATTAGATATAATTCGGTAAAATGGTATCAGGTCAAAAATCGGATATAATTTCATCTGATTAATGTATAATTTTATTAGTTGAGATCCTAACTGATACAATTAGATGAAAACTGATACACAACTGATACAATAACATCGGGCCATTTTTCGGATGAAACTGTATATTTATACAGATATAAGTTAATCACATTTTATACGACTATATGTAACTGTTTTTACTCGGGCGGTTAAAAAACTGCTGAATTATTACAATTTCGCCCCGCAAAAAATGTGTCGCAGATCACTTAATCAAGGAATTCGGGACCAAATTTTAAAATTTATTGAAATAATCTACTACAGGAACATTTTTTATTCTATAAGTTCAAAGAAACTCGGATAAGAAGTATATTAAAATTAATGCCAAAATGGTCAGAATTTTTAAACACTAATTTCAAATTTGAAATTTTCAAAATAATTTTTTAAAGACATTTCAAATTATCAAAGATTGGACTATAAGGTCTTATTAAGGACATATTTATGATTAAAAACTCCAAAAATTGTATGAATTCCTTGGCTAAAGAAGCGATTTTATTTCAGCGGATTTCAAGAAAACGGCGATTTTTATCACTTATTTATCTTTTAGGTAAGGTTTGTTTTGCTTTTCTTTTGAATTCGATACCTTTTTGACCGGAATATTATAGTATAGGATCAAATACTTCAATCCTCTAAATTAGGAAAAAATGTAGATCCAACAAATAGCACCTGTTTGAGGTCAAAGATCATATTTTAGGAGATTTTAATTTCTTTTAACGTATTTGTATAGCAGATATTCCTGAGCGAATAGTAATGAAACTTGCTGATATTAATTTCTTTTAACGTATTTGTATAGCAGATATTCCTGAGCGAATAGTAATGAAACTTGCTGATATTATTTTTATGGGTTTAAAAATAATATTCTAATTAATTTTGGAAAATTAACCCTTAAGTGCTGTTGGGGCCTATAAGACCATATGATGAAAATAGACTAATTTTGTCACATCAACAAAATATTTAATTGATTCAATTTAAAATATTGCTGGAATGGAAACTGAATTTCAACAATTAAAATTGGGTGATAGTGTTTGCTCTGAATGTATTAGGCCGCCTTGAAGGAGGTTTTAAAAATTCAAATGCTTTAACTTTAGCTTGAAGTAAAGTAGATTACAAATTCTAGCATTTGTATATTTAACAAAAATATTTCAGACTTGAATTTTTGTTTCCCTTTTGCTAGAGTATGCTATTGAAATAAAATGTAATAAAAGTTGTATTCAAGCCTTGAAACTGGAAAACAGGGCTGTTATTCAACTTGATTTCAACTTGAATTCCAGTGAAATTGTTTATAGGGTTGTAATTATATTTTTATTAAAATTTTAAACATAACATATTTTCTTTATTTTATTTTCAAAAACATCATCTCACGATTACATTCATCATAATTCAACCAAACCTATAACTGACCTATGAATTCATTTATCATTTCTTCTCATTCATTTATTGGTTCATTTCGTTATGTGATTGTTTTTCCATTTTAATACACCTACTTCCACATTAAAAGGAAAACATTTTTTCACTATATCAGATTGTGGTAAGAAATATCCAAAAATTACTTAAAACGTACAACAAACATTGTTCTTATAGCGATGTAGTAGAAATGTAGTTAACACCTGTATTAAAGTAGTTTCATATCTTAAACCTTACTAGAAGGTCAGAAAGTTGAGTAGATAACCTACGGGAAATTTATATGGAACATATGTACTGTATTACTACTATTATACGCCGTTATCAAAGAGAGGAACATTTACACCTTTTGACTTGTCACAGAACTAATCTAGAACATATTACTGCACCGTTTCTTTTATTAGAGTTTAGTGATATCTCCCACACAGAGAGAATTTCATGGCACGAAAATTTTCGAAAAATTTCAGTAGACTAATGAAACTTTCTATCACAAATTTTTATTTAACAACATTTTATTACGACTTGCATTAATGTAATGAAAATTTTTCAATAAATCTTCATTGATTTTATGCAAACATTTATAAATATCATGAAGATAATTCTCTCAGTGTAAAAGAATTATGTCGGTAAAATCAAGTGCAATTTCATTTCAAAAAGTGTACACTGTCAATGCATTTTAAATTAACAGCTATTACAGTTATTTTACCTTCAATTGTGATTATTATTAATTGCATTGTAAAATAACTGCAATTGTAGTTAATTTAAATGCAATTACAGTTAATTTTGTCGACACAATTCTCTGAGTGCGAGAAAGTTCAGTGACCTGTCCTAGGCTACATGCTGAAAAAAATCGCCCTGCTGGAAACATATTTTCTGGTAATACATATACAGTAGAGTGGGCCGAACTCGCCGAATTGCGAATTTCAAAAACGGGGGGTGCGGAAAAGTGGCGTATGGGTCCAGTAAACAGTAAAAATAAAAATTTTCAAAATCGGTTCACGTTTTAGGTACACTCTAATATACAGTGGGGAGCACTATTGGATATATGTCAGTACTTATGGAAACTTATAAGTTCAGGCATAAAAATATCACACATGGGGACTAAAGTATACATTTCTGAAAGAAAAAGGTTCGCTTATTCTAAATCTCGCACCAGAAATGTCCTTTCCTATCAGACTTTCGAGCTATATAAACGGGAAAAACTTAACTTTTCTTCAAAATATTTGGAATCGCTTGTTTCCTCGAAAAATACTTTTAAGAAAATTCGTAACGGCATCTGAATATACTGAAATAATTTGAAGCATACTTCAAACATATACATACATATATGGAAGTTTGTAACATATCCCAGCAAGCATGGCAATACGAAGAAGATTTCCCGATCATATTACCAAGAAGAAAACATTTATTGCCGGCAATATCTATTTCGTATTACGGAAGTTTCCTCCGTCGGGAACAACTGTTACGCGAAAGCAATACTTCCAGGCAATACGAAAGCAATACACCAGGAAGATGAATCGGCGATATCGCTAATTTATCACCTGGAAGATGAAAATGTGATATCGCCAAATAAACTCCCCGGTATAAAATAAACGATTTATTTTTTTCATTATCAAATTTAAGCCTGAAAAAGAATATCCACATACATAATCCATGACCATTTAATCCATTGACCCATTAATTATGTTGATTTCATCGCACACGATTTTTTCCGCGCATTAAGTCTTGATTTTTACGGGAAATTTGTTTCCTATGTATCTGTTGGTTGTTTTTGTACAAATTTTCTTTTCAATTTTTCCAAAATGACAAAAAATTTCAAAAAAAAATTCTTTATCTTCTGGATATAAAAAGATAATATTGCCGCAATATTATCATAAAAAATTATGACAAAAAAATCAATTTTAGAATTATTTTTTCCAAATATCACCGATTTATCTTCCAAATGATAAAAGGAAGACAATTTCAAAATACTACTGGATTATTTTCATTCAAATGAAAAATTGAAGTTATCGCTTTACTTAATATCTTCTTGTAAGATATCTTCCAAATGCTTACAGGGATTCAACAATTTCTTTTTTCTGCATGTAGTCTTTGACAAGGTGTCACAAGGTGTTAATTTCTCACTCCTATACAGAGGAAAGAGATACATTTGTTCTCATTTAATTGATTTGTTCCTAGGTTAATTAAAATTTACTGTGCCAACCGAAATTCTGTTGTAAATATCAAATTTCTACCACCACAAATAAATATGTGTATCGGTAGCTGCAACCGAACCATGTAGTTGGTGAAAAATTCGGCTATCATAATGAATCTGTTGTCTTTGTGTAGGACAGCGCTATGTAAAAGTGATGGGTCCCTTTCATATCAAGTTCACATAAATTTCCTGTAGGATAATAGCTGTGTGTGTGTGGCAAGCTATCAACGTTGACTCATGTCATTCCCATACAAATTTAACATTAGTAACGTTGAGAGCTAACACCAAACGTTGGTAATGTCAAATTTATGTGAGAATGACATAAGCTAAAGTTGATAGCTTGCCGCACAAACACAGCTAATATTTAAAATCACTAAACTATTAATAAAATATTAAGCTCGATTCACACGCTATCCATAGCTTCCATCCATACCTACAATTTCCCAGCGTTGGGTATACGAAATGTTATTTTCAAAAGAGACTTTAGAAAAATTTGACAATTCGTATCGCTAATACTGGATAATAGTAGATAGGGGTAATCGATGTGCGAATTGCCCTTTAAAACCAAATAATTATTTATCTCTTTTCTAATTACAGTGCTCCAAGAAACTCCAAACCCTGGCTAAGTACGGGAAAACTAAGCTGCCGCGGTAGCATGTCACCTGGCCCCCTGGAAGCGGTATTTTTTGGTCCTCAGGTAGTTGGTACTACCAAATGTAGTGGTGGCCCAGCTGGTAGACTTTTACAATCGCGACAATTACATCGTGAAATTTGTGGCCTGCTATTGGGTGCCATAGAACAATTGAAGATATCATTAAATGAATTCAGTAATGTACTCCCACCGAATATAAATACACAAATAGGTTCACCACCGTTTCGGGAAAATGATACTAATGAACGAATGCAAAAGCTACTGGAACAAGCCAAGGTAATTTATGGAGTTTTTATTGAAAAGCAATTTAAAAAATTAAAGTCGCGCATGCCGACTATATGACATCACAACACGATTTGGGTCACGACACGAGAGTATCAAACCCCGTAAGGGAGTTTCAATTTATCAATTTAGTAATAGATAGTAACATACATTGAGCACAGAGTCATTATGCCCTATATCCTATAATTTAATAAAAATGTGTAAAAAATTCAAACAACTACTTCTCCAATATGAAAACGAATAGGAGTTCCGAAAATATCGGCTCAACAGTTTTGAATATATGTTAATCCAAAATAGAAATTGTGAATTATACGCATTTTTCGGTATTTTGTTTGTGGTCTTGGAGCGTTACACGTCAAACTTTTGACTTTTTAGCCGGGTTAGGCGTCTTAAAGTTGGTCTATCAGTTCTGCCAGTTCTTTGCGAATTGATACACATAAAATATTTTTTATATAAAGACCACTGCAAACGTATTTAAAAACATATTAACTTTCGCTTATAGGACGACCAACATTTCATTAAATTCAACTTACATTTTCTTTTGTTTTTAACAGTTAATAAAATGAACAACAAATTAGTCAAAAATTACTGAAGGCAAACACACTAACATTTCATTAAATTCAACTCACATTTTCTATTGTTTTTGATTGTTAATAAAATCAATCACAAATTAGTCAAACCAACTTACAAAAATTAATTACATACATTTTGTTTGGTTTATTTTTTTAAAAAACAAAATGACTGAATAAAATGAATGTTACGAATTTTCAGTATTTTATGTTATTTGTTTTTTTAATGACTTAGGAATATGGGCCAAATTTACATTTCTTCTGCAAATGAATGTTATTTTTACTTAAAATCACAAAACTGAAATACTACTTAAACAACTAACAAATAACTGAACCAAAGTTGGACCAATTCTTTTGTCCAAATTAAGAAATATTTTTTCTCTAGTATAACAATACCATTTACACACTCAAAGAAAGGTTGACAGTTACTACATGCTAGTTATTTGTGTAGTAACTAGTAGTTGTTGTTTTTAGCTGCAATTACAGTTGTCTTTCTATGGAAACATTCAAAACAAATGTTATGACAGTTATTTAAAAAAAAAAACAATTAAAAAAAAGTACTGTAATTTCGTAACAGTTGTTTAAAGCAGTTATTTTTAATATCATAATAAACAACTACCACAGTTGTTTTTGATAGTTATTTAAAAAATAAAAAAATTTCGTTGTATGATTCTTTAGTTTATATGTATTTGTTATTATTAATATATTCCTGGCTAACCGTTTGGAATTTTTACTTTAAATTTTAAATAGGCTGAAGTAATTACACATACTTTTGTAATCGAAAGAAAAATTGTTGTTTTTTTTTCATTAAAATTTACTTTTATAATATCAAAAGAATTAACTATAAAAAGCAGTAGTTTCTACCCATTTTGTCAGTTATTTTATAAAATTTTTGTAGTAAAAATTTGTCAGTTAGTTTTACGACATTGTTAGTTATTTTTAATGCATTTGTTGGTTATTTTTCCACAGTTAAAAATAACAACATTTTTAGTTATTTTAAAGGTAAATAAATTTGTCGCCTTTTTAACTGAATATACCTTTGTTTTAACTGTCATTTTCAATAGATACTACTGAAAAACTTTTTTGAGTGTACTTATGTTTTAACTGTAATTTTCAATAGATACTACCGGCAAACTTTTTTGAGTGTAGGGATACTTGGACAAACGGACACGGATATCGCTAAATCGGATCAGAAGTCGATTTTGTGTTGATCTACATATATCGATGGTGTAGGGTATAAATACAGAATATTCAATTGTTTCACTTTTTTTATTTCAGAATCATGACTCTGAAGAAGATTTTGCCATAAAAGCTAATTCCGATATTGCTCAACTTTGTGCTGAATGTATAATGTTTTGGCGCCGAGTTCTTATAGCATCCACTCAACCTTCAGTACACACTTTGCTAGCTAAAAAGCATCATATTTTGAGAGTACGACGTTTTGCTGAAGGCTTCTTTGTTATGGAAAATCCTAGACATACTGCAGCCGGTTGTTATGATAGCAATTATCAGAATTATATAGCAATATCGGAGATGGCTAGACGTAGTCGTTATATGCAAACCTTGCCACCGCTACCAGTACATTGTACACCCATAGATGGGGATACCAATTCAATGCCATTGATATTTGAAGATCGTTATATAGAGCCAAGTAAATTTACAAGGAAAAAAATTGGATCAGATCCGAACTTAAATCGTGTAGATATATCATTAAATGTCAAAGCAATGATCACATCAAATAGTTGTAGTACAGAAAAATCTATGGTAAATACAAGGAAAGTGGGAATTAAAGAATGTTCTTGTGGTGTGGCTTATGATTATCCGCTTAAAACAAATAATGGCATGGCAGGAGTTTTAACACCCCGTTTTGCCTTGGGTGGTGAAATATTACAAGCCAGTTTAACAATAGCACCTACGGCTGCTACAACAGCACCAAATGCTACTTTTGGACCACGTTATATGTCTAGACATTCGGTAAATGGTCTATTGGATGAAATAGAAACGGAAACAACAACCTTAAATGGATTTTGTGATTTAGGTAGTACGGGTACCCTGCCGGCTAGACATAGTAAATCTCTAGATCAATTAGATGGTACAGTACATAGTACTCCTTCATTGAGAACTCACAATACTACCCTCACCTATCCGGCTAAGTTATCTGAAACGGAATTACGTCAACATTCCCTATATAGTGAGGTACAAAAAACACCCTCCTTTAAAGGTTTCGGTTTAAATGGTAATCGTAAACCAAATAAAGTTCAGGCCGAAGATCTAATGCGTAATATTAATGAATTTAGACAAAAATATAAAAATAATGTTGATAATTGTGCTTTAGCAAATGGCAATGGACCTTCAAAACTATATGGACTTACGAATGCCAATACCTTGGGTAGACAGGGTAATGATCAGATGTTAACAGCTAGGAAATATGATTATCTCCATGAGATAAAATTATTAAATCCTCCGAAAAAAATGATGGAACGTCATCGTTCTTATTATAATTCTTTGCCAAAAAGTATGACTAATGTAGAAATTGTACAACGTGCTACGGCAACCAAACAACCGCAAAATGGAAATGATACAAAGAAGGCTAAAACTAATAACAGTATAATATGGCCACAACAAATTGCCATATCACGTAGTAGTTCTTCTCAAGCCTTAAGACAAAATCACGTAAGAGATAATGAATCTAATAATGCGTCTACAATACCCAGATCAGTGGAAATTGCCAGAGTCCGAGTTTCGGATTTAAAGGAAATGTTAAAAAATGGTACTTTACCCAAAGAATCAAGTAGTTCAGAAAGTGATGTAACCTCTAAGGTAAAAAAATCAAAAGCCGAACAAAAAATGTTATCATCCACCAGTGTGCCCTTTAAATTGGATTATACTTCGGGAGAACAAGATCAAACTACAAGTGGCTTTAGCGAATCATTACCGAATTTAGCACCACCTCAGCAATTTACCACGGAAGGAGTATTAAGTGATTCTACATCTTCGTTAAGTGAAGAAAGTGGTTGGGTTTCTAGTCGTAGAAGTTCCATAGTTCCCTCCAGTCCCGAAACCATATTAAAACAAACACAAACTAAACAGACCAGTGAATTGGAAACACGCCTCAATGGAGAACAATTAAGATTAAAATTACAAAAACTTCTAGAGCAACAAACTAAATCGAAGAAGCTAAAAGAAAATCGTTCTACTACAAAAACCATTACCACAACCACCAAAGATGGAGGTGTCATTAACAAAAAAGTCACCTCGGTAACAGTTAAAGTAAAATCGGAACGTTTAAAATCTGAACTACGAAGGAATCTAAGAAATATTCCCCACAACGAGTCAACCGAAGTAGAAGATTCCGATATGTCTCTGATACAAACAAAAAGACGTGAAAGATATCGTCGTGGAGAAAAGTCTAAATCAGAATTTGATTTAACGAGTATAAAAGAAACCGCAGCAGGATCTATAATAAATGTAAGAGTACCACCACCACAACAATTTCAAGATGATCTATTACCACCAGATGAATTTCGTGATCCGCCAGAAACTAAAGAAAATCCTATTAAAAAGACTAGTAACACAAGAAATCTTAATAATACTACTACCAACACAAATAAAACATTAATCGCAACCGCTGTTACACAACTAACGGATAATTATCGAAATTTAACAATAATGTCAACACCTTCATTGATAGTACCACCAGCACCACCACCACCACCTCTGAAAGAGATACCACAACACTCCCTGCAACAGCTAAGGCAACCTATAGTTGCTATTGATAATCCCGTCTATCATATCTATGAGTCTATGAAACCTATAACAGCTGCCAATATTTTTACCAATAAACCGGTAGTTAGATCTCATAGTATAATTGAAATGAAACGTCCCAAGGATTTTGGTAATTTAAATACGAAAATCACCATAACCACTACAAATCGTTCAAATAGATCTACGCCCAATGGTTCTACAACAAATAGTCATAAATTATCATTAAACTCTCATAGCCAACCACAATCATTGGATAATACAGAAGATGAAAATAAAGAAAATTCCATTAGTTGTCATTCTACGCAAGCACCACCACCCTCGCAAGCTATAACACGTTCCAGTAGTACTAAATCGCATAAAAAAGGTTCCAAGGCAGCTCTTGAATGTAACATATCTTTAATGGAATTTGAAAAATATCGTGAAGAATTTCGTAAACAATTAAAATACAGTGGTAGCATTTATTCAGACTTTACCCGTCTGTCATCTGAATTGCCCTATTTTTATATAAGCGATGAATATCGAGCCTTCTCACCAAACGGCATGCATTTAATAATATGTGTTCATGGTTTAGATGGTAATTCGGCTGATTTACGATTAGTGCGCACCTATTTGGAATTGGGCTTACCCGGTGCCAATTTAGAATTTTTAATGTCCGAAAGAAATCAGGGTGATACATTTTCCGATTTTGATACCATGACTGATAGGTAAGATAATAAATATGGATTTTTTTTTCGAAAGAAGAAGTTAATGTTAATTGTTTCCTTTTCCTAGACTTGTTGCTGAAATTTTATATCATATCGAAACTTGTGGACTAAATCCAACACGCGTTTCATTTGTAGCACATTCTTTGGGAACAATTATTGTACGCAGCGCTTTGGCACGACCTCAAATGCGTTCATTATTGCCACGCCTGCATACATTTCTATCATTATCAGGACCCCATTTGGGTACATTATATAACACGAGTGGACTTGTTAATATGGGTAAGTTTGAAATTTAAGAAAAATTAGAATAAAACTCGAGAAATTGCCGTAAAAAAAATTGAGTTAAAACCAAAGGAACAAGTAGAAAAAAGAGCACACAAGTTCTAATGTGATTTTAGATTAAATTACTTTACCCTAACCAGGAGAAAATGGGATCGTATATGAACATATATGACCATTAATCATATATGGGCTCGTATGTTATCATATATGGGTATAGCTGATCATATATGTCCATACATAGTTCCCACGCGTGCATAGCTTTGCCAATCACTGTTCTAAATACAATTAGTAGTGAAATATATAAAAGGTAACTAAATACGATTAGTAAATATTTCTAGGTAACTCAAAAAAATAATCGAAAAATGTAACTATGTAAATACGAGCAGTAACTATTTTTAAGTAACCTACGAGAATAATCGACAGATGAGTCGGGGTTAAATCAACTATTTTCTAATAACGGCACTTGTTAAGAACCGGAATCTGGTTTGACTATTAGGTATACCTCGCCTTGCAGAGCGAAAGGTAGAAACTTCCGAATTAAATATATTGTTGGTTATAGCGCATTTATGAGTATAAGCACAATGCAAAGGTCGCCGTTTTTCCACACAATTTGACAATTAAAATCGTGTACCGATTTTCGTCAGAGATAAAACTTATTTTATTTCCTCAACGGAATTTCTTATTCTCCTGTTTTTACTATTAAAAACAAATAAAAACTACTTTTGTACAAAAACTAGGTAGTTTTTGCTCAGTCTAAATTCAGTATTTAATTTAATGAAGAAGCTTCATATATTTTATGAATCTAGTTTTAAGAAAACTTTTCCTTTGAGTGTATGAAGCTTTTAATAAATAAAATGAAATTTTTAACAATATTTTATGAAATATTCCAATGAAAAGTTTCAAAGGACGAGTTTCAGTAAAACGCCAGATAATTCTTTCAGTGTATGTTATTTGTAACGGCGCGTTACCTACACTCAAAAAAAGAAAGTCAGTAAAGTCAGCAAAAAATGTTGCTGTGTCAGCAAATTTTTAGTCAGGAGCGTGCTTGCAAAAAAATTGGTAATTTCAGCAAAAGGTTTGCTGAAAATCAGCGTGCTGATTTTTACCAAAAAAATAGTAATCTTCAGCAAAAGTTTTGCTAACACTTAGTCGATTGCAAATGAAAAAAATCCCTGCTAAAATCACTAAACTTTTTGCTGAATATTAGTAGACTGAAAAAAACTCGGAAAACTTGTAATGAAATTTCACTTTAGTTAATTTATTTGCTGAAAATTTGAATATAGAAATTGTGAAGAGTTATTTTTCTTTTTTATCATTTCCGTTGTCTGTACTACATTGAGACAAGCTGCGACATCTACATTTGTTTATTTGGTTGTCGTCCACGCTATAATTGCGGTTATCAGCACAATTTTTGTAGCAAAATAAATTAGTAAAACAGTAGTTCAAAATTAGTTTGGTGCCAAAAAAATATAACTAAAACTTTTGCTGAAAACGGAATTTCAGCAAAAAAATTGCTGAAAACTAGTAAACTTCATATACAAGACGTTTTACTAATTTTTCTCCTAACTTATTTTTTTGAGTGTAGTGCCTACAAATGCATTGAAATGTGCAAAGAAATTTGAAAATAACACACAAAGCAAAAATAACGAAAATAACTTTGTTGTTGCTTTTTGTGTAGTTTTATAGCATTTTTTATTGCAGCTGAAGACACTAGGTTCAGCGGCCTATATACGACCAAGCATGCTGTGGGGCATCCTGGATGGCTGTATGAATTTGATCATAGCTGCGTTTGTGCGGCAAGCTATCAACGATGGCTTGGTTGAGAGTTAACGTTAAACGTTATCTAATGTCAAATTTATATGGGATCGACATAAACCAACGTTGATAGCTTGCCGCACAAACACAGCTCATGTATTGTGTAATTTGACGGCTTGTCAAGCATGTTGGACGAAAAACAAAAGTTCTAGATTTTTCGGCAGGGTTGACAAACACCTGTAATGAAAAAATTCATCAAACATTGGAGAATTTTACACTTTTAATTAGTGTTTTGTTTTTAGTTTTTTTGGAATAACGTTAATTAATAAACTAAAAATTGCAAAAACAGAAATTCAAAAATGAAATCCAAAGAAAAAAATTAATAAAAATAATTTCGTCATTATCATCCGCTGTGTTGATTTTGTGTATTTGAAGGCAAATTTTACAACATGCTTGACCGTGTATTCCAAAAACCAGTTTTTGTTTGTCAAACAAGCTGGATCGTATATAGGCCGCTTTACACCATTAAGCCATCTCTTTCATGCTAATAGCCTCATAGAATCGTAAAACAAAAATACAGGCATACATGGTTGGCATATAGTTGGAACTGTCCTGCACACAGGCTAACCAAAAGAACTTATTAAAGCCTTCCTCCGCGCATTTACTAACCCTTTCGATATATTGTATCCATATATATATCTTCCTCTAACTCCCACTGGAGCATAGGGCGCCAATTCATATGAATACACTAATTTTAGGTGCATCTCACAACGTCCACGACAGTGAGATTGGATTTCAACTGATAATAGTTTTTTTAACTTCATCTATATCTGAAGAAAAAGCTGAGTAAAATCTACCTAGTTTTTGGCTGTTGCTAGTTTTTAATTTTCAAAACGCATATATAAAAAAACAAGCCAAAACTAGTTTTCTACAAAAACTAGGTAGTTCTCGCTCAGTCTAAATTCAGTATTTGGCTGATTTTATTAGGTAAGCTTCAGAGTTTATGAGAATATTCAAAAATTGTTTGCCAACAATATGTTTTCAAAACCTGAAAAATTGCTTCCATATAAAATGATAACAAATAAAATCTTATATGACAATAACATATTAGAATTTGGACTTGAGGTAGAACAATATTCTAACTAAATATAGGAAAATACAGAAAGTCCGAAAAAAAAGAATTTTTAATGCAAAAATTTAAATAATTTTGATAAAATGAGAAATTTACAGATATGTGTCTGTTTTAAATTTTGTACAAAATTTTACATTTTTTACTTTTAATGTTTTCGAGAAAATCTTTTATTAATTCAGTACCTACATATTAGGCCTTTTTTTAATCATGGGATTTGTTTTTGGATTTATTTGTATTTGTTAAAAAATCCACAGTTTGTTTTTTAATTTTCAAAATTTTATATTTTTATCCAAATCTAACACTCATTCCCTAATATAATGTGAAAGAAAAAATTTAAATTTTGCGAAAATGCAATTTCTGGAATAAAATTAAGCTAAATACAAAACGGATTTATTTATTTTTTAAATCCATTTTGGATTTAGCTTATTTCAATTCCTGTGTTCACATTTTTACAAAATTTTATGATTTTCTTGCACATTATATTGGCAAATAAGTATTAGATTTTCATAAAAATTATAAATTTTGTAAATTAAAACACAAAATATGGATTCTTTAACAAAATAAAATAAATCCAGTGATTAAAAAAGGGACTATTATCTAAAATATTTGGTATGAAGCGAACTTCAGGAAAACTAATAAAATTTACATTTTTTCTTTTAAGGCATGTGGTTTATGCAAAAATGGAAAAAGTCAGGATCTCTATTACAACTCTGTATGCGTGATACTTCCGATTTACGTAAAAGTTTCTTATATCGTCTAAGTCAACGCAGTACTTTGCATCATTTTAAAAATATACTACTCTGTGGATCCAGTCAAGATCGCTATGTACCAGCACATTCGGCACGTTTAGAGTTATGTAAAGCAGCCATACGCGATAATTCCAATTTGGGTATAATATATAGGTAAATATATATGTATGTGTAAATTCATAAATGTTTTAAAGAGTTATAGAATGTTTATGGAATTTTGTATTAAATCTTTCTTTTAAACCGATTTTAACTTTATAAACCATTCATGAATTTAGTCAATAATTTGGATATTAATCATAACTGGGTCGACTAACGACAACACGATTACTTTAAAATATGCGACAAGCAACCGTCGACATTATGCGACATTTATAAAGAAGCAAGAATTTGATTATACAGTTCTACAAAATATGACAATATTCATAAGTTGCACAACTTTGCAGTGGTTTTGGGATAATTAGGCGGTGCTGATTTCGAATCTGCAACTAGTTTGTTTCAAGTTTTCAGCCGATTTTTTCAATAAAAAAATTATTATTTGGTAACTATAGCTTCGGAAAGAAAACGCTTTACACAGTTTAAGCTGTTTTTCAAACTCAATTGTTTAAGGTTTTTTTTTTTTAATTTAAATTTAAGACGAAGTCCGATTTTAAATATCAAAGCCAATTTGGAATGAAAGATGTCCAAAATTTATACATATCGCACTTGATCAACAAGAGGGTATTAACTCAAAATTTTTAAAATTTCACTTTTTGCAAGAAATTAACTAACAACATCAATATCGATCTACTGTAAAAATTTCAACGTATTCCGATTACTCTTTCATCTCGAAAACCACATTTGAGACCGTTTTCGAAAAAGTGTAGTGACTACCTTTATATCAACAAAAAGAACCAGAAAAATGGTATTAACTCAAGAAATAGATATTTTTCCAATAATTGCAAAAATTTAAAAGAAAAACAATGTAAATATATTTTCAAATGGAATTTGCTTATTATGATGTATTTGGATTTTCAAATTCTCTTGAAATGTAACCAAAAACAGTTTTTCACCTCTACTGAAAATTTTAAAATTTTAAGTTAATACCCTCTTGTTGATCAAGTGCGATATGTCATATTGCATTGAAAAATTATGTGCACTTTTAAGGCACATCTACACGAGTGAGGAAAATACTAGAGATAGAGCAAAATACACCTCTAATTTGCTCTACTGTGAATGATTTAAGTTATTTAGGGGTGTTTTTTGCTCTATCTCTAGCAGTTTTCTCTCTCGTGTATGTTTGTCTTTAGAGCCTTTTGTAATTAAATTTAAATTTAAAACGAAGAAAACAATTTTTTACTGTACTAAAAATCTACTGTACTATTACAGAATTTTTTTTTTTCTAAAAATATCAGATTTCATTCACTATTGATTTTTTTGCGAAATTATTGTGATTTTCAAAGTTTATATTCGGCATTTCACAATCGTGTGTCGTTAAAAAGATACATAATTACGGTCCAGGTAAAAAATATGGTAGCAATTTACAAATATTTGTGTTAGTTTGTCGTCATGAGAATATAATATATTAGTTGTGTTTCTTTACTTTTTGGGTAAAGTTCGGTAAAATGAGAGTAAGCACAAAATCCTCTCACAAAATGACAAAATTCCCCAATTGTACGCGAACGCAAAAAACCACTTTTCTAGCCCAAACATTTATTTCAAAGAATAATGTGAAACAGTGATGGGCCTTGAAAAATTTTGTTTTGTGCCAAGTGTGTGACTAAAATGTGCCAAATGGGCCTTCACTGTGCCAAAACTCAATGTTCACTCAGTACCCGTGTTTTGAACTTTAATTTCATTTCGTGTAATTCAACTTTAATTTAATTTCGTAATATCATTCTGATGGAATCATTTCTATTTTGAAAGAATTCTAACCGAATGAATTAAAATTTTCTTGAATTCATTCAATTAAAAGGTGAATGATAAATGAAATTCATTCGATTCTTATTAAATATTTGGGAATGCAGCCAATGAATGAATTCTTTAGGAATGGTTACACGTAATGGTGTACATATAAACATTTTCTAAAACTGAATTATATTTTTCATGAATTAAACTTAAATTATAAATTTAAATCATTTGAATTTTTAAAATTCTATGGGTTATTCGGTAATATCTTGGATGACATTTTTTAGTTTTGCTTTGTTCGAAAAGGTATTTTAATACTAATAAATGCTTAGAAACTAAAAACTAAGGAATTTTTAAAGAATTGCTTTTTTTAAAATCCATTTTCTATTCAATTTTGTAGATAACCAAAATGTGCCAAAATTGTATCGGTTGTGCCATTGTACCAATCAATCTTAGATTGTGCAACAAATCCCATCACTAATGTGAAAATGCGTATAATTTCAGTTTGCAAATTGGCACAAATACCCATATTTATTCGCATTTGAAAGTTGTTTTTGATGTTATTCAATTAGTTCTTATAAAAAACAAGTTTCTTTTGCTTATTTCTTTATTTAATTAAAATTTTAAACATATTTTCACGATTGTTTTTTGTTTATATTTACATCAGCTGTTTTACCAAAGTTTACCCGAAGAAAAAGTCTGGGTAAATTTTGGTAAAAAGAGACACACTAATACACTCACATTAGCGCTCTCATTTACCCAATTTTCGAGTACGGGAACGCTTTTGGGTAAATTTCGGTAACTTTGGATAAATTTCGGTAACATTGAGAACGTACGGGAACGCACTTATTCTATACGGCGAAAAGTTGCTGGACGACATGTCAAAATTTTTCTTCCCAAAAAAAATGTATGAAAATGCAATTGCTTCCGTCGTTGTCGATCCATTTGAGATTAATCTATTAACTCTTTCCAGGCCGGTGGTATGGATTAATCTACCACTTATTTAGATTTTTTTCCTATGCGCACGGGCATGATTCAAATACCATTTTATAGGTAATTTGGAGGTTATGTTTTCTAAAAAAAATTATATGAACTGCGAGAAATATATATATTATAGTTTTACAAGGGCAATAATAAATAAAAGCAAATACAAATTTTGTTTATTTTTACCATGCGCCGGAAAAAGTTAACAATTATTAAAATAGGTTATTCTAAAAATAATCAATAATAAAAAATTTTAATTGCAGGGAAATGATTCACAATATTATAGCACCCATATTGGCGAGACCAGAATTGACATTAACACGTTATGATGTACATCATGCTCTACCACATACGGCCAACACTTTGATAGGAAGAGCTGCCCATATTGCTGTTTTGGATTCGGAATTATTTATTGAGAAATTTCTATTAATAGCTGGTCTAAAATATTTTAGTTAGCGTATTTAACTAAAATAATTTTCAAATTTTGCAAGGGAAAACATATTAATCGAAATAGTTTAACAGGGTAAAAAAATATATAAATTCAAAAGTCCGCTAATAAAATATGCCTAAGAATTGCAAGCATTTTTAAATAAATAAGGAATTTAAAAAACAAACAAAAATAACTTTAACTTCTGATAGAATTGATTTTTTTATATATTTAACAAGATTTACAAGTAGAAATAGTTAACAAGAAACTTTTTTTTTAATAAAAATCAATGAAAAATAATCAAAAAGAAAAAAAAACTTTTTAAAATCAAATCCAAAAATATAAATTATATACTCAAATGTTAAAAACTGTAATGTTGTTGAGATTTATGAAGTATAAAGTAAAACGATTTTTGAATAGTTATAGAAAAGAGTTTTAAAAACGATTTTAAATTAAAAAGGAATTTATTAAAATTAAATAACTAGAACGAAACAAACTTCAAATGAAAGATTTACGAAACAAAAGACATTATTATTATTTCAAACCTAAAATTTTCTTTAAGTGTATTGTATTATGTCTTGTGTGTTTTTTTAGCTGTCTTAAAAAGACCCAGTATGCAGTTTTTTTACACTAAACTGTAAAATAGTAGATGTCAATTAGTGTTTAAAATAATTTATAATTAATTTTATCTTCGACCTTAAAATATATAGTGTTCTTATGTCCACTTTATTTTTAAGTTAAAGAAAATATTTGTTGGAGAGTATAAAAAATTCAGTTTTGCCGAATATAATATTCTTATTTATTTGCATTTCACTTTCCTTATCCTTTACTTTTTTTAACCTCTAAACTGTAGTTCTAATATTAGAAAAATACATTTAAATAGTAGTTTTAAAAGTTATAGAAAAGAACACCACCCAATATTGAACTCAGATTAACCCTCGGAATTACGCATGGCCAGACTTTTTTATGTTAATTGTAATATAAATATATTTATAATTTATCTAAAGACTATTTACATGGTACGAAAATACGGTGGTAATAATATAATAGTATCTTCTTTTCCATATAAATACATTGAGATACGTAATCGGTTGGCCCAAACTTCATGTGTTACGAAAGTGACTACATCCATATAAATAAATCTATAAAAATAGCAGAAACAGCAACTAAAAATTAGTTAAAAATTATGTTAAATTAGCAGATTGTTTTTGCTAAATATTAGTAAAATAAGAACAGCAAAAGTAAAACTGTTAAATTTACAGAATTTTAGTTATATTTAAGTTAACTTTTAGTTATATGAAAATGACAAATTGTACTGTAAAATGCAAAAAATTTTGCTAAATATTAGTAGACTAAAAATAAAAAAAACAAATTTTTATATCTACAGAATTTTTAAGCTAAATTTAGTTGAATGCATATAGCAGTCTATCCTGTTAAATTAGCAGAAATATTTTCTAAACAAACTAAATTGCTGTTTTCGCTTTTTATTTGCATTTAAAAAAAATCGGAAAAAAAACTTTGAGAATTTTAAATTTTTTGGTGATTTTTTAGGCTACTAATTATTTTGCAAACATTTTTGCTGATTTTAGTAAAATAATTTGTTATTTTCTATTAACAAAAATTTAACCTAAATATAAGTAAAATTCTGCATATTTAAAAGTTTTATTTTTGCTGTTACTATCTTACTAATACATAGCAAAAATAATCTGCTAATTTAGGATTTTTTCTGCAGCATAATTTTTAACTAATTTTTAGTAGTTTTATCAACATTTTTTTACAGACTTTTTTTCTATTAGTGTACCAAAACATGTGTATGACGGAGGGTTAAATATTTTGAAATAGATTATACATACGTCCAGTTCCAAATACTTTAGCGATTGAAATGAAATGAAATACCAAAGATTGAAATAATAAATCAACAAATAACATACAATTAGCGTCAGCTTTTTTAAAACATAAGTAAAGTTTACAGTGTTTTATTTGTTTGTAAACAAAACTATAATAATTAACTGTCATTATTGAAAATCTACTCACAATTTGTCAACTCAAAAATCTTCAAAAACCAAAAATAAAATAAAAAAATCTTCTTAAAATTAAAAAAAGTATGTCTTTTATTTTTATACTACATTTATACCTGAGCAAAAACTACCTGGTTTTTGGCTCTTGTAAATCGTTTATCATCATTCTTCATAATTATGAAGTTTTCATAAATGTGACAAGGAGTTTCATAAAAGTTGATGACAAATGATTCGTAGAACTTAGTCATTTCATTTGTGGAAATATTGTTGGATTGTACACCATTCCCTCGTAAAATGCGGTTTTTTTTTCTAACGCGGTTTTCAAATAGATATTTTTCATATAACGCGATTTATAACAAAGTGGTTTCGTTCTAATGCGGTTTTCAAATACTTTTCCTCCTAAGATGCGGATTTATACAATGGGCAAAAATTTTCATTTTTGAGAAAACCGTATTTTTTCTTCCCCTTTAAAAATATTTTTATATAGATAATTTATGACTTTATAGAATATTATATTGTTGAGGATTGTCATTTGTAACGCCAAGTATAATTTTATATGATTATGTCAAAATATATTTAGTTACATATATTTATTCAGAATATTGTTCTACCTCAAGTCCAAATTCTAATATGATTATGTCATATTAGATTTTATTTGATGTTTGAAAAAGTTATATAAAATCATATTAATCAGATCCACCATTTTTCGGCATTTTTATATACCAATCAGAAATCGCCAGTGGCACAAAAAATCAAGCACTAGCATACTACTGGGTAACCATGGTGTTGAAAATAAATGACTGGGAGAGCACTCATTTGGGACGCTTTGCCAGCGCTTGCAAAAAGCGTTTTTCCAGCATTTGTTTTACAAAAATTTCGGTGGTTTATAAAAAAACCACTGGCAAAGAATGGTCTAAGAGTGACATGCCAAGGTTTGCAACCAGTGGTTATCCAGTGCTACCTAGCCAATGCTACCAATGGTACAAAAACCAATTCACTGCTAGAGCAATGATTTTATAAAAATGCTGACGCTTCGTTAAAAAAGGTTTGTAGTCAGGAGGTTCCGAGTTCAAATCCGGTTGCAAGGTAAAATTTTTTTTTTGATTTTTTTTTAATTTAAATTTTTTTTGTTTTATAAAATCAATTTTTTGTTTGTGGGAAAGCTCCTTCAAGACCAGCTTTTCTTTTGCCCTCCCAACGCTGGCATATTAGTTACAAAAAATTGTTTGCCAGTACTAGCCTTTTGGCACAGCCAGAAGTTGTCCAGTTATTATCACTCATTTATGTGTTTAGGCATCAAATATTATATGTCTCGTTAGCTCAGTGGGTAGAGCAATCGTCTGCCAATCTGACGCCCTGGGTAAAAATCACGGCAGGACCAAAAAAAACACATATGAATTTTTTTAATTTTTTTTGGAAAATATATTTCTAGATCACTTATTTATTGGTTTTGCCAACGTTCAAAAATTTTGTTTCTCCAGTGCTTTTCCCTCGCTTTTTGAACAGCCGGTCCTTTTGTCGAATGATGTTATCATTTTGGGAATGGGAAAGCACTTTTTGCCAGTACTTGTACCACCTGTTAAAGTGCTTTGCCATCGCTTTCCCGTTTGTATTTTTCTGACTGGGTAATTATATTAACCCATATATGATTTGATCCGCAAAATGGTGGATCTGGTTAATATAATTTTACATAATTAAATATATTTTGATATAATTACACTCAAAAAAGTTTGTCGGTAGAATCTACTGAAAATGACAGTTAAAACAAAGGTATATACAGTCAAAAAGGCGACTATTTACCTTTAAAATAACTAAAACTTTTGTTATTTTTAACTGTTAAAAATAACCAACAAATATATTAAAAATAACTAATTTTTACTACATCAATTTTTAATCTACTGACAAAACAAATAAAAACTACTGCTTTCTTACAGTTATTTCTTTTGATATTATAAAAGTATATTTTAATAAAAAAAAAATAAATTTTGCAAACTAGCCCCTCAATTCATAAACGCTTTGTAAAGTTATAGCAGGTTTACAAAACGTCATTTTCATACAAAATTTGTTCAATAAACCTCCTATAATTTTACAAAGCGTTTATGAATTTAGGGATAAGAATATATCAATAATATCACATATAAACTAAACATAAGTTTTTAAAATTCAAAGAAATTCAATGAAACTTTTTATTGTTTCAAAAAACAACTGTTTACTGTTTTGGTAGTTGTTTATTATGATATTAAAAATAAGTGATTTAAACAATAATTACGAAATTACAGTAATTTTCGTTAGTTGTTTTCGTAAAAAACCGTCATAACAGTTGTTTTGCATTTCTCCACAGAAAAAGGACAGTGGTTACTATTAAAAATAACAACTACTGATTACCAGGGCAAGTTTAAAATGGCACAAAAAAAGTTGAAATTGGCAGGCAAAATGGCACGAAAAAATAGTAAAATTGGCACAAAAAATGCAAAAATGGCACGCTTATTCCAAAAATTTTAAAGTATAATAGTTGATTTAAGTGTTTTTCTGAATGTTTTTAACCAAAATACAATAATGAAGGAATTTACCGTTGAACTGCTAAAGTCCATTCGCCGTAATTAGTATGATTTACAAAAAATCTGGAATTTTATTAAATATTAAAAAAATATCGTTGTTTTGTAAATTTTTTCAAAAATTATTTACAAAGATTGAGTTTTTACTGAATTTTATAGCGTTTTTTAATGAAAAGTCCAAAAAAATAGACAAAATGTCTTTTTTGGCAAGGATTTGTAAAAATGGCATTTTTATAAAATAAGTGAAAAAATGGCAAAAATGGCATTTCGTGGCAAATGCCAAAAAAAAACTAGCCCTGCTGATTACTATACAAACAACTGTCATGTAGTAACTGTCAAACCATTTTGAGTGTATATAAAAATATAGATTTCACAATACTCGCCGAGATATAATTGTAGAAAATCATAAATGATTATATAAAAATCATTTTTACTAGTATCAGTTATCAATATTTTCTTAAATTGAGACTGACATACATCAAAGTGATTCAATCAAATTAAATTTTTGATAAACATTTACCCTTCAATTCATAAATGCTTTATAAAGTTATAGCAGGTTTACAAAACGTTATTTTCATACAAAATTTGTTCAATAAACCTTCTATAATTTTACAAAGTGTTTATGAATTTAGGGGTTATTCTTTATGTGTAACACTTTATCAGAAAATTGGAAAAGTCGGGAGGGAATAGATACACTGAAAGAATTATCCTTCATGATATTAATGATACAATTTCATAGAATTTTTTTTTCCTAGATTCACTGAAGAATTTCATTATGTATATAATATTTAACTAATATTATGAAACTAATATTATTAAAAAAAAATTCATTGAAATAATTGCAGTTGTACACTCTAATTAAATTCTGTTGAAATTTACCCAACTTATAGTAGGAAACTGAACTCCTACTATAAATTGGGTAAATTTACTCTATGTGCGTAATTGAAAAAAAAATACGCACATTGTGTTTAAGTTGACGCACAAATAATTTGTAATTTTACATTGAAAGTGCGTAAAAATTAAATGAAATTTTGAAATTAGTGTGTTAATTTACTAAATTTGTGTGTAAAAAAGCACGTTTCAAATAAAATAACAAATTAATTTTTAGTACATATTTTATTAATAATAATATCCGAGTCATTCTCTCATACTCGTTTATGTCCAAATTAGTCGTTTTGGGATCTTAAGGTATTTGTATAAAATTCATAAAAAATTTGTTATAACTATTGTATGGGTGCAATGACTCCTGCTCAACAAAATGCCTTCTTTGAAAGGGAGGCAGTAACCGTCAACAATAACGGGAGAAAATGCCTTAAGAGAGATATGGCCTACGCAGGAACAACTAAGTGCAATGACTCCTGCTCAACAACATGCTTTCTTTGCAAGTTAGGCAGTACTCAATGAATACTGACTTTGTTGAGCAGGAGTCATTGCACCCAGTTGTTTTGCCTAGACCCTATCTCTCTAACGGTGTTTTCTCCCGTTATTGCTGACGGTTGTTGGTTGACTGCCTCCCTTGCAAAGAAGGCATTTTGTTGAGCAGGAGTCATTCCACCCAGTTGTTCCTGCGTAGCCCGTATCTCTCTTTCGGCGTTTTCAATTTTGAAATGAGGCTTAGACTACCACATGCGTTAACAATAATTACCAAAAACAATTTCATGCTTATGTTGCTATTTCCAGACTCTAATGTGTTTGTGGAAATGTTGTAATTCACAAAAAATAATCCGTTTTCGCTTTTTCTTTTTATTATTTATAATTTTTTTTTAATTTTTTCCAATTTGAAATGTCAGAGTATTTATTACTATTATAAGATAGTATATTTACCAACTTTGTGCGTAAAAATTTTATTTAACAAAACAATAGTAATTTTAGGCATAATGTGTTTATTTATAAACACATAATGTCCAAAATACTTTGTGTGTGTATTATTGTGTATGGAAGTGTGTAAGAAAAGAGTTTACGCATTTTTTGTTTATATTTACCGAATTTTCGTAAAATTAAACAAAATTTTACCCATTTTATAGTAGTAAATTTACAAACATTTTTTAGAGTGTAGTTAAAATAACTATAACCGCATTACTACACAAATAACTGTTATGTATTAACTGCAGAACTTTTCTGAGTGTATATTCAGAAGTTTTTATCATAGATTACATAGATATCTTACTCTTCTTCTTCTTTTGTCAACAAACACATTTTTTCACATACAATCAAATATTTTTTGTATAGGTATAGAACGTATGTCCAACACATTCTCATGAGTTACGTGCACTGCAGGAAATGTCAAAGAGTAAGAGATCTAATCTATGGTTTTTAATTTACAAATTATTACCGCTAGATGACGCAAAATTCATTTTTTATTTAAAAATGCAACAATTTGTGCAAATTTGCAAATATTAAGGGTATTCACGATGGTACATGTGCATATTTGCAATTTGCTAATTTGCTATGCAAATTGTAACATATCGTGAGCGTCTTTTTTAAGATCAATTCCATATTTGCTTTATGAGCTATTTTGTTCACTGCTGCTAACTTTTTTCCTAAAAATATCGCTAAATCAAACTAAAAAATCACTAGAAAATAGCTGAAAATGGTAAAATATCGCTAGATTTGACGAGAAAATAGCTAAATTGGCAACAGTGATTTTGTTTACGTCAAAAGTAAAAATAAATCGTATTTTTGAGAAAATTTGTGAATCATAAAAATAATAATAAAATAATAAATAAAAAAAAATTTTATGTTAATAAAAAATCACAAACAATTTTTTTTTATTTAATATCTTATTTTATAAATCATAATATCGTGGCTGATATGTTAAAAACAGATGTTTTGTTTTATTAGCAACTTAGCTTATAGGCAAAGTGATTTTTGCTAAAGGTTTTTTTATTGCAAAGGAAGAAAAATAAAGCAAATTGCAAATACATACATTTTGTTGTTGTGTTGATGCAATCGTTGTTTTTTTGCAATCATTTGCAACGTTTGCATCGTTTGCAATACCCATCGTGAGTACCCTTATTATGAGTTCATATGTTCAGCAAAAATACTCGCCAAAGGATTTTGTACAAATTTGCCAAACATCATTTGGTTGAATTCTGGAAATTTAAAGGTCAAAATTTTGATTTTCTTCAATAACCCAAATATAACAATAATTTTATAAAAACCGGAATTATGAAAAAGTCGCAGAACAAAAGTTGTATATTTACTTAATCCATGGAAAGGAATTTTGTTCCCCAAAGTAAAAACAGTGTCTATGGTCTTAATTACTAATGTATAATTCATTTCAGTATCATAAATTCCCGTTTTCTAAAATATTCACTCTATTTTTTAAATGAATGAAAAAAATTTGCCGAAAATAGGCTTTAGTGTTTTTTGTACGGCACAAATTGGGCTGAATATTATGCCTTGAAAGTCAACATAGTTGTTGATGACTATAATATTTAAAATTCTGCGGTGGTACTTGAAGATTACATTCCTACTTCAAAAGTTATATGGGAATGAAGGTGAAAAGAACGCATTTTTTAAATTTTTTTGCTTTTTTTAACATTTTCCAAATTTTCTTGTAAACGAAAAATGCGATCGTCACGCACCACCGCAGAATTTTAGAATTTGAAGTCATTAACAACTGTGTTGAATGGCAAGACATAATATTCAAAACAATTTGTGCCGCGTTAAATGTTAACAGTAGTATTTTCTTCCTTCCAAGTTTTGTTGTTGCCATTTTTTTCTTCTCAGTGTATTATTGCAACAATATCCAAAAATGGAAGATTACTGCCCAAATTAACTATGCAACAAATAAAAACATTGATTTTGTAGCTGTTAACATAAATATTGCGATAAATTCATAAAAAGTTAAAAAATCCAAGTTTTAAAGGCCACCCTAAATTTCCGTTTTAGGACAAGTCACTCTAATTAGCAATTAAGGTAGCTGACTCTACCCCCGAAGCATTAAAAATCATTCAGCATTCATAGCTTGAAAATTAAAAAGTACATTTTTTTTGACATATGTGACCTTCTCCGAGATAAGGGACCTAGTGTGTCAAAAAACGGGTTTCGATAAAAATGAGAAAAACATTAAAATTTTATTTTTAATTTAACTTTAAATGCGTTCTTCTCAAAACTTCATTTTCACACACTAGGTCCCTTTTCTCGGAGAAGGTCACATATTGCTAAATATATTTTAGTATTCCCGTAAATAAATTTATATTTTATGTTATAAAACTTACCTTATTATTAATTTAATAATTCAATAAAATATACTATAACCTTTTCCTTATTATGCGTCTTCACTCTTTAGCGTTGTTTTATGACTATAAAGGGCGGATTATGGGACCGTAAACGTAAATGTCATGTAACTGTACCGTGCCGTAGCTAAAAAGTACACTTATAGATTACCGTAAACGACATTACTATTTAGCATATATTTCATGTGGTTTTGTATTACCTGTTGAATTAAATAAAATAAATAAAATAAATAAATATTTAATTCTAAATTTTTCCAATTTATTTGTTAATTTTTATTCCTTATTTGTTGTTTGAATCAATTTTCTTTATTCATTTCATATTTTTTCCGACTAAAATCAAACAGCTGTTTCGATGCCGGATAGAAAATTCTGATTTCAACAGAATGATCCGGCAAGTTCGTTTACATTTACGTGTTAGTAACCATTCGTATACATTTCTTCTTGTGGTATCGGAACAGCTGATTCGTTACAGATACGTTTACGGTTGGGTAACTCAGCCTTAAGAAAAGAGAAAACATGTTCCTCTCATATTCTTTCACTAGAAATTTCTAAACAAATGCTTCGTACACACATTCTTCTTTACTTCGTACACATACCAGTGTTGCCACTTTTTGAATAATTATTCAAAAACGGGACTGTTTACACATTCGTTGTATAATTTTTGAATAATGACATTTTTGTGTAGTTTTTGTGTAATTTCACTTTTTATAGAAATTTCCGTAAAGCTTTTTAATAAATTAATAAAAAAATTGTCGATATTTAGACGAAATGAGTTTGTCGGTGAAATATTTACCACAAATCTCATTTTCTGGTGAATTACTTTTGTAAATTTTTTCAACACTAAACCCAATTTAGAAGAAATCAAAAATTGTGCTATGTATTTTTTTTTGTTTTGTTTACAGCACCACCTTTTGTTTATTTTTTGGGAAAATAATTGTGGAGCTTCTATTAAAAATTCTCTTGGTTTGCAAGAACATTTAAAAATTCAGCGAAAGAGTGGGAAAGTTTGAGATTTGTTATGTGAAAATTTTTTTGATGTAGTTATCATGATACCAGACAAAAATTTTGTTAACGCAGCAAGGTGGAGCAGAATCAGAATATTTTAGAATTCTGTAAATCCAACATGTTTCAGATTTCAATCGTATGAAATTTGTGAAAAAAATGTTATATTTTTATTTTTAAAAGAAAAATTTTTTGATACACATACTGCGAAGAAATTTCATGTTACGGCCTGTCTTGCTACCATTAACATAAAAATTAAAGAAAACAGCAAAATTTTACAAATACGGTATTTTTAAAATTTTTCCTGTCTGGCCGACATTTAAAGTCAGGTTTAAACAGTTCTTATGCCATCACATTACGGACGCCTTGGAGGATATACTGCAGCTTTTTTTTATATTCGAGCTTTGCACTCAGAGAAAAATTGTTTTAATTGGAATAGAAACAGTTAAATGTTGAGGAGTATGGGAGAGAATAATTAGCAAGTAATATTTTTGCATGCAATGCATTTGAATGAAGTAGTCTTTCTGAAAAAGATAAATACTTTGTTCTGAAAGAAACCTTTAATATGGATAAAATACCATTGTTTTAATATTCAAATTTAAAAGCACGCTATTTTAATGCTGAAAAAGATATTGTATTGAAATTCCCTTTAGTTAAGAGAACAATTTGTAATAACATTTTCAGAGAAATTGGCCTGGATTTGCTTTTGCAGAAGGCACGGACAAGGTTATAACAAAATTGCTGAATTTTAGTTTAAAATGCAAATAACTTTTGCACTTTGCAGATGATAGCAATGTTACGTCTTTAAAAATAGGTTTGTAAATAGAAAAATTGCAAAACTTTGGAGTCGAATGGCATAGCTCCCGCAGTTTCGGCCATCCAAAACTTACAGTGTAAAATTTCATATCAGTCGGTAAGAAATGGCAAAATTCTTCCCAAAATGTTTGTATTCTTTTCCACTGTGCCCAGTAGAGTTTTTTTTTAAATAATATGAAAATATATGTTTTGTGTAATTTCATACGGTTTTGGATAATTTTTGACCTACAGCTGTGTAATTTTTTGATTTACTGGTGGCAACACTGACACATACACACTTGAAAATTTAAGCATTTGTAGCAAATTAAAGCAACTGCATAAAATAAATATTACTACAATGTAGTAGTTTTTGTAGTTTGTTTAAAAAAATAACTGCCAAAAACATTGAAAAATTTTGCTCTAAGTAGAGTAACTGCAGTTGTAGTTTAAATAACTACAAACGCAATACTACACAAATAACTTTCATGTAGTTACTGCAGAACTTTTCTGAGTGTATAATTTATATTAGGGGTTTTCATATAAACTCGTATTCTACTTGTAAACGGTGTAAACCTGGTATGTTTATGGGTTTAATGTCAAACTCCATACATATTTATACAAGGTTTACAAGGAATTTACGAATGAAAATGATTACCCTATTGTTTGTACTACATCCCTATAAACAATTTCACTGGAATTCAAGTTGAAATCAAGTTGAATAACAGCCCTGTTTTCCAGTTTCAAGGCTTGAATACAACTTTTATTACATTTTATTTCAATAGCATACTCTAGCAAAAGGGAAACAAAAATTCAAGTCTGAAATATTTTTGTTAAATATACAAATGCTAGAATTTGAAATATGCTTTACTTCAAGCCAAATTTAAAGCACTTGAATTTTTAAAACCTATGTGCTTATTGGGATGTGTTTATCAGCACAATTTTGGTAGCATAATAAATTAGTAAAACATTAGTTCAAAATTAGTTTACTGCTAAAAAAAATATAACTAAAACTTTTACTGAAAACACAATTTCAGCAAAAAAAAATTGCTAAAAACTGGTAGACTTGATATATAAGATGTAATTTTTCTACTAACTTATTTTTTGAGTGAGTTTTACGCTTTTGTTAGTTATTTTCAGTACATTTGTTAGTTATTTTTCTACAGTTAAAAAAACAAAATTTTTCGTTATTTCAAAGGTAAATACCTTTGTCGGCTTTTTAACTGCCTTTAACTGTCATTTTCAGTAGGTTCTACCGACAAACTTTTTTGAGTGTATGATATTGTGTAGTGTATGCAGAGCTTTGAAGAATTAATCCCTTTTTAAATGAATTCACTACCAATCGAATTAAATTTTCTCTAGAATTGAATTAATTCCTTTTCTTAAGTAATTCACTGAATTTTTTCAACTGGAGGCGTTCATCAAACAACAAATTCAAAGAATTAATGCAATTGCAATAGTTCTTTTTATTAAATCAAATTTATTAATTCACTGGTGAACGCGTTCAATTTTATAAAACGAACGGAAAGTGAATTAATTCCTTACTGAATTAATTCACCACTGAATTGATTCAATTTAATTTTCGTTCAGTGAATTCAAAAAAAATAAAATTATGTTCACTGAATTAAAAAAAAATACGTTCATTGAATTGAAAAAAAAAATTACGTTCACTGAATTAAAAAGAAATACGTTCACTGAATTGAAAAATAAAAATTACGTTCACTGAACTCAAATGAGAAGCAACAACATATTTTAATAGCTTGTAGAGTTCTTAGTATTGTAAAAATGTATAAATGAAATACGTCATAGTCAAGCATCTACATTTTATGAGGAAGCATAAGTTTGAAAAATTAATAGTTATATTTTTTTCCAAATTCATCGATATCTGTAAAGTTTTTATTTTTAATGATAAAAGGCTGTGTACGAAGCATTTGTTTAGAAATTTCTAGTGAAAGAATATGAGAAGGTCATGTTTTCTCTTGTCTTACAATTAGTCATAAAACAACGCTAAAGAGTAAAGACGCCTAATACGGAAAAGGTTATATATTTTATTGAATTATTAAACTAACAAGGTAAGTTTTATAATATAAAATATAAATTTATTTACGGGAATATTAAAATATATTGTATTTATTTTCTTTCAGTTCTTTTATATTTTCATCCCTTTCTACCGGGAGAGAAAAACGAAGCCAAATAATTTTTCATCCCTAACAGACGGACATCTAGAACAATATAGTGAACAATAAAAGTGATATTAAGTGCAAATTTTGATTTCTCAATTTTAAATTTGTTATGGAATAAAATTATGAGTATTTACATAAATTTGTTTTTATTAAATTAATAATTTTTAAAATAATTGTTATGTTATTTAAACTACATTTGCAATTATTTGTACAGTTTTACAATAATTTGCATGAACATTGTTTTAATGGCATTTGTAGTTGTTTTTACTATATTTGTCAGTTGATTTTTAACAGTTAAAAATAACTTCACATTGCAGTTGATTTAAATGCAAATGTAGTCTACACCTTTTTAACTGCAAATGCAGTTATTTTAACTGTCATTTGCAGTTGCTTTTACCCTCATAATTCCCTGAGTGTATTATAAATTTTTTTGATAAAAAGAACTCAAGATTATTATAAAAAACTTGAAAATTTTGCATTTTTTATATAAGTTAATAAATACCGGTAAAATACAGGTAACTACTCATAAAAATATCGGTATCGGTAACGATAACGGTATTTGGAAACCTTTTTACAGGTATTATAACGGTAACGGTATTCAATTTGAAGCCTTATATTACGGATAACGGTATTATAACGATAACGGTAACCAACCTTGAAAACAATACAAATAAATGGTATTTTTCGTGCTTTAACATTGATTTTATGTGTCCTGGAGACGTCAAGTAAAGGATTTTCTGATGTTCATGTTATTAAAGCAAAATAAGTGACAATTTTTTAGGAGTTTGTACAAATAAAATTCAAAGTGATAATTGGAAAATTAAAAAGTAGCCACGACAGCCTAATAGGCCCTAGAGACGATCAAGCATGCTGTACAGCTTGGCTTGATATATATATATATATATATATATATATATACATATATATATATATTTATTCCCGTTGTTCCAAGTTGGAGCATACACTCAGGGAATTATGTAGGTAGAATTAACTGCAAATGACAGTTAAAATAACTGCATTTGCACTTAAAAAGGTGTAGACTACATTTGCAGTTAAATTAACTGCAATATGAAGTAATTTTTAACTGGTAAAAATCAACTGACAAATGCAGTAAAAACAACTACAAATGCAATTGAAACAACATACATGCAAATTATTGTAAAACTGTACAAACAACTGCAAATGTAGTTAAAAAAACATAGATAAAAAAATTTTTTTTAATTATTAATTTAATATAAAAAAAAACAAATTTATGTAAACACTATTAACTTAATTTTATTCTATAATAAATTTAAAATTGAGAAATCAAAATTTACACTTAATGTCACTTTTATTTTTCACTATTAAGATATTGTTGTACATGTCCGTCTGTGAGGGATGAAATATGCTGTTATTTGGCTTCCTTTTTTTCTCCGGGTAGAAAGGGATGAGAATATAAAAGAACTGAAAGAAAATAAATACAATATTTTTTTAACATTCCCCGTAAATAAATTTATATTATAAAACTTACTTTATTATTTTAATAATTTAATAAAAAAATATATAACCTTTTCCGTATTACGCGTCCTCACTCTTTGGCGTTGTTTTATGACTAAGACAAGAGAAAACATGTTCTTCTCATATTTTTTCACTAGAAATTTCTAAACAAGTGATTCATTCACATGTTCCTGTTTGCTTCGTGTGTGTGCACACACACTTGAAAATTTAAGTATTTGTAAATAAAGTTCAAAATAACTGCATAAAATAAATGTTACTACAATGTAGTAGTTTTTGTAGTTTGTTTAAAAAAATAACTGTCAAAAACATTGAAAAATTTTGTTCTAAGTAAATTAACTACAATTGTAGTTAAAATAACTACAACCGCATTACTACACAAATAACTGTCATGTAGTAACTGCAGAACTTTTCTGAGTGTAGGGCCATTACAAATGTACCCAACAAACAAATCGTTCCGTTTACGTACCGTTTTCGGTCCGCCATAAACGGAATCCAACTCCGTTTACGTACCGTTTCCCTACACTACGGAAACGGAGTTAAAACGTATTATGTTCGAAAATCCGATTACACGGTCCGTTAATGTTCCGTATACGTTCAAGCTTTGACGGATACGTGTATTACGGACCATTAATGTGACGTAAAAGCCAGATTCATGATTCCGTACGTGCCGGAGTGTCAGTAAAAATGTTTCTTGGGTAGCTTGGCTTGATGATTCCGTGTATTTGTTTTTGTAATTTCCATCAAACAAGGCATTACACCAGGGATGATAAATGGGATTTTGAAAATAGTACCAACTTGCTTAAAAAATAGTACTTTTTCGACCTCTATAGTACCAAAAAATATTTTTTGTATTCTACACCACTCCTTGAGTGTATTGAGTTGGTGCTTATGATGTCGGTTCGTCTGTCCGTACAAAATGAACGATCGATTCCTATAATCAAACTACAGGTCGCATTTTAAAACATAATTTGACGAAATTTGGTACATAAGTTTCTACTGCAACGATTACTAACGCTATTGAGAATGGTTAGTATCGGTCCATGTTTTGACTTAGTAATCCAAAAAATAATGATATGTCATTACCGTTTCTACACTGGGCTTATCTATACTAATAAAGGGTTTTTCAATAAGACCGCTACAAAAATAAAAAAGTTTAAATAAAACAAAAACGGTTTTGGATATCAATGAAATTCTTTATTCCTGTGAAAGTACGTTCGATGCCATTATGTATGGAAATCGATCTCTTTTGCATGGCCACCACGGGCTCGCTTGCAGAAGTCCAGACGCTGAACCCAATTTTCGACGGTTTTCAAGCATAAATCGGCCGATACTGCTGCAATTTCACGTTCGATATTCGTACGAAGTTCATCAATCGTCGCTGGCTTGTTGGCATAGACCATAGATTTGACGTAGCCCCAGTCTCAATTGGTGATCTGCTAGGACGATTATGACGACCATAAATTGGACGTAGCGCTCTTAACGTTGAGGCCACTGACTCCGAATTTCGGTAGTAAATTTTAATAATTTCGACTCGTTGTTGGCTCGTATATCTTTCCATCATGAAATGGCAAACCTTACTGAAGAGAAATGTCAAAAGAGCGGCAAGAAATATGGCGTCGTTTGCTGTCCCTCTCTTTCTACTTTTGTAGCGTCCCTGTTGAACAACCCTATATAATAGAGAGGTAATGTGTGTATATTTGTTTGTTTGTAGGAGGTAATCTCCGTAACTACTCATCTGATTTCAAAAATATTTGTTCCAGTATTTAGAATAGTCCTTAAGGATGGACTTAGGCTTTATATCATTCCATTAAAATAATTAATAAAAAAAATTAACGAGCAATAATGTAAAAATATACCAAAAACTGGGCCTAAGGCATGCTAACAACGTAGCGGGCTTTGCACGCTAGTTTTTAATATTTTTGTGTACATATTTTAATAATGTGTTTCATTGAATTACGTATTTTAAACTCCGATAATTAATTTGTTCATTTTAAATACAATATTTGGTATAAAAATTAAAAAAAAAATGAAATATGAAAATTTGTAAATAGTACTAAATGAGTCATAGGAGTACCATAGTACTTTTGAGTAGAGTTGTAAAAGTATTGAGTATTCCGGTACTGAGTACTCAATACTGACTGTTTTTTTGAGTACTCAATACTAAAACGGTACTACTCAATACTTTTAAAAATGCAATTTTCCGTAGAAATGTGTATTTTTCGTATAAAAATACAACTCTAAAAATAGTACTCTAAAAATACAGCTCTGAAAATACAACTCTATTTGTGAAGCAAAGAAATTTGTATCGAATTTTTGGTAAAAATTATTTAATTAATTTATTTAAAATGTTTTAAATTAATTAAAATGTAAATAACAATAGTTATTTAACACGTGTATGTGAATTGTGATAATTTTTCCTAATAAATACGAATTCATAACATTTTTATTTTTAAATTAAAAAAACCGTTAAAAGTATTGAGTAGTATCGAGTACTCAATTGAAAAGTATTGAGTAGTATTGAGTACTCAAAAAATACCGAAATTTCACAACTCTACTTTTGAGGTTCTATAGTACCATAAAAAGTACTATAGTACTAACTTTATCATCCCTGCATTACACGATCAAATGTTGTACATGTTGTACAGCATGCTTGACCGTATATAGGCCGCTTAACAAATATAATCCGAAGCTAGCCGTTTAATTCAGCGGCGGCTCAACTCCCAAAAAAAGTCGACGGCTGCGACGAATCGACTTTGCGCCATTCGACTTGTATCCAGAGTAGCAAGCCGTACCGGCGCGACTGGAGGCTAGCCGATTTTTTTTAACGAGTCGCGCCGCCGCCGATACTGTCGGCTTATCGGCGGCTAAACTTCTAGTCGATTTTATCGACTCAGTCGAAAAATTTGTTCGTTTTTCTACATATGTAATTTTGGATACTAAAAAAACTCGGTATTATATAATTATTAGTACTCAAACATCCATTAGTTTTACATTACACATTTTCGATATAAGCAACATTGTTGCCAACAAATTTTCAAAACAAAGAACTACGTCAGTTCCAAAAATCGCTACAAAATTACTAGATTTATAAATTCAGCGATTTATCGCTAGATTGTTGAAAAATGGAACTTAAAGGTAGAGTTGCCAGGCAATACCGCTAAAATACCGTTATCGATTCAAAACCCTTTCAACTGACTACCATTATCCTTAAAATACCGTTACCGAAGTAACAGAAATACCGTTATCCTTAAAATACCGATATCGAAATAAATGAAACGTCGATACCCTCAAAATACCGTTACCGAAATAAATAAAATACCGTTACCTCTAAAATACCGATACCGTTATTTTTAATTCTCTGCTTTTGGTAATTGCACATGATTATTGAGTAGTTTACATAAATTAAGTCGATAAATTTGGTTGGTTTTTTATTTTAGTTTGATTTTTGCAAAATATATAATATATATATAACCATAAAATACCGTTAACGAAATAACCGAAATATCGTTATCCTTAAAATATCGTTGCCGAAATAACGGAAATACCGTTATCCCTAAAATACCGATTCCGAAATAAATGAAATAACGTTACCTTTAAAATACCGTTACCGAAATAATCTAAAATAGCGTTACCTTACCGACAATCGTATCGTTTCGGTTACCATCCATGCCTAAAGGGGTTTTTTACGCAAAAATTTATTTAATCTATTCATAAGAAATGTTGTAAACTTTTAAAAAATGAAAAATTTTGCGATTAAGCTCCAAATAATGAATCACGATTTTCATTGAATTAATATTGAATAATATTATACTCAATAGAGGGCGCTGTGCGGTGAAAAACTACAGACCCATATTTTATCCAAATGTGTATTCTTTAGAAAGGTTTTCTAATAAACTCGTTTAAGAAATTGTTTTTTAAAATAAAAGAGTATCAATATGCGAATTTTATAATATTTTTCAACATAAAACCGATTTTTAAAAATTATGTTATGGCTGTTCAAAAATCGTTAGATTTTTGGCTAATAGCTACACGACAATTTTTCCCCCTAGGAACAAAAGAAAATCGTTAGATCTGACGAGAAAATCGCCATTATGGCAACAGTGATAAAGAAATAAAAGACGTTAGAAAAGTTAAAGTGAAAAGTGAAAAAGTGATAAAATATAAACAGTTTAATATTAAAAAAAAGAAAGAATGGATGGAAATATAAAAAGATATTTTATGCCTTCTGGAAAAGGCGTCATAGAAAATGATGATGCGGAAGATTTGGAGAGCCAAAGATTTAATGTTGACTCTGACGATTCTGGAAATTTCGACGAAGTCGATTTCATAAGAAGTCACTCAGATCGTCAGGTTGCTGATTATCAATCTATTCTACGAAGAAATGAAGGAGCTAAATTAGTGGCTAAAGTCGTGCTGAGCCAGAGAAACGGAATCGGTTCCGTAGTGTGGGACTACTTTGGAACCCTTACTCTTCGAGGTAAAGCCGTATTAGATAAAATTCGTTTTTGTAAGCTCTGTTTCGAAATGGAGCTTACAACTTTAAAAGGGTAAGTAAATTTGGCTAAACTCTAGTTAACGGGCATAACTCGGATTTGTTTCAAATTTTCACGGACGATAGAACTTTCAATGCCGAGTTCAACGATATATGTTTTTTTGTCGCCGACCCCCGGTTCCCAAGTTATGGACCCCCAAAGTAACTCATTATTCGCACTTTTTTTTGTCAGCGAGAGGGTAATGACCACCCATGAATTTTTGGACATCGCGAACAAAAGTAATGTTGCGAGTAAATAGCCTGGTAAGTAGTGAAACCCTTTGTGTGCTACTTACTCGGTTAATTACTCGGTAATGTCTGTTTTTGCTGGGTAATTGCAGATCTTAAAAACATTATTCAATCTTCCATCTGATTTGATTTCCAAATAATCGATTCGCAAAATTCTTTTGACTGCCCAGGTAAATATCGAAATATATGGATCCATATAGGTTTAATGTATGTATGTTCGTTCATTCTCATAAACATGCATGCTTTTCCATACATGGATGCATAAGTTTCCATATTTCCCGTACTCGAAAATTGAGTAAATGAGAGCGTGCTCAAAAGTTTTTAAAAGGAAAAAACTTTTAACTCAAATATAACTAAAATTTTGTTCAGTTTGGCAACTGAAGCATTCATATAGCAAAAATTATCTGCTGTTTTCAACAATTTTCCTTTCAAGGTAATTTGGAACTAGTTTTTAGTAGTCGACTTTAAATTTAAAATAGTCTCTTATAAAGGCACATCTACACGAAAGAGAAAACTACTAGAGATAGAGCAAAAAACACCTCTAAATTGTTTAAATCATTCACAATAGAGCTAATTAGAGGTGTTTTTAGTTCTATTTCTAGCAGTTTTCTCTCTCGTGTAGATGTGCCTTAATAAGGACCATAAGTTTCAAATATTTTGCATTTTTTAAATAAAGTCGACTTTAAATTAAAAAAAAATACTCTCTTATAGTAACCCAAGAAACATTTTTACGGACTCTCCGGCACGTACGGATTCATGAATCCGGCTTTTACGGCACGTTAACTGTCCGTAATGTACGTATCCGTCAATGCTTGTACGTATACGGAACATTAACGGACCGTATAAATGGATTTTCGAACACAATACGTTTTAACTCCGTATTGGTGTATCCGTTTCCGTACCCTTAAATACGGATTTCATCGGTTTGTTTACAAAATAAAAAAATATATTTTTGTAAAGTCGGTGAAAATATTATTATAATGAGAATATATGGAGAATATGCAATAGATAGAATTCTTTCTATCACACTATTATTCAAACACCATCAAGTAACAAGGTAAGATTTATGAAACTTAATGTTTCACAATGTTTTGTGTATAACATGTGAGAATTTGCATCGTGTACACAGTCAATTAAACCATAACTAATTTATTGTCTCTTTTCCATATAGATGTTGGATTTTACTCCGGGTCCCTAAGTGCTGGATAGATAGGTAAACCGAGCTGGATGTGCTAAATATTGTAATTATAAATAATAATTATTAATCAATTTATAAAAAAGAAAAGAAAAGTACTTTGTATTGAAAATAATAAACATATGGTCTATTTTTGTTGAAAAAATCGGTAGGATACGGACAAGGAAATACTCCGTTATTACACGACATAACGGTCCGGAAACGGTCCGGCATTGACGGACTTTCAGCGGACTAGTCCGTTTTTTACATGACATAACGGTCCGTAAACGGTCCGTCATTGACGGACTTTAAACGGACTTGTCCGTTTTTAACACGACATACCGGTCCGTAAACGGTCCGTCATTGACGGATTTTCAACGGATTCGAATCAGTTTCGATGTTCCTTATGATCCGTTTTCTGGTCCGTATACGGATCCAGAAAACGGTACGTATACGGAGTTGGATTCCGTTTATGACGGACCGAAAACGGTGCGTAAACGGAACGAATTGTTTCTTGGGAAGGTCCATAACTTTTAAATATTTCGTTTTTTTTTTTTGAACAAAAACCTTGATGAAGTTTTCTGAAAAAATCAAGTACCACACGCAGAAAAAAAACAGGGGAACTTTAAGATATGATTTTCTTTTTACTTTAATGACTTCTATAGTTACTTTAATGTATTTTATAGGTCCTAAATATATTTTAATCGTTTAAAATAAGATATGTATATATTGATATATTTGCTAAAAAAGGAATTCACACGTTGACTGCCCATATTTACTATTTCCCAGTATCGGCGATTCGAATTGTAAATTTTTTTTTCAATTTTCTTTGGAAAATGACGTTTCATATCCCCAATAGTGTAAAATAGTATATATGGGTGGATACATTTGGTTAACATTTGGATCAAGCTTTATATTATATGTAAGCGCAATTATAAAGATTTACTCTTTGTTTATATGTATTTTTCATTTATGATCTCTTTTTTTAGTTTTTAATAATTTTGTTGTTTTAATAAATAACACAATTTAATGAAATTAATATATTTTTAATTTAAGTGAAATAATAAAACGATATATTATCTAAAAAAAAATTTTTAAATAAAATATTCATAAAATTTACCAAATCCCAGCAAAACCTTGATAATATGTTGGTATTGCCAAGCCTATTACCTGGTAATACAACAATTAGTTTTTTATATTTACTCAGCAAAACATGTATCAGTTCCAGAACTAGTTCTACAACTAGTTCTTTAGAGCCAGTACTAGTTCTACTTTAGCACTGTTACTCATGATTTTTATTTCAAATAGTCACTCTTAGAACTAGTTCTAGGGAATGTTTTGAGGAGCAGGTACTAGTTTTACAGAACGGTTCTAGAGGTTATATAAGTTATACCCTCTTATACTTTTCCGTGTGATTTGAGTAATGGGTGTTTTGTAAGAAGTTAACTCGATGGACATGCCCCTTATTTCTTCTTACAAAACTCATTACCGGTTAATAGAAGGTTTCGCTGGGATTAACCCAATATTTTTTACTAATTTAGCGCAACGTAGCCGACTATTTTTGTCAGCCGGCTGACACCTCGGCGCAAAGCCGATAAGCCGCCGCCGCCGAAAAATTTTGCTCTTCATCCGCCGCCGAAAATATTCAATCGGCTTGCTTCTCTGCTTGTATCTTCGATTGTAGTCTGTGTGGTAGATGGTTATTGTAAAAAAATTAAAAAATAATATGGCTAATGTAGAATCAATGATTGTAGAAGAAAAAACACAACCTAAACAAATTGACCGGGAAAAGGTATGATATAAACACCACTGCCAGGTTTTTGTAATGTATTGAGTATCGATTTCAGACTTGTCCCCTACTTTTGAGAGTATTCTGTTCCACTGGAAGACATCATACTGTATCGGAATATATGTATGGAAATGTTCCAACGAATGAGCTGCAAATTTATACCTGGCTAGATGCATCTTTGCATGAACTTACCTCATTAGTGCGTGATGTTAATCCTGATACGCGCAAGAAAGGAACTTATTTTGACTTTGCTGTAGTATATCCCAACTATCGTAATAATCATTTTCAAATGCGTGAAATTGGTGTAACATGTACTGGTCAAAAAGGAGCAGATGATAATAAAACTTTAGCGCAAGCTAAATTCTGCATCGGAGATTTTCTTGATATTTCCATAACGCCACCAAACCGTTTGCCACCTATAAGACGTCAAAGACCTTATTAATATAGATTATTAATATTTTTTTAGTAGTAAAACATATGTGAGTACATGGAGGAAACCAAATAACACAATTTCGAGTTTAGGAACGCTTTTGGAAAGATTTGGATTGCTGCGGTTAAATGTTGGGTTTTTGCATCAGGGCTCAATACTCACTATTTAAAAGATTCAAATAATTTTTAAGGATTGTTTGCTTGACTGAACACAAAACAAATTGTAAGGAATATATTAATTTTTTATTTTATTTTTATTACTCTGTATCTTCTACAGTTTATATAAAAACATAAAACATTGTAACATTTTTTTTAATAAAATGTAAAATTAAACATTCAAGAATTAAAAAGAAATTTGTAATGAATGGGTCAACAATTGCACGATTCTGCAACTAGAGTGGCGCCACTGAATGCTATATCTTTATTTATATATCTTTATTTATTAGTATATATCTTTGGATTTAATAAATCCAAAAAGTATTTCTAAAAGTGCTCAACAGATGGGGTTAGATTCTCTCTATTTTAAAAAGAATTTTCTGTCCGACACTTCTTTCACCCTAATTTTTAATACCGAATTCGATGATGAAGGATTTTACTTTAATTTTTAATTATATTTTATATAAAACAGCGTTAAAAAGTCTGCCTTTTCAGTTTTATCACTTCAATTTATATTTTTACACAATTGAAAAATTCCATTGCAATATTTAATATTCACTAATTGGATTTAATTAAATTACTTACTGTAGAGTGAAAAATTACCATTTCTATTTCAGGTATTTCTCCATTTCCAAGATTAAAAATATGTATTTGGTGAGGTGTAGTTTTTTTTCTAAACATATTTAATAAAAACCTTTTATTTGTTAGTTTTTCAATTTTTTTGTTTCTCTTTTAATTTTTATTCGTATTTTTTTCTGACATTAAATTAATAGGCTGTTTCATATATTTGTGCTTTTATTATGGATTTATTAAATCCAGCTTTTTTTTTGGATTTAATAAATCCACTTTTTGTATGAAAAATTCTAAATCCAGTACCCCGTTTCTGTATCTGATGCGAGAAGTTTTCTCATCGAGAAATTTATGATCACCCTGCATTACACAGGGTGATTTAAGAGATGATAAAATGGACTGTAGTTTTAGTCGTAATTCTTTCAGATATCGTAACATTTATAACTGTGGACACATGTAGTTTTGTAAAATACCTAATTAAATTAGAAATAACTTACATGCAGCGCATTATTCGCGGATTTGGTTTCATATATATTTTATTGTCTGCGACTCACCCTATATAAAGCAGAGCAGGGTTGCATTTCACATGGTTTTTGCGGGAAGTGTTTCGATGCGAGAAATACAGAAACGGGGTGCTGGTGATTAAAAAAAACGCTAAATATCTAAATATCTTTGTTTATATATCTTTGGTAAAATGTGCTGCACTCTGATAAAAAGCGCTAAAAACGATAAAAATCGTCGTGTTCGCGAACATGTTCGTGACCTATATGTTTTAACGAGCGAACTCGATTTTTACCATGGGAAAACTGTACTACCTACAAAATAACAGCTGATTTCTTATTCTTCAGAAAAATTTGTCAGTAAAAAAAGAAAACTATTGTGAATGTTTAGTAGAACAAAATCGATATTTTTTACGTGGAATTATGAATTGGAAGTTTACTCATCTCTGCGATTATTTAACAATAATAAATTATTAAAAGATACAAAATACCAACACTTAAAAACATTACGAAAATCTGCATTAAAGTAATATAATAAATTAACAATTGAGAAACATGCCATCCACAACAAGAGTGCCACAATTGCGTATGCAACAACAGGACTTAAAATGCAGACAAGGTTGTGGTTATTATGGTAATTGGCAATTTGATGGTCTATGTTCCAAATGTTTTCGAGAACGTAACGAACAACGAAAGAAATGTAAGTGTACTAATTAATACGTATGTAGATTCATATTGTTTAGTTGTAACATATATATTTTCACTTAGTGGCTCAAGACACACCCAAATCAAGTGGCAGTCTAGAATATGCTACAGTATCACCTAAGCATCATGATAAATCATTGACAAGCCACAAAAAACCTGAAAACACAACCGTCACCACAAATGATGGTAACACCTTAACTAAAAAGAAATCTCTGGTGCCAGCAGTATTCCAAAAGACTCTACAATCACAAACATTAAAAAAACAATCAAGGCAACGACAAGAAGGTATCATTCGTATAAACACTTAAAAAAAGATAAAGCTTTAATCTTAATCGATTTTCTTTATCAGCTGGTCATCAGAAACAATATGTTCCTGATCCTACAGAAAGTCAATTCATTTTACAGCTGCGCCAACTACGCATACCCGATGATGGTAAACGTAAACTTAAAAGTGAGATACAACGTCTTGATAATGCAATACGTTCTTATATTAATGGTGGTGGCGCGAAAAATATAGATGAACTATCGGAATTGGTACAAAATGCTTATACGAAATTTGCCGATATTGTTCATAATGATCAAAGATTTCAAATTGCCACAAATGAGGATCGTGAGAGTACTATTGATTTTTTTGAAAAGGTGGTAATGACACAAAATCATAAGTAAGTTTATTATAAGTAAATAACTTCCTTTGCATAAGATACAGCCAAGAATATTTTTATGGAAAACGTTGTTGTTGTAACGACTTTAAAAAAATTTAAATTAAAATTGTTAATAATTCTCAATAGTCGGAGTGACAATCCGTGTTCGGATTAATCCGAATCGTCCCGGCACATAGTCCGATTGCGGTTAGAATGCTGTTATAGCGCCCAAACCCTCGTCAGTGTGAGGTCAGGTTGACATTTGGAAATTATTGGATGTGCGTACAAATGTATTATACATTTTATTTTAGTAATTTTACTAATCCATTAATTTTAAATCTCACACCTACGAAGCCATTTAGATTGTCTGCAGGAAGCTTATCCTAGAAAAGCGCCCTTTGTTGCGCTTACCTTACGGTCGAAATCCAGTTCAAACTAGATTTCGAAATCTTATTGAAGCTCTTTTTTCGTTATCGTATAATGTTGCATTTACATCTGCAGCCAAATCCCGAGATTTCGACTAAAATTGAGATTTCAGTGAAATCCCGAGATTCCCCATACAAAATAAATTCCGTAAATTAGCGGGATTTCTAAAAAATCTCACAAATTTGGAGATTTTTACAGAATACAACACTGCGTTTCGCTTAATTTGTAGAGTTTTTGCATGAAAAAGTGACAACGATAGTCAACAGATGACAAAAAAAAAATAACTTAAAAATAACACAAAATAATATGTCTGTTCCCGTACTTTACCGAAGTTACACAAACTAGCCCAAAGGCGTTCCCGTACTCAAAATTGCGTGTAAATTGTTGTTGTTTGGGCTGTTTTGGGTTCCCGCGGGTACCCGCGGTAACGTACGGGAACGCACATAATATGTCTGTTCCCGTACTTTACCGCGGTTACCCAAACTAGCTCAAAGGCGTTCCCGTACTCAAAATTGCGTGTAAATTGTTATTGTTTGGGCTATTTTGGGATCCCGCGGGTACGTACGGGAACGCACATAATGAAATAAAAAAATTATTATATTTTTATGCGGTTAATGCGTTCCAAAAAAAACGCATAAAATAAATCCACATAAAAAAGAACTCTACTTCCATACAAAAATGGGAGATGCGTTCGAAATATATCAAAAAACGGCATAACTTTAAAATAAGTTGAGAAAATTTAACCCTTTAATGCACAATACCGCCTAAAGGCGGTCTTCAGATTTTAAATAGTTTTTGGCTAAGTAACAATATTTTATTAAACAAGTTTTATTATATCCATAGAAAACTTATCTCTACAACTTTTTTGCCTTCGAACTTTTTTTTGTATACGGCACGGTTTTCAAGCGAGAAGCATGTAAAATAAAAATTTAAAAAATTTTTAAAAATTAACTTTTTAAAACCGAAAAAATATATTTGAAAAATTGCCAAAAAAATACATTTACGATCTGGCGTACATTACCGATAATAACAAATCTAGTCTCTAATTGTAAAATCAGTTAAAAATTTTTCTCCAGGACTCACAGGATAACGCCAGGATACGTTTTACAAATATCTCTCTAACTCAAAAACTAGCCAACAGATTTTCTTAAAATTAAACACAGATTATATACTTAGAGTAGTAGTAAGCAGAACTAATTTCGTCAAAATTTATTGATGTTTATTGCCAAATTCGCCAAATTTCGTAATTTTCAAAAAGCGAAAATCGCCATTAATTTTGAAATAACAATTGATCAACAATTTTCGGTACGTAATTTTATTTTATTGATAGTGTTATTTACAGCAAAATTATTTGACCACTGGATTTCAAGATACGTCTTCAACATTTGTTGTGCTATATCGCCTAAATAAAGTGATAAATTAAAATTTTAATATTTGTTCCATAGTAGATTTTCAATGCCAAATATATGGCCAGCAAAAACTTTCATTACCATGTAATGAGTTTTAGGTATTGAAATCTTAAGTGTTCACTAGTTACCTTTTAATTACTAAACTACTTATTTTAACATGGTGATGTCATTGGAGGAAAGTCATTACACTGATGTTACCTGTAAGTAGTTTATCAACTGTTCTATAAATAGATGTTGAATATAAATTTAAAAAAGTATAAAAATTTAAAAACTAATAGGAGCTGACACGAATTGATCAGCGTACCTCACGGTTGTCAGGCAAACACTCTAACCATTACACTACGACATCGCTATGTTTTTTAATGCTTAACGTATGTACGCATTTATTGTGGCAGCTGTTATACATGTCTATTTTTCACAAAACTTGTTGTTATCAAATACTGCTTAGGTCGGCTAACTTATCTAAAATTATGCCTATTTTTATACTATTTAGAGTTATTTTGATGAAAATTTTACTCTTGGTTAAGGTAGCGAAGTTGGCCTTTAACCTTAACCACGAATTAAATTTGCATTAAAATGGCTCTGGATAGTCTTAAATTGAGCGTACTTTTAGATAAGTTAGCCGACCTTAATGAACATCAACATTTCTATAAATATATATATATATTTAATCCTTTAATTCCCAGTGGAACATAGGGCCGCAACAAATGTTCTCCATTGTATTCTATCGGTAGACATCATTTTCATCTCACTCCAGGACACACCATGCGCATGCAACTCGTTCTCTATTTGGCGTCTCCAAGTGTTCGCAGGTCTGCCAGGTCTCCTGGATCCTTGGGGGTTATATTCAACGGACTGTCGAGTTAAATCATCCGCTGGCTTTCTCATTGTGTGCCCTAGCCAACTAAATTTACGTAATCGGATATTCATACTTAAAGGAATTTGATTGGTTAAGTTCCAAAAATCCCGATTTGATATCGTGGCAGGCCAGAATATCCTATGTATACGCCTGAGGCTGCGGTTTACAAAAGCTTGCATACAACTCATTTCACGACTCGAAATATTCCAGGTTTCACAGCCATACAGAAGCACAGATTTCACGTTGCTATCAAAAACCTTGATCTTGGTGTGATTGGAGACATTTTGCGATTTCCAGAATTTATTAAGCATGCCGTATGCTTGCTTTGCCTTGCACAGTCTATTCTGTATATCTTCTTTGCTGCCCCCTCTTTTAGAAATTATACTCCCCAGATAACAGAAGATTTCAACATCATCAATGGGTTGGCCCGAAAGCTGGAAGTTCGTGTCGCATGAAGAATTCATGCGCATTGATTTAGTTTTGTTGATGTTAATTTGTAAGCCCGCTTTGGCCGCACGTGTAGCAAAGGCTTGAATCTTGGTTTGCATGCTAGAGAAGCGGTGGGATAGAAGACAGACGTCATCTGCATAATCAATATCATCTAACCTATCATGAAGGCCCCACGAAATACCATGATGCATATCCATACATTGGTTCATAACTACGTCAAGTACTATATTAAACAGTAGTGGATACAAAACACAGCCTTGACGAACACCTACGTTTACTCTGATGGGTTTGCTTGCTGAACCCTCATGGAGTATGGAACAAAATGCGTTGTTGTATAGCTCCTTAATGAGATTAATTATCTTCCCGGGAACTCCCTTGCATCTTAGAGCTTCCCATATCGCATTGTGTTGTAATGTGTCAAATGCACGTTTGAAGTCAACGAACACTAAGTAAAGGGGTGAGCGCCATTCAACCGACTGTTCCACAATTATCCTCAAGCTGTTGATGTGATCAATGCATGACCTGTTTGGTCTAAAGCCTGCTTGTTCTCGTCTAAGCTGTGGTTCGATAATGGATGAAATGCGATTGTGCAGGATGTGGGCTATGATTTTGTTCACGATATTTAAAAAGAGTAATACCCCTCCAGCTGGAGCAATCTTGCAAGTTTCCTTTTTTGGAAGTTTAATTATAAGGCCTTCCTTAAAATCATCAGGAATTTTCTCGTTTAACCAAAAATTTGAAATTAAGGGTTCCAGTAACGTCGCTGTTTGGTTGCTGTCTATTGCTGTCCATTTCTATAAATGGATGTTTAATATAAATTACAAAAAAAAAAAAAACAAAACAATGGAAGCAGACACGAATTGACCAGCAAATCTTATGTCTGTCAAAAAAAAAAAACGCTAATCACTAGGCTATGCCATAGTTATGGTTTTTAATGATTTATAACATATATTATTTGTTTCAACTATTGAGAATTAGTAATGTGTGGGGTATAATTATGGGTAACTCATTACATTCAGTTTAAAAGTAATTCAAAGGCTAAGGAGGTATGAGATATAAGTAATGCATGTAGTAATGACCAGTCATTACCAAGTTTTTGCTGGGTGGTTTAAATATTATTGTAATCAGAAGAAAGAGCATTAGAGGGTTAACTAAAATCGCATAAAAAATCTATAGAATAAAAAATTAAAAAAAATTATTTATTTATTTTTACTTTTAACACAAAATAACACTTGTATTCATACAGTACATCTACATACCAGCTGTACCAGTATGAAGTGAGTGTCAAGATACAATTGTCTCTATAGAGAACATTTAAGGTAGAATTAGCTATACGTGGACGTAACGTGACGAGTCTCCTTATGGAAAATCTAATGAGCTAAAAGAGCCTATCTGACAGTCTATTTCTTTTTTACTCATTATTTTAGATTGAATCAGCTGATTCGTCACGTTACGTTACGTTACGTATGGCTAAATGAGCCGTTATTGTGAACGAGCACTTTTTTTTGGGAGTTAGCACCCAAAAATTTAAAAAAAATGGTAGGTGCTAGTTTAGCACTTTTTTAAAAATATTGAAATTTTTTAGCACTTTTTTAAATAATTCAATATCTATATGAAAAATGTCTTGAAACACTTCTCGAGTTCAAGAAATAACAGGATGTACAAATATCACAGTCCACACACAAATATACAGCTTCTCTGAATTGGGTTAAAGTTGAATAGTGAATAAATATCTTTACCAGTCATGCCAACTTTTTGTTAAATATTATGTGCGTTCCCGTACGTTACCGCGGGTACCCGCGGGATCCCAAAACAGCCCAAACAACAACAATTTACACGCAATTTTGAGTACGGGAACGCCTTTGGGCTAGTTTGGGTAACCGCGGTAAAGTACGGGAACAGACATATTGGCATAACAATATTTACGAATTTCTAAAAACAAGAAATAAGAAAAGTTAGTTCCGCATTTCTGACTTAAGTTCACACTAGATCACTTCCAAAAGAGTTCCAATTTGAAAACCAACATCTGATTGTTAACGGCAATCGAAATGACCTTAAAGTACAGCCCGAAACCCCTGTCTGAGGTTGTTAGCAGATTTTTAAACTTTTGGAAAGAATGGTAAAAATCTGTTTCGATAAGAAATATTGCTAAGACTCTGGTGCTCCTGCATGTATATTAAAATAACAAAAGTATAGGACTAACAAAAAAAATTGTTCAGTAAAAATTTTCTGAATCTTAAATAGTTTTTCTACAGCAGAAAGAATTTAAAATTAAATGGTTTCTCTATATAAATATAATTTTCTTGACCGCAAAAGGCATTAGAATCTGAAGATTTATCAATATAAAAAAATATTTTCAAAATCTGAAGGCATTTCAGTGAAAAAATTTCACATAATTGATGATTTTTCTAACGAAATAGTTAATAAAACCTACAATATTTCGTATAATAGCTAAACTTTCTGTAGAATCTGATATGTTTTAGCCTCAAAATCTGAAATTATTTCTATGGAGAACGTTTCTAATTTATCTCCAAATTATGATTTTTTAATTTCTTTACTGATTTAAAGCCAGCAATAAATGATGACCCTTTGAAATGGCGACTGTATGAAATGCATAGTTTTTTTTTTATTAATAATTCAATATATCAATAAAAACCATGGTTTGTCAACACTAACCCCAAAACATCAATAACGATTTAAAATGAATTCAAATAACTACAATTAACCTAAAAATACCATTAACGAAATAACTTAAAATATCACTAACCGCAAAATACTTTAACGAAATTATTTCAAATACCGTTTAACCTAACAGACTGAGCGATAGATCTTAATTCGTTCCAAGATACACCTAGTTGGTTCATTTCGGATTCTGTTGAACGTCTCCATGTTGCACGTGGCCTACAACTTGCTCTTCCACCTTGATGAAATGGATTCCATCTAAGAGCTTGATTTGAGACATTATCATCATTGCGACGTAATGTGTGTCCAATCCACTGCCACTTTCGTTTACGTATCTCTGTTGCTACCGGCATCTGGTTTGTTTTAGCTAGCAACTCGATATTCGATATTGTTCGGGGCCAAATGATACGCAATATTCTTCTTAGGCAGCGATTTATAAAAGTTTGAAGGCGTTTTGTTATGTTGTTCGTAACCTTCCAAGTTGTACAACCATATAAGAGCACTGATTTTACATTTGACTCGAAAATACTAAGTTTGGTTCTTTGGCTTATTTTGTTATTTTGCCAGATTGGGGCAAGTATGCCAAAGATGTCCTAGCCTTGATTATTCGTGAGTCGACATCAACTTCGGTTCCACCATCTGCTGCAATCTCGCATCCAAGATAACAAAATTGATCTGTAGCATCAAACGTATGATTACTGATGGTTATTGGTTCTGTTGTTGAACCAATACTTAGCGTTTTTGTTTTGCCAGCGTTTATTTTGAGTCCCGTAGATTGCAGCTTTTCCTGGTGTTCTTTAGTTGTTTGCCTAAGATCACTAAGCTTGGGTGAAAGCAAACAAATATCGTCAGCATACGCAAGGTAGTTCAAATAGTGGTTGTTGATTTTCCATTGTATCCCTTGTTTTCTATTCTCAATGTTATTGAGGACATCTTCCATAACGATAAGAAACAAGAGTGGCGATAATATAGAACCCTGACGAACTCCACTTTCTACCATAAATGGATCAGAAAGTTTTCCCTTATGTAGTACGAAGCATCTAGCATGATTGTAGCTTTCCTTAATCAGTGATATATATTTTTCTGGTATATTTCTCCTTCGCAAGGCTAACCATATACAGATTTGATTAATGGAATCGAAAGCTTTTTCAAAATCGATAAATAGCATATATAGCCTGGAGTTGAACTCAACGCATTGTTCTATAATAATACGTAATGAGTTGATGTGATCTGCGCACGATGAACCACTTCGAAATCCGGCTTGGCATGAGCTGATGGTTTGCTCCAGATGTTCCTTTATACGATTAAGTATTATTTTGGCCACTATTTTGGCTATGGTTGGCAAAACACATATACCTCGCCAGTTTGTGCAATTTTTCAGGTCTCCCTTTTTCGCAATTTTAACAATAATCCCATCTTTCCATTCTTCAGGAAAAGTTTCAGTTTCCCATGTTTCTGAGATCAGGGGGTGTAAAATTTGTGCTGAAAGTGCAGGATCATATATATATATGCAGGATTATATATCTCAGCAGGTATACCATCTGTACCTGCAGCTTTTCCATTTGGAAGTTGTTTTATAGCAGCTATGGTTTCCGCTATACTTGGTGGTGTAATTCTTAACCTTGGGATAATATTCCCTGACGGATTTATAAAAATAGGAGGCTGGAGAGTAGGATCTATAACAGTTCAAAACAGTGGAAAAATGCTCCCTCCGTTGAAGTTGTTCGTGATCAGTGTTGAGTAAATTACCTTGAAGGTCTCTCACAGGGTGTTCTATATGTAAATTGCGGTCTACGATGTATTATTTTTTTGTATAAAAATAACGATTGCTTTAAAATAACAAAAAAAAAAATTATAAATTTTTGTGTAATTTCAAACGGTTTTGGATAATTTTTGCCCTACAGCTGTGTATTTTTTTGTTTTGCTGGTGGCAACACTGCATCGGGCACGATCTCAACAGTTTTTGCAAAGTTGGAGAGAGCATTTAATATGATTGTCAGGTTCGTTTTTATTTATGGCCGAACTCCGAAGCCGAAGCCGAATACTCGGTCGGACACTAGTAATTTTGTCATTTTGTGAGAGGATTTTGTGCTTACTCTCATTTTACCGAACTTTACCCAAAAAGTAAAGAAACACACCTATTTATTCGCATTTAAAAGTTGTTTTTGATTTTATTCAATTAATTTTACCAAAAAAACAAGTTTCTTTTGCTTATTTCTTTATTTAATTACAATTTTTAATTTAATTTCACAATTGTTTTTTGTTTATATTTGCATCAGCTGTTTTACCAAAGTTTACCCGAAGAAAAAGTCTGGGTAAATTTTGGTAAAAAGAGAAGCACTAATACACTCTCATTAGCGCTGTCATTTACCCAATTCTCGAGTACGGGAACGCTTTTGGGTAAATTTCGGTAACTTTGGGAACGTACAGGAACACACTGAATGTTACAAGACATCTTAAAAATTGTTACTAATTAAAGAAATTTATATATGACAGCAATTGTCAATGGCCTACAGATTACAATTCGTAGACTTCCACAGAGCTGCATTTTCATAAAGTTTAGCGGGTTTTCTATCCCGTCTAGATATGCCTTAAGAGTAAAAACAGGGAGCTGTACTGGTACTTATGAGAAATTTACCTGACTAGTTCCGCAGTGACTCAACAGTTTTTGCAAAGTTGATCTCAACAGTTTTTGCAAAGTTGGAGAGAGCATTTAATATGATTGTCAGGTTCGTTTTTATTTTTGGCCGAACTCCGAAGCCGAAGCCGAATACTCGGTCGGACACTAGTAATTTTGTCATTTTGTGAGAGGATTTTGTGCTTACTCTCATTTTACCGAACTTTACCCAAAAAGTAAAGAAACACACCTATTTATTCGCATTTAAAAGTTGTTTTTGATTTTATTCAATTAATTTTACCAAAAAAACAAGTTTCTTTTGCTTATTTCTTTATTTAATTACAATTTTTAATTTAATTTCACAATTGTTTTTTGTTTATATTTGCATCAGCTGTTTTACCAAAGTTTACCCGAAGAAAAAGTCTGGGTAAATTTTGGTAAAAAGAGAAGCACTAATACACTCTCATTAGCGCTGTCATTTACCCAATTCTCGAGTACGGGAACGCTTTTGGGTAAATTTCGGTAACTTTGGGAACGTACAGGAACACACTGAATGTTACAAGACATCTTAAAAATTGTTACTAATTAAAGAAATTTATATATGACAGCAATTGTCAATGGCCTACAGATTACAATTCGTAAACTTCCACAGAGCTGCATTTTCATAAAGTTTAGCGGGTTTTCTATCCCGTCTAGATATGCCTTAAGAGTAAAAACAGGGAGCTGTACTGGTACTTATGAGAAATTTACCTGACTAGTTCCGCAGTGACTCTTTGGTGCCAGTACTGTACCAGTTTATGTGCACCTCAACTTAATTCACAGTAAAAAAATTCAAGTATTTTTTGCAAACTGATGTTTTATTAAATACAAATGTAAAGAAAATGAGAATTTCAAATCTCGCATTTTAATGTAGTTAATTTGTTTTACATAGATCGTATTTAACTAGTACACAACTGGTTCAAAATGGTTATTTGAGAACTAGATTTATAGTTACTAGTCATAAAAACTAGTACTTCTTAGAACTAGTTCGACCATTTGCTACTGGGCGGTATAACCCGGTTCCCACAGCAGTCGGACTATGTGCGGAACATTTCGGATGTATTCGAATTTATCCGAGCAAGGATTGCCACTCCGGCTTTAGATGAGAATTATTAACTACAAATTCTTTTTTTAAATCCGCTACAACAACAACAACATTAAAAAATTCTATTCAGGGTTTTCATTATCATATGAAAATAACCCCCCGTTTCCACATGCAAGTAAATGGTTGCAAGTTGAGAATACGTATTATCAGCGAAAATTTCGAAAAATACCGAAAAAACATTAAAATTTTACATGTGTCCACGCTACTTGCTGCAAGTTCATTTTTAAAATGTCGTTGAAGGCATAGGTTGTCACTAAATAGCACTCCAGTATTGCCAAGTATTCAATATTCTAACAAAGCTGGGAAAAAATTTTGTTCTTAACAATTTTTTTTTCAAAAACTTATAAAATTGATATTTTAAATTACCATTAAGATATGCAATTGTGTTATTTTTACTTTTTTTTACAAATAAATACAAAATCAGTTGCATTACAACTTTTACTTTACCAAATACTAGTAAATTAATAGAAAACAATACTAGGCAACACTGTTTTCTTTATTCTGTCATTTCACTTGCCGCAAGTATCAAAAATCCACTTCAAAATTTACTTGCAAGTTGAGCTGCAAGTCGTATAAGTGTGATAGTATTAGTGAAAAAGTGTGAGTGTATTGAGTTTTTCGAACTTGCACTTGCATGTGGAAACGGGGGGTAAAATGTTAGGGAGAACCAGTTCAAAGACCATATTATGATTATCGTTCATTACAAAAAAGGGCTGCCACAAACTCTACCATTGTGAATTCGTCTTCAAGGCTGACTATATTTTTTAATCATTAATAAATTTAAATTTTCTTATAGATTTTTATTTAGTCCCTATTTTACCTCAGATGAGGAAAATGATGTAAAAATTCAAAAACGTATACGACAACTGAGTTGGATTACAGCAAAACATTTGGCATGTAGTATAGATGAAGTAAATGCTGAATCTCGAGAACTAGTCTACAATGCCATAACAGGTAAATATCCCAAGAAAATGTATTTGTAGACAAACTAAGTCCTTACCTATTTCAGAACTTGTTGGCATTGATTCATTTTATTCGCCTCAGGAAAAATTAGAATGTACAGTACGCTGTTGTCGTCATATTTTTGAATTGTTAAAGCATTCTGTTGGAGGGCCAGCTAGTGCTGATGAATTTTTACCAGCTCTTATATTTGTGCTGCTAAAGGCAAATCCTGTACGTCTACATAGTAATATCAATTTTGTGACACGTTTTACAAATGCTTCACGTTTGATGAGTGGTGAGGGTGGTTATTATTTTACAAATTTGGTAGGTTTATCCATTGTGTTACAGCCATTTTAATATACATAAAAACTAATTGTTATAAAAATTACACATTTTGTATTTCCTTTCTTAGTGTTGTGCAATTTCATTTGTGGAAAATCTTACTGCACCAAGTTTAAATATGGATGAAAAAGAATTTGATTTATTAATGTCGGGCTCAAAACCTTTTAGTACCCCTTGGGAAAGTGCTCTTATGGCTTGTGAAAGTTTGCACTTGATTTCGGAAAATATGAAACGCATGGAGATGTTAAAGACACGCAATCAAAATATAAGCAGTGGTATAGAGCAATTTAAATTAGATTTACAAGAATTTGAAGTAAGTTTTATGAAGAAATATAAGCAATAAAATAATAATTTTTTTTATATATTTTAGCTTGAGATATGTACTAAAGTTGATGCTGTCTTATCCAAGGCACCTTTAACGATATTACCCATAAAAACTCCAGAATTTTTAATACCTCAAGCTCGAGCTCATCTCTTAAATGAAAATGTGAATGATGAAGATAAAGAAAAAACTCTTGAAAATATAGCTAAAGTCTTGGGAGGACATTATCAACATAATTTACTAACAGCCATGAATACAGATTACAATTCTACACCTTTAACAACAAAAGAAACGCAAGCGAAAGTCTTGCCTTTACCCTTAAAACCACAAAAACTAGAAGGAGGATCACCCATGAAAATAACATCTGCCGATGATAGTATATTAGATACTTTAAAAGTACAACAGAATTTATCCATTAGAGATAATAACTCAACATTAGGACGTTTATCGCCCTTACCGTCGTCGACACAACAAAACGTAGACATGTTATTTGCATCACCCATATTTAATTATACACCTTTTGATACTAATACTCTATTAGATGAACCATCTGATTCCCTAACAGATGATTTACTATTAACAGCCGAATTTAGAGGTGGTCTTACAAACATTAATTATGATTTTGATCTATCCGATCATAGTAATGATAATAGTGTGGCGGAAGATACCAAAATTAATCTAGCTGAATTTGATCCACTACTAAAGGCAACATCATCACCAACAATTGAACATTTACAAACAACACCACTACATTCTACTACTACATCGACCAATACTAGTCATATTAATCAAACTTCTTCTATTGTAACTTTAGACGATTCAGCTAAAAGTTTACTTGATAGTGATTCCCCATCTAATGAACCAATGCTTCCGTCGCCTTTGAAACCCATGATTACAGATTATCGTGGTTTTTCTAATTTTGAAATTCCCTCAATTTCATGTAACACTGGTGACTTTAGTTCTTTAAATCATTCTATTGATAGTGAAAGTGTGTTTAACTCGTCAGAGCAAGATATTGAAGGTGTTAAGAAATAGTTTGTATTCAACTTTAACCAACTATTCGTCATTAGAGCTAATGTTGACTGTAAAATGTTTTGTCTATGTATTAAGCTTATGTATGGTAATTTTGTAATTTTTTGTTATTATTTCTTTTGGCGTATCTTTTATGTTTTGTATAAAGGCGAGTAAATAAATGTAAAAGCGAAATATTTTGGCTGTACATTACTACTACAACTCGAAACAAACAACACACAATTTTGAGTGTCCGAACAACACAAAAATTTACTACAGTAATTAATATTGTAATATTCATTTTATTTTTATGATCACTTAAAAAGCAGATTCAAAAAAATTAATATGACATTTTTTTAAATCTGCAAGTTTCAATTGCGTATAACTGAAATAAAAAGCGGATTGGGTCCTTGTTATAACAGTTGGGAAATCGCGGACTTTGTAGTAAAGTTTATGTCATTGGCTACCTTAAGCCATATTTTAAATTTGATAAATTCACTAGCTGATTACTTGCTTTGAAATAAGTTATTATAATATAGTTTTTTGAAAACATCAATATTTAGAAACTTGACAAGATTAAGGACCGTCATCGCACAACAACAACGAAAATAATTTTGTTGTTGCTTTGTGTGTTATTTTCAAATTTCTTTGCACATTTCATTGCATTTGACCTAGTGTCTTCAAATGCAATGAAATGTGCAAAGAAATTTGAAAATAAAGCTGCCTACACACTAGGGAACATACTTAAAAAAAGAGAGCAGTTTTTGTGAATGTGTGAGTGCGTTTGTGTGTCAGTGATGGTATTTGAGAATTTTCGTTTGGTGCCTAAATGATGCCAAAAAAGTGCCAAAAATGCTTTAAAAGTGCCAAAAAAAAATTAAGCAAGATGCAAATGTTTCAAAAACTATGTTCAGCTTTTATTTCAAATATTTATACATTTACACCCTTATTCTAAACTTTATAACAATAACAAAATTGTCACAAAACTGGTGTGAATGGAAATTATTATAATTTTGGTATTCTCAGAAAAATTTTCACAGCAAAACCTTGACAAAATTGTCATGTAATAAAAAGCACATAACAAACAAATATTTTTAATTGTCAACAATTTAAAATATAAAAATTGTATTTTCTCTCGAAGAATTTTAAAATTTTTCTTCACAGAAATAAAATATGAAATATTTTGAGATATTATTTTAAGATGCATCGAACCTTTTACCGATTCTAACATTCCTGCAAATTCCTTCAAAAGATTACGTATTAACATGGGATTTTTGGGGCTCAGGGTGCTTGATGCTAAAATTTAAAGGAAACTTCAAGTGCTTAGAACTAGTTCTCTCGTGTTCTGCGGTTCCTGGACATTTTTTAAGTTTTCATATCATTTAAGATTTCATAAAATTATCGAAAAAAATCGTAATTTTTCACAAATTACAATTTTTTGATAATTTTATTTTTGGCAGAAAAAGTTTTCACCATTGTATGGTGAAATTTTTAAAACTTTTGCTCGTCATAAAAAATACCATAACAAATTTTTCAAAAATTCCAGTGACGGACAATACAATAGAATCAATTAAAGTTGTTCTAATTTTATCCCCATTGCATTCATTTTTAAAGATCAAAATAATGATTTAATTGTCCCCGAAGAACTGGAAGCTGGCCCAGAAAATTGTAGAAATTTTTAGTGTAGCGTTTGTTTTTTAATTTTGCTACCCGTTCTAAGTAGGCGTGGCTTTTAATGAAAAACCAGCGATATCGACCTTTTATCAAATTATATAGAAATTTTCTTAAAAAGTGCCAAAATTCTATGAAGAGTGCCATGGTGCCATTGAACATTCAATAGTGCCACAAATGGCACTTTTGTGCCACTTTTACCAACAGTGTTGTGTGCGTGTTGAGAGCGTGCATTTTGTGTTTACAAAATTTTTTGATATTTTTTGTTCCCTCAGCCATGTTCCCTAGTGTGTAGGCAGCTTAACACACAAAGCAACAACAAAATTATTTTCGTTGTTGTTGTTTTGTGTGTTATTTTCAAATTTCTTTGCAAATTTCATTGCATTTGAAGACACTAGGTGAAGACACTAGGTCAGCGATATCATGATATTGCAATAAAATTGAGATTGAGTGTCTTCACTTGAGAGGAAATCATTTTGACATTTGTTGCTATCATATTATTGCATGTCAAGACACTAGGTTAAACAAGGTAATTATCGGTAATCTAATACTTCGTACTTTTACAACACCAAAAAGAAAATCGATAAAAAAGTGTTGTAAAATCCCGCTGGCCTACCCGATAGCACTTTAAACTTTTCGTTTGAGTACTCAACACTTTTCGAGATTTGTAATTTTTTTTGTTTAAAAATTTCAGAACACTATTATGGATGTTTATTTTTAATTTAATTCACATATATTTTACACAAATTTTTGATTTCTGTTTTTAAATAATTGCATTTTTTCTTTATTCTAGCTATATAGTGCAAAAATACAACCCTGAAACTATAGGGTAGGTACCTTTTGGTATTCGATACTCGGAAAATTTGTTGGTACCTAGTACTCATTTCTTTTCCAACACTACAAGACAATTCAAACATATATTAAAAATAATGAATTTAACACATCCCGATTTAAATATGAAAGTAAAAAAATCTGCAGAGAAAATATCTGAAAATGTTCATATTGTGGCCAATGATCCATCGCTGGCATTTTTTCGAATTCAAGAACATGTTAGAAAAGTCATTCAACCAATTTTAGACAAAAGAATAGAAGTGATAATGTTGCAAAAAAACTTGCAAGGACATTGTTTTGATATGGAATATGCTGTAAGAGCAATGAAAGATATTGAACATTCCGATATTATATTTTCCAAAGTTCAAGATATGGTAAAAAATTCAATTTTTTTGAAGCAGCAGCTAAAATATGAACAAGTAAAAAATAAATTGGAAAAGGACCCTCAAACAAATTCAGTTTATAAGCGATTTTCCGCGCATTTAACATTGGATTTGCCGGATTTTACAGATATAACGGGTGTTATGAGGGAGACTAGTTATCGCATGGAAACTATGATGCAAGTTGGTAGAGATAATGCGACACCCATAACGAACAACGTTGCAGAGCTTCAAAGATCACATACTACATTACATTAAGTCTTGAAACTCGTTGATTAAGACTTTTGTATTGAAATCGAGAAAAATTTAAATAAAAAGCTATAATAACTTACATTAGTTGTTAAGTCTAGGTTTACATCGTCATGTTGGTTAATTTTTTTATATAAAAATCGCGGCAGTATATATTTTATTCACAAAGAACTTGTACATTTTCTTCTGCTCTTTTTAATCTTAATTCCTCTTTATGCTTATTGGTAATTTCTAAAAATTTTAAATATTCGTGATCTACATCGTCAGTTTTTGAATCCATACTTCCATCAATGTCACTTGGATAACTTAATAAATAACGTTCCCTCTTTTGTTGCTCGTCATCTTCCTCTTCAGAAGAAGTTTCATATTCTCTAGCATATTTTTCTAACAACGTCAAATTATGATCATCATTTGTTGGTATTTGTAGTTGGGAATTTTCACTGTTCCAACGTTTTTGTTGCTGTGCATGATACTGAATGGCATTGCAATATGTTTGCCACCAAAGTTGTAAGCCTTGCGTATACAAGTTCGAAGGATATATAAATTCATGCCGGTGATTGTTGTTGTGTGTACGGAAGTCCCCGTATTGATTTCGTTGGAATTGTTTATATTTGTTATATTTATATGTTGTTGCTGGTTTTGGTGGTACTTTTGTTTGCGTTATTTCGGGTTGAGTTTTATTATTTCTACGTTGATCAGCTTTTTCTTTTTTACGTCGCTTATGATACATTTTGCGTTTTGTTGTTTTTTTCATTAAATTTTGTAGTTACTTTCTAAAAACCTTTTTGTATTATTTTATTCTGATATGATACACAGATATGAATCAGCTGATTTGGGCAATATGGCCGACAGAAAATGAACAAAAAGAAATGCAAAAATTAAGAAAACCACAAAAGAGACACAATATGGTCGATAACAAGTTTATAATACAACTCTACGTAATTTAACGTCATTCATTCACAATAATATCAAAACAAAACAAAGAAAATGTCAAATATTTTTTTTATTGTTATTTCTGCTTTGTTATAAATTTCGTTGTGGGTTATATATTTTTGTGTAGACCATCTCAGGTCTCGCCGAGATTGGAATTTATATTTTCGAAAACTTAAAAAACATATATTATCCAGCTAAAATTCATAAAGTGTAGAACAAATTATTTAAATTGTAAGACAAAAAAAAAAACAAATTAAAATGGTCAACAACATAGAAGAAAGGTGAGTTTATAAAAACAGTAGCAAAAATACAATGACTATCATCATCACTTTCAGTTGAGGGAATATATGATGGATGCATTTTTACTTGATTAATTTTTTCTTGTTATGCAATGCTTATTTATTTTGGAGTTTGTTGCGGTTTCTTTTGTTAAATATATAAATGTAAAAATTGAAGTAAAGCACGAAATTGTACCATAAATGATAATTAGGAACAAATCAATTTCATCAGATGTAATTGTTTCTTTTTTTACTTCTGCATTTTTAATCAAGCGTCTTCTTTTTTGTACTTTTTCAAGGTTCCCAACCTTTTCCTTCTAGTTCGAGCTTTAGTAATTCGCATGGTTGGCAAACACTAACCCTAAAATACCAATAACGGTTTGAACCCCTCTCAAGTTGCTACCACGGTTAACCTTAAAATATCACTAACGAAATAACTTAAAATACCATTAGCCTTAAAATACCCTGACGAAATCATTTTATATATATATGGCATTTTTTTTAACTCTAAAATGCCATAATGAAATTTGAAATAACCGTATGATCGGTTGCCAACCTTGGTATTTCAACGCTTACACGGCATATCCCGGCAAAAAAATCCTGGGAAAAAGTTATTTTAAAGCCACTTCAAATAGCATCCATAAAAATCCATCTTAGAAAATAAATTTAGGGCCTGTTTATCTATTACGAAAATACTCAAAACGATAGCAATTGACAATTGCTTTCGTCAAAAATATATGGGAAACAAAAACAAATTTTCGTTACTTTGCTTTCGTTTAGACCATTTTCGTAATACATAAACAGGGGCTTATTTTTATAAGTACAAATTGTTTTTCTTATGGAGGAAAAACAAAATGAAACGTTTTAAAGTAATTTGTATCGTGTGCCTGGGTTTAAAAAATCGAAATTTTAAATGATTTAATTAATTTGGTTACAAACCGAAAGAAGAGGAGTTTTAACACTTGGAAAATTAATGTTTTTTTGAACACCTTGAAATACGTATCTTTTAACAAATTTGCATCTCTGTCTCTTTTTAATTTCAGTTCAATAAAAGTCCCTACATTTTATATTATCCGAGAGGTCTACGACAGTACCAATGCTCATCAGCGGTTTGAAGCCGAACTCGATAAGGCTCTTGAAGCCAAAGTGGACTATATTATTATAGAACCACCACGATTAGGAGATGAAACGGGGCGTTGGATTACTGTGGGCAATTGTTTGCATAAAACTGCTGTTGTCTCTGGTGTAGCATCATTATTGTCCTCGTTATTGTGGCAAGAACGTCCTGTTATTGCAGGTCCAATGTGTGCCGTATCGTTGTTTTGTACTGGTTTGTATACAGTATCATGGAATTATGATCCTTGCTGCCAGTACCAGGTATTAGTAAATTTAAAGAGTTTAAAAAATAAATAAATATGTATATACTTATATGAAGAGTTAGGGCGAGGAGACGAGTTCATGAGAAAAACTTAGAAAATGTTAAAAAATTTATATCGCTATTCAAAAAAAATTTTTTTTTTGAAAAAATTACACACGAATTTAAGCTACAATGGAAAAAGGGCCTGCAGACCTTTATTTTTTTAAATCATATTTGTTATTTAATATGCAATTTGTTATCCGAATGGAGTGGACATTTTACAATCACATCAAGGATATACTTTTATAAGAAATGTAAAGGTAAAAGATAACTATCAAAATATTACAATAGATACACTCGTAGAAATAAACTTGTAAAATTAGAAGAAAAAGTTACTAAAAATTAGTTAAAAATTACCTATTATCAAAAGCTGACATCTCTTAACCGATAGAAAAATCAAAATGAGTTTTGTACAAAAAACGATAGACTTATATGAAAATACCAGCAAAAAAGCTCAAAAATGAATCAAAAAAAAGCTCAAAAAATATTATTAAAAGTTAAAATTTTTGTATGAAACTGGTTCATCAAAAAGAGCCTTATTTTTTTATTAAAAAATTACTAAACAAAATAGATTTAAAAAAATTCAAAAGGCTCAAAAATTAAAGTTTTTTGGAGCCTTTTCTGAATTGTGCACAAAATATTCAAATTTGTTTACATTTATGAGTCATTTCTAAACCATCTTTTGGATTTAGTAATTTGGCTCAATTTTTTCGGTCTTTTAGAAGGGCCATATTTTCGTCCAAAATATGAGCAATTTTTGACAAAACATTTTATAATTTGCTTTGTGCTTTATTTGAGTAAGTTTTGAATCAGAGAATCAGAGACTATTAATTCTAGAAATAGGAAATCAAAAATTATACTACTCACCGGTAGAGGGCGCTGAAATTTAGCATTACCTGAGCAACTATTTAGTATCCGTTTAGTATCAGCTGAGCTATTATTTCAAAAGCAAAAATTGTTGAAAACAGCGCAAAATTAATAGGAAACACGCGCTAAATATATTTGATTAATAAAATTTTATTTGCTTTAATTTTTTTTAACTTTTCTGTTTGTTTTTATTTAAATTTAGAATAAAAATAAAAAGTGTCATTTTAATGAACAAAGCGCAACCTATTGGTAACGATGTTTTTATAGATTATTTTTTTGGTGATGCCATAGCCCTGCATAGAATAAGAACGCTCAAAAAAGTATATAAATTTTGATGGCTTGGTAGTTTATATTTAAAACAATTGTTTATTTTAATTAATTCAATTTAAAGTTCGATTTAAAGTTTTTTAAGAGTGGTAACTACCTACAATTTATTACTTAAATTGTAGGTAGTGTAGAGCGTGATTCGTAGTAACTTTTCAAATAAGGGCCAGTCTAATATGTATAATTAGAAGTTTACAAATCAAATTTTTCATACAAAATTTGTTTTAAAAGCCTCACATAACTTAACCATAATAACAAATATAAATTAAACAAGAATTTAAAAAGTCAAGGATATTTATATGGATATTTAATCCAATAAAAATAACTATTTATTGTAGAAATATTGTTTTGGTAGTTGACATTGTTGATATTAAAAATAACTGCTTTAAACAATTTTAAAAGCATTGCAGTACTTTTCGTTATTCGTTTCCTTAAATAACTTTCATAACAGATGCTTTGTTTTTTTCCATAGAACACAAAAGTAACCCATTTTTCAGGTTGTGGTAAAAATTTATATTAGAACTATTCTGGACCTAATTCAGAAAATTCTACATTTTGAAGTCAGTGGATTTTCCAATTTTTCGGAAAATTAGTGGCGATTTTAATCACCATTGGCGGAATATTTATACATGACTGATATTTTTGAAGTGTAAATAAAAAGCGTTTTTATACTGAGTATATAATAAAAGAAACAGAACCCATATTCATTTTTTTTTTTAATTTTTATTTATTTAGTTTTAATAACATAAAACTTCATTCTTAATGATAAAAACTGCTAAGCCTATGGCTTGACACTCAAAAAAGTTTGACAGTTACTACATGACAGTTGTTTGTGTAGTAATCAGCAGTTGTTTTTAACAGTAATTACAGTGGTTTTTCTATGGAAAAATTCAAAACAACTGTTATGACGGTTATTTAAGTAAACAACTACCGAAAAGTATTGTAATTTCTTAACAGTTGTTTAAATCTGTTATTTTTAATATCATAAACAACTACCAAAACAGTATTTTTACAGTAAGCAGTTGTTTTTGAAAGTTTTTTTTTTATTTCAACAAATACAACAACTGAGCCCATGAGGCCATATGTGGTTAAAAAAAGCTACTAAATACATTAATAAAAAATACTCATATATAAATAATTATAATGATCATTAATTAACAGTATTGATATTAGATTAAGACTAAAAATTAATAGAAAACTAAAGCATTGAATTTAGCAATAACATATAAAATGAAAAGCCTAATAATAAGTAAATCATCGAAAATTCAGTACAGTTGATGAGATGATATCACATAATCCGCTAATATATGCTTGACGAAGAGAAACTTTCTAACTCTCTAGGACAGGGCTGGCAAAACTATGACACGCGTGTCAGTAGTGGCACGCGAGTGGATTTTAGGTGGCACGCGACGTTTTGTTGGATATTTTCAAGAAATTTAAACTATTCTAAGACCAGCAAAAAATTCAGTTAAATGTTAAATTTCGCCACAATAATGTCTGATTTAACTCCATAATGGTGAAATTTTCCATAGAGCTTGTAAATGGTCTTTTAAAATGAATAAAACTCTGTATTGCCACAATTTTTTATTTAAAGAAATATGGTTAATACAGAACTCGCAAATTCGATTATCAGAAAATTCTGGGAAAATTTCTCAAATTCTAGATTGAAAGAAGTTTATATGTTTCGATGAGAAAATGCCTCACAATCGGAGAAATAAAAAGTACCAAAAAATTTCAGAAAAATGGAAAACAAATTGTAATAAAATTGGATCTAAAAAATTAAATTTTTTTTTTTAAGGGAAAATAGGTGTTACGAAATAACCCTCAATGAAATAAAGGCTGAAAATAAGTTTCATAATGAAATAACCCCCTTTGTTGGAATTTGAAATTGGGTTTTGATTGTGTTTCGCAGAGCCATTTCATCTGAAATAGAAATTTCTCCGTTTAAATCCATAATATTAGCTTTTTATTCATGATGATAAAAACCGCGCGCGATTTATTTAAACAAAATCCAATTTTTGCTCGAAGCACATTTTCCAACTAGTTTCTTACGTACTTAAATAATTAATGGCGCCCAATAATTTTTTTTAACAATATGAAATAACAACCAAAAATGGAATAACCCCCCAAAATTGAAAAGGCAATAATGTTCAAACTGTTTTAATTGTATTTCATTGGGTATTTTTTCATAATGAAATAATCTCAATATTTAAATATTAAATAATCCCCAAAAATTAAATAACCGTCAAACATTATTACGTAGGCTAAAGTAACTACACATATTTTTGTAATGTAAAGAAAAAAAAAATATTTTTTTTATTAAAATATACTTTTATAATATCAAAAGAAATAACTGTAAAAAACAGTGGTCTTTACCCATTTTGACAGTTGTTTCAGAATTTTTGTATTAAACATTTGTCAGTTAATATTACGATATTGTTAGTTATTTTTAATGCATTTGTTAGTTATTGCAAATTTCCAAATTTATAACAAAAATCCCATTTTTGGCTATACCTGGAACTAGGTTAGCATAATCCAAGAGAGACAAACATTTTTATTCTAATATTTATAGATCTTGGAAATGAAACTAGAGTATAACCAGGCACCCGATATTAATACTTTTAAAATGTTTTATTTTGTTTTTTCCTCAATAAAAAAATTACTTGTGTACAAATTAATTTATTTTTCTTGATGGATATTTTGTTTTCATCAATTTTTTTATTTTTTGTTTTCTTTTCGAAAACAAAATTTTAAAAATATCCGTACTGATATTTTCAGGAAAGTTGAGAATTATTTTTATTTTTGTATTGAGGAAAAAACAAAACAAAAAACGTTTTATTTTGTATTGAAGAAAAAACAAAAGTAAACGTTTTAAAAGTTTTTTTTTTTTTTGTTTTTTCTGATTACAATTACATATAAATTTTGTAAAAATTCTTAAAACAACATTCATATGGACCCATTTCTGCAACCAATGATATATACCTTTGCGTTATTAAAAAGTAATAAAAATTTCCGCCGAAAAGACTTCTACAAAGCATGATAGGCTGAATAATTTTGTGCAAAAGACAAACTGTGGTCATTAAAACCATAGGATTTTCTCTTCGGAAAATTTTTTTCGCGAATTTTTTTTCGCACACTAACCACCAAACTTTGATATGAGATAATTGGTATTATAGTCCCTAGATTATGAATTTTAAAAACCCGCACTTAACAAATTGCAAAAAAAATCGCGGAACGCGAAAAAAATCTTTTTGGTACAAAAAATAAATTAAAAAACTCAGTCAGCGATTTACATTCTGCAAACGAATAGTTAATGCAAAAATTTTCCTTTTTGCAAAATTTTTTTTCGCGAAATTTTTTGCATACGAATCACCAAACTTTGGCATAAGATATGGGTATCATAGTCCCAAATTTATGAATTTTAAAAAACCGCACTCAAAAATTTTTAATCTTAATCAGCGATTAACATTCTGCTATACATACAGTATTGTTCGAAACCTAAGCAACTTTTCCTAATAAAGTAATCAAAGTCCTACATATCCTTTTTAAATTGGTTTATACAAAAGAACGCTTTTAATTTTTATTATGTTATGTGCCTACATTCTAATAATAACAAGAAAAATTTAATTCCATTTCCTTGCCAGTAAAAAAAAAAAAAATGAAATTGACTCCATATATTGCTGTTCGAAACTTAAGCAACTTTCAGTACTTCCTATGATACCCTTTCTTGCAAATGATTTCCGCACATCGTTTTGCCATAGAATCTATTAGATTTGATAGTGTTGTGGTTGGTATTGATTCCCCCTCTGATTTTAAGCAATTTATCAGATACCGCTTATTACTAAAACGGCGAGTTCCGACCCTGCGCTTCAAAATGACGAATAGGTTTTCTATGGGAGTCAATTCTGAAGATTAAGCTGGCCAATCCAATAATTGAATCCCATTAACAGGTAACCATTCTTTGACCCACTTTGACGAGAGTTTGGGTCATTATTACGCTGAAACACCCATCGAAGTGGCATTTCCAATTCGGCATATTGAAGCATGTGTTTGGCTAAAATATCCAAATAAACAAAGCGATCCATTTTTATTTGTATTTCAACAAAAGGCCAATTCCACTCGTCGAAAAGCAGGTACACACCATTACATTTCCGCCCCCATGCTTTATTGTTCCTTTACAATAACGCGGATGTAATCGTTTTCCCTTCGGTCTTCGAACGTGGCATACTTAATCTAAATTTAACAGGTTAAATTTAGACTTGTCGCTGAATAAAACTATTTTCCATTTCCCCACAGTCCAATTTGCGTGAGCTTTTGCAAAATCCAACCTTTTTTTCATAAAACTAATGAAAATTAACGAATACGTTGCAAAATCATTTAGGCAAACCTCTTTTTTAAATGTTTTTTTGTCAGTGTAAGTTTCTTAGACGGCATGAAGCTTCTAAAATTATTTTCCAATGATCGTTTTCTCACACTGCTCGAACTAATATTGAGATTAAGCTCACTCACAACATTTTTGGAAGAAATAAAGGGTTTTTTTCTTAATTAATCGGACAATTTTCAATCTGTTCGATGTGAAGTTTTTCGAGGTTGCCCTCTAGTATTGGCTTTCTCTACTATTCCAGTAGCTTTGTACTTTTTATTTAGTAGAGAAACTATTGATTTGTTAATGCTTAATTTGTTAGCTATAGAGACTTGCGATTGGCCCTTATTAAAGAGTTCAAAAATTTTAAGCTTAAAATCGATTCCGTAACGTTTACGCGCCATAGCTGCACTTCTAAGTAATTGATTCTACATCTACAGAAACAAAAAAAAAATTAAATTTTCTTTGTCAAACTAAACGGGAATTAAATAAACGTTTCAAAATTTTTGTTTATTTGTTGCAAAAAATACAAAAACAAAATAGTTGCTTAAGTTTCGAACAGCAATATATGGAGTCAATTTAATTTTTGTTTTTTTTTTTTACTGGCGAGGAAATGGAATTAAATTTTTCTTGTTATTATTAGAATGTAGGCACATAACATAATAAAAATTAAAAGTGTTATTTTGTATAAACCAATTTAAAAAGAATATGTAGGACTTTGATTACTTTATTAGGAAAAGTTGCTTAGGTTTCGAACAATACTGTATATCGATGCAAAAATATTCCTTTTTGGAAAATTTTTTGCCCAATTTTTTTTTGTTTTTGCAATCTAACCAGATAATTTTGGAATAGGATAGGTTGTGAATTTAAAAAAACCGCGCTTTAAAATTTGCAAAATAATGGCGGAACGCGAAAAAAAAGCTTTATGGTACAAAAAATAAATAAAAAACTCAGCGATTTACATTCTGCAAACGAATATGGAAAATTATTTTCGCGAAACTTTTTGCATACTAACCAACAAACTTCGGCATAAGATATGGCAATTATAGTCCTAAGGTTAAAAATTTAAAAAAACCGCACTCAAAAAATTGCAAAATATTGGCTGAATGCGAAAAAAGCCTTTATGATACAAAAAAATAATTAAGAAACCTAATCAGCAATTTATTTTCTGCAAAAGAATACATTAATGCAAAAGTTTTTTTTTTTTGCAAATTTTTTTTTTGGCAATTTGTTTTTTGCCAACTAATTACCAAACTTTGGTATGAGATATGGGTATTATGGTCCCTAGGTTATGAATTTTAAAAATCTGCACTTAAAAAATTGCGAATTAATGGCGGAATGCGAAAAAGGTTTCATGGTGCAAAAATTTAATTAAAAAACTTATACTTCATCTGAAAATGAATAATATTAATGCAAAATGCTAGTCAATTGGCAACATTTTTGCAAAAAAAAATATTTGCAATATATGTTTGTATGTATATACAGCCCAACAGTTCACTCCAGGGTATTATATGATTTTCTACAGATTTAAAACCAAAAACCAGAATAGTATCTCCACTATAAAAATAAAACAAAAATTTTTAAATTCTATTCATATTTTTGTACTTAGTACAAAGATGAAAAACAAAAAAAAAACGTTTTAAAACGTTTTAAAAAATTTTATTTTTTTTTATAAATTTTTTTATCTTTGATATTTATACCTAAAGATATTTTTGGAATTTCAATTTGAGGGATATTTTTATTTTAAAGTACATTTGAAATTTTTTGTTTTCGATTGAGATATAATAAAATTTTGAACTTTAGTGATATTTCTTTTTGATAAAAACAAAAAAAAAAACGTTTTCTGGTGCCTGAGTATAACATTGTAAGTTTTTGAAAAAAATATTTTATTTTTTTACGATTTTCATAATTTATCTCATTTTAACCCTACAATGGTCTGGGGTAATTGTAATTACTTAAATATTTTCCAACCGATTTTGTATTTTTATGCATTGCTAGAAAGGTAATTCAGTCTAGATTACGATTCTATTGACATTTTCCAGAAATACAAACATTTTCAATTACTTAAATATTTTCCAACCGATTTTGTAATTTTAGGCATTGCTAGAAAGGTAATTCAGTCTAGATTAAGATTCTATTGACATTTTCCAGAAATACAAACATTTTCAAAGAAACCAAAAAAAAGTAATTTTTCCCTTTTTAAATCATAGGATGGGTCACACGTCGCCATTTTTTTTCGCCTATATAACGAAAGTCCCCCCTTGTGCAGACGTACATATATCGTGATCAAACAGAAAACAAAAATTCCTTAAATCTTAAACAATAACAATTTTTGTTATTGTTACAATAGTATTCTAACAAACTCGTGTGTTAAAACCATAAACAAACTATTATTTTTTGTTAAAAGTAAAAACAAAGGGATTAGTACTTTGCCTTACTAATCCTCGGCTGTAACAGCAGAATGACTAGTGGCAGCGAACATAGTGAAGAAGACCAAGCTGTCTGGCAAACAGATTTTGATAACAACACAACAAAATGGCGATTAAAAAAATCACAAGAAATTTTTAAACATGGTAGCAGAGCATTGAAAAATGCTAATTCTAACAACAACAATAGTGATTCACCGAGTAGATACTAGCTACAATACTGCTTCACTTGATGTAGATAATGATGTAGATGAAACTAATGTTATTGATAATATTGATAATAATGATCAGGGAAAGAATTTGCCGTTAAATGCCATTTTTCCAAATACTTTGTAAAAATCCCTCTTTTACGGATCCTTGCCAAAAATAGCCATTTTGGTGATTTTATTAGACTTTCCTTTAAAAAAATGCCACACAGAGGGAATTTAGCTGGACGAGTTTTAATGAAATTTTTCAGTAAACTAATGAAGTTTTCTTCACAAATTAAATGAAAAATTTCTTAAATTTGATGAAAAGTCTCCATATATTTTATGAATCCAATTTTAATGAAACTTTTTCATTGAGTGTATGAAACTTTTAATAAATAAAATGAAAATTTTCGCAACATTTAATGAAAAATTCCATTAATTCAATGAAAAGTTTCAATGGACGAGTTCCAGTGAAACTTCATTAGTTTTATGCAAAAATTCATTAATATAATGCAGATAATTCTCTCAGTGTATAACATAAGATACAGTAAATACCCAGTTTTTCAGCTAACTTTTGGAAAAAATTTATGAAAAAAAAATTTTAATGTTGGTAAAAACGAAATTCCGGAATTTTTTTTTACAGCGACGGAAATTTCAAACTTTAAAAATCATACTAATTTACTCCAACTGCACTTTAGCAGTTAAACTGTGAATTCTTTCATTATTGTTGTTTCTTAGAAATATTCAAAAAACACTTAAATCAACCAGTATTTTTTTTTTTAATGTTTGTAATATGCCATTTGTGGCTTTTTTCATGCCAATTTGCTGGGTTTTCGTGCCATTTTGCGTGCCAATTTAAAATTTTTGTGCCAGTTTAAACTTGCCCTGATAATGATGATAACGTTCATAGTGAAACTTCTGAAGCAAAACCACCACCAATAATAACACTATGCGACAGTCAAAATCGGGATGGGATGAAACCAACGGGAAATGTTATATCGGTCAAAAACAAGTTATACGTGTCCCGGCGTTTCGCTGGGTCACCCCTTTGACCTTTGGTGGTCTTTTTTTTGACATAACTCGAGAACCACTAGTCCGATTTTGCTCAAACAATTTTAAAAAAATTAAAAATTACAATTCCTTTAATCTGTTCATATAACGTTTTTCTATATACTCAACAGTTTTACCGGAAAAAATAACTGTTTTTGCACTATACTATTTTAGTACTGATTTTTAGTACAGTTTTTATTTTTAGTAATCATTTTAGCTTTTCTCTTATTATAAATTACAGATTTTTTACTAGTTTTCGCTGCTGATTTCAGCAAAACATTTTACAAATTTTTCAAAACCGAGTGCTAAATTTAGCAGAAAAATATACTAATTTAAAAAACTTTATTTATAAGAATTCGTTGATTTTTTACAATTCTTGTTTAGTTTATATTTGTTACTATTGATATATTCTTAGTTTGGAAATAACACCCAGAAAATTTTATTGTATCTCCAATGCATAAAAAGGGAATAACCGGAGCACCGTTTGCAATTTTGACTCCAAATCAGCGTTGCCAGTTTTGACGATTTATCGTCATTTTGACGATTATTGCTTTCTAAAATAGCCAAATGACGATTTGACGATTTTTTCGTTCAAAATTACGATTTTTTTAATACGAAATACAGCAAGAAATGTGCAAAAATACGATGATTTTCCAATCTTTAATTCTAAATCCCAAATTCTAGTTTTTAAAATTATGCAGAATTGCAAACAAATTAATGTGGGAACAAATTAAAAAACCTCTGCAAAATCAGATAATTTGTATTCAGCAAATCTATACGATTTTTGAAAAATATTTTAGAATTTTAGATTAAAAGTGTTCATATTGAAATTCTAATTAAAATTATATCTAGAAAAAATGTAAAAATCCATTGAAGTACATCATAATTTTTTATTTATTGCGAAACTGCCAATTTTTCTTTAAGATACGTATTTTGAAATGTGTAATTTTTGTGTAAAACTTCTGTCCTAAAACTGCAACTCTGAGTCTCCATTAGCTATGAGATTCTGTTAAAATAGCTGTTATGAGAGTCAGAAATAAAATGTAATACTTTTGTGGTGGAGAACACTAAAGTTAAGAAATTTAATTATTAATTTTTACTTGTCGGAGTCAGTCGCAAATGAATGTCTTTTATTTCACAGTAATTAATTGGTTGTATATTTTTTCTTTGATAAATAAAAAGAATACTACATTATAAATTCTAATAATGCAAATTACTTCATAATTACACTGTTTTTATATATGGGTGATATCAAAAAATGTGATAAAAACCGTGTAACCATCTAATTTCTAATGCATGGATTACATTTGAGTTATATATTTCGATATATATCAGCGCATTGTCATCTGTTTTACAAAATTTATAACAATCTGGCCAATTTTTGGTTAATACATAAAATTTGTGAACAATTTTATAGGCCAAATGTAAACTCCGTAACCAGTAACTCATAAGGTTTTTTAACTTTAATAGTTTATATTTTAATAACCAATAAAGCTAAACACTAACTGTAAGAATTTTTATGAAGAGGAAAAGTGCCGCTTTTAACAAAAATTAATACATTTTACAAACTTTTTCGTATATCTTAGCTACCACGACTTCAACTCTGTAACGATTTTTCGTCATAATTTTTGATAAAAATGTATAAACCAGAATTTTGGAGTTATCTATTATTTATATTGCGAAAAGTATAATGTTATTTATACTCAAATGATCGTTGGACTGTAAATAATCATCTAGTATAACAGACTTGAAGCTTTTCTGCAGCATGTAACATTCTCGACATGAAAAAGAATGTCTTTAATAAGATTTGAAAAAATGTTGTAAACTCCGTTCCAAACTATTTAACGAGTAAGAAAACCAATATCATATTTGGATTCACCTAGTAGACTTCATATGATTTTGTTTCCGAAAGAAAATTCTGACAAAGCGTTTCTGAAAGAAAACGAAGAAAGTAAACTCCGTAACCTAAATTGTTTGCATCAGATTCCATTAAAAAAATGTAGGTAAATGTTTAAAATATTTTAAAATAACCATAAACAGAGGTGATTCAACTAATATTTATGCGTCAAAGGATGATCCAAATAATAATTTTACGTCAAATCAAAAAAAGTTATCAGTTTTTTACCCAAAATTGCTGGAGCGAAAAACGATTGATTTTGCCTTTCATTGCTTTGGAATCCATATTTCGAGCCATTACTGACATTAGTTTGACAAATTAAATTTGTTTCACACAATTTAATAATTTTTTGATCGCGAAATATTATGTTTTTAATATATTATTTTGTAACTCCGCAACCGCTGATTGGATTTTAAAAAATTTTATATTTTTGAAAAGCATTTAAAAGGACCAAAAATACAAAATTAAAAAAACCAAAAAAAAATTTTTGTATTTTGAATTGTATTTTTATTCGCGAAACCGCCAATTTGATAAACGCAAATTATATATCATTGGAAAGCATGTTGAAAACCCAAATACGAAAAACTAATAAATTGAAGAAAATTCGTACGCAATTTTTTTTATTATATCTTTTGCTTGCAGAAATGTAAACTCCGTTACCACAAAAAAAATTAAAATTGTGCAAAAAAGTTATTGCGACAACTTGAAGAATAGATTTTTTGCAATTAGGTTTATAATGACTAAACTTACTGATTCCATTAAGAAAAAACCTAAATATTAACACTTTTTGCTTCTCACAAATTTGGCCCAAAAACTTATCACATTTTTTGATTTCACCCATATTTTCTTTATTTTTTTATAAGCTTTGTTTGTTGGTGATGCCATTAAGCAGTAAAAAAATATGGCATCGACTGAGATGTTTAAAATAGTTCTCTTAACATCTGCGTTAACAACTATGTTAACACAGGAAAAACGTAAATCATAACATTAAAATGAGTGGTCCACACTTAACATTAACATGATGTTAGTGGCCACCCAGGTAGAAATTGCCGACGGTACAAAAAACAAAGCACTGGCAAAGCGTTGCTTTACAATGGTACAAAAAAAAATCATTGCAAAAGCACTAATTTAGAACGCTTTGCCAACCTTTGGAAAGAGTGATTTCCCAATACTTGTTTTACAAAGTTTACTACTGCCCAGTTAGAAATCGCCAGTGGTACAAAAAATCAAGCACTGGCATACCACTGGGTAACCATGGTATTAAAAATAAATGACTGGCAGAACACTCATTTGGGACGCTTTGCCAGCGTTTGCGAAAAGCGTTTTACCACTATTTTTTTTACAAAAATTTCGGTGGTTTATAAAAAAAACCACTGGCAAAGAATTGGCTTAGAGTGATATGCCAGTGGTTATCCAGTGCTACCTTGCCAATGCTACCAGGCGTACAAAAATCAATTCACTGGAAAACCAATGATTTTATAAAAATGCTGACGCTTCGTTAAAAAATGTTTGTAGTCGGAAGGTTCCGAGTTCAAATCCGGTTGCAAGCAAAAAAAATTTTTTGGATTTTTTTTAATTTAAAATTTTTTTTGTTTCATTAAATTAATTTTTTTGTTTGTGGGAAAGATCCTTCAAGACCAACTTTCTTTTTGCCCTCCAAACACTGGCATACTAGTTACTAAAAATTGTTTGCCAGTACTAGCATTTTGGCACAGCCAGTAGTTGTCCAGCTATTATCACTCATTTATGTGTTTAGCCATTAAATATTATATGTCTCGTTAGCTCAGTGGGAAGAGCAATCGTCTACCAATCTGACGGCCTGGGTTCAAATCACGGCAGGGTCAAAAAAATACATATGAACTTTTTTTTGATTTTATTTTGGAAAATATATTTCCAGACCACCTATTTATTGGTTTTGCCAGCGTTTTGCCAACGTTTAAAAATTTTGTTCCTCCAGTGCTTTTCCGGCGCTTTTTGAACAGCCGGTCCTTTTGTCTAATGATGTTATCATTTTGGGAATGGGAAAGCACTTTTTGCCAATACTTGTACCACCTGTTAAAGTGCTTTGCCACCGCTTTCCCGTTTGTATTTTTCTGACTGGGTGTTTATGAAAAAAAACCACCGGCAAAACATCGGTTCAAAACGATTTGCCAACGTTAGGTAAAAGGACTTTGCCAGTGCCTGTTTTACAAAATTTACAACCGTATATAAAAAATTCCACTGGTAAAACATCGGCTTAAAACGAATTGCCAACGTTTGCTAAAAGGATTTTGCCAGCACTTGTTTCACAAAATTTACGAATGTACATGAAAAAATACTACTAGCAAAACATTGGATTGCAGCGATTTGCCAACATTTGCAAAAAGGATTTTGCCAGTACTTGTTTTACGAAACTTATGACTGTATGTAAAAAATACATAAACTGATCACTTAATGTTCACCCTATTTAAGTACCAGTTTTCAAAACTGTTGATAAAACTGGAAAATTGTTATGGTAAAATTTGTGTGAAAATCTATTGAATTTGTAGTTTTAAGCAGAGATGTATTCGCTTATTAGATACAGTGGTGCTATACTAAAATTTACGTTTCTCTTTTTTTCGGGATTGGGATTTTACAGATTTTTTCATGAAGAATTGAATAAAAACCAGTTGATCTAAAATACCGATTGGCAGAGCACTTATTTTACTATTGTTACCAACGCTTTGCCAACGTTCGGAAAGATAAACGGCCAACCGAAGATCGACGTTATCATTTCAAGGTTGACCCAGTACTTTAATTTTCGAAAAACGGACGCTCTGCCAGCGCTTGTACCACCATATACAGTGATTTGCCAACGTTTTGCCGTTTGTATTTTTCTACCTGGACATGTTAACTAATTTATGTCTCGTGTAGACTACAAGTAACGAGTCTCAATTTTTTTGAAGAAGGTCTGTGAAATACATAATAAATATTTTAAAATCTGAAGTTTTTGGTGGTATTTCCTTTTGTTTAAAGCAACCACTTCAGGATATGGCAAATTTCGATGATGTTTATAAAAATTTTAGTAAATATATTAAATCGAACAAGCACGGAATGATTAAAAAAGGATAATTTTTATAATGCTCATTAAGTTTTTAGGATGAAAACCATTTTCATTAGGGCGCCTAAAACTGTAATGAACATGTCAACAGCTTTTATGGTTTGGGGCTCCGTATATGGTAGTGTTATTAGAATTATTATTAAACTACATAGTAATATGCACCAGTTTTGTGTACAAAATTATTTACTGCCACATTTTAAAATAAAATATATAAAAATAATATGCTTTTAATTCGTTTATCGACCTTACGACGTTTCCCCCGAAAAGAGGGCATAGAAACTTGTAGCAATCTACTTCAGGATATGGGGCTGCCTGGTAAAATGGGTTTCAAATGATGTTCTATATCAGGGGTGGCAAGACTTTTTTCGCTGCGTGCCAGCAACGCACAATTTTTTTTGTAAAAATTTCTCGCGTTCCATCTTAACTTTAGTTGTCTATTAAAAACCTTTTTTAAAAATTTGGAAAATTTCTCTTAAAAATATCATTGCAGATGTACTACATATTTATCAGCCCTGGAATAACCCCAAAGGGAAAAATTAAATCACATCCAAGAAATGACGTAAAAATGTTTGACGGTTATTTAATTTTTGGGGTTTATTTAATCTTTAAATATTGAGATTATTTCATTATGAAAATGAAATAAAATTAAAACAGTTTGAACATTATTGCCTTTTCATTTTTTGGGGGGTTATTCCATTTTTGGTGGTTATTTTATTTTGTTAAAAAAAGTTAAATTATTGGGCGCCAGCAATTATTTAAGTACGTAAGAAACTAGTAGAAAAATGTGCTTCGGGCAAAAATTTGATTTTTTTTAAATTAATCGCGTGGTTTTTATCATCATAATAATGAATAAAAAGCGAATATTATGGATTTGAACAGAGAAATTTCTATTTCAGATGAAATGGCTCTGCGAAACACGATCAATAAGCAATTTCAAATTCCAACATAGGGGGTTATTTCATTATGAAACTTATTTTTAACCTTTATTTCATTGAGGGGTGTTTCATCGGGTGAATTTTTGCTGATCTTCTAGTAGTTCAAATTTTTTGAAAATATCCAACAAAACGTCGCGTGCCACCTAAAATCCACTCGCATGCCACTACTGACACGCGTGTCATAGTTTTGCCTGCCCTGTTCTATATTGACGGTATATCAAAGGAAAATGAATGCCACAAAATTTAGTAACCGAACTTACTAGCTATCATAGAAAACTATCACATTTTCTGCAAAAAGTGTAGAACTGTGCCCAAATTCAAAAGTCATCTAAAAAAAGTTTTAGTACGAAAATCAACCCAACCATCACATTTCTCAATGAAAAATAGTCCGTGCTATTGCCCGCCATGAAATATAGTTAATACTTTTGGATTTAGGAAAATTTTCAGCATGATAAACATAGCCAGCCCTTAAAAAGGGCTTGCGACCTGTACAATAGGGAAATATTACTTAATACTCACATTTTCATCAGATAAATGGAATATTTTCCCAACTACACATAAAAGCCGCAAAAATGTTATGCTTTTTTAAGTTAATATTACTGTTTCCAATTATTCGACATAGGCGGTTAACCGGTTATTGCATTATTCGAAAAATCACTAAAATTGATTAACCGGTTATTCGGGTCGGTTATTCGAGAAAATTGGCGATTAATCGATTATTCGTTTAAAGCAAAATTAATGTATTTCCTTAACTTTTTGTCAACAAGGACACTAACAGCTTCCTGTTTTTGTTAAATATTAACATGACATATGAACACTATATATGTAAAAAAAATTCAAATTAAAAAGCACATCTACACGAGACAGAAATGCTAGAGATGAAACAAACTCACCTCTAATAAGCTCTATTTTGAATGAGTTTAGCTATTTTGTAGTGTTTTTTGCTCCATCTCTAGCAGTTTTCTCTCGCGTGTAAATGTACCTTAAGGTTGAAAGTTTCGGAATCTGAAATTATCTAAATTGAAACATTTCTTATACCAATAGAAAATTTATTTAAAAATATAGCTGAAGCTATCAAAAACTAGTTAAAAATGGCAAAAAACTGCTGAAACTAGGAGATTTTTTTTCTAAAAATTAGTAAGTTAAAAACAGCATAACCTAAAGGTAGATTTTCTATTTCTTTACGAAATTTTTTTTTAATCTGTAAAACTTTGGATTCAAAATTTCTTTAAATGCAAATTTAATCAATACTACAATATAATATTGCGTTTAAAAAAATTATTATCCAAAGTTCTTCCTCCTCCTCTGAAGAAATAAAAAAAAAATTTAGTTCCATTTGAGTAAAATATTAATTAATTGAAAATATCAATTTACTCTACAAAAATTTGCAAAAAAATTTTCTGAATAGTAGAATTAGTAGACTAAAGAATATCATAAAGAATTATTAAAATTTTCAGTCTTTTTTCCGTTTTTAAGGGCCATTGATAATAAACAAAATTATCCAAAGTCTGAGCTAACATACGCACAGGGATCTTTATTTTTCCAGTTTTAATGAAAATTTCCACTAAACTAATGAAGTTTTCTTAACTAAATGAATGGAAAGCTTCTTAAAAATTTTCGTTGTACGAACTTCAGCGAAACTTCATTGAATCAATGTAAAAATTCATAAATAGAATGTAGACATTTCTCTCAGTGTACAGTTAAAAATGCCAAATTCCATTTAAGTTTGATTTTTTTAGCTTTAATTTTGTGTTAACTTTAGGTTATTTCGTTATTATTAATGTCACAAATGCGAATAAAAATTTAATTTCAGTGAAACGGTTACGGGTTCCCTTGTATTCTACACATTTTTCAGTTTTATTTCAGAAAATTCCAAATATATTTCATAATTGTTTAAAAATGTTTTAAAGTTCTCCAAAAATGTTTTTAAATTGTCCAAAAATGTTTTAAAATTGTCCAAATATATTTTTAAATTGCCTAAAAAGGTTTCAAAATTGTCTAAAATGTTTCAAAATTATCCAAAAATGTTTTAAATTTTTCCAAAAATGTTTTAAATTTGTCCAAAAATCATTCCAAAATATTTTAAAATTGTTCAAAAATTTTTCAAAATTGTCCAAACACTGTTTAAAATTGTATAAAAACGTATCAAAATTCATTTCAAAATTGTCGAAAATGCATTTTAAAATTTTCAAAATGTATTTCAAAATTATACAACTATATTTTAAAATATGTATACAAATATATTTTAAAATATTTTATTTGTATTCAAGAAGATTCTATTTGTATTTGAAAATTGTCCAAATACATTTCAAAATTATTCATTTGTATTTAAAAATTTTATATCTGTATTTCAAAATTGTCACAATGCATTTCAAATAATTCCATTTGTATTTCAAAATTCTCTAAATGTATTTCAGAAATTTCCAAATGAATTTAAAAAGACTATTTGTATTCCAAAAATTTCCAAATGTATTTAATAAAATTCTAATTGCATTTCAAATTTTTCGAAATCTATTTCAGAAATTTTTATTTTTATTTTAAAAGCATATTTACTAACATATCGTACATGTTTCATAATTCTTATACAATTTTCATTACCAAAGAGAAAACAGGCATGTTTAAAAATACAAATAGAATTCTCTTAAATACAAATAATATATATTTGTGTTTATGTTTCTTGTAATTTTTTAGCCAAAGTTAAGAAAATAAGGGACAAATTCCATATTGAAATTGTAACCGGTTAATCGACCTGTTTTAACGGATTATTCGGATCGAATAATTATTTGTTTCGACATTAACCGAAATAGAGGCGATTAATCGAGGAATCGGTTAATCGATTAACCGAATTGGAAACACTAGTTAATATTAAAAATTTCTTAAGAAATTTTTCAAAACTTAACAGGGTGCAAAAGTGTAACATTTGTCATAATATAGAAAAATGTCCTCATCTTCTTCGTTAATTAAAATATTTTAAATATTGTTATTGATTTCCAATTAGAAGAGGTCAATAAACAAATAAATTTTAAAAAAATTATTTGATTTGGTTTCGTAGTTAAAAATATAAAGCAGAATAACTGAACAATGTGTACCCTGTTACACTTTTGCTCCTCACTGTATTTATATTTTACCCTTTAAATTAAACATGTTAAATTTACAGAATTTTAGTTATATTTAAGTTATCTTTTAGTTAATTGAAAATAACAAATTGTACTGTAAAATCTGCAGAAAATTTTGCTAAATATTGGTAGACTAAAAATACCAAAAATAAACTGATATATCTACAAAATTTTTGCTATTTTTAAGCTAAATTTAGTTGAATGTAAAACGCACCTTGAACTTTGAGGTCCCTTTATAGGGAAATATTTCAAATCTTTCCGATACTAACGCGTTCTTAGAAATTTGTGTATAAAGAAATCATTTTTTCTTATTGCGCATCATCCCAGTTTTACCGACGTTTTTTCCACTGTTTTGTCCAGACACAAAGCTATAACAGATTTAAGTTTTTCTTTGAATCCTTCCAAGACTCCTTTTTTATCTTTCTAAATTTAACAATATTATTTTTTAACTTAACTAATTTTTACGCTATTCTTCTCTTTTAACAGGTGGAAAATAATGAAGAAGTTCTAAATAAACTGCCTATAGCTGATGTTTCATCACCTGTGATTTTGAGTTATCAACCCAATACGAAAACCAAATATTTACATCGTGGTGTTACCCTACTGTCGGCAGCGTTTTGTGCTTGGCAAATCTGGCGATCGTATAAGTAGTTTATTAAATTATCCTCTAAAATTCACACAAAAAATGTTTACAAAGAGCCCCTGCACACACGTTTACAGCAGCTTTTTTTAAAGGCAAACATACACATTCAGTATTATTAAGCAATGTTTTTAAAATCAACCAATCAGAACAAAGTATTTAAAAATAAATTGTTCCGATTGGTTGATTTATGAAAAATTTATCTATAATATTGAATATTATGCCCTACTTAAAGGATTTAACGAAAAACAATGTATTTTAATATTAAAACAAACAATACGCAAAAACAAAACAAACGCAAACCAGCATATCTCAGTTTTTATTTTATACAAATTGATTTTTATTTAAATTATTTAATATATTTTCCAGGGTTTATTAATTATTATTAATAACAAAGAAAAAGAAGCCAGTTTGTTAAAAATCAAATGCTAGGATTCGAAAACATAATGAATAAAATGAATAAAGAAAAATGCATTTTTTTTAAATTAGTTTTAAATATAGGAAGACATTTGTAATTTATTTTTTTGTTTTGCTTGTGGTATATTTTTGCTTTTCTATATAAATACAATTGTCGTCCTTCCAGTGTTTTTTATTTCGAAAATGTTCAGTGTCTACACTAACACATAATATAAAAAACATGGCTGCAACGATAACAAATTTTAGGTAATTTTAAACATAAAATATTTAAAAAGATTGTTTAATTTAAGCTTTATTTTTTTATAATATTTTGAACTTAATGTAGAAAACCACGTCATTTTTTAATCTAACAAAATTTGTGAAAAAAATTTACGTTTTTGATCATAAAATTTTCAAAATATTGTTAGCTACATATATTGTAATAAAAAAAAATCAATTCTCTTATATTAAACATTAGTTTGCGGAGTTTTATGTCGATTTAAAATTTATAAAAAAACAAAAATTGTTATAAAAGTGTAAAGATAAATTTACTAAATTATTCAGTAGACAAAATCTAAAATACATAAATTAAACTATCTATAAATCATTGTTTTTATTTTGCACATTTTTTTATAAAAATGAAAAAAAGAAACAATAAAATCTTGAAAATTTGTAATCAGGCCGCAGGCAGGACCTTCTCCCCCTCCTCAAAGAAGTACTTTGAACTTGGGCACATGTTCATTAGAGCTTCACTAAACCTTAGATTTTTAAAAAGGTTCCATTTAAGGTTGATCCTTTACTTTTTGCGTAAAGTTCGGTAAAATGAGAATAAGCAAAAAATCCTCACAAATGACAAATTAACCAAAAGAAAGGAACGCAAGAAAATACTTCTAGGCCAAAAATTTATTTCAAAGAAAAGTGTGAAAATGCGTATAGTTTGTGTTTAAAAAATTGCATAAATATATGGGCGAGGGCCACGAATTTCGCTAATGATCCACATCATTGCGAAATTTGTTTTTATATCATTACATATAGTACATACATATTTTTTTTGTTTAAGGGGAAGCAACACTCAGGAAATTCTTCCTATTAATTAACTTGTTGCTTTGTTTGGAAATGGGATAGAGAAGAAATGAAATTTGGTGAAAGATGGAGGGCTTCAAATATGCCAACACTGTAATAGTGCGAGATGCAGAATCTTAGAACAGTTGTTGTACGCCATCTGATGAAATATTTTCGAACTTTCTTATTTTACTTCGGTGGGGTTAAGCGCTATGGTAACACTGAAGGAGGACGCTACGATATGCATGAGGGATACTCGTACATATTTCTAAATTAATGCTACCGTCCCTGGGTATGGAACCTGCAACCTTATGTGTAACAGTTCATGTTACTGATATAAATATAAATATTTACAAATGTGTGATATTTATAAGATTATTTAATTTATTCTTTAAAAATCCATGATTGAAAATCATCACATTTGAGTTATTGAAGAAAAATTGCATATTTCCGCTGCAATTACAATTAAAGTTTGCAGATATTGCAATTATTTTAACTACAATTGCAGTATACACTTGTTTAACTTCAATTCCAGTTAATTTTACAGACATAATTCTCTGAATTCTTACCGCTGTATAAATCCCGTTTTCTTTTGGTAAAGCAGCTTGCTAGTATAGATTTTCCTAAACCAGAGCCGGCAAAACTATGGCCCGAGTGCCACTGCTGGCCGATTTTCGATGGCACGCGATATTTTCTTTGGTGTTTTCTAAAAATTTTGGTAATTTTAAGTTCATAGATAAAGATAAAAGTATAGTAAAGACTTTAAAATTATCTTTTAAGAATTATGGGAATACAAAATATATCAAGTATTTGATATAAGTTTTAAAATCTGATACCATTTACATTTTTTTAAGAATTTTTTGGATTAAGTTTTTCTTTTGGAAAAAAGTCTTAGAACCGAAGAAACATAAAACGTTAAAAATTAGCCGTTGTTTAATTGAAATAAAGAAAATATTTTGACTTTAAGAAACATCCTTTAGAGATTATCGTTATAAATTTACGAAACTATCGTTTCGATCTACGCCACTGTCAAAAGCGGCGGTTGAAATATAACGTGATTAATTTCTCGGATTTATATCTACAAAAATAACATAAATGTTAAAATAAAAAAAACTTAACTTGAATTAGGCGGTTGTAATTTTTTGGTCCCAATAAACCTCGTAAATCTACACAGAGAAAATTTTGCTGGACGAGTTTTAATGAAATTTTTCAATAAACTAATGAAGTTTTCTTCACAAAGTAAATGAAAATTTTCTTAAATTTAATGTAAAGGCTCATTTATTTTATGAATCTAGTTTTAATTAAACTTTTTCGTTGAATGTATGAAACTTTTAGTAAACAAAATGAAATTTTCACAACATTTTATGAAAAATTCCATTAATTCAATAAAAAGTTTCAGTAGACGAATTCCAGTGAAACTTCAATGGTTTTATGCAAAATTTCATTAATATCATGCAGATAATTCTCTTAGTGTAGTTTTAATAACACTGTACAACAATTTCGAACTTTTTCCAAAATTACAGAGTTCTGACAATGGATTCTGGTAGAGGAGAACCGGAATTTGATTTTAAGGGGGGGGGGGGGTTAAAGTTCCCCCTTTGTTCTGTTCGTGTAGCATATCGGTATATGAAACTATGTGTTCTTTATATCTGAGGTGTAGGGTATGTGCAGCAACTTTGTAGAAAATATTAAGGTAAATATTTTTTGTGGAACATATTAACACTCTAACTCCCCCACATAACGGTAATTTTTGGCTCTATTCCTACAATAATAAAAACACACCCCTAAAAAGAGGGAAGGTTTGGATGAAATATTCTACAAAAATGTTGACCATACAATTTTATTACACTCATAAAAGTTCTGCAGTTACTACATGATAGTTATTTGTGTAGTAATGCGGTTGTACTTATTTTAACTAAAATTGCAGTTAAGTTACTTAGAGCAAAATTTTTCAATGCTTTCAACAGTTATTTTTTTAAACAAACTTCAAAAACTACTACATTGTAGTACAGTTACAGTTATTTTGAATTTTGTGAAAAATACTTCAATTTTCAAGTGTGTATTTATACGAAGCAAAGAAGAATGTGTGTACAAAGCATTTGTTTAGAAATTTCTTGTGAAAGAGTATGAGAAGAACATGTTTTCTCTTGTCTTAGTCATAAAACAACGCTAAAGAGTGAAGACGCGTAATACGGAAAAGGTTTTATATTTTATTGAATTATTAAAATAAGATAAGTTTTATAATATAAAATATAAATTTATTTTTGTGAATATTAAAATATATTGTATTTATTTTCTTTCAGTTCTTTTATACTTTCATCCTTTTCTACCTGGAGAAAAAAGGAAGCCAAACAATATTTCATGCCTCACAGACGGACATCTAGAACAATATAGTAAACAAAAAACAATTTCTCAATTTTAAATTTATTACGGAATAAAATTAAGTTAAGAGTATTTACATAAGTTTGTTTTTATTAAATTAATAATTTTTATTTATGTTATTTTAATAACATTTGCAGTTGTTTGTACAGTTTTACAATAATTTTCATTTATGTTGTTTTAATTGCTTTTTGTAGATGTTTTTACTACATTTGTCAGTTGATTTTTAGCCATTGGCGGACTTATGCCGGTCTGGGGTGGGCAAAGCCCACTCTAGACGGCCTTTTGCCCACCCCAGAATTAAAAAAAATAATCTATCTGCAATTCTTGCATCTACGATTTTGAAGGCATTTCATAGGAAAATGGCAAAGGATTTTTAATAGCAAAATATAGCAGAATCTTTTTGGTGATATAAATATCTTAGATTTAATAGCTTTTTAAAAGAATAATTAGTTACTTAATATATATCTAACAAGGAAATTACTTTAAACTAAACACTACTAGAGCTGATTTATAGGAAGAAGAACACTCAAAATAGTTTATAGTTTAAATTAACTGAAAATATAATTAAAACAAATGAAAAATCACTTAAAAACCGGTCTACTAACTTTTCATTTAAATCAAAAGAACTTTTTATTTATTTTTAAATGTTAATAATACACTACAAAATCCTTAAAATAATGATTTTTCATTTATTTCGTTTTTTTAATTTAAAAAAAATTAACTACAAAATCCGTAAGAATAAATGATATTTGTTTTATTTCGTTTCTTAAACTGACCCAGAAATCGAAAAGGAATTCTTTTTTTAACAAAACATTTTAACTGAAAATATTAACTGTAGCAGAAAATATGTATATGTAATTTATTTTTTAAATAAACGACAAGAACAGTTAAAAAATATATCTCTTTGTATTTTAAATAAACTACAGTCAGTTTCTGTAATAATATATTCAGTGAAGAAGAAAACATTTTTATTGAAAAATTTAACAGACACAAGGGAATCACCAGACTGCCCCAGTTTCGTCTCACTCAAATACTCGTCAGTGGTTAGTTTATGTGTCAACTGATCAAAGTAATTTTTTATTGTTAATTTGTCTCTATATGAAAAAGTTTTTTTTATTGCCATGACCGGGAATTAAACCGGCACCACGGTCGGCATAGCGGCGTGGGTGGCTAATTGAAGTTTTTTTCAATCACAGCGCATATAATGTATGTTTTGTAATCAGAAGAGCCATAATTAACTAATCCTATTGTTTTTTCTCCTTTTTCACAAGTAATTATCACATTATGATGCGCTTTATTCACATTGAATAGTTGGATACCGAGAGTTTATTGAAGAGGTTGTGTTGCTGCTGTGCAAATTTTTTCAAATTTATTATTTTCTAGTTGGTTGTAACACTACTAGTTTGGAGAAATTTCAAAAATAAAGAAAGAAATAAAAATTATAAGATGATCATCTCTCGGTTTTTGACCACCTCGGTAAAATATGGGTTCATCCGAGGTAGACGAAAAAATTAGCAAGTTGATATTAGATTTCTTTTCTCTTTTTCTTGTACGCGGTTTTCTTCAAAAACAGTGGATGGACTTTGTAGAGTTTTCTATAAAAACATTAACATTTTGATTTTCGAAAATTAAGAAAACTTTATCAGAAAGAAGGAAGTCATTATAAAAGTGTTTTCGTTTTTTTATGAAAAAATTGTAAGTATAATATCAAGTGTTTTTTAAGTTTAAGAATCTGGGAATGGGTAAATAAAAAGCCCAATATGAATGGGTCCCTTGCCCACCCCAGAAAAATGGTCTAGGTACGCCAATGTTTTTAACAGTTAAAAATAACTTCAAATTGCAGTTGATTTAAATGCAAATAGTCTGCACCGTTTTAAATGCAAATGCAGTTAATTTAACTGTCATTAACATAAACAGCAAAAAGAGTCTTTTTTATATTAAAAAAAGAACTTAGACAAAATTTTAAAAAATTCTATAGGCTCCAAAATTATTCTTATTTTTGGGCCTTTTTTAAAATGTTCAAAAAATATTCGAATTTATTTACATTTCTGAGTTATTTCTGAACCATCTTTTGGGTTTAATAACACTATGCGACAGTCAAAATCGGGATGGGATGAAACCAACGGGAAATTTTATATCGGTCAAAAACAAGTTATACGTGTCCCGGCGTTTCGCTGGGTCACGTCTAGGAATCGAGATATATCGCTTTGAAGTTAGTAACTATCATATAGGGGAAATTGTCACCTTTGGTGGTCTTTTTTTTTTACATAACTCGAGAACCACTAATCCGATTTTGCTCAAACAATTTTAAAAAAATTAAAAATTACAATTCCTTTAATCTGCCCCTTCCCGATCACTGACCCCTACTATTTGTCTCACAGTGTAATTATTCAAAAAGTGGCAACACTGACTAGTGTGTCAAAAAACGGGTTTCGATAAAAATGAGAAAAACATTAAAATTTTATTTTTAATTTAACTTTAAATGCGTTCTTCTCAAAACTTCATTTTCACACACTAGGTCCCTTTTCTCGGAGAAGTTCACATATATGCAAATTTTCTTATAAAACTTGCAAAGAATTGCTAAAAATCTTGACACTTTCTATTTTTTGCCTTTCTTGAAAGCAATTCGCAGCGTAAATTATTCCATTATTGCGAATCCACCTTTAAAACTAAAAGTTATTATTTCTAAAGGCGATTTTTGTTTTTTTTTTTATAAATAAAAACACTTTCGGACAGATCTAAAAGCACAGTATTTTGTTCGTAATTTTTGCGAAAAGGCTATACCTCCATAAAAAACAGAAATGATTTTTCACTTGCTCTGCAATTGTTACAAAATTGCGGTGAAAGTTTTTTCGCATTTATTTAATAGACAGGACGATTTGAAAATGTCGCAAAAATATACTTTGGTCTTATGAAGATTGTAGTTTTCCAATTAATGTGAAACTATTTGTGACTTAAAATTTTTATTACAATTTTACGTTTTCAAATCGCAAAATGTTTTATCACGGGGGGAGAAAAGCTAAAAAATGAGAAAAAAAAACTCCTTTTATTTATTGGGAAAATGGAAAACATGAGCTTATATGCATTTTAAGACAAATTTTTATATCTTTCCTACTAAACTTATTGTCAAAAAATTAAGACTTTTTTAAGATAGAGGGAAAATGTAGAATTCTGCAAAAAAAAACAGTCTCTTGAAAGAATTTCAACATTTTTGTTTCGAAAAAATTAATTTTTTCGATTATGGACCACTAATGTACGTCATAGCAACGACAAAGTGAATAAACCCTACCTAAAGGAGGAAATCAAACATTAAGGGTCATATGCATAATCACTTTGAAAATTTTTAAGTGACATAGAACAAATTTTCCGTACAAAATTCATTTTATAAATGTGTTATCAGGTTTTCAAATTACATATTATGCATAGGCACTTAAATATTTTGCATAATTATTGAACAAATAAAGAAAATTTATTAGAAATTTTCACCTTATAAATATTCGAAAATGTCGAATTATTCGACACGAAAAAACCGGTTTCTCGAATAATTCGAAAACCGCCCTTTTTCAAAAACCGGTTTAAAAAACCCGGAAATATATAAACAAACCGGTTTATCGAATAATTCGGAAACCGGTTTGACAACTCTATACATAATGCCCTGAGTTTATTGAATTATAAAGGGTGGTTTTTTAAGCCCGCTAGAACTTACGAAATGGTTAACTGTCAAACGAACTGTCATACTCTGGCAAATCATCATGAATAGATTGACGCTTAAACAACGCTACCAAATTATCCAGATTTACTTTGAAAATCAGTCATCAAATAGCGCAACTTATAGACGCCAAATTGTGTTCAGCGATGAGGCCCAATTTTAGCTTAACGGGTTAGTTAATAAACAAAATTGCCGCAAATAGAGTGAAACCAATTCACAACAGACCCTACAGACTCCATTACATCCGGAAAAATGCACGCTTTACTCGCTGGTGGCATCATTGAACTTTATTTCTTCAAAAATGAAGCCGGAGCTCCTGTTACGGTGAATGGATATCGTTACCACACCATGATCAATGATTTTTTGTATGAAAATATGGATGACATTGATCCGGGTCAGATGTGGTTTCAACAGGATGGTGCCACGTGCCATACGGCGACCGCAAACATCGACTTATTGAAATAAAACTTTGGCGATAAGTTGATTTCGAGAAATGGTTCTGTCAATTGGCCTCCAAGGTCGTGCGATTTGACACCTCTCGATTATTTTCTGTGGGGCCACGTGAAGTAACTGGTTTATGCTAATAAACCAGCAACAATTGACGCCTTGAAGGCCAACGTTGTTTGTGTTATTTGTGACATACGGCCAACAATGCTCGAAAAATTGGCCCTAAATTGGACGTCCAGAATGCGCTTTGTCAAGAACAGCCGCGATGCCCATATGCCCGAAATCATTTTCAAATATTATGGCCATGTATGAATCTTTGGAAAAAAAATTTTTGGATTAAAATATAATTTTTTGTGTTATTTTTCACAATTTTAATTTCTATTGGGCGTTAAAAAACACCCTATAAATATATTAAAGAGATTTCTTTTTAAAAGGTACTGTACTTTTCGAGTCATAATTTCAAACAGACGCTCCATGATCTCTCTCAATTAATATTTGTTATCTGTAAAACTGTAGTAAAATACTAAATACTTTTGATTCTTTAAAAGGCTTGCTTTCCCATTGTTTACCTACTACTTAAAAACTGAATTTAATACCAACAAAACAAGAAAAAAAAAGATCGACAAGGAAATAATAATTTTATTTACACAAAGCGCACTTACATATTTGCCTGTTCTTGTTCTGTTTTACAGTCTGTATTACAACAAAAAAAACACTGAAAATAGCAAATAAAATTTAAGAAGCAGACGAAAAAAGAGAGATTGCATTATTTTGTTTTTGTTGTAAAAATTATCTTCAAATATTAAACAATTACAATACATAAAATACGGTTTCCAGATTATAAAATAGACTTTAATTTTTACTTCAGGTTTTAGTCTTTTTCTCGTACTTCATCTTCTTGCATACATTGGCTTGTAATTCAAATCTTAGATTTGAATTTCGTTAATAAAATTAAATTTTAAACAAAATATGATAAATCCTAGTTGGTGTTATAAACTAAAACGCAACTTGGTTGTTGGCGTAGTGGTAACACCAAATTAAACTGTTATTCTTTTCTAATTAAAAGAAAAATTCCTACAAAGTCGGGAAATTTTGAATGAATTACCAAGTTCAAGGAAAAAGTGTTATTAGTGAAATAAACGTGGTATAAGGTTTTTTTTTTATAAAATCATACATATAAAGTTTAAAAAAGTTTTTAAAATACAAAATTAGCTCAAAATGAAAGGTGAGTTCAAACCTAACAACTGAACCGAGTTAAATATCTAACAAATAAACAGAGTTAAATGTAAATATTACATCAATATACGGGATAAGAATTCGGAAAAGTTACGATAATTGTATTGCTTATTCCCAGGAAAACCCTGAAAAATTTATGATTGCCTATTTGGACTTATTTCGGAAACTGTGCAGCCGTTATTTACACAACGTAATAGACAGCACATAGTCCTGAACCCCGATACATTCCAATATTGTTACTACCAAAAATACTCGACCGAGACTCACTTTTTATTACACCTAATTATATATATAGTTTTTACTCCACCGTTAATTTCAATTAAATTTCTTACTTACTTTTTTTTGTAATTGTGAACTTGTGATTTAATCCATTATAATAACTGACCCTTATTCCATTTTCCGATTTCGACGAAACTTCATGCTGACAATATTTATAGTTATATGGTATACATTTTTTTGGATCTACCATAGCTGAAACTTATGTATTAATCAGTCATATAAAACTATTCCTCCATCTTTTTTCAATAAAATATTTTCCATATTCTTTCGCACATAAAACTTCTCATTTTTACTTGCAAATAGCCAATATTTCAAGTAAGGGTACTTCGTAAAACTGAAAAATCGGCATATAAATATCCATATTACATAATTTTACCTGCAGCCCAGGATAGTAGTCATATCTATGGATACCAGTTGGAATCGGTTTTTTGAAATTCCGGGATTTGATATGTTTTATAATGAAGGAAAGATTTGAAAAAATTCAAGAATTAAGAATTTAACTCCTTAGATATGTTTTGTGCTGTTTTTGTTTATAATAATTTTATATTCACTATTCTTTCAATTAGTTTCAGAATTCTTTCGGAACTCGGGATTGGCATCGCTACACTAATAGAAAAAAGTCCATAAAAAATTTAGTTAAAACTACTAAAAATTAGTTAAAATTGATGCTGCAGAAAAAAACTGCTAAATTAGCAGATTATTTTTGCTATATATTAGTAATATAGGAACAGCAAAAATAAAACTGTTCAATATACAGAATTTTAGTTATATTTGAGCTAAATTTTTGTAAATGGAAAATAGCAAATTAACCTGCTAAAATCAGTAAAAATTGTTGCTAAATAATTAGTAGGCTAAAAAATCAGCAAAAAATTTTAAATTTTCGAAGTTTTTTTTTCGATTTTTTTTAAATGCAAATAAAAATCGAGCCTTTTGAAGACAGCAGTTTACAATTTTTTATCAAATATTTCTGCTGATTTTAGCAGAATAGACTGCTATTTGCATTTAACTAATTTTAGCTTAAAAATAGCAAAAATTTTGCTATTTTTAGTCTACAAATATTTATAAAAATTTTCTGCAGATTTTACAGTACAATTTGCTATTTTCAATTAACTAAAAGTTAGCTTAAATATTACTAGAATTCTGTAAATTTAGCAGTTTTAATTTTGCTGTTCTCATTTTACTAGTATTTAGTAAAAATATCTGCTAATTTTAGCAGTTTTTTCTGCAGCATCATTTTTAACTAATTTTTTTTAACTTTGTTTGCTATTTTTACAGATTTATTTCTATGAGTTTAGTCATTATCAAGTGAATATTTTTTGTAAGATAGAGGACACTTAGGACTATTAGGTGCCAAGAGGATGTACCAAATTCCCACTTCCACAATTTTCCAGAGGTATCTCTTACCTGGATCTAGCTAGATTTCTACTAAGATTATTCTCTTTTTGGATAGTTAAATACCCCATAGGCAGAAATGAGTTAACAATGTTTTTTCAATATGCAAGATTTTATTTTCCAACGGATTGCACTTACAATTGGTACACATGATTCCACCACCCTAAATAAGGCTGCCATATACTTTTCGTTGGTGGCTTTCGGCTATACATTCTGTAAATGCACATCTACACGAGAGAGAAAATTGCTAGAGATAGAGCAAAAAACACCTCTAAATAGCTCAAATTATTCACAATAGAGCTAATTAGAGTTGTTTTTTGCTCTATCTCTAGAAATTTTGTCTCTCGTGTAGATATGCCTTAAGGTCACGTTTTGACCGACATAATTTTTCATACGGAATCGTCAACTAGGCCTTTCGCAATAAATAATATATAAATTCAGAGTGAAATATGTACCTTCTTCAAATTCTAAGAAGAGCGTTTATTCTACTATATTTTTATATTTAGTTTTTAAGGCAGAAGACTTTCGGTCCTGGGTAAGAGATCGGTTACAAACAGCTAGTAAAGAATACAAAACTAAGAGATTTTTTTTTATTTTTATCTGTTTTTTTTTTATTATTTATCTTCTAGAGATTAACCCTTTCACTACCAACTTTTTCTTTGTGGATGTATTATTATTTTGACTTCAGATTCTTATTAAAGTTCATCAAATTAGAAACAAATATATAACATGTTTGCCCCCTCCACCTCCTACCCAGCAAAAGTGGCGTTCGAAAAATAGATTTTTTAAAACTTCTCAGCCCATTTTACCCCTAAAACATTTGAATATTTAAAAATCCTAGTTTAAGATATGTGCCAAAATTCATGATTCTAGTTTCATAGGTTTAAGAGAAACACCAAAACCACCTTTATTCGGGGATTATGGAATGTTAAAAAAATTAGAATTCGCGAATATTTATATACCCATGAAGAGCAGCTTATGCATATAGCATACTTGAGATTAGTGATGGGCACGTGAGTGGCTAAAATCACACACGAACATTTGTGTTTTACTCACACTTACTCACGTTCACGTGAGTAAATTCCGATGTTATTCATACTCACGCGTGATTCATGTGAATCACGCAAATTCGCGAAATAAAATCGTTACTGAAAAAAATAAAATGCAAAAATGAAGGTAAATTATGAATGTTGAACTTAAAATTGGTAAAATTAAACTCACGCAAATTTTTTAAAATTCAACTCACGCACATTCACTGACGCAAAAATTTTACTCACACTTACGAATAAATTCTTTTCTATTCACACTCACTCACGTTCACGTGACTAAATTAAGATTTTACTTACACTCACGCCTGATTCACATGAATCACACCAAGTCCTGCTCACGTGTCCTTCTCTACTTGAGACTAATCCATGGAATCATTATTCTTCATTAAAAAGGTATTGATGATTTGTCATTATCAGGGCAGCGACTTTCATGCACTTAAAAATCGAAAATATGCACTTAAAATATGCAGTAAAAATTGCAAAATATGCACTTAAATGGACATATGCACTAAAAACCAAAAAATATGTAGTAAACATCAAAAAAATAAAAAAGCTTAAAACCAAAAAAATGCAGTTAAAATTTATCGATTTTTAGAAATCATATTTATTATTCGAGATCGTTGGGTTAAAAATTAAATTCAATATAAATGTCTAAGTAGATGACAACTTGATGCTTTCCTTCTAGTTAAATACTGCGTTAAGGTTTGCAAATTCTTCCTTTTCTTTATTTTTCATTGAATCTCATTTTTAGTTTTAAAAAAAAATATGCAAAAATATGCAATTTAATGAAAAATATGCAATAAAAATCATAAAATACGCACTCAAAAGCAAAATATGCAAAAATATGCAACAACAAATCGATGCCATTTTGTCGCAAATTCTTTGATTGGGAAATGTATTTGGTCGAAATCATTTTTGATTTAATGATAATAAACATGCATTTGCATGAAAGTCGCCGCCCTGGTCATTATAAATTAACCAATGGTAGCAGTCGGCAGAAAACCTTAAACTGATACCGGTGACTTGTAGAGCTTTGTGATTACTAACTCTGCTGAAAGATGTTTTCTTTATTTTGTTTTTAAATATACTTTTTCTACAGTTTCCCTTTATTTTTTTTGAAATTTTAGTGTTTAAATTACATTCGTATATTTTTATGTGTATCACTACTTTATCAAAACATTTCTTACCCCACCAAAATATGATAGTGCTACCTGTGCGCTCAGTCTGAGCTACTTTTGATCAAATAGTGATACATTTGTTGTTGTTGATTAAAATAAAAAATTTGCTTTGTAAGAATGGCAAATAAAGATATAAATATTTACCCCTCAATTCATAAATGCTCTGTAAAGTTATAGCAGGTTTACAAAACGTCATTTTCATACAAAATTTGTTCAATAAACCTCCTATAATTTTACATAGCGATTATGAATTTAGGGGTTGTAATTCAAAAAGAAAAATTTTTAAAAATCAAACGAAACTATAGAAAAAATGTAGTTAAAAGCCAAATAAAGAAAACATTGGACAGGTTTACCAGAGAAACCCGCTACCGCTACAATTGATATGTAGCGCTTTATGATTACCTTATTCTGGTGACGCTGCTATGGACGATGCTACTTTTGTTTTTGTTTTAAAATAAAAATATTTGTAGATGTTTCATTGATTTGTATATGTTTAATATTGTTTAAACAAAAGTATTTAAAAAACAAACGACAGCTGATGTATCATTAACTGACCACAAGTAGCGTAAAATGTTTACGCTAACAAAACAAGATAGTGCTACCGCAACACGTTGACTTAGCGGTAGCTAACCAAATCGTTCACCAAATTGTTGAGTAGCGGATTAGCAACAGTTGAGCGTCTGGTAAACGCACTCATTGTTAAGCAGAGTTAGTTATCACCAGGGCAAGGACTTTCATGCACTAAAAAATCGAAAATATGCGCTTAAAATATGCACTATAAAATGGAAAATATGCACTTAAATATGCATTTATGACGAAATATGCACTAAAAACCAAAAAATATGCAATTAAAAATAAATGTTTCTTTTAATTATATTTATTAAAAACTAACAAACGTAAAAATTCAGGTATCGGTTACAATAAGCGTGTTCGTTTACTTACTACAAGTTACTATATTTACTACAGCTGTAAAAATTCAATACAAAAAATAAAAAAAACTTTGCAATTGTAGTAAAAGTAGTAAGAAATTCGAGTAAACGAACACACTGAATATGTCTTCAAATACACATAGTTAAATATATTTAACTTTATTATAAAATAGAACTTAAATATGTGTACTATAAAATCGTACTCACTTTCGTAACTTAGAGAAAAAAGTGGCAGAAATTAATGGTCGGGGACAAGTTTCCTTAAAATAATTTTCATAAAATTGTCTAACTTTCTGTTTGTGAGCAATAAGAACCGAAATAATTTAAATTAATTAATTAATTAAATTAATTTAAATTTACATCTATAAAAAATGTGTTAGTGGATGACAACATATTGTATACTATGTGTTTCTCTTTCTAGTGTAGTGTTATATTACCAACAAAGCTTCCAAATAATTAATTCTTTAGAATTTTTTTTAGTTTTAAAATATGAATTCTTAAATCGAATTTCATATTTAAAAATATTAAAAATATGCAATAATGTGCAAAATATGCAAAAATATGCAATAAAAATCATAAAATATGCAATAAAATATGCACTTAAAAGCAAAATATGCATTTATAACAAAATATGCAACAACAAATCGATGCCATTTTTTTGCAAATTCTTTGATTCGGAAAAGTATTTGGTCAAAATCATTTTTGGGCCACTGACTACAAACATGCATTTGCATCAAAGTCCTTGACCTGGTTATCACAAAGCACTACAAGTCACCTGTATCAGTTTAAGGTTTCTCTGCTGACTGCTACTAATGTTATTTTTATTGATAGTCAAGAGTCTAACAAATTATTAACAACAAAAGTTTCAGTGACACTTTGCGGTCGCGAAAAATGTAAATATTATATTTTGTCCTTTGACTTATCAAAACCTTCATAACGATGATGAGAACTTCATAGTTTTTCGTCCAATGCAACGTTTCATAATTTTTTGGGAAACTGTTTCATAAAAATATTACTAGCTTTGGCTTAATTTGATTATAGAAGTCTGTTAGTAGTGCTCCACTACACTGAGCGAATTATTGCAATTTTCTTAACTTTCTATACAATTTTTATACACGAAATCCCTTATATTGCATAGACTTACAAAATTTTCTAAAGGGTATATAAATAAGTTATTTATTAACCCCTAAATTCATAAACGCTTTGTAAAATTATAGGAGGTTTATTGAACAAAAATGACGTTTTGTAAACCTGCTTTAACTTTACAAAGCATTTATGAATTTTTTTTCGACTGAATTTTAGAAAATTTTCCTGGAATTCCCGGCAGACTTTTTTCGGGAATTCCAGGGAAAACTCGGGCGAGAATTCCCGAACCCAGAACTCTAAATACATTCCATTGGCTCGTATGAATAAAAAATAGGTATTACTAATAAAAGGAAATACTGGATTTTTTAATCAATTACTTCACAATTTTAGTTTGCTTGCGAGTAACCTAAGAATTAAAATGTTTAGTTTTCGTTTATATTTCATGCTATTCTACAAGTCTATGAATAAATTTGGTGTTAAAAGCCATTCCTAAGCCAAAAGTAATTACTTCGAAGTAATTCCTAATTTTTATTCACATGGCCCATTGAGTACAAAAGGCTTTTTATATATACTTAAGTTTGTAGGGCAGATCTGTGTAAACAAAATCTACAATTATGCATGAATGTATTACAAATCATTATCTCAAGACTTTAGATTTACAGATAAAAGATAAGATATTACTGTGTTTTGCAAAGTCTACAACCAAATGCCATCATACCGTCGGAAATTATACACTTTATTAAAGAAAATATATTTTAAAATTAAAAAAAAAATACCAATACCGGGAATAGTTTATACATAAAATGCCATTGTTATTAGGCAATAATGGAATCGACATATTTATCTGGAGTTCAAGAATCCAAACAACAAACTACAAACCTTTTGTGGTATATTTAAATTGGGGTCAAGAGTACTGGGGATATTTTTTAAAATTTCTAATTGCTTTAAACTTATTTAAACCTCTTTTCACGACATCATCTCAAAAAGGTATACAACATGGCAAATCGTACGGATCATTGGACGACACCATCATAGCGATCGAAGCTGATGAGAGTACACATCTGTTGGTGGATCGTGGTGATAACAATAATAACACTTACAAAAGCAACAATAGAAAATATGACAATAAGGAAGAGATCATTGAAAGGCCCATTTTAAAATATGGTCTTTCATCTTGGTCATTTGCAAGCAGTGCACATAGTAGTGGAAGCGGCTACAGTAATAAAAGCACTAAATCATTTAAAAGTCATTTCACGGAATTTCGGGTAATGGCATTTGCATTGATGTTAATAGCTGCTCTTACCATTGCTACATATTTACTTATAATTGAATGTAAGTTTAAAAGAAAATAATTAATTTAATAATTAAAATGTACAACAAAAATATTAATTGAAAAAAAAGCAAATATAAATAAAAAATATGTTGTTTGTAAACCGTAGTAATAACTTCTTGTTGTCTCGTAATACAGTTAGTTTCAGAAAACCCATATCGCTCTCCGATGTGCGCCCGCCCACCTCCTTTGAAATAACGATGAGTTTTAAACGATGTGTTTGGAAATTAAGGACATATTTTGAATTAAAAAAAACATAGTTTAAAGTTGATCGTAATTAATTTACGGAACTGGTATCCTCATTTATGCCAGGCCCAAAGCCTTTGCTAATGGGGGTTTTACTGTAAATTGGTTTAAAGTGGGATTTTGCAGTGAGTATCTATCCATCTGTATCTCCTTCAACCTTCGCTCTATTTATTTCGTCGCAATTTATACCCAACATCACTCTGTGGTATAGGGTATATTGAGTTTGTGCTGATGTTTCTAACCACCAACAATAATACACTCAAAAAAGTTAGACAATTACTACACTGAAAGAATTATCTGCATGATATTATGTCTGTTTGTTTACATGCTAGTTTTTATTATTTTTACTAGTTTCTCTGTTGAATTCGTTTTCAACGGAAAATTTCAAAATTTTTTAACTCAGTTGTTTCTATTCACTACACTAATGGAAAAAAGTCCGTAAAAAATTTAGTTAAAACTACTAAAAATTAGTTAAAAATGATGCTGCAGAAAAAAACTGCTGAATTAGCAGATCATTTTTGCTATATTATAGGAACAGCAAAATTAAAACTGTTAAATATACAGAATTTTAGTTATATTTGAGCTAAATTTTTGTAAATGGAAAATAGCAAATTAACCTGCTAAAATCAGCAAAAAATGTTGCTAAATAATTAGTAGGCTAAAAAATCACCAAAAATTTAAAAATTTTCTAAGTTTTTTTTTCGAATTTTTTTAAATGCAGATAAAAATCGAGGCTTTTGAAAACAGCAGTTTACATTTTTTTAGCAAATATTTCTGCTGGTTTTAGCAGAATAGACTACTATTTGCATTCAACTAAATTCAGCTTAAAAATAGCAAAAATTTTGAAGATTTATCATTTCATGTTTGCTATTTTTAGTCTACTTATATTTAGCAAAATTTTCTGCAGATTTTATAGTACAATTTGCTATTTTCAATTATCTAAAAGTTTGCCTAAATATAACTAAAATTATGTAAATTTAACAGTTTTAATTTTGCTGTTCTCATTTTACTAGTATTTAGTAAAAAAAATCTGCTAATTTTAGCAGCTTTTTCTGCAGCATCATTTTTAACTAATTTTTAGTAACTTTTTCTGCTATGTTAACAGATTTATTTCTATGAGTGTATGATTTTTTCTATTCCTTTTTAACTTATTTGTAAAGTTGGTTTGAAAGCACATAAATTGGGTTTGAAAGCCCAGAATAAGGTTTGAAGCATTCAGAATGGCCAAAAACAAAAAATCTCAACAAAAAAAAGCCCAAAAAAATTTGGTAATTTTTTTTTTTATACATAATTATACATAAATTCCAAAAACTTATATAAAAAGTAGGCGTAAAACAGGGAGTGAACATAATTTAACCCAAAGCGGGCATAATTTCACAAGAAACCGGCAAATAATCACTTATCATCACACTTGTTGTTTATTATTTTTCATCTCAACTCATTTTAAAGAGAAAAATGTTGTTTATCGAGTTTGATCGACTTCGCCTTTTTTAGAGAGATTTAAGAGTAGCATAATATCTCCCTATAATATATATACGCTTTTGTCAAATCTCCATGCAAAAAAAAACGAAACGCAGAGGAAGCCGCAAGGTTGTATCTCTACTCTTTATTATGTTATTTTCTATTTAATTAAATAATTTTTATTTTAATGATTTGTTCTTTAAAATACTGACGGTGGGTCTCATGCTGCAGGTTTGAACTTAGGTTATTAACCCAAAAATTTGTTGTTGTTTTGTGTAAAATTTTTTGACATTTTCTTTTGTTTTTAGTTAGGTTAAAATTAAATCTACAGCATGAGACCCACCGTGAATATTTTAAAAAATGTGTTGAAATATTACTAAAAACTATGAAAAAAATGAATTAAATGTTTTAAATTTCGGGAACATATTTTCATTTGTTTTGCCCGAATAAATAGAAAGATCAAAGGTTGAGCGAGACGTAGAGTATAGAAGCCCACTGGTAGACTTCAAGTTTTTCAATATTCCCTTTCCGTTGTTATTTTATTTTTTCCATCATCATTTAAGATTTTATTTCCTTTTTATATATATAAAAAAATATATCGCACTGCTTACTTTAATAATTCATGATTCAATGTTTTTTTTTCTATTTTACGGTATTTCGATTTTGACACTTTTCTATTCTAAACCGTGACCTGTACAAGAAAATGTCGTTACAAAACATTTTGTAAATTAAATGTGCTCTCTAAATTTGCACCTTAATTTCTTATTATGAAATTCTGATTAGACGCATTTGTGGTTAATTTTATTAACCCCGTCAGCAGACAGCCTTGCCGGTTATAGGATTAAAAATACTTATATATTTAGTAAACGCCTACATGAATGCAGGCATGTAAAACATTCACTGCACTTTTTGCAATTCAGAAATCTTTAATTGAAATTCAGAGAATATCAATTGAAATATGGAAATCATGAATCAAGATAGATATTATGTTTTCTGAATTTTAGTTTATGTTTTCTGAATTTCAATTGATGATTGCAAAAAGTGTAGTGAATGTTTTAAATGCATTCATCCAGGGCTTTATTGTATAGTAAACTTAAGTCACTGACTCTCTATCTTATAATTCATATTTAATGTTATTTTTACAGCGCGTTTACCATCTATAACATTTTCCTTGGACTTGGTGAATCATGATAACTGGAGTCAAAAAGAAATGTCACAAGACATTAAATTGCAACATCATAATGTTGATCATATAATACTCATGCAAACTGGAAAGAAAAACTGTGATACCACATGGGAGTGTTTAAAAGACTTAAGAGAAATGCAGGTATGGACAACGGAAAAACTTTCCAAATTGTATTCGTTTTCAAATAATTATAAATCTATTATAATCTTAGATGGAATATTTGAACAACTCAGCGGAACTTCCATATAATTTTCTAATTGGTGGAGATGGTCTCACATATGAAGTACGAGGATGGGAATATCAAAATGGTATGGAAGGTGTACCACAAGATAATTCTTTAATAATTGGGATAATGGGTAAGAAAAAATTTACCTAATGTTAATATTTTTTTTTTATAAGAAGTATTTTAATTTCAGGAAATTTTGATTATAAAGCACCCACTAAGAATTTATTACAAACTGCCCAATCTTTAATTAAAGAGTCCATAAAACGTCGAAAGATTAATAGGAAATATCACTTATATGGACTACGTCAGCATGGCTATCATCAAAACGAAGGAGGGCAATTTTCTAAAGAGATAATCAAACTGCCAAAATTTAATGGTTTTCTTAATAAAACCTAATATGTTTTTGAAAAGATCTATGAAAGCAATTTCAAACTAAAGTACAAAATTACCACTCATTTTAATAAAAAAAAATTTATTTATATTTTTTTAATATTAAGGTAATTAAGAAAATGTATTTTTTTAACACTTAACTATAATTAACTTATTGGGTATACAAGTTAATAATTAATTAACTTACGTTATTCTACAAGAACCCAATGGGTTCTATTCAGATCTTAATGAGATTCGGATGTGTGATAGAAGCTGTGTTTGTGCGGCAAGCTATCAATGTTGTCTTATTTCATTCCCATATAAATTTGACATTAGTTAACTCTCAAAGTTTCTAATGTCAAATTTGTATGGGAATGACATAAGCCAACGTTGATAGTTTGCTGCACAAACACGTCTAGAGTAGGAAAAAACAATGTACACGTACATATTATTTTATAGCGGCCAAATCTCATATTTAATAAGTGGAGTCAAAAATCATCAAATTTTTATTGTTTTTTTAAAATTAATTTCATACATAAATTATTTTTTAAGAACATACTTGTAATGGAAATTGTTGTTAGTTTTAGCTCAAATTAACATGTAATAATGCCCACTTAATTTAATCGAAAAGGTGTCAAATAAGTGACAATCCTATGTCCACAACACGGGCAATATGGGTATATAAATTTTTATTTTCTCGAGTACTTTAACGCTGTGTATAAAAAAATTTAAATTTCGTAAATTTTAGATATGTTTTCATAGCAAAATAGGTTAGTTTTTAATCCCACAAATTTAGCCCTCAAACGGGAGATTGGGCCGCTGAAAAAATACATTTCTCTTGTTTTTTCTCCTCTTTGAGAACCCATTGGAATACCTTCCTAAGTACATTTTGTTTTAAGCAAAAAACAATTTATCCAAAAACTTCGGTTAAAAAAGTGAAGGAACTCAATAAACCATAAAACGATACAGTATCTTTAACGATTTCATATTTATTAACATTAATGCTATCGTTTATGATACAAAAATATGAAATCGTATTGATATCATAATTTTTTTTAAAATAACGATAAAGTTTTTGAAGAAATCATATTATTCTAATTTAATCGTTGAAGATATCATATATTTTTGATTATTGCGAAATCGTTAATGATATAATACTTTCATGGAATAGTGATACAATTACGACAATTACGATTTTGGAATACGACGAAAATATTATCACTCTGCCAGATATTTTCGATGTCTTAACGATATCGTTATTTAATGAAAAAACGATATCGTTAACGAGTGTGAATTTTTCTTCACAGTACCTATTACTAATGAGTCGTTAATGATACCATTCTCGGACAAACTTATCCAAGTGATATCGTTCGAAACGATATCGTTTGGTTTGTTGTTCGTTATAAAATAGCATGATTTTTGAAATTTCACCCATAGAAATATGCGATAAATTCCTACCTAAAATAGTACAAACTGTGAATTCCATAAATGTTCAAATAATACATGTATCCAGATTCATCTTATCTTAATTTTTGTATTAAATTCGGCGTTTAATTTTCTTTATTTTTGTTCCAGAATTAAATAAAATTTGAAATATGTTTATAGAAAAGCAAATAAATGCTTTAATAGCGAATTTACATTATGCCCGAAATCGAGTGAAAAGTTGATTTCGAGAGATTTCGGCTGAAATCTAATAAAAATTTGGGATTTCAAACAGATTTCCCATACGAAATGAAATGCCAATCTAATTTGGATTTCAGCGAAATCTCATCGAAATCCAAATTGAAATCCAATTTTTCTCCCATATTTGCAGAAAAGTAGGGAAATTTACAGAAAAAGTGGCAACATTTATCAGCTGTTTATTTTATAAAAAACTAATAAATAATAAATTTTAATAACTTTAAAAAATTATGGAATAATATATTAAAGTTTGTTATTTTTAATTGAAAGAAATATTTAAAGTTGAAAACGGCTATTTTATTGTATCCGACGAAAAGAAACTATGAAAAATCATTTGACGGTGCCGCCTAGACCACTGACAAAACATTGAATATTTTAGCTTTCTACTAATCATCCCTATAATCAGTGTTGCCAAAACTTATTTAGGAAAAAAGGCTAGATTTTTTGCATAAAAATGCTAAAATATGCTAAAAACTAAAAAAATATGCTAGAAAAAATATGCTAAAAAAATTTTATAAAAATATGTTTCAATTTGTTTAAAGAAATACTATTTTAGTGACTTTTTACAATTAGACTGAAAATAAGTCATCTCTAATTATGAATTTAGTTCATTTTATTAACTAAATTTATATAAAAGAAAAATTAAAAACAACTCAAAAGTTAATTCTTGTAAAAAAGTTCAAAAATCCTTTAAAATAAAATTATTATTTGATTTCCCAACTGTCAGGGGGTTTCCATCAGCTGCTTTTAAAAATGCTTTATGAGCCAAAAATTTCAAGCAAGAAACAGAGGAATAACAGAAAGAATATGAAGAAAATTAACAGCGAATGAGATAAAATGAAGGAATTCGGGAAAACAAAAAAATAATAAAATCGTTTTTACAACAAAAAAAAAAAAACAAAAGTTAAAAGAAAAAAAATTTATTTAAATTAATTAATTATTATTTATTACCTTATTAAAGTTGTTTTTGTTAGTGTTTTTATCAGTAATCGCAAAAAAACAAAATATTAACTTTTTTACTTTTCTTTTGTTTTTCTCATTCTTCACTGAAATTAACAGGCCAGAGCATCCATACAAATAATTGAGCACGAGTTAACATAATTTCTTGGGAAGAAAACTCTTTCCTTTAGATCCTCTTTGCAACTGTGTCACTGAAAATATGTTATCTCAAAAAGTTAAAGGCGGATAAACAAAAGTACCTCAAAATGTTTTATTTCTAAAATAGGTGGTAATGTGGAATACTTTGGCGTGTAATATGAATTTCCCATTCAGCCTTAATTTATCTACTCCAAATTAATTTAATTGTTTTTATTGCACGCTCTGTTTACCGTTTTCAAATTTCTGCATCTTTAGGCTTACCTGCATGAAATTCTTTAAAAAATTTATTTTCGCGATCAGGGTTAATACTTTTTGTGGTGTTGGTTGACGTTGTAAGATTTTTGGTATGATTAAATGAAAAATGTACAGGTGTTACAGTAAAAAAAATCAAAATTCACTGAAATTCTTAAAAGATAGGAATTTATCACAAACGCTATCCACATTACCCTCTATGACTCAAACCTAAAACAACATCAATAAAAATTGCAAATATTAAAAACGAACCTTATCAACATTTTGCAATTCTATTAATTCTATTTTAAACTCTATTCTTTAAATTTTTATTATTTCTTTTTTTACCAAAAATTTAAGTATTTTTGTGCAAAATCACTCCTTCACCATAACAACAACAAAAAGTAAAACGAGTAAAAAGTTAAAGCCGGGCATGCCGATTTAAAATTTTAATATTAAAGTACCATAAAGCAATATTTTTATACTTTTGGGATCATTTTTGAATTTCAATCAATCCAACCCTGTTAAATACAAGTTTTCGCTATTTTTTCCCCCAGAAACATTTTTTTTCGCGATTTTTGTTTTTTTTTCGAAAGAAATTTTTTTTCTTAACTCTATTAAATATTTTTCTAAACCCTATTGAATATACACAAAATAACATAACACATACTTTTTATTTGCAGAAAAAAATGTTTTTGCAAAATTTTTGCGAAAAAAATCTATAAAAAAAATCTATAAAAAAAATTTCGTGAAAAAAATGATAGCTTCCTTAATGTTTTACATATTTAATAAAATTTGATAAATTTATAATTAAAAATGATTATAGAAATATAAAAATAAAATTTTTTTGGTACCCATCCAAATTTTTAATTGCGAATATCGCGAATACGAGAGCTAACTTTTAAAAACTGCTATCACCATTGAATACAGCGTACTCGAATTAGCTTTATCAGTAGGGTTTCCAGCTTGTTAAAATTTGCAACTGCACAGTGTAATGAATGTGTACGTATAAAAATAGTTCCTAGTACTTAGTCTAAAAGTAAAAAAAAATATTTCTTTTTCATATTACATTTAAATTCAAATTAATGTAGAATATTCTAAAAAAAAAAAACAGAAAATAAAACTGTAAAAAATGCTAAAAATTTTGTTAAATTTTGTTGGAAAAATGCTGAAAAAATGCCATATGCTAGATACATTTTTTTCATGCTAAATGAATGTAAAAAATGCTAAATCTAGCATTAAATATGCTAAATTGGCAACACTGCCTATAATTAAACACATTTTTGTGTTCCGCCATTAAATAAAATTGTTTTTAGAAAATCTTTCAATTTTGGTTATTTTTAAGGTTAGTTTGTTAACAAAAAAATTGTTGTTGGCCGATCGAAATCCCATTCATCTGTCAAATATTCTAATGTAAACGATATAGATTTCGAATTGGATTTCAAAACGAAATCTAGTGAACATTTTAACAATGTAAATTCGCTATAACATGTTTTTCATTTGGCGTATTTTATTTTTTAAATAAAAAAATAATGGCTGTGTTTGTGTAATTACGTTTTAGTGTTATCCAGAATTATTTTGGCGGCTCTTGAACGTATTCCATGATTTTACGGACTTAAGCCTACCTGGGATGTTAAAAGCCCATCCTAGACTGTATTTTGACCAACCTTGACTGTATTTTGCCCTCCCTTTTGTATTGTATTAAGTGTAATTCTTATTAAAATAAATATGGTTTTAGTTAAAATGAAGATTTTCGAATTTCAATTAATATGTCAACATTTTAGACTTCATTTCCGCATTTTAAAAATAAGTAGAAACGTATGAAGGTATGTATAGTTGATATTTATTTGGTAAATGAATGTTCTTTGCCAGATTTGAGATGAAACAAGTAAACTACAGAGAAGAAAAATTGAAAAAAAGTAGATAAGGCCAGCAGGATAGAATACGTATTTTCGGATTCCGCTACAGACCCATTCTCGGTATCATATACTTTTATGGCTTAATATTTGATGATGATCTATTTATATTGAATTTAAACAACTAAACACATGTTAGCAACTCAATTATAATAACATCAACGAAATTTTTACCAATGCTATTTTTATCCTCTGTCATTACTATTTTTGCTTGGAACTTTAATTCTTAAAGTATCATAGCTGGTTCTATTCAACTCTGAATCACAGATTTATTGAACGACAACGAACCGTTAATTTTAAATGAATATTCTAATTATATTTAACCTACAGCCTAAATCCATATTGATACATAGTAAAGAATTAGGCATATTAAATTGTAATTTCAAACTTAGTTTGATTTCAAAGCTGTTTCTACTTAATGTTGTTTCTGCTTGATGTCAAGATTTTATTTTTCTATATGTAAATACTTTCAAAAATAAGTAATCTCTTGACAGAAGGTTGCAAAAAGCGAATATTAAAAACAACACTTATTGGATTTTTAAATTTTTTTTAATATTTATGATTTTATAAAATTATATATCGCTCAGTATTGTCATATATAACATCAAGTATAATTGTATACACTCAAAAAAATAAGTTAGTAGAAAAATTAGTAAAACGTCTTGTATATCAAGTGTACTAGTTTTCAGCAATTTTTTTGTAGAAATTCCGTTTTCAGCAAAAATTTTAGTTATAATTTTTTAGCACTAAACTAATTTTGAACTAATGTTTTACTAATTTATTTTGCTACAAAAATTGTGCTGATAACCGCATTCATAGCGTGGACGACAACCAGATAGACAAGATGTCGCAGCTTGTCTGGAAACGGAAATGACAAAAAAAGAAAAACAACTCTACACATATTCTATATTTAAATTTTCAGCAAATAAATTAACTAAAGTAAAATTTCGCTACAAGTTTTTTGAGTTTTTTTCAGTCTACTAATACTCAGCAAAAAGTTTATTGATTTTAGCAAGGATATTTTTCATTTGCAGTCGACTAAGTGTTAGCAAAACTTTTGCTGAAGAGCTGATTTTCAGCAAACATTTTGCTGAAATTACCAACTTTTTTGCAAGCACGCTCCTGACTAAAAATTTGCTGACACAGCAACATTTTTTGCTGACTTTACTGACTTTTTTTTGAGTGTAGTGTGAAGTTGGCTGCAAGTAAACTACAGTCGAAAACAAGTATTGTTTTTGTTTTGATTTGAGTATTTCGGTGATATGAACGCAACTAAAGCCCTCGAGTAAACGGCAAACAAGACTCACTTTGATTTTGGGTGGCTAGTAAGAAATTTAATAAAATATATATTTTTTTAGTTTTTTAGAATAAACAAAATACATTTTTTTATACCTAAAACTAAGATTTGTTGAATTAATTATTGTGTTTTTTTGTAAAGATAAATATTAAATAATTTCAATTAATATCATTGATTAATCAAATTCCAATTTTCGAAAACTTCCTTGTATTGATTCGATTTGTGATACAAATGTAGGTTGGTTATTGGTCTTCTCTGAATTATAAGAACTTTTACGTTGTATACCACGATCACTTAGCAGGATTATTTTATCAACATTTGCAATGACATCACGTTTTTTGAGCAATTCCTTTTTCCATAATAGCACCATTTCAGACAAAGGCATTTTGCCACCTAATTCCAAGGGCAAACAATCCGATTCCACTGCTTTAGTTAAATCTTTGTCATTAGTATAGACTGTAAGACGTTGACGCATTTTTGAACTAACCCGATTTTTCACAAAGTCAATCAACCATTTAAGAGTGGAGGGTACGTTTACCAAATGGATTTCTTTGTGTCTCAAGGGCAATGATTGTTCTCCCCATTTAAAGAGTCTGGCGAATTCAGTTGGATTCCAATTTGTTATATGCGCCGTAGTAATACCCGAAAAATCACCTACATGCGTTAGGCCCACTACCTGGGTCTGAGGGTCTTCCATTAAATACTCGTAGGTCAAAAAATGAGCTTTAGCTTGATCCATACTGGTGTATTTTTTAGCATTGAAACCTTTGGCATTTATAATCACCACACGGCGACCATTTTTATCACGATTTGGTGTTGCAAAAATATAACCACTATCAACGATATCATTTACTTTAGCATCGAATAAATCCAATTTTGTTGTATATTCGGGAAATGTGCGCTTAACATTTAAATACTTAAGTAATGTCTGTTCAGCCATGGGAACACTGAATTTTTTAGCTCTTAAAAATCTCAATAGAAAATGATCATCCATGCGCATATTGAGTATATCTTCATTTTTCGTTATCCAATTGCGAAATTGTTCTAAACTTTGTTCGCGTGTACATTTATCTTCACGCAATTCACGTTTTGCTATTTTCTGTAAAGCTTCCGAGAGTATGGTTTCATTTTGATCGAGAGTTTGTTTCATGTTGAGTATTTTGTAGGCGTAACAAATCACGTATTTATTAAAATATACAAAAACTCCAACAAAAATCTGTAATAGATATAAAAATATTGATTAGATTTATTTTAGTTTTTAAAGAATGAATAAATTTTATAAGAAAGTCGCTAAATTTAAACTAAACTAATAAGTCTTGATTTCAATCATATTCCTGTACAATGTTCTAGAACAGGTTCTAAGCCAGGCTTAAAATACTGATGTTTATTTTTTAATTACAATTAAATTTTTAATTACAATTAACAACTTGCAATGATAAAGGTCTTCGGTGTGGTTCACTCTGATTTGAATGAAATTTGGATATTCTTAACAACCCAATCTCTTATTCGTGAATAAAAAGCCATAGAAAACGAGATAAATAACTGTTTTAGTATTTTTCATATTTCTTCCAGAGCGACTATAGCTAATTGAGTATCCAATGAAAGGTATTTGGAGGATCTTTCTCTGGGTGTACAAAATATGCACCGTGAAACTCATAACAAGATAAACGCTTAAATACGAGTATGAACTAGGGTTTCCAATACCGAATCGGTATTATGAAATCGGTATTTCGGTATTGAAAATTTTCTAGTACCGAATTTTCGGTATTCATATAAATATCCTCAAAACATTTCAAAATTGTGTACCAAAAATATTGATTCCAAGCAGGCTTAATCTTCTCTCTTGTGTTATATTCAGAGCTTGAAAAAGATCATTCTTTTTTGAATCAATACGAATAATAATTTATTCATTTTATGAATCAGTCAATATGAATCAGTCAGTTTATGCTATTTTAAGTAGTCAATTAGCATTTATCGTAAATTTGACATCTTTCTATGGATTAAACTTCGAAAATCATGCTATTTTACAACGTGCTAACGTTAGCACTTAAACTGTGAATTCCTTAAATGATTTGATATTGAACAAAGTGAGATAGATAATGATTTGGTATAATTTACATCGATTTAATTTTGATACGATTGAGTAATTTGTTTTAAGAGATAATTTGCGAAGTATAAATCAGATCAGAGCTTTGAAGAATTGATTCAAAATAATTATTTTGAAAGATGATAAAAAAGCTGAGTTATAAATTCGCGAATCAAAAAATATAAAGAGAAGTCTCACGAATAATTTTTATGTCTTTTGATTCGCGAAGACATATTATTGCCTAAAATTAAATCAAAGTAAATCAAAAAAACATTTTTAAATCCTGAATAAATACAAAAGATTATAATTCACGAGAATCAAGAAAATCAGCATAATTAAAAATTATTTTTTTTATTATTCTTTTTTAGGAAATTTAGAAAGAAAATTTGGACAAATTTTACAATTTCCATAACCAATAATGAGAAATCGTAGACTAATTTTTTAATCTTTTGACTCTCTCTCAAGAAAATTTTTAGGAAAAACATTCTTTTTATGTTTGAATTAATTAAGACTCGTGGATATAAGTCTTGCAAAAGTCATACTATTTATAAGTAATCATAATCGAACATTTTTTGGCTGGGTTAATTTTAGTTTTTGCGTTGTCCAAAGTTCTAGTTGAGTAAAAATGCAATATATTCGTATTTATTAATGTTTGCATCTTTAAAATATAAAATTTGTAAAGAATTGCAAACACAAAAAAATAATTAAAATTTCTCTTAAAAAAGACATAAAATATTAAAATAATAAACCAAAAAAATTGTATGCATCGTTCTAAAATCGGTATTTCGAATTTGCTAAAATGATTAGAATTTCTACAATTTCGGTATTACCGAAATCGTTACTGGAAAGCCTAGTATAAACGCCTTAATATAATTTTTTAACTAAATATTCAACCCAACACAAACCCACAAATTTGTTGTTGTTTTGTGTAAATTTTTTTGATATTTTCTTTTGTTTATAGTTAAGTTAAACCTACAGTATGAGACGCACCGTAATAGTTTTCAAGATATGGGTGCTTTTTTTTAAAAAAATGCGACATATTTCGAAAATTACACATACTTTAAGTAAATACCCGATCAAAAAACCATTATATCTAGCATATGCAGTCAGATCTCATTTGATGTAGATCGACATTTAATCTTATCCAAGTTCATCTCATAATTGGGGTATTCAGTAATATCCAATAAGATCCCTCAAATATATTACAGTATTAAATTAGATCCGAAAAGATCTCAAAATTTTGACATCCAATAATATCAAATTGAGATCCATGCGATTAATTTAGATACAAAAGGATCGGCTAATTTTGGCAGAACGAATTGGATATTTTGAGATCAAAATTTATCCTATAATATGTTTGGAATTATTTATATTTTAATAAAAATTTTAAAAATTTTGAATAATAAGTGGTTACACACATGCTTACAAAAAGTTTAATTATAAGTGGTTAAACATAAAACATATTTACATATAATAAAAAAATTTAAATGTGTAAAAAGTACTTATTTAAACTAATACGAGTAAGTCCTTATTTTATATTTAGAAACAATGAATACAATAGGCCGTTATTTTATACTATAAAATAATGCAAAAGATAATGATATAGCATTTTTGGTAATGCAGATAGTAATGAGGTGTCACTACTAATATTTTGCTGGGAAATAACACATTTATAAAATGAATTTTGTATAAAAATTTGTTTCTAAGCCATTTATAAATTTCAAAAGGGATTATGCATATGACCTTAAATATATAATTAGATATCGTAAATTATAATAATTTCATTAAAGTACCGAATTTGAGTTCTTCCAGGGCGAAAATGATTTTAATTTTCTAATATTTGTATTGTATTTTACCTAAGTACTTCGATAATTATAAACTTTTTCCCCGTGTGCATTCGTTAGTTATTTCCTAAGAGTTAAAAATAACTAGATTTTTAGTTTTTCTAAAGATACATCTTTGCTGCCTTTTAACTGCATATATGTACCTTTGTTTTAACTGTAATTTTTAGTAAATTCTACCGACAAATTTTGTTTTGGGTATATTTATTAAGAATACCAAAATAAGTCGCGAAACATTAAAGTCGGTAGCCATCTTAATTGTAAAAATTACTTAATTTAAAAAATCAAATAGAGTATTTCATGTTTGATTATATTTCTTACCCTTGTAAATAAAAAAAAACCATTTGTAATTTGTTAATAAACCGAAACAATAAAGCAATTACTCCACAAAACAATAAAAAACGAATTTAATAGTTTATTTTAAACAAAAACAAAAAACTAATATTTGCCAAAAATTAACAAATAGTTGTTGTATTGTTTATGTTTTTTTCTTTTTCCAAGTTCAAGTTAACTATAAAGAAGCATCGGTCACATTACTCGGATAGTAAATACATTCAGTGAATATCATAAACATAAATTAACAAATTGTCGTTTTTTTTATTTTTACAAATATTTTTTTTTACTTTAACTTATTATTTTATAAACACAAACAAAATAGAGTTTATAGCATTCTCAGCCAGTTTACTAGTTATTGCAAGAAACGCATTTTTGGTAAACCTTTATGTCAATCCGACATACCCCGGTATGTCCTCTTCAATACACGAAAAATAGTGTATAATTATCAAAAAACTTATGAAAACCTTTTTTATTTTGCGTTAAGAAATACAATTGCTAAAGTATTAATTTTCCTTATTAAACATTTATTAAAAAATGTCATGTTTAATCGTTAAATAACAGCTTTTTCATTTTTCGTTTTATTCTGGCAACACCCTTATTTAATTTCTCTCCACTTTCAAATACATTGTTATTGATTCATAAACTTAGTAAACGATTGACATTTGATGAAAAAGGCTTAAATTTGATGAAAAAGGCTTAAAGGGTGGAATTGTTCCAGATTTTTTTAATTTGTTGGCTACAAAATGTTATATTCTGTATATTCTTGCGAGGATGACATTTGAAAATGTTTTTAAATAATTTTTAATTTCCAAACTTTATAAAAGGCTTAGTTAAGGCTTGAATCCTACTTTAACAGTTTGTTAAATTGAAAATGTTGGTTTCTAACTTTTATTTAAAAAATAAAAATAGTTTTTTCGACCTTTTTAATTGATTAATTGAAATTTATCAATTCAGTTCGAAAAACTCTGTGAAGTATTTGTCAGGAGGGTATTCTAATGAAGAAATATTATGTTAATTCATAATAAGGAAATTGGCCTCGAACGGAATTAATAAATTTCTAATTATTTTGTTAAATTGTTCGTTATTCAACGAATTCTGCATCCTGTTTTTGCCAAATTAGCCTAAAAACCTTTAATTAAACTGTTTAGAAACTTTATGCATTCGACTGTTAATGAATAGTACTACTATTTATGGAAAAAATCGATTTCTTACCAAGGTTCCCCCCTTAAACATTAAACAAAAAAATAAAATACCCTGGTATGTTCGTATTGACTAAAAGGTGCACTTTTTCGTTTTGACACAAAGGTTAAAAAAGGGTGACTAATAATAATTCATATACATAGTAAAAAAGAAGATACACGCGTTAATATCACGGCAATATCAAATTAGTTCAAGTTTAACTTAATATGAGACAGAATCAGAGATTCATACTTTGTTTTTATTTATTTATGCAGACATCTTATTCATATATACTAGGGCTATAACCAAATTTACGGAATAGCACCACGTGATCACCAGAAGTATTTTATTAATAAAAATAGCTTTTCTGATCAAACGATTTTCTAAAGTCTTCCAAAAAAACAAATATTTATGAAAATATTACAATTGAATAACGGATACCTTCCCCTCCATCAAAAATAACTAAAGAAAAAGTAATATAATTATTTTTATATTTAAATTTTAATGGCCTATTCGACTTTGCTATTTATGATATTTGCAAAAAAAGAAACAAGTTATAGCCCTAATATACATTTGCCTACCCTATAATTGAAGCAAAAGCATTACTTTCGGTTTTACCGAATTTTGTTATACCCTCCACAGTGCCTTTGTTATAAATAATATAAAAAAATAAATGAGAAAACTTATAGAGGCGACAAAAAGAATTTTCAGCAAAACTTTTTTTTTTGATGTGAAAACAATTTATGTGGTAAAAGAAAAATTTTTTGAGGTAAAAAACTTGTGATGAAAAAGAAATTGTGATAGAAAAAAAGTTTTAAAGCATCGTAAGTTGTTTGAGTTTCACGTGGAAAAAACTGTTATACTCCATATAAAAATAATAATTTTTCACGCCAGTGAAATTTGTGTAGACTTTGTTTTCACGCAAATTTAATATTCAAGACTATTATTTTTCTTGTGAAAAAGTGTCATTTTGTATTTATTGTGATTAGATCTTTCTAATAAAATAAAAAAATTATAAATTTTTCGAATTTAAAGTAACTTTTGAGGCATTTTAAGTTCGAGTGAAAATTTTCCACGTGAAAAACCACTTACGGTGCTTAAGGTGCAAAAATATTAGGTGTATATAAAATATTATTTATCAGACGCTACTACGAAATTATACTAATTTAAAACAATCAAAAATTTGTACATTAGGGTCTCCCGATAAAAAAAAAATATGTAATATCCTTCAAATGATGATTATTAACATGCTGAAGATGGGAAAAATAATTAACAACTCCATGTATGAACTCTTCGATTCTTTACTGGTGTGTATTGGTAAGTAGATGAAAATTTTTACATATCAAAATTTTAGAACCGAAGAGGTTACAAATAAAAATATTTAATATTTCTGTTTCAGCCATTTTGCGCTATAATGCACCCTTTATCGAAAAAAACATACTACCTCTGTTCCGAAATAAGGTTAACATTTCTATGATTTTTTTGTTCCAAAATAAGGTTAAAATTTTGCTAAACAAAGTGTTTTTATTCAAATAAAAGAAAATAAATAAAAATAACAGTTCATGTGCCACTATTATTAGAAAAAATAATATTGTATTGTAAAGTAGGGCATACACGTTCAATGTTATTGATAAATTTTTCAAAAATCAACCAATCAGAAAATTTTATTTTTAAATACTTTGTTCTGATTGGTTGATTTTAAAAACATTGATCAAGAGTATTGAACGTGTATGTTTGCCTTAATAAAATTAATGAACAATATTTTGACGAGCTGTTGCTAATGTCTCTTCGCTGCATTTATTAAGAACCAGTAAAAGGCCATCTCGGCGAAGACTTTCAGTACCCATACGTCCATATTACCATCTTTGTTAAGCATTATAATATATTATATTATTATAATATAGATTCCATACATGTTTGTAATGTCAAAAATACGTTTTCTATTTTATCTGAATGCTATTACTTTTTTCACATAAAATCAAAGAATTATTTTAATTCTAATTTTCAACTTTGACATCGAATTAAAAATAAATTTAAAAAAAATTGGAAAGCTATCTATAAATTCAGAATCACTAACATGTCCTAACAACTATCAAAAAAAAAAATTTGTTTTTTTTTAAAAAACCTCCATAATTCCAGTAAAATATAGAAATGTTAACCTCATTTCGGAACGGAGAATACTTGAAAATTATAGTTTTTTGAAATTGTTTTTTTTTTTAGGAATTATAAAGTCAAATGTGGACTAGTATTATTCCATAGAGCATACACAATCACAATACCCCTCAGTGCTCATGGTGGATTAAAGTTCCTCCATTAATAAATTTTAAATGCATTTTTTAAAACAAGCTCGTCCTTACCCAAAAGTTTTTTTTTTTGCCACAAACTACTATCATCTTCAATCACAGTTAGGCAGAATCACTTCCAAAAATTGTTGACTTATTTTTGCAGTATTCAGCACATTTGTACTCGTCGTTTGAGTTCAATTAATTTTATTTAAATAAATATTTTACTGAGACACGCTAATGTACGATCATAAATATTATGAATGAAAGCAGTATTGAGCAAAGATTCGGTGTTTGGTTTAAACCGATATTTGGTATTGAATTATGTGCCGAATATACTATTTCCTACATCTCAAATATTTTGCTTGTACCTCAAATAATTTTAAGGACAAAGGTATTTACCTAAACAGAGTGAAGTTTGCTAGACGAGTTTTAATGAAACTTTTCAGTAAAGTAATGAAGTTTTCTTCAGAAAGTAAATGAAAAATTTCTTAAATTTGATAAAAAAAAAAAAAGCTTCATACATTTTATGAATCGACTTTTACTTTTTCATTAAGTGCATTAAATTTTGAATAAATAAAATGAAATTTTTCACATTTTTGCAAAAATTCCATTAGTTTAATGAAAAGTTTCAATTGACGAGTTCCAACGAATCTTCATTAATGTTATGAAAAAATTGATTAATATCATGTAGATAATTCTCTCTATGTAAGGTTAAATTCATAGATTTTCCTGAAAATCTTTGCTTTTTGAAGCTTTATATTTTGGGAACTAGAAGAAATACAAGGAATGTGATTCGTAAACTGTTTAGTTTTTAATTTGATTTGAAATGGTTTAATTCGCCCATATTTGACCGAAAGTAATCGTAGTCTTCTCATTGCCGCAGACAAAGGTTTATCAGGAGAAACCTATAACATGAATAAACCTGAATTTATTGACCACTGGAACCTGTACCGACCAGCGTCAAGGGAAGAGATTTATCACTACATCGGGTGGGAACTAGAGACGATAGGAATGCTTTCCGGATCTTTACTGGATGTCTTACGATATTGTTACCTAAGGTGTCAATTGTATAAGGGTCTGCTGGATACCGAAACCTTTAAATTCTGTGAGCCTTATTCCCATAGCAGCAAGAAAAAGAACTAAAGCAGTATTGAGCAAAAAATCGATATTCGGTATTCAGTTATATGCCGAATTTACTATTTCCTATTCTTGGAACTAAATCTGATCTTCATAACATAATGTCTGATCCACGTCGTTACCGCGGATACCCTCGAGAAACGCATTTTATCCAAACAACAACAACTTACACAAAATTTTGACAATAGAAACGCTTTCTGCTAAAATTGGGTACCCATTGTAGCTTACGTGGAACAGAGCTAAAATTGGAAAGCTTTATAATTTGTATTAAGCCTCATTCATATTGAACCGAAAACTGAAAGTTTTCATTTTCTTTTAGTTTTCAATTTGATATTCGTATGGGATTTGATAACCCAGCCAGCAATTCCGGAGCACTCATAAATATGATTTTTAAATAGCTCATAGAAATGATTATTGTTTTTTTGAAAACACTCTTTTTTTGGTAGAAAAGCAATCAGAAAGCAATCCAAAAAGTTGTTTCTACAATTTAAAAAGCTGTCTCAAAATGAGGGTTCATTTTTCGGACTCAAAGAAGATTCCAAAATTATTTAAATTTATGAGGAAAATTTCAATTTTATACATTCTTTATTCTGAGTCATTTCTGAGTACACAGGGGGCTCTTTTGAACGGACTACTTTCATAGGAAAAAGTGGAAAAATGTTTATGTTTTTGGAGCTCATTTCTGATTTATTAATGATCATCTTTGTTTGCTGGGAATCAAAAACAAAATAAATTTTAAAACTACTAGTTTTGGGTTCAGTATGAATGAGGTATTAAACAAGTTTTGAATGCAATTATTTTATTAAATGTATGAATAAAATTTCAATTAATTGAATGAAAAATTTCATCAGGAGAATTCCAACGAAACTTTTGTGGATTTTATGCAAAACTATACAAATATCATGAAGATAATTTATTCAATGTAGGGTATCATTCGGTCTACTATAAGTTTTTTAGTTAACTTTTTTTATCAAATACTAATGGTCAATGGAGATCTAAACGACAACAAAAAATATGTTTGTTTTATTTGACAATAAAAAGTCAAGCAACAATCTTTTGTATAATTGAATGGGAAGGTTGCATCACATTCAAACAAAATATAAACAATAAGATTTACGGACAAAAAATATAAAAAAATAAAACCAAAACCTAAATTAATTTGAATGTACCTACATATGAAGGGTTTATTATGAATTATGAAAATGGTACAAGTCACATTTCTAAAAAAAAAAATAGTTAATGACCCCTGTTCTGAGTTCCGAATCTTTTTAATTAGAGTGGATTTGTAAAATTACATGTAATTAAAATTTTTGGAAATTTGCTGTTTTGAACAAATTTTGAAATTTGTAGATAAATTTTTATATATTAATTGTTGCAAAATATATCTATATTCGTTTTACATTCACCAACCTTTTTCGACACGAAATAAAACAAAAAACGAGTAAAAAGGTTAAAGTCGGGCATGCCGACTATACAATACCCTACACCACTCTGGTGTATTGTTTGGATCCGAAATTCGAATGGGTTAAAATGGGGCTTGCGTCAAAATTTTCTATAATGTGAGTCAGCGCACCAAATTTCATTAAAATATCTTAATATTTGCGACCTGCAGTTTGTAACCAAGCCAATTTTGGGGGGACCCTTATATGGGCACTAGTTCTAAACATGGACCGATGTTCACCAAAATCAATAGGCTTCGTCCTTGGGCCAACATAGGTCTATGTACCAAATTTCATCAAAATATCATAATATTTGCGACCTGCAGCGTATAAACAGTATAATTTTGGTAGGACCCTTATATGGGCACTAGGTCTAAACATAGACCGATGTTCACCAAAATCAATAGGCTTCGTCCTTGGGCCAATATAGGTCTGTGTATCAAATTTCATCAAAATATCTTAATATTTGCGACCTGCAGCGTATAAACATTATAATTTTGGTAGGACCCTTATATGGGCACTAGGTCTAAACATGGACCGATATTTACCAAAATCAATAGGCTGCGTTATTGGCCCAATGTAGGTCTGTGTACCAAATTTCATCAAAATATCTTAATATTTACGACCTGCAGCGTATAAACAGTATAATTTTGATAGGACCCTTATATGGGCACTAGGTCTAAACATGGACCGATGTTTACCAAAATCAATAGGCTGCATTATTGGGCCAATATAGGTCTGTGTACCAAATTTCATCAAAATATCTTAATATTTACGACCTGCAGCATATAAACAGTATAATTTTGGTAGGACCCTTATATGGGCACTAGGTCTAAACATGGACCGATGTTTACCAAAATCAATAGGCTGCGTTATTGGGCCAATATAGGTCTGTGCACCAAATTTCATCAAAATATCTTAATATTTACGACCTGCAGCATATAAACAGTATAATTTTGGTAGGAACCTTATATGGGCACTAGGTCTAAACATGGACCGATGTTCACCAAAATCAATAGGCTGCATTATTGGGCCAAAATAGGTCTGTGTACCAAATTTCATCAAAATATCTTAATATTTACGACCTGCAGCATATAAACAGTGTAATTTTGGTAGGACCCTTATATGGGCACTAGGTCTAAACATGGACCGATGTTCAAAAAAATCAAACTTGTTCGTCCTTGGGCCAATATAGGTCTGCGTACCAAATTTCATCAAAATATCTTAATAGGTGCGACCTGTAGAGTGCGCACAAGATTGCATGGACAGACAGACAGACGGACGGACGGACGGACAGACGGACATCGTTAAATCGAAATAAAAAAAAATTCTGAACCGATCGGTATACTATAAGGTGGGTCTACGACCAATATTTTTTGGTGTTACAAACATCAGCACAAACTTATAATACCCTGACCACATAGTGGTGTAGGGTATAATAATCATATTTCGGTTGTGGATCACAGAATTCGAAATGTTTCACTTTAGAATTTTTCTATGTAGATTCGAATTTGTCAAAAAGATAACGATTGCTTAAATTTTGCACAAAAACCTTTCTGATAAATATAATTTCTGAGACGTATACACTAAGAGAATTATGTCGGTAAAATTAACTACAATGGCAGTTAAAAAATTGTGCACTCCCAACAAACCAAACGATATCGTCACGATATCAAAACGATATCACCTAGGTGATATTTATTATCATATATGATAATCACTTGTGATACGAAAACGATAGATTTTTTGTTCTAAAATGTACCTTTCGTATTTCCAAGGAATTTTGATACCGTTTTCGCTATCGAAATTTCCTGGAATAACGATAGTAAAATCGCCAAAATCTGATCCAGCATCGAAACACTATCGTTATTCCAGGCGATTTCGCTATCGAAAATGATATCATATATGATAGCAAAATCGGAATTCTTTTAAAATGAGCTGAAATGAAGTCATAATGAAAAATTGATAATGAAATCGTCATATTCAGAAGAAAAGTTGAACTCACATAGATTTTGCAACTATGTATAATTGTCCGAAGTTTAGCTATTTATAGTCCTTTTTATTGCAAATATATATTGCAAGTTTTTATAAATTTTATTTGTTTCTGAAAACTGTTTGAATTTTTATAAATAATGATTATTTTGAAGTATACTTTATCATTAAACCTTATTGAAAACGATATTATAATCTTATGGGAATATGATATCGTTTTCGGATATTTAAGGTGATAGCGATTTCGCTATCGTATCGTTCTTTGGTTTATTGGGCTGCAGTTTTATTTAAAATTAATTGACATTGCATTTATTTTAACTACAATTGCAATTATACAATATATTATATATAACTGCAATCCTAGTCAATTCAAATGCAATTAATTTTACCGACATAATTCTCTGAATGTAGAATCTATAATATAGACTTTGAACTTCTGATTTTAACTCTATTATTGAATTATTTTTTTATTTTCGGGATTATTTTTGGATTCAGTAATTTTTTAAAATGCATTTTGTCAAGCAATTTTGATTATAATGGGATTATATATGTATATTACGATGGCGGATCAATAAGTCCGTGACTTTTTAAATTTCCCTAGTAGTTAATCAACACTGCGCCCGTCAAGTACTATCTATCGGTAAAAATTTGTCAAGTTTTGAGCAAGCTCCATCATTAACTTTGTGTTTGGCAGCTATTCAAAGTATACAACCTCGTGAATGTTTGTAAAAATATAAAAAAGTGAATTTCGAGTGCTATTAAAGCATATTTTATGCCGAAAAAACACATCACTCAAACCAAGGAAAGGCTTCAAAAGTAATATGGGATTATGCGATTATGAAATTTACGATATGGTGTTGGCCGGTCGCATAGTAAAAGTTTCCGAAATTATTGATGTCATAGAATGGAGATACCATTTAACAGCTTCTTTTGTGTTTCTGTTTCTTTATATGGAGATTTGACACTTAAAAACACACTGCGGATTCTCTCTACCCGGTAAAAAATGTTCAAATTTGTTCATATATGAACATTTATGGTTAAACGATTTACATACATACCGTGGTGGAAAATATAATAGAGACATTAAAGTTTTTTCTAATTTTATACTCGCTGCCTTTATTTTTAAAGATTAAAATAGTGGCAAAATTCGCCCCGAAATGCGAAAAGATGATTTAGAAAATTGTGCAGAATTTTAGGGTTGTTTTAAGTGGGCGTGGCTTTTAATAGAAAATAAGCGATATCGACCTTCTAGCAAATAACATAGCAAAATTTAGCGAGCACTGATCGGATTTATACAAGCTGTATATTTTTGGAAATCCAGACCAGGCTGGCCAGACTTGGGGTTTTGTCCCCAAATTTGGGGATTTTTTGTTGGTCTTGGGGACAAAAATTTTCATTTGGGGACAGGGGATTATTTTGGGGATTTTTTGGGGATATTTAAAATCCTTCATAAATTTTGAAAATTATATTAACTTTGTATAGTTTTCAGAAAACATCAAGCAAGTTTGTTTGCTTAAATTTTAAAAAAAAGTAACAAATTCACCCTTTCATGGATATCCTGTATTAATTTAAAACTTTTGCTTTTTGCCTGAGAGTTTTATACGATTCATGTCCCAGAATCTAAAATGTTGTTTATACAAAAAAAAATCATATCATTATGGATAAAAGCCTATTGCATTAAACAGACAAACTTGAAAAATTCAAATCTAAAAATTCTTTAAAAAATGCATTAAATTCTTGGAAATTTCAAAATAAAATGTGTTTAGGGTTCGATTGCTTTGTTTAAATAATTTAATAAAATTTGAACGTTTTATTTGTAAAAGTCCCTGAAATCTGAGAATTTTTCTAGATGTTTATACAAAAGCAATCCAAGAATTTTTAAAAACAGTTATTGTTAGTGCTATTTTTTATATTTAATTCGAGTTTTTGCGGATAATGTTCATTATAAGCAAATTAAATAAGCTTTACTACCTTTTTCAACATTTTTTCTAGTTGGGGACTTTTTGGGGATATTTTTAGATTTGTTTGGGGACAACGAAAAAAAGTATCGGGCAAGCCTGCCCCAGACTTACCATGACAGTTAAAGTTAACTACACTGAAATTATAATACGAAATGCTTTATACTTAACGTATAAAAAAACTTGACTTATTTCTTATATCGAGGTAGGTATAGCATAATCCTATTCACTTTAAAGTTTCAGTGTTGGTAACTTTATTTTAATATCGCTAAAAACAAAGAAAAATTTGTCCATGTCTTAGGCACTGCATGGTAAGTCTGCGGATAAAAATAACGCAAGATTCAGGAAATTCAAGCAAATCAACGACCCAATAAACCAAACGATATCATATATGATAATCACTTGTGATACGAAAATGATAGATTTTTTGTTCTAAAATGTACCGTTCGTAACGATATCATATTTCCAAGGAATTATGATACCGTTTTCGCTATCGAAATTCCCTGGAATAACGATAGTAAAATCGCCAAAAATCTGGTCCAGCAACTAAACACTATCGTTATTCCAGGCGATTTCGATATCGAAAATGATATCATATATGATAGTAAAACCGGAATTCTTTTAAAATGAGCTGAAATGAAGTTATAATGAAAAATTGATAATGAAATCGTCATATTCATAAGAAAAGTCGAACTCACCTAGATTTTGCAACTATAATTGTCCAATAAAAAAAGAGTATAAATAGCAAAACGAAGTAAAAATTGCAAGTTTTTATAAATTTTATTTGTTTTTGAAAACTATTTGAATTTTTGTAAATAATGAATATTTAGAAGTATACTTTATCATAAAACCTTATCTAAAACGATATTATAATCTTATTGGAATATTATATTTAAGGTGATAGCGATTTCGCTATCGTATCGTTCTTAGAATTATTGAGGAGGCCCATTTAAATCTCTGCGAATAATTGCAGCAAAATTATCGCATCCGGGGCAGCGAAAATCCGCGTATAACAATCAAAGAACCATTACACCCAGAGACTATTAATTATAGAGATAGGAAATCAAAACTTACGCTACTCACCGGTAGAGGGTGCTGAAATTTAGTATTACCTGAGCAACAATTTAGTATCAGCTGAGCCTATATTTAAAAACTAAAAAACTGCTCAAAACTGCTCAAAATAAGGAAAAAACAAGCGCGGAATTTATTCAAATAATAAAATTTGAGATATCCGTTGGTTTTTTTTGCTTTGTTGTTTGTTAATAAATACTGAAAATTGCCAGTTTTTTCATTTCGTAACAATATCATTTTGATGATAAGTTTGACCGAGAATTATATCATTAAAGATTCATAAGTGTTAGGTACTGTGAAGAAAATTGCACATTCGTTAATGATATCGTCTTTTCATATTGGAAATTGTTTTTATCATTATTTTATCACTATTCAATGAAAATATGATATCATTAACGATATCGAAATAAGCATATATGTATATATGATATCTTTAACGATTAAATTAGAACAGACAAATATGATTTTTTCAGAAACTTTATAGTTATTTTGAAAAACTATGATATCATTACGAGTTCATATTTTTGTATCATAAATCACAAGTTAAAAAATATGGTCGCCCTAATGTATCGTACACACATCCATGTAAAGAAAATGTGAATGGGTGAATAAAAACAACCGTCACCGCAGCCGCAGTCATTTAATTTATTTTTTCTCACCGCAGCGGAATCCGCAGCCGCAAGGTTGTATCACTTCTCATAGGCATATCACATGGCGCTGTGATTTCTATTTTAAATGATTAGTTGATTTTGAGAAAGCAGTACGCAAGATGGGTGCCGCGTGTGCTCACATAAACGCAATCGCGTGACAACTCCAAAGAAGTTTTTGTCGTTGTTCATTTGTCCATCTCCAATAATGATGAGCGGATATAGCCCTCGCATTTATGGATTGAACCCCAGTGACTATTATATACTTCCATACCTAAATAAATGGCTCAGTGGCAAGAGATTTAACTCCGACGTTAAGATCATTGATGAAATATATGATTGGAGGACTTCGCGAAATCATATTATTCGAAAGGGATAAAGAAATTGAAGAAATGTTGGGCAAAGGGTATTGAGCTAAAAGGAGACTATGTTAAGAAATATTTTAAGAAATATCAGCAATTTTTCTGATCCGGGTGACGGCATTTTTTATTTCTTAAATATTTGAGGACTGCCAGGCAGAATTTCGTGACACTGGGTCCAAATTGTCTATGCTGAAAATTTGGACCAAATCGGAATATGTTAACCAGTAATGCAACAGGATTAAAATTTTAGATTTTTCGAACAAATTAAAAAAGAAATTAATATTTTATTACCATGAAAGAATTCACAGTTAAAGTGATAACGTTAGCACGTTGTAAATTAGCATGATTTTTGAAGTTTAACCCATAGAGAGTTGTCAAATTTACAATAAATACTAATTTACTACTTAAAATAGCATGAACTGTGAATACCCTCAATATATAACTTTTCATTAACTTAGGCATGCTAAACACGAAAATCCAAAAAAATTAAATTGGACAACGATTTTCGTAATTGGTTACTTTAAGGGAATTTTTAGAAATTTTTTTTTGTGATATCTCAAAAACTTCTTGTACGATAAAAAAAAAACTAATGTCCCCTGAAGAGAACTGTACCAAAAAACTATATAAAAATTGCCATTTACTATTAAAAAAAAAAAAAACTAAAATGTTCAACCCTTTATGCATACTTAAATTTTAAAGAAAGAGGGACTTATACCATATTCAAATTAAACTCTTCATAGTATGTAGGTCCATCAAAAAAATATTCAGTTTGATAGTAAATTTACACTGCACTTGAAAATCAGTTAGTTATGGATTTCGAACATATGGTATAATATTTTCGAAATCCAGTTTTAACTTATACTTATTACCTACACTTTGACCTACACAAATATTATATGTTTTGAATTTAGTACGTACGATAATGGCAATTAGCATACACCTTAAAATTTGTGAATCTAATTTTATTTAAAGCTGCGTTTACACTTGTATCGAAATTTTGAGATGTCGTTATTCCGCACTCTGAAAAAATAATGAAGGAAAGCTTAAAGATGATCCTTTTTAAGTAAAGCAAACAGGATTAATTCTAAAAAATGCATTCTCTAAGCATATATTTATTGTTTTTCTTTTTTAGAGTGGTGTATTTCGAAATTTCAAGATTTCGATGCAAGTGTAAACGCAGGTTTTCATTAAAATCACATTGATTATTATACTAAATTTTATTAATAATAAGAAATCATTTTTTTTTTTTTAAATAAATCAAATTATAACATTCTTTAAAACAAAGTTAAACTGTTTGAGTGCATTTTTTGCCAATTTATTTATAACTATTTGAATTTCAATGTTAATTGATAGTCAAAGTAACTTTAAACCAGTTATAATTCCTGCATAAAATATTTATATTTAAAATTTTTTTTATTGTGTTGCCGAAGGTCATTGTCCACAAATGTGTTTAATATTTTTGGTATCTTCTCCCCAAAAGAAATGTGCAAATTATAAATTTCGTGAGGCTCTTGTTAGTTAGTACCTATTTTTTTTTTATTAATTTTTATTAATTTATTTAAATTTATTATTTGTTTTGTTTGATCTTCGTTTGTTTTTTGTCTGCTGGCAATAACTTGTTAATAGGTATTTTATTATTTGTTTTGGAAATTAAAACTATCTTGTATTGTAGAATGTTTATAAAATCCCCGTAGAATATTACGTCATTTTCCTATATCATCCATTTAATTACAGAACGTTAAAAAATGGCACGTGCGCCAGTAGTATCACGCGACGTTTTATTAAATATTAAAAAAAAAACGAACATAATTAAGTGACTAGTAAAATATAATGCTGAATTAATTATAATGTTAAAAATGAGACTCGTTTTCAGTACACTTTTACAACCCAAAGTACAAAAATTTCGTGGAGTTTTAGATTTATACAAGTTTAATTTTTTCCCCATCAAAGTTAAGATCTGTAAGAAAAATTGCAAGAAAATTCTGCAAAAGTTTACTTTTTCGGGCACCCCTCAAAAAAAAATATATATATATGACCCCTCTGGAATTAAAAAAGAAAATGTGTGTCGGTGAATTTTAGAACTTCTCTCGTATTTACATGAAATTCAACACTGCTTCGGTCAAATACGATCTGTTAGTAGACTACTGTCAAATTCTGAGCAAGTTCCATCGTTAATTTTGCGTTAAACAGGTGTACAAAGCATGCGAGTACAACCTCGTGGATTTTTATAAAAATGGAAAAAAAAAGTAAATTTCGAGTGCTCATCATACGTTATTTTCTACTATGGGGACTCTGCACCATCAACTTCAATGATAAAAAAGTGATTTACTCAGTTTCGTTGTGGTCGCATAATCTCTATTGACTCCGAATGTTCTGTACGGCCAATTGAGGACAATACAACCGAAAATGTCCAAAAATTACACGATATGGTGCATTTCATAAGGCACTGTGGTTTCGATTTTAAATGATCAGTTTGGTTTAAGAAAGCTATTCGGAAGATGGGTGCCGCGTTTGTTCTCAATTGACAATAAACGCAATCATGTGAAAAGTGCCTATTTTGAGGACCTCGAGAAATCCTATTTTTGGAAGAAATAAAGAAATTGCAGAAAGGTCATTGAAAAAAGTCTCGGAATTATTGTTCCGCCCTCGTATATGTATTTGAATACGAAAACTTTTTTGAAGTCTTTCAATTTGTTTTCATAAACAAATTAATTAATGATTTCATCATATCAATGGTAAAAAAATGGTGTAAAAATACGAAATATTTTTTTTGTGAAAATTTTGCGAATAAAAAAAATTTTTTTCACCAAAACTCTTTCTGATGTAGTATATGCAATTTTTTTTTTTGGTAATTATGGTTTTGGTTATTTTGGGAAAAATGGAGCTAATTTTTTAAAAATTAAAATTTTTTAGACTTTAATTTTTTAGGTTAATAAGTGAAATAGAAGTTTTTTATAGTTTTTAGGCTAATTATGGTAGTTAGCGTCGCAGGCCAACATTTGTTTGAAAATTTTTCATTTTCTTGGAGCTTTGTTGAGGTTAAAAATGAAATAAAAAGTATGAGTTTTTTAGTTAATGTCGGTACATAGCGGTTGTTTAAAGCGTATTATGAATGTTAAAACAATGTTCATATTTTATTATTTTCATTCTTTTTAGTACCCATACTTAATGGTTAGTAGATTAACTAGTTATTTTAGGCACATAGGGAACATTAATTTTTGCTTATTTTTTTATTTTCGATATTTTCATATTTTTGATTATATTGTTTCTTTATCCTAATATTTTTAAAATTTTTTTTTGTAATTTCGATCGATCGACTGTCTGACAAGGCCTTAATGTTCTGTCGGATGTCCAATCCGATAGCGATTGCGTCTCATAGTCTTATAGGCTTCTTGATTTGAATTTATGGTATATAAAAAAAAATAAAATTTTTATGCAAATATGTATATTGCTGAAAACAGCAAGAAAATACAATTAATTATATTAATCTTTCATTAGTACATTTTGTAAGTTTGACAAACGTAATTTATATATATTAGCCTGAGACCAAATCGGTATCTTATTACCTCGTATGACACTAGCTTTTTTCTTCACTTATTCTTGACTCTTTCAGGATTTTTATTTGAATGCTTCACTTGCCAAATCGATTAACTCCACTTTCAGAATTTTATAAAACTTTAATTTCAAAACACTTTATTGACCCCTATCTGTAAAATTTTCAAAACAAGTTCCTCTGATAATAAATACACTGTGCTAGTTGAAAAATCCAACAAGCGAGGAAGCCAGTGGGTAAACTTAATTCGAGTACGCTGAATCCAATGGTGCTAGCCATTTTTAAAGATTAGCTCTTGAAAAAAAGATATTTGTGTTTGAAAATTCTGGGTACAAGGACCCCTAAAAACGCGATTTATCTAACTTTTTGACCATTTATTTTTACCCAGGTTATTTGTTATTCTCCCAGTCAGCTTCGGGTTAAAAACGATCAAAATCGGTGTAGCGGTTCAAAAGTTCTGGGTGAAAATGTAGGACACTTCGAAATTTTCCATACATTTTCAATCACAACTCTTGAACCGCAAGACCGATTTTGATTATTTTTAAAACAAAGCTTCTTGGTAGAGTAACAAATAACTTAGCTAAAAATTAACGGTAAAAAAATTTTAAAATCGAGTATTTTGTGGTGCTTGAAACCATAATTTTCAAACTCAAATATCTTTTTTTTACGAGCTAACCTAGAAAAACGGCTAGCACCACTGGATTCAGCGTACCCGAATTAATTTTACCCACTGGGTGCCCCACCTGTCGGGAAAAAAGTATCCGATTCGTAAACAGTGATATTAATACTACTAAACGACAAAATTTATAATTTAACAAGAATTAAAAAAAACAATATTTATTGTTTTCTCATTTTCCTTTATGGTGTTAATCGATTTGGCAATGAAGCATTCATTTATTGCTTTTCTTTTCCTTAAAAAAAAAAATTTTTTTAACTTTAATAAAACCGCTAAAAAAAAGTCAAGAAAAAAGGTTGTCATACGGGCTTGACTATCAGCAGAGTATACTGGATAGTATAAAAACATGGTTGCACTGATCAGCAACAATACGATAGCATTTTGGTTTCGTTTCATTCTAACTAATGTCTAACAACAACAGTGTAACAAGAAGAAGCACTTGACCTCCATATTGGGGGTGAAACACATAAAGATAATTCAAAATTCTATGTACATAGAAAAAACTAAAAATGAGTTTTATTTACGAAATTGATTATATTAATTAAAATTTTAATTGATGTTGCACCTATCATTTAAATGATACTATTAATTACTAAAAATTGCATACGATTAATTGAAACAAAATTTGATTAAAGTAGTAATAATATCAATTAAAACATTAATTGAAAATGAAAAAAAAATATGATATGGAAAAAAGTGTGTGTACATCACGTTTATATATTTAAAGTACTGCATATGTATTTGTTTCGTTTGTGAACTGCAAAGAATTTGGTTATTACACACAAAAAAGTAAAAACCAAGTTTAATTACCAAATTGTTCCAGACAATTACTATTTTCTCTGTTTTTGCACCTACCACGCAAATGATACTATCAATTACTAAAAATTGTGTACGATTAATTGAATCAATTAAAGAATTCACAAGATTTAATTAATTCAATTAAATATTTATTTAAAAACAAATTTTATTTTAAACAAATCTTTAATTAGATGATTTAAGCTAATATTTTTTTATGTGTATACAAAAAAATTTTCTATTTATTCATACAGTTTAAAAAAAATGTGGGAACTATGGAACACATAAGTATGTAACAAATATTTACTGAAATATTTAAAAGTCAATTAAAATATTAATTGATTCAATTAAGTATTTGTTTAAAACAATTTTTATTTTTAACATATGTTTAATTAGATATTTAAGGTTAATAATTTTTTCTGTGTATGTTCTGTGCTATCGGTTTATGTCTAACGAAAAGAGACTAAACAAAAGAAAATAACAACTTATTTTTGTTTATCATATAAAAATGACAAAATAATTGGAGTCTATCAATGTTTAGTTTTTTTTTAACTTTAAGAAAAAACAATGTCCATTTTTTTGCAAAATGTGCAAAATTTAATTATTGATATAAAAAATCATAGATATATCGAGTATATTTATATAGTATAGTTTTTTCTAAAAACCAGAATTAAAATATTATGTTGTTTATGCAAATTTTATGATTATAGAAATCCTAAATTATTTGCGTCATGCCACCTATTTATAACATTAAAAATACGTAAAAACCAAACATTAATAACAATACAATAAATTCTAAATGAAGTTATAAATACGTATTAAAAAATGGTTTTCATTTTTGTATTAAAATAACGAAAACTGTATTTTTTTTAATTTCTATATACACAAAAATTCAGAATTTACTTTTTGATTAATTATGGTCAAAATACATTTACCCAAAAAATTTAAATCAAAATACATTTACCTACCCACAAAATTTTATACGTTTAAAAATACCGATTTTATTAACAAAAATGAAAAGGCCTTAACTGCAACTTCAATAATTTCATAAACTAGAAAGCCATAACTTCACTTTTATTCAAAAACACAAAACAAAATGCATATCCATTAGACCAGGCCCGGGATTCCCATTCTGTGATAAGATTTGAAGTGCATAGATCACATAGATCTCTTACTCTTTGGCATTCACTTTCAGTGCACCTTAGACCGTACCTCAAAAAGAAAGTTCGCCGTACACCCTCCAATATGAAGTATTTTTGCAAGGCAATTTCAAAAAAAAATGTTTTTTTTTTGCCGAACGTAGGGGTCGCCTTTTTCAATTTTTCGTTATAGCTTCGGCATTTAAAGTGTGATATAGCGATTTTTTGCCTCGAGGAGACCAGTGTTTTGCTATAAAGGAAAACTCCAATGAAAAAAAATTTAAAAAGGCGACCCCTATGTTCGGCAACCAATATATAAAAAAAATTCTACTGGGTTTTTCGAAAAACTTCCTTAGCAAAAGTTTAATGATTTTTTGCGAGCTTTAATTTTCGGACATTAGGGTGGTAGCAACTGACATCTGGTGGGTAAATAATAGAACGGGATACTTGGAGTCAATGGCCTTTTTGCCTACAAACACACACTGAATCTCAAGGATCAAGTGTATTAAAAAAGGGATCAAGTGTATAGGAAATGTAATTTTTCTATTTTTGTCGTACTAAAAAATTACAAGATGAAATACGGATTTTTTTAAAAAGTGGAATAATACCTTACAAAATAATGTTTGAAATTACATACCCAGCAAAATCTTTCATTACCTAATAAGTGGTTATATAATAGAAATTCATAGCTCCGCACAACTTATTTTTTGGCATCTAAACTCATTATTTTTGTTTGGCGTGGTCGTTTTTATAAGTAGTCACGCTTACCCGCTCGCTTACGAAAAAATGAGAAATAAGTAGTTATGAGATTTTGAATAATAAGTGGTTGCACACATGCTTACAAAAAGTTGAATTATAAGTGGTTATCCGATTGCTTACTTGATTCTTAAAAATAAGGAGTTAAGCAAATACTATTAGCTTAAGAAAATACATTCAGAAAAATTCAAGTTTTTTCTAGTGTGTAATTTTAGGACTCGTCATAAAAATTTAAACATATTTACATATAATAAATAAAAATATATAAAATTTAACTGTGTAAAAAGTACTTATTTAAAATATTACGAGTAAGTCATTATTTTATATTTAGAAACAATGAATACAATAGGCCGTTATTAGGAAGTCAATATTTTATATTATAAAATAATGCAAAAGGTAATGATATATCATTTTTGGGAATGCAGATAGTAATGAGGTGTCATTACCAATATTTTGCTGGGTAACCAACATTTTTGTATTTAAACTAGGAACTTCAGAAACATTTGCTAAGTAAGATCATAAAATAACAGAGATGAGAAAATACAGGTGATGGTGACCAGAAGTTAAAGAAACCTAAAAAAATAAAATAAAAATAAGTCTAAAGTGACTAGCGCAATAGTTGGACCAATCGATAGAATAAATTTTGTTCTATGTTATGTACTTTCCGAGGTAGTAGGAGGTGAACAAGTCTTTTAAAGAGTCAAGTGTGTCTCACTTCCCCTATACTTAGTTAGACTTATGGTAGAACAATACGGATTAAAAGTTTATTCACTTTTGCCAAAACGGTAAATGTAGTTAGAACATAAATCTTGTATGAACCATTAATGGTGTTTTTCTATTTTTCCTGTTTAAAAATTCTAAATTAATTAATAACTTTTTTAAATAAACACGATTTTTTAAATATGTTATTACCAAATTTGTAATACATACTTGAGGAGAGAGATTCTTCATTATAGAGATAAGACAACAGAACTTACTCTTCTCACCAGTAGTGCGGGCTAAAACTTAATATTACCTGAGCAACTATTTAGTATCAGTTTAGCATCAGCTGAGCTTATAACTAAATGAAAAAGGTAACAATTGCTCAATATTTCTGATTAACAAAATTTGAAATATGTTTTTTTCAGCCTTTTTCTTTGTTTTTTTTATTTAGATTTTAAATAAAAAAGAAAAGTGTCTGTTTATTGAGCAAAGTACCACCTAGTAATAACGATTACATTATTACCAGGGCAAGTGTTTTTGGCAATTGCGATGAAATGCCATTTTTACACTTATTTAAAAGCATATTTTAAAATGCTATTTTTACAAATACTTGCCAAAAAAAACATTTCGATTTGTAAAACTTTACATTAAAAGAAGGAGTAAAAACCCAACCTTTGTAGATAATTTTTGGAAAAAATTTACAAGAAAATAAAAAATTTTTTAATGTTGATGAAAATGAAATTCCCGATTTTTTTTTTACAGCAACAAAAGTTTAAATCTTCAAAAATTATACTAATTTACGCTGATTGCTGAGAAGTTGAACTGTAAATTCTTTCATTATTGTATTTTTGTAAAAACATTTAAAAAAAAAAACTTAAATCAATTATTATACTTCAAAAATTTTGGAATAAAGGTTCTATTTTAGCCTTTTTTGTGCCAATTTTACTGTTTTTCGTGCAATTTTGCATGCCAATTTCAACTTTTTTGTGCCATTTTAAACTTGCCGTGGTTATTACTTATTTTTTTGGTGATGCCATACTCCTGCATGAGGCTTTCCATACCAACTACCCGGCTGCATGAAAAAGTATGCCGGATCAATGTCAAACTTAAGAAAACAATGAATAAAACATAGAACAACTTGTTCAATATTTCAAAAAAAAAAAAAAAATAGGCGAAATAAGCATGGTTAAATATTGAAAATGTTTTCAATTCTTTTAATATAGTATTTATTATAGTTATTTGATGGAATTTTGTAAATGCTAAAAATTTAACTGTCTCAATAAAATTGTATGTATACTAAACCGTACCACAAAAAAAAGTTCGCCCTACACCGTCGAATCTAAATTAGTTTTGCAAGGAGGTTTCGAAAAAAAAATTTTTTTGCCGAACGTAGGGGCCGCTTTTTTAAATTTTTAGTTATGTCTTTTGCATTTACAGTCGCTTCTTAAAGTATGATACATCGAGGTTTTTGTCTCTAAGGGTCATTGACCTCAAGAATCCGGTTCTAGTATTTATCCACCAGATCTCAGTTCCTACCACCCTAATCTACCACCATAAGGTCAGAAAATGAAAGCTCTCAAAAAATCATTAAACTTTTGCTAAGGAAGTTTTTCGATAAATCCAGAAGAAATTTTTTTTATTTTTTTTTTGTTGCCGAACGTAGGGGTCGCCTTTTTAATTTTTTTTTTTTTCATCCGATTTTGTATTTATAGCCAAACACTGGTCTCCCCGAGGCAAAAAATTGATATATCACACTTTAAAATCTGACTTTCAATGCCGAAGCTATAGCGAAAAATTAACAAAGGCGACCCCTACGTTCGGCAAAAAAAAAATTTAATTGCCTTGCAAAAATACTTTATATTCTAAGGTGTACCGCGCACTTTTATTTTTTGTCTGTAAGGAGGTACGGTCTAGTGTACACCTAAACGTATACTAAATATAGCGTTAAGTATACGCACATTCTTCATTGCCATTGAAATATAATTGGCATTACTTGATGTCAATCCAAAAAAATTTAATAACAATTCAATGTCAATGAAATTTTTTGATCACTTCTGAGAGTAAATTATCATATAGAGACAATCTGACAATAAAATATAAACAATGGTAGCATTCGGCAGAGAAAACTTAAACTGATACCGGTGACTTGTAACGCTTTGTGATTACTTACTCTGCCGAACGATGTTTTCTTTGTTTTATTTTTAAATACACTTTTTCTATAGTTTTCTTTTATTTTTTAAAATTTTTGTTTTCGAATTATATTTGTATGTTTTTATTTGCCATTCTTACAAAACAATTTTTATTGTAAATGAACAACAACAAATGTATCACTATTTGATCAAAAGTAGCAAACATTTTTTACGCTACCAAAATGTGACAGCGCTACCTGAGCGCTCAGACTGAGCGAATAGTGATCAGTTCGTTCAGCAGATAGTTGTACAACTGTTGTAGAACTGTTGCCTATTATGTTGTATCTGCCGAACGCACCCAATGATACAATTTAATGGAAAACCACTGATGAAGCCTATCTATAAAAAAAGGCAGAAACTACCCTACCGGGAATTTTAACAAACTGTCACCGAACTGGCCCCTTTACATGAAATAGACTGGTCACTTTTACATTGCGTTGTCATAGGAGGGGGAAATTGACCCCTTGTGACATGTCACAAGACACATCCTAGGACAGGTTACGGAACTCTCATAAAAAGCGAAGTTCAGGGACATGTCCTGGGATTTGTCTTGTGACATGTCACAAGGGGTCAATTTCCCCCTCCTATGACAACGCCATGTAAAAGTGACCAGTCTATTTCATGTAAAGGTGCCAGTTCGGTGACAGTTTGTTAAAATTTCCCGTAGGGTAGTTCTAGTCTGATTTGCAAATTAATAATGTGTCTATAACTTTGAAAAAATGTTTATTCTTCTTCTTAACCTCAAACCCACTTAATTAAAATTAATAAAAATGCATAATTTATTACAATATTAATTGCATTTGGTCTATATGACGCGTTTGAAAAAACAACACTTTACTAATTTTTTTTCAATTGCCCTCAAAGCAATCAATGATAATTGAAAAAAAAAACCAATTGTTTTGGAAAAAAGAATCAAGTTGCATCAAGTGTATGCGTTCACTAGACCGTACCACCTTACAGGCAAAAAAAAAGGTCTCGGTACACCTTCGAATACAAAGTAGTTTTGCAAGGCAATTTCGAACTTTTCTTTTTTGCCGAACTTAGGGGTCACCTTTTTTAATTTTTTGTTATAGCTTCGGCATTTACACACGGATTTTAAAGTGTGATATATCGATTTTTTTTTGCCTCGAGGAGACCAGTGTTTAGCTATAAAGGATAATTCAAATGAAAAAAAAAATTAAAAAAGGCAACCCCTACATTCGGCAACAAAAAATAAAAAAATTGTCTACTGGAATAATCGAAAACTTCCTTAGCAAAAGTTTAATGATTTTTTGCGAGTTTTAATTTTCTGACATTATGGTGGTACAATTAGGGTGGTATGAACTGAGATCTGGTGGGTAAATACTAGAACGGGATAATTGAGGTCAATGGCCCTTAGAGCAAAACTTTGGTCCCCTTGACGCAAACACATCGATGTATCATACTTTAAGAACCGACTGAAAAAGCCAAATATATAACGAAAAATTTAAAAAGGCGAACATTACGTTGGGGAAAAAAAATTTTTTTTGAAACCTCCCTGCAAAAATAATTTAGATTTGACGTTGTACGGCGAACTTTTTGTTTGTGGTACGGTCTACTGTTCACTCTTCTTTGACCACTGGTTAGTCTAGGTGTTTTACAATTAAAAAAAGTTTGTCGGTAGTTTCTACTGATAATGATAGTTAAACAAAGGTACTCGTATATGCAGTTAAAAGGGTGAAAAAGTTATTTACATTTGAAATAACTAATAATTTTATTATTTGAACTGTTGAAAATTAACCAACAAATGTATTAAAAATAACTAACAATGACATAAACTTAAAGAACAAATTTTACCACAAAAATTTTAAAACTGCTGACAAAATTGATAAAAAAAAACTACTGTTTTTAAAGTTATTATCATTTTTTTTTTTTTTTGTTTAATAAAATTATATTTTTTTATAAAACAAAACATTTTTTTCTTTCGATTACAAAAAAATTGTAATTACTTCAGCCTACTTGAAATTTGAAGCAAAAATTCCAAACGGCTCTCCAGTTATTATTACATTTGTATGCATTAGAGATACAATACAATTTTCTGATTATTATTTGCAAACTGAGAATATAAAAATAATAAATATAAACTAAAAAAGAATTGTAAAACGAACAAAAGCAAGTCATTACTGTAAAAATACTATTTTGGTAGTTGTTTATTATTGAATTAAAAATAACTTCTCAAAACAACTGTTGCGAAATACAATAATTTTTGTTAATCGTTTTCTTTTTTAATAACTGCCATAATAACTTCTCAAAACAACTGTTGCGAAATACAATAATTTTTGTTAATAGTTTTCTTTTTTAATAACTGCCATAATAGTTGTTTTGTTGTTTTCCAACTGTAACCGTATTAAAACTAACAACTACTGTTTATTACATAAACAACTGTTATGTAGTAACTATAAAATTTTTTTGAGTGTAATGTATATTTGACAAAATACTGAATATTTTCAGAAGTACTCAAGGTTTTAAATTTTTTCTTTTTTCAAAACAAAATGCTTTTGAAAACAATGCTTTTTACATCAATAATAATTTTTTTTAGAATTGGTTGCTTTAGGCATTGAACAATGTAAACTGAAAAAAAAAATTTAACAATTTTAATATAAAAACCTTTTTTTATCATTATTATCATGTATGGTTGTATTTTCATACCAAAAATCAGAGGTGCATTTCAAGGTACACCACTTTCGCATATTGCACACATGCGATTAAAATTCAAAATATTTACTTTAGAAAAACCTACAACAATTTTAGTTTATCTATTCCATTTAAAATGTATGTACATTTAAGAAACCCCAGAAAAAAAAATGAAAACGCAAAAATTTTGTTTACAAACAAGTTTGACTACTTAATTCCGGAAAAAACACTACAGTTCTGCAATTGATAAACAACAAATTTGGTTAATATATATGACCGGCTATTACTTACACAGTGTAGAAAATCTTTACAAATTAATGGATTATATGAGACATTATCAGGTGATAGTGGCTGTTTTTTTTTTTTTCATTAAAAAAAATAATGAGTCTAAAAATAGATTTTCAAACAAAAAACAAATTTTATGAAAAACAATTTTTTTACGTTAAATTTTATAATAAAGTATGCACGTACATACCGGGAAATTCAGATTGTCAGTCGATATCTCAACCATATTTTATAGATAAAACATAACCCCTAAATTCATAAACGCTTTATAAAATTATAGAAGGTTTATTGAACAAATTTTGTATGAAAATGACGTTTTGTAAACCTGCAATAACTTTACAAAGCATTTATGAAGTGAGGGGTAAATGTCTTGCTGCAACTATCACTTATGAAAATATATACTCTCATACTTTTCAAAGCTTTATCTCTCTCAGATTAAGTATAAATTTGTTTAAATTTATTTTTATTTATGAACAGGACATAAACTATTGTTAGTGACCCATTAGTAGACCAAACAATAATGTTACTTCAATACTTTTTCTACATTGGATATTTAATACACCAATTAAATCATATGGAAAACTTTAAAATACTACACTCAAAAAAGTTCGACAGTTATTATATGACAATTTTTTGTGTAGTAATCAGTAGTTATTGGTATTAACTGTAATAACAGTTGTTTTTCAATGGAAAAATACAAAACAACGGTTATGGAAGTTAATTAAGAAAACAACTCACGAAAAGTATTGTAATTTCGTAAAAGTTGTGTAAAGCAGTTATTTTTAATATCATAATAAACAACTACAAAAACTGGAAATTTACAATAAACAGTTATTTTTGTTAGTTATTTAAGAAGTAAAAGATTTCTTTGATTCTAACTAAGTATATGAATTTCTTTGAATTTTTAAAATTCTTGTATAGTTTATATTTGATATTATTGACATATTCATAGTTTGCAAATAAAAACGAGTAAAAAGGTTAAAGTCGAGCAAGCCACTAATGTTTGGATCTGAAATTTGAATGTGTTAAAACGGACTTGTGTTAAAATTTTCTATAAAATCATAAAAGAGAAATTCGAAAATATAGCCCATATGGGCGATAGGTCCAAATATGGACCGATCCTATCTAGAATCAATAGGCTTTTTCCTTTAGACCATGTAAGTCAGCGAACCAAATTTCAAAATATCTTCGTATTTGTGACCTGCAGCGTGTAACCAAGCCAATTTTGGGGGGACCCTTATATGAGGACTAGGTCTGAACATGGACCGATTTTAACCAATATTAATAGGCTTCTTCCTTGGGCCGAAATAGGTCTGTGTACCAAATTTCATTGCAATATATTCGTATTGGCGACCTACAGCGTGTAAAAAAGACAATTTTGGGGGGTACCCTTATATGGGCACTAGGTCTAAACATGGACCGATTTCAACCAAAATCAATAGGCTCCGGTCTTGGGTCGACATAGGTCTGTGTACCAAATTTCATTGAAATATATTCGTATTGGCGACCTACAGCGTGTAAAAAAGACAATTTTGGGGGGTACCCTTATATAGGCACTAGGTCTAAACATGGACCGATTTCAACCAAAATCAATAGGCGTCGTCCTTGGGCCGACGTTAGTGGGTGTATAAAATTTCATCAAAATAAATTAATATATAGAGTGCGCACAAGAATGCATGGACGGACAGACGGACAGACGGACGGACAGACGGACATCGTTAAATCGAAATAAAAAATAAAAAAATTATGAGCCGATCGGTATACTATAAGGTGGGTCTAGGACCAATATTTTTTGGTGTTACAAACATCAGCACAAACTTATAATAACCTCTCCACGTAGTGGTGTAGGGTATAATCAGAAACTTGTATGGCCAATGCATAAAAGAATAATAACTAAAGTTCTGTTTAGAAATTTTTCTTCAAATTTAAAATAGGTTGAAGTAATTACACATATTTTTTGCAATCGAAAGAAAAAAAAATTTGTTAATTTAAAATTAGAATTTTCATTAAGGTGGTGCATTAATAGCACAACATTTCCTCGTTTTTCTCTATTTTGCTTAGTTTCCAAAGTACTAAATTAAAAAAAAAATGTTTACACACTTATCACTTTGAGTCTAAAGTGGCGAATACATTAAGGAACATTGAGTAGGGAACAAAAAATATCAAAAAATTTTGTAAACACGAATTGCACGAATGTCAACACGAACATTAACATACACAAATCAACATACGTAAAAAATTGGCCATTATTTCACGAATGTTCCTTAGTGTATTCCCTGCTTAACAATACTGTCGTTCATAATATTTTTGGCAGCAACTGTTCTGCATTTGAAGTAAAATCACTGAATTGTATAAATTGTGCCTAAATGTAAGAAGTAATTTCTGCCCGGAAAACAAGTTTTATTTTCAACATTAAGCGTCGCACAGTGGGTTGAACAGTACCTTAAGCGGCTATTAATTATAAACAGCCTTTTTCATAATTATAATATTTATAAGAAGAAAAAAACAATATTTGAAAACAACTCAGTTAAGAAAATGATTATTTAGTCTTAGTCAAAATTATATTTACAAAACTAACAATAACTTTTGAATATATAATGTGCGAAATAATAAAGTAATATCTCAAATTAAAGCCTACACGCTCAGCTATTTATTTTTTGATGTTTGTTTAACTTTTATAGCAAATGCAATTTTTATGTTTTTGGCTAGCTATTATTTGTTGATAAAAATTTTAAAAATCTATAGGTCTTGATCAATTGCATAATCTATAGGAGTTTTGTTATCCCGTATTTAAGAGCATGACTTTCCTTGTCAGCCTTTTAAAAATTCGGATTTTTTTGTATTACCAAACTAAATGAGTCTAATAAAACATTTTTGCCAAAAACTATTTTTTTTCAAATTTACCTTTTCGGTAAAACATTATTTGCATTAAAGGAATTAAATATGTTAATATCCCAAAACTTATTTAATAAATTGTGAAAAATAATTTGCTGTTGGCTTTCCCTATCCGGATTTCATTCTTGTCTAAGGAAATCGTCAGGAGACTACTATTTCAAAATATTTGTTCAAAATTACAAACTCAATGAGAATTTCTTGTTCCCATCTAGGAGCGTTATTCAACATTTCTAATACCGAAGAAAAAAAAATACACCAACAAAAAATTAACACAATTTGCTTTATCATCATCCAAAATACTACTCTGTTGTTTTGATTTTTTTTTTACTTTTACCCGCGAAATCGGGAAAATGGCTAAACAAAAATTGGATAACTGAAGGAATGTCAAATATTTTGAGATCATAAAGCAAATAATAAAAACTTAAATTTTTATTGAAGATCAAAAAATTAACGTTTGTTTAACCAATTTTTCACCAACGTGTACTTTTCAGAGCTGTAACTTCTGAAGCCAGTAAAATGCATGTGATAAATTGAGGCCTCGGCTATAACTATTTTTGACTTTTTTCAAAAAAAATATTTAAAAATATGTGGAAGATCAATAATATCGAAGATCAGCTATCAACATTGCCTTATGACATTTCCATATAAATTTGACATTAGCCAACGTTACGTTATGTCATACGTTATTAATGTCATAAAGTGATATGCTGATATCAATAAAGACGTAAAAAACTATTTAATAGAAGAAAAATTATTCATACAGTATTTACTCTAAAAAATAAATTGACAAATCGAATTACGGGTTTCCTTATTTGTAAAATTCAAAATATGCAGAAAATTAATCCGTTTTTAATTTAAATATAAAAATTGATCTCAACTAACAAAGAATCTTACAAATCTGAACAATTTGATATGACAAACAATTTAAAAAAAAAAATATCTAAAAATACGATTTTGTTTTAATTTTTAAAAATAGTGCCAAAGAAGTAATTCAAATGTTTTGCAATTTCTTCACAGATATATTCATTATCAAAATATAAAATTAAATTGTGAAAATTTATTTGCCTTCTAAGTGCGTACAAACTATTGTTTCCAATTCGGTTAATCGATTAACCGATTCCTCGATTAATCGCCTCTATTTCGGTTAATGTCGAAACAAATAATTTAAAACTCAAATAATTATTCGACCCGAATAATCGGTTAAAATAGGTCGATTAACCGGTTACATTTTTAATATGGAATTTTTCCTTTAATTTTTCCACAAAACTTCATAATTTTCTTAGCCTTGGCTAAAAAATTGCAAGAAAAGCTTAGAAAAACAAATACTAACTAAAAATACCACCAAACTCTTTAAAAATCGAGAGAAAGATACCCTTTTTGGAGAAACTCCAAGCAAGTCGGCATTGCACAAGCGAGACACGTCATCTGCTTTAAGAGACTGATAAATTTTAATAAAATTTGTTTGCAAATATTTTAACAAAATATCGAAGTTTCTATTTGTAAAAAAGAGCTTTAAAAAACATCGCGAAGGCCTAAATAAAGGTGTTTTTAAAACTTTTTCAAAACACACGACGTGTTTGGCAGGTTTTAGGAAATACAATAGACAATGCTTCATTTCTGTTTTAATTCTTTTAAAAATTAAAACTAAATTATATTTCCATGTCCCTTAAGACAAGGTTGCATTTGTTTTAAAACTGTGTCACACAATTGACATATTCAGTGTGTTCGCTTACTCGAAATTCTTACTACTTTTACTACAATTGGAAAGATTTGTTTACTTTTTGTATTGATTTTTTCCAGCTGTAGTAAAAGTAGTAACTTGTAGTAGGTAAACGAACACGCTTATTAATTCTGTAAGAACTCCAGCTTTTCTTACTTCTCTCAAGAGAGTGTGTACAATCGGTTCAAAACCACATCAATTCTACGACATGTTCCATTAGAATACCATGGAACCCGAACACGTTTCAATGAAATTAAATTTTTATTCGAATTAAAACAAATAACCAAAAATCAGAAAATGAAAGTTAAAAAATTTAAATTTATATGCAATTTGACATCTATAACCGCACACTGAGAAAATAGTGTACATGCTATTTTTAGATTGATTCAATTAAGTTTCGCTGGAATTCGTCTATTGAAAGTTTTCATTGAACTGATGCAGTTTTTGATAAAAGTTTATGAAAAATTTCATATTATTTATTAAAAATTTTATACACCCAAAAAAAGTTTTATTAAAAAGAGCTTCACTTAGGGCAGAAAACTTCATTAGCTTACTGAAAATTTTCATTAAAACTCGTCTGACGACATGGTATCTGCGTAACTCGTCGCTCAAACTTTAGGTTATTTTTTTATTATTAATGGCCCTTATAAAACGGAGACTGAGAATATAAGAAAAATGTTATTCTGATTTTTGCAGCGTAAATTAGTATTTTCATTAACTGAAATTCAACTCAACTATTTCTTTTATATCGAGGTCTCGATTTTTATTTCTTCAGGGAAGAAGGAAGAATCTTAATAAAATCTTCAAAACTTCAGATATAACATTTATTTAAATGCAATATTAAATTTTTTGCGGCAGTATTGACTATTGTTCTTAAATTACTAATATTTGCCAAACGAAAAATCTTTCAGCAGTTCTTTTTGCCATTTGCAATCAAATTTTAGTAGCTTTATAAAAAATTTTGCGGAAATTTGTCTACTAAGAAAATTTTTAATTAAAAAAAACCTCCGATTTAAAACTTTTCAAACTCAGAATATTGAAACTTATTCTAAATATAGCGAGTTGATATTTAACAAAAACAGGCAGATCTTTGTGTTTCTATTGATAAAAACTTAAGGAAATACATTAATATTGTATTAAACGATTAATCGATTAATCGCCAATTTTCTCGATTAACCGACCCGAATAACCGGTTAATCAATTTTAGGCATTTTTCGAATAATGCATTAACCGGTTAACCGCCTACGTCGAATAATTGGAAACACTAGTACAAACCCAGCAAACAATTTGCATTTACAAAAAGTTTACAAAAATTAAACAAACAGATTGACATATACAAAATAACGTTTTGTAATTGTTTTATATGCAAAACTGGATAGCAAATACAAACTTCAGAACTTCTTTAAACGAAAGTCCATTTATAAGCAGAATTTTGATTTAATAAAATATATTAAAAAAAAACATTATTTAAAGGTTTCGAAAACGTTTTTTAACCTTTTGTATAAAACCCGTTAAACCCGGTTAATCGGTTTTTAATGCAAAAGCCGAAACCAGTTTTTTTAAAAAAAATTTTTTTTGTATAAACCGAAAACCGGTGTTTTGTAAAGTCCGGTTTTTTCAATACTCTTGACTGGTATTTTACCGTAAATTTTAGTTGATCTGAAGATTGTTACAATGAGTGTTATTATTGTGCGGTTTTAAGATCAAATATGACAAATTTCAAATAGAATACGCAATTTATTTTACAACAAATAGAGAAGAAACTTTCCTAGAACAAATGGTTGACAATTAATGCATTTTCAAGGTTATAATGAAGATTTTAGTTTTTGTATTTATCTCAACTCCAAAGTGAAAAACGTTTCGAGAAGTAAACTCAAACATTTTTAGTTAGTTATTTTATGTATTACAACGAAAACCACATGTTTTTTTTACCAAGCTATTATTTTTCTCTATGTTGTAGTTGGTGCTATAACTAAAGTTCCTTTAGAAGTAAAGCAAGTGACTGGTGTCAAAATATACCTATAAAATGGTAAAGAAAATTAGATGTTTGTTAAATGATGTTAAATGTTGCCCAATATAAAATGTATTTAAAATAAAATCAGAAATATAATCTATATGGACGCTAGGTGCAAATATGAACCCATGCTTTCTAATATCAGTAAGCTTTGTCCTTCGCCCATATAAATCAGTATACCGAATTTCGTTAAAATAAATTTATACACACAATGTAATCGATTTCGTGTAATTCACTTTGTGCGTACTTACGGTATGGAATACTTGTGTATAATAATTGTATATGAAACTTAAAATGTTTGAAATTTTCTAAAAATTTTGTCTAACTTACATGCCACTATACTTGTGTGTAAAAAAAAATGAAAATATTTTAATTTTTATATACAATTGTTATACACAAGTATCCCATATCGTAAGTACACACAATGTGAAGTCCACGAACTCCATTACATTGTGTGGATACTATAAATAGAGCTACTTTTAGAATTTTCGAATTACCTAAATTGGTATTTCCGTAACATATCTTCACAAACAAAAATAAAGAACGCCATGTAATTGTATTTTTCCCGATGAAAAATGTTGGTATAAAGTTCTTTTTTCATATCTTTGATAGTTTTTACGTGACGTGCTTCGGTTTAAATTTTTACTCCTACGAGTACGGCTACACTCAAAAAAGTTGGTTGGTAGAATCTACTGAAATTGACAACTAACAAATGAATTAAAAATAACTTCCAATGCCATAAAATTAACTGACAAATTTTTACTACAAAAATTTTAAAATAACTGACAAAATGAGTAAAAACTAGGAATATATCAATAATAACAAATATAAACTAAAGAAGAATTTTAAAATTAAAAGAAATTCAACGAAATTCTTTATGCCCGAGTAAAAATACTTATATATTTTTATATATAATGTGATTGGGTTATATCTGACGGTGAATGGAGTCACATTAAGACACATATCATTATATACAACTACATCTGATATTATTTTTTCAAAGAATTTTTTGTACGTTAATTGATGTTATTACATATCCCCACATCTGACTCCATATATAACTACATAAGCCATATAAAACTAATCAAAATATCTGTAGTGACCGATATGATTATATATGGTTCGATTCTAAGTTATATAACACTGTATATATCGTCATACTAAAAATATATTCTTGTAATTTTATATAACTTTCTATATGATCTCATACAAATTAATATAAATTAAGAGTTAATTTCTCCACAGCTAAATAATTTTCATGTGATTTTTTGCATATAAAATTATATCAAAAAATGATGCGTACGATTTAGAAGACAAAAGCATTAAAATTTTTATTTTATTGGTTTTTAATTTTTATTTAAAAAATAAAAATTGTTTTTTCGACCTTTTTATTGATTAATTAGAATTTTATTAATTCAGTTCGAGGCCAATTTCCTTATTATGAATTAACATAATAAGTACTTTTTTCAAAAACTGCTATTTTTCTTCATCAGGATATTCTCCTAACAAATACTTCACAGAGTTTTTGCTTTCAGGAATAAAAAGGCGATAGTTTCGGGGATTTTCCAGGTCCCCTTCTTCAGTTTTCTTTAGAAAGTTGTGGCAATAGTGCAATGCAAATTGAAACATCAAAATTTCATATTAAACGTAGTCTACTACATCAACGAAATGCGAATGAAGCAAACAATAAAATATGTTTTCGAAGTCTCTGCAGAATATCCTGATGAAGAAAAATAGCAGTTTCCGAAAAAAGTACTTATTATGTTAATTCATAATAAGGAAATTGGCCTCGAACTAAATTAATAAATTTCTAATTAATTTTTATTTTACGGTATAAAAAGTATACTTACTATTAGACAATGTTATATAAAATCAGATATTTTTATATCGAATTAGATGTAATTTTATGTCCTGGATATGGACAAATCTCGGATCAAACAGTATCAAATTATATCTAATTTGATATAATTAGACACAAGTAGGTGACCCATTTTTCGGATCAAGTTATATGTCGTTGTATATGGGGACTTGTCAATAAGATATAATTATATATGACACCATATTAAGATTTTTACCCGGGTGTTTTAAATAACCACCAAAAACTATTGTTTACTGAAAAATCACTGTTATGTTAGTTGTTTATTATGATATTAAAAATAACTGATTTAAACAACTGTTACGAAATTATAGTACTTTTCGTTAGTTGTTTTCTTAAATAACCGCCATAACAGTCGTTTTGCATTTTTCTATAGAAAAACAACTGTAATTACTTTTAAAAACAACAACTACTGATTACTACACAAACAACTGTCAAGTAGTAAATGTTAAATGTTTAAAATGTGGGACATTAATTTTTGCAACTAATGATGTAGTTTTATGTATTTTTAGCAAATGTCAAAGATTTTAATAATATGTTTTCATTTTTAAATCAATCTACTGTTTTAGTACATTTCAACCCATTGTGCGTTGACTAGCATTTTTCGTTAATATCATCAGATAGTAGATGGTTGTAAGCTATGGACATTCAAATATTTCTGAATCATTGGCAAGCAGTAGAAGAAATATTTCGTTTTACCACGAAAAATACATATAAAAACTGTGGTAAATAGTAAAATTTAGATTTTTTCTGTTAACAGCATTCAGACAACCAGTCTTTATAAGAAAATTGAGCAATATTTGTCTAAGATAAATATGTAGGAAAGTATGTGTTTGTTTGTATATAATTTTTACAACTGCATTTGCTTTAAATTTTTTGGTTAAAGACTATATGTGCGGTCTAATAAAGACTCAGGCATTTGATTCAAGCCCTTTTGGCAGAAATCAGGTTTTATGATATTGAGTATGGTTAGGTATGTTAATAGCGTTCATCTGTTAACGTTATTATGAGAATTTGATGATGATAATTATTATTATCATCCTCTTCAAATTAAGTTATTTTAAGATATAATCTTGTTATATGACTTGTTAATTAAATGTTAATAATTATAAGGCTTATATTTTTAAAAGCCTTCAATGAAAAGGTCATTAGAAAGTGAGAATGTTTTATTACAAAAGTAATATGCGAAAAATTTGTTTTTAATAGGAAATATAAAAATAAATCCAGAATTTAACATTTGAGTGAAATGAAACTCTTAATACAGTTTTTTGTACGATTATTGTAAAAGTTATTCAAATATAGAAAAGGAATCGAACGAAAAAATTGTAAAAAACAACATACGCGGAGTGGACACAGAAAACAAAAACAGGGTACGCAATAACATACCTTAGTGCTGCACTAAAAAAGTTTGTCTGTAAAAACTACTGCAAACTACACAAAGATACAAAGATAATTATAAAATGCATGTAAAATAACTAACAATGTCTTTAAACTAACTGACAAATTTTTACTACAAAAATTCTAAAACAGCTGATATAATTGGTAAAAATGTCTGCTTTTACTGTTAACTTTTTTGATATTATAAAAATATTATTTTAATGAAAATATATTTTTCGATTAAAAAAAATTGAAATTACTTAATTTTAACTAAAGTTTGAGGTCAAAATTCCAAACAGTTCAACAGTTATTACGTTTTTACGCGTTGGAGATACAATACAATTTTCAGATTTTTATTTGCAAACTAAGAATAGATCAATAACACTGTGAGACAAATGGTAAGGGTCAGTGATCGGGAATGGTTCAAACTACCGGGGAAAGTTATATCGGTAAAAAAGAAGTTATACGTGTCCCGGCGTTTCGCTGGGTCACCGCTAGGAATCGAGATATATCGATTTGACCTTTGGTGGTCTTTTTTTCACATAACTCGAGAACCACTAGTCCGATTTTGCTCAAACAATTTTAAAAAAATTAAAAATTACAATTCCTTTAATCTGTTCATATAACGTTTTTCTATATACTCAAAAGTTTTGCAGGTAAAAATAAATGTATGAAGAAAAAAATATTTTTTGCCTAAAATATCAAAAAAAAGTTATAAACAAAAGGTTATTGATTTTTATGGTAGCGGTAACAAACATTTATTTTTACCGGCAAAACTGTTGAGTATATAGAAAAACGTTATATGAACAGATTAAAGGAATTGTAATTTTTAATTTTTTTAAAATTCTTTGAGCAAAATCGGACTAGTGGTTCTCGAGTTATGTCAAAAAAAAGATATATCTCGATTCCTAGAGGTGACCCAGCGAAACGTCGGGACACGTATAACTGGTTTTTGACCGATATAACATTTCCCGTTGGTTTCATCCCATCCTGATTTTGACTGTCGCATAGTGTAATAAATAAACAAAATTTTTAAAAACTCAACAAAATTTTTACGAAATTTAAAAATTAAAATAAAAAATTTTTTAATATATGTTATTTTAGTTGTTTTGTACTTTTCCATAGAAAACAACTGTAATAGCAGTTAAAAACAACAACTACTGATTACCGCGCAAACAACTGACACGTAGTAACTATAAAACTTTTTTGGGTATATGTTATTATTTATATTTACAACTGAATATACTCAACAAAATGTATAAACTTAAGTTTACACCTTACTAAAATAATATTAGGCCTTTTTTTTAATCACTGGATTTATTTTTGGATTTATTTTATTTTGTTAAAAAATCCACATTTTGTATTTTTAGTTTTCAAAATTTTATATAATTAGTTTCAAACAGGACGTTTTAAAATCTTTTAGATTATTTTAGTATAAACATATTTTTATGCAATTTTGCTCCAAAGTTTAATATCGATGGCTTAATGAAGACAGACCCTAACTTCATTTCTATTGAAGTGAAGGCAATACAAATCTAAAAACCTTCGATATAGAGTTTCTCTGAATTAATTTTTTTATTAATACAAAAACAATAAAACAAAACAGTATAATCAAAGTTTTCAGATTTCCTTTTCCTCTAATGAAATATTAAGTCGAGCCTTTCTGTATTAAGCATTAAATTTTTTTACGAAAAATTGGAAAAGAACAGCATATTCGTTCTTACACTTAGAGCATTTCTTTTAACTTTTACATTCATGTTTGTTGGGTAATATGAAGTTTATAAAGGTAGATTCAAATAAAATAAAAACAATTTGAATTATAAAAAAATATTTATGAAACTATATGTATCATTACGGTTTGGCTCAAGGGGTAAGGCGATGAACTTCTAATCCAAAGGACGTTGGTTCGAATCGTGGCTGGTGTTGGAACAAAACATAATTGTTTTGAATTTAAATTAAAATTGAAGAAAATTAAATTAAAGAGAAATAAAAAAATATACAAAGATGAAGGTAAAAAAAAAGAAAAAAAATTTTTTTTTCGTTTTTTTATTAATTACATTTTGCATACTGGGTTTATTTTTAATATTATATAAAGCAATTGCCAAACCAGTAAAGGTGCAGGTAGAGTCGACCAAGATCAGCGCAATATTATCATTTTAGGGCAAATTGCCTTTTTTCCTGTTATGAACAATATAAAATCTAGAACAATTACAAAAATGTATTTAAAATATACTTTCTACCAATTAAGTTTAAAACTTTGAAAAATGGTAGCTATAAAATCATTAACCATTTCCCATTTTATTTAAATAAAAACAATAAATTATGACCATTTATGAAATTCCCACAAGTACCTATGAATGTGTGTACGAATTCGCAATTCATTAACAATAGTTTAAAAAAAATATATTTTATGTAGTTGGATTATATGGCTGGTATGTTTTTCGGTAGGGTATAGTAAAAAGTTACTGAACCAAGGCTTTAGGGTAAATTCCCCAAAATAAAATATAACAATAATGGTAATAAATATACTGACATACAAAACAATTAAAAGAGCTTTTAAAAACAGCATTTGTTAAGTCATTTATGCAATTGCTACATACGAATATAAAAGATTCATAGACATATACGAAATACATTTTATAATCTACACTTACACACACAATTAAACCAACACCGAAAAAACGTTTGGAAACATGGTACTTAATTTCACATATGTATATTATAACGAAATTAGATTTGTCTAGTATAGAAAATTCTGGAATTTTAGAAGAAAAATATTCCAAGAAATGGGATTTACTAAACTACATTTGTATAATGTGAAGTTCCACTGGAATTTTCTACCACATTCTACCACCACGGAAGTAAAACTATAAAAAGGATGTCACCCGTTGAGTAGCGTTAGTTGATTACACGGTGTTAAAAAATAGAAAAAATTTAATATACTTTTAAAACAACCTAGTGTAAGTTGTAGGCCTGGTTGAGTAAATAACTTTTCAATTTTCAGAATTTTAAATACACCCTCAAAGTCTGAAGTTATGTTCAAAAAAGGTTTTTTTAGCACTTCACGGACTAAAATATTTTTAACTAAATCAGTTTTGAACCGATTTTAAATTATTGAACGGTTTTAGAAAGGTAAATAGTTAGGCTTTCCAAATATATATATAGGTTTATACTCTTAACAAAGCCATGTGAAAATATTATCCAAAATATTTAAAATTTAAAAATTTTTTTTTTAATTTTTTCAACTTTGGCGCCTTTATTTTCTAATACTTTATTTGAAAACCTATTTTTTTACATATTTACATACATAGAAAATAATTCTTATGATTTTTACCATTGTGCACGTTTAATTTATTTAATAACTGTAAGTATTCGTACCATGCGACACAAAGTGTAAAAAATTTTTACTTAACATTTTTAATGACACAGATGAACAATGAAACGTAACTTGGCTTTTTAGTCAGTAATGTATATATTTAAAACATCATCCCAATAAACAGGAACGTAAACGTTAAGCGAAATATAAGTGACGCACACGATGTCGTTTGTAACTTTGCTTTGTAAAATTTAAAACTGAGCATCTCAAAAAACACTATTAAAAAAACTGTTTAGTAGAATTTACTGAAAATTAGAGTAAATACAAAGATACTCATATACACAGTTAAAAAGGTGACAAAGTAAATAAGTATTTTGTTATTTTAAACTGTTAAAAAAACACAATTAAGAATGTCATATAAATAACTGACAAATGTTTACTATAAAACAAAATTGATGAGAACTACTGTTTTTTACATTTAGCTTTTTCGGCATTAAAAAAAATGTTTTCTTTTTTTTTTGATTACAAAAAAATCGAATTATTTCATCCCACTTAAAATTTTAATTCCAAATTTCAAACGGTTCTCTTTCTATTGCGTCATTTTTTGAATTTCAAATGGAAAATTTGAATTTCGATTCATGTTTTCTGAGTTAGAAATCGAAATTCTGAATTTCAATTTATTGGTTTTTGAATTTCTAATGGAAATTCTGAAGTTCAATTGATATTTTCCGAATTTCAATTGATATATTCTGAATTAGAATTACAAAAGGTGTAGAAGAAAATTTTATGGATAATTTTTTCAATTGGGATCAAAATTATGCCCCAATAGCGTATGCGGTGAATCAACTATTCGAAAAAAACAAGTTTTTAGAAAAATGCTACTGAATTTAGTAAACATAACCCTGATATCGTGCTCCTAGGCGAGACTAAACTTAACCCTAAACATAAAATTCATTTCGAAAACTTTAATTTGATACGAAAGGATAGAAAAGGTGCAACCCAAGCTGGCGGCACAGCAATATTAATCAAAAATAGCTTTAAATATAGTTCTTATACAAACAGCGTAATAAAATCATTTAAAACTTTGGAAACATGTATAATTAAAGTTCCTTTAGCTACAAATAAAATATTGTTCATTATTTCAGCATATTATCCATCTGGTAATGATAATGCTAACCTAAAAAGCGAAATTAACAAGCTTTTTGAATCTATGAATTTAGAAAATGAAAACAGTTATTACATTTTAGCTGGAGACCTTAACTGTAAACATACAGAATGGGGTAACCCAGCTAACAATCCAAAGGGAAGTCTATTGAAGGAATGGTTAACAGAAAATGAAATACGTTACAGATGTAAGTTTTATGCTTCAAGTGTTCCATCATACCCTCGTACAGGATCATATTTAGATGTTTGTATTGCGGACTGTAGATTACACATTGTTACCGAAAATAACTCCTTAAATTGTCTTAAAACCTTAGACTATGACAGTGACCATAATGCTGTACAAATAGTCACTTCTGTGACCAATGAACAACAAAATTTCACATTTTTAAAAGAAAGCATTGAATCTAAATACAATTATAAAATTACTAACTGGAAAAACTTCCAAAAGAATCTAACACGAAAAATTATTCAAGACGAACATATTCCTAACAATCGGAACCTTACGAATGCTGAAATAGACCATCATTTAAGCAGACTAAATAATATAATAACAAAATCAATAGAGGAAACAGTTCCAAAATACAAAATTACAAAAGATAACTTCACCAAAATGACCAACTCAACTATAAAAATGTTATATAAAGAAAAAAGCAAAACTCTTACTATCATTAAAAGACATAATAGGCTAGAATACACCCTTTCTGAGGCAAGTTTGAATATAGCAAAAGCTAAATTAAAAATGATTAAAAAACTCATAACTGAAAACTTTACCATAATCATTAACAGTCGTATTCGTGAAAAACTAACCGATATAGATCCTAAAGATTCAAAAAACATGTTTGGTCAGATAAAAAAGAATTTCAAAAAATTCACGTCATTAAATCTTCAGGAAATAAAAATTCCAGTACACTCTGAATTTCTTTTAACCAATGCTGGAATAAACCCACTAAGCTTAGAAAAGGATGTCCTTAATAATTACATAGTAGATGATCAAGTGCACATGTTAGACACAATAGGTGCTTTTTTGGAGTCAGTTCATGCTCATAAGCAGATTGATCAAGAAAACAGTGTACATACACAAGTTAGTGAGATTTTCGGTAGGTTTTTAGAAACCAAATTCATATTCGAGAGGAATAAAACTACTTTAACTAATTTTAGTGACACAAAATTATCAGATAATTTAGAAGAAACACAATCATGTAATTTTTTCATAACCAAAAGTAATATATCATACATTTTTTCTAGTTTGAGAAATAAGCTATCGTCAGGATTCGATAATATACCAAATATAGTACTTAAAAAAATGCCACAAATAATGATCAACGATTATTGTAAATTATTCAATAATATGCTCAATAATTCATATTTTCCAAATAATTGGAAAACAGCTAAGGTTGTGATACTACCAAAAAAAGGCAAAGAACCCAATAATCCTAAAAATCTTCGACCGATAAGTTTATTACCTAATATCAGCAAAATTTTTGAAGTATGTGTCAATAACATTATTAGCAAATTCTGTAATGATAAAAACATAAAAAGTGAAAAGCAGTTCGGGTTTAAATTCAAACATTCGACAGTAAACGCTATACATAAACTTACTTCCGATATTAACTGGAACTGGCATAAAAAAAGTTGTACAGGCGCGTGCCTCATCGATATGGAAAAGGCATTTGACAGTGTATGGATTCCAGGCTTAATATTTAAATTGCTTCAATATGAATTCCCAATTCATCAAACTATTTTAATATACAATATGATAAGCAATAAAGAATTCATGGTTTGTTATCAAAATTCGAAAAGTACAAAATCTTTCAAGATTGTTAATGGATTACAGCAAGGAACCGTAAATTCTCCTATTCTTTTTAATTTATACATTTTAGATCTGCTAAACAAAGTCGATAATATCATATCCTTTGCGGATGATATTATTATATATCACTCTGATGACAAAATAGAAGCAATAAATCTGAATCTTCAAAACATGTACAACTTAGTTGAACAATATACAATTAATTGGAACATGAAAATCAACGCACAAAAATGCGAAACCATTCTTTTTAGACCATCAGTTGATAAATGTAACTCAAACATAAGGAAAAACTGGAAACAGTTTGGAATTAAATCAAATTCAGCAAATTGTAGGATTCCAAATAAGGATGTAGTAAAATATTTAGGTATATACTTGGACAAATTTTTGTATTTTAACCACCATGTCAAAGAAATACTTATAAAAGCAAGAAAAGCTTTCTTTTTATATAGACCATTATTTCATTCGAAATACATTAAACCAAAGATTAAAATTATAATGTATCAATCTCTTATAAGACCTATAATAACATATGGTTGCCCAATTTGGTTCAATATATCGCCTTCATACATGGAAAAGATTAGAGTCTTTGAAAGAAAATGTTTAAGAGCATGTACATCGCTATACAGGTCTCCACAAAGCGAGTATCTAAAATATATATCTAATGAGAAATTGTATAATAATGCTAATATAATAAGAATAGATAATTTTATTATAAACCTAATCCGAAATAATATATTAAGGTGTAGCCAATGTATAGAAAATAATGCAATAATGGCCTCTTATTACACACAAAATGAATATATAATCGATTCCTTACAAAAAGGATTTGTTCCACCTGAGGCCTTTGTTTACCTTGATAACAAAAAAATTATTCAAAACGAAAATGGCATTCCGGTCTTTTACCATGATTATAGACGTGCCAATATAAAAGCAGTAAATTGTAATTCAGAAAATTTAAATATGAGGTATAGCACTAGCATATCAATTAGAGATTTGAGATTTACACAAAAATCTAAAACCAAAAAGTTTTGGTGGTTTTCTGAATAAACAGTATAATTTTCTTGTTTTTATATTTCTTGACACTAACCTTTCTTTACCCACTTATTAATATATAAGCAATGTTTTTTTAAACAATTTTCATTGCAAAAAGCTGGTGATATATATATATATTTATTGTAAATAAAATAAAAAAAATTATAACCAATTTGTAAAAACCAAATTATTATATTAATAATACTTGAGAGCTCGAATATGAGACATTGTATATAGAAATTGTTATTGTTAACTAGTGTTTATAATAGTTTAAGTATAGATTATGTAAATAAATAAACAATTAAAAAAAAAAAATGCTACTGAAATTTAAAAAAAATATATAATGATACCGAAGTTTTTTAGTTCAATAGGCTACATCCAGAAAATGGATTCGTGCTGGCAACCAGAGAAACAAGCCAGCCGCCGTGAGCCGTTTAAGCCGCCGCCGCCGGTCATTTTTGCCTCAGCCGCCGCCGCCGATTTTTTTCGGCTCATTTCGGCTGGAAGTATCAATTTTCCAAAATAAAAAAATTAAAAACAAATGTCATTTTTAAAACAAATTTTCTACTTCATCGTTTCCTGAACCATCAAGAGTATTTTTTTTTAGTTCAAAAGAAATAAAAGAACCAGTTTTATAGTCAGAGCTAAGAAGGATTTTTGTCATAAATATTTCTTAAGTTGGAAGTTTTGCTTGAAAACTTCTGACATATTTCGCTGAAATTAGGATATGCAATTTTAGCTTAATTCGCACAAAACCGAATTCAGCTTTAGATATTGAATATATATAATTCCATCAAACAATTCCTTTATAATTAATTCATATGTTTCATTTCCAAAGTTTAATATTAAATATAATGCATTCTTATGTTGAATACATTCCTTATAGAATTACAATCAATTTAAATAATTAATTTCTTCGAGTTTATTTTGTGACCAATACTTTATTTATAGAATTTTCTATCCACGGGCTAATTATGGTCAATTAAATGTTAAAATGAAATAAAAATCAAATCCTTTTCACTCGACGTTTCGTTGACGGTATTTCAACTTCTTCTGGAGTGCGAATTTTATTAATTTGATTTTACTTATTTACATTGTCAAGTATTTTATTTAAAATTGAATAAAAATTGGACATCACAACACGCAATTTAATAAAAACTTTAAATAAATAATTACAACCTAAATAAATTACAGTTTCACCTAACGAATAATATCACAGAATTTTCCTATTTTTTTTTTTCATTAATTCTAATCTTTTACAAAATGGCTTATCAATCAAGTAATTTTATTCAATCCGTAAAAGACTAAGGTATGAATATACCAATGATTCTGATAACAATTTAGTTTATAATTACAAATTAAATAAAAATGTGGCTTATTTTAGGGATTTAATATTGATATCAAATAATAAAAATAATGAAGGTAATTAACCAAAATTTAAAGACGCAAACATTTGTTTTAATATTTTAAAAACCGAATAAAACGTGAAAGATAATTATAAAAATAATGAATTCATTAAAGAATTCATTCACTATGCATAAAAATTAAAAGAATGATGCCAGTGAATGAATTCATAAGGAATGGTATAACCGAATGATATATTAGCAAATTTTAATTAAAAATCCAAAAGTGAATTAAAGAATTAATTCATTCGAATCTATGGTCGTAGGTTTGGTTAAGTAGATCACATCACATTTTTCAGAAATTTCAGTACACCTAAAATTAATATCAAAAGACACATTTTTAAGACATTGCGGACGAAAAAAATGTTAAGTAAGTTATTTCTCGGCCGACTTATTAAATTGGGGAGATATTTACAATAATCGACGCTATTCTGAGTTCCGAATTCACAAAAAAATTCTAAAGTGAAACATTCCGGATTTTTTTGCTGTTCCGTGATCCACATCCGAGTTATTTTTTTCGTTTTATTTTGTGTAGAAAAAGCTTGATGATAGTGAAACGAATATATATTTTTTAACAACAATTATTATATAATAATTTATTTTAAAATTAGTCTATGAATATTAAAATTTGGTAGGAACAGCAAATTTTCGAAATTTTTAATTCCGTGTGATTTTACAAATCAACTCTAATTAAAAAGTTTCGGGATTCAGAACAGGGGTAAATATCTGAATGTTTTTACTTTTCTTTTAAGTTTTTCAACTTTCTTTTCGAGCATAATTTTTTTCGAACCATATTTTTTTGTAGTTTATTCTAAAAACACATTTAATTTTGAGTGAAAATAGAGTTTGTTTATTTCTAAGTTCCGAATCCACATAAAAAAAATTCTAAAGTGAAACATTCCGAATTTTTTTGCTCTTCTGTGATCCACATCCGAATTATTTTCTTCGTTTTATTTCGTGTTGAAAAAGCTTGGTGAAAGTAAAAGGAATATTTTGTTGCAAAAATTGATATGTTAAAATTTATTTTAAAATTTTTCAGTTTGCTAAAATTTGTTCGAAACAGTCAATTTCCGACATTTTGAATTTTGTGTGATTTTACAAAACTACTCTAATTAAAAAGTTTTGGAATTCAGAACAGGGAATAGTGTCAAAACTCTGTTTTTGAGCGACTTCAAGCACTTAACAATTTTAAATTCAGCAATTTTTCAACCGACGTTTTTGGAAAGACAAAAAAATTTGCTTTCCAAATATATGTATATAGAATTATTTATTTGTAACTGAAATATTTTGAAATATTTTTTAAAAAATATTGACGGCTTTTTTACAGTATTAAAAAATTCTTTACTGTTGTAATTTATTCTGAAAGTGGGTTTAGTTTTTAGTAAAATCAGATTCTTTTGTTTAAATTAATTGAAAATTGAAAAAGTTATCGTAGTTTTTCTAAACATTTAATTTCAGCTATTATAAGACATCTCGATGTTCTTGTTGGCACACTCATTAACGTTAACTTTTTCAATTTTCTTATAAATGCAGAGATTCCATCTTTATAAATAAATGTATAACTTTGACAATTTTAAAGCGATTAAAGTAGAACTTCATTTTACTCTGAATTAAGAATAACAAATTTTTTAACAAAATATTGTAATTAAAAGCCGTCAAAATTAAACAAAATAAGAAAAAAATTAAGAAAATCAGTTTTATTTGAAAATATTTCCACACAATTTTGTTGAATATATAAACATATGTATATATTTGGAAAGCCCAACTATCTCACCTTCTAGGTCCGTTCAAAAACTAAAAATCCTAAATTTGTAATTTTTATCGATGAATTTAACTTAAAATTATTTTTTATTTGATAATTCCAAATTTTTTGTACAATTTTCTACTGCTATATTTTGGAAAAAACCTTAAACATCTTTAAATTACGTGTATAATGTTCTATCAAGCCGATCAAGACGCCGCCGCCGCCGATTATTTGGTTGCGCCGCCGCCGCCGATTTTTTCCGGCTCACCCTAAATGCCGCCGCCGATTTTTTGCTTGCGCCGCCGCCGCCGATTATTTTGATCGGCTTGTTTCTCTGCTGGCAACTGAATTTGTTGCCCGTCGAATGGTTCAGTTTCAGCAACCGATTCGGTAGGACTGCCGAATCTTGCTTGAAAATGTCGAAATTTTGTTCTTACAGTCAAATTTCTGCTATTTTATCTGATTTTCTGATATCACAGCGTTATAAGGTGTGTGATAGAACGCGGATTCTTCAGCGAACAGGTGTTGGAATCTATATCCACTGGCCAGAACCAAAAAATTTAGTTAAGACGTCCAGAACATTCGACTGACAACAAATCCTGTTGTCAGCACGAATATTTTTTTCTGTGTAGCATTTTGGAATTTATAGTCTGATACTACATTTATACCTGAGCAAAACCTACCTGGTTTTTGGCTCTTGCAGTTTTTAACTTGTCAAAACGCATACAAAAAAACAAGCAAAAACTAGGTGGTTTTTGCTCAAGTATAAATGTAGTATGAATGCCACTAACTTGTCTTTGTGCCTATCCAACTTACCCCAACTCAGTTCAAGCATTTTTGCACTATGTACTTGGAATTTCATTCTGAAATTGTAGTATAATGAGGGTATTCACAGTTTAAGTGCTATCGTTGTAAAATAGCATGCTTTTTGAAGTTTAACCCATAGAAATTTGTCAAATTTACGACAAATACTAATTTAGTGCTGAATATAGCACAAACTGTGAATTCAGTCAATATTTTTGTAGAAACGCAATATCGATTTATTCAGAAAAGTATTTTTAATTTCATGAATGCTCTAAATCTGGCTGTCCCCTCAAACATCTCCAAATACCTATCCCATATTTCGAAAACTAAGCAAGATAGAGCAAAAAGCCCAAAACTTTTGTTATTCTGTGTACGAATACATGCCAATAATAACACAGAGAAAATAAATTCATTGTGACAACCGAATTTCTAGCCAACCGGATTTTTTGTTGCAGCAACGGAAATATTTGGTTGTTGCAATAAAATGCATTCCCGGGTTAATTAAAATATAATGTTCCAACCCAGACCCGAATCTATGTAGCCCTAAAGATAAATATCGGTGGCTGCAATAGAACTATGCGGTTGGCGAAAATTCGGTTTTTACAATGAATCTGCTTTATCTGTGAAGATATGGATAAGGATAGCAGAAGGTCTGAAATCCTCTAATTTAAATAACCTGAATAAAATAAATAATTTTGCAAAAGCACAAATAAAACCGAAGTTTAACAAATTAGTTTCTTAAATTTATCAACAATTATTTTAATTTTTGCATTAAAAAATACAAAAATTGTTTTTTTTTTTGAAACAACAAATAAAAATCTAATATGACAATGTCATATTAGAATTTGGACTTGAGCTGGAAGAATATTCTAACTTCTTAAATTTATGTTTTATAACACTGTTAGAAATCAAAAATGCTACACCCAGAAATCAGATTCGTGCTTACAACCGAATTTATTGCCAATCGAATACTTCGGTTGCGACAATAGAATTTTTCTATTGTGGCTACCGAATTATTGTTGAGACAATAGAAATTCTGTTGCCATTATCAAATAACTTTGAATTCTACTAATATTCAGTTGTCACAACTGAAAAATTCGGTTACAGCAACCGAACCATTCGATTGGCAACAAATTCGGTTGTAAGCACGAATCTGTTTTCTCTGTGTAAGTAAGATAAGAACAGCAAAAAACAAATGGTTAAATTTACAAAATTTTAGTTACAATTGAGTTCAACTTTAGTTAATTGAAAGCGACAAATTATACGATAAAAATTTAGTAGACTAAAAATAGCCGTTATGTATATACAAGTTATGCTATATTTAAGTTTAATTTAGTTGAGCGCAAATAGCAAGCAGTATATCCTGCATATTTGCTAAAAAAAAAAGTAAACTGCTGATTGCAGAAGGATCGATTTTACTTGCATTAAAAAAACTCACAAAAACTGAACATTTTAAATTTTTGGTGATTCTTTAGTCTACTAATTATTTAGCAAAATTTTTTGAGGATTTTAGCATATTAAGTTATTTTCTATTAACAAAAATTTAACTCAAATATTATCTAATTATAAGAAGGGAGAAATATTAGGTTTATTTTTCTTATTCTTATTTGAGGCTCGTTGTGACTGTCATAAGACTGTTTTTAAAACTGAAATTTCCACACGAAGCAACAATGAAATTCAAAAAATTCAAATTTTATTTGTCAAAGTTATGATTTGTCGATAGCAGGTCTTAATTTTTTTGAAGTTTTTGAACAAAAATTTAAACAAATATAATTTATTGTGACTTTGCAACAAAAAACACAAGGGGAATACAGTCACAACTACACTAATAGAAAATAGTCTATAAAAAATTTAGTTAAAACTGCTAAAAATTAGTTAAAAATGATGCTGCAGAAAAAAACTGCTAAATTTGCAGATTATTTTTGCTATATATTAGTAATATAGGAACAGCAAAAATAACACTGTTAAATACCTATACAGAATTTTAGTTATATTTGAGCTAAATATTTTTAAATGGAGAATAGTAAATTAACCTGCTAAAATCAGCAAAAAATTTTGCTAAATAATTAGTAGCCTAAAAAATTAGCAAAAAAATTAAAATTTTCAAATTTTTTTTTCGATTTTTTTTTAAATGCAAATAAAAATCGAGCCCTTTGAAAACAACAGCTTACAATTTTTTAGCAAATATTTCTGCTGATTTTAACAGAATAGACTGCTATTTGCATTCAACTAAATTTAGCTTAAAAATAGCAAAAATTTTGTAAATATAACAGTTTATTTTTGCTATTTTTAATCTACAAATATTTAGCAAAATTTTCTGCAGATTTTACAGTAAAATTTGCTATTTTCAATTAACTAAAAGTTAGCCTAAATATAACTAAAACTCTGAAAATTTAACAGTTTTAATTTTAATGTTCTCATTTTACTAGTATTTGGTAAAAAAATCTGCAAATTTTAGCAGTTTTTTCTGCAGCATCATTTTTAACTAATTTTTAGTAACTTTGTCTGCTATTTTTACAGATTTATTTCTATGAGTGCAGAAATGTTTCGGTTTACGATTATATTTATGTTTGTTGGGATATAAATAAGTGTTCATTTAGTTAATGTATGTAAGTGTGTGTTTACTACCAGTTATTGTTGAAAAAATTAGCAATATGTATTACAACATACCAGAAATTCATAAAATAATGCTTAATTGAATGCGAAACGTTTAAATAATGATAATTCAGTTTAATCTCAGGCCATTTTTGTGTCAGATTTTTTGGTCTTATAGGGCATTTACACTGAGTTTATAATCAAATAGATTGTGATTTTAATCTTTTTTATAATATTGAAACGCTTACGCTGTCTATTTTGACGCACTCAAAAAAAATTGCAGTTATTTGTGTTATAATCATTATTTAATTTTAACTGTTACCGTAGTTGTTTTCTATGGGGGCAAAAACAAAACAACTATTATCACAGTTATTTAAAAAACAGCTAAAGAAAAAAAAGTCAGCAAAATATGTTGCTGTGTCAGTAAATTTTTAGTCAGGAGTGTGATTGCAAAAAAGTTTGTAATTTCAGCAAAAGTAGTTTGATGAAAATCAGCAATCTGATTTTAACCCAAAAAAATAGTAATTTCAGCAAGAGTTTTGCTAACATTTAGCCGATTGCAAATGAAAAAAATTCTTGCTAACATCAATAAAACTTTTTGCTAAATATTAGTAGACTGAAAAAAACTCAAACAATTTGTAGAGAAATTGTAATTTAGTTAATTTATTTGCTGAAAATTTATGTCTAAAAATTGTGTTTTGTTATTCTTTCTAACATTTTTTAGGAAACTTCGCAAAATATAAAAATGTCCAGACTTTACCCACAATATAAAGCTTTGGGTACCCTCGGTAACATGTGGAACAGAGCTAATTTTTTTCGTAACATTTATTCGCGAATTAAAATTTAAAATTTTTGGCGGTTTTAATATTACAACGAAAATTTCAGATTACTCCAAGTAATTGTGTTACTTCCGAGGAATATTTTTTGTCTTAATTGTTTTTTCATATCTCGAATAGCTTTCAAATACTTTCAAAAGTTTAAATTTCTGCAAATTCGAAAGAAATTTTTGTGAAAACGGCTCGATAGAAAATTTAGATTTTTATCGCAAAAGGATGCCAAAAGAATGCATAAAAATATAACACAATAAGATAAAATACGATTTAAATTATAGACAAATTAAAATATTTAAATTTAGTGAAGATAAAGATAAAAAGTGAATGTATAAACAAAATATTTATTAATATTGATTATGTGGAATACAAGAACACACGTTTTTTCCAATAATTTGGGTAGTTTTTGTGTTCCCTATCGCTTTTTTTAAAAAAAAGTTTTTATAACATAAAAGCCATAGTTTATTTCCCTTTTTATTATTTAGAATTGTCTACTAGCATCGAAGTCTGGACATTTTTATGTTTTACAAAGTTCGAAAAAATAATAAAAACACAATTTTTAGACTTAAATTTTCAGCAAATAAATTAACTAAGTATAATTTATATATTTAGTTAGAATATTCTTCTACCTCAAGTCCGAATTCTAATATGATATTGTTATTTCAAAAAAGGTTGATCATATTCATGATAGACAATACAATTGTTTCGTAGCCATCACACTACTCATCAGTTCTCCGCAATAAGAAAATGAAAATGAAAATATAAAAAGTCCAAAAAAACTATTTTTGTATTTTTTAATACAAAAATTAAAATAATAATAATAAGTATAATTTATATACAAATTTTTAGAGTTTTTTCAGTCTACTAATATTCAGCAAAGAGTTTTATTGATTTTAGCAAGGATTTTTTGCATTTGCAATCGACTAAATTTAGCAAAACTTTTGTTGAGATTACCATTTTTTGGGAGAAATCACCTCACTGATTTTCAGCAAACTACTTTTTTTGCAAGCACGTTCCTGACCAAAAATTTGCTGACACAGCAACATTTTTTGCTGACTTTTTTTTTGACTGTATGAGAAAAATAATAATGAGTATGAAGAGTAGAATTTCATAGAAAAAATCTGTCAAATTAAGGTCGGTTGATATGATTTGCGTTGATGGCAAAAAAAAACTTGAAACTTGCAAGTGTCATATAGGCTTTAGTGTTGTTTATTCTCTAACATTTCAATACATTCTTTAGATAATTGGTGAAATTGAAGAAGTCGGTAATACATTTCATACATTTTTCTTCGTCAATGAGATGATTAAATACAATTTACGTGACTTTCGATTTCTTTTAGTTAGTTTTTTAAAGCTATTTATTTACTATGCTTAATTAAAGAATCATTCAACACAAACTAACTGATAGAAAAATAAATGTTGATGATCATAAGTTGATGATCATACTCAAAATAATACGTCTGCAATTTAACAAAACTATTTTTAATTTTGGGATTAAAATAAATTTTGTTAAAACTAACAACATTTTGAGTTAAAAATTAGTACAACTACTAAGATTTTAACACCGAAATTATTTCAAGATTTACTATGTTTTAAGATAAGATGTTGTTAATTTCAACAAATTTTATTATAACCCAGAAATTAGAAAAATTGTTCTGTTAAAATACAGGCATATTACCTTGAATGTAAGAAAAAAAGAGGTATCAACGTATGAACCATTTATGAACTTCGATAGAAATATTAGAAACATGAAATCATAACTTAAGAATCTAGATTAATTTGTGTACACTCCAATAATACGTCTGTAATTTAACAGAAATACTTATAATTTTTTCCCTAAATTCAAATTTCTTGCAACTTTGTATAACAAGTTTTCAGTTTCAAATGTGCAAAATTTTCATGTAAATATAAATAAAATTCTGTTAAAATTAAATAAATTTTTATTTTGAGATAAGCAAAAGCTTATGATGCTTTAAAAGCCAATTGTCCAGCTTCAAAAGATATGTCGTATCAGTGTCAAACTTACGAAAGGAGCAAACGAATAAAAATTTAAGCAACTTTTTAATTTTTTCCCAAAAATTAGCGAAATAAATGTGGTTAAATATTGACTAATTTAGGGCACAATTTAGTATATTATTTTAATAATTTAGTGGAAAATGCTAGTAGTTTGAATATATGTATATGGTATAATTCATAAACTTTTACAACAGTCTTATTGCAGGATTTTAAGCTAAAAAACAGTATTCATATTTGCTTAATAACGAAACAAATAATATAGGTTTAAAGTCGATACTCATTAACTTTAAACCTTTTATAAAGCTTGGAGTGAGGAAGCCACCACTTAGTTGTTAATTATTTCATTTTCAGGCATGAAATGACCTAGAATGTGTGGCTTCCAACAAACTGAAAAAAGCTACAACAATTGCGTAGCCAATGACCTTTTTCGAAAAAATTTCCAAAAAAAATATAAAAATAAAATTAAAAAGAAAAACAAAACAATAGTGATGTAGAGACTGTCAAAACATTATTCGAAATTCAATTACATTTGTATGCTTCGAATAATATGTTCTAAAAAATTACTTTTTTACACACGTTTCCATTGATTTGCTTTATAAATAAAAAAAAATATTTTTAATGGCTTTTAAATTTATCTTAGCACATCATTAGTTCTCTAATTTAAGAAAATGCATTTTCACTTCCGATTACCGAGTCAATCGTTTACTAAATTTGTGCATCACCTACGATTTATTTGAAGAAAAGAGAAAATAAACAATAGTGTTGCCAATATCAAATCGAAAAATGAATTTATAGTTAAAATACGATTATGAATCAAGATTTCTAATAACTGTACTTTAACAATAGCTAGCTTCAAATACCAAATAATTTTTTTTTATGAATTAGCACAATAGAGTTTTTATGGGCAATTTGAGAAAAATAAATTTTTAAATACATAAATGATTTTCAATTAAAGGTTGTAATTATTCGACCTTTTTAATTGTTAATAAAACTTTTGACTTCGAGCTCAAATATCTGAAGTTTTATTAATAAATGATTTTCGTTCGATTTGAGATTATAAAGGGTTCTTCAACAGGGATGCTACAAAAGTAGAAAGACAGGGACAGCAAACGACGCCATATTTCTTGCCGCTCTTTTGACATTTCTCTTCAGTAAGGTTTGCCATTTCATGATGGAAAGATATACGAGCCAACAAAGAGTCGAAATTATTAAAATTTACTACTGACATTCGGAGTCAGTGGCCTCAACGTTAAGAGCGCTACGTCCAATTTATGGTCGTCATAATGAATGGCTTCGTCAATAAACAAAATATGCATTATTGGTCAGACAGCAATCCACACGTACTCCATGAGTCATCATTGCATCCTGAAAAAATTACGGTTTGGTGCGGTTTATGGGCCGGCGGCGTCATTGGGCCGTACTTCTTCCGTGATGATCAAGACCGGCACGTTACTGTGAATGGGAATCGCTACCGTTCAATGATAACCGAATATTTTTGGCCTCAATAAGATGATATGGACTTGGAGGACATGTGGTTCCAACAAGACGGCGCCACAAGCCACACAGCGAATACCACAATCAATTTATTGCAAACCAAGTTTGGAGAACGTGTTATCTCACGAAATGGTCCAGTCGATTGGCCGCCTCGGTCGTGCGATTTGACTCCGTTGGAATATTTCCTGTGGGGCTACGTCAAATCTATGGTCTATGCCAACAAGCCAGCGACGATTGATGAACTTCGTACGAATATCGGCCGATTTATGCTTGAAAACTGTCGAAAATTGGGTTCAGCGTCTGGACTTCTGCAAGCGTGCCCGTGGTGGCCATGCAAAAGAGATCGATTGCCATACATAATGGCATCGAACGTACTTTCACAGGAATAAAGAATTTCATTGATATCCAAAACCGTTTTTGTTTTATTTAAAAAAAACTTTTGTAGCGCTCTTATTGAAGAACCCTTTATTATCAAATTTTCTTTAAATCATTTTTCAAATAAAAGGAAGATGATGATAAAATTTACAATTAAATTACGGAGAATAAAATTGAAAAATCTCGATAAGGGCCACCAAAATGGAATTTCGGGTTTCACTACAAATCCATCTTCAGTATCTGTACTAGGGATGCCAATCGGGATTGATATTTGAAAATCCCGGGATTCGGGATGCCGGGATTTTCGGTAATACGGGATTTTTCGGGATCCCGGGATTTTACGGGATTTCGGCATTTTTCGGGATTTCGGGATTTAAATTTTCCTTTATTTGTAAAAATTTTTATGTTATGTAACCAATTTTTTTATAGAATAAAGCGTTTTATAATTATTTAATAGTTGTTAATTAATAATGTGGTACATTTTATGAATACTGAAACATCTCAGTCAGAAATTGACAGTGGTATAAAAAATCAAGTACTTGCATACCACTGGGTAACCGCGATGTTAAAAATAAATGAATGGCAGAACACTCATTTGGGACGCTTTGCCAGCGTTTGCAGGGCAAAAAAAAAAGATACATATGAACTTTTTTTAAGTTTTATTTTGGAAAATATAATTCCAAACCACCTATTTATTGGTTTTGGCAGCGTTTTGCCAAAGTTAAAAATTTTGTTTCTCCAGTACTTTTCCGGCGCTTTTGTCTATTGACGTTATCATATTGGAAATGGGAAAGCAATTTTTGTCAGTACTTGTACCACCTGTTAAAATACCTTGCCATCGCTTTCCCGTTTGTATTTTTCTGGCTGGGATAATATATGAAGGCCTGTCATTAAGTACACTTGCGCCCAGTATTTTGTAAGCAGATTTTAAAACAGATTCGTTGCGATAACCTTGCCCACTAAATCGTGTAATTACATCAACAAAGTTATTTGGTTGTCGTTATCAAATGTTTTCATGGAAGAATTCAAACTTACAGTCCCAGCCAAAACTTACAGTCCCAGTTTCAAAAATCGAATTTCGCTTGGAAGAATAAATCGGTAAAATAACAAACAAACTTGATTTTTCGCATGTATTACTCAAAAACTTAATATTGTTTACCAAAATTTCAAATTTTTCTGCAAAGTCTTTGCATAGTTTACTCGAATAATCTACTTAATTTATAATTTTACCAATATCTTGGCATCAATTTCTTGTCAATATAAGAAAATTCAAGAAAAAACTTAGGTAATCTAAAGTTGTTCACTTTGTTTATTTGCATTTATATTAATATTAAAAAATAAGAAAATCCCGGGATTTTTGAGAAATAATCCCGAGATTCGGGATTTTGCCAATCCCGAAAATCCCGGGATTTCGGGATTCGGGATTTCCCGTTTGGCATTCCTAATCCGTACCCTCATGGATTAATAGTACTGTGCACGGATCGGAGACTTTTTTCCCGACAGGTGGGGCACCCAGTGGGTAAAACTAATTCGGGTACGCTGAATCTAGTGGTGCTAGCCGTTTTTCTAGGTTAGCTCTTAAAAAAATATGATTGAGTTTGAGTTTTTAATTTGTTTACCGTTAATTTTTAGTTAAGTTCTTTGTTACTCTACCAAGATGTTTTGTGTTAACAATAATCAAAATCAGTCTTGCGGTTCAAAAGTTGTGATTAAAAATGTGAGGACTCCTTAAAAATCTTAATGCAAATTTTTCACTTCAATACAAATTTCAGTACATTTAACGAAGCAATAAAATATACAATTTAATATAGACAATTTCGAAGTGTCCTCACATTTTCACTCAGAACTTTTGAACAGCTGTACCGATTTTGATCATTTTTACCCCAAAGCTAACTGGGGGAATAACAAATAACCTGGGTAAAACTAAATGGTCAAAAAATTAGATAACTCGAGTTTTTTGGGGTCCATGGACCCAGAGTTTTCAAACACAAATATCTTTTTTTCAAGAGCTATTCTGGAAAAATGGCTAGCACCACTGGATTCAGCGTACTCGAATTAGGTTTTCCCACCGGGTGCCCCGCTTGTTGGATTTTTCAACTAGCACAGTGTAATTGATGATGATTTTAAAAATTGAGAACTAATTCTGAATTTTTAGTGTAATATACAGCGTTGTCAATTTAGCCATTTTATGGCTAGATCTAGCCATTTTTGAACACGTTTAGCCAGAAAAAATTGGATTTAGCCATTATTTAAGCTATTTTTAGAAAATGCTTAGCCATTTTTCATTTTTGTATAAAATATAAATTTTGAGCGTGAATTTATAGCTAAAATAAGGAATTTTGCTCAATCTGCCAAATTAATTGCATTAAATATGCTAAAATTCAAAATCTTATTTAACAAATTGTGAAAAATAATCTGTTGAAGGCATGTCCATATCCGGATTTAATTCATTCAAATAAAATTGTATTGATACAATTTTCAAACAGCTACTTTGTGTTAAAAAATGATGGAACAAAAATAAATTTCTACACCGAAAAAATTGCTCAGTTGCTCAGTTAAAGAAATCCTCGGTTGATTTAAAATAAATAAAAGTTAACTGAGCAACTAATAAGGAGTGTAATGTTTCAAATCTGGAAATTTTAAAGTAGGCTATATTCCAAATCATTAAAACTAAAATGAAAAACTTTATAGGAAAATATTCAGTAACTTCATAAAATTGTGTCAACATAACATTTTGATTCCTTTGAGTGATACTTTTTCAGCAATTATGAATCAATTGGAACGACGAAAATTAATTATCGACAAATGGAATGAAAATCCATACCGAGCAGTACATTTTATTTCAAAAGATTTGAAAATGGCAAGAAGTACGGTAGATCCAGTCCTGAAACGTTATTTTGAAACATCTATCGGCATTGAAAAGTTTGGTTTGAAGTATCTCGTTTGGCATGGAGTTTGCCAATGCGGCGAAAAGACATCTTCAATTAACGGAGATGTGTACAGGGAAGAGCGCCTAAAAATAAGATTAATACCTTTTATAAAAAAAACACGGTAGATCTACTCTATTCTGGCCTGATTTGGCTCAGCTCACTATGCTTCAATTAGCTTAAATCTGCTCAGAGCTAATAACATTAAATTTGTTGAAAAAGACATGAACCCACCAAATGTTCCACAATGTCGACCCATTGAAAGGTATTGGACTCTAATAAAAGCGAAGTTAAAGGAGACCAAACAGACTGCTAATTATATAAAAGATTTTGAAAAAAAGTGGAAAGTTGTATCCAAAGCAATAACAAACAGCACTGTCAAAAACTTAATGGAAGGCATTCGGAAAAAAGCTAAGATCGGAGTGGACCACAAAATGAAATGGATATTTTTTGTTCTTATATACTTTTAATACTCTTATTTATCAGACAAAATAATAAAAGTAAAAATAACTATTTATTTAATTGTTGTTTTTTTCTTACAAAATTTCCAGATTTGAAACATTACACTCCTTATTTGGTTCACAATGACTTTTTTTGTGTCAGCCTGTAAATTTTAAATTATTCAATTGTCAAGAAATCTACAACAATATTTAAAAACAAGTCGTACAAAAGTAAAAAATTTTGAAAACTTTTAGGATTCTTGGTAAGTTCTTGTTTTTTTTCATGGAAATCAAAATTGGCCTTAATACTTTAATTTTTTTTAAATTTAAGTGAATAATATTTAAAATCTGAGTGTGTACTGAAAATGGAAGAAGACAAAAAATGGAATACATTCATTTGTCGTCTTTTTTACTGCATATACCTTTGTTTTAACTGTCATTTTCAATAGATTCTACCGACAAACTTTTGTGGGTGTATGCTAATTGTGTCTTAATTTTTGTTTATTTTAAATAAATAATGTAATTTTTACAGAAAATAGCATTTGGTTTTATTTATTGACAACCATATAAATATTTGTGATTTTAAATTGTTGAATCGGTTATTTGCTACTTATTTAAAATTTTGTTTCATTTTAACTGAAGGCTCAGTTAAATTAAATTTTCAAAATCAAATTGGTTAACTTCAACTTAATCAATCAACTGAAGCTCAGTAAAGGGTATTTCGCCTGAAACTCAGTTGAAAATTTAGTAGCCTGTAACTGAGAAATTTTTTCGGTGTACACTTTGTAAAAGTTCGTTTGAAGAAAAACTGTTTTTTTTTTAATAAAAAAATCCAAAATTTGTATTTAATTGCGTTAAAAATATCAGGATTTAATTATAAAACATACCTAAAGTCAACTGACTACACTTTGAATAACAAGTCCGTAAAAAAATCTGCAAACGGCTTTCAAATTGATTTGACTAATTTTTAACTAATTATTAGTTGAAACACTGATTTAAACAAAGATTTTAGTTATCTT